>CM077152.1:113554662-114979278 GCA_039583875.1 Platanthera guangdongensis
TTCCTATCATTCTCAAAATTATTTGTCTCCTACAGTAGAGTCACTCAGTGTGTCCCACATTTCCTTTGATGTTGAGCAATGGAATAGGTTCTGAAGTGTAGAGTCATCGAACAACACTCATAATTATATTCTTTGGTCTCTTGTATATTAAGGCTAGGGCCAACTCATCCTTAGTCATGTTATCATATGTCTTGGGTGTCTTCACATTTGCATCCAGTGCAGAGACCGTCATTTGGATGAACAGTCCCACTTCCACTATAGCATACATCCTAAGGTCAACAGATTAAATGAACTGCCTCATACTTGCTTTCTAGATGTCGAAGTCTTCCTTCCTACATATTGGAAGTCTCACAGCACTCAGCTCCTTATTGGTCATTCCTAAACATATAGAGACAGTCTTCTAGCTAACCTTGGAGATCTACTCAGACTATTATGCCTTTAAAGAGTAACGTCCCTCTGGTACCACTTGAAAGTCTTGTTTTCAAGGGTACCTAAACACGTAGAGGGCAGGGGGGGGGGGAATAGGTTTTTGTCTCTATTTAAATTTTCATACTTGTCAGTAGATTTCTGTGCTTGGTGATTATGTTAGTTTTTAGTTATCAAGAACAATCATAGATGACACAACAATTTTATAGTGGTTCCCCAATCTTGGATACATCCACTGTCCCTCAGTGCCATTCTAACAGTGTGTTAAGATAGGCTCTTCCCCCAAAACTCAGATCCTTAAGAGCTTACAACACAGATCCTGCAGGACCTCACATGTCACATAGGCCTAACACTTAGACATTAAGCCAAACCACAGGTCACAAATACCTTTCACCTAGTATAAAGCCAAACACAGGTCACAAAGATCTTAGCCTTTATATCACAGGCGTACAACTTTAGACTCACAAATAATCTATACAGAAGAATTAAGAGGTGATATGATTAGACACCAGAGCAAGAACTCTGTGTCTACTTCTTCGTGGACTAAGCAGATATCAACCAAAGCTTTTGCTGTTGAAGATAATGAAATTGGCAGTTGAATCTTTCTTCAAACAACTTTTGTTTCTTTGGAGAACTTGTTGATCTGCTTCCTCAAAATCGCTTCTAAACCTGCTATTGCAGATGGTGATTGCTTCAGCTATCTCTTTCCTCAGCTATGGTATCGGTGCAAAACAACTTCTTCAGGCTCAATAAGAAAGGTGAGGAAGAAGATTGAAGTTGGGCCACACTTTCATTTTCAGAAAACCTAGACAAGGATTCGATTCTCTGGTCTGTACGATTTGCTTCTTTTTATTCTCTGAAGGCCAATCGAGCAGTGGGCTGACCACCAGGATTGATGGCTGAGATTTAGCCATTCAACACATGCTTTCAATTTACTCTTGATTCAACGGCTCTTTGTTGTGTTTGGGCCCCAACACTTAAAGATGAAAATATTTCTTGGAAAGTGCATAGGATGATAACAGCTGGCCGCCAACATCTCTGGCAGCATTTCCTAAACATTTGATTTTTGGTTGACTTTTTGACTTTGCTGATGTTAGCATGACTCAACATCTCCCTGGACTTAGACAAAATTCAAGCATTAGAAGCGAAGACGTTGAGTGAGTAAGCATCACTCAACGCCACAACACTTAGACAAAATTCTATCTAGGCGTTGAGCTCGATGAACGTTGAAATCCATTTGACGAACTCCAAGCTCAGTTCGACGAAGAAGTTATTTCAGTTCGATTAACTTCAGACTCATTTAGACGAAAGCTTAACTAAGTTCGACGAAAGAGTAAATTCAGTTTGACAAACTCCAGGCTCAGTTTGATGAAAGTTAAGCTCAGTTCGACGAAAGCGAAGCTATCCATGCATTTGGACTTAGCCAAATTTTCTGTGTCAAGGCATTGAGAGCGTTGATTGAGCTTGCCTCTCTCAAAGCAATTTGCCTTAGCCAGATTCTTTGAGCCTTGGCGTTGAGAGAGTAAGCTCCACTCAACGCCAAACAACTTGACAGAACTTCTCTGTTATCTGACGTTGAGTGAGTAAGCTACACTAAACACCTACAAAACTGGTAAATTTTTTGCCCAACTATTCTGTTGATTTGGGAGGCACAACAATGCTCAATGCTAAAAGTTGTATGGCATTGTGTGAGTAGACCACACTCAACGCATGTGGACTTAGCCACATTTTCAGCCAATTTCTCTAGGCTTTAACTAACTCAGCCTGACTCACAGATTTTTTGCTGTATAGCATTGAGTGAGTAGACTACACTCAATGCTTTTGTACTTAGCCATATTTTTGGCTATATATCAGTTCGGCTGAGATAGACTCGATGTTATTTGTTATATGGCGTTGAACGAGCTATCCTCACTCAATGCCTATGGACTTAGGCAAATTTCTAGCTAGACAATATTAAATCCTTACCTCTGGCGTTGAGTGAGCTTGATCTACTCAACGCCTGTGGACCTACTAGATTTTTGCTATGTCCAGCAACCAATTATTGTGTCCTCTTGTCCAATCAATTTGATATGGACTAACCTGCACTCAAGACCTCAAATACACATCAAATAGAGTTGAAGTGTGTGACATTGACTAGTTTGACTTCTCACAAATCAGGGACATTGGGAACAATGGACCCAACACGCTCTATCTGTTTATATTAATCGATATCTTAATATTTTAATTATTAAATATTCAATAAATGTTCAAACAACCCGATACTAAAACCAACTCGGAATTTTACGAAAATTGCACCGTAGCTAAATACCGCCACTACGAATTCAACGATGAATTTGAAATTGACATACGACAAACCATACCCGTGTAAAACACCACCCGAAGATAAAATGCCACCACATCCCTATAAATGCTCCACCGAGTCACAAAAATAGACCCGGCTCGCGAGGGAAGGTGCAAAACCAAGCCAAAACTGTTGGGTCCATTGCCCACAATGTTCCCTAGATTGGATTTGAAGAGGCATCTCCATCAACACTAAGAGCATTGTTGCAATTGATGTTGTTTAAGCTCATCTTGTGTAGGATGTTCCATGGAATAAGTCTAGACAGATTTTCTAGGTGATGTGACAGGTGGTCAAAAGGCAAAAAGGTGGACAATAAGAGAAGATGTTGTAAAGGCAGGAATTTGCCTAAATCCACAGGCGTTGAGTGAGGTAAGCTCACTCAATACTAGAAGTCAAGAAGCAGTTGACATCGCAGCTAAGTCCACAGGCGTTGAGTTAAGTAAGCTCACTCAACGCCAGATGTAAGATAGAATGTTGGCAAGACATAAATATGGCTAAGTAGTTTAGCGTTGAGTGATGAAGACACACTCAATGTCATACAACAAAAAGGCTGTAAGTTGAACTCAGTCGAACTTAGTTCAAAATTCATTTAACTAAGTTCAGAGTTCGTCGATCTTAGCTTACCATTCGTCGAGCTAATATTAGAGTTTGAGATTCTGAGTTCATCGAGCTCAGTTCAGAATTCATCTAACTGAGTTCAGAGTTTGTCGATCTCAGTTCACAATTCGTCGAACTCAATTCAGAGTAAGACAGGCTGAGTCAATCAAAGCCTAAAGTTAAGAGGAAGATTTTGCCTAAGGCATAACCGCTGAGACAATTGTTAGTATCAGCATAAATGCTATGAAAAGTGTTAATCGCAGCAAAACCGTTGAAACAAGTGTTTGTCTCAGCAGAAAATAAGAAAGCGCTGAGAGAGTTAAGCTTGTTTTTTTTAAAAAAAGAAAATTGGCTAAGGAAAAAAGCGTTGAGTGAGGCATGCTCACTCAATGCTCTCAACGCCTAAGAAGCTACAGAGGCAAAAAATTGGATAAGGCAAAAAGCGTTGAGTGAGGTAGCTCACTCAATACTCTCAATGTCTAAGATGCTGCAGAGGCAGAAAATTGGCTAAGGCAAAAAACGTTGAGTGAGACGTGCTCACTCAATGCTCTCAATGCCAAAGATGTTGCAGAGGAAGGAAATTGGCTAAGGAAAATAGAGTTGAGTGAGGCATGATCACTACACGCTCTCAATGCCAGAGAAGCAGGAACATTTTGGAAAAAGCAAATGGCGTTGAGTGGGGCTTGTGCACTCAATGCTCTCAACGCCTAGATAGACAGAAATCTATCCAAGTGTTTTGGCATTGAGTGATGATTACTCACTCAACGCCTATGCTAATGTTGCTTTATTTTGTCTAAGTCCATAGCTGATTAGGTCAACAAGTCAACAAGTCAACAAGTCAAGATATTTCAAATTAGATGGCAGGATGGCAACAGTGCGCGATAAATGTTGTCGCAGACCTATTGTATGACAGTTGGCGTTAAAGCAAGGTTGCTGCTGGACATTAAATGTGCGTGGCCCACTGCTCAAGGTTGCTGGTGGCCATTAAATATGTGGGGCCCACTTCCCAAGAGCAGTTCGGTCAAAATCAATAAAATTAAAAAGGTGTACTGAGGAATATAGCTTTTGGAAAAAGCAATCAGGCAATTCTTCTTCTCCACCATTGTTGCAGTGCCGACGTACAGGATTCTCATGTCAGCAAGACAAAGAGCAAGTTAGTTGTTGATATCAACATCGTTAAGAGCAAGATAGCTGGTGTGATATTCATCTTCACTAGAAAGCAAGTCTAGAGTATTTCTCTGAGGAAAGAGAAAGCAGCCAAGGGCCGACCCTTGCTATAAGTTCTTCACAGTTCCAGTTGTACAAGCATCCTGAAGATTTTAATATGGAAGCTGTGAAGAGAATAAGCTTAAAGAAGCAAAGATATGAAAGAAGACTCAGGGGACTTTTCCTCAGAAGTTAAAGTCAGGGCTGAATCACCTCAGCTCGGGAAAGGAAGAAATGGAATAGCTATCTTAGTCTGTAAAGTTAGAGCTGAGATTTTCTCAACTCAAGTAGCAAGAATTAGCTGCAGTAACTTCACTGACCAGCAGGAAAAATCCCTGGTGCTGTGAAGTAGTAGTTAGGGCTGAGCTTCAGGCTCAGTTCAGAAAGAGGTAGAACATTGCTTTGCAAGTCACTTCAAGCTCAAGTAAATACTTATTGCTGTGGAACTAGTTAGGACTAAGTACTTCTTAGTTCAGTGAAGATAGACTCTGGAAATAAATTCCTATAGTCATTATTTGGCTGAGTGTACCTCAGTCAAGAAGTTTGACATAGAGAAGCATCTCTTGTGTCAAGAATATCCACAAACACACCTTCATCTTGTAGGATCGAAGTGTGGATCTGAGTTGTAGGGCCTAAATGCCCGAGGTAGGGCAGAGTGCTTCTCTCTGCGTGTAGGGCCTTTATACCTAAGGTAGGCGACAAGTTTATCACTGAGCTATAGGTGCCTGGAGTGGCACTGACTTTGGTACTTGGAAGGGTACTGAGCTGTAGGAGTGTTGCAACACCTTGAGAGTAGGGTCTTATGCCTGAGGTTGTAGGGATAAAAATCCTGAGTTGTAGGCCTTAGAGATAAGGCTGAGATAGGTGACCTGAGGGTCACTAAATGTAGGAGCACTGCAGAGCTCTGAGATAGGATCCTTTGTGGATCTAATGTATGGCTGTCCTCCCAGCCTGAATGTAGGGCTTAAAAGCCTGAGGTAGGTGGTCTCCTGACCACTGAGTTGTAGACCCTTGTGGCTGAGAAGTAAGTCTTGGAGGAGAGTTAAAGATCCTGAGGGATCTGAGGTGTAAGATGTAACGCCCCTAGCCGATACAATGTGACACCGTCACGGCTCCGCTCTAGGCGACGCTACCGGGCTGCATCCCAAGCACTCCAACCCCTCTCCATCGACAGGCGGGTTGTTGGTGGCCACAACCTCCCTTTGATGAGCGAACTCGACAGTTAAGCTGAGTTGTACGGGGACTTCCCTGGTGGTCACCCATCCCAGTACTACTCTCGCCCAAGCACGCTTAACTATGGAGTTCCTTCACTTCTCATTATAGATCAATTGGTGATGAGAAGTGAAGGAACTCCATAGTTAAGCGTGCTTGGGAGAGAGTAGTACTGGGATGGGTGACCTCCTGGGAAGTCCCCGTACGACCCAGCTTAACTGTCGAGTTCGCTTATCAAAGGGAGGCTGTGGCCACCAACAACCCGCCCGTGGAGGGAGAGGGGTTGGGGTTCTTGGGCTGCAACCCGGTAGCGTCGCCTAGAGCGGAGTCGTGACGGTGTCATGTTATATCGGCTAGGGTCATTACAATAAAGTGAACTTTTTATTGTAATGTCCCCGCTCCCCAGCATGTACTCTATTTTTCACCTGGTCCGGTTCATGTTACTGGGCTGCAAACCAAGCACCCTAACCCCTCTCCCTCAACAGGCGGGTTGTTGGTGGCTACAGCATCCCTTTGATGAGCGAACTTGATAGTTAAGCTGGGCAGTACGGGGACTTCCCGGGAGGTCACCCATCCCAGTACTACTCTCTCCCAAGCATGCTTAACTATGAAGTTCCTTCACTTCTCATCACTAGGTGATGAGAGTTAAAAGAACTCCATAGTTAAGCGTGCTCAGGCTGGAGAAGTCCTGGGATGGGTGACCTCCTGGGAAGTCCACGTGTTATCCGCTTAATGAGAGAATTTCACTCATCAAAGGGAGGCTGTGACCACTAACAACCCGCCTGTGAAGGGAGAGGTGTTAGGGTGCTTGGGCTGCAGCCCGGTAACGGTCTAACGTAGGCCTAGTGGGCTAAGGCCCACGGACGGCCCAGGGGATATTACATAAGCTCTCTGGAGCAAGTATTAGAGAAGTGCCTAGTATAACAAGATAGTTGGATAGGCGGGAGGAAAAGTGGATGTACCCATTTGGGGAACCATTATAAATCACTGTGTGCTTTTCTGTGTTGTTTTCTTTGTGCAACATGTATATATCTTGAAAGAATAAAACAATTAAAAGCTAAAGCTCTTAAAGAAGAAACATAAAAGAACTCAAAAGGAGACCAATGACCTATTCAACCCCCTCTAGATGATTTTGCTATCCTTGAAAACAAAGACTTTCAAAAACCAACCACATTGGAAAACTCACTGAGCAAACCCATGCTCCAGCAAACGACAGCCATTAACTACGCATTAACGTAATTCCCTGAGGTCAAAAATACATCATTATGGGAATTAAAATAAACACCAAAAAATTAGCGGGGTTACATTCATGGAGCAATTTGTCTGATATCATGGTGTGCCCCAGACGCTCGTATCAGATCGGGACAGTCGGTTTACGTCTAAGGAGTGGAGAGCAGTCCAGGCTTACCTTCGCTTTTGATTGACATTTAGCACTGCATTACACCCCCAAATGGATGGGCAAACATAGCATACTGACCGAACTTTAGAGGACCTCTTTCACCTATGTATCCTGGATCGCAGTGAGTCGTGGGAATGATTGTTGTCGCTCATCGAATTTTCTTATAACAATAGTCATTAGTCCAGTATAGGCATGCCCCCCTATGAGATATTGTTTGGTCAAAGGTGCACGACTCCACTATCCTGGGTCCAGGATGAGGACCCAAAGACACATGGCTCGAAGTTTGTGGAGGACACAGATAATCAGATACGAATGATTCGCGATAGGATGTTGGAGGCCCAAAGTAGATAGGCCAAATACTATGATGCGTTACATCGTTAGATGGAGTTTCGGGTTGGTGACCGGGTATTCTTAAAGGGAAGCTCGATGCTTGTAGTCTCCTGAGTACGCTGGCGAAAGAAACTCAGTCCAAGATATATGGGGCCCTATAAGTTTCTAGTGTGAATCGGCCCCTTGGACTATAGACTGGAGATACCGCCCGAATTGGCAGGCTTACATGCCATCTTCCTTGCCTCATCTCTTAGAGGGCTCTCCTATGGCCAGAACAGTGGATTTCCACAGTGGCTGGCCTAGTAAAATCTGACTGATTAGTCTGTTTGAAGCCAATAAGGATAAGTGATAGGGAGGTACGAGTCCTGCTGCGAAAGAAGGTTCTGCTAGTCAAGGTCCTGTGGTCGAATCATGGACATGAGGAGCACACCTGGGAGCCTCTAGATCTTATGTAGCAGCAATACCCGTAACTCTTCATGGCAGGTATATCTTTAACTACTCAAGAATTTCATCTTCAGTAACTTTTAGTGCAAACCCCATAGGCCTAACCTTAATTTCGTGGATGAAATTTTTATTTTTATATATTGGAATTTGTAACATCCCACAAAAAACCAGACCCCTAGTGTGTTTTTTGTGATGACTAGGTCAAGATAAAGCTCTAAGAAGACAAAGAGGACCAAGAGTTCCTAGGTAAATAGGTGAAATCACCTTGGTATGCAAATAACAATTTCTTGTCACCTAGCCTAGGGTTTGGTTTCTGGTCCCCAACTTGACTATTTGACCCCACCATTACACTTTCAATCCTATAAGGCCCCTTTAGTGCCCTAACAACCCATTTGGGATCAACTAAAGAGGTCAAGTTAACTTGAGTCTACCTTAACCCTAGTTAGATCAAATTGTCCTAACTTGACCCAAATTAATTGCACAAAGCACAAATGGAATTGGGTGGTGACAAGGGACTCAAGACACATATTTTACCAGTCAACCCACTCAATTTACCAAGTCAACTCCCCAAGTCAACCATGCTCAAACCGAGCCCAAAATGGGGAGTAAAGATAAGCCCAACTTTAATCCAATTAGGCTAGGCCCGATTATGATGGCCCACTATCGACAACAAGTGGAAATTACCTGAAATGCCACTATAATTCTGGATGGGATGACCAGGGGAGAGAAGGTAGAGGTTTCCTTCAAGGGAGGAGAGAGAAAGAGGGGTATTCAAAACTTTGGAAGGCCATAGGGCACTTAAATCCACCATTTAATGGTTCTTTCATCCCCCTTGATCAACTAGGAGGAGATGGAATGGTTTTTCCGGCCTCCTAGGGGAGGAAAGGCAAGAATTTGGTGGTGCCAAAAACTTGATTCATTGCCAATAATGGCCATTCATGGTTTTTCCCTCCCACTCCCTAAGTTGACCCCTCCATCAGTTTTGAAAGCTCCCAAGCAATCAAAATGAACCTGTACTTCTCTGGTTTTGGTAAAGGATTAAGAAATAGGCAAAGAAGAGCTTGGAGGTCGTCAGCCATGACACACCACCCTGTAACGCCCCTAATTTTTCAGTATTTATTTTAATTCCCAATGACATATTTTTGACGTCAGGGCGTTACGTTGACGCATGGTTAATGAGTGTCGTTTGTTGGAGCATGAGTTTGCTGAGTGGGTTTTCTTGTGTGGTTAGTTTTGTTTTGGTTGTGCGACTTCCCGCGCATGCTGGGTCTATTTTGGTGACTCAGTGGAGCTTTTTATAGGGATGTGGTGTCATTTTACCTTCGGGTGGTGTTTTACCCGGGTTTGGTTTGTCGAATTTTAATTTCAACTTCGTCGTTTGTTTTGTAGCGTCGGTATTTAGCTACGATACGATTTTCATAAGATTCTGAGTTGCTTTTGATTTCGGGGTGTTTTGATGTTATTTAAATAATTAATATTATATTATATATAACTATGTGTATAAATAGGAAAATCCATCGCGTCAAACCCTACCTTTCCAATTCATCTTCTTCCCGAACTCGAACGACGGATATTTTCACGAGAGGAGAACGGTGGGCTTCGTGTGCATTCGGCCGACGGTGTCGTGTTCTTGGGTGGCCATTTTCATCGCCGGAGTAGAGATTTAGAAAGCTCTAGCCGAGATCTACGCGATCGTGGTAAGTTTTTCCAGAATCTTGGATTTTTAGGCGTTAGGATTAGTGATTTTGACCTCCTTATTCCTCCAAAGGTTTCAGGAAATGTTGCTAAGGTATTTTTCCGGCCGATCCTTTTCACGGTGCGAGCGGGAGTCATTTTTCCAGAGTTTCAAGACAAGTGGATTTTCCCCCCTGGATGTTCATTTCTTGCTTATTTTCTTCCTTTCTTTCCTCATCCCTTAGAGAGTAGGATTAGTGTAAGTTAAATATGAAAGAACTCTGAGAGTAGGACAAGTTTTCGGCCAAGGCCTGGAGAGTATGTTTAGGGGTTTAAGTAGATTTTGACGTATATCAAAAGGTAGAGTTCGGCGGGTTTAGGTTAGAAATTCACCGAGTATCGTAGCTTAGTTCATCGAGTTTATGTAGGTACGATTCGTCGAGTATCGACGTTAGAATTCATCGGGTATGGAGGGATTTACTCTAAGGATAATTCAGCGAGTATTACTGGTGTTCATCGAGTAACGGCTTAGGTAGATTCGGCGAGTATCGCCGAATTTTGTTAAGGCAGTTTCGTCGGGTAACAATTCGCCGAGTGTAGATTGTTAGTCTAAGTGTTTTTCGGTGAGTATCAATATGGATCGTTGAGTATCGTTTGTCGATGTGTCGTGTATAGTAGAAATTCGCCGAGTATAACAAGTGTTATTCGTCGAGTATAGTAGTAATTCGCCGAGTATCACGAGACTCAGTCGTCGAGTGTTGTGGAAATTCGTCGAGTATCCATGTATTTCGTCGGCTATACTAGCCGAATTTGGCCAGGACTTAGAATATTTTGTCATTTCATGTAGGATTCATCTTGTATGATCCTTAAGGTGGTTTTAGGGCTTGTTTACGTATTTCCTTGGGTATATGTAGGCTTGGGTTTTGGTTTGGGGTGTTTAGGTATGGTGTTTTTTCGGCTATGAAGGTTAGCATTGGATAAAGGAATGACAACTGGACGCCGGTTTGTGGATCATTACATTTGGTGGTTGTTTGGTTTCTGTTTTGTGGTTTGTTGGATTTGGTTGGGACAAGTGGTCACCACGACACTGCCTTTTGTGAGACGTTTGGGTCTAGGAGCCTGGTATGTGACAATTTGGTTACCAACTCTGGGCCGGTTGATATTACCAAGTCTTAATGCTTCACATTTTCGAGCTGTTTTGTGCTCAGTTTGCTTCTTATATAAGTCCATGCTATTTCGTGCTTGTCCTTGCAGACTTTATCGAAGCACGACTTCATTCTCCACTTGGTGTAAATGTTCTTTTTCCTTTGTTGCAAACTTTTACTTTCCCCATAATTATTTGAATAATCAGTTGTGGTTTCAACATTTGTTATAGTCAGGTTTGGTAAACCCTTTCTTGCATTTTTACCTTTTACCTGCTATTTCAAATGCCACTTATAATTTCTTGGTGAGGCGTTCTTCTTTTGAATTCCTCAGTTTCAGGGTTGTAGCCGAAGGAGCGGCTGTGTTGGGTGATAGCTTGTGGACTACAACTTTTGTAGTGGTTTTCCTCACCATTATAAGGTAGCTCTTGTTTTCAGTTTTCGTTCAGACTTGCATACTTTCAGTGGATTCATGTTAGGTCGTTGATGCCCACTGGTAGTTTTTCTTTTGGAATATTGAATACTTTGCTAGCTGCCAGTTTACCTTTTTGGGTTGGTTGTGCTTGCTCTCTGAGAAGGTTTTATGCTAGGTCGCATGTTAGACATTTTAAAGTATAAAAATTACTATTATTACTTCATACATTCCATATTTGAAATCAAATCACTATATTTAAGAGTCATAAAAAGTACTTTCGTAACAATTATAAATTTAGAGTCTTGCATACCATGAGTTGTCCTCTATGGATGTTTATACTCATGTAGGATGTCTAATCTTGTAAATAAAGTATTTTTGTAGTATATAACTATCTTTTTCTCGTGGTCTAGATGAGCCACGAGGGATACGACTAACCGCTTAACTTAAACTGATTTTCTATAAATAACTTATAGATCTTTCGTAAAGGTGTTAAGTCGTAGTTTTTCCTGAGCGTCTGAAGTTATCCACTGCTGACGTGGCATCACGACACGCATTTTCCCTTACTCTAATATATTGTTAAATGCAGAGAAAATGCGGGTTGTGACAGTTGGTATCAGAGGGATAGGTTGTTTGACAATCGGTCGAACTACTATCTCAAGTCTGTGTTAGTTGTCTGGTTTCATTTCATACACACACCGATGTGTCATCAGTATGTCTTGGCTGAAGCATGAACACTACACTCATAAGCAATATAAGAAGTATACGGGGCATATTATGTAGTATAGGATGCATAATATGTGTTTGTATATGGAACCTCAAGGGAGACAACATGTGATTGTTATGTAGTATGGGATGCATAACATCATCTCATGAATGCACATTAGTTTTTGATTTTGGTTGCATGCAATAGTATATAGCATGGGATGCATAATATTTCATGTGTACGCCACTCATAACATGCATTAAGGCATTTTTAGATTGCATAACATAATATGTATGACATATCATTGCATTAGCACACGTGCCAAGCTAAATATTTACATGATGACATATGTACACACATGGTGTTGACTCAAAAAATATTAGAATTTATGCATTCATGGTTTAGGCACGCGAGTTAGTTGGATGACAGTGTACATCCTAAGTTAGGAATGATAACATAAATTAAAATCCCAGAGCAAGTTGGCAGCATGAGCAAGTGTTTAATTATGTATTGTCTGAAGTAAGCTATTTAGTTCTAACAGTTAAGCTAGGTTTTGATTAGATTTTCATTGTTTGATTAGATGCCGCCTAAGCGTTCGGTAACGAGGTCGACTCCCAAGTCGTAGGTGAATATATTCACAGACCATAAGAGCCTAAAATATTTATTGGGTCAGAAGGTTCTGAACATGCGACAACGAAGGTGGATGTAGTTCCTTGGGGTCTACACCTTCCAAATACACTATACTCCTGGGAAGTGAAACGTGGTCGCAGATGCCTTGAGTTAGAGGACTCCAGCATGGGCAAATTGGTTGCAGATGCATGATGAGCGTCTGATCACGGAGTTGGAAGCTTTAGAGATTTCTTATGTTGACAAGAATTCCACAACAAATTCATGCGTGACCTGAACGGAGGTACAGTATGACCTTGCGGACAGGGTTCGACGTGTTGAAGTATTAGACCGAGCGGCCTGGAGGTCTAAGTCTGGCGGGTTGATAACCGCGTGGTCCAGCGGTTACTCTCCAGCAGTTTGGTATCCAGACTGTTGTTGTTTGTAGTCCGAGCGGCCTTGCGGTTTCTCTCAGATGACCGCTAGACCGGACGGTCTAGTGGTCTCCTAATGAGGATTGTTCTGCTCCTTTTGGTGTTGCCGAGCGGTTAGCCCATTTGTCTAACCGCTCGGCCTGTTCAGTCTCTTTATTTTATAGCCGCACAACTATGTAAATTTTTAGTCCCACATTATTTACTTGTACTCTCTCCTTTCTCCTCCATTCTATAAAAGGAAGGCCATACCTTTGTAAATGATATCTTTTTGGATAATAAAACTTTCAATTATTCAAATTTTCGGCTTGTTTTTTAGTCATTTGTTCGCTACTTTTACATGGTATCAGAGCAAGTGATCGATTCGACCTGATTTCTTCTTTGGCTATTCTATCTGCGCGGCTTGTTTGCTGTTCACACGACTTGTTTGCCTTGTCGCTGCCCTGTTTGCGCGAGTTCCTTCCGCTCTTTCTTCTCTCTATTCCCTCGGACTTTTTCAGTTCGCGCGACCTCTTTTCATGTGCTTTGGTCTGCTTCCTGGCCGCTGGTGTGCTTCCACAATGACTATAGCAACTTCTTCTCTTAGCCCGCTACGGTTTCCTTCTTTTCTGCTGCGGACTCCTTCTCTTATCGCGGCCTCCTCCTTTGTTCGCACGGCTTTATCCCTTTTCTCTCCACGTGACTTCTCTTCTACTCGCGCGGTTTCCTGTTTTCTCTATGGACAATTTTGTTCTTTCCACCCCCGTTATCTCTACCTCCACCACTCCTGTGGCTCCTCCTCCTCCTACTCCTTCTGGAAACCGTGGCACACTTTCTAAACTAGTTGATTCCAACTATCCGGATTGGAGCGTTTCTTTCACCTTTCTTATTCGCTCTTAGCGCAAATGTCATCACCTCACCGATGACCCTTCTCTTCTTAATTATGCTCAATTTGATGACTGGGATGCGAGTGATGCACTTATCCGCACTTGGCTGGCCAACAGCCTCTCTGATGAATGCCTTCCTTTCATCCGCCTTGATGAGACGGTCAAGGCTGCTTGGCTTCACCTCACAGCTCTCTATTCGAAGGGGCTCAGACGTCCCGTATTTATATTCTCTATGCAGACCTCTTTGCCCGCCCTTCCATGTCTCCTGCTGCGGCTTATCAGCAGGTTCAGGCTCTTGGCACCGAGATCCTCCAGAATGGCCCCTTCTCCGCGGATTTGGCCGAGCAGCACAAGCACTTCCAGGAACTCCTGGTTGTTTGTTATCTTTTGCGCCTTCCTGAATCCTTTGATATGATCCGCCAACAGATCTTGGGTGAGGCGAAGTCTCCCACTTTGGATGCTACTGCGGCTCGCATCGCCGCTGTTACTTCGCTGATCCAGCATCCTCTGTTATCTTCCCCTCCTCCATAGGACTCATATGCTCACCAGGCTCAGCGGGGTGGAACTAGTGGCCGCAGCCAGTTAGGCGGGCGCGGTTCGTCCAGGTTCCTCTGCTCTCACTGTGGTCGTACTGGCCATTCTGTTAACCATTTCTGGCAAAAACATCCTTATCTTCGCCCCTCCGGTGATGCCTTTTCCTCACCCACCACCTCCTCTCAGCCGTCTGCCTCTGTGGCCGTGACTATAGGTAGTGCCCACGTTGTTACCCAAGGTAAATGGCTGATTGACTCTGGGGCTACAAATCACATGACCGGAAATCCTCATTGCTTCTCTCTCCTCGAAACACATGATCGATTGCCCCCGGTTCGTGTTGTGGATGGTTCCCCTTCCCCGGTTCATGGGACGGGCATGGTTCATGTCACCCCGTCGCTTCGCTTGGCGGACACCCTCTATGTCCCGAAGTTCCCTTGCAATTTATTATCCGTAACTACTTTATGCAAGCAACTTCAGCGCTCTGTCTTATTCAGTCCAACTTCTTGTTCCTTCCAGGACCCGAGGACATAACGGACGATTGCTACTGGGACTGGGAGCAACGGCCTCTACTTCCTCGACAATGTTTTTGCTCTGTCCACCTACTCCTCCTCTTCTACAGATCTGCTTCAATGGCATCTTCGCATTGGACATCCTCCTCCTTGGATTCTTCGTCAGCTTCTACCCCACTTACCTCAGACCAATCCTCCACTCAACTATGATGCATGTCAGCTTGGCAAACCTCATCGCTCCTCCTTCCTGCCGACGCAAGGTCATGGCTCTTCTCACCCGTTTGATCTCATTCATTTTGATGTCTGGGGTCCTGCTCCTACTCTCACCATTGGTCGGGGTAGTTCCTACTTTGTAACTTTTATTGATGATTTCTCTAGATGTAACTGGGTGTATCTATTTAAAGATTGCTCTGAACTCTTTTCTGTCTGGCAATCCTTTTATTTTATGATTAAAACTCAATTTGATATTTCTATTAAAGTCTTTCGCTCTGATAATGCAAAGGAATATCTTAGTCATGAGTTTTCCTCTTTTTGTATACAACATGGTCTTGTTCATCAGACCAGCTGTGTTTTCACATCCCAGCAAATTGGGGCGGCGGAGCGTAAAAACAGTCACCTCCTTGATGTCGCTCGCATTCTCATGACGCAGATGCAGGTGCCTCGCTCCTACTGGAGCTATGATGTGCTCCTCGCCTGCTATCTCATCAATTGTCTTCCCTCTATGGTTCTTCATGGACATACCCCCTTCTCCATTCTATACCCAAGCAAGGAACCATTTTCTCTCCCTCTCCGTATCTTTGGGTGTACGACTTTTGTTCACGCTCCGGCCGCTACCCATGACAAGCTTTCCCCCCGTTCCACCAAGTGTGTCTTTTTGGGTTACTCTACCACTCAAAAAGGATATTGTTGTTTTGACCCCGTTCTACGTAATTAATTTGTCTCCGCAGATGTGACCTTCTTTGAGAATGCATCCTACTTACCTCCTGCATCCCCTCTTCCTCCTGATGTCTCTGATTCTCCACCATCTCTCTCCGTTCCTTCCACGCATATCGACATCTCCTCTCTTACTTCATCTCCTCCTCCATCTCCTACTCTCTCCTTCATACCCCCTTCACCTTCTCCCTCATCTCTGCAGCCATCTCTCTCTAGTCCCAGGCTAGCCTTCTCCGTCACGGACGCTCCGTTCACTGACGCACACGTCGACCTGGATCTTCCCATTGCTCTTCGCAAAGGTGTGCAGGCGTGTAATCAACACCTGCTTACTGCAGTTGTTTCCTATGATCGGCTTACTCCTTCTCGCAGGTGTTCTGCCTTGGCTATCTAGGCTACTGCCACTCCCCGCACCTACCAGGAGGCTCTTGCTATTCCTCATTGGAAATCTGCCATGGATGATGAGATTTCCACTCTTACTGAAAGGGGTACATGGACCCTTGTTTCTCCACTAGTGTGTACTGATGTGGTTGGCTGTCGCGGGGTGTTTGTTGTGAAATTTCACCTCGACGACACTATGGATCGCTACAAGTCCCGACTGGTGGCCAAAGTCTTCACTCAGAAATATAGGGTTGATTACTTTGATACTTTCACTCCGGTTGCTCCCCTCAGCACCATCCAAGTTCTCCTCTCTGTGGGTGTCAACCGGGATTGGGTTATTTCCCAGCTTGATGTAAAGAATGCGTTTCTCTATGGGGATCTTTAGGAGGATGTCTACATGGAGAAACCTCCTGGGTATGTTGCTCAGGGGGAGACACGAGTATGTCAGTTGAAGAAGGCCATTTATGGCCTAAAGCAGAGCCCTCGGGCGTGGTTCGACAAGTTTAGTGGCATTGTGGCTACCATCGGCTTTGCAAGGAGTTCGACCGATCACTCCTTGTTTATTCGCAAAACCTCCTCGGGACTGGTGGGTTTGGCGGTGTATGTGGATGATATTCTTCTTACTGGCGATGACCAGGCTGGGGTGAACTTGACAAAGAAACACCTCCGTCAACACCTTGTCAAGAAGGATATAGGCTCGCTGAAATACTTTTTGTGGATAGAAATCTCTCGGAAGCTTGACTCGTTGGTTCTCTACCAACGAAAGTATGCTCTTGATCTTCTACAAGAGGCGGGATTGACTTGTGCCAAACCGGCCTGGTATCCCGTGGATATTGGAGAAGACAAAACATAGACAAATGACTCGCCTCTTCTATCTAATGTCACGAGGTACAGACGTCTAGTGGGCAAACTCAGTTATCTCACGGTGACCAGACTGGACATCTCCTATGTTGTAGGTAAGGTTAGTCAGTTCATGAAAGCTCCTAGGGAATGCCATCTTCAGTCTGCCTTGAAGATGTTAGAGTATGTCAAAGCAGCACCATGAAAAGAGCAAATCTTTCAGAAGAATGGTCATCTGAAGTTTGAAGCATACTCAGATTCAAGCTATGTGGATGATAAAGACGATCGTAAGTCTACATCAGGTCTTTGCTTGTGTAGGTGAAGATGACACCAGCTAACTGAACTTTTTGGTTCTTGCAAGGACACTTATTGGTAGCAATGGCGAGGAAGATGAAATCCAGTCGCAACTATTCAAGTCGATAAAACCCTAAAAGTTGTTTTTCGTCTTGGCCAATCTCTTCTTTTTGTAGTTCGCCGATCAACGACTCTTAGGAATTAGTGGGGCCCACCTAAAGGTTCCAACTACACCTTACTTTACCGGAATAAGACGTACAGTAGATTCTCAGCAGAGTTTGTCGTGTTCTATAGCTTCTCCGTTCTTGATTTGAAATTAGTTGACTTTATCGATTTTTCAAATATTGCTGACATCAGCACCTTTGGACTTAACCAAAATCGAGCATCAGAAGAATAGGCGTTGAGTGAATGAGCTTCACTTAACCTCAAGACACTTGGATAGAATTTTGTCTATCTAGGCGTTGACAGCGTTGAGTGATCAATTCTCACCCAATGCTTTTTCCTTAGCTTATTCATTCTTCATCAGCATCTTAAGCGTTGAGAGCGTTGCATGAGCATCCCTCACTCAACGCCTTTTGCTTTAGACAAATTTTCTGAATCATGGCGTTGAGAGCATTGAGTGAGCATGTCTCACTCAACGCTTTCTGCCTTAACCAGATTTTTCTACTCCTTGGCGTTGAGTGAGTAAATTACAGTCAACGTCAAACCGCTTAAGAGATTTTATTCTATTTATCTGGCGTTGAGTGAGTAAGCCACTCAATGCATTTGGACTTAGCCAAATATCAGCACCGATTTTCTGTGGCTTTAACTTATAAGGAAATACTCAACGAATATAGAGTATGGCGTTGAGTGAGTGAAACTCACTCAACACATGTAGACTTAGTCACTTTTCTGCTCATTTCTTCTTAGGCTTTTACTTCATTAGCCTGTCTCGCAGCCTTTTGTTGTATGGAGTTGAGTGACTTGACTTCACTTAACGTGTAATGCCCCCACTCGTCACATGGCATATAACGGTGGGTCCGGCTGGGGCCCCACGCCATATGTCACAGACAAGCGGCGGAATTACTTGTGGAAATCAAAATCTACTCGCATCCTAACTCAATCCATTCTAGCGCGGCATTTTTTTAGTTAAATGAACTCAGCTCAGAAAATGTCCACTACTATATACACTCCACATTTATATATTAACACCAGGAATGTATACAACTCACACACACATGGCCTTAAGGCCTTACAGGTTTCTCTTTGCACAAATACATTTTCGTACATCGGCACGCAGGCCGGCCACACATGAAATCCAAAAACCCTGGCCTTCGAGGGCCTTCCGCAGCAATCCATCCATTCTGCTCATTTCATTTCAAGCAGCAGCACATGCAAACACATCCCCCAAAGAGCGGCAAATAAAGTAACGGTCAGCTTTAGCTGACCACTTATAACGACCCTACCCCTTACCTGGGGCAGTGGTTCCTTCCTTGTATGCATTGCCATATCATAATCTCTATCAATCTATCAATCAAATCCATAACACAAATGTTGGTATGCACCAGACGCTCCGTGCACTCAGGGCACCTTCTTGGTGTACCAGGTATCCCAGTCGTACACCGCCGATTAGAGGTTCTTCACTTGTTGGTTTGGCGGCTCAATCCTAGTCCACCAATCCCGCGGGCTGGCAACATCCCGTCCATACCACTCATATGTACTAACCTCACAGCATCCACAAACAAACAGAGCAGATCGACCCACACCATCGGGTGTAGCAAGTCGGGTGTATCGATGCTCCCCAGACATTACCACCAATCGACCCCTCACCTATTCCTGATCGACCCACCCTTGTGGTGCAGCAAGCCATGTTTAACTCGGCTCCCAAGGTGTTGCCACCAATCGCTTCCTTATCTATCCAGATCAACCGACCCTAGTGGTGTAACAGGACAGGTTTATCTCGCGCTCCCCAGGCGTGCTACCAATTGATCTCTCATCACAACCAGGAGCTTAACCAAACCCTCTAGTCATCCATAACAACATCACATCTTATTCATTCTTCCATACATTTATTCAACAAAACATAACCCGTTCATAGCATCAAATCCACGGATTCTTCTCTGGTTTAAACATGATTCATCACCAATCCAGACTACCAGTCCAGATGGGCTTTACACAGCATGCCTATGTCGTACTCCACTCTTCTAGCTGTAGATGCAAAATTAACGAAGGAATCGCTTACGAAATACACCTCTTGGTGGAGGATTCCAAGCACATGAACAAAGATAGGACTTCGATGTCCAAGAAGGAGATCGTTACCATCTAAGATCGCTTTGGCGCCATGAAGTAGCCGGATGGAAGTCACCGCCTCGGCTTACCCTTCACAAATCCGCTCTCGGATCTTCAATCCGCACTCCGCAGCTCCTCCAGTAGCTGACTTTCCTTCCTCCTTCCTTCCCTTGCTTTCCATTTCTTTTTCTCTCTCTCTTGGAATGAGAAGAAGAAGGAGAAAATGAAGATGAAGGGATTTTATCTCATTTCTCGGCCTTTATCAACATGGAAGGAGGCTGAACCACTGGATCCAAAATCAGGTAAACGAGTGGCTCGGATTTCCCAAAAATCACTTGAACACGACCAGACATGCCCTGTGACACGCCCGTATCACAGGTCGTGTCACTTAAGCGGTAGGCAACCGACTTAGCCAAACCAGTACACGACCATGTGACACGCCCGTGTCACATGTCGTGTTACTTGACACGCCTTCCAACACAACCGTGTCAATGTCCATGTCACTTGACATGCCTTCCGACACACCCGTGTCACTGGCCGTGTCACTCACACAGCACAATCTCCACTTAACCCAAGCATGACACGGCCTTGGGACACGCCCGTGTCCCAAGCCGTGTTCACCAGGACACACCCATGTCCTCAGGCACACGCATTCCCGACTGACCCGCGCAACTGACACGCCCAGTGACATGCCCGTGTCACAGGCCGTGTACTCTGCACTCGACGACCGTCAACCAAAATTCGTCGACCACGCACCCAACAACCCAACCCAAGCATGACATGCCGTGGGACATGCCCGTGTCCCAGGCCGTGTCACCCATGCTTGAACCTAAATGGACTTTGGGGTGTTACAATCCTTCCCTCCTTCAAAGAAATTTCGTCCTTGAAATTTGGCTCACTACAATCAGCCACACAACCACTTAATGTTGCAATATTCACAACCATTCGCTCGAACAAGGCGAGCCTGGTTCGAGCTCAGAGGCCATGGCTTGTCTCACCCCCAAAGCATCGCAGAAACTAAACAATACATACAACATATACATAAATCCCTAACTTCCATTTGTGCACACGCAGTCACAAAATTGATCACGTGATCGAGAAACAAATGCATCATCGAGTTATATCATAATCGAGCGATATCTTAACTGTCACAGGTGTGCACCGACATGTTATTATCAACATACCACAACACCTATATGTACCACTAATCACAGCAGTAGTGCATCCACATACATCTCCCATAGTCACACCCTCTAAGTGACACATGGGACTATTCTACGTGTCCTTCCGCTGCTCAGCTGCCTGATTTTGTAGATATCGCTTTATCGGCTCTTGAAGTCCCAAATTTAACACTCGCGGCTGAATTTCACCAACTGAGCTTTGCGGATCTTGAACTTCCAAGTTATGCAGTCGCGGTTGCGTCCGGGATACAAATGACTCGGCCACTGCTTTACCGTTTTCTTCATACGACGCACCTGTCTTTTTCTCACTCCCTGACGGGGCATTCCAACAAAAACGGGCAATATGTCCTTGCTTCCCGCAGTTATAACATATACGTGTATCACCACGCGCTTGCCCATAAGTCGCCCCCAAAGAAATAGTCGACAGAGCTGATTCAACAGGCCTAAACCTTTTCTTTTCTCGTCATCTAAACTCGGATTGCTCCGACTGCGGCACTTTAAACTCTGGCTTCTCCACTGCCAGTCTCTTCTTCTCTTGCACCCGCATCAAATCCTTTTCCAGCGCACGGGCCGTATCGACCAACGCTTTGAAGCATTGGTTCACTAAACTCGGGAGGACCAACCTCAACTCATCCCGCAGTCCTTCATAAAAACGATTCGTCTTTCGCGCTTCCTCCGCGAAGGTAGACCCCGCATATCGCCCCAGTCTGGTAAATTCATGCAGGTACGTATCAATATCAGCAGCACCCTACACCAGCCGTTGAAACTCGTTCTCCATCGTAATCCTCTGCGACACTGGTAAATATTTGGTGAGAAACAATCGGGAGAATTCATCCATTGAAAGCTCCGCTAACCGTCGACCTTCCAAGTGATGGACCTCCATCTCTTCCCACCACAGTCTCGCATCTCCTTCTAGTAGAAAAGTGGATAAGGTCACTATCTGCTCCTCTACAGTCCTAATTGTAGTCAGAATCCTCTTTACTCTAGCCAACCAATCTTCCACCTGCATTGGGGAAATCGCTCCACCAAACGTAGGTGGATGAAACTCCATAAAGCATTTCAATGACTTATTTATTGCTTGCGCCTCAACCACAACTGCAGCATGTTCTAGCCTTGCACCAGTCTGTCCTGGTACTCCTGCAGGCCTTGCCTGCCCAGTCGGCTGCGCCTGTATTACTGCAAGCACCGTATCCATCACCACCCGTATGGTCTCCGCCAAAGGGGGCATAGGTGATTCAACGGGTGCCGCACTCTCATCAGACCGCTGGGATTCAGACTGCCCAGCAACACTCCTCGCCACCTATCAATGTACAAAACACCATTAATCAGCCATGTCATAACGGTAATGATACATTGACTACACACTCACGCACGTTACGTGCATTAAATACATTCCTAGTGGACATTCGTGAGTTCAATTATGTTCTCTCCTCCCAAACAGTCTCAACCTGGCTCTCATACCACTTTGTAACGCCCCCACTCATCACGTGGCATATAACAGTGGGTATAGCCGGGTCCCCACTCCATATATCACTGACAAGCGGCAGAATTACTTATGGAAATCAAAATCTACTCGCATCCGAACTCAATCCATTCTAGCGCAGTATTTTTTTAGTTAAATGAACTCAGCTCAGAGAATGTCCACTACTATATAAACTCCACATTTATATATTAACACCAGGAATGTATACAACTCACACACACATGGCCTTAAGACCTTACAAGTTTCTCTTTGCACAAATACATTTTCGTACATCGGCACGCAGGCTGGCCACACATGAAATCCAAACACGCTGGCCTTCGAGGGCTTTCCGCAGCAATCCATCCATTCTGCTCTTTTCATTTTAAGCAGCAGCACCTGCAAACACATATCCACCAAAGAGCGGCTAACAAAGTAACAATCAACTTTAACTGACCACTTATAACGACCCTACCCCTTACCCGGTGTAGTGGTTCCTTCCCTGTATGCATTTCCATATAATAATCTCTATCAATATATCAATCACATCCATAACACAAAAGCTGGAATCCAGCAGATGCACCGTGCACTCAGTGCACCTTCTTGGTGTACCGGGTATCCCAGTCGTACACCGCCGATTAGAGGTTCTTCATTTGTTAGTTGGGCGGCTCAATCCTAGTCCACCAATCCCACAGGCTGGTGACATCCCGTCCATACCACTCAGAGGTACTAACCTCACAGCATCCACAAACAACCAGTGCAGATCGACCTACACCATGGGGTGTAGCAAGCCGAGTGTATCGATGCTCCCCAGGAATTACCACCAATTGACCCCTCACCTATTCCTGATCGACCCACCCTTGTGGTGCAGCAAGCCGAGTTTAACTCGGCTCCCCAGGTATTGCCACCAATCGATCCCTTATCTATCCAGATAAACCCACCCTAGTGGAGGCCAGGTTTATGTCGCGCTCCCCAGGCATGCAACCAATTGATCTCTCATCACAACCAGGAGCTTAACCAAAGCCTCCAATCATCCATAACCAACATCACATCTTATTCATTCCTCCATACATTCATTCAACAAAACATAACCCGTTCATAGCATCAAATCCACGGAGTCTTCTCCGGTTTACCCATGATTCATCACCAATCCAGACTACCAGTACAGATGGGCTTCACATAGCATGCCTATGGCGTACTCCACTCTTCCAGCTCTAGATGCAAACTCAACGAAGGAATCGTTTATGAAATCCACCTCTTGGTGGAGGATTACAAGCACATGCACAAAGAAAGGACTTCGATGTCCAAGAAGCAGATCGTTACCCTCGAAGATCGCTCGGTGCCATGAAGTAGCCGGTTGGAAGTCAACGACTCGGCTTGTCCTTCACAAATCCGCTCTCGGATGTTCAATCCGCACTCTACAACACCTCCAGTAGCTGGCTTTCCTTCCTCCTTCCTTCCCTTGCTTTCCCATTCTTTTTCTCTCTCTCTTGGAATGAGAAAAAGAAGGAGAATATGAAGATGAAGGGTTTTTATCTCATTTCTCGGCCTTTATCAACATGGAAGGAGGCTGAACCACTGGATCCAAAATTAGGGAAACAAGTGGCTCGGATTTACCCAAAAATCACCTGAACACGGCCTGACACGCCATGTGACACGCCCGTGTCACAGGCTGTATCACTTAAGCGGTAGGCAACTGACTTAGCCAAACCAGTACACGACCATGTGACACGCTCGTGTTACGTGCCATGTCACTTACACGCCTTCCGACACACCCGTGTCACTGGCCGTGTCACTTGACACGCCTTCCGACACACCCGTGTCACTGGCCGTGTCACTCACACAGCACAATCTCCGCTTAACCCGAGCAGTACACGGCCTTGGGACACGCCCGTGTCCTAAGCCGTGTTCACCAGGACACACCCGTGTCCTCAAGAACATGCATTCCCGGCTGACCCATGCAACTGACACACCCTCTGACACGCCCGTGTCATAGGCCGTGTACTCTGCACTCGATGATCGTCGACCAAAATTCGTCGACCACACACCCAACAACCCAACCCAAGCACGACACGCCCTGGGACACGCCCGTGTCCCAGGCCGTGTCACCCATGCCTGAACCCAAATGGACTTTGGGGTGTTACACAACGCCTGTTTAATTAGCCACTTTCTTAGCTTGCCACTACTTTTACTCTAACTGTATATTCTCCACTCAGCGCTATAAGTCTTCTGCCATTGAGTGAATGACCTTCACTCAACGCCTGTACACCTGGATAGTTTTCTGTCTATCCACACCTTAGGTGTAACGCCCCTGATTTTTTGGTAATTATTTTTATTCCTTTAATGCCATAATTTTGACGTTAGGGCATTACGTTTGCGCATGTATGGCTTGTCCCATGGCTAGAGCGTGGTTTTGCTCTTTGAGTTTCCTGTGTTGTTGGGTTTAGCCTGTTTGCAAGATTCCCTTCAAGTCGGGTCTGTTTTGGTGACTCGTTGGAGCATTTTTGGGAATGCTTATGTGTTGGCTTCGGGAGATGATTGCCAGAGTTTTTGTTCGTCGAATTTGAGTTTCGACTTTGCCTTTGGTTTCGTAGCATCGGTATTTAGCTAGGATGCGAATTTCATAGAATTCAGAGTTGTTATGGATTTTGGATCATTTTAGGATTTAATGTGACATGATATTGATTTGTAAATAAAATTAATCAATAATATAATATATATATACGTAATGAACGAAAACTCTAGCATTACTATTCATCGTCTTTCCACTACCCGATGACGTGGTTTTTGCGAAAGAAGGAGGCGTGCGGTCGACGGAGCTTTTGGCCGGCGATTTCGGGTGATTTAGTGTGCAGTTTCAACGTTTGAGTAGAGATTTGGAAAGATTTCGTCGAGGGCTTCACAATCGTGGTAAGATTTTCCCGTTTCCCCGATTTTTGTATGTTAGGGTTTGAGATTTTACCTCCTTTCTCATCCAAAAGTTTCCGAAAGCGTTGCTTATGGCTTTCTACGGTCGATCCTTGAAGCGGCGCGAGCAGGCGACGTTTCTCCAAAGTCTTGAGGCAAGTGGATCTCTTCCCTTTCTTGAACGTTTTTTTAATTGATCTCCTTCCTTGTCTTCCTCCCTTAGAGTGTAGGAGTAGTATTGGAAGCATGAAAATATACCTCTAGGTTAGATCTATACTTTTGGCCAAACCATAGAGTTTAGGAAGAAATCGGGAGAAGTAAAATTTGGCGGGTATTGGGTAGGAATTCGGAGAATATCGCTGAATTTAGGTTATGTCATTTTCGACGAGTATCATAAGTTAGCGTAAGGAGTTCGACAAATAACGATGTTCATTCGTCGAGCATTGGTCCATTCGTTGAACGGAGTTCGACGAATATCGCTGTTCATTCATCGAGCGTCAAGCGGAGTTCGATGAATATCGTTACCCATTCTACTAACTGAGTTCGACGAATATCGGTGAGCGTCGAACGGAGTTCAACGAAAATCGTTGTCCATTCTCCGAGTGTCGGATAAAGCTCGACGAATATGGCCATTCGTCTAGCACCGTGCGGAGTTCGAGGAATGTCATCGCTTGTCGCTTGACTGTTTCATTGAGTTAAGGAAAATTCGCCGAATTGCTGGGACTTCAATTTTTTGCCGTTTATGTCAAATTTCGGCTGGTTTAGACTTTAGGTTGGATTTAGACTATTTTTTGTTTTTCTTAAGGTTTGAAGTTTGGATTTCGGAAGGTTCTGATGTTTCTCTGACTATGAAGGTTGGCAGTGGATAAACGACCACCAACTTGACACCGGGTGTGGATCGTTGCACTTGCCGGATGTTTGGTCTCTATTTTTGAGGACAGCTAGTTTGGGTTTGGGCAAGTGGCCACCACCGTAAGGCCTCTTTGTTTTTGAGACATTTGGGCTTGGGATCTTGGTTTGGGACAATTGGTCACCAACTCCACCCGGTTAATTTTGCCAAGTGTTAAAGATTCACGTTTTATTCGAGTTGTTTTATGCTCAGTTTGCTTCTGGATCAATCTATGCCTTTTCATGCTATTCCTTCCAGATATTGTTGATGCATGTATTCATCCTACACTTGGTGCATTTTTTCAAATTACTCATTTACTACTGATTTTAATGTACTTATAATTATTTGGTTATCCAGTTGTGGTCTTCCGCATTTTCTACCCTGGTTTGGTAAACACATCACTTACTTTGCACTTTTACCTGCTTACTTTCCTTTGGCAATTGTATTTTGTTTCTTGCTAAGGTGTTCTTCCTTTGAATGACTCAGGTTCAGGGCAGTAGTCGGTTAAGCGGCTAAGTTTGGGGGCTTGCCAGTGGACTGCTTGTTATAGGTGTTTTCCTCACACTTGTGAGGTATTTTCTTAGTCTGTTTAATTTAGTACAGACATACATGCTCACCAGTGGGTTCGTGTTAGTTTGTTGGCGCCCACTAGTGGTTTTCTTTTGAAATGCTGAGTACTTTGCTAAGCTGCTGTGTTGCCTGTTTTCTGTGGTTGTTTATACATGCCCTCTGCGAAGGCTTTATGCTAGGTTGCATGATTGTATTTTAACTTAAAAAACTCCACTATTGATACTTAATACTTGTCATTTTTTTCAAAACTAAAACATTACTTTCTAGTTAGCGTAAAGACATTTTCTATAAGCATTATAAATCTTGAATCCTACATTGCGTGAGTTGTCCTTTTGGGGACAGTTAGAATCATGTAGGGTGTTAAAATCAATTTAATCAAAGTATTTTCCGCAACGCCTAACTACATTTTTAATTGTGGACTAGTTGAGCCACTAAGCCGAGGGGTATGACTAACTGCATAACCTAAAACTGGATTTTTCTTAAGTAACTCATAAATCTTTTAAAAAGTGTTTAGTTGCGGTCTCGTATGAACTTCTGTAGTTATCCCCTACCGACGTGGCATCACGATGCTTGTTTTCTCCTTACTCTGATATACCTCCCTTTTATGCCGAGAAAATGCGGGTTGTCACAGTTAGTATCAGAGGGAGGTTTGTTTAACAATTGGTAGAGTAACCTTCTCTACTTAGTGTTAGTTATCTAGTGTCATTTAATACACACATTGATGTGTCATCAGTATGTCTTGGTTGAAGCATGAACACTACACTCATAGCAGGTTAAGAAGTATATAGGGCATATTATGTAGTATGTGATACATAATATGTGTTGTATATGGATCCACCATAGGTGGCAACATGTGACAGTTATGTAGTATGGGATGCATAACTATCATCACAAGGGTGCTCATTAACATGTTTTCTTTTTTCATTACATGAGATGTTATGTAGTATGAGATGCATAACATTTCATGTGTACACTGCTCATAACATGCATTTAGGCTTTTTTAGAATGCATAACAAAACATGCATAGCATAACATTGCATCTGCACACGTGCCAAGCTAAAGATTTGCATGATGACATACGTACACACATGGGTTTGAGTCAAAAAGAATAAGAAATTCATGCATTCATGGTTTAGGCGCATTAGTCAGTAGGATGACAGCTTATCATCCGAAGTCTAATTATGACATCATGATTGAAAAATCCTAGAGCAAGTTAGCAGCTTTATCGTTTACTTAAGCATGTTTTGTCTGGACTATGTTGTTTGGTGCTAGCTGTTGGGCTAGGTTTTGATTAGATGTTCGCTATTGGTTTAGATGGGACCTAAGCGCGTGGAGACTAGTCAACTCCCTAGTAAGAGAGCGAGTCTTCTAGTGCGCAAAGTGAAGCAGTGATTGAAAGTCTGCGACAGAGTAGTGAGACTTTGTCCGGACAAATGGTGGAGATGCAGTCGAAGATCCAATCATTGTTAACGGTTGTGTCAGGACAGTTGCCGCGTGTATAGGACCCGGCTGTGGGTCAGACTATTCTGGTTCCCCCTGCTCCTCTGGTTCCACCGGTGTTGTTGCCACCAGTGATGACATTTATCTCGCACTTCTAGATACTAAGACCCCTACTTATGATGGTAGGGCAGAATTTATGGCCTTGGATGATTGGATAATTGCCATCGAAGAGATGTTAGCCTACTCGGGAACATCAGCGGACCTGAGGGTGATGGTCATTGTGTATCAACTCAAGGGACTTGCTAAGAGTTGGTGGCCAAGGGAGAAGGAGAATTTGAAGGACGGATGCTCGTGGGTTCTTTCAAGGAGTTGCTGCTGAAGAAGTTTCTGCCTTCGGTCGAGAGAGACCGTTTGATGAATGATTTTCTACACCTTAAGCATAGACAGCTTACTGTTACTGCGTACGAGGTGGAGTTCAGCAAACTAAGTCATTTTTTAGCGGACATGGGGTCTTCATTATCGAACCGAGTTAAAAGATTTCTGGATGGTCTTAGGAATGACATCCAGTAGCTAGATAATGCTTATAGAATCTGAAAGCTATGCTGAAGTGGTGTAAGTATATCTGAAGGTGCAGGCGATTGACAATGCCAAGAATCGAGGACAACAAATATGAAAAGATAAGAGGAAGGTCGGTGAGGGTAAAAGTTCCCAATAAACCGGTACCTCTTGAGGGAAAAGAAACAAGGAGATATGCAGTTTTTGTGGCCGGCCAGGCCATCCGTTTGAGAGATGTTACCAGATATTAGGAGCCCAGAAGAAAGAACAGGTGCATGCTATTCATGTTGCTCCTAAAGGGTTTTTGGTTTGTTTTGCATGTAAGCAGAGGGGGGACGACGCTGCCCATTGTTGGCATAAGGACAGGACCTGTTTCTAGTGTGGGCAAAAGGGATATGTAAAGTCAAAGTGCGTGCAGGTTCAGCCCCCGTTGCAAGCAGTTCCGCTATAGGCTTTCTAGCCGCCGCAGTTATTGGACAAGGGGAAGATCAAGCTGAACGTGGTGTCTTTGGAGGAAGCTCAAACATCTTCGCAAGTTATTACAGGAAAGTTTAAGGTCAAGAACTGCTGGGCGCGTGTTCTGTTCAATTCTGGTCCTACCCACTAATTCGTGGCTAGGACTTTTGTAGAGTGTCATTGTTTGACTCTCGATCGGGTTGGTGACATGGTTAGTGTCAAGTTTCCCTCTGGCAAATCCGTGGTATCAGACCAAGGCATTCAGAATTGTCCGATTCTATTAGGTGATTTTCTAGTGGTTGCGATTTTGAAGATGATAGAATTGGAAGATTTCGATGTGACTCTGGGCATAGATTGGTTATCCAAGTATGATGTGTTTATCGAGTCCAAGGTTAAGCGCTTGGACTTCAATATGGATAACAGCCAACCCAGGAGCATTTATGATTTTCTGCACCAAGTATCTCTGATTATATCTGCGATACGTGCTTAGAAGCTGGTTAATTATAGATGTTTTTCTGATTTGGTTTTGGTGTTGGCGACCGATGGTTTTTTGCCGTAAGTTGAGGAGATTGTGTTGTGCACGAGTTTTTGGATGTGTTTCTTGATAATCTTCCTGGTCTTCCACCTGAGAGATGCGTGGAGTTTGTCATAGATCTGGAGCCGGGTACTCGTCTTATTGCTAAGGCGTCGTACTATATGGTCGCGCGTGAGCTGGAGGAGTTTCATACCTAATTGGATGAGTTACGTCAGAATGGTTTTATTAGACCGCGTTCTTCTACGTGGGGTGATCATGTGCTGTTTGTAAAGAAAAACGATGGATCGATGAGGTTTTGTATCGATTATAGGGAGCTCAACAAGGTGACTATCAAGAATAGATATCCCCTTCCAAGGATTGATGGCCCGTTTGATCAGTTGCATTGTAGCTCTGTGTTTTCAAAGATCGATCTTCGATCAGGCTACCACCAGTTGAGGATCCGTGAGGCAGATATTCCACGGACTGCTTTTCGTTCACGGCATGGGCATTTTGAGTTTTTGGTAATGTCTTTCGGATTAACGAATGCGCCCTCTGCCTTTAAGGATATGATGAACATGGTATTTAAGGATAACCTGGACCGTTTCGTGGTGGTTTTCATAGATGATGTACTGGTGTACTCCCACAGTGCTGAAAAGCATGCACAGCACTTGCGCCTAGTTTTGTCTAACTTGAGGGACCATAAGTTATATGTCAAGCTAAGTATGTGCGAGTTTTGGATTCCTCAGGTATCAGTTCTGGGTCATGTGGTTAATAAAGATGGAATTTCTGTCGACCCTGAGAAGATAGCTGCTATTATAGATTGGAATAGGCCTACCACTCCCAAAGAGATAAGGAGCTTCCTAGGGTTGGCAGGATATTACAGAAGGTTTGTTGAGGATTTCTCTACGTCGTCTGCGCCACTGATTAAGCTTACGCAGAAGAACATAGCTTTTGTGTGGAGTGATAAGTGCGGGGAAGCTTTTCTAGAATTGAAGAGGAGATTGTGCACGACTCCGATTTTGGCCTTGCCTACTAGAGAGATAGAGTATGCGGTGTATGTGGACACATCGCATGTTGGACTTGGTTGTATGCTAATGCAAGAAGGTAAAGTAATAGCGTATGGGTCGAGGCAGTTAACGACTCATGAAAGAAATTACCCTACGCATGATCTAGAATTTATTGCTGTGATTTATGCCTTGAAGTTATGGAGGCATCTTTTATATGGCACTTTGTGCAAAATTTACACTGATCATAAGAGTTTGAAGTACGTCTTCACTCAAAAGGAATTGAATTTGCGCCAGCGGAGGTGGTTAGACTATGTGGCTGACTATGATGTTGAGATTCAATATCATCCGGTCAAAGCTATCGTGGTAGCCGATGCCTTGAGTAGGAAGTTAGCGAAAATTTTTAATCTTTCTATGTATTTGTTGGTGGAAGAATTCCTTCTGATGGATATAACAGTAGGGAGTACTAGCTCACGTAGTAGTTTGGGAGTGTTAGAGCCTTCATGGATTTCACTGAAGAGGCTATATCAAAAGGATGATCGTGATTTGATGCACCTTTATAATAGAACTGCGAAAGGGGAACTGCCAGACTTTTTGATTGATGACATGGGTACCCTGAAGTAACATAGTAGATTTTGCATCCCCAATATTGAAGATATTCGAGTAAAATTGTGCAAGGAGGCACATGGTTCCAATGTTTCCTACCACCCTGGTTCTACTAAAATGTATCAAGACTTGAAGCAGATTGCCTGGTGTTATGGTATGAAGGGCGATATAGCTAAGTATGTATCAGAATGTTTTACTTACAAGCGGGTGAAGGCCGATCTTGGTAGGCCTAGAGGCAAGTTGACACCCTTAGAGAATCTAAGTTGGAAGTGGGAGAGTATTTCGATGTATTTTATCACTGGATTACCGAGATCTCCCCAAGGAAATGATTTTGTTTGTGTTATTGTGGGCAGATTACGAAGTGCGCTCACTTTGTGCCGTTTAAGATTGACTACTCCATGAAGAAAATAGCCGAGTTATACTTACAAGAAGTCATCAAGTTACATGGAGTGCATGTTAGTATTATATCGCATCGAGACTCCAGGTTAACGCCTCTCTTTGGAAGAATTTACAGGAAGGTTTGGGTACCGATCTGCGATATTCCATCTTGTATCATACGCAGACTAATGGTCAAATAGAAAGAGTTAGTCATGTAATTGAAGATATGATCCGATATTATATATTGGACCACGGAGGTGCATGGGATGAATGATTGAGACTGATGGAATTTGCTTATAATATCAGTTATCAGGAAAGTCTGCAGATGGCCCCATTTGAAGCTTTGTATGGGAGGCATTTTAGAACTCCTTTGTTTTTGGCCGAGGTAGGTGAAAGACCGTTGTTGGGTCCTGAAGCGTTAGAAGAAATAGATGTTTCTGTAAATCTTATTCAAGAGAAGCTTCGGATAGCTCAAGATCGATATGAAAAGTATGTCAATCGGCGTAGGACCGATTTGGATTTCGCTGTAGGGGATATGGTGTTTCTTAAGTTTACCCGATGTCTGGAGTTAAAAGGTTCGGTAAGAACCATAAGTTTTACTCGAGGTATGTGGGACCTTTTAAAATTGTTGAACAGATTGGTGTGGCATCTTGCATGTTGGATTTACCTTCAAGTTTTCCTGGTGTACATGATGTTTTTCACGTAAGCCAACTGCAGAAATATGTGCTAAGTGATAGACATGTTCTTGATTATGTGCCCGCATTGGAGCCTAACCTTTCTTATATGAAGGTGACTTTTCGCATTTTGGATGCTCAAGATTGGGTATTGCGAAGGAAGTCAATACCGATGGTTAAAGTTTTGTGGCAGAAACAAGATATGGAAAGCGCGACTTGGGAGCTGAAGTTAGCTATGATGGAGGCTCATCCTCATCTGTTATCCTGACATTTTGGTAAGTATTTCCTCTATTTGCATATCATTGTTTTTATTTTAATTGGGATATGATCTTATTTGTGTTAAGTTTCGGGATGAAACTTTGTTTTAGGAGGGGTGGATGTAACGCCCCTGATTTTTCGGTAATTATTTTTATTCCTGTAATGGGGTAATATTGACGTCAAAACGTTACGTTAGCGCATGTCTGGCATGTGCCATGGTTAGAGCATTGTTTTTCTCTTTGAGTTTCATGTTTGGCTGGGTTTAGCCTGTTTGCAAGATTCCCTTGCGATAATGTTTTGGTGACTCGTTTGAGTCTTTTTTGGAATGCTTGTGTGTTGGCTTCGGGAGATGTTACCTGAGCTTTTGTTTGTCGAATTTGAGTTTCGACTTCTCCGTTGGTTTTGTAGCGTCGGTATTTAGCTACGAGGCGAATTTCATAGAATTCACAGTTGTTATGGATTTTGGATCGGTTTAGGATTTAATGTGATGTGATATTGATTTGTAAATAAAATTAATTAATATTATTATAATATATATATATATATATAATGAACGAAAACCCTAGTATTACTATTCATCACCTTTCGCCTACTCAACGACATTGTTTTTGGGAAAGGAGGCGTGCGGTGGACGGAGCTTTCAGCTGGTGATTTCAGGTGATTTAGTGGTCGGTTTAAACGTTTGAGTAGATATTTGGAAAGCTTTCATTGTGGGCTTTGCCATCGTGGTAAGATCTTCCTGTTTCCCCGATTTTTGTACGTTACGGTTTGATATTTTGACCTCCTTTCTCCTCCAAAAGTTTTAGAAAACACTGCTTAGGGCTTTCTACAGTCGATCCTTGAAGCGGCGCGAGCAGACGGTGTTTCTCCAAAGTCTTGAGGCAAGTGGATCTCTTCCCTTGCTAAATCATTTTTTTATTTGATCTCCTTCCTTGTTTTCCTCCCTTGAAGTGTAGGTGTACTATTGGAAGCAAGAAAATATCCCTCTAGGTTAGATCTAGACTTTTGGCCAAACCATAGAGTTTAGGAAGAAATCGTGACAAGTAAAATTCGGCAGGTATCAGGTAGGGATTCGACGAGTATTGCTGAATTTAGGTTAAGTCATTTTCGGCGAGTATCATAAGTTAGCGTAAGGAGTTCAAAGAATACCACTATTTATTCATCAGGCATCGTTCCATTCGTCGAATGAAGTTCGACGAATATCATTTTTCATTCATCGAGTGTTGAGCGGAGTTCGACGAATATCGTTACCCCTTCGTCGAACGAAGTTCGAGGAATATCGCTGAGCGTTGAACAAAGTTCGACGAAAATTGATGTCCATTCTCCGAGCTCCAATGGAGCTCGACGAATATCATGGCCATTTGTCGAGCGTGGTGTGGAGTTCGATGAATGTCGCGTGTTTTTGCTTGGCAGTTTCGTCGAGTTAAGGAAAATTTGCCGAATTGTTGGGACTTGGAATTTTTTGCCGTTTTGTCAAATTTCGGCGGGCTTAGTCCTTAGGTTGGTTTTAGACTATTTTTAGTTTTTCTTAAGGTCTGAACTTGGGATTTGGGTAGGTTCTGATGTTTCTTCGACTATGAAGATTGATAGTGGATAAAGGGCTACCAACTAGACGTCGGGTTGGAATCATTGCACATGGCGAATGCTTCATCTCTGTTTTTAAGAACTGCTGGTTTGGGTTGGGAAAAGTGGCCACCACCATATGGCCTCTGTGTTTTTGAGACATTTGGGCTTGAGAGCTTGGTTTGGTAAAATTGGTCACTGACTCCGACCGGTTGATTTTGCCAAGTGTTGATGATTCACCTTTTATTCGAGTTGTTTTATGCTCAGTTTGCTTCTGGATCAATCTATATCTTTTTATGCTAGTCCTTACAAATATTGTTGAAGTATGGCTTCATTCCGCACTTGGTTAATTTGTTCAAATGTCTCATTTACTACTGATTTTACAGTACTTATAATTATTTGGTTATCCAGTTGTGGTCTTCAGCATTTTATACTCTAGTTTGGTAAACCCATCACTTAATTTGCAATTTTACCTGCTTAATTTCCTTTGCCACTTGTTTTTTGTTTCTTGCTGAGGTGTTATTCCTTTGAATGTCTCAGGTTTAGGGCAGTAGCGTGCTGAGCGGCTATGTTTGGGGGCTTGCCAGTGAACTTCTTGTTGCAGGAGTTTTCCTCACTCTTGTGAGGTATTTTCTTGGGCTGTTTACTTTAACACAGACATACAAGCTCACCAATGGGTTCATGTTAGGTTGTTGGCGCCCACTGGTGGTTTTCTTTTGAAATGATGAGTAGTTTGCTAAGTCGTTGTGTTTCCTGTTTTTTGTGGCTGTTTATACTTTCTCTTTGGGAAGGCTTTATGCTAGGTTGCATGTTAGGTATTTGACTTACAAAACTCTACTATTAGTACTTCATACTTCTCATCTCTTCCAAAAATAAAACACTAATTTATAGTTAGCGTGAGTACATTTTCTATACATATAATAAATCTAGAATCCTACATAGCGTGAGTTGTCCTTCGGGGACGGTTATACTCATGTAGGATGTTAAAATCAATTTAATCAAAGTATTTTCCTCAGCGTATAACTATATTATTAATCGTGGACTAGTTGAACCACTAAGTCGAGGGATACGACTAACTGCTTAACTTAAAACTGGATTTTTCTTAAATAACTCATAAATCTTTCAAAAAGTTTAATTGTGGTCTCGCCTAATCGTCTATAGTTATCCCTTGCCGGCGTGGCATCACGATGCTTGTTTTCTCCCTACTCCGATATACCCCCTTTATGCAAATAAAATGCAGGTTGTGATATTTGGTAAGTGTTTACCTAACCTAACCACTTAGGCTTCCAGTCACATCATTGTTGCAAGGACATCCCTGCATGCATGAACTCAAGCATAGATCAAATACAACTGTATGTATATCATTGACAAGATTGACTTACTCAAATCTAGGAAATTGTGGGCAATGGACCCAACATAAAGCACCCAACTACTTGACCCTAACAGGTATGACATCTCCAACGGTCGTAAACTTTATTTATAAAAAGTAAAAGAATACTTAATTACATCACTGATGTAATGTTTATTTTTGACGCCTCCGCAGATTTCAAATCCCTCCTTTCTAGACATGAAAACTATAAATATTATTTTGAAGCTTTCTTATCAAAATGATATCATTTTGATCTTCAAAGCCCATCAAAATGGTATGATCTAGAACATCACCTCTCACCCCTTAGACCAGTTCTGAGTGAAATGTAGCTTTAATTTTGTTCTTAAATCATCTCCTATCCTACTATGTTTAACTATTAATACTAATAACTGAGTCTATACAAATATGAATAGATAGCCATCAAATTTATAATGCACTTTTCATTGCATGATGCGCTTCTTCAAATCTAGGAATATTGAGGGCAAATTCCCAATAAGGAGCAATGGCTCCAAGGTAACCTATTCCTAACTAATGTTTAGTTTCATGTGCAGGAAAAGGACAATCCTTCCACAAATGAGCTATGGTACTTGGACAATGGATGCTCTAGAAATATGACTGAATACAAAGGCTTGCTAGAAAACTACAAGGCCAAAAATTGTCCTAAGGGAATTTTCGGTGACTCTAACTATGGTTAGACCAAAGGCTATAGTGTGATCAAAATTGGATATATCACCTTTTCTAAAGTATCTTATGTTGATGGCTATCAACATAATCTAATTAGCATAAGTCAGCTGTGTGATGGTGAATACAAAGTTGTTTTCGCACATAACTTATGATAAACTATAAAAACTGGATTAGATGCAATTGTGTTATCTAGGTTTAGATATGGAAATGTAAATGTGGTTAACCTCAGCTCAAATTACAAAGAACTGTGTTTATTCATTGCTGATGTAGATTGAAATGAGCTTTTACATAGGAGAATTGGTCACCTTAATCATAAGACCATAGCCAAGCTTGCAAAGTATAATCTGGTTAGGGGCTTGCAAAAAGGTAAGTATAGGAGGATAAATCCTAGCAGAGCATGTCATCTTGTTAAGCAAACCAAGTTATCATCCAAACCAATTTGTAAGAATGATTCTCCTATAATTTTATATTTATTGTATATGGACATGTTTAGTCCACTCACCACTTAGAGCTTAAGAGGATTGTCCTACACCGTAATCTTTGTAAATGATTTTTCTAGATTCAGTTTGGTGTTCTTTCTAAAAGCTAAGTCTGACAGCATTTGGCTCCTCTCAAAATTCATTAAACAAGTTCAATCTTAATTCAACACTCAAGTGTCTATGATCAGAAGTGACCATGAAACAAAGTTTAAAAACTAGTTAATCTGTAAACTTTGTGAGGTTGAAGGAATAAGGCAAAGTTTTCACCTCTTAAAATTCAACAACAAAATGAGGTAGCTTAAACTAAAATAGAACTTCAATTCAATAAGAATGGACATTATTAGTTAAGTCAAATTTCCTAAGTCCTTTTGTGTTGAAGCAGTCAACACATCTAACTATGTTCTGCATAGGAGTCTCATCCACAAAACAAAGATGAAGATGCTTTATGAGCTACTGACATTATAACCACCCATAGTTTCATAATTTAACATATTTGGATTGTTAACCCAGAAATCGGTGATCCCTTCCAAGATAGCAAGCTTGCAAGTCATGACCTGCTCCATGTTCCCCCAGGAAGTCGCGGCCAGTCAGCCCAATTTTCTGGGTCAGGCGGATTGACTTCTCTATCAGCTTAGGCCGCGCGACTAGGGACGTCTCCCCATTCCGACCACCCAGGTCGCGCAGTAGCCATTCATTCTGCATGGGCTGCAGTGTAATGCCCCAAAATTCGAAAGAGGGATGGACAGCATTCATAGCCAAGTTTTGGTCTTGGTAATGGTCACACGGCCTATGACACGGGCATATCCATGGTCGTGTCGTTCTCGGGTTCGACGAAGAACTCAGGTGGTCGACGAACTGCGCTCGACGAAGTGTCGTGACAGTGTACATGTCCTAGGACACAGGCGTGTCCATGGCCGTGTCATGTTCGAGTTCGACGATTTTCACGTGGTCGACGAAAATGCGCTCAACGATCGTTTAGAGCACGAACACGGCCTGGGACATGGGCGTGTCAGAGGCCGTGTCCTGCTCGGGATGTTAGCCGAGCCGTGTGAGGGGATAAACATGGCCTGGAGCCCAGGCACGTTCGTGTTTGACACGGGCGTGTCAAATGTGACACGGGCGTGTTGAGTACCCATATTCTCCTTGGGTTGTGTTTGGCCCTGTGTCGATGTAGGAACATGCACATGCACACGGGCATGTACTGAGTGACATGGGCATGTCAACTTTGACACTGGCGTGTTCCGAGCTCGTGTCCTGTTCTGGGTGCGATGGTTTCGGCGTTGATTGAGGCACATGGCCTTGGACACGGGCATGTCTCAAGCCGTGTTCGGCCAATGAATTTTGGTTTTAAGGGCGAATCGTGGTCGTTCGTTTTCTTCTAATAGGATCTGATGGTTTAGTTGTCCTAGCTGAGTTATGTCCGGAAATAGGGTTTCAAACCCTCATTCTTCTTCAAGCTTCTCTTTCTAAGGTTCTAGAGAGAAGTGAGAGCAAGGAAGAAGGTGAAGGAGAGATCCAGCTGCCGGAGAAGCTTCGGTGCCCAAAATCGCGAGCCGAGTCCAGATCCGCGGAGGCAAATCCATAGTGGTAGTTTTCATCCGGCTAAGTTCCCATGGCTAGGAAGAGGAGCCATAAGGTAATGACACTTCTCTTGGTTTTTGGGATGCATGCTTAACATCTTTTCTTTCAAGCTTTTGGGCACCAAACTCTCAAATGAGAGGGGTTTGGGTCGCCATAGTTCAAGAGGAACCTCCGGGCCGATTGAGTCCAGCCCCGGTATGATTTTGCATTAGAGGTCCGCTCCGTTAGTGGATTAGGCATTGTGGGTGAAGCCGTAGTCGCGACCGTTAGTCTGACTCGGTGATGATGCATAGTGAGCCTTAAGGATTTTGTAGAAATTCATTGCGGCAAGATGCTGTTTGTGATGTTTGTGTTTTCCACCTTTTCTCGAGTGAGTATGTGTAGCGGGAACCAGACAAGGTTAGCTCTGCAATGGCGGTAGATGGTTTCCTTGGTGGACAAAGTTAGCTCCGCATTGGTGGTTGATGGTTTCCTTAGTGCGCGGGGACGTTGCAGTATAAATGATGGATTAGGGTGGTAATGATTATGGATTGTGATGTGCTAAGACGCGGATTTGTCTCCGTGGTCGGCTGGCTATCCCGTGACGTGCAAGTCGTAATGCCCCAAAATTCTAAAAAAGGACGAGCAGCGTCGAGAACCAAGTTTGGGTGTTGGTAAGGGAACACGGCCTAGGACATGGGCGTGTCCATGGCCGTGTCGTACCGGGTTTGTCGAGAGCCCGGGAATACGATGATGTTCGCTCGACAATGTGTTGAGACAGGGAACACGACCTAGGACACGGGCGTGTCCATGGCCATGTCGTGCCGATTTTGTTGAGAGCCCGGGTGGTCGACTAACTGCGCTTGACAATATGTCGAGATAGTGAACACGACTTGGGACACGGCCGTGTCCAAGGCCATATCAAGCGTGTTCGACGAATTTTTTTGCGAAGTCGATGAAGAGGCAGTCGACGATCATCGAGGCTTCGAACACGGCCGGAGACACGGGCGTGACCCAGGACGTGTCCTTCTCGGTTTGTTAGTCGGGTCGTATAAGGGGATTGAACACGGCCTGGAGCTCATGCATGTTCGTGTTGAACACTGCCGTGTCAAATGTGACACGGGCGTGTTAAGTACCCATGTCCTGCTTTGGGTGCGATGTTTTCGGCGTCGATTGGGGAACATGGCCTTGGATACGGGCGTGTCACAAGCCGTGTTTGGCCCAAGTGTTTTGATTTTCAGTTCAAATTGTGGCCGTTCATTTACTTCTTTTGGGATCTGATGGTCCAGGGTTTCCCTTACTGAGTTATGTCCGGGAATAGGGTATAGAAACCCTCATTCTTCTTCAAGCACTCTCTTTCTAAGATATAGAGAGAAGGGAGAGCAAGGAAGAAGGTGTAGGAGAGATCCGGCTGCTGGAGACGCTTCGGTGCTCCAAATCGCGAGCCGAATCCAGATCTGTGGAGGCAAGACCGTTACGAAGGTTTTCATCTGTTTAAGTTGCCATGGCTAGGAAGAGAGGTCGGAAGGTAATGACACTTCTCCTCTTTGATTTAGGATGCATGTTTAACATCTTTTACTTTCTTGTTTATTGGGGCACCAATCTCTCAAATGAGAGGGGTTTGGGTCGCCAAGGTTCAAGAGAAATCTCCGGGTCGATTGAGTCCGTCCCCGACATGGTTTTGCATTATAGATCCGCCCTGTTAGTGGATTAGGCATGGTGGGTGAAGCCGTAGTCACGACCGTTAGTCCGACTCGGTGATGTTGCATACGAGCTTTAAGGATTCATAGAGATCCATTGTGGCAAGATGTCATTTGTGATGTTTGTGATGTTTTTCCCCTTTTCTCGAGTGAGTACATATAGTCGGAACCAGACAAGGTTAGCTCCTCAATGGCGGTAGATGGTTTGCTTGGTGGACAAGGTTAGCTCCGCATTGGCGGTAGATGGTTTCCTTGGTGCGCGGGGACGTTGCAGTACAAATAAAGGATTAGGGTGGGAATGGTTTTGGATTGTAATGTGCTAAGGCGTGGCATTGTCTCCGTGGTCGGCTGGCTATCCCGTGACGTGCAGGTCATGTGTGGAAAGTGTCCCGGCAAGACTAGTCCCCTTCTGTTAGACTGACGAGAATGCCAAGCATGGGTCATGCCCGGGCAATGAGGACATGAGCGGGTGAGGTCCAGCAAGGCTTCTTAGAATCAGTCGGTGTGTTAGACAGAATCCTGACATGAGAAGTCAGAGCTTGCATGCAAGCCCAGGTCTAAGACCATGAGCGGGTGGGTCCTTGGCAAGAGTTCCGTGTGGCGGCTTGCATGCCGTTGGGGGAATTGCAGTGCCCCCTTTGTTTGCGGCTTAATGCCAATGGGGAAATGATGAGTACCTAGATGATGTGATGATGTGCTAGATGCATACGCGTTAGGGTGCCTTGGGTGAAGCCCGGATTTTGCATTCATGCTGCATAGTCTGCCCCTTTTCTTTATATGCTCAACAGTAGAGAACGTGCATGTTGTTTGAGACATCCAAGCCTGTTCATTAGTGCTATACTTGTTTTTGTATATTGTATACGAAGCACTGACTTGCAGGTTGGAGGGTTACCCTGGGGTTCGTTAGGGGCGGCCGGGAGGAGATGTGTTTGTTACACAGTTTGAGGTCAGCCTTTGCTGACTCACGTTACAACCAAAATTTACAGGGCAAGGATTGCAAGCAGGAGCTAGCTCGCCGGCCAGAAAGGCCTGAGCATCATGAAGTATTACCATCCTTGCTATGGCTTTACTTTTGTGATTTTGTATGTTTGATGTTGTTGTCTTCCGGCTTGCATGCCGAGGTAGCTTAGGAGTGCATATGCACTTTGATGTTTATGTATTGTTGGAGATTTGGACTCTCTTTTATTGTAAGGCCATACGGCCATTTCGAGACTCTTGTGGATGTGGATAACTTCTTGTCTTGGTTGATGTTTCCGCTGTGTTTTTCTTATGAGTTTTCATTTTGGGTAATTATATCTGTTGATGTACGAAAACGGACAAGGAGTCGGGCACCACCAACTAACGGTTCGAACACTGGGGAATAGGGGAGGAAAGGAGAAGACTGTCGACCAATCGATTACTAGCGGTCGCGGCTAAAGGACCGAAAAAGGGGGGCCGCTGGCAGCGGCAACAGCAGAGTTCGCCCGCCGCGACTTAAATGCCACTCTTGCGGCGGGCTTTCCTTTACTTAAAAATGAGAAACAGTTACAACGAGTAAAAGATGAAGCCGGCCGGACTACAAGCCGCAATACACTAGACTTGAGACCGCAGCTCTTAACATGCGAGCTCCTGGATCCCAGTCAGCGTGTCTTGGGGAGTGCACCCTCCCCCTATTTATAGGCTCGGGGGCCTGCCCAAACGGGCAGGGCTAAAGTTACCGGCTGCCCGGGGTACAGGAGAACCGGGCAGAGGTGAGGGGAAGCAAAAGAGAAAGAAACAAGAAAGGAGGGAAGCCGTGCGGCCTGGCGGATTCCTCCTGGCGAGCTGACGGCTGGGTCCTTGGGCCTTGTCGCTGAGCAGGGTCGGCGTTGGCAGCGGCCTGACATGGAGACCGCCCGGCTTGGGAGGCTTGGCGGCTTGAATACGCAGACCGCCCGGTCTGGAAAGCTGCGCGGACAGGTCGCGGATTCCGTGCTTATCATAATCCCCGCACATTTTTAAGTTTCCAAGAAACTTTGAAAATGTAGAACTAAGCCGGAGACCGCGACTGCCTCATCGTCGTCTATAAAATCCCCTGACCCTTGACATTCTTCAGGATTCCTGCCAAGCCACGGGTCGCTACTCGCCACTTGCGGTCAGAATTTTGCAAGCCGACGCAATTTCTCTAGCGATGGATGTGATGTCATCAATGTTAGCCCGCAACAAGAAACCGCCAGAAACGAAGCAGAGCCGGAGCGAGAATTCGAATGATTCTGCCCGTCAGACTACCAAGAAGATTGGGAAGCCGGAGACATCAGCGGCTTCTGGACCTGAAAAGAGGCCGACAGAGATCGTCGGCGGACCATCGCAGGCCGCAGTAGATCCCAAAGCGGTTTCGAAGGCTGCTCCACTGCAAACCGGAATTGCCAAATCCATCGACCTGACTTTCTCTCCATCAGGAGAACCACTCCTAAAAATCGGTGGGACGGAGGAGAAGAGTGTTGAATCTGGGAAACCATCCGAATTGCAGGACAAGGTCGACGTTATCGTTGTGGATGACAACGAGCCGGAGAAGGCGCGGGAACCCGAGCGGACTTTAGTTGAACAGCGCAAGCAGACTGAAAAGGTGTTCGGCTCCCTGAAACGGCGGAAAGAAAGGAGCGAAACCCTTGAAGAAAGGATGAAGAGGAAGATGAGGAAGTTGCACGCCAGAAACCGGAACATTTCCGAAAAGACCGGCGCGGACAGTCTTCAACACAGGCCGCACGAGAAGGAGGTACCCGAGAACCCGTCCACACTGGATTACAAGCCGAGCGAACTGGAGGGTACGCCCGCGGTTAGCGACTCGCTCAGCGAGCTCCTGAAGGGCATGGAGACTCTCCAGCAGCAAGACGCGCTATTGTCGACACCAGCGGCCTCTGAGGAGGTTGACCGCCCCGACATCCAGGTTATTGGGGAGAAGCCTGGCGAACCGGCTTCCGCGGCTTCTGAAGGAGCCGAGAAACTGAAGCTTCGCGAGAAGATAGAGGAGATGAAGAAGCTGATCGCCGATAAGCCGGTGGTGACCGCACTTCCATTGCTGCAAGGTAAACACCGGGACGTTAGGCGAATTATTAAATTCTACAAGTCGCGGTCAAGGAAGAAGGGGGCGAATATTATATTAAATCTGCCGGCCAGCTTTTTCCTGACCACGGCTCAACTGAAAAGCCGAACTAAGGAAACCGAGTGGCTATGGAAAGAAAAGCTGAAGAGGATAGATCCTGAGCGGCTCTGGCGGCCAGTGATTAAAATCCATACCGCGGCTTCTGGAGGAGATAAACATCAAACCGACGGTCTTATCCTACCGATTTCCTTAGTAGAAGGTCGCAACAATCCGGCTGAACCTGACTGCGGTTTCTCTTCTACAGGTGTACCGGAGACCGCGATGAAACCGGGCGACTTGACGTCGTTTTTGTCTATGCTGCCACCGCCTCCGCCTCCAAGTGTTCGCGAGAAGGAGATGGCCGACTTCCAGAAGGACGTCGGCACGCTGCAGGCGGCTTTGGACGCGGCCACCGAAACCCTGCGGATTAAAGACGAACAGCAGCGGGTTGCCCAGGAGGCCGCGGAAAAAAGGATCCAAGAGTTGTAAACCACCCTGGAGCAAGAGACCACAAGGTTGCAAACTGCGCTTGAGCAGGAGACCGCGAGGCTGAAGACTGCCATGGAACAAGAGACTGCCAGGCTCCAGACCGCGAGGAAGGAAGAGACCGCCAGGCTCCAGACCGCGATGGAAACCGCTGAGGCGAAGATTGCTGAGATGCAGGTCGCCTTGGAGCAGGAAAGGGCGGAGAAGTACTTGCTGATGGCCGCGCGGCTGGAAGGAGACAGAGAAGAGATCCCACATGCTGAAGGCGGCGAGAACCAAGACCTGCCGGCGGAGACCGGCGGAGAACAGCGGCCTGCACTACCAACTGCTGCAGAGTTGCCGGGCACTAGCCGCCCGGCCTCTGGCGAGAGTTCGCATCCGCCGGTGGCCGCGGCGCCTAACCAGGTCGGAGTTCCAAGCGGTCTGGGGGTTCAGGCGATCCCCATGATACTGTTTGCGAGAGTAGAGCGCGACGCTGCGCGAGTTCATCGGTCTCTGCATGCGCTTCACAATCTGGTTAGCCAGGTGTACGTTGCGATTGTGCAGACTGGTGAACAGGTCGCGCACATAGGAAGAGACCGGCCGGAAGACGACAAACGATCCTGAGCGACTTGAGAGAACTAAGCCGCGCGGACATTCGAATATTATGTGGTAATATATATTTTTTCTCTGGATGTTGGACAACTTGATTGCTGTAAACTGTTGTATTTCATTATGCTGCGAACTGAATACGGCTTATGCGGTTTGTATTTATAATCCACATGTCTGCTGCTTTGCTCTGAGAAATTTAAAGTTTTGGATAGTAGCCGCGCGGTCTGACGAACAGAGAGCCGGCTTGAATACTTGATATCCACATGATTCGCCATATTATTTTTCTAAGTGCAGGGAAATAGCCGTGCGGACTGATGGACTAAACGGCGGCTTGGTCACTAAGCTGATCTGCACTTCCAGTGGACTTAGGTCGCGCGGCGTGACGACTAGCCACGATTTGACGTTGGGCACTGTAGCTTCACGGATTTTCTATAAATAGAGTAGATCCCGTAGATTTCATCACAAATCAAGAAGGATGCGGGCTAAGTCCAAGTCGCTGCGGTCTGACAAGGCCACTGCGGTTAGGACAGACGCGGCCTCCGCTTTCCACTCTGCTGACCATAAAGAATGCCGGCTTACAAAAGCCGAGCTGGATGACTTTGTCGAGAAACACATGCAAGGAAGTCCGCTGATCGCGCGGCTTCCCCGACAGGATGAGCGGATCAACTCCTCCAATGCAAATCAGATCGCGGTCCCCATCGACCACTTTGACTGCGGCTTCAGCTTCCCGGTCATGCTGGAGGCCGTAGCGGTCTTCGACCACTACGGAGTTGTGCCCGGACAACTTCCCCCAAACTCGATAGCCGCCATATACAGCTTCATCTCCTATCTGAGGTCGGAAAGAGTCCGCTTCTCTATGAGGCTCTTCCGAGAGTGCTTCTCGGTGCGGTCTATCCCGGACTCCGGGACAAAGATCTTCCGGGGGCACCTCTACTTCGGCTGCAGAGGGCTGAAGATAGTCAACTTGGCCAACAAGATCGCGAACTGGCCGGAGCGGTTTCTCATCTTCGAGGGAAACCTAGGGTTGCTGCCGGTCGACCCCCAAATCCGCGAAGAAGCCGCCTTCGGCAGCAGCGGCTTGGACGGCATGGAGAAGGATATCTACAACTTCTTCAAAGACGAGCGGCTTGATGTAAACCACTACATCCCGTTGTTGCCGTCTCTAGTTGGAATTGAGGCGGAAGACAGTAAGCTCCAAGCCGGCCGAACTGCACGCTTAGCCGCACGGACTGGAAACTAACTTTTCCTTTATCTTTACAGCTGCTGTGGCGGTCCCGCTGAACAAGCCGCAGACTCCTGGCGGCTTGACCCTCACTCAAAGAGAAAAGAGAGCGAAGCGGGCCAAGCCGGCGCGAGCTGCGGAGGAGGAGGAGTCGGGCTCCTCTGGAGAGTTCATGCTGCAAGGAACCGGCAGCAGCTTGAAGGATGTCCACGGCGATCCGGCCTTGCGGTGGAGTCTGGAAGGCAAGTCGGTGACGATCTCCACCGCCCTCCCCTACTGGGGAGCAGAAGAAGTAGGCCGCCACGTGAGCGCGGTTGGCGGCGCGCTGTATGGCAAGCGCAACTTGAGGGCTATGCGACGAGTTCCTCCAGACGACCTCCCGCGGCTAGCAGCGCAAGTCGGCGCGAGGAGCTTCGTGGCAAGTCACTTCATGGGCCTTGCCTACAAGCAGCTGATGAAGGAGAACAGCGGCCTGAAGACACATTTAGGCGAACAACAAGAAGAGAACAAGCGGCTTAAGGAAAAGGAGGCGGTAAGTCATTACCAATACTCGTGCGGTTAGCATTATGTAACCGCGCGACCTTACCTTTACTTTTGCTTTGCAGGAAATGTATAACCCGGCCAATCCCATCTTCCAAGACCAAGTCTTCCCCCAACTCGTCCAAGGGATTGATGGAGCGCTTAACCGCCTCCGGGACCTTGGCGGCTTGGCCACCGGCTTCACCGACTTTACATGTGCCGACATCTACCCCTCCCTGAAAGAGCAGGTGGCCGACGTCTATAGGTCGATCAAGGGCAAGGCCAAGGTCGGGGAAGAAGTCGGCGAGGTGGTCGGAGACGCCGTGGAAGAGGTCGGCCAGGGAAGCCGGAGTCCACGCATATCGCCTGAGACCCGCGGCCTAGAATCGGAGACCGCGCGGCCAGACTCGACAACTTCTGGCAGTTCAGCGAGCTCCGCAACTAGCAGCGGATACTCTCTATCATCCGTCGACATTGGCGATGGCAGTGATTTGGATTATCCTGCGACTAAGAAGCTCAAACCGGGCGATTAGAAAATCTATAACTTGTTTTTGTATTTTGAACTTTTTTGAAATCGGCGGTATTGTTTTTGTAACCGGGCGATTAATACTTTGTAATACTTAATGAAATGGAAATGAAGGCATTTTTACCTTTCTTCTTTTTTTACATCTCACTTTTCTTACTTGACTAAGTCCGCGCGGTTTCAGTTTAGCTTCCGATTTAAAATATAAGTATGTAAACCGGCTGAGTTTGCGCTGCGACTTCAACAAAGCTATCCGCAAGAGAGAGAGATATTTTCCTGCGGTTTTATACCGGAGTGCACGTCGGCGATAAGCCGAGCGGCTAATAACTTAAACCGCAATTTTCCTTGATGAATTATTCAACGTTATCTGCTGGAAGAGCTGAATTGCCGCGGCTTGCTCATACATAAACCGTGACCGCTAAGCCGCGCGGCCACCTGTCGCAGTCGGCAGACATCCATAACATTGAAATATTAGATTGCGGCTAGGGCGAACTCTGAAATGAATTGCCCATTTGATTAAAGGAACAAGAATAGAGAAACAAGCTTCGGCTTCCGATAATACAGGCCGATATAGGCATATGGAAGCCGGGAATTTTTGTGACGACAGTTCGCTGATTAGCTAATATAATTAATACCATAAGTCGGCAGATCAAAGCCAGGAATTAAGTGTCAGACGCAGGTCGGGCGACTTCCTTTCCATATGAATAACAAACCGGCAATTGATATATTTGAGCCAAATAAGATACTGAATAGCGGATAGGCAGACGTAAGTCGGCCGAGTTCCCAAATATATTAATGATAATCCGGCAGGTAGGAACAGGAAAGTTAAAAAACTTAAGCCAGAATATGAAACCGGGCGGCTTGTGTAATTAATTATACAACCTGCACAGGCCGCTTAATAAAGCCGCGAGATAGCGGATAGGCGCGTGTTGTCCTGCAAAAATAGGTGAAGACATGCACTTATGTGTCAATGTGGGCAGGTGCGTGCGGCATTGCTTTCCACACAAAGAACACATAAGCGGGATCGAAATTCTTAAAATCCATGACCGATGTCAAGCGGGACAAGTACGCAACGTCTGCGACTGAAGTCAAGCAGGACAAGTACGCAATGTCTGCGACGAAGGTCAGGCGGGACAAGTACGTAATGCCTGTCTGTGACTGAAGTCGTGCGTGGCGGGTACGCAATGTCTGCGACTGAAGGCCAAGCGGAAAACCCACTACACATCTGCGACTGAAGTCAAGCATGATGTGGAGGGCTTAAGAATTCGAAAGGGGCTCTTGCCCCTACATGCATGCATATTGGCATAAAGAGTAAAGCTAAAAATAAGCTTCAAATGAAAAAGTAACATTTGCATGATGTTAAGGAAGTGGCAAAGGATATATGTCTGTAGTTTTATCATGCCTCATTAATATCGATTGTGAAGGAGACGTTATATACTATTCTGAACATAAGCATTTCTCATCATATAAAGAAAGAGAAATTCCTGCTTGAACCATTGAGTAAGAAATGGAAGATTGCCTTAGAGAATTACTGAATAACATATTCTTGCAGCATTCCAGCTCTTGCAAGTTGATTAGCCAATTCCCTGAGAGCTATGCAATCTTCTGCTAGATGACCAATATCTTTATGATACTTGCAAAAAAGTTGCTCGTGCCGATACTTGATTTTGGATTTCATACGCCGAGGCTTCTTGAACTCAGGCATTCCCTGAATGATTATCAAAAGATCTTCAATAGGAATTTTGAACTTAACATACTTACCTGAACCTTTTCCATACTTTGGAATTTTATCCTGGAGAATATAAGGAGACTTGCAATATTCAACTTGCAAAACATCTTGTGAGGAAATAGATTGCTGTTGACCAGAAGTCACTTGAGATTGTTTAGCCATTTGATTCAGAAACGAAACATAACCTTTATTTGCCTCTTCGCCCATTATGAATGTATTAACTATATCAATAAGATCTCCATATCTTTTGGGATATTTTGTGGTGAGCTTGAATTTCAATGGGCCTTCTTGAAGTGCATTAATGAAAGCATACAAGTAATAGTCTTAATGGACGCTACAAATATCTAAAACCTCCTTTTGAAACTGATCAACAAAATCTGGATTAGACTCGTCAATTCCTTGCTTGATTCGGAAGAGAGCTCCAACGTCTCTTTTCCGCTTCCTGTAAATAGTGAATCTAGAAATAAATTGACTTCGAAGATCCTTAAAGCTGGTTACTGATCGAGGTGGGAGGCTATAAAACCATTCTCTTGCAACATTGTCAAAAGATATAACGAAGAGTTTGCATTTTACTCCATTTGACACTTTTCTCAGTGAAATAGCTGATTCAAAAGCTTGCAAATGAGAAAACGGATCATCACATCCAGAATACTCCGGGAGACGCGGTACTCTAAAGTTATCGGAAACAGTATCCCACTGAATTTGATTAATGAATGGAGAAGGGGCCTCTTCTTCTTCCTTTCAAAGAGGTTCATTTGCAACAGATTCTAGTCCACGCTCAACACTGTTTGCAAAAATTTCTCTATGAGGGTCAACAACCTCACTATCCAAATACGAGCAATCTTGCACTTCTAAGAGATCTGTAGTCACTGAGATGCGGCTTGATTTATCATGACCCTTTGCAGGATTCATCCTGAAAAGAAAGAATAGCCGAACTTTTTCAAGAGACCACAGAACAGCGGCGGCTTAACGTGGCGGCTAGACGATACTGCAAACCGATAAGAAGACCGGCTGAAAAAAGAGAGCGGATAGAATGCCAGGTTCCACAGTGCTGGAGGCGGGATGAAATCCTTAGCCGGCTAAGTCGCGACTTGCTCGACAGGCCGCCGAACTCTAGAGGATAGAGCGGTCTAATTAGCTAGACCGTTGACGTACGAAAACGGACAAGTAGTCGGGCGCCACCAGCTAACGGTTCGAACACCGGGGAATAGGGGAGGAAAGGAGAAGACTGTCGACCAATCGGTTACTAGCGGTCGCGGCTAAAGGACCGAAAAAGGGGGGCCGCTGGCAGCGGCAACAGCAGAGTTCGCCCGCCGCGGCTTAAATGCCACTCTTGCGGCGGGCTTTCCTTTACTTAAAAATGAGAAACAGTTACAACGAGTAAAAGATGAAGCCGGCCGGACTACAAGCCGCAATACACTAGACTTGAGACCGCAGCTCTTAACAGGCGAGCTCCTGGATCCCAGTCAGCGTGTCTTGGGGAGTGCACCCTCTCCCTATTTATAGGCTCGGGGGCCTGCCCAAACGGGCAGGGCTAAAGTTACCGGCTGCCCGGGGTACAGGAGAACCGGGCAGAGGTGAGGGGAAGCAAAAGAGAAAGAAACAAGAAAGGAGGGAAGCCGCGCGGCCTGGCGGATTCCTCCTGGCGAGCTGACGGCTGGGTCCTTGGGCCTTGTCGCTGAGCAGGGTCGGCGTTGGCAGCGGCCTGACATGGAGACCGCCCTGCTTGGGAGGCTTGGCGGCTTGAATACGCAGACCGCCCGGTCTGGAAAGCTGCGCGGACAGGTCGCGAATTCCGGGCTTATCAATATCATCTTATAATACTAAAGCCGTGGCGTCTGTATGTTGTGGGGCCCCACCCGGACCCATATTATACGGCCATTACAGGGGAGGTGTTATAATTTGTTACCAAAGAGAGGTTAGATTCAAGGTCGGTGCGTATAGAAGTTATCCACATAAGAGTAATGTGGGACCGTGAGTGTCCTTATGCTTGAGTCTTGTGATTAGAGACTGATTCCTTATTTTCTTGCTTTTCTTAAGAGTGCAAGCAACGAGGCGGGTATGTCAAGACCAAGAGAAGAGATTTCGGCGAGCAGCGCCACTGCTCAAGGTCCTTTAGGCATGGGTGTAAACCTGACCAACTTCTATTGCATGCTAGCAGAAGCAATGGTGGCAGCCCAAGCTGTAGCGATAGCTTAGGTAGCAACCCCTGCTACACCAGATACGGCGACGGCCGTGCCGGGCGGAGAAGCCAGGCGAGTAGAGCCTTTGCCAGAAAGGGTGGTTATCGGGCATGGAGACCGCCAGATGAAGTATTTTTTGAGCTTCCATCCCCGACATTCAAGGGAGTCGGTACACCGACTAATGCAGATGTTTGGTGGGCACGGATGCAAGAGCTTCTGAGGGCGGCAGAGACTCCAGAAGAGAAGAAATCTGAGTTTGCGGTCTTCATGTTGGAGGCAGACGCAAAGTTGTGGTGGGTGAGCCATAGCGGATGCCAATTTCCTGAAAGCACCCCGTCCATGGAAGAATTTGGGGATGCTTTCCTAAAGAAGTACATACCTGTTTCAACTAGGTTGGCCCTTCAGAGGTAATTTCTGCACTTGATGCAGTGAGATAAGACGGCGGATGAGTATGTTCAGGAGTTCACTCGCTTGGGTCATTACACGGGGACGACTATGGTGAACGATGAAGAGAGGGATAACCTCTTCTAAAAGGGGCTGAGGGAGAATCTAAGGCAACCCCTCATCGCCATGAAGAGAGCCAGTTTCAATGAGTTGGTTGACGCAGCCAGGATGTTGGAGAGTGATCTAGAGCGAAGCCAACGTCGCTAGGGTTTTGCGCCCAAGCAAGGAGAGTGGAAGACTTCTCAATCCCAAGGAAAGTCGTAATGGAATAGATGGAGGAGGAAGCCTCACCCGTACAAGTCCGATGAGAAAAGTAAGTGAACGTCCGGAGGGTCTCACTCTAAGGGGCCACCGACATGCTTCAACTATGGTAAGGTGGGGCACATTGCTCGTTTTTGTAAGCAAGGAAGTGCGTAGCAGGAGGCAAGGCGGGAGCCAATTATGTGCTCTAGCCCCAGTGCCGCAGAAAATGGGAAGATGGCGGAGTCTACCACTTCTCAGTTCCAATAGGTGCAACCAAGGGCTTACAACCTTGGACAGTAGGAAGCAATCTACCAACCCGATGTGGTGACAGGTATGAGGAAGTTTAAGTTCAACCTTGTTCTTCATGATTTTAGACCGTTATGATTGATGTCTATGATTTAGGCTTTGTGTTAGTCTCCGGATACCCCGTTAGGGTATTGTTTGATATGGGAGCATTACACTCCTTTCTTGTGGAAAACTTCATCCGGAGGATTGTAGTTGAATAGTTTTCGGTGGACGCGGAGCTGAAGGTGCGCCTACCCAATGGGTTATTCATGACCACCGGGAAGAAAGGGCGCATTTGTTGGGAGCTAAGCGGAGTTGGCTTCGTGTTGATAGCAGCGGTCCTACCGTTAGTCGAGTTTGATGTGATTTTGTGAATGGACTGGCTAGCAGAGCAGCGTGCCAGTATTGATTGCCTATCCAAGGTGGTGACCCTAAGAAGTGAAGGGTAGCTGGAGGTCAAGTTTGAGGGCCTTAATAGAGTGGCTTGTTCTCTGATTTCGGCCTTGTAGTTGGCACGGGGAATTAACCAGGGTGGAGTAGCGCTTGTAGCGTTATTGGAGGTTCGCCTTTCCAGGTTATCACTTGGGGAAGTTCCAGTGGTGGTAGAGTTCGAGGATGTGTTTCCTGAAGACCTTCCTGGGGCACCTCCTCTACGGGAGATCGATTTCTCAATTGAGTTAGTACTAGAGGCACGACTGGTGTCACATCTTCCGTTTAGGATGGCGCCGAAAGAGTTGGCTGAGCTCAAGGTACAGTTGCAGGAACTGTTGGAGCAGGGGTATATCAGACTCAGTTCTTCACCGTGGAGCGCGCCGGTGTTGTTTGTAAAGAAGAAAGACGGTAGTATGCGGTTGTGCATAGACTACTGAGAGTTGAATAAACTGACTGTTAAGAATAAGTATCTGATTCCTCGGATTGACGACCTGTTTGACCAGCTGGTGGGGTCGATGGTGTATTCAAAGTTGGACTTACAGTCATGATACTAGCAGTTGCGAATTTGAGACAAGGACATACCCAAGACAGCATTTGGTACGAGGTATGGTCATTTTGAGTTCTCGGTGATGCAGTTCGGGCCGACAAACGCACCATCAGTATTCATGGATTTGATGAATCAAGTATTTCAAAAATACTTGCACTCTTTTGTAGTTGTCTTTATTGATGACATTCTGGTGTACTCCAAATCAAAGGCGGAGCATGAGACTCATTTGATAGTAGTCTTCCAAGTGTTGAGGGAGAACCAACTTTATGCAAAGTTCTCAAAGTGCGAGTTCTGGCTCGAGAAAGTAGCATTTTAAGGCCATGCGATCAGTGGGGATGGGGTGGTGGTAGATCCAACAAAAGTGGAGGCCAACAGAGATTGGCCGGTATTGAGAACCGTGGCGGAAGTCCGAAGTTTTCTTGGACTAGCCGGGTACTATAGAAGATTTGTGGAAAACTTTTCACGGATAGCTCTACCCCTCATGTCACTATCTCGTAAGGATCAGAAGTTTGTGTGGACTCAGGAGTGCAGTCAGGCATTTTAGACACTGAAGAAAAGACAGATGACGGCTCCAATCCTAAGTCTATCGATAGGGACCAAAGGATTTCAGATCTACAGCGACGCATCAGGATGCAGTTTGGGTTGCATTTTGGTGCAGCATGGCAGCGTAATAACCTTTGCGTCTAGGCAGCTGAAGCCTCACGAGAGGAATTACCCCGTCCATGACTTGGAGTTGGCGGCGGTAATTTTCGCATTGAAATTGTGGCGGCAAAATGTTTATGGTGCGAAGGTGGAGATCTTCACGGATCACAAAAGCCTGAAGTATGTCCTAGATCAGAAGGACCTGAATATGCGGCAGCGCAGGTGGGTCGAGTTTCTTGGAGTCTACGAGGTGGCAATTTAGTATACGCCAGAAAAAGCCAATGTGGTGGTAGATGCCTTGAGTAGGAAATACTCGGGGCAAGGTAATTGGATTGACGCTCATGATGAGCGGTTGTTGCGGGAATGGGAGTCCCTCGGCTTGGAGTACGTAGCAAGGGGCGAGTCTAGCGTGGCTCGGTTAAACTGGATTGAAATGCAGAATGACTTGTCCGATCGTATTTGGGAAGCGACTCGTTTGGATGAGTAGTTTCATCCATTCGGGGTGGAAGCTCAAAAAGGCGAGAGCAGCACCTGGGAGATGATTGACGGGATTCCGAGGAAGGACAGAAGGATCTGTGTACCACAGTTCGACAAGCTCCGTGAGGAATTAATGTTTGAGGCTCACTTCACAAAGTACTCCATTCATCCGGGCAGTACAAAGATGTACTTGGATATGAAGAAATCCTTTTGGTGGACTGGACTGAAGCAGGACGTAGCTTTATACGTGAGTCGATGTCAAACTTGTGCCTTGGTGAAGGCCGAGTTTCAGAAGCTGGGCGGGTTCCATAAGCCTCTTCCAATCCCCGAGTGGAAATTCGATGACATCTCCATGGATTTTTTGCATGAGTTACCTAGATCGCAGCAGGGTAACAACGCGATTTGGGTGATTGTGGATCACTTAACCAAAGTGGCTCACTTCATCCCAAACCGGAAGGAGGACAGCGTGGAGAAGCTGGTGGAGTTGTATGTTGGCAATATTGTGCGACTACATGGGATTCCCAAAAGTATAGTCTGCGATCGTGACAGACGTTTCACGTCCAAGGACTGGAGGTTGGTTCAGAAGAGTCTGGGCACGAAGCTAATGTTCAGTACGGCTTTCCATCCTCAAACTGACGGGCAACCGAAAGAATGAACTGTACTATGGAGGATATGCTGAGGATGTGTGTTCTTGACTTCGACAAGAAAGGGAGGATCACCTCTTCATGGTGGAGTTTGCGTATAAAATTAGTTACCAAGCAATTATAAAGATGGCGGCATACGAAGCTTTGTATGGGAGGTGGTGTCGAACACCGATTTCCTGGACAGATGCGGGAGACACCAAACTATTGGGAAAAGAAGTGGTAGCTAATGCTTGTGAGTTGGTACGTACCATTCAAGAGCGCACGAAGGTGGCTCAAGATCGGCAAGCAAAAAATTTTAATGCTCGCCAAAGGAAGTTGGAGTTCGCGGTACGGGATTGGGTGTATTTGAAGATCAAGCCGTTCAAAGGCGTTTCATGGATTCACCGACTCAAGAAGTTGAGTCTAAGGTTTTTGGGATCTTTCGAGGTTGTTGAACGAGTGGGAGAAGCAGCATACCGATTGGCATTGTCCGCAGAGCTGAGTGGATTGCATGACGTCTTCCATGTCTCCGTCTTGAGGAAAGACTTGGTAGAGGTTAGTGTGGTGATTGAATAGGCATCAGTGTCGATAGAGGGAGACTTGAGGACGCGAGTTCGTCCAATTGCTATAGGGGATTCAGAAATTTGGCAGTTGCGGAATAAATAGGTCAAACTCGTGAAAGTCTGATGGGACAACTGCGGCCGTGAGGAACTCTCTTGGGAGCGAGAACAAACCATGCTGGAGGAGTATCCAGAGTTTTTTCCATTCAGGTATCATTTAAGTTTTGCATACCTCTTTTTGCTTTTTGGTAATTTCGGGACAAAATTCTTTTAAGGGGGAGAGAGTTGTAACGCCCTAAAATTCGAAAGAAGGACAAGCAGCGTCGAGAACCAAGTTTGGGTCTTGGTAAGGGAACACGACTTAGGATACAGGCGCGTCCATGGCCGTGTCGTGCCGGGTTCATCGAGAGCCCGGGAAGTCGACGATTTTCTCTCGATGATGTATCAAGACAGGGAACACGGCCTAGGACACGGGCGTGTCCATGGCCGTGTCATGCTGGGTTCGTCGAGAGCCCGGGTGGTCGACAAACTGCGCTCGACGATATGTCAAGACAGTGAAACGGCTTGGGATACAGGCGTGTCCAAGGCCGTGTCGAGCGTGTTCGACGAATTGTTCTGCGAAGTCGACGATTGTCGAGGCTTCGAACACGGCCTGAGACACGGGCGTGTCCCAGGCCGTATCCTTCTAGGGTTGTGAGTCGGGCCGTGTAAGGGGATTGAACACGGCTTGGAGCCCAGGCGTGTTCGTGTTGGACACGACCATGTCAAATGTGACACGGGCGTGTCATGTACCCGTGTCCTGCTTTGGGTGCGATGGTTTCGGCGTCGATTGGGGAACACGGCCTTGGACACGGGCGTGTCACAAGCCGTGTTTGGCCTAGGTGTTTTGATTTTCAGTTCGGATCGTGGCCGTTCATTTCCTTCTTTTGGTATCTGATGGTCTAGAGTTTCCCATGCTGAGTTATGTCCGGGAATAAGGTATAAAAACCCTCATTCTTCTTCAAACACTCTCTTTCTAAGATCTAAAGAGAAGGGATAGCAAGGAATAAGGTGAAGGAGAGATCCGGCTGCCGGAGAAGCTTCGGTGCTCCAAATCGCGAGCCGAGTCCAGATCCGTGGAGGCAAGACCGTTACGAAGGTTTTCATCTGGCTAAGTTGCCATAGCTAGGAATAGAGGTCGGAAGGTAACAGCACTTCTCCTCTTGGCTTTAGGATGCATGTTTAGCATCTTTTACTTTCTAGTTTTTTTGGGGCACCAATCTCTCAAATGAGAGGGGTTTGGGTCGCCAAGGTTTAAGAGGAACCTCCGGGTCGATTGAGTCCGTCCCTGATATGTTTTTGCATTATAGATCCGCTCCGTTAGTGGATTAGGCTTGGTGGGTGAAGCCGTAGTCGCGACTGTTAATCCGACTCAGTGATGTTTCATACGAGCTTTAAGAATTCGTAGAGATCCGTTGCGGCAAGATGCCGTTTGTGATGTTTGTGACGTTTTCCCCTTAAGGTTAGCTTCGCATTAGTGATAGATGGTTTCCTTGGTGCGCGGAGACGTTGGAGTACGAATGAGGGATTAGGGTGGGAATGTTTTTGCATTGTAATGTGCTAAGGCGTGGCTTTGTCAACGTGGTCTGCTGGATATCTCGTGATGTGAAGGTCATGTGTGAAGAGTGTCCCAGCGAGACTAGTCCCCTTCTATGAGACTGACGAGAATGCAAGCATGGGGCAAGCCCGGGCAATGAGGCCATGAGCGGGTGGGGTCCAGCAAGGCTTCTTAAAATTGGTCGTTGTGTTAGACGGAATCCTGACATGAGAAGTCAGAGCTTGCAGGCAAGCCCGGGTCTAAGACCATGAGCGGGCGGGGCCTTGGCAAGAGTTCCGTGTGGCGGCTTGCATGCCGCTTGGGGAATCGTAGTGCCCCCTTTGTTTGCGTCTTAATGCCAATGGGGAAATGATGAGTACCCAGATTATGTGATGATGTTCTAGATGCATACGCGTTAGGGTGCCTTGGGTGAAGCCCGGGTTTTGCATTCATGCTGCATAGTATGCCCCTTTTCTTTATATGCTCAACAGTAGAGAACGTGCATGTTGTTTAAGACATCCAAGCCTGTTCATTAGTGCTATACTTGTTTTTGTATATTGTATACAAAGTGCTGACTTGCAGGTTGGAGGGGTACTCCGGGGTCCGTTAGGGGCAGCCTGGAGGAGATGTGTTTGTTACATAGTTTGAGGTCGGCATTTGCTGACCCACGTTACAACCAAATTTTACAGGGCATGGATCGCAAGCAGGAGCTAGCTCGCCGGCCAGAAAGGCCTAAGCCTCATGAAGTGTTACCATCCTTGCTATGGCTTTACTTTTGTGATTTTGTATGTTTGATGTTGTAGTTTTCCGGCTTGTATGCCGAGGTAGCTTAGGAGTGCATATGCACTTTGATGTTTATGTATTGTTGGAGATTTGGACTCTCTTTTATTGTAAGGTCATAAGGCCCTTTAGAGACACTTGTGGATGTGGATAACTTCTACTCTTGTTTGATGTTTTTGCTGTGTTTTGCTTATGAGTTTTGAGTTTGGATAGTTATATCAACTTATAATACTAAAGCTGTGGCGTCTGTATGTTGTGGTGCCCCGGCCGGACCCATATTATACGGTTATTACAGGGGAGGTATTACACAAGTCATGTAGGGAGAGTGTCCCGGTGACACTAGTGCCCTCGTGTGAGACTGACGAGAACGGCAAGCACGGGGCAAGCCCGGGCACTGAAGCCACGAGCGGTTGGGGTCCAGCAAGGGTCCTTGGAATCGGTTAGTGTGTGAGACAGAATTCTGACGCTAGAACTCAGAGCTTGCAGGCAAGCCCAGGTCTAAAAACCATGAGCGGGTGGGGCCTTGTCAAGAGTTCCGTGTGGCGGCTTGTATGTCGTTAGGGGAATTACAATACCCTTTTGTTTCTGTCTTAACACCAATGGGGAAATTGGAAGTACCCAGATGTTATGATGATGTGCAAGTTGCATACTCAATAGGGTTTCTTGGGTGAAGCTCGAGTTTGCATACATGCTGTATAGTAGGCCCCTTTTATTATTTACTCAACATAGAAAATGTGTTTGTCGTTTGAGACATCCCAACCTGTTCTTTTAGAGCTTTACATGTTTATGTATATGGTATACGAAGTGCTGACTTGCAGGTTGAAAGGGTAACCCGTGTAACGCCCCCACTCGTCACATGGCATATAACGGTGGGTCTGGCCGGGGCCCCACACCATATGTCACAGACAAGCGGCGGAATTATTTGTGGAAATCAAAATATACTCGCATCCTAAATCAATCCATTCTAGCGCAGCATTTTACGTTAACATGAACTCAACTCAAAGAATGTCCACTACTATATAAACTCCACATTTATATATCAAAACCAGGAATGTATACAACCCACACACACTGGCCTTAAGACCTTACAAGTTTCTCTTTTCACAAATACATTTTCGTACATCGGCACGCAGGCTGGCCACACATGAAATCCAACCACGATTCGTATGGCCTTCAAGGGCCTGTAGCAACAAGCCTCCATTCCGCTCATTTCAATTCAAGCAGCAGCACCTGCAATTACCCATCCCATCCAAACAGAAAACAAAGTAACGGTCAGCATTAGCTGACCACTTATAACAACCCTACCCCTTCCCCGGGTCAGTGGTTCCTTCCCTGTATGCATAGCCATCATTATATAGATCAATCTACCAATCACAATCACATCACAAACGCCGGTATCCACCAGACGCTCTGTGCACTCAGGGCACCTTTTTGGTGTACCGGGTATCCCAGTAGTACACCGTTGATCAGAGGTTTTTAACTTGTTGGTTGGCCGGTTCAATCCTAGTCCACCAGTCCCGCGGGCTGGCGACATCCCGTCCATACCACTCAGAGGTCCTCACCTTACAGCATTCACAAACAACCAGAGCAGATCGACCCACATCATGTGGTGTAGCAAGCCGGGTTTACCAATGCTCCCCAGGCATTACCACCCATCGACCCCTCACCTATTCCTGATCGACCCACCCTTATGGTACAGCAAGCCGGGTTTATCTCGGCTCCCCAGACATTGCTTTCAATCGATCCCTCATCTATCCAGATCAACCCACCCTAGTGCTGTAACGGGCCGAGTTTATCTCGCACTCCCCAGGCGTGCTACCAATTGATCTCTCATCATAACCAGGAGCTTACTCAAAGCCTCCATACATGCATAACCAATATTCATTCATCCATATAATCATTTAATCAAAACATAAACCTTTCATAGCACCAAATCCATGGAGTTCTCTCCTGTTTACCCATGATCATCACCAATCCACACTACCCGTCCAGTTGGGCTTCACACAGCTTGCATATACCGTACTCCACACTTCCGGCTCTAGATGCAGACTCAACCAAGGAATCACTTCCGAAATACACTTCTTGGTGGAGGATTCCACGCACATGTATAAAGAAAGGACTTCGATGTCCACGAAGGAGATCGTTACCCTTGAAGATCTCTTCGGCGCCATGAAGTAGCCGGATGGAAGTCACCGCCTCGGCTTTGCCTTCACGAAACTGCTCTTAGATCTTCAATCCGCACTCCACATCTCCTCCAGCAGCTGGTTCTCCTTCCACCTTTCCTTCCCTTGGACTTTCTCTCTCTTGGAATGAGAAGAAGAAGAAGAAGATGAAAATGAGGAGATAATCCTCATTTCTCGGCCATATAACAGCAAGGAGAAATCTGAGCCATCAGATCCCATAGGAAGAAAATGAATGGCCAGAAAACTTCCTGAAAACAGCTCTCTCGGGTCTGACACGCCCGGTGACACGCCCGTGTCACAGGCCGTGGTCCCTAAGCGGTGCACGAACCAAATTTTCCAAACTAATCCACGCCAAGGTGACACGCCCATGTCACGCCCGTGTCAGCCTAGTCACGCCCGTGACACGGGGCGTGTAACCCACCCGAGATCTACTCAAGAGGACTTACTCGAGAGAAAACCACCTATTCGAGTACCTAGAAAGGCTACGCCCGTGTCACAGGGGAGACGCCCGTGTCACCCCCTCTTACTCGAGTACTTTTCCACCTACTCGAGTACATTTCGACCTACACGAGAGCTACTCGAGTATGAGTGGGACACGCCCTGTGACATGCCCGTGTCACAGGCCGTGTACCCCCTTTCTCGAGTATTCGTCGACCTCAAGTACTCGTGAGAAAATCATCGACAGGGGGAGGACACGCCCTAGGTCACGCCCCCTGACACGCTCGTGTCACAAGCGTGTACCTCCCGAAAGCTTCGTCGACCGAAATTCGTCGACCACGCGCTCGACCACTCAATCCAAGCAGGACACGCGTTGGGACACGCCCGTGACCCAGGCCGTGTCAACCAATATTTTCCTTTTTCTCGAATTTGGGTTGTTACACCACGGCGTCCATTAGGGGCAGCCAAGAGGAGATGTGTTTGTTATACAGTTTGAGGTCAGCCTTTGCTGACCCAAATTACCACCAAATTTTATAGGGCAAGGATCGCAAGCAGGAGACAACTCGCCAGCCAAAAAGGCCTAAGCCTCATGAAGTGTTTGAAGTTTTGTGCAAGCTCTATTTTGTGGCATTGTATGTTTGATGCTCTTATTTTTCCGGCTTACAAGTCGAGGTAATCTAGGAGTGCTTTTGCACATTGATGGTGGATGTTATCGTTTTGAAGTGTTGGACTCTCTATTGTTGTAAGGCCCTAAGGCCGTTTCGATACTCTTATATGTGGATAGCTTCTGGTCTTGTTTACTATTTCCGCTGTTGTTTGGTTTTGAGTTTTGAGATTGAGTAGTTCATATCATATTTTAATGATAAAGCTGTGGCATCTATATGTTGTGGGGCCCCGGCCGGAGCAATATTTTACGGTCATTATAGGGGAGGTTTTACATGCAGACTTCTTTCACAGTCCGCCCCTGCAGGCCGAGCAGTTATGTCGGCAACCATCACAATAGTTCCCTTAATTCCAACAAGGTAGACTACCCAACTAAGCGGAGGACTATCATTGCTATCCGTGCAGACCGCTCAATAACCGCATGGTCGGATGTATTCGCGGTCTGATCTTCAGCCCGCACCTGCAAGTCATGCGGCTAGCCAGGCTAACTACGTTATCGCCAGGCAACCACCCTTTTCTTCTATAGGTGCAGACAGCTCTCTGCAACGTCCAAGGCTACTAAGAAGTACGTGACCTACCTACAGGTGTCCCAACAGAGCGCAACAAGCTTCAGGTCACTAGGAAGGTGACAATTCCTCAGGTCACCCAAGTGACAAGCCTCAAACCGCCATGCAGGGGCGACAAGACTATCCATCCAGCAGGAGACGGACTTCAGCAACATAGGCGGCCTGCTCCTTCAGTACACCAGGTTGCCAGTCAGTGACCAACCCTTCTATTTGCCTGCAGTAGTCGGACTCGGTCTCAGTTCGCCTGAGGAAGCGCTTCGCACCAGAACTGACAACTTTTCACCAGACCGCACAACACAACGCAGATTCAACTCTAGCCCGCAAGGAGGAGGCAGAATCGCTTCATCCAACAACATGTGCCACCTGCTCTATTCAGTCTGCCAGGTCGCCAAGCTCTTTTCACCCAGCAAGGGGGACAATCCTTCTGTAGAAGGAGGAGGCCTACTCGACCTATCCTATACGAGCTAGCCGGACTCATTATGCAGTCCGCCAGGTGCACCCCAGCTTCACAGCACCAGCCACTTCCCAGCAGCAGGCGAACAACTCCTCAGCTCGCATAGCTTGGCATAAGCTCGCTTAGTACTACAAATGCGGACACGTCCTAATCCACCAACAACTGATCAGTTCAAGTAGGCAAGTTCCTATCCGTGCATTATGACACTGACTCGGCAGATTTCTTGTCTACTCGCACAACTCACTGAGAAAATGGCGGTAATGTTACCAAGACCGTCACCTCCTCGGGACTATAAATAGACCCCATATCTCTCAATAGGATGGGGGATGACACAGTCGACGACAGTCGAGGACCAACTTGCATAGCAAAACTTGCGGACACAACTTTCCTGTCCGTGCAGTTAAGCCCCCCTGGCCTTTTTACCATCCTTGGCTTCAGTGACCTCAGTGGTCTTCTTGGCCTGATCGAGCAGTCCACCTGCCTTTATAGCTAGCCGTGGGACCATCTATCCATGTGGTACGTCGACCTCTATGGTCAATCCGCGCGGCCTCTGGCACCTTATTTCTTCTAACCGCCAACTTCCCCTTGTAAAAGAATCAACTTAAGCTGTAATACTGATTCATAATCAAAGGAAAAACTCATCGCAGAAGTGGCATTTAAGCCGCGGCGGGCGAACTCTGCTGTTGTTGCCGCCAGCGGCCCCCTCTCTTTCACCCTCTCAGTCTCAACCCCAAACCTAACCGTCAAACTAACTGACATCTCAACAGTTCCTCATCAACCTCTCCTTTATCCCCACAATCTCTCCACCTCACTCGTGTGACCGAACACCCATTATCTATTGGTGCGCTAATTTCCAGCATCAATAGTTAACACACAACCTTCAGATCTCGAACAGGCGGTGAAAATCAACGGTTACTCATGTCAGACCGCCAAACCCCTCAAAACATTCCTTGTACCAGCGAAGATGCTCTCTAGGAAACCCTCATGCTGACACGCCGGGAAACTACCCAATAGATCGTAGTGATTAACGACACAGTAGACGCTATAATTTAGCGACTAAACTAGCAACCTGCAACAGCGTCGAATACTACAGTCAAGCAGACATTGGAGAATCTGCATCCTTACCCGTCAACTTTTCGGCCAGTTGATCCTCATACCTATCTGACATGTTTCCAACCTAGGCAAGTCGCAGTCCCTTTATAGTCTCCAGTTGTTGGACAAAGGGAGTGTTTATACAAACTCAGTCTTTGAACCATCACTTATTCTGCCAATCACCTGAGAAAACTACCCAAATTTTCCACTAAGAGGAAAAGAGGCCCAGAAGCTTTGTTCCATATCAAGAAACGTAAGAACGAGACTTTAGGGCACTTTGTTGAACGTTTCCACGAAGTGATCTCGGAAGTTGAGAACATTGATCCAGAATTCTACAGAGTCTCGTCGATGGTTGGCTTATAAGAAGGACCACCAAAGTTCGAAACCTGCCTCCGACATCCAAAGACATTTAAGGAGATGATTACTCTCACCAATGAATATATTCGCATTTAAGAGAGTAATCCCAAATATATCTCCATGCTTGTAACAAAGGGAGATTCCTCTTCTTCGAACAGACAACCTCCAAAGTCTCCTAAGAAGGATTTTCAACCACGAGCAAGGAAGGGAAGAATTGGCCAACATCATCAACACTTCTTCAAAAGCAAGGATCACTTCCAAAGTAAAAGATTTCCATTTCCAGTCCCAACTATATCTAGCATAACCTCCGCAAGCAGCTTTAGTTTACAGGCAGCAAGGGAATAACTGGCCAAAACCTGAGTTGAGCAGAGCTCTACAGGAAGTAATCAGAGTCATGAAAGGCGAGGATAATTGTAAAAGACCTTACCAGCCAACAAACAAAAGATCCAAAGACTCTGACCAGTACTGTGAACATCACAAAGGAAAGGGTCATGCAACAGAAGACTACAGATCTATTCAACAACTAGTGGAGAAAATGTTGAAGTAGGGTAAATAACAACATTTGCTCCAGGAGAATGACCATTCTGACCAGTCGACTTCAAAAGTAAAAGTAGTTGTGAGCAATCCTCTCGGCTCAAAAGAGGCAAACAAAATCTGTAACACCCCCTATCCGTCGTATAGCATATAGCAGTAGGTACGGCCGGGGCCCGACGCTATATACCACAGACAGACCGGGTGGTTACCTAATGGAAACCATCCAACCAATCATAACGTCCTACACAGAGCATTCTAGCGGAAGCAGTTTTATAAGTTGCAATATAAAGAACCCAGCACAAAGCATGAATGTCCACTAAACACCGAATAGGAATGTAGTACATACACAAGTACTGGCCTTAAAGCCTTACAAATGGTTTACTCTTAATACATGTTTTCCATACCACGGCACGCAGGTCGGTCATAAATGAACAAAAGAAAGTAAACACTTCAATTAGGCCTTCAAGGGCCGGCTTCGCAATTTGGGCTTTAGCCCGCTATTGACCGCTTGGTTCAGCAGCACCTGCAAGCAACAAAGCACCGCACGGTGGCACACAAAAGCAACGGTCAGCAATGCTGACCAAATTATAACGATCTCGCCCCCAATTCGGGGCGGCGATGCTCCTTCCCTAAACTTATTAGCAAAACCAAACAGTATATAAATATACATTGCATCACAGGCATTGGCTCGCACGGCCACACACCCTGTGCACTCAGGGAAGATTCTCGGTGAACCGGCTAATGTCACGTCAGTTTAAGCCATAGACATTCCGGACTCACCACCGCCACTTCGATGGCCAAACATATGAGCAATTTGTCTTCCTGGCATGGGTCACGACAATTTAAGCCATCGACCGCCGAAGACCCTCATCTATGCCAATGACAAGTGCCACGTACCCTTAGGTCTCTTTAACCGAACGACATAGAATAGGTATGGTTCCATTTAACTCGTGCTCACATCGCAATGATAATTTAAGCTATATGCGCGGGTCAAACTTCTCCCGAGTCCCGTTTCCATCACATTTCACATAACCCGGTTATGTTCAAGTTGGCTCCCAGGCCATCATGTTGGCAAGATCACGCACCCGCCCAATTTTCCGGGTGCACTCTTGGGTTAATCCCCAAGTCTCCCTGTTGCAATCTACCATGTAGAAAACCTGAAAAACAAACATTCGCACGGAGTCTTCTCCGGCATTTATGCAATGCAACATCACCGATCCAGACCAACATGTCCGGATAGGCTTCACACATCATGCCTATGTACGTTCTCGTATACGGACTCTAAACAACGGGGACTTTACATATCTACCCAAAGGAACGCCTCCAACTCACCGCAAACTCGCGAGAGAGGGCTTCCTATGCAAAGAAGGAGACCTTCACATGCTAAAGTAGAGAATCGTTACCCTAGTGTTCTTCCTTGGCGCCATGGAAATGTAAGCGGATGAAAAGCACCGCATCTTTTTGCCTCCGTAGATCCGAAGTCGGTTCGCGATTTGGAGCTCCGAAGCTCCTCCAAAGACCGGATCTAAGCTTCTTCCTCCTCCTTTGCTCTCCTCTCTCTCTCTATACTTTAGAAAGAAAACCTCTCAAGTGAAATGAGGGTTTCAATGGTCCAATCCCGTGTATATCTAAGCACTAACAGCCCCCAGCCGTCAGATCCCGAATTAAAGAAACGAACGGCCACGATCCAGATCTAAAATGCAGAATCTGGGCCGAACACGGCCTGTGACACGCCCTTGTCCATGGCCGTGTCCCTCATTCGCCATCAAAATCGACGCGTCTGTAAAAACACACGGGCATCCGACATGCCCGTGTTTGACCTGACACGCCCATGTTCCAACTGACACGGCCGTGTGCCCCCACCGATACAGCCCCGAAAACAACCAGAGACTCACACGGGTCTTGGACACGACCGTGTCCTATTTGACACGCCCATGTCAAACCCAAACACGCCTGGGCTCCAGGCCGTGTTCACTGTCTCAACACATCATCGAGCGAAGTTTGTCGACCACGCGATACGGCCTTGGACACGCCTGTGTCCTATGTCGTGTTCCGTCTCTCGACACAACGTCGAGCGAAAATCGTCGACTTCCCTGGCAGATCGTCGACACGAGCTCGACACGCCCTGAGACACGCTCGTGTCTCAGGCCGTGTTCGCTGCTCGACGATCGTCGACTGTAAAAATCGTCGACCTCACGGCCAAATCGTCGACTCGAGCTTGACACGCCCTGGGACACGCCGGTGTCCCAGGCCGTGTGCCCCCTGCCAAATTCCAGATTTGGCCCAAAACGCCTCTCATCGCTCTTTTGAGTTTCGGGGCGTTACAACTCTCCCCCTCTTAAAAGAATTTCGCCCACGAAATTACATAAAGGAAAGATAAGTACAAAATTAAATTGTACCTGAGAGGAACAACTCAGGATACTCGTCAAGCATACTCTGCTCTCATTCCCATGAGAGCTTCTCTCGACCGCAATTGTCCCATCGGACCTTGACCATCCTGATCTCTTTATTGCGTAGCCGCTTGACCTCCGAGTCCTCAATACGTACGGGCTTGACCTTCGTCGTCAACCCACTATCAACCAGCACTTGATCGACCGCGATCACTTGCGTAGGCTCTTGCATTGCCTTCCGTAGCACCGATATATGGAATACATCATGTAGACCACTAAGCTCCATTGAAAGCTTCAACCGATAGGCTGCTTCACCAACCCGCTCCAGAACCTCAACCGGACCAAGGTACCTCGGGCTTAGCTTTTTCAATCGCCGCACCCACGAGACACCCTTAAACGGCTTGATCTTTAAGTACACCCAGTCGCCCACAGCAAACTCCACGTTCCTGTGCTTGGCATTATAGTACTTCGCTTGCCGGTCCTGAGCGATAAGCAACCTCTCCCAAATGGTAGGAACCAAAGACGTAGCATCTTCCACCTCTTGGCGTGCGACACTTTCTACCATAAAGGGCCTCGAAGTGCGCCATTTGAATACTCGTCTGTTAGCTATTGTTGTACGCGAATTCCACCAAATAAAGATGGTCTTCCCATTGCTTTCCAAAGTCCAAGACACACATGCGGAGCATGTCTTCCATAGTTCTATTGACCCTCTCGGTCTGCCCATCCGTTTGCGGATGGAAGGCTGTGCTGAATTTTAACTTTGTTCCCAACATTTGCTGCACTAGCCTCCAATCATTAGACGTGAACCGCCCATCTCGGTCACTCACGATGCTGCGGGGCACACCGTGAAGCCGTACTATATTATCCACATATAGTTTTGCCAACTTCTCCACCGGATCATCCTTCCTATGCGGAATGAAATGCGATACCTTCGTTAACCGATCTACGACCACCCAGATGGCATCGTTTCCTTTTTGCGACCTTGGCAAACCGTGCACAATGTCCATAGTGATGTCGTCGAATTTACACTCCCGAAATGGCAAGGACTTCAGAAATCCTCCCGGCTTTTGGCATTCTGCCTTCACCAAGGCGCAAGTTTGGCACTTCGCCACGTAGAGTGTCACATCGTTATTCAAACCGGCCACCAAAACAGTTTCTTTACATCTCGGTACATCTTCGTGCTCCCAGGGTGAATCGAGTACTTGGTATGATGTGCCTCGTACAACAATTCTACCCGCAAATTGCCCACACTTGGGACGCACAGACGACCGTCTTTCCAAAGCAATCTGTCCTCCACAACGAATTGGGAATTTGACCCATCCAGAGCCTCTACCATGAACTGCTTCATATGGTCATCTAAATCCAAAGCCTGTCGAATCCGATCAGCCAGGTCATATTGGACTTCAGTCCAATTCAGTACTGCTTCAGCACTTGATTGCTTATCTACACAAGCAATCTCCAACGCCTCCAACACCCGAACCAACCGCTCGTCATGGATCGACAGCCAATTGGCTTGAGCTGGGGCCCGACGACTCAACGCGTCCGCAACCGCCATTACCTTTACCAGGCACGTAATGGATCTTGAATGTATAGTCCCCCAGGAACTCCATCTATCTATGCTGTCGCATATTAAGATCTTTCTGATCAATCAAATACTTCAGGCTCTTGTGATCGGTGTAGATATCAATCTTCACACCGTAGAAATAATGTCTCCACAGCTTCAAGGCAAAAATCACGGCCTCTAACTCAAAGTCATGGACCGGATAATTCCTCTCGTGCACTTTCAGCTGTCTCGATCCATAAGCTATCACACTTCCATGTTGTAGTAGCACGCAACCCAAACCTCTGCCCGAAGCATCATTATAAATCTCATAACCTTCGGTCCCACTCGGTGAACTCAGCACCGGCGCCGTGGTCAACCGACATTTCAACTCCTCAAAAGCTCGCACGCACTCCGGCGTCCAAATGAACTTCTGCTCCTTCCTCATCAAAGTAGTGAGAGGTAACGCTATCCGCAAGTAGTTCTCTACGAATCGCCTATAATAGCCGGCAAGCCCTGAAAGCTCCGGACTTCCGCTACCGTAGAAAGCTCAGGCCACTCCCGTATTGCAACAATCTTTGCAGGATCCACTGCAATTCCTTCTCCACTCACAATATGACCGAGGAATGCCACTGAGGACAACCAAAACTCGCACTTCGAGAACTTGGCGTACAATTGATTCCTCCTTAGCATCTCCAAAACCAAATGAAGATGCTTGAAGTGCTCTTCCTCACTCTGCAAGTACACCAAAATATCGTCGATGCAGACGATCACAAAATGGTCCAAGTACTCCCTGAAGGTCATGTTCATCAAATCCATGAACACTAACGACGCATTAGTCAGCCCAAATGGCATGACCGGAAACTCGTAATGCTCGTATCTCGTACTGAACGCTATCTTCGGGATTTCACTCTCCCTTATTCGTAGCTGATAGTACCTGGACTTGAGATCAAAATTCGAGTACACCGTCGACCCGACCAACTGATCAAAAAGATCATCGATCCGGGGGATCGGGTACTTGTTCTTTTACATCAACTTGTTGAGCTCCCGATAATCAATACATAGACTCAAGCTTCCGTCCTTCTTCTTAACAAAGAGGACCGGCGCGCTCCAAGGCGAAGAACTTGGGCGCACATACCCTTGCTCCAACAACTATTGCAGTTTAACCTTCAGCTCCGCCATTTCCTTAGGCGCTAGCCGATATGGATAGCGTGACACAGGCTTTGCACCTGGTACGAGCTCTATCGTAAAATCTATCTCCGTTGAGGAGAGGCTCCAGGAAGATCTCTAGGGAACACATCAGGGTACTCCGATACCACTAAAATACTATCAAACGCGGGTTTTGACTTTGCAACCTCCACTAGTGTAAAGAACAACACTGCACCAATATGAACCGCCTTCACCACCTGAAGAGCAGACATCAACGTCTTGCTTGACCGCTTCAAACCCGTAAAAGTCGTCTCATGTCTTGCTCCCAACTTGACTTCCTTACGACCGCAATCAATATAGGCTTGCTGCTCCAAGAGCCAATCCATGCCAAATATAATGTCGAACTCCACCAACAGTAGTAACGATGCTTGCAGATCTAACTCTTGATTCCCAATGCGAATCGTAACACCGCAGATTCTATCCGCGCACATCGAACACCCATTGGGCAACAACACATCCAACTTTTCCTTCGCCATCGAAGAAGGTACTCTGATGCGTGATATAAATCCTTCGGACAAGGAGTCTGAAGCTCTAGTATCGAAGTGTGCTCTTGCCGGATTTTCATAAATCAAAACAAATTCTAAACAAGCAGTGGTAAGGTAACATGTGCATAACAAGTATTTAAAGAAATTAACTTGCTATAAATTAAACCGTACCTGTCACCACATCCAACTGTTTGATGCCTCCTATTAGCCAAGATTATACACCCTTGGTTGGGCCAGAGCATAATGGGACGTGGTTGACTCCACCGCCTTGCCCTTCTCTTCGTATGATGCTCCTGGCTTCCTTTCGGACTTGGGACGTCCGCTCCAACAATCGCGGGCATAGTGCCCCAACTTTCCACAAGTAAAACATGCACCCAGGGTTCGACCCGTAGTCGCCCAAGAAGCACCAGAAGAGGGAGCTGGACCCGAAGTCCTAGCCTTCTTGTGGAATCTTCGATAGCCGGACTTTGAAGTAGTCGGCACCTTGAATTCAGATTTCTTATCACCCAAGATTTTCTTTGCTTGTACATTCTTCATGTCCTTCTCCAAGGACCGGGCCGTGTTGACCAAGGTCAAGAAACCCTGCGTCATCGGCCCCGAGAGTAGTAACCTCAACTCATCTCTCAACCCTTCGTAGAATCGATTCGTCTTGTGCTCCTCATCCGCGATGGTGGAGTTAGCATATTGACTCAAACGAGTAAACTCATGGAGATATTCATCCACGCTATTGTCCGCTTGAACCAACTTCAGGAACTCGTTCTCCATCGAAATCCTCTGAGTAGAAGGGAGGTACCTTGCCAAGAACAGTCCCGAGAACTCTTCCATCGGGACATCTGTAAGTTGTCTACCTCTCAAATGATGCAGATACAATCCTTCCCACCACAATCTCGCTTCACCGTCCAGAAGGAACGTAGCAATAGTGGTCCTTTGCCACTCCTCCGTCTCTATTGCTGTCATGACCCTCTTCACCCTGGAGAGCCAGTCTTCAGCTTGAGATGGGGTTCCCAACCCCGAGAATACCGGAGGATTAGAGCTCATGATATGTTTGAGCTGTCTCTCGGTTGCCCTCCTTGGCACCAACGGTTCCTCTACTACCTTCTCCACTTTTTTCTGCTCAGCCGCTTGCAGCGGTACCTGCTCCATCGCAGGAGTGGGCTGCTGCATTTGCCTTGCAGTATACGAATTAATCATGGCAAACATTGCTTCGGCCACCAATCGTATGGTATCAGCCGATGGAGGTGTTGCAGGAGCTTCATTAGGTGCATTGCTAGCCTCAGAAACTCGACGTTCCGACGGCCCAACACCACTTCTGGTCACCTATAGTGGTACAAAACACCGTTAAGCGACCAAATAAAATTGCAAACAGCAATTATAGGAACACACAGGTTCCCCAAACACGTGTATTTTCATTCCTAAGTGGACATTCATGGGTTCTTTTACTATTATAACGATGATGCACACACATGTGCTCACTACCCCTTAAAAAGAATTCGTCCACGAATTCATCTTAAGCCCGACCAAAACCAGTAGTCTGATTCCAAATTGTAACACCCCCTATCCATTGCATAGCATATAGCAGTAGGTCCGGCCGGGGCCCGACGCCATATACCCCAGACAGACCGGGTGGTTACCCAATGAAAACCATCCAACCAATCATAACGTCCTACACGGAGCATTTTAGCGGAAGCAGTTTTATAAGTTGCAATATAAAGAACCAAGCACCAAGCATGAATGTCCACTAAACACCAAATAGGAATGTAGTACATACACAAGAACTTGCCTTAAGGCCTTACAAATGGTTTACTATTAATACATGTTTTCCATACCACGGCACGCAGGCCGGTCATACATGAACAAAAGCAAGTAAATAGTTCAATTAGGCCTTCAAGGGCCGGCTTTGAAATTTGGGCTTTAGCCCGCTATTGACCGCTTGGTCCACCAGCACCTGCAAGCAACAAAGCACCGCACGGTGGCACACAAAAGCAACGGTCAGCAATGCTGAACAAATTATAACGATCCTGACCCCAATTCGGGGCGGCGATGCTCATTCCCTGCACTTATTAGCAAAACCAAGCAGTATATATATACATTGCATCACAGGCATTGCCTCGCACGGCCACACACCACATGCACTCAGGGCACATTCTCGGTGAACCGGCCAATGTCACGTCATTTTAAGCCATAGACATTCCGGAATCACCACCGCCACTTCGACGTTCAAACATATGAGCAATTTGTATTCCTGGCATGGGTCACGACAATTTAAGCCAGCTACCGCCGAAGACCCTCATCTATGCCAACGGCAAGTGCCACGTACCCTTATGTCTCTTTAACCGAATAACATAGAACGGGTACGATTCCATCTAACCCGTGCTCACATCGCAACGACAATTTAAGTCATATGCGCGGGTCAAACTTCTCCCGAGTCACGTTTCCATCACATTTCACATAACCCGGTTATGTTCAAGTTGGCTCCCAGGCCATCATGTTGGCAAGATCACGCATCCGCCCAGTTTTTCGGATGCACCCTAGGGTTAATCCCCAAGGCTCCCTGTTGCAATCCACCACATAGAAAACCCGAAAAACAAACATTCGCACGGAGTCTTCTCCGGCATTTATGCAATGCAACATCACCGATCCATACCAATATGTCCGGATAGGCTTCACACAACATGCCTATGTCCGTTCTCGTATACGGACCCTAAACAATGGGGACTTTACATATCTACCCGAAGGAACGCCTCCAACTCACCGCAAACTCGCGAGAGCGGGCTTCCTATGCAAAGAAGAAGAGCTTCACTTGCTCAAGTAGAGAATCGTTACCCGAGTGTTCTTCCTTGACACCATGGAAATGTAAGCGGATGAAAAGCACCGCACTCTCTTTGCCTCCGTAGATCCGAAGTCGGTTCACGATTTGGAGCTCCGAAGCTCCTCTAAAGACCAGATCTAAACATCTTCCTCCTCCTTTGCTCTCCTCTCTCTATATACTTTAGAAAGAGAACCCCTCAAGTGAAATGAGGTTTTCAATGGTCCAATCCCGTGTATATCCAAGCACTAACAGCCACCAGCCGTCGGATCCTGAATTAAAGAAACGAACGGCCACGATCCAGATCTAAAATGCAGAATCTGGGCCGAACACGGCCTATGACACACCTGTGTCCAGGGCCGTGTCCCTCATTCGCCATCAAAATAGACGCGTCTGGAAAAATACACGGGCATCCGACACGCCCGTGTTTGACCTGACACGCCCGTGTTCCAATTGACACGGCCGTGTGCCTCCATCGACACAGCCCCGAAAACAACCCGAGACTCCCACGGGTCTTGGACACGCCCGTGTCCTATTTAACACGCCTGTGTCAAACCCGAACATGCCTGGGCTCCAGGCCATGTTCACTGTCTCGACACATCGTCGAGCGAAGTTTGTCGACCACGCGACACGGCCTTGGACAGGCCCGTGTCCTAGGTCGTGATTCCGTCTCTCGACACAATGTCGAGCGAAAATAGTCGACTTCCCTGGCAGATCGTCGACACGAGCTCGACATGCCCTGAGACACGCCCGTGTCTTATGCCGTGTTCACTGCTCGACGATCATCGACTCCAAAAATCGTCGACCTCACGGCCAAATCGTCGACTCGAGCCTGACAAGCCCTAGGACACGCCCGTGTCCCAGGCTATGTGCCCCCTGCCAAATTCCAGATTCGGCCCAAAACGCCTCCCATCGCTCTTTTGAGTTTCGTGGCGTTACAAAATAAATAACATGAACTTTGGTCTTGGCAAAGAAAGCATCGATGATGACTGTGTAGACACCCTCAGAGACATATTCTGAGCTGAAGGAGAACAATGAAAAGTCCTCGAAACTGCTCGATCATTGCCGGTTATTTTTTACTTTACATTCTTCAAACATTTTCTCTTTCAAGCACTCCTAAGTGTTTCTATCATTCAATTCAATAAAATTTACGTCAGAGATCCCGTTCTGACACATTTCCCTTTCTGGAGTGCCTCCTCCTCTATTTACTCTTTGGCAAAGGGATCGCTAAACCACTGATATATCGTCGAGTCTTGTTGTTCCCTCTATAGATTATTCTCGGGCGTAAGGCCATGATGACCACATATAGTGGGGAGTGTTCGCATATGTGCAGTGGGTTCCATCCAATTTATATAGGTAGACTTCAAGGCTTCAGATCCTAGCAGGTATCTAACACACAGTGTGTATTAAGGGAGGTCACACTGTGTTAGCTCCACTGTGCTCTGCTAGGGTTACATTACATTTACGGTGATCTTTGCATGACAAGTAATGGCGATCAAGTGTAGCCTTGTCTCTTCAATCATCTCATGATTGTAATAGTCGAATACTCTATGGTGCTCTCAATCCGTGCTTTCACGGGGCCCACAACTTCACTGATCTTTCTTAAGACAAGTAATGTTATAGACTACCTAGAGCACCTAGTCTAACTGATTAGTGATGTTTGTAACCCGAGGCATGAAAGCAATGTATCTATCATTCCTTCTCAGGATTTTGTGCATTTTTCTCTTTTGTTCTCTTCTAAGGGAGTGTGGCTAGTCCACTCTAGGCAGGACTACACTCTTGATGACTTTTCTGAAGCAGGCAATGCTTTAGCCCCCGGGGAACACCTGGGGAGCATCCGGCCTATTTTGGGCATCTTCAGGTGTAAACCTCCCTTTTCATTCTTTCTTCTTATAGGCTAACAGGTTAAATCCAACCTATCAAAAGGATTTGCAACATCTTTTTTGCTTATGCTCATCTTGTATACTCGTCTTGCATGAAGCTCTATCTGATGATGGTTAACAATATCTCTACTACGTATATTGGATGTTTCTGGCACTAATTGATAGTCAGATAATCTGGTTCTCTTTATTAACAAACTATTCAGCTGATGTCTAGTCAGTGCTTTCATCTTACTGATTAGGACTTTATATTGGGATATCATATTTGACCATGCAAGAAGATTATTATGGTGGCTTGATCTCTACTTAACTTTACTCATTCAGTCAATAGCAGGGTTTGATGGATATTCCTTCTGTAGTCTAATCATATCTATCATATCGCAATAACTTTTAGCAGAAGATTTATCCATAAACTCCTCAGGTACTCGACTTGCTTTTCTTTCATATCTACTGCTCACTATTCCTTTTGCAGAGATCAGCAGATATTTGCAAGTACCCTTCAGGTACTTGCAACTTAGTTTTCTTCCATATCTGCTGCTCACTCTTCCTTTTGCAGAGACAAACAAATATTTGCTAGTTCCCTTCAGGTACTTGCAACTTAATTTTCTCTCATATCTGCTGCTCACTCTTCCTTTCGTAGAGATCAGCAGATATTTGCAAGTTGCCTTCAGGTACTTGCAACGTAGTTTTATTTCATATCTACTGCTCACTATTTCTTTTACAGAGACCAACAGATATTGGAAAGTTTCCTTCAGGTACTTGCAACTTAGTTTTCTTTCATATCTGCTGCTCACTCTTCCTTTTGCAGAGATTAGTAGATGCTTGCAAGTTCTCTTCAGGTACTTGTAACTTAGTTTTCCATCGTATCTGCTGCTCACTCTTCCTTTTGCAGAGATTAACAAATATTTGCAGGTTCCCTTCAGGTACTTTCAACTTAGTTTTCTTCCATATCTGCCACTTACTCTTTTCTTGCAGTGATTAGCCGATATTTGCAAGTTTCCTTCAGGTACTTACAACTTAGTCTGCTTTCATATCTGCCGCTTACTCTTTTCTTGCAGAGATTAGGAGATATTTGCAAGTTACCTTCAGGTACTTGCAACTTACTTTTCTTTCACATCTACTGCTTACTCTTCCTTTTGCAGAGGTTAACTGGTGATTGCAAGTTTTCTTCAGGTACTTGCAAGTTATTTTTCGTCTATACTTCCTCTCATCTTTATTTTGCAGAGACTGAATGGAATACATTCAAGTCTTCTTCATTTTGCAAAAGCAATTCAGGTGCACACAAGATGTACCTCTTTTCGCCTGCATTAACTTTTCCTTTGTAGGAAAAAGATAGGCATTGGCAAAACTTTTTTTAGCTGAGACATCAGGTTCTATCTCTCCCTGCCTCTTATTCTTCCGAGGGGAGGATCACGATTTTCATGGGTCTCCTACTTTTTCTAAGTGCCCTTCGGGACTTAAAAAGTACGGGGATTATGTTAACCTAGAAATTGGTGATTCCTTCCAAGGTAGCTAGCTTGCATGTCGCTGCTTGCTCCAGGTTACCCATGTAGGTCGCGGCCAGTCTGCCCCCTTTTTTGGGTCAGGATGATAGACTTCTCTATCCACTCTGGCCACATGGCTAGGGCGTTCTCCCTGATCTGACATCCTAGGTCACGTATCAGCCGTTCGTTCTGCTGGGGATGCGGAATGCTTCCACAGACCGCCCCTACAAGCTGCGTGGTTAGGTTGGCAATCCGCGCAATGGTTCCCACAATTCCAACAAGTGCGGACTACCCAATTAAGTGGCAGACTCACATTATTGTCCACCCAGACTGCTCAGTAACCTCATGCTCGGCTAGAGGCGCAGTTTGCTCTTCAGCCCTCTCCTGCAGGTCGCCTGACTAGCAAGGCTAACTACATCATCCCCAGGTGACTGCCCCTTTCTGGCTATACGAACAACACTCAGCTATGTCCTAGTCCGCAAAAAAGTAAGCGACCTTCCTCCAAGTCGCCCAACAGAGCGCGACAAGCTTCAGGTCGCCAGTTCGACGATAACTGCTCAGGTCGCCCAATCGATAATCATCAGGCCGCACAGCAGGGGTGATAAGCCTCTCCATCCACCAGGAGATGCACTTCCGTAGCATAGGCAGCCTGCTCCTTCAGTCCACCAGGTCACCCATTCGGCGACCAACCCTTTTGTCCACATGCAGTAGGCGGACTTGGTCTCAGTCCGCCTGAGGAAGGGCTTGGTAGCAGAACCGACAATTCTTCACCAGACAACACGAATTCAACTCCAACCTGCAGGCACGAGGCGGACTCGATTCATCCAACAACATGCCCGACCTGCTCTATTCAGTCTGCCAGGTTTCCAAGCTCTTGTCGCTCGGCAAGGGGACAAGCCTCCAGTAGAGGGAGGTGACCTACTCGACATGTCCGTCGTGAGCTAGACAGACACATTATGCAGTCCGCCAGTCATAACCCAGCTTCTAAGCACCGTCCACTTCCCAGCAGTAGGAGAACTACTCCTCAGCTCGCATAGCTCGGCGTGGGCTCACTTAGTGCTATAGAGGTGGACTCGTCCTAGTCCGCCAATAATAGATCAGTTCAAGTAGGCAAGTTCCTATCCGCGCAATATGGCGCGGACTCGACAGATTCCTTGTCTACTCACACAACTCACCAATATACCGAGGGTAACGTTACCATAACCGTCACCTCCTCGAGCTTATAAATAGATCCCCATACCTCTCAACAGGAGGGGGGACGACACAGTCGACGACAGTCGAGGACCAACCAGCGTAACAAAACATGCGGACACAACTTTCATGTTATCATGGTTAAGCCCCCTGGCCTTATTCTCGAATGTAGCTTTAACGACCTCAGTGGTCTTCTTGGCCAGATGGCACAGCCTGCGTGACTTTTTAGCGAGCTGCGGGATCAGCTGTCTAAGCGGTTTGCCGACCTCTCTGGTCAAACCACGGCTTCTGGCACCTTATTTCCTCTAGGCGCTAGCTTCCCCTTGTACCCTATATTTTGTCATGTAAAAGACTCAACTTAATCTATAATACAGATTCATAATCAAACAAAAAGCTTGTCGCAGGATTGACATTTAAGCCACGGTGGACAAACTCTGTTGTTGCGGCTGCTAGCGGGCCCCTCTCATTCACCCTCTCAGTCTCAACCACAAAACCTAACCATCAAAGTAATCATCTGCTCGACAGTTCCTCATCAACCACTCCTCTATCCCCACAATCTCTCCACCTCACAAGTGAGACCGAACATCCATTATCTGCTGGTGCGCCCATTTCTCGCATCAACATGGATGTAGTAGCTATATTCTCAATAATGGGAAGATCTATGTTGCCAAATTTTATAAGAAGGCTAATGATGGCATATTTCTTAGATATTCATCATCTAGCAATCCTTATAAGTTCTACAATAAGAGGACTCTCAATATAGAAGAGTCCATGCATGTAGTATGTGATGAAGCTAATCCATTGTCCAAGAGAGAGGAAACTTCCACCAAGAACATTTTGCAGGAACAGGTTCCCCCAATTATTGAGTTAGAGAAATAAGTATTGAGGAGAATACTAAAGGATCATCTGAAAGCACCATCACAAGGTGTAAGGTGCTGAAGCTGACTCTGTTGATGAAGACCCTTTTGAGAAAATCATTAGTTCAAAAATAAATTCAGTATAGACTCAAAAGCTGACTACAAAATAATAAAATGCAGGAGACGATAATCTGAATAAAAAACATGAAGAGATAATCCCTACACTTGGGGATGCTAGAATAGATCAAGATTGGGCTATCCTTAGGAATCATCCCCAATAATAAGTTATAGGTGATGTAAATTAGGAAATAAGGACAATAAACCAGCTAACACGTAAGGCTATGCTATAATGCTCTCTCCCAATATGAATGCAAGAAGTTTGAAGAAGTTCACAATGACCCATATTGGATCGTTGCTATATGGGAAGAGCTAGCTCAGTTTGAGAGGAATAAGGTTTACCCCCTTGTGGAAAGGCTTATAATTGACCCAATCATTTGACAAAAGTGTGTATATATAAACAAGTTGGATTCAAATGAAGTAATAGTCAAGAACAAGGCCAGACAGGCTGTACAAGTGTATAAGCAAGAGAAACGAATAAACTATAACAAAAACATTGCACTAGTTAACAGATTGGAGGCAATCAGGTAATTTTTTTCCTAGAATGCATATAAGAAAATCATGGTAAATCATATGGATGTCAAAGTGCTTTCCTCAATGGTCGACTTCATGAAGAGGTTTATGTTGAACAACCTCCAGCAAATGAAAACACTACCTTCTCCTCCATCCAGAATAAGTGCATCTATTGCTCCTCCTATTTCTACCTCACACCTTGATAATATAATTCTTCAGGCAATACAAAGGTAACTGCCTCCCTCATTGTCCTTTTAATGATCATATATCACACTTCACAATGTCTTCTAAACACAAGGAGACTCAGTTAGATAGTGTCAAAAAATATTTGAAGGGAGTACAAGCTAAGCTAACTTTTATTGGTATAACCAGATCTTTCTTAACCCCACAACTCATGAGGTTTAGAAGGAGGAACTGTCTGAGGAAGTTTAGCCTATGGAACCATTAGAAGATAATGAGGCCCCAAACAAAGAGACTAAAGATGCTTTGATAATAAATGAAGCTGATTATCAAATGGGCAAATCTATACAGTTGCAGTTCAATGGGAGTGACCTAGACAGGGGGAGAATGACGAAGTAAATAATCTATATATTACAAGGGAAGTAGTACAGATGTCAAATAAGATAGAGAATTAGCCTACAATTCAGGGAGAGCATTAGAAAAAGATAGATAAAGATTAATAAGCAACAATTCATAGGAAAGATATTCAAATTCAAATTTCTAGAAAAAGTAAAGTCTCTTCTATGAAAGATGCTTGTTAAATCTCTTCAAGGTAAAATGTTGTGTTCTTTACTTAACTTCTAGGCTCTAAGAGCTATGATACAGTTATGAGGGAACACCTATGGACAATTCATGCAAAAGATATATATATATATATATATATATATATATATATATATATATATATACATATATATATATATATATACAGTTGGCACTCATGCTTATGTACATAAATTTATTTTTGTCAAATTTCATATTTGATGAAAATTTATTCTATGTATATCATGCTTTATTTTTGTAAAACTCACAATTGAAACGTTGTAACATTTGTTATTCTAAATATGGGGAGATTATTGGGAAAATACTTATGATTTAGCTTAACAAATTATATTAAAAGTGTTTATACATCCTAAGTTTATTACCCATGTTGTATAGATAGGTTAACATTGGCATAGAAGTTTTAGGAAATTAATAGAGTCAAGGACATGAGTTAGACACACTGAATTGTAGAAAAAATTCAAGAAAAGCAAACATGCATCGACTAAAAGTCAACGTAACATTTACTTGATATCAACATTACTTTGACTACAATTTGGAGCAACTATATATGCTAAATACGATGATACTTCAAGACAGAAGTCAACCCTTGCATCGATAAGATATTAATGCAACTTTGACAACAAAAATGTTTTAATTCAAAACAAGTAGTCGACATTACTCTTGCATGAAGTCAATGTAGCATCGAACACAGTACAAAATAAAAATTTCAGGGAATTGTTTCATGCTTAATCTAAGGAACTTTCGTGGAATTATTTCAAACAATTCTAACAGTTCGAAGAAGGTCTAAAGAAAATAACTCTCTACTAGATTCAGAGAAGATTTTATGGAAAGATGTTGAAGAAGATGCCGAAAATCATTGAAGCAATTTTGGAAGACAATATCATCATTCTATCTAAAGTTATTATTCTAAGAAGGGGATAATTTAAAATCATTTAAAGAAGATATTATCATAGAAGAAAATTAGAGAACACACAAGCAAAACAAGAATAAAAACACAAATAACATATTACTATTCTTTATCATCTTCGTCTTCTCAACATTTAATTTTCTTAGCTAGTGCTTCAACAAATCATCAACTAGAATATTCAGTGAAGATCACTAATCCAAAGCTAATAACTATTGGGTCCCTTGATCAAAATGTCCTAGATTTGAAGAAGGGCTACAGGTTAATGGTATACACATGAATGTATATAATATATGTTTAAAGTTCATTCTATGTAGGTTGTATATTGTTGCATTGATTAGACAGGTTGTCTGAGTCACAATAATAGTGGACTCAAGACAGGATGTTGGATAAGTAGAAAATAGGCTATGTCTAGAAGTGTTGAGTGAACTCACTTCACTCAATGCTAGTAGCCTAAAAGTGTTGATAGAAGATCCACCAGTCAAAGCCTCAGTGTTGTTGACTAGAAATCTATCTAAGAACAAAAGCGTTGAGTGAAGACAGTTCACTCAACACTTACTCAATAGGATTTCTGATTAAGTATAAAAGTATTCAGAGAAGACAGGCCGCTCAACGCCTCATCAAGAAGTTAGGCAAACTCCAGAAGCGCTGAGTGTAGAAGCTTCATTGAACGCGTTCATGCAGGAAAATTCTACCAAGTCCACATGTGTTGAGTGATGAAGGCTCACTCAATACCTTAATAGTTAGACTATAAATGTCAAATGCATTGAGTGTTGAAGGTTCAATCAATGCCTCAAGATGCAGAATTTATGCTAAGTATTTCTACATTGAATGACATGGCCTCACTCAATGCCTATGCAGATTGTCTAGAAATTGCCAAGTCCACAAGCGTTGAATTATGCTGAGGTCATCTGAAATTCAAATGTCACGGGTCTTGCACACAAGATGACAGAAGGCATCATATGCCTTTAGTATAGAATTTAATGCAAAAGATATGTTGTAGTTAACCTATTTTGGCTTGCCCACACTTAGGAAAGAGCTGTTGGTAGCAGAAAGAGAAAGTAAACTTTATAGAGATTTTAAAAGAAGATTTTTCTCCGGACAGAGAAGCTGCTTCATCTTCTCGATCAAGGAAGAAAATCTTTGACACTATGAATGGCAGAAGGTATGAAATAGAAAGATAAAGCTGGTTATTTGAAGAACAAAAAATCACAATGTCCTTAATAGCAAGATCACAAAACTAATTTTTCTGTGAAAGACGAAGAAGTAGAGCAAACTGTAGTTGTTGTTCATCTTCAAGGCCTCTACTCTTAACTCTTCTTGGCGTAATATAACTCTGCAGTTGTCTTCTCAGTACAAGCAGAAAATTCCTGAAGATCTACTTTTTGGTGTTGTGAAGAACTTAGGGATGAGTTTACTCAGTTCATAAAGAAGACTCAAAGAATCATTTCTCTGGAGTAAGACAACATAAACTACTTACTCATTGTATAGGATCATTAGTTATCTGACTTGTAAGCCTAAAGTTATAAAGGCTAAGTTATGGGCTCAGGAACAACAATTCTATTACTAAGGCTGCGTTTTGCGCGGCTTATCGTGACATATTTGCTCCGGTGAGGTTGGACAAAAATGTCATTGTCATACCAAAATTTTATGACTCAAATTAGTTTCTTTTTTGTAACATTTGTGATATCAAACATATATTCTATGATAATGATTATTTTGTCCAACCTCACCGGAGCAAATAAGCTGTGATAAACCGCTCCAAACGCAACCTAAGTTGCTTTGCAACATGTGGACTTACTGGGGATGTATATGGTACAATAACCAAGTATGGCTTAGTAGTATGTTCTGCTGTAAGACATCTCAAAACTGCAAATTCAAAATTCTTCAACAAATTCGCTAAATCAACTGTGGGATTAATGATGATATCACCACCAGTAGTTATTTTCTCAGAGACTGACTCTTCCAAGTCCATGTCATCTGTATCAATAAAATTAATAAAATCAATATCATTTGTATCAAAATATTCTATACAATCTGCTGCTACTGTTGCTGCCTCTACTGCTGGAGCTGCTACTGCTAGAACTACTGCATCTTCATCATCATACATCTCCCCCTCCATGGTTTCAGTAAGACCTGAAGCCATGCCCCTAACTGAAGATGGGGCAGTAGTGAGGGCAGTTATCTGTGCAGATAGGGTAGTAATTGAAGTATCAAGAGGTGAATGGCCTCTGCTATTAGTGTTTATAGAAGGGGAGTGAGGAGGGCAATGGAAGAAGCAACTGTTGAGGTGTCCAATGGTGGAGTGGTAGATGGTGTTGTAGTAGGTGTAGAAGTGGGAACTGTGGGAAGGATAGGAAGTGGAGCATCTAGTATGTGAACATCTGGAGGGATGCATGTTGAGGGATGGTAGATGTTGATGAGGATGGATGGGTGGCATCTTCCATGTGGGTGTTTAGGGGAAAAGGGGAATTGGGAGGTGATGGAGGTATATTAAAAAGTGGTTTGGAGGATAAATGAGGAGGAAGTGGAGATGATGGAGGAGTTGGTGCTGGTGAAGCATGTGGAGATTCTGGTGGAGTAGGAGGTTGAGTAGGGGATGATGGAGGTGTGGAAGAGGGATGGATTTGTGTTGCTGGAAGGGGGGCTTGAAGAGATGGTGGTGTTGGATGAATCTCTTCAGTAGGTTGGGGAGTGGCTTTAACAGCCCTGGTGCCTTCAGAAGCTGGGGTGGAAGAGGTAGCAGCCTTGGATGGCTTAGGTATGGTCCTCTCCCATCTTCCAAACAAGGCATATGTAAGCCTTTTGCTGACATTAATGAATATGGTCTGGGAGACCAGGGATTCAGTAGCCTTCTCCTTGAGGAAGACCCCTAGGATCCTTCCAAAACACACTTCTTTTTTAGTATTTTTCTTCTTTATCAAATCAAAGAGAATCTGACCCCAATCCACTTGCTTCTAATTTATCACTGCACACATGACCAAGAACTGATGCCCTATGATGTAGTCATGGGCAGTATGCTTGCCAAGCAAGACCTTCCCAACAATGTCTGCCAGAAACTTGTATGCTGCAGACAGATGTTTCTTCAACTAAAGATTTTAGTTAAAACTGCAGGAGTTAAGGAAATAGTGTTACCCGCGATTGATCTTGTCATAGTATTGACTTCAGAAGTGGACAAAGTATAGACCCATTCTATGATTTTTGTTCCTGCCAACTATATCCTTGTAGTCATCAGGTTCTTCAAATTTTGTTCTTCCAGAAGTTCCAGAATATTTAGAAAGATTGGATCCTAGTGCTGGAACGATTCGAAGTCGACATCAAAGCTGGTGTCAAACTTTATAGCGGCTAGAGCTCCTGCTGGAATCGCCATGGAATCACCTGCAAAAGAGAGAAACGGCGATTAAGTGCAAGAGAACAGAAAGCGCAGGATGGAGGTCGAAGAAAATATAGATATAAGGTTTTCTAGAATATGAATCGACAAACTCCGTTCCACGAAAACAAAAACAATTCTTTGAACTGAGTTCGACGAAATGATTTTGAAGTAAATAATTAGTCAATCTCATCCTAAAGAATTGAAGACAATTCGTCGAGCGCCTTTCGACGAATATCTTTTGAAGCAAGTTGGTCAATCTTCGGTCAATTAAATTATTTCACTCACAGAGAGTTCGTCGACCTCTGTTTGACGAAGATCTCGCAAACTCTCCCTGGTTCGTCGAACTCCGTTCGACGAACTTTGGAAAATTCGTCGAGTGCAGACAGAACTTAAACTGAATCTTCTCCATTTTTCATTCCAAGCTGATTTATAAAGAATACATGATTTTACTCATCCAGAGGTTTGGTGAATATATCAGCCCTTTGTAAATCAGTGTTGATATAGACAAGATTAATTTTATTTTTATCTACACACTCTCTAATGAAATGATGCCTAATATCTATATATTTTGTCCTACTATGATGCACTGGATTCTGTGCTATGGCTATAGCACTTGTGTAATCACAGAGTAGAGTTGAATTATTTAAGTTGAGACTATAGTATAATAATTGGTTTTGTATCCACAGCATTTGTGAGCAACAGCTACCAGCTGTAATGTATTCTGCCTCAGTAGTGGAGGTTGACACAGATGATTGTTTTTTACAAAACCAGGACACTAATCTCATACCAAGGAACTGGCATGTTCCTGAGGTACTTTTTCTGTCCACCCTGCATCCGGCAAAATCAGTATCTGAGTATCCAGTTATCTTAAATTCTGATTCTGTGGGATACCATAGGCGTAGAGTAGGACAACCCTTTATATATCTCAAAATTCTTTTTAGGAAAATAAGGTAACATTCTTTTGAGTTCACTTGGAACGTAGCACAAAGACATGTGGCAAGCATGATATCAGGTCTACTAGCTGTGAGATATAGTAGGGACCCAACAATGTCCCTATATAGTTTCTGATCTACAGGTTTCCCTGATGCAGCAGAGTCAATCACAGCATTTGTAGCAATAGGTGTTTTCTTTGCTGAGGCATCAGCCATCCCAAACTTCTTTATTAGCTCTTTAGTATATTTAGCTTGGGAGATGAAGATGCCATCAGTGAGCTGTTTCACTTGGAGACCAAGGAAATAAGAAAGCTCACCCATGCTACTCATTTCAAATTTGGAATGCATGAGGTCAGAAAACCTCTTACACAATTTTGAATCAGTAGACCCAAATATGATGTCATCCACATATATTTGTACTAACAAGATTTGGTCCTTATGATGTCTAGTGAAAAGTGTTTTATCTAATATGCCTCTAAAAAATTTATGCTCTAATAAAAAGCTTGCTATGGTCTCATACCAAGCTCTTGGAGCTTGCTTTAGAACATAGAGGGCTTTATGCAACTTGAATACATGCAAAGGATGAGTTGGAGAGACAAAACCTGGAGGTTATTCAACATAGACCTCTTCTTTTAATACTCCATTCAAGAATGCACTCTTCACATCCATTTGGTAGACCTTGAATTTCTTGTAGGCTGCATAGGCTAGGAATATTCTTATGGATTCTAACCTTGCAACAGAAGAAAGGTTTGATCATAATCTATTCCTTCCTCTTGTCTGTAGCCTTGAGCAACAAGCCTAGCCCTATTTCTCACAATAACTCCTTGTGTGTCAAGCTTATTTCTGTATACTCATTTGGTTCCAATAACTGGGTAGTTTTGTGGTCTTGGAACCAAATCCCAAACTCTGCATCTCTCAAACTGATTTAATTCCTCCTGCATTGCAATGATCCAGTGGGGATCTTGCTCTGCGTCATGAATGGATTGAGGTTCAATCTGAGAGAGAAAACAGGCATGCATCACATCTTGATTGAGTTGATGCCTTGTCTGTACACCAGCTGATATGTCTCAAATCACTTGAGATCTGGGGTGATCCCTAAGTGTGACAAGATCAGTGGGTGGATTTGTTTGTGCAACAACATTTGAAACCAATTTCTCTTGTGGAATTATGTTATCTGTTGGAGGAGAGTCAATCCCTTCAATGCTTTCTTCTTCACTATCTTCATTGACTTGTGGAGAAGGATGAGTTTGAACCCCTTGGGTAATGTTTAGGTCATCCAACTTCTCACACAAGTGAGGTACCTTCAAAGAGTTACTGGTAGAAACTTCTTTCTCCTTGCAATACATGTTAGTCTCATCAAATCTTACATGAATTGATTCCTCAATTTTCAGTGATGATTTATTAATGACCCTATAGGCTTTGCTTACTTGGGAATATCCTAGAAAAATTCTCACTTCAGCCTTAGCCTCAAACTTTCTAATATATTTCTTGTTGTTATTATGTATATAACAGGTACAACCAAATACTTTAAAATAGTTTATTTTAGGTTTCTTCTCTTTAAGCAATTCATAGAGAGTCATGTTCTTGAGTTTATGAATTAAGCTTCTGTTCAGGACATAGTTTGCAGTGTGTACAGGCTCTGCCCAAAAGGTTAGCGACATGTATGCATCAGCAAACAATGTACCTGTAGCTTTAATGAGTGTCCTATTTTTTCCTTTCAGCTACCCCATTTTGTTGGGGAGTTCTATGAGCTGAGAAGCAATGTCTGATACTTTCCTTCTCACAGAACTCATGCATAAAAAGAGACTCAAACTCTGTGCCATGATCACTTCTGATCAATGAAACATGAGTAGAGAACTCAATCTGTATGGTCCTGAGAAAATCTGTAAGAACCTTGAAGGTATCTGACTTAGATCTCAGAAAGGATACCCAAGTGAACTTGGAGAAGTCATCCACAATAACCAAAGTGTAGGATTTCCCTCCTAGGCTTTGTACAACAATGGGTCCAAAAAGATCCATGTGTAGCAAATACAAAATTCTAGGTGAATCACTTTTATTAATGGATTTGAAACTAGATTTAGTTTGCTTTCCTAATTGACAAGCCCTATAAAGGCCTTCCTTCTTGTAGGGACCGGGAGGTAGACCTCTAACAAGGTTGTCTTTAGATAGCCTAGCAATGTTTTTCATATTTACATGACCTAGTCTTTTATTCCATAAATCATTATGGTTACTAGTTAAATTAAGTAGACAGATATCAGAAGTGGCAGATAGAAAATAAACTAAGTATATGTTGCCTTGTCTATTTCCAATTAAAACAAGTTTGTTTCCTTTAGATGAAATAATACAAGAGCTAGAGTTCAAAGTTACCTGATAACCTTCATCACAAAGTTAACTTATTGAGATGAGGTTATGTTTGAGTCCTCTTACATATGTTAATTTCTTGAATGTAACTGCTTCAATCTTCACTGCTCCATATCCTTCAAACTGGCCACTTTTTGAATCACCAAAGATCACCTTTGGCCCTAGCTTGGACTTGTAATTGGTGAGATTGTCCTTACTACCTGTCATGTGTTTGGAGCATCAACTGTCCAGGTACCATGGCTGATTCACTCCTAGACAGCTCTTCTCCTGCAATGAAAGCAGTTAAATATTCTCGACCCAGGTTACCTTGGGTCCTTTGTTTTGTTAATATAAAAAGCTGGAAATAACTAAAAATTCATGTTGGGATTTATATCACAGAGGGTGATATCTTCTAGGTGGTATAACCCAATCAGTTAGAGGATTAAATGCTTTTCTAGAATTATTTAAGTTGCAGTTATAGTTAAAATTTTGGTTAAGTCTTTCTGGGTTCGACGAATTTCTGTATGTTGGTCGACCAGAGTTTGACGAGTTGGGTTGAGATCGTTGATCTCTGCCCAGAGAATGAAGATATTCATTTTCTGTGCCCCACGTTCAATTTGTTGTAGAATTTTATTAACCTTATTTACTTGTTCAGTGTTTTTCTTTCCTTTATCAGAGATAAAATTTGCAGGTTTTGAAAGATGATTCCTTTGGATTAGGGTTGGTTCACTGGATGTGGCTCCTAATCCTAATCTGCAGTTATTTGTTCTAGCATTTACTGTGCTGGTTATATCTAATAATTTCAGACTTCTGCCATTTAATGATTCTTCTAATGTTTTAGCTTTGCTAAGTTCTGATTTCAGAAAAGTAATTTGTTCATTTGCAGATTTCAGTTCACTTGATAGATTTGCATTTTCAGAAGTGATTTTATCTAGATCAATCAATTTATCTCTGAGAAGTTTGATTTCCTTCTCAGAGCTTATCAAATCTAAGCATAAGTTTTTAAATTCAAATTTAAATTCATTAGATTCAAAATCATAAGATGTTATTACCTGATCTTCAGCTGACAGGTTTTCTTCATTATCAGATTCATCTGTATCTAATCAGCTACTGTTTGCATCAATTGCCAAGAGGTAAACCTCCTTTACCTTGGCCTGCTCTTCTTCTTCACTGGAGCTGGAAGATGTGGATACATATTCCGTATCACTCCATGTTTCAGCCACAAATCCTTTGTCCTTCTTTTTGTGCTTACTGGAAGAGGGCTTGCTGTAATGCTTGCTTCTTGATTCCTTCTCTCTTTTTCTTTCCTTCTTTCGATTTTCAGGACATTCAGACATGAAATGTCCTGGTTTCCTGCACCCAAAACGCACTACCCCTTTGGTGCGGTTTTTGTCATAGCTTGGCTGGTTGTCATTTCTGGATGACTTCCTTGTGAAGTATTTCCTTGCCATTTTGAAGAATCTCTTGGCAAAGAGACTCATTAGCTCTTCATTGACTATTGGGGCTTCAGTTTCTTCAGCAGCATTGAATGCAATGGATTGTTCTTTCCTTGTTGGAGGAGGAGTCCTGTGTTCCACTGTTTCTCTGGACTTGATTAGCTGCTCATAAGACTTGAGCTTTCCCAGAAGAGATTCAGTTGAAATCTCATTCAAGCTTTTGGACTCTTTGATTGGCCAGATCCTGGTGTCCCATGAGCTTGGGAAGCACATTAGGATCTTGTCATTCACTTCAGTCAAGGTGATTTCTTTGTCTAAGGTCCTTAGCTCACTGATGATGGAGCTAAGCCTGTTGTACATCACTTCAACTGTTTCTGCCTTATCCTTCTTGAAGTTTTCATATTATGTGATGAGGTTTGATCTTCTATCTTTCCTCTCATCTACTGAGCCAGCAACCATTTGATTGAGTGAATTCCAGATTACTTTTGCAGAGATGCACTCAGCCACATTCTGAAAGATGTCATCTGACATAGTTTGAGCCAATATGTTCATGGCTTTGGCATCAGCAATCTTGGCTTTCTTCTGTGCTTCAGTCCACTCAGGTTGTGCGACTGCATTGTTGATGGAAGATGTTGTAGATGTAGATGCCTATGGGCGACCTGTCAAAATAGAGTTGTAGATGTCTTCATCAATAGAGTTCATATACAACTTGATTCTTGCCTTCTAGATTGAAAACCTATTAAGGTTGCAAACTGGAGGTCTGGTGCTTGCATAATCCTTGTTCTGTGTCATGGCTGTGTTTATAATCTAAATGAAAATGAACAAATGTTTAGATCTAACAAAGGATCTTTGGTTCAATGTTTAGCTTATACAACCAAAGGAACCTCCTCTGATATACTCTAGAGGGGGGGTGAATAGAGTATTTGTCGGTCCTTATAAAACTGTTACATCTTCTGCTGTAATTAAAATGCGCAGAATTAAACTAAAGTAAATAATCAAACAGCAGTCCTAAAAACACAAGCACAACAAGAACAAAAAGAAAAGGGGCAACCAGACGACACAAGAAATTTTATAGTGGTTCTCCAATCTTGGTACATCCACTCCTCTACCACTCTGGTAGGAATCAACTCAGGTTTTTGTTTAGGTGCCTGACACCAATGAGCTTTTGATCAGGTGCTCAAAAACCAAATCCTCAAGTCTTTTGATCAGGTGACTTGTAACTATGAATCACTTTTGAAGGGAGATGATAACCCTTTACAGAGGTGGGGATGAGAGAGTGATGAAATTCTTCTTTTTTCAATCACAATGAGAAGACTATATGGATTAAGTGATGTTGTCAAAGCTCCCGCTGAGATGTAGAAGAGTTCAGGAGAACTGGAGCTTTGCACAGGGTGATAGGCCTTCAAGCTTTCAGCCTTGATCAAAGAGATCTTCAGGAACTTCTTTGACAGATGGAAGATTTGTTGTCCTGTGAATTGTCCTGGAGAGTTTGAAGAATGAAGACTCTTTATATTTGAATGATTGTTCTTCTTCTTCAGTATCAGAAATCTTGTGTCAGACTGAGAGCAGACGGGTTGTATTTTTTCTTGTCTAATTCAGAAATCTTCTCTCTGTATATTTTTCTAACTTTCTTTCTATCTGTCTATTTTATGTAAAACTGAGGAAAGAGAGAAGAATCTGTTTTTATGTTTCCTGAGGAAATTAGTGTTTCGAATTTTGAATTCCTTCTACATTCAATGTTGATGGCCTACAGAATAAGTAGCATTGAATAATTTCTCAAACTGTCCTGTGGTAAAATGGCAAGCAATAATCCTGGAGAATATCCTAATCAATGCTCCTCTAATATTTATATTCAGAGAATGTTAGAGCATTGATTACTCCGGAATTTTTGCAGTAATCAAGGGGACAGGGCTGGAAATAACTTACTCTAGAATCGTCGAACAGTTGACAGAAAGCGTCGAACTGAGTCCACAGTTCGTCGAGCTAAGATGTTGTGTTCGTCGACCAGACGGCTTCTGTTCGTCGAGCTGAGTTTCATGAACGTCGAGCTAGAAACTGAACTGCTGTCTCTTCTGAACTTTGCCTATTCTGTGTCTGAAGTTCGTCGAGCTGGTAAATATGTTCGTCGACTGGAGTTCAGTCTGGACTTAGAATAATTTCTGAATGATAGTGTTGAAGTACAGAGTCTAGAATTCGTCGGGCAGAGAACTGAGTTCGTCAACCTGAGACTAGAGAACATAGTCTTGACAGAATGTTGTAGTAGTCCAAAGATTCGTTGACCAAAGACTAGAGTTCATCGAGCTGAGAACTAAGTTCGTCGACCAAAGTCTGATACTAATGACTTAGAATATCTTGATGTTTTCTGAACTTGAAGTGTTGTTGTAGTGTCCAAGTTTTCGTCGACCTGAGTATCAAGTTCGTCAAGCTCAGCTTATAGAATTTACTCTGAGATCGTCGAGCTTAGCACGACTATCGTCGACTTGAGTTCGACGAATGTCGAACTCACTTTACAGAGTCTTGAAATCTTCTAAGTCTTGAGTCTCTGGCAGTCTTGTTGATAGTTGGACCATGTGATGTTGACTCAAAGGACTTGGCTTAGACTCTAGGACACAACTATTACCCTGGCTATACATTGTGGGTCACAAGATCATAAGTTAGTGAACTTAGCCCAAATCAAACTACGGATCAAACAGAACAGCCAAGCCACCAAGTCCAACAGGCAAGACACCCAGGCCGCAACATCAGTTCTCCCAGGCCATAGACTCAGACCACTCAGACCGCCCAGCCTTCTCCATCACCCACTTTCACTTCATAAATTTCAACACTCCCCATTGAAATGAGAAGTGGTGATCCAGCCCACCAAACCTCATAACCATTGAAATGGCCCCTTTGACAGTGGTTCGTGAAGATATCAGCAAGATTGTCTTCACTCCGAACATGCATGACCATAAGAGATCTCTCCAACACCTTCTCCCTTATGAAGTGATGCTCGATCTCAATATACTTGGTCCTTGCGTGACAAACTAGATTGTTCATCAGTTTGAGAGCACTCTCATTGTCACCTCGGAGCAAAGTAAGACCTTGCACTTGCTCATGAACATCCTCTTCAAGCCTCCTCAACCAGATGGCTTCTTGAGCAGCCAAGGCTGAATCCTTATACTCTACTTCCGTAGTAGACACGGACACTGAGTCCTGCTTCTTGCTACACCATGATATGTAAGTTGATCCACAAGTGAAAACATAACCCGAAGTTGATCTTCGATCATCCGAGTCACCACCATAATCAGCATCCGTGTATCCAAGCAAAGAAAAGCCTGTGTCCCTTCTATAGAGGAGTCCCATATCAGAAGTCTCCTTGACATACATCAAGATATTTTTTACCGCTACCAGATGAGAATTCCTTGGCTCAGCCATAAATCAACTTACTAGGCCAACAGCGTAAGAAATATCTGGCCTTGTAATAGTTAAGTAGATCAGGCTCCCCACTAGAGCTCTGAACACTAAGGGATCAGGACGAATCCTTCATTCATCTCGTCGAAGCTTCAGCCCAAAATCCAGAGGAGTAGAGCAACTCTTCCATTCCTTCATGCTGAATCAATTCACAATGCTATCCACATATCCCTTCTGGCAGATAAGTATCTCGCTCTCCTTCCTCTCCACTTCTAGACCAAGAAAGTGATGAAGCTCTCACAAGTCTTTCATCTCGAAGCGAATAGCAAGCTCAGCCCTAAGCCTAGCTACCTCTTCTTCAGAATTCCCTGTGATGATCATGTCATCAATGTATAACAGGACCAAGACCTGAAGATCCCCATTCTTCTTGATGAAAAAGCTTGAATCCGAGCTGGAAGAAAGATATCCACAGAATTGGAGGTATTCTGCTATCATACAATACCAAGCTCTTGGAGCATGCTTCTGTTGATGAACGAAAACACAAGGGGGGTTGAGCACCACCAGCTAACGGTTCGAACACCGGGGAATAGGGAGACAGTGAGCAGTGATCTACTAAGCGAATGAGGGCAGGAAGAAGAGCAGGGCTGTGAACCACGGCAACAACAGACTTCGCCCGTCGCGGCCTAAATGCCTCTCTTGCGACGGGCTTTCCCTTGATTGAAGAAGGATTGGGTTACAAGTGAAAGAAAAAGGTTGACAAGAGCAGAGCGAGGGGGAGTCCGCAAGGCACAGGATTCGAGTCCGCAGCCTGTAACAAGTAGGCTCCTGGGTCCGAGTCAGCGTGCCCTGGGTGCACCACCTCCCCCATATTTATAGGATAGGGGGTCTGCCCAAACGGGCAGGGCTAAAATAACCGACTGCCCGGGGTACAGGAGAACCGGGCAGCGTTGACGGGAAGCAAAAAGAAAGAACACGCCAGTCCGCGCAAGAGGGGCGAACTGGGATCGCGGACTAGAGCTTCCACTGCTGGGAGCGATCCTGCTGGAGGGCGGTGGCCTGGGAGGACGAGACACTGCGTCCACCGCTGCAGAGAATCTGATATCCGTCCTGGCGGACTGAGCGGACGGTCCTTGCGTCTGTTGCTGGGGTACCTTGTCCGATTGGTGACCTTGCCGGACAGGGCGGACTGATAAATCGCGTCCGCGCCTGTTGAAAGGGGGGCTTTGGAACCTTGCAGGGTGTTGCGGACTGAGAGGTTAACATAATCCCCACACATTTTTAAGTTTCCAGAAAACTTCGAAAATGTTTTCTTAACCGCCGAGTCCGAACGCCTCGAAAATGCCGCCAACGCTATAAATATCGCAGGAGGCCCTGAAACTGTTGAGAATCTCGATCGACACGGGGCGCTACTCACCACTTGCGGTCTCCACTTTCCAGTCCGGCATGGCAAGGCTTGGAGCTTTCTTCTCTAGTCTCACTGCAAAGGGGGACCCAGCACTGGCAATGCCTATGAAGACCAAGAAGATAGCAAAGAGGTCGACAAAAAAGGATCTTGTCCGCCCCACAGGAGAGAGTTCCCATAGCCAGAATCCGGCGGAGAAAGCAGTCCGCCGTGCCGACATATCTGCTCGCGAAGACGCCGCAGTCGACGCCGAACCATTGAGAAGTGAAAAGATGGTGACCCTGTCGGACTCTGCCCCTTCACAAAAAACTGCAACCTCGGCGGACACCGTTGGTGAACACGTTGAGGCTGAGATATCTTCTCCCAATGCCCAGGTGCCCATCGTTAACTTGGATGAAGAAGACAGGCGGACTGAGGAAGAGGACGAAGCGCCCTCAAAGGCATTGACTGCTGTGAACCCAGAGCCTGTCCGCGAAAACCAGCCCGACCTAGGCGGGTCCGCAGCAGATTCTGCTGGGAAGACTGCTAAAAGGAAGAAGAGGAAGAGGGACGGGGCGACCGTCGCCGAGCGGGTTGAGAAGAAACTACGCGGAATGAAGGAGAAGAACGTCTCCAGCAAACTGGGGATGCGGACTTACAATACAGACCGCGCGACAAAGAAGTTCCTGATAGCGATCTGGTTACACCGGAGGCCCAAATCCAGGGAGATAATTCCCTCTCCACGGTCAGTTTATCCACGGATGAGATAATTGATTCCATAGACGTCGATCGACTTGATTTAATCAACGAATCCTTGCTGGTTGTACTGCAGCAATCTGAGGCGGCCACTGGGAATAAGGGTGACGAACTCCCTTCCTTGTCCGCTGCGGAGGAAGAGGAGAGAGAGAGACTGAAAGAGAAGATAGAGGAGCAGAAGAAACAAATCGTTGCTCATGTTGCTGCGGTGGGGGCGGCCTCAAAGCAGGTCGCGGCGGATAAAGCCGCTGAGGATCTGCGGATTGCTTCGGAGCTGATGCGGTCAGGTAAACTTCAACCGGCGCCTAGATACTTTCAGCGTAAGTGGCTTTACAGGTCGCCGCCGCGGACGTCAAGACTAATCAAAATCATCACTGAGACGGACAATATTGTGGTTTCAACAAGTGCGGCTGCTGAGAAAAGTGCAAAGGTTCATCGTGAATGGAAGAAACCGTTAAGCGCCTTTGACCCAGAGCGGGCAAGGCGGCCAATCATCTTCGATAGTCGGCAACTCGCTGCTGCTACGCTTAAAAGTGATCTTTCATCCTTTCTTTGCGTCTGCCGCGAACTGCCTTTAAATGTGAAGTTGACTTTCTTTGTTGCAGGTAGAAAGTCGCCGCCGGGCTCCATCGAGAGTGGTGAGTTCGTGGTAACGCCAAATACCGGTGGTGACGCGGTCTCGCCTGTAGAATCCGCGAGGGATGAGCCGCCCAGCCTGAATATGATTAAAGAGTTAGAGAGGAAATTCCAGGCTGAAATGTAAGGTGTTAAAGCAGAGTTAGAGAAATCAGAGGAGCGCGAGAGAGCGTCCGCTGCGCGTGAGAAAGCGTCCGCAGAACGCGAGAAGGCCCTAAAAGACCAGATCGCCAGCATCTCGCGGGCACTGGAGATGTCTGAAAGGGAGAAGAAGAGGCTTGCGGATGACGTCCGATTTTATAAAGGCAAGCACTTGGCGTCGGTGCGTGGAGAAAAAGGAAAGCGGGCTACCGAGGTCGCTGAGCAGAGGCCGCGAGTGTTAGATCGCGCTGCTCCAGAGATCGCCGCACCGGCAGGCGGTGCCCAACAATCTGCGGATGAGGAGCCGAGGCCGGCGACGGAGCCAATGGTGCCCCTCAGTCGGGTGGATCGGGAAGTTGCTCATATGCACCGGACCATTAATGTCATTCACCATCATCTCTGCCGTGTGTACAGCGAAATTCTTCAGAGAAGCGATCAAGCAGCTCATTTATGCAGAGACAGAGCAGAAAGGCCGGCGCGGACCGATAATAGGGACCGCTGAGTCCATAATGCCTTGAGCTTTTATTTGCTTAATTGTATAATTATTTGGATAATTGTGCTTCAAGCAATGCTGTGCTGTAAAATGAACTCTATTTGATCTGTGCGGACTCAGATTATATATCCGCAAATTATGTAGCTTAATCCTTGTGATGTGGCGAATTGTGCGGACTAATGTTGTGTCCGCTTCTCGTTATTTAACCTACAGGTTGGCAATACTGCGAACTAAGCGGATTGAAAATGTATCCGCTCCTTGTGACTTGCCGGGAGAAAAAGCGCGATCTGAGCGGACAACAAATTGTGTCGGCCACAACTTTTTGCTTTGAATTTTCCTTAGCATGTGAATCTGTGTTAGTATCCGCATTGTTGTTTGGCTGTTTTAACTTTTTGCAGACTGTGCGGATTGGAATTGCGAGCTCTGCGGCCTGGTCAAAAAGTTGCCAGACTCTTTAGCTATAAATAGGGCCTTCTGCTTTCTCTTTTGCAGGAAACAGCTGAAGTAAAAGGAACCCTGCGGCCTGCAAAATGGTGTCCGCGCGGACTGATGCTGCTGTCGCCTTCCATTCCGCGGACCACCGGAAATGCATATTGACAGAGGCCGACCTGGACGCCTTTGTCGAAAAGAAGATGGCGAACTCGAACATCCTTGTCCGCCTTCCCGCCCATCAAGAAAGATTAAACTTCTCAACCGCAACCCAGATCGCCATCCCTGTGGACCATTTTGATAGCGGATTCAAGTTTCCGCTCCTATGGGAACTCGCTGCCATCTTTGAGCACTACAGAATGGTGCCTGGCCAGCTTGCGCCGAATACACTCGCTGCGATCTACAGCTTTGTCTCTTATTTGCGATCTGAAAAGATCGCTTTTTCAATGAATGTCTTCCGCAAAATATTCTCTGTCCGCTCCATTACTGCTTCCGGAGGCCGCCCCTACAAGGGGGTGATTTATTTCTACTGCAGGGGGATGAAGGTTGTGGGCCTTCCCAACAAAATCCACAACTGGACCTCTAGGTTTCTGAATTTTGAGGGCGACCTAGGGTTCGCGCACACCTATCCGCAGGTGCGCGCGGACTCCGCCTTCAAAAGCGTGCAACTGGATGACTTAGAGTCCGCCATTGTTGAGTTCTTGGCCAACGCCAGGCTCGACATCGAGCATTATATTCTGCTGCTAGCGAGCTTAGCGGACGTCATGCCCGAAGAGAGTAAGTAGATTCCGAACTCAGCTTTTGCATCCGCTGCGACCTTGGTGTTTAACCCATTTGTTTTTACAGCGACCTTGGCGGTACCCGCTAACTTGGCGCAGACGCCTAGCGGCTTCGTCCCTACACAGAAAGAAAAGAAAGAAGCAGTTGCAAGAAAGAGGAAGGATGAGGGGGATCCCGCAGCGGATTACTCTTCCTTAGAAAGCTTCTCCATGAGTGGCTTCGGCATCAGCCAGAAGGACCTTAGGGGGAACCCTATGGTCCACTAGCACAGCAAGAATAAACACGTCCGCTTATCCACCGCGCTTCCTTCGTGGAAGAGTCCGCGGATTACACACCACGCCCACATTGCGATCTCCACGCTTTACGGAAAGCGCAACTTGAGCGACCTCAAGAAGGTGCCCGCCGCCGACCTCCCTCTGCTAGCCTCTCAGGCCGTTGCGAACAGCGTGGTGACAAACCACTATGTTTCCACCCTGGCCAGAGACCTGTTGAGGTAGAATGAACAACTTCAAAAGGATAATAAAGTGCTAAAGGAAAGGAATGCGCGGTTGGGAAAAAGGGTTGCCAAGCAAAGAGAAGAGCTCGGGGTTAGTTGAATTCGCTGCGGCCTTAATTTTCTATCCGTCGTGATCTGCCTGACGATTGCTTTTATTTTGCGCAGGTTGCCTATGACTTGGAAAATAACAACTTCCAGGCCGCCATGCTCCCTTTTGTAAAGGAGACCGTCGAGGTCGCTATTGAGCGACTTGTCCGCGACGGCTTCATAAAGGAGGGAGTGGATGGCGTCCCTTTTTTGGAGATCTTCCCTGAGCTGGCTCCTCAGGTCGCGGCGATGGAGAGGGCTAAAAAAGGAAAGGACATCATTGAGGAAGGTGAAGAAGAGGAAGAAGAAGACGAAGAAGAAGAAGAAGAAGTTGAAGAAGAAGACGGAGGGCAGGGCGAAGGGAAAAGTGCCAAGGAAGATAATGCTGCCTCAAGCCCGCGAGTAGAGGTACTGTCCGCCGAGTCCGACACCTCTGCATCCTCCTCTGCTACCGGGAGCTCGCATAGCGGGTCCGCCTCGAGTACAGGATCAGATAGCAGCGGGAGCGGCTCCGGGGGCTACTCTCCAGAAGTTGACATTGTTGGTGACAGCCCTGCACCTCCAGAGAAGAAACAAAGGACTACAGATTGATCAATGTATTTTTTATCTTGTTTTTTGTAAAAGTGGCGGACGCAAGATTGCAGTCCGCCGAACATATAGAATGATGTAAACAGTTTTTGATGAAATAGAAAGGATATTTTTGGCATGTGTGCTTTCTGCAATGTTCTTTTTCCACGCTCAATGCACCGACACTTAGCAGTCCGCACGTCATGCTGATAAGTTTAAGCTTTTTATTTTGCTGATTAAAGAATATTATTGTCCGTCGTCGGAATAAGAAATTGCCAGGCGGACTTTGTTGAGTTTTAATTGCAGTCTGCACGACACTAAGATCATTTATAACGAATCTTGCTGATTAGAGAATCCAAATCATCAATCCATTCAACATTCGCCTTAAAAAATGACGAAAATAGCCAGCTGATAACAAAGTCAGTTGGTACTTCATTGAGTTCTAGTAGAGTCCGCATTTCTCTTTATTAATCAAATTATAACATGAAAACCATTCTGCGGACTGAGCGGATACAGAACACCGACCCGCTCATAGTAGAAATGATCTATATAGCTCGTGGTTTCAAGAAAACTGTCGGACTGAGCGGATACAGAAAACCAGTCCGCTAAAGATAGAATCTATAAAATCATCCCAAGGAAACTGGCGGACTGTGCGGATAGATAAGACCAGTCCGCCAAAGATAGAAATGACCCATAGCGATAAAGAAAATCAATCCACTCATAATACAAGAAATGATTTATAGCTTGCGACCAGGTGGGCAGGTGAGCCAGAGCGGCATACTTTCCTCACTGGGCTACATGCTATAGAATCAACCCAAGCTGGCGGACTGAGCGGACACAGAAAACCAATCCGCTCACAATAGAAGAAATGATCTATAGCTTACGACCTGGTGGGCAGGTGAGCCGGAGCGGCATACTTTCCTCACCGGGCTACAAGCTATAGGATCAACCCAAATAGGCGGACTGAGCGGATAGAGAAAACCAGTCTGCACATAATTCCCTGCGAAGAGCAAAATGCTCATTTGGCGGAACGGTTCCCTGCCCTCTTGCCTGGAGTACAGTCTAAGCTGTGGGTCTCCTGCAGGCACTGCTCGAGGGTACCATGGAGTGTTCGAGGGTTACAAGCTAAGATGACCCGCGGGCAGGTGAGCCGGAACGACATACTTTCTTCACGCGATCATCGAAGTTGTAACGATATCCCTATGGCGGCATGGTAGAGCTTTTCCCCAACCAGCCCTCCATAATGCAGAGGTGGGGTCAGGTACTTGCCGGGATCCGAAGTCCAGAATCCAACCGCGCTAGAGCCTGCAAGCTCCCACTACACGGTGCGAAATCTCTTCGCAACACGTGGTCTTTGTGGTGTTACGCTAATGACAACATCTCTAGGGGAGGTCTTGCTGAACTCGGCGATGTCTCCTGGTATCATGGAACCGTTATGGATCTTTGGGAGAGAGAGAAAACACTAGAAAAAGGTGTCAATATAGATCCTTCGATTAATAAAATGTATTTGCAAAGCAAACATAACAAGAAAAGGGAGTTCAGGCGTAGAACCATTTTTGGAATCTTTCTTAGCATCTCATCTGTCATGATTACATAGACAATACTTGAAGAAGCGTTAGCAAGTAGTTTTTATTCATAATAACTCTTGAAGGGGATACACAAAGTAGAAAAAAGGAGGTTTAAGAATAGAACCGCTTGAGATCATACCCGCTCCATGTGTGTGGTATATCCTCTCCTTCGTATGTCTGCAGGCGGTAAGCGCCGCTGTGTAATGCTTCTTTGATAACAAAAGGGCCGACCCAATTTGGATTAAGCTTCCCAATTGAATCAGCTCTTGCAGCTGCATCAATCTTCTTTAGAACGAGATCTCCCACTTGGAAGTGTTTGATCCTCACGTTCTGATCAAAGTAGAGGGCCATCCTTCTTTTGATCTCCTTCTGCCTTATGGCTGCTTGATCTCTGATGGCCTCGATGTGTTCCAAGCTGAACCTCATCTCTTCACTATTCAACTCAAGCCAGTACTCAACGCCTTCTCTCGCAAGCAGAACTCTGGGTGACGGGACTTCAAACTCAACTGGTATAAGTGCCTCCGAGCCATGAGAGAGCTTGAATGGAGTCTCCCCAGTTGCGGATGATGGCGTTGTCCTAAGGGACCAGAGGACTGATGGAAGCTGATCAGCCCAGCTGCCCTTGAGATTCTGCACTTTCTTTTTGAGCAAATTGAGGATCTGCTTGTTGGCTGCTTGTACTTGGCCGTTGCTTCTGGGATGATGAACTGATGCAAACCGCAGTTCTGTTCCGATCTGCCTGCAAAAGTCTATCATCTCTGAGTTGTTGAATTACGGCCCATTATCAGTGATTATAGCCATTGGAATTCCATGCCGACAGACAATCTCTCCCCAAATGAAGCTTCTAACGACCTGAGTAGTTGTCTTAGCCAATGCCTTGGCTTCGATCCACTTGCTGAAGTAGTCGATCATTACGATGATGAAACATCGCTGACTGCTTGCCATGGGAAAAGGACCGAGGAGGTCCATTCCCCAAACTGCGAAGGGCCAAGGAGTTGCAATCGATCTGAGGGACTGAGCTGCTTGGTGCTGAAGTGGAGCAAACTTCTGGCACTTAACACACCTTGTGGCATAGATCTCAGAGTCTCTCTTCATAGTGGGCTAGAAATATCCTTGCCGCAGGATTCATTTTTCAAGAGTTCTTGCTCCCGAGTGGCTTCCACACTCTCCGTAATGAATCTCTTGCAAAATAGTGAAAGCTTCTTCTTCCGAAACACACCGGGCCATGGTAGAGAGGAAAGTTTTTCTGTAGAGGACTCCCGCCACTAGGAAGTAATGAGCTGCTTTTATTCTGAACTTTTTCTTATCTCTGACTGTATGATGATAATCTCCCGTCGACAGATAGAGGATGAATGGGTCCATCCAAGAGGCACGTTGGTCTACTTGTATCAAATCTCCTTCCAATACTGCCGGGCAAAAGAGCTCGGAAGTTGTCCCTCCTGAAAGCATCCCATGCTTGGAAAGAAAATCGGCCTCCTCATTTTCTGTTCTGGGGATGTGCTCGATGGTAAAGCTCTTGAACATGCCGACTTCTATCTTCACAAGAGCTAGATATTTCTTCAGGATCGGCTCTCTTGTTTCGAAGTTACCGAGGACTTGTGACGCCATTACCAGAGAATCGGTTTCGATTTGAACATGATCGATTCCGAGTTCTCTTGCAAGCCTCAAGCCTGCTATCAAAGATTCATATTCGGCCTGATTATTGGTTACTGAAAAGTAGAATTTGATGGCCTGCTCCAATTTGACTGCGTTTGGATTGATGAGAACCACCCCTGCTCCGGAAGAACTGCCTGAGGCTCCATCAACATAGATGGTCCAAGCCAAAGGTGACCTTTCTGCTCGATCAGGACTGGACTCTGGCATGTCGATTAGAAAATCTGATAGGACCTGAGCTTTAATGGCTGTCTTGGGCACATAAGAGATTTCAAATTCGTTTAACTCTATTGCCCACTTAGCTAGTCTGCCGGAATGTTCTGGTTTTCCAACACACCCTTCAAAGGCTGATCGGTGACGACTTGAATTGAATGTGCTTGGAAGTATGGACGAAGCCTGCGAGCCAACATGACTAGCGCCAAGGCTAACTTCTCCAGAATTGGATACCGTGTCTCAGCACTCTTTAGGATATGGCTAACATAGTAAATTGGGAATTGCTTTCTGCTCTCTTCCCGGAGAAGAACGGAGCTGACGGCCTTAGGGACAACCCCTAGGTACAAGAAAAGAATCTCTTCTGGCCGAGGACTCTGAAGCAGGGGTGCTGAGGTCAGTTGCATCTTCAACTGCTCAAAAGCTTGGGAGCATTCTTCCGTCCACTCAAACTTGGAGGCTCCTCGGAGAGTTTTGAAGAATGGAGCACTCCTATCTCCAACTCGAGAGAGAAATCTCGCAAGGCCTGCTAGCCTCCCCCCTAACTGCTGAACTTCTTTAGGTGAACGAGGGGTAGGCATATCAAGGATGACTTTCACTTTATCAGGGTTGGGGGCAAGTCCTTCCGGAGTAAGGAGATGACCAAGAAACTTCCCCTTACTCGCTCCAAACGTACATTTCAAAGGATTGAGCTTCATTTTGTACCTACGCAGAGTAGCGAACGTCTCTGCTAGGTCTCGCAAGTGCAGCGAAAATGACTTACTCTTAATCAAGAGATCGTCTACATATACTTCTAGGTTCCTCCCCTTCTGATGGTTAAACACACGGTCCATCATCCGATGGTAGGTTGCACCAGCATTCTTAAGCCCAAAGGGCATCACAAGGTAGCAATAACAACCATCATTAGTTATGAACGACGTGTGAGGAACGTCGGGCTTATGCATTCTTATCTGGTGATAACCAGAAAACGCATCTAAAAAACTCATATAAGAGTACCCTACCGCGGAATCAACTAAAGAATCTATCCGAGGCAAGGGGTAGCAATCTTTAGGGCACGCTTTATTAAGTTTGGTAAAATCTACACACATTCGCCATTTTCCTCCTGGTTTCTTAACCATTACAACATTAGAAATCCAAGTAGGATATTGAATTTCTTTGATGAAATTTGCTTTGAGGAGCTTTGCGACCTCCTCCCTTATAGGTTCAGCAAGCTTCGTAGCCAGTCCCTATTCTTTTGGTGTATGGGCTTGCAGCCGGGATCAACGTTCAAGTGGTGGCATGCAACATCAGGATCCACTCCTTGCATGTCTTCTGCTGACCAGGCGAAGACATCCAGATTATTCAGCAAACAGGAAATCAACTCAGCCTTTTGATCTTCAGGTAGCTCCGAGTTGATGGAGAGCTTCCTCTCCTCCCCCTCAGCAATGTGGACTCCTTGCGTCACCTGGGCAGGTTCTAGGTGAGCACCTTCATCGGCAGTAACTTCTGAACTGGGAGAGACTTCTGAACTGGGAGAGACTTCTATACCTTCTGTTGGAGCAAGGGAAGGGCTGGCTTCAACCATGTTGACAGTACGGACGTAGCACTCCCTTGCTCTTCTTGGGTCACTCCTGACCCGGCACATCCTTCCATCGGCAAAGAACTTGATGGCAAGGTGGTAAGTGGAAACCAACGCTTGATACTTATTTAACAAGGGCCTGCCGAAGATGGCATGGTAGCTGCTGGGGGCGTCAACCACTATGAACTGTATTTGCTTAGTCGACCCTCCGAGCTTCACGGGTAGGATGACGCTGCCCTCTACTTCCTTTCTCTCTCCCGAGAAACCATAGAGTGGCCCCTCAGTGGAAAGCAGAGGCTTTCTGGTCCTCAGGGCCTCAAAGGTAGACTTGAACAGGAGGTTGGCCGAGCTGCCTGTGTCAACAAGAATCCTATCCACTGTAAAGTCCCCCACTACAGCCTTGATTACTACGACGTCATCAAACGAGTTGGCTGTTTGAGGTAGGTCTGCTGGACCAAAGGTGACAACCTCACTTGGAGGAGCAACGGAAGAGGAGGCCACCTCTGCTTGGGTGACCCTTGAAATTGACGATTTCCGAGTGGACTCGGTCCCTGCTCCACCATGGATGAAGAAGAGGCGTCCTAGGACCCCTTCATCATCTGCATCGAAGCACTCCACCGGGACGTTGATCGGCCCCAGACGGCCTTCGTCCTCTACATCCACACATTCCTGGTATGCCTCAGCTACCTCTTTGCCCTTTGAGGTGGATGGCTTCGAAGAGGAAGGAGAATCCTTCTTGGCCATGTCAATCTTTCCCTCGGCAAGCAACTTCTCTACCAGCGCGCGAAGGGCCTTGCAGTCCTCAGTCAGATGGCCCTTTTCTTTGTGGAACTGGCAATATTGTGCATTATTTCTTGGCTTCCACATTTTCTGAGGCTCTTGCCTCTTTTCTTCTGATCTTCTTTGCAAGATCTGGATGACTTCGTCAAGGTCCAGATCTGCAGCGTCCTCCATGGGGCTTTCATCAAATTGGCACGGAGCAGGCAAGGCTGCTTGTTGGAGGATGGGAAGAGCTTGCAATGGAATGGCGGGAGTGGCGGCCAACGGCAGTCTCTACTCATGAAACTGTTGATGGCCTTGGAAAGGTTTCTTGTTGCGGAAGTTTCTGCCTCTTTGAGACGGAGGCTGGAAGTCTGGGCGAGGGGGCTTGCCACGAGAGGAAGAAGCGGAGGCATCCCTTCCTTCAGCCTTAGCTGTCAGGGATGAGACATAAGTTGGATTGTCATTTTCTCCTTCAATGAAACGGTTGACCATGACGATCAACTCTTGATAAGTCTCAGGTGCCTTGGTTGTTGCTTTAAACTTCAGAGGGCCCTCTCGGAGGCCATGGATCAAGGAGACCCTATAATAATCGGGGTTCACATTCCTGACCCCTTGGATCTCTCTCTGAAAGCGATCAACGAATCGCGCCACTGATTCATTATCCCTTTGCTTGATTTCAAATAGGGCAGCTGGCCCATTCTTCCTCTTCCTCGAGGTAGCAAACCTCAGAAACAGCTGGCTACGAAGCTCTGCGAAAGAAGAGATTGTGCCCGAAGGCAGCTCGTAGAACCACTCTCTCGCCTGTCCTTCGAGAGTGGTAACCAGGAGTTTACACTTGATGGCATCTGAGAGGCATCTCAAAGCAACTGCCCCCTCAAATGCTTGCAGGTGAGAGACTGGATCAGTCCCTCCTGGATAGAATGGGATGCGAGGCTCCCTGAAGTTGCTTGGGGCCGATTCCCATCAGATTCGATCAACAAAAGGAGACGGGGTCTCGAACTCTGCGGGATAGAAGGGTCGGACTGGAGCCGGGGAGTCCGCGGGCTCGGCGGACTGGCGGTCAGCAAAATGAAGCTGGCGGGCAGGAGTGCCCCTGGCAGCCTCTCTGAAGAAATTTCTGAAAGCAAACTGCTCCTCCTGAGGGCACAGAGGGGCAGCGGACTGAGCAGGGTTCCGGGGAGTTGCTGGCGACTGCCGAAGCGGAGTTCGGCGAGCTGGAGTCTGGCGGACTGGCGAGTCCGCTGGGTCCGCTGCGGCCTGAGGAGCAAGCCGCTGGGCCAGCACGAGCAAAGCTTGGCTGATTGCGTCGAGACGATGGTCAGTCTGCTGGCGGGACTGCTCGGCCTCACGGCGAGCTTGCTCAATTGCGTCCCAAAGAGAGTCCTCTGAAGAGCTGGAGCGGTCTGAGGAGCGGGCTCTGCGGTCTGACATTTTCGTCCGCTGATTTCAAAACACTACTCGGATCTAAAGGTCGCGTGTTATCTGTTGATGCACGAAAACACAAGGGGGGTCGAGCACCACCAGCTAACGGTTCGAACACCGGGGAATAGGGAGACTGCGAGCAGTGATCTACTAAGCGAATGAGGGAAGGAAGAAGAGCAGGGCCATGAACAACGGCAACGACAGACTTCGCCCGTCGCAGCCTGAATGCCTCTCTTGCGACGGGCTTTCCCTTGATTGAAGAAGGATTGGGTTACAAGTGAAAGAAAAAGGTTGACAAGAGCAGAGCGAGGGGGAGTCCGCAAGGCACAGGATTCGAGTCCGCAGCCTGTAACAAGTAGGCTCCTGGGTCCGAGTCAGCGTGCCCTAGGTGCACCACCTCCCCCTTATTTATAGGATAGGGGGCCTGCCCAAACGGGCAGGGCTAAAATACCCGACTGCCCGGGGTACAGGAGAACCGGGCAGCGGTGACGGGAAGCAAAAAGAAAGAACACGCCAGTCCGCGCAGGAGGGGTGGACTGGGCTCGCGGACTAGAGCTTCCACTGCTGGGCGCGATCCTGCTGGAGGGCGACGGCCTGGGCGGACGAGACACTGCGTTCCCCGCTGCAGAGAATCTGATATCCGTCCTGGCGGACTGAGCGGACAGGTCCTTGCATCCGTTGCTGGGGTACCTTGTCCGATTGGTGACCTTGCCGGACAGGGCGGACTGATAAATCGCGTCCGCTCCTGTTGAAAGGGGGGCTTTGGAACCTTGCAGGGTGTTGCGGACTGAGGGGTTAACAGCTTCAATCCACAGAGAGCCTTCCTGAGCTTACAGACATAGTCCAGATGAACTTCAGAAACAAAACTAAGTGGTTGATCCATGAAGATGTCCTTATCAATCTCTCCGTAAAGAAAATCGTTCTTCACATCAAGCTGCCACATCCTCCATCCCTGGCAAGCAGCCAAATCAATCACCACCCGAACCGAAGTTATCTTTGCAACTGGACTAAATGTCTCCTCATAGTACTCTCCGTACTGTTGTGAGAATCCTCGAGCAACAAGACGAGCCTTGTATCTATCAATGCTCCCATCTACCTTCTTCTTCAACTTCTATACCCACTTGCAAGTCACTGGAGTAATGCCATCAATCTTGGGTACAAGCTCCCAGGTTTAATTCTTCTTGAGATCAACAGTCTCCTCTTTTATGGAATTTTCCCACTCCTTGACTCCAGTGGCCTCATTAAAGATTGCAGGCTCTCGCTCATCCAGAGGACCTGCAAAGAAGCAGGAGACAAAGGTCACTGCATTCCAATCATAGTATCGAGCTGGTGGATTGACAATCATCTTTGATCTCCGAAGGGTCTTTTCCTTGCTCACCAACTCCGTTGCTTCTTCAAGCTCAGCTCCATTCTCGAGCACACTTTGAGCAATGCTCCTCCTGCTTCCTGAAACTGAAGCCTCTGCCCCAGAGATTGAAGCAACAGGAGTTGTTGGAGATACAACAAGTTCCTCTTCCAGAATTTCAGCAGCCACCTTCTACTCTTCATCAACCTTGCTCTTTGATAGCTCAACCAAGCCTCCTCCATATGACTTCAGTTCATCAAAGACCATGTCTCTTTATACAACAAAATTCTTCATCACAGGATCCATGAATTTCCATACCTTATTCCGCTCATCATATCCTACAAAGAGAAGCTTCCTTGCCTTTGCATCAAGCTCTGTCCTTGAAGAATCCGGGACATGCACATAGCCATTTGATCCAAACACCCAAAGGTGTTCCACGATTAGCTTCTCCTTCAACAACATCTCAAAAGGAGACTTCATGTTGATCAGATTGAGCGGCATCCGATTGATGACATAAGAAGCACAAGACATCCATTCTGCCCAGAAGGACCTAGGAATGTCTTTCACATAAAGCCTACACGTGCAGGTTTCCGTTAGATGATGTATCTTCTGCTCCGCTACTCCCTTTTGTTGTGGAGTATGAGCACAAGTAAGCTCTCTCTGGATCTCGTGCTTCCAGCAGAAGTTTGAAAACTCGGAGGAGACAAACTCACCACCATTGTCTGATCTAAACTTCTTGATCCGCAAGCCAAGACGGCCCTCCACAAGCACCTCGAACTCCACAAACAACCAGAAAGCTTCTGACTTCTCCTTCAAGAAATATACCCAAGTATATCTTGAGTAGTCATCAATCAGGACGAGCATGTATCTGCTCCCACCAAGGCTAGCAGTGACGGTTGGTCCCATCAAGTCACCATGGATACACTCCAATGGTCTCTTGCTCCTCGTTTGTGACTTATCAAACGGAAGATGATGAGCCTTACCGTACTGACACCCAGCACAAATGTGACCATCGCCAAAGGAAGATAGCTTGGGCAAGCTTCTCATAAGGCTCGTGTTTGTCATAGATTTCAACATATCCATTCCTACATGCCCCTCATCCGATTGACGTAAGAGTTTGTTGCAAGAACAAACAAGTTATTAACTCTCCTCCCAACGTGAGTAACATCATCCTTTACCGCTGATACGTTGCGAAGGAAATTCACTTCTGTTGGCCCAAACAGAACGTGATAACCTGCGTGTACCGCATTGGTCACAAATAAAAGGTTCTTCTTCATGCCCAGTACATGATACACACTCCTTAACGTAAGTGGCCCCTTATCACTACCCAAGGACACAACCCCCTCCTTCTCTACTACATAAATAGTATTATCAGCAGTAATGATAGCTTCGTTACTTGAGTAAGTTTACAGCGAGGAGAACTTTGACTTGTCTCCGGTGAGGTGATTACCACAGCCGGAGTCCACGATCCACTCGTCATTGAAGTCGACAGCGGACAAGGAACAGACACAGGTGCCTGTCATGAAAGCTCCACCCCATACAGCTTACTCAGTATTAGAGCAAGCTTCCTCCATACTTGCAGCATGCCCAGGTTGCAGTTTGACCTTGCAGGCATGCTTGAAGTGTCCCTGCTGTTGACACATGTAGCACTTCAAGTTCTTTTTCCAATCCTTCTTAGGATCAGCGCTCCTCTCTGGCTGATAAGAGGTTGAAGGCTCATTTTCAGCAGCGGTGTTCTTCTTCTTCCCTTCCCATCTCTTCTTCTTCTTACTTGTGAACAACGCTTCACTACCTTCTTCAGAGATAGTGATTCCAGCGATATGTCTGGCCAAACTTTCCTACGAAGCAAGCAGGTTCTCAAGCTCCAGCAGAGATGGTCGAGTGGCCCAACCTTGAACAGAGGTTACAAAGGCAACATACTCCTTCCACAAGCTGCGGATAATGTGCATTTTTAACTTGGCCTTAGAGATGGGCTCATCGGGATCAAGCACTGATATCTCAGCACACAGACTCTTCATCTTCAAAAAAAACTTAGAGATGGTCAGGTTTCCTTGAGTCGTCCTAGCCAACAAATTCTCCAGGAACTATAGCCTCGCCACATTCTTCCTATTGAACAACCCATCAATAGTTGTCCAAATATCAACAGCCGACTCACATCCAATGACGTGATCAAATAGCTTCGGTAAAATAGCCCACTTAAGGTAAACTCAGCCTTTACGTTAGTTTTCCTCCAGACTCTCACCTGCTCAGCAGTCCCAAATACAGCTATAACTTCCTGTCTGTCGTCACCACGGACGACCTCCCATAGCTCATCGCCTAGAAGAAAACTCTTCATGCATGACTTCCAGATTTTAAAGTTAGTCGTGGCTAAGAGTTCAATACCCAGACCTCTTGCATAGCTTCCTTCCATTGCATCAACCTTGGTTAAGCTTTCAGAAGCACAAAACACAACACAAGTTGATCACCGCTGAAGCAACTGAACCTTGCTCTGATACCATGTTGAATTTTCTCAAAGTGGTCAACGAGATAGTCTAACGCCAAATTAATATTATGAAAGCTATCAAGATCACACCTTGATCAAGCGAAAACCAGGAAAGCAAGCTCAAACACCAAATACAAGTAGAAGGAACACGCAGATCATATATTTATTTACTTCTTTACAAGGCGAGGTATACGTGGCAAGACATGATTTCGCAAGTACACATGGAAAGACAAAAAGTCAAAACAATCTGAGCGGACATAACTAGAGACCGCCGAGGCCGCCAGTTCGCCAAAGTCACCGAGACTACCCGAAATGCTGCTGCTAGAAGACGAATAGAACACGGAGTCTGCCGAGACCGCGAGGTCGCGCAGACACAATGTTATTCGTTGACTACTGTAAGGTGCTGCTAAACTGAAGAACAGACCGCCTAACCGCTAAGTCTGGCGGACAGGTTATTGTACTTGGAAAAGATTGACGCAGAGAAAACAGACAAGTCGCCAATTATAAACCGCATGCTTCACTAAACCTGACCGAAAGTCAGAACCAAACTCCAGGTTCCATAATGCTAGCCGCACCACTTGGAAACAACAATCAGTTAACTCCATTCAAACCGCGCGGATAAGATAACTGAGGCCGCAACACTTAACCAAGTACCAACTTACTGTTCACTCAGTTATTGTAGACATGCCGGTGGGGTCTATATATAGGTAGGGTGAGGAGTGTGGTCACCTCCCTAGTGAATAGAGTCACCGCCACATTTCGTGGCTAACACATTCCAGTCCACCGAGTCCGCAAGGAATTGGATAAACTTCAAACCCGCCAGGCGGTAGGTCAAAAAATAGACCGCCATCATGCGTACACTATACCAGTCCATACTGTACGCAAGCTCAGAGCCAGTTCCCCACTCAACATAGCACCTGGATACATCCACAACCCATGCTGCATTAGTCCACCAACTATGGGCGGACAAAGCAGCATTCCGCACAACTCGACAATAACGTCACAGTCCGCCACGAGTCCACGACCAACAAGCAGTCCTCCTGGTCAACAGCGGACTCTGCGGACACTGCGAACACCATGGACTTGTCACAAAAAATGACCAAGTCCAGCAGCCCATCAAGCAACTGGCACGAGCATGGGGAACACAAAAGACCCAGTACGCCAACATCAGGACAATTCGACACAAGAATGCGGCCAACACCCACTGCATCACTGGAGAGATCCGCGAGGACCAAAGCTGATCTCCAAAAGCCATCCGCTAAGGCGGACACCGCGGACTCAACCATATCCGCTACAACTCCCGCGGGTAACCACCAATCCGCCCGGTTACCACAAGAACCGGCTTAACTGTAGAACAACAAGTCGAGTAGAGCAATGCCACCAGACTTCCAAAGATAGGTCGTACATGCCTCTCCACAAGTACAACCAAGTCACCAAGTCCAACAAGCAAGACACCCAGGCCGCAACATCAGTCTGCCCAGGCCGCGGACTCAGACCGCCCGGCCTGCTCCATCACCCACTTTCACTTCATATATTTCAACAAGTTTATGTGTTTCGACTGGCCGAGGGGTATTAATCGATCAACCTAAGGTTAGTGAAAATCATGAACTCGAGAGAGACGCTTTGGTATTCTTAGAACCTCCACGGTCGAAGTAAGTGATTAGGAGCTTGTGCTTTTATCATTTCAAGAAAGTCTATTTTAATCCAAAGGGATTCTAGGTCAAATGTTAATTTGCATTCCATAGAAATTTCTCTTTCATATTAATTATTCTCTACGATTCTTATTAGATAAAATAATATCAATTTGTGTGAGTAGAAGTACTCAACAGGCCCCGAGTCTAATACGACATTTCCTATACTATATTTTGATAGGTACGCTTGCCTATTTGAGATTTTAGTTTGGATTTATTTTTAAAATTATATAAAATTTCTCCATTAAGTTTTTTGGCGTCATTGCCAGGGAGTTATTTTCTTGATATTTTGAAAGCGTATATTTTATTACATTTATCATTCTCGTTCTCCACCTTCATTTCTATTTTGAATTTTTGTTTTCAAATTCAATTCTATTAAGTGCCGGTTGTTTTATTTCTCTTTTTACAAAAAAAATGATATCTCAATTGGCCGCTAATGTTGCCAAGCTTACAAATAAAATTAATCTTTTGGAAGCCACAAGACAGTGCCAAATTTCTAGTTATTCTTGTGGTGCTCCACATCGAAGTGAAAATTGTTATTATTATTATTATCAAAAAATTTGTTATGAAAATAATTTTGTAATTAATTATTATTCTCACTTTAATGCTAATTCTTTTTCTAATTTTCATGAAAATAATTTTTCCAATTCTTCTAATTTTCATGGAAATAATTTTTCAAATTTTAACGAGAATAATTATTTTGATTTAAATATTTTTTCTAATATCTCGACTTTTGTTCTTTCTTGTTTGCAAGATCAACTGAAAGGATTCCCGAGTTATGAGAATACTATTTAGATCCTTTTTTTTTTCTTCGATCACACCACAACCTTCTACTTCTAATTTTGGGGATTTTAGACAATTCATAGTTGATCCTCCCCAAAATTTAGAAGAAAATATTTCTTGTTCTCAGGATTCTTCCACCTCTTCAAATATTTCACCTATGACGGAACATGACTACTCATGTGCCCCCTTAGTGGTTTATTCCAAAGAGGAGAAGGAATTATTATATCAAGAATTTATTAACCGCTTTTCTAATGATTCTTCACCATCTTCAGATAGTTCACCTAAGACGGAATATGAATATTCATGTGCCCCCTTGGTGTCTTATTTGGAAGAGGAGGAAGAATTATTATATCCAAAATTTATTAAAATTATGGGCACTCCGGGTGTAATAGAAGAAAAACATGTTTCTTCTCCTATTTCTCTCAATTTTCCTTCTAATCATGAAATTCCAATTATCACTTATAAATATTTGGGGATTCAGATTCATGAAAATTTTGTGCGTAATAATTTTGTAAAAGAAAATTCTAATAATAAATTTACTTTAGAAAATAAAGAACCATAACTTAATCTTCTAATTTCGCAAGAGCCTCCTCCTTGCGAATATTATATTGACACGTTTCTTCTTGATTTTTCTTCAACTAACAATTTGTAGAAAGAAGTAGAGTCGTTGCAATCAAACATAGTCCCCGACCCATTTGCCCCTTATCTACACAAATTCCAATCACCTCAGTTATGTATTTGTGATTTGAATCCACATTCTCAAGTCCATCATTCTAAAAAGAAAATCAAGAAGCAAGCGGAGGAGTAGCTGACTGAGGGTCTTCGGCCTATTCACCCCAGCGGGAATTAAGGGAGTTACCCTTACACTTAAATTTTTATTTCCCTTTTTCCTAACCCAAACTGTCTTGCTTAAAGACGGGATAAAGAAAAGCTCTCTTGGGAGACACCCCTTGTTTATCCTTAATTTCTTGTTTTTTCTATTTCTAAAAATTTTAATTTATTTCTTTTTGCTGCCCCCTCCTACTTGGTCTATAAACATTGGGGAAAATGTTTATCTTTAAGTATGGGGGAGAAACCTTCTTTATTATTTTTAATTACAAATTTCAAAAAAATATATTAAAAAATATCTTTAAAAAAATTGTTTTTTTCTTTTAACCAAAAAATACAAAAAAACAGAAAAACAAAGAAAATACAAAAAAAACCCCTACTTAATATTTTTGATTTTCAAAAAATAATTTGGAGATAATTTATAAGAATTTTTATAATTTTTGATTTTCTAATTTTTTTATTTTATCATTGTTAGTTAGATTTAATTTTTAGGCGATTTAATTTTGAGAAATACTTTATGAATAAAATTTGTTTAGAGTAATATTATTAGCACTTCATCTCTCTGATTCAAATTAGTTCCAATTTTATAGTGCTTAGCCAAACAATTTCTAGATTTCAAATTATAATCACTTATGCTTAAAGATTCTTAGGAAATCTTAGTTTACTGTAGTTGCTCTCTAATTACTTTAATTTAATCTAAATTTTTTTTAGCTTTCCCATGTTTTTAATTTATCTTGTTACATCATATGTCATGGGGATAAGTGGATAAAATTCATTATCCCACGGTACACATATGCAATTTTTATTTTTATTTTGTTAGATCATATGTCATGGGAATCAAGTATTCCTTGGTACGCATATGCAACCCCAAACAAAAATAAAAGGAGTAAGAGGATAAAATTCATTACTCCTAAATATTTTGTATTTTTTTGAAGAGAGAAAAAAAAACGAAAAAATTTGTTCATATGTCATGGAAAATGAGATAATCATTTTCTTGGTAAACATATGTGAATATCAAAAAAAATATTGTCGGGTGAGAGGATAAAATTCATCACCCCCATTCCAAAACCTCTTCAATTTCCTTTTTCCAAACCCAATAGCCAATATAATTACTTTATAATTAAATTAAAATTCTAAGAGAGCATAAGTAGTAGTTTAAATTTTCCTTAAAATTTCTTTTTAGTCAAAAGTGTTAATTATTTCCAATCTAATTTTATTTGCTAACTACATAATTTTGAAATCTAATAATTTATATGAGAAAATTTTGCTAAATATATTTGGCTCTTCACATTTTAATTTCATATTTTAGGACTAAATTTTAAATCACTAAAGTTTATTTTTAACTTTCTTTTAATTTAATAAATATATAGTTTAATTAAAAATTGTATTAATATCTTATAAATATTTCTCATAGTTTTGCTATGGAATAACAAAAGATTATGTATGGGGGTATTTGATAAGTCAATTTACATTGTTATTGTAGTATAGTTTTTATTAAATAAATAGTATAGTTTATTTAGTTTTATATTAATATGTATAATAATTAGTTTCTTTTCGTATTTTAGGTCTATTTGGGCTGCAGATAATAAAATGGAGCATGCTAAGCTAATCGGGAGAACAAATAAAGAATTTCTGAAAAAATCAACGTGACACGGCCCGGACATGGGCGTGACCCTCAGGTCACGGGCGTGACATGTGGCCGTGACCCATAAAGGAGCTCCAAAGTACTTGCCACGTCAGATTAAAGTTAAACGCCCCAGTCACGGGCGTGACGTATGGGTCACGGGCATGACCAGCAGGCATGACTAGCTGACAGGGCTGCGGTTTCGACTCAAGATAGTTTTTAAGTTACACGCCCTGGACACCGCCGTGAACTATTGGTCATGGGCGTGAACCAAAGGCATGACTCCCCGACATTACTTGGTCATCAAACAGAAGATTCAGTCGCAGAATGTTCAAGCCTACACGCCTTAGGTCACGTGCATGACCTAAGGGCGTAACCTGTCCATCAACTACAGAGTTATTTCCCGCAGTTTCGTGTTCCCGCCATTTCCTGTAACAGTATTGACATCCCACTACTAGAAAACATACTTTTGGCCAGGGCAAATTTCCCTGGCAAAAAGTTCAAAACCGTGGCTAAAAGGTTTTAGCCACGTTCTAGCCACGGAAAAACTCTGTGGCTAAAGTCGGCGTGGCTAAAACCTTTAAGTCACGAATTGGCCGTAGCAAATATTATTAGCCATGGTAAAAAATGTCGTGGCAAATAAGCCAACTATTAGCCACGGTATGAAACCCTGGCTAAAAGTGAACTCATCATTTTAAAAAAAAAAATTTGCCATAGTTACAAGCCATGGCAAATACTAATTTATGTTTTAAAAAAAACACATTCAAAATACTATAATACAGTTACAAATTGTTACAACTGTAAATTAACGGGATACACGCTCAATCGTGTAAGACCCAAATCGAATAAATCAGATTCGATACCATATAAAAAACACATTAATAGAATAATTTATTATTTACTTTTTTCACAGATATTATTACAAGAGTATACAAATATTTCACATCCAACCATATATTTCATGAAAGGACTAAGTATATAGAGATTGACCTTCATTTTCTAGAAGAGAAGGTTCAGAAAAACATTATTATTACACCACTTATTCCTATGGGATATCTGAGGAAAATATTTATCTGAACTCTATATGGTTTGGCACTTGGGCACGCTTGATTCATATTGGAGGCTATATTGGAATAAAACTGGTGAGATCAGTAGGTGGTGACCTGAATTCAAGGGAAACAGTAGATTAATGCATCTTGATATAAGGATACGCGGCCACGAATATCAAAGGAAGCAATAAAATTATCATGTAATGCAACAATAAGATGATTCATTAACAACTCCGAAAGAATATTATTTAGGCAAAAAATGGAGGTAAAAAACTACTCATTCTATACAAGTGATATAGATAATAGAAGGTGCTTGAGTGACATGTAACTTCAATAATAGAAAAAAATTACAGTTTATCCCTTGGCTTAAAAGTAATAAAAGTTAAAAAATACTAAAAGGACTCTTTTCACCACATCAATATTTAAAGATTTCAAAGCATTTTGAAATACTTGTAAGTAGTTGCACTTGTGTGGTGAAGAAACCACATAAAAGTGAAGCTGATAGCAAGGCCTGCAAGCCCACTTAGAGTACTCACTAACCAGAAACATGGCATTTTCAATAGTGGCTTGTCAATTTCATGTAATGCCATAAATCAAATAAGGAAACACAAGTACCAGTTGGCCATTCTTTCAATCAGAGTTCCACTGAGATTATTTTTCATAAATCTCTCTAATTAGTGTAGATTGAATTTAGGTTGGATGCTTAGTTTCTAACCATTATGAGCTGAACTTATTTGATAATTTATAGACTGGAAATGTTTTAGAATGAAAATTTCACAAACAAAGAGTTCACATTCATACTTGGCCAGCTCTGGGCTCCAAAAAGTTCATACATCCAAGATGAAAATCAAAACATATTGCTAGAATATTTAAGCCAAGTTTCTTGGGCATTACAATGGTAAAACAGAAAAAAATATGCATCATTGTTGCTTGCTGGCAAGGCCTGCCTATAATAGACCCATCAAGTAATCATCATGACCTCTATATCACGTCTATTATCGTTCCTGTATAACAACTGAAAATAGTATGAACAGTTAACATGTATAAATATGTTACTAATTTCCTTTTATTGTCTGCCATGTATATTTATATAAAAAACTTTAACTTGTTAAAGTTTTACTAAACTTGGAAGGTTCACTGGCGCATCTTAGGCATCATTTCTTTAGGGGTGGGGGGAATTTGGCTTGGATGTACTTGTAAGTATTTTATTGTAGTTTTTTTAAATTTGTTTTCCAGGGCTCTCAGGTCCTCTAAGGGAAATTTCTTGTTTTTCTATTGAGAGCTGACAAAGCTTTCATTTTCATAACAGATTGCATAGTATAAGCAAGGAGATTTTTGGGCTTCTACAACGAGTATGTTCATCTGGATAGCTTTCTTCTATATATCCAAGTTACATGCTTATTTTATTTTCAGTCATACATTTAAGCTTAAGACTATCATTCATTCAATTTTTTTCTATTGAGAATAACTTAAAATAAATACGCAAACACACACAATCAAAAACACACATACATACACAAATACAAACAAAAAAACACACATACACAATCAAAAACACACACACACACACACACACACACACACACACACACACACACACATGCACAAACAAAAACCACACACACACATACAAACATTTCTTTATCCCAATTGAAGCGAGCTCTTCAAGCCCTAAAATCAATAATTTCTTTGTCAAATACTTCTACTCAGATGGATTTGATTTCATTTCTTACTCTCGCTCTTCTTAAATATTATGAATCTGCGCCTTTTATAAAGACTGTCACCATACGTATATAGTGTTGAAATTTTGAAAGCGGTATGCATCGATTTAATTTTGCTGTTATAGATAATGCAAAGTAAGCAATCAGTGAGCATACATTTAATTTTGCTATTATAGAGAAAGCTGAAAAAATTTGTATGCACCATGTACAATCCAGAAAAAGTTTGAAGACATATATATAATCCAGAAAAATTTGTATGCACTATCTTATATATAATTTGTATGCATTGTTTGAATGGATTTGAAAAGAACAGAAAAATTTGCATATACATGGATTTCACCCATGTTCAAAGTAATTACAGGACATACACATGTTCGAATGACACAAAAAAAATTATGAAATCCAAATCCCTAAATGCATAGTATTGTGCAGTATACCTGCATACACATGGATTTCACCCATGTTCAAAGTAATTACATGGACATACACATGTTCAACTCCACATGTTCTGTTCAGAAGAACAAAAAAATTTGCATACACATGGATTTCACCCATGTTCAAAGTAATTACAAGACATACACATGTTCGAATGACACAAAACAAAATTATGAAATCCAAATCCGTAAATGCATAGTGTTCAAAGTAATTTCAAGACATAAATGTTCCAATGACACAAAAAAATAATGAAATCAAAATCCCTAAATGCATAGTATTGTGGAGTATACCTGAATATCAGCTCTGAAATGAATAACCTAGCTCAGCTCAGGAAAGTGCTAGGGTAGAGGGCGGTAGCTGGGAATGGAATTCAGGCAGATAGTGATGGTTATTTCTGTAGAGGAGGTGGCAGGTGGAGGCTGGAAATGGTGATATTGTGACCTGGTGGCGGGTAGCAATGCAGTGGAAGCTGAGGAGAATAATTTGAGAAGAACCGAGAAGAAGTTTGAAAAAAATGGAGAAGAAAAGCTTACCTGAGGTGCCGATCGATGAGGCCCTAGGCGTCTGCGGGATTAAAAAAATGGGAAGAAGACCGCGGTAGGGGAAGCAGGTGTTGTGCTTCGATTCCGGCTCAGAGCCCTCTCGACATTGAGGATGCGAGAAAGCACGACCTAGGTGAAGTGGATGTTGGCATCTGCGGGAGGAAGTATAAAGTAGGAGGGGAAATGATTTAGGGATTTGAGTTAAAGCGTTGAGGAGTAAAAGCAGGAAAAGACATGATTTCGGGGCGTGCTACTGGCGCTGCTTTAGGGATTTGAGTTAAGGCCTTTATCCATGATTTTATCAAGGCTGTGGCTAATGGTTTAGTTTTTTGCCAAGAATTTGTTATTCCTGGCTAATACTTAATTATTATGCATGAAATATGATCCGTGGATAATACTTAACTATTAGCCACGAATTTTGACCCTGGCAAAAAATGTGTAGCTAATACTCATTTTTCTAGTAGTGTGCCCTAGGTCACGGGCATGACCGAGGGGCGTGACCCGCAAAACGACGACTTTTGGCTGTTTTCTCCCAACATTCCCGGGCTTTTAAGGAGACGGTTCCTGAAAATGTTTTAGTTGTCTTACCTAAATCACCTAGAGGGGGTGAATAGGTTAGTTGTGCATCTTTTTGCGAAATAAAAATTTAACGAGCTATACACAGAAAATTAACCAAGCAATCACAGACGACACCAAGAATTATATTGGTTCCCCAACCTTAGGTACCTCCACTTTCCACTCACCGATCTAGCAATGCACTAGACTCGGCTACTCTACTAATCTCGAATTAAAAATAATCCTACACCTCGGAGCAACGTTCCTACAACTCAATCCCAAAAATTGGATCTACACTCGGAAGATAAAACTTCCTACAAGAACTCAGAGAATAAGGCTCCTACGAATCAGAGAAAGATCTCATACAAGAATAGATTGAAATAAACAAACACATACACTGATTTGATCTTAATCTTGAAAACTTCTGCCTATTCTTCTTCCTTGAAGTTTGCAGCTTTATCCAAATGGTTGAAGAAGAATCGGCAAGATCTCTGGATCTGAAATTCTCTGGACTCAGCAAGATCAAGTATTAGATCTGTAGATTGTAGAATGACTTAATCTCTGAATCAACTTCTCTGAATCGATCTGGATCAGAAGTAAATCGACAAGAATGGCGATGAAGAGCGGCGCTTCCAATTATGGAATGAAAATTAGGGATTCAGAAAAGCTTGGAATATCTTGCGGTTGCGTGTTATTCTTCTTGGGGTTGGTCGAAAATGACAAGACCTTTTATAGGAATTGCGTAATGGTCATAATCACAATTAATGACAGCCACGTGGACCAATCACACGTTAATGACATTTGAAATTACGTCTGTCTGGATTTAGAAGATTTTCAGAAAAATAGTACGGGTGTTCTCGAGAAGGAGGATTGTACTCGAGAAAAAATCATACTGGTTCTCAAGAAAAACAATGAGGATCTCGAGAAAAACATTTAGAAAAAATATGTGGAGGTGGAAATCTGCAGTGCCGAGACCGAAAGAAGTACTCGAGAAAAATATACTTTTGTTCTTGAGAAGAATCATTCCGGTGCTCGAGAATAGATAATCATCTTGAGATAAAATGTCTGGCTCTCGAGAAAAATACTCTGTGTCTCGAGAAATAACTTAGAGCCGGGCATCGCGCGCATCAACCATATAGGGGTATGGGTACTTGGATTAACCTGCAAGACACAAATCAATTAACCTTAGGACCCCAATTTTTATAGGGTCCTTGGTGCATGTTAGACTGAAAATAACTATGTCTGCCTACATCTTTTCTGACAGGCAAGCTAAGTTGTCTACAGCAAAGTGGTCTACCTTGCCACAACACCAACACACATGGATGTTATACCAACTTTTCATTGAAGGTCTAGTGGCTATGTTAATAGCTGCTCTTGATCTAGAAGGGGTAACAACAGTCCAGTTCTTTAGTTTCCCAACCCAGTCTAACAAGTGGTGGGTCTGGCAGTAAAAAAGCTTGGGAAATCTTAAGCCCTTCTAGCAGCTGCTTCATTTTTAGAAAGCATACTCTTGATGGCCTCAGAGATGCCCAGATCTAGTCAACTAATAGCCTTGCCCTTTGTCTTAGAGTGGGCTGGAGGAACTGGAGAATAGTCTGGAACTTTACCCTTGACTAAAGGGGTCGTTGCACCAAACAAGAATGGTCCAGGATATGCCATTAGTATTTCCTCATAGGCTGCCTTAAAAGCACTTACACCACTACTGTATCTACCACCATATTGTAGAACAACTTTGTTCACACAAGAGGGTCTAGCATTATTCTAGTGACCATAAATACTCTCATGGTCATGACTGTTAGAGGGTAGTTGCACTTCATTAAATTTAACAGGAGGCTTAGAGGCTAGTGGATGCAGTTGAGCTTTTCCCTATTCCTTGGGATTAGCAGATCTTGTCCTTCCCTTGAAACCCAAACCTTTCTTTCCCTTTTGGGAGGATAAGGAGTCTATCAAGGGCAACACTGTGCTAGGCTTGGAGTAGCTAGCCACTAGTTCCCTCTCTTTTTGGAGCTTTCCTTCAAGATTCCTGAAATGGTTATTCTTGAAGGTTATGGTGCTCATCTGAATGATTGTTACATTCTTCAGTTTGCTAACTTTCTTGCATCTTCAGATCCAGCAGTTTTGCTGATTTTGAAGCAGCAAGTTATAGAGAAAAAATTTCCTGAAACTGCTATTTGTCCAAGAGCTTGCTTTTCTTTAGAGACTGTAGAAGTGCACCATAATTGTCAATCAATTGATTGATGTCCCCTTCAGATTTTGAGCCATCATCATCATTTGATACAGAGGCACAAGAATCTGGAATTGATTCATAATCTGAACTACAAGAGCTAGTAATAGAGATTACCTTGCTTGGACCAGGCTGATCCTGACTGATTCCTTCATCAGACCTAGCCATCAGCCCAATGCACCAGCTGTCATCTTCATAATCCATCTCTGAATCACAATCAGACTATGATAGAGAGGCCCTGTTGTCTCAACTCGCATTTTCTTCATATTAAATAATACGTCAGAGTAGGAGAAAATAGATATCATGATTCCACGCCATGCAGGGAATAACTGCAGACGTTCAGACAACCATGTCCTCACATTTACTTTAATGGACGGGCTTTATGTTTGAAGTTAAATACATATTTAATTTTTTGAGTTTACTGACAGTGTCCCTCGGTCGGGTGGAACAACTAGTCCATTGGTGAGAAAATATAGTTTTACTTAGCGGAAAATACTAAGCTTGATTCATTTATTAACCTATATGAGAATGAGAACATAGCACAAAATGTAATGAGACATGACTTATAAATTTAGTATAAATAAAAGAGATTTTCTATGCCGCTTCAAAGTTGTGTTTTACGGTTTAAAAGTTATGCCATGTAAACATTTCATTATGCAACTTTGTATACTTAAAAGTAACTAGATGCACCCTAACATAAAACCTTCCCAGAGGGCAAGTATAAACAAGCAATAAGTAACAGTAGTAAAAGTAACAAGTAAACTGTCATAAGAAGTCTAAGACTATGGGCGTCAATAGTTGACATGAACCCATAGAGTCATGATGAGTCCATGTTTTATACCTATTTTAGGACTCATCTGGGCTAGTTTTCACGCGTTTGCACTTCACTTTTAGTTCTTTATCATTCATATCTCATCCTATCTTTCTTTCCATAGGAAGTGCACATATATGCCTGTGGTTGTGTATTGTGTTATTCTTTTAGTATGTACACCTTTTTGTTATTGTCTGGAATGTCTGCACAGATTAGTGATTGGTTTTTCCTTTCGGTACAGGGGTCGTGTGCGTGTTCCGGGATGGTTGTGAAATAGGAATACTGCGCACGATCATGGGATCTAATGCGCACGACCACTGGTCGTGCGCCCCTGATCGTGCGCACTAATCTACGTTTTCTAGAATCAGCCTGGGGTAAGCGCACGACCACTGGACATACTGCGCACGACCATCGTTCGTGCGCCACTGATCGTGTGCATTGATTCCTCTTTTCTGGAGTCCTGTCTGGGTAATCGCACGATCATTTGACTTAGTGCGCACGACCACTGGTCGTGCGCCACTACTCGTGCGCATTATCCCAGTTCTTCTTCCTGTTATTCCATGCCAGTACGCACGAGCACATGACATAGTGCGCATGACCACTGGTCGTGCGCCTGTGATCGTGCGCATTGTTCATTTCTGCTTTTGTATAAATAGTGCAGGTCTCGCCCTAATCAAAAGACCTGGAGATCGCTCATTTTCCTCCGCCGTTTTCCGCCATCTCCACCGTTCCCCTTCATCTTCCACCCTAGGGAGGTGCTCCGGGCAAGCTTTCACCGCCAAATCCGAGCCGGAGCTTCCTCTTGGCCTCCTCCATCATCTCTTGAATTCATTTCAAGTTTCAACGCCATAGCCATCAAGCAAAGGGAAGCTTTCAACTTTCGTCCGCTGTCGTGAGATGAATAAGACGGGCCATTGGAAGGTGGTGACAGCCCTTCTCTATCCCAGACGCTGTTGAGGACCGAGCTTGGACGCGGAATGAAAACCCGACGATTCCAACCGTGAATCCTCAGCAAGACTTCGGATTCGGTCAATCTCTTGACTTGCTCTTCCTTTATTGTTGTTTATGTGTTGTTGTAAACCTTATTTATAGATGATGTATGCTTATTTGTAAAACGATTTTATAAAGTCATGTCTATGTGATTTTGTATGTTTTCGGAATTTTCTTGAGGTGCGCCATATATCCATCCACCACCATCCACCCTTGCCGCACTAGCAATTGCTAGTGGCGTGCGTTACGAACAGGTGCTTACGACCCTCATTCCGCCATTCTCACCACCTCATCCGCAAGCCTACTCTTCCATCCGCCTAGTGCGGTGCATAGCGGCCCGACTAGTCTTCCATCCCGTCTGGCGAAGCATCGCATAGCGTCGTTGCATAGGAGTAGTTGTTATCCTTTTATTTTCTGTTTCCGCAACATCAAAACCTCCCCTTAGTTAGCTCCGACCTGAGGACTTCAATCTCAAGTCCTCCTCGAAATTAACTCCACCTTACGGTGTTCCTTGTGAGATCGATACTTGGGAAAACCCCCATTTTATATTACTTGTGCGACCGGTTCACTGCCGTGATCTATAGCATCAAGTTTTTGGCGCCGTTGCCGGGGAACACAGTCGTGTGAGTTTGTGGAGAGGGAGATAATAGATTGAAGCCCTTTTCCATTTGTGCATATCATTTTTTTTCTTATTTGCTTTGGTTATTATAATTTTTATTTTGCTTATTTCTTTTTACCCCCCCCCCCTTTTTTCTGATTTTTATTTAGATAGCAGATCCGTGCTATTTTTATTTTAGCTGTGTGGCACTTTTTCAACAATTATTTCTGTTCGTGATGGATCCTGATGCTGAGTGTCGTATCCTTGACACTTTGCGCCGATCCATCGATGTCATTGCTGTTATGAATGCCGAGCATTGCATTCGGTGTTTGTTATGTCAAGGTGTGGGACACATGTTGAAGGATTGCCCTCGTTTGTGCAAGCCTTCTCCCACTGAGGGCGTGTGCACAACAACCTCCTGTTCGCGGAAGACTGTTGTGGACATGCCTACCAGGGTGTTGCCTGGCCCATACACTAACATAACGCACTTTGCTCATTCTTTACCCGTTGAGATTACTGAAGAATCTCTGGCCGCATACAACTCTTTCATGGGTCCCTCAATCCCTTTTTATGAGCTTTCCTTGAGTGATGATGATCACTCTGGTGTTAGCCAACATAAAGAGGAGCAGGAACTCATGGGCGCTCCTGTATGGGACGATGAGATTGTTCCGGTCATTGACGGGGTGGCGTCTGCGAATGATTTTGCGGTGGGGCCTGCTCATTCAGTGCTTGATTTTGAGAGCAGCCTTGCCACTCCGCAAATTTTGCCGGATTGTGTTACTCCTTTTTTGTGTGAGTCGGTTGATGATGCCGTATTTGTTGATGATTCGGTGCCCGAGATTGCGCCGAAGTGGGATGATGATTCCTCTATCTTCGATGGAGACGGTGGATCTTCGGAACATTTTTACGCACCCCGGTGGGATGAGGAATACCCTCTTTCCGATGCAGAGGTTTGCACCTCCTTATTGGATGAGGCTATTCCTCTTACCACCGCGGACCTCGAGTTCTCGGATTCCCCTCGGTACGACTCGTATGATACCGACAGTGATCTCTGCTTGGATCCTGCTGGGAGTGAGACCGAGACCACTCCCCCTATTTCGGATTATTTTAGTTCTTCTTCTCCTTTATTTCTTGATCCCTCTTCTTTATCTGAGCCTGTGCAGGTTGAATCTCCACAGGTAAGTTGGGTTGACGTTGAGCCTTGCGCTCAGGTTGTCGACGAGTGCATCCTCTTGTGTGAGGAGGTTCCTACCTCCTTCACAGTGGAAGCCCCTGCCGTCACCTTCGCCCCTAACGAACTTGTGGTGGACGAAACCTTGCTAGGCAAGGATTTGTTTTGTGGTGAGATGAGTGAGGTCCAGGCCTCCTCCTCATCCTACTTCCTATTTCCTCTTCCTGCGAGGAGCAGGTATGATTATTTAGGCAGAGGGGTAACTGTTCTATCACCGTATCGGTACCCGTTACCGAAACAGATATTGGAACAATTACCTGTGCACTTTTTATTTCATAGGCCCATTAGCTAGAACTGTTTTGAATGTAATAAGTCGTGCTGGGATGACAATAACCCCAGTACTTATCTTTTATTTCCTGCATTTTTATTTTTAATGTCTATTTTAGTTTTAGCATTTCTTCTTGTATATTTTCTTTTGTTTTTTCGGAGCTCACCCCTGCAGGTATTCATAGCAAATTGCATTGGCGGGGTTGTCATTCTTTGTATGGCGGACCTGCTTCAGGTTTCCACGCGTCTTCTGGTATGCTCACTAGCTGAGCATTGGGTAACCTCTTCCCTTAGCTCTTTCTGATTTTAATTTCTATATCATCTGTTGTATTGTTTAGTTTAGTCTGGGGGAGAGATCTGTTACCTATTGCACGTGCACATTTCATGTGAATACTAGAAGCTTTTATTGATATATTTTGATTAGTTCATTGCATCACACACCACTGCACCCACATGAGCGCGTGCTTAGCTTTTTGCGTGCTGCGAGTTAAACTCATTTCTTTGTTAGATTTGGGAAAATTATGGTGCTGGCTTAGGATTTTGAGACGGAGTAAAATGTTGGCCTTGTTGTGTTTCTAGTCAACTGCTCTCGTCTCGTGTAGAAATTGGAGTAGATTTAATTTTTCTGTATGATTTTAGTTTTATATTTTTCTAATTGCATAAATCCTTTTTATTCTACTCAAAAGTTGGTCAATCCGGTGTGAATCCGACGGTAGCTTAGGGATGTGTGTAGACGGCCGTTAGTTTTGTATTGCTCGAGTCGGGAGGAGGGATAGTCTTTCTCGTTGGCTAAGAACTTGCCCCAAGCTATTCTTGAAGCATGGGTATAGGTTAGTCATGCATGAGCGTGATGTAGGCCATCATTTTGGCCCGGTTGAGCTTTGTACCGTTCCTAACGTCTTGTCCTCGCTAGCCCCGTTGTGCCTACCCTTCTTTTGATTCAGCTCCACCTTCATTCACCAAAGCCTCATAGCCAATCCTAGTCGCACACCCAAGTTGAGCTTTAGTGTTTACATGTTAATGTTGGGATGTGATGTGGTGATTTTACTTATGATTATGTGGATGTGATCTAATGTTATATTTGCTGAATTATGAAAATAAAATGAAGAAAAAGAAATAGAAAAATATTTGTAAAGAAAAAAAAGAAAAAAAAGTGAAAAGGAAAAGTAAAATTGAAAATCCTATTTGAGTTGTGCTTATTTTTGGAGTAGGCGGTGCACACACCCATATGTTAAAAGTTAAGTTTGGGGGTGTGGTGTACCCGCATATATATTTTGGTTAGCTGATGGATTCCCTTCATACTATCTCCTTTGGGTTAGGTGCATAGCCTTCTTGTTTATCTTTTTTTTTTACCTCACCGAAACCCAAGCCCCATCTCTTCGATCACCTACAGTCCTACTGAATCGTGTGTGAACCAAACCAGTGCCGTGGAGAGAATGCGAAAGGTCAAGCATATGGTCACCGACATTGGTGGATTCCTTTGGAGGTTATCCCGAGCCCTGATCATTGGCAATGCTCTCCTAGTGATTAGTCTACTTTCTCCCTACGCGTGACCGAATGATTCACCGTGATTCCATTTTTGAGTAATAATAAAATTTTGATACACATTGTGAAAAGTATAAACTATTTTGTATACATAGAAATTTCTTCTATTATATTTTTACGCGCGCGAGCATGCGACTTCACATGGTACTTCATATCGCAATTTCTTTGTTAACTAGTATTTTCCCCTATCTGCTTAGATTTTGTTTGCTCGGGACGCGCAAATAGTTAAGTCTGGGGGTGTGATGAGTCCATGTTTTATACCTATTTTCGGACTCATCTGGGCTAGTTTTCACGCGATTGCACTTCACTTTTAGTTCTTTATCATTCATATCTCATCTTATCTTTATTTCCATAGGAAGTGCACATTATGCCCGTGGTTGTGTATTGTGTTATTCTTTTAGTATGTACTTTTTTTAATATTGTCTGGAATGTCTGCACAGATTAGTGATTGGTTTTTCCTTTTGGTACAGGGGTCGTGTGCGTGTTCCGGGATGGTTGTGAAATAGGAATACTGCGCACGATCATGGGATCTAATGCGCACGACCACTAGTCGTGCGCCCCTGATCGTGCGCACTACTCTACGTTTTCTAGAATCAGCCTGAGGTAAGCGCACGACCACTGGACATACTGCGCATGACCACCGGTCGTGGGCCACTGATCGTGTGCATTGATTCCTCTTTTCTGGAGTCCTGTCTGGGTAATCGCACGATCATTGGACTTAGTGCACACGACCACTGGTCGTGCGCCACTACTCGTGCGCATTATCCCAGTTCTTCTTCCTGTTATTCCATGCCAGTGCGCACGAGCATAGGACATAGTGCGCACGACCACTGGTCGTGCGCCTGTGATCGTGCGCATTGTTCATTTCTGCTTTTGTATAAATAGTGCAGGTCTCGCCCTAATCAAAAGATCCGGAGATCGCTCATTTTCCTCCGCCGTTTTCCGCCATATCCACCGTTCCCCTTCATCTTCCACCCCAGGGAGGTGCTCCGGACAAGCTTTCACTGCCAAATCCGAGCCGGAGCTTCCTCTCGGCCTCCTCCATCATCTCTTGGATTCATTTCAAGTTTCAACGCCATAGCCATCAAGCAAAGGGAAGCTTTCAACTTTCGTCCGCTGTCGTGAGACGAAGAAGACGGGCCATTGGAAGGTGGTGACAGCCCTTCTCTATCCCGGACGTAGTTGAGGACCGAGCTTGGACGCGGAATGACAACCCGACGATTCCAACCGTGAATCCTCAGCAAGACTTCGGATTCGGTCGATCTCTTGACTTGTTCTTCCTTTATTATTGTTTATGTGTTGTTGTAAACCTTATTTATAGATGATGTATGCTTATTTGTAAAACGATTTTATACAATCATGTCTATGTGATTTAGTATGTTTTCGTTATTTGCTTGAGGTGCGCCATATATCCATCCACCACCATCCACCCTTGTCGCACTAGCAATTGCTAGTAGCGTGCGTTGCGAAGAGGTGCTTACGACCCTCATTCCGCCATTCTCACCACCTCATCCGCGAGCCTACTCTTCCATCCGCCTAGTGATTCGGTGCATAGCGGCCCGACTAGTCTTCCATCGCGTCTGGCGAAGCCTCGCATAGCGGCGTTGCATAAGAGTAGTTGTTAGCCTTTTATTTTCTGTTTCCGCAATATCAAAACCTCCCCTTAGTTAGCTCCGACCTGAGGACTTCAATCTCAAGTCCTCCGACCTGAGGACTTCAATCATGTCTATCAAAACAACTACCTCAATACTTTGAGGTGGAAACAAACGGTCGCATCAACTCACAGCACCATATGCACAACTCTGTCAACTAATACTGCTACTTCTCTGGATCTAAGGCATTCAAAATAAGAACACCTTAGAAGCAAGCTACAAGTGGTGTAAAAGTGTAAAAGGAAGACCAACAAACCTCGAAGTGAATGAGGGACAATAAGTCGACTGCAACAAAAGTCAGTAACAGAGCAAAATAAATAAAATAGTAAATCTAGCTGAGCAAGAAAGACTAATCACAACAACTGGACAGAACAGAGTGTCAAACAGCAGAAGTTCATATATTCATCCTTCTTTATTACTCATATTGTTCATCATTTTAAATAAGACTGATCAGCTCAACAGGAAATAGAAGTACTGTGCAGGGATAAAGGTCCACAACACGCACAAACTTAGACAAAAGGGAACTATGCTGAGGGAGAAACCCCAACACGCACAAAACAATAGCTAATGTAATGTGTTGGGGATGAAAGTCCACAACCCGCACAAACTCAACCATAAGGCACTGTGCCGAGGAGAAACCCCAACGCGCACATACCATGAGAGTTTTCTTTAGTTACGTATTTATCCACGCAGAGTTTCTTTTATTAAAAATGGACTAACGCTCAACAAACTATAAATCGACTCTTAATGAAAGCGTTACATCAAAAGGACACTTATCAACTAGGACTTAACCGACTAGAATTCAAAGAGGGTCAACAGATGATTTGGACTGTATAAGGACATTGCAAGGGTCTAACAAAATGAGGTACAATCAAAACAACGGGACACATGAGTTGTCACAACGATCATAATGACTCGATAGTTAAAGTGACACGACAACTACTTTTGTTTACAAAATCTACGAGATAAAATTTGGGAGAAATGGTTATAGATGAAACATACGTCATAATCCCAGATAATTATACATGTCAAATCTAAGAAATATGGATAAAAAAAGTTGGAAGAAAAGAGCAAGAGAGAGAGCAAGAACACCACTTGCCTTGGTTTCTACTCCAATTGGTTTTCGAATTTACTCCACGTCACGGATCTAGCCAAAAGAAGGAACGAGAATACGGAATCTACAAGGATTTGGCCAAAAGAGAGATTAGGGTCGAAAACCCTAACGAAAACTTCGACGAAACAAGAAATACTTACCACGAACATGAAGATCTCGGCAAGAGCTTTCCGGATTTATGCTCGGTTTGCGATTTCGAGCACCGTAGCTCCGAAGACGGCGATCCAAAGATTCACGAATTTGGAACCCTCACCGTCACTCTCGCTCTCTGGTTCGGTCTAGATTTAAGGAATAAGATGAAGTTGTTCTATTTAACGTTAATTATAAGAATATATACATCTTTATACTATTAGGGAACCTCTAATCCGGCTGTGGTGTAACATTTTAATCCCGTTTTACCCTCATAAAAAAATAATTTTTTAGGATTAACATGGGGGTACTTTGGTCTTTCGACCGGATCAACCCTTAATTAAAACAAGCCGGCGATGTTCGCTGGCCTCAAAACCCTGATACACGCGATTTCTTCCTTCGTTCTTCCGCGCAGTTAGGGCATAGCACTCGCTCCTCCCGCGACTTTATGGCGCCATGATCTCGGCATGCCCGCACCTCCTCCCGCGACTTTATGGCGCCATGATCTCGGCATGCCCGCACCTCCTCTCGTGCTTCTTCCACGCGAAGGATGATTCGGCGGCGACGGGGGGATCGCAAACCCATTTGCATCTAACCCCAACCCTATTCTCCTACCCGCGGCGTTGATGACATCGATAGACCATGCTCGCCTCTTCTCCTTCGTGGATCCATCAACGCGACGACAACGTTTCTTTTCTTCCCACCCTGGAGATCACCTTCCTCGACGGCTAGGGTTCTTATCTTCCAACCCTGATCACCTTCCCCTGGAGATTACGCCATCAACGAAGTCCTTCTCCGCAGACAGCACGATGCTAGGTCTTCTTACCAAGATACTATATGGGAACCTCTAATCCGGTTGTGGTGTAACATTTTAATCCTATTTTACCCTCATAAAAAATAGTTTTTTAGGATTAACATGGGGGTACTTTGGTCTTTCGACCGGATCAACCCTTAATTAAAACAAGCCGACGCTGTGAGCTAGCCTCAAAATCCCGATACACGCGATTTCTTCCTTCGTTCTTCCGTGCAGTTAGGGCATAGCAATCTATCCTCCCGCGACATTATGACATCATGATCTCTGCATGCCCGCACCTCCTCTCGCGCTTCTTCCACGCGACAGAAGAGTCGGCGGCGACGGGGGGATCGCAAACCCATTCGCATCTAACCCCAACCCTATTCTCCTACCCGCGGCGTTGATAACATCGATAGACCATGCTCGCCTCTTCTCCTTCGTGGATCCATCAACGCGACGACAACGGTTCTTTTCTTCCCACCCTGGAGATCACCTTCCTCGATGGCTAAGGTTCTTTTCTTCCAACCCCGATCACCTTCCCCCTTTGTTTCAGCTTCCCCTGGAGATTATGCCATCAACGAAGTCCTTCTCCGCAGACAGCACGATGCTAAGTCATCTTCCCAAGATATCATCTTCAACGGGGACTCCTTTGCTCCATGAAATCCCGACATCAATAGATCCTCCACTTCTGAAGCCCTAGCCAACACCACGTCCTTCAAACCTCTGGTAAGATCCACCGCTTCTGAAGCCCAAGCCAACACCACACCCTTCAAGGAGTTTTGGTATGTTCTATCGTTGATGACATCGATAAACCATGCTCGCCTCTTCTCCTTCGTGGATCCATCAACGCGACGACAATGGTTCTTTTCTTCCCACCCTGGAGATCACCTTCCTCGACGGCTAGGGTTCTTTTCTTCCAACCCCGATCACCTTCCCCCTTTGTTTCAGCTTCCCCTGGAGATTACGCCATCAACGAAGTCCTTCTCCGTAGATAGCACGATGCTAGGTCATCTTCCCAAGATATCATCTTGAACGGGGACTCCTCTGCTCCACGAAATCCCGACATCAATAGATCCACCACTTCTGAAGCCCTAGCCAACACCACATCCTTCAAACCCCCGGTAAGATCCACCGCTTCTGAAGCCCAAGCCAACACCACACCCTTCAATGAGTTTTGGTATGTTCTTTTTACTATTTTAAGATCGAGCGCCTTTCTCCAGGAATGTCTCCTATTTCTTTCCAGGTTCTTATTTCTTACCTCTTCATGGCTGATGACATGGACGATGCCTCTCACCTCGTCCCCCCTACTTGCAATTTCTTACTTCTTTCTTTCCAATTTTTGATTTCTTACTTCTTCGTGACTAATGCCATGGACGGCGCCCTGAACGTCTTCATCGTACCAAATCGCATTACACACTCTTCTCTCTTTAGACTTTCAGGTATCTAATCCCTATTACAACCACATCCTCCTGATGGTGATTCATCAAAGAAACCAACCGTTCCAATTGTGGGGAAAAAAGGAAGTTGGTTTTGCAAGAGATTTGATCAAGGGTGTTTTGAACCAGGTCTGTATGTCATGTTAATATTGTTATATGATCATTATGTTGTTATTCTGTTGTTTTTTCTTTGCACCAGTTTATTCTAACAAGTATGCTGATGTTTTGTTCTAGAGGATTTTGAACAATTGGACAACCTTAGTAATAGCAGAAACATAATCTTTGAATCATACTTGATAAAGATCTAAGCTTAATTCTGTGCCCTTCAATAAATTCCGTTGAATCGTTGTAAGTTTTTCTTCCTCCTGCTTTCGATTTAAGCTTATGCATCTTCTCAATTCTCTATTACTCGAAACTCAAACGATTAAGTTGGTAGCAACTGATAGTTGTAATTCTATGCAGCATGGGAGTGATTTTTATTTAAACTTGGCATTGTGATGCCATATTTGTGATGTTTTCATGCACTATTCATTAAGTTTCCCCAATTTATTTTTTATTTCAGCATAAATATTCTTCCTTTGATTAAATTTTATTGTCCATGCCGGCTCCAAAAAATATTTGACATGTTCATATAACTTGGAGCGTCTACCATGTACAAAAATGATGGTTTAGTTTGTAAAAACAGCTGCTGCTACCAGCAGTTTTTTTGCACAAAATACACCTACTGCAGTTTGGAAGATCAAATTGCAGCCATGTGTTATCTCGGGCCTTAATTTATCCCTGGTCATAGATTAGCTTCTAATTGTTGTAATTGAACTTTAGGTGGTCTCAAGATTGTCTAATGTCCTTGAGAATCTCTGATAGAGTCTGATTGAGATTTCACGAGAGCAAGCATGTGAAAAGTAAATGCATGTGAAACATTTAGGCAAATTCAAGATTTCAACTTTTTGGCAGTTGTGATTGCTTCAATGTGTCAACCTCTCATTAGCGGTCTCAAGATTTCGGCCTAAAATGTTGGATCAAGAAGATCAAAACTTCTGAATGCACCAATCAAGTGGTTATGCAAATATTTTTGGCCCCTCATAAGCTTCTGCAATTTCTTAATGAAGCTTCTCTGATCTCTGCATAAGTGTTTTTCTTGCTAAAATTGATCTTAATTCGTGTGTGATTTCCCATTAGAGTAACGGGGTGAATTTCTGTGTGGATTTCGTTCATTCAATTAGGTATCTCGAATGCTAATTTCCTCCAGGTAAGATCAGAATTTTATTCTTCCTTATGATGTCTAATCTACGTCATTGTTTTACTAAAATTGTATGTTATAATTTTATAATAACTGCATGTTTTAGATTTAATACTTGCAAATTATAAAATAAGTAGGTTGCACTTTAGTAAGAATGTGGTGGAGCAACTCATTTAGGCTACGTTTGGAGCGGCTTATCACAGCTTATTTGCTCCGGTGAGGTTGGACAAAAACGTCATTGTCATATAATGTATGTTTAGTATTACAAATGTTGCAAAAAAGAAACTACTTTGAGGCATAAGATTTTGGTATGACAATGACATTTTTGTCCAACCTCGGCCTGAGAACATAAGTCATGATACGCTGCGCCAAATTTATTCTGCCCCATTCAAACTTTCCTCATCTGTAGTCTTCAAAACGTTCTAAATACATAAGAATCATGTGTTGGGGAGATGTTCTACAGTCATAGCTAATTTTTTTCCCAAGCAAAACATATCTGTGATTTAATTCTTTTGCCAGAATTTCAAGCTTGCAGTGTTCTTCAGGTTATTGTATTACTGTTGTAGCTACATATTTAATGTTTATGGTTTTGAGATGTAATGCATCCTCACGATAAATCTAAATCACAGGCACGTCATCACCATTCTAACATCTGTCTCGCGCTCTCACGCAGCTTCATGATTTCCGCAAGGAGAGAACTTTGTGTCGTCGCCGACGTCATCGCCTTTCTCCAGGAATGTCTCCTCTTTCTTTCTAGATTCTTATTTCTTACCTCTTCTTGCCTGATGATAAGGACGATGCATCTCACCTCTTCCTCCCCTCCGGATGTCACCTTCCCTACTGGATGTTGTCATCCCCGACAAATGATGCCGCCACCAACTAACATTTCTGCCCTTAAAAATTTCCCGCTACCGACGAATGTCGCCGCCCTCGCAAATGTCGCCACTGACGACCAATGTTTCCACCTATAACCAATGTCCCCACCCACGACAAATGTTGCCCCCACACAACTCATGTCCAATTTCTCCCCCAACAACCAATGTCGCCTCCATGACCAATGTCGCACCCACGAACAATGTCGCACCCACGACCAATGTCGCCCCCACGACCAATGTCGCCCCCACGACCAATGTCGCCCCCACGACCAATATCGCCCCTACGACCAATGTCGCCCCCATGACCAATGGCGCCCCAACAACGAATGTCACCCCCTCGATGAATGTCGCCCCCCCGAAGAATGTCACCCCACCGATGAATGTCGCCCCCCAGACGAATGTCGCCCCCCCCCCCCCCCCGACCAATGTCGCCCCCACGACCAATCGCGCCCCCACGACCAATATCGCCCCCACGACCAATGTCGCCCCCACGACGAATGTCGCCCCCTCGACGAATGTCGCCCCCCCCCCCCCCACCCCCCCGAAGAATGTTGCCCCCCGCCCCACGAATGTCCCCCCCCCCCCCCCCCCCCCGTCGAATGTCGCACCCCCGATCAATGTCGCACCCCCGACGAATGTCGCACCCCCGACGAATGTCTCCCCCTCGACAAATGTCGCACCCATGAAGAATCTTGCCCACACGGGGTCACTCGTGCACGATTGCTTGTATGTATATAAATTCTTTTGTTTAAGCAGGAAGGAGGCGGGCAATTTAAGTACGTGCGCGCGGAAAATAAAAATAGAGGCTAAACCTTGCTCCGAATCAAAAAGTGATAAAACTTGAAGTTGTAGATGACATTGAGACGACCAAATTCATGTTAACCATTTTTCCATATGATGTAGTTTTGACGCTCAAAACGGCGCCCGAAAGCAAGCTGAAACAGATTTCTCGAGAAGGTCCTACAGTACTCGAGAACAAACTTAGTGTCTCGAGAACTAACTTCTGGATTTCCCTGGAAGGATCTATAGTACTCGAGAACAAGCTTATAGTTTTTGAGAACTAACTTCTGGATTTCCCTGGAAGGAGGTTTTGATTTCTCGAGTACAGACTTTAGGGCTTATCGAGAAGAACTGCAGACTACTCGAGAAGAAGGAAAAACTACCTGAGAACTAATTGCATGAACAGTGTTTTTTTGTCCTCGTGAATAGTGGATTTTGCAAATATACCATTGATCAAACTTTAGGAATGAATAGTTCTTTCATTTTCGAATAGTGCTTTCCTAATAAAATTAAGGGCTCAAACGCGCGCCAAATTAAACAAAATGTGCACCATAGCTGAACACTGATGTTACGAATCCAACGGCGAAGACGAAACCAAAATTCGACATGTCGTTCTTGGAGATATAAATTTTCAAAGTCTACGCGATCATAAATTTTACAAAACTTCGGAAATTCGCGGAGGCTCGAATATCGCTCGGATCGCGACGAAACTTGACGAGCATATCAAAAAATAATTAATTTAATTTCCTAACGGGAAGTTTTCCATAAACGAAAAGGATTCATGAGTTTGGCCGCCGGACCAAACAGATGCGAAAACGCACTAACGGTGACATGCCGTCAACTCCACGTTAATGTAACGCCTCTTACGTCATTATGACGTCACCAAGAGAATTAAAAAATTGTCGAAAAATCATGGGCGTTACAAATCTACAATCCTGGCAGTAGGAAGAACCTTCTCATCATCTTCTTCTATAGTAGCCAAACTTTTAATGCAGCCTGCTTCTACAGCTCCATCTTCAGTAGAGTACATCCCTATGTAGGCTTCTTCTTCTTCTGACTCTGATGAGGAGGAGTCAGTATAGCTTCCTTTCTTCTTAGCAATGAGGCATTCCTCCTTCTTGCCTTTTAGCTGGTGGTCCTTTTTCTCACCATGTACCCTTCTTTTGATTGGGAGGTCATCTATTACATGCCCAGGCTTTCTACAATGATAACAAGTCATGTTAGATGAAACCTGTTTACTTGTTTTGGAACCATACATGTCCTCCTTCGAGGATTTCCTCCTGATCTTGTAGTAGTGATCCTTAGAATGAGAGGAGGAGGAAGGCTGGCCTCTCCAGTGCTTCTTTTTTAGGAACTTCTAGAATTGGCTAGTGAAGGCAGCAAAATCTTCATCAGACCATTGGCAGTCGGGTGTGCTTTTCTTTGATCTTCCAGAATCAGATTCAGCATCTCTCCTTGGTGGAGAGGGAGTCTTTCTTCTTTTTTTGTTGGATCCTTCAGCTTTGATTGCTACAGCCTTGTCTCTTGCCTGAGACTTGTTGTGTTTCCCCTCTTGTTTCCTAGCAGTCAACTGCATCTCATATGCCAACAACTTCCTAAAGAGGGTGTGAGGAACAGTGTCACCCATCTTTGCCACTTCTCTGATGGCATAGATCTTTGTGTCCCACTCTCTATTCAGAGATCTAAGTAACTTGTCATTCAGTTCATAGTGACTGAATACCCTTCCATAAGTCTTCAGTTCATTCACAATCCTAAAGAACTTTTCATAACAGATGGTTATGTTGTCCTCCTTGGATTGCATGAAAGCCTCATACTCTTGGTTGAGCATGGACTTCCTATCATCTCAAACTTTATCTGTCTCCTACATGTAGATCACCAGTGTGTCCCACATTTCCTTTGATATTGAGAAATGGAGCAGGTTCTGAAGTGTAGAGTCATCAACAACACTCATAATTATATTCTTTGCTCTCTTGTATATTAAGGCTAGGGCCAACTCATCCTTAGTCATGTCATCATATGTCTTGGGTGTCTTGATATTTGCATCCAGTGCAGAGTCCTTCATTGGGATGAACAGTCCCACTTCGACTATAGTATACATCCTAAGGTCAACAGCTTAAATGAACTGCCTCACACTTGCTTTCTAGATACCGAAGTCTTCCTTCCTACATATTGGAAGTCTCACAGCACTCAGCTCCTTATTGGTCATTCCTAAACATATAGAGACAGTCTTCTAGCTAACCTTGGAGATCTACTCAGACTATTATGCCTTTAAAGAGTAACGTCCCTCTGATACCACTTGAACGTCTTGTTTTCAAGGCTTGCTAAACACGTAGAGGGCGGGGGGGGGGGGGGGGGGGGGGGGGGGGAATAGGTTTTTGTCTCTATTTAAATTTTCATACTTGTTAGTAGATTTCTGTGCTTGGTGATTAGGTTAGTTTTAAGTTATCAAGAACAATCATAGATGACAGAACAATTTTATAGTGGTTCCCCAATATTGGGTACATCCACTGTCCCTCCGCGCCATTCTAACAGTGTGTTAAAATAGGCTCTTCCCCCAAATCTCAAATCCTTAAGAGCTTACAACACAGATCCTGTAGGACCTCACATGTCACACATTCCTAACACTTAGACACTAAGCCAAACCACAGGTCACAAATACCTTTCACCTAGCACAAATCCAAACACAGGTCACAAAGATCTTAGCCTTTATATCACAGGCGTACAACTTTAGACTCACAAAGAATCTATACAGAAGAATTAAGAGGTGATTTGATTAGACACCAGAGCAAGAACTCTGTGTCTACTTCTTCTTGGATTAAGCAAATATCAGCCCAAGCTTTTGTTGTTGAAGACAATGAAATTGGCAGTTGAATCTTTCTTCAAACAACTTTTGTTTCTTTGGAGAGCTTGTTGATCTGCTTCCTCAGAATCACTTCTAAACCTGCTATTACAGATGGTGATTGCTTCAGCTATCTCTTTCCTCATCTACGGTATCTGTGTAGAACAACTTCTTCAGGCTCAATAAGAAAGGTGAGGAAGAAGACTGAAGTTGGGCCGCACTTTCATTTTCAGAAAACCTAGACAAGGATTCGATTCTCTGCTCTGTATGATTTGATTCTTTTTATTCTCTGAAGGACAATCGAGCAGTGGGCCCACCACCAGGATTGATGGCTGAGATTTAGCCATTCAACACATGCTTTCAATTTACTCTTGATTCAACGGCTCTTTGTTGTGTGTGGGCCCCAACACTTAAAGATGAAAATATTTCTTAGAAAGTGCATAGGATGATAACAGCTGGACGCCAACATCTCTGGCAGTATTTCCGAAACATTTGAATTTTGGTTGACTTCTTGACTTTGTTGACGTCAGCATGACCCAACATCTCCCTGGACTTAGACAAAATTCAAGCATTAGAAGCGAAGGCGTTGGGTGAGTAAGCATCACTCAATGCCACAACACTTAGACAAAATTCTATCTAGGCGTTGAGCTCGACGAATGTTGAACTCCATTTGACGAACTCCAAGCTCAGTTCGACGAAGAAGTAAATTCAGTTCGACTAACTTCAGACTCATTTCGATGAAAGCTTAACTCAGTTCGACGAAAGAGTAAATTCAGTTCGACAAACTCCAGGCTCAGTTTTATGAAAGCTAAGCTCAGTTCGACGAAAGCCAAGCTATCCACGCATTTGGACTTAGCCAAATTTTCTGTGTCAAGGAATTGAGAGCGTTGATTGAGCTTGCCTCTCTCAAAGCTATTTGCCTTAGCCAGATTCTTTGAGCCTTGGCGTTGAGAGAGTAAGCTCCACTCAACGCCAAACAACTTGACAGAACTTCTCTATTATCTGGCGTTGAGTGAGTAAGCTACACTAAACACCTGCAAACCTGGTATAATTTTTGACCAACTTTTCTGTTGAGTTGGTAGGCACAACAATGCTCAACGCTAAAAGCTGTATGGCATTGAGTGAGTAAACCCCACTCAACGCATGTGGACTTAGCCACATTTTCAGCCAATTTCTCTAGGCTTTAACTAACTCAGCCTGACTCATAGCTTTTTGTTGTATAGCATTGAGTGAGTAGACTACACTCAATGCTTTTGTACTTAGCCATATTTTTGGCTATCTATCAGTTCGGCTGAGATAGACTCGACGTTATTTGTTATATGGCGTTGAGCGAGCTGTCCTCACTCAATGCCTATGGAATTAGGCAAATTTCTAGCTAGACAATATTAAATCCTTACCTCTGGCATTTAGTGGGCTTGATCTACTCAACGCCTGTGGACCAACTAGATTTTTGCTAAGTCCTTCAACCAATTATTGTGTCCTCTTATCCAATCAATTTGATATGCACTAACCTGCACTCAAGACCTCAAATACACATCAAAAACAGTTGAAGTGTATGACATTGACTAGTTTGACTTCTTACAAATCAGGGACATTGGGAACAATGGACCCAACACGCTCTATCTGTTTATATTAATCGATATCTTAATATTTTAATCTATTAAATATTCAATAAATGTTCAAACAACCCGATACTAAAACCAACTTGGAATTTTACGAAAATTGCACCGTAGCTAAATACCGCCACTACGAATTCAACGATGAATTTGAAATTGACATACGACAAACCATACCAGTGTAAAACACCACCCAAAGATAAAACGCCACCACATCCCTATAAAAAGCTCCACCAAGTCACAAAAATAGACCCGACTCGCGAGGGAAGGCGCAAAACCAAGCCAAAATAGTTGGGTCCATTGCCCACAATGTTCCCTAGATTGGATTTGAAGAGGCATCTCCATCAACACTAAGAGCATTGTTGCAATTGATGTTGTTTAAGCTCATCTTATGTAGGATGTTCCATGGAATAAGTCTAGACAGATTTTCTAAGTGATGTGACAGGTGGTCATAAGGCAGAAAGGTAGACAATAAGAGAAGATGTTGTAAAGCCAGGAATTTGCCTAAGTCCACGGGCGTTGAGTGAGGTAAGCTCACTCAATGTTAGAAGTCAAGAAGCAGTTGACATTGCAGCTAAGTGCACATGCATTGAGTGAAGTAAGCTCACTCAACGCCAGATGTAAGATAGAATGTTGGCAAGACATAAATATGGATAAGTAGTTTGGCGTTGAGTGATGAAGACACACTCAATGTCATACAACAAAAAGGCTGTAAGTTGAACTTAGTCGAACTTATTTCAAAATTCATTTAACTAAGTTTAGAGTTCGTCAATCTGAGCTCACCATTCGTCGAGCAAATAACAGAGTTTGAGATTCTGAGTTCGTCGAGCTCAGTTCAGAATTCGTCTAACTGAGTTCAGAGTTCGTCGATCTCAGTTCACCATTCGTCGAACTCAATTCAGAGTAAGGCAGGCTGAGTCAATCAATGCCTAAAGTTAAGAGGAAGATTTTGTCTAAGGCATAACCGCTGAGACAATTGTTAGTATCAGCATAACTGCTAAGAAAAGTGTTAATCTCAGCAAAACTGTTGAAACAAGTGTTTGTCTCAGCAGAAAACAAGAAAGCGTTGAGACAGTTAAGCCAGTTTTATTTTTAAAAAAGAAAATTGGCTAAGGATAAAAGCGTTGAGCGAGAGATGCTCACTCAATGCTCTCAACGCCTAAGAAGCTACAAAGGCTGAAAATTGGATAAGGCAAAAAGCATTGAGTGAGATATGCTCACTAATTACTCTCAATGCCTAAGATGCTGCAGAGGCAGAAAATTGGCTAAGGCAAAAAGCGTTGAGTGAGACGTGCTCACTCAACGCTCTCAATGCCAAAGATGTTGTAGAGGAAGGAAATTGGCTAAGGAAAATAGAGTTGAGTGAGGCATGATCACTCAATGCTCTCAATGTCAGAGAAGCAGGAAGATTTTGGCAAAAGCAAATGGCGTTGAGTGGGGCTTGTTCACTCAATGCTCTCAATGCCTAGATAGATAGAAATCTATCCAAGTGTTTTGGCATTGAGTGATGATTACTCACTCAACGCCTATGCTAATTGTTGATGCACGAAAACACAAGGGGGGTCGAGCACAACCAGCTAACTTGTTCGATCACAGGGGGAATAGGGAGACTGCAAGTAGCGATCTACTAAGCGGATGAGAGCTGTAAGAAGAGCAGGGCCGTGAACCACGGCAACAACAGACTTCGCCCGTCGCGTCCTGAATGCCTCTCTTGCGACGGGCTTTCCCTTGATAGAAGAAGGATTTAGTTACAAGTGAAAGGAAAAGACCGAGGGAAACAAAGCAAGGGGGAGTCTGCAAGGCATAGGATTCGAGTCCGCAGCCTGTAACAAGTAGGCTCCTGGGTCCGAGTCAGCGTGCCTTGAGTGCACCACCTCCCCCCTATTTATAGGATAGGGGGCCTGCCCAAACGGGCAGGGCTAAAATAACCGGCTGCCCGGGGTACAGGAGAACCGGGCAGCGGTGACGGGAAGCAAAAAGAAAGAACACGCCAGTCCGCACAGAAGTGGCGGACTGGGCTCGCGAGCTGGAGCTTCCACTGCTGCTGGGCGCGCCCACAGGAGGGTGGCGGCCTGGGCGGACGTGATACTGCGTCCGCCGCTGGAGAACCTGTTGCCCAAAGCGCCGGCGGACTGAGCGGACTGGTCCTTGCGTCCGCTGCTGGAGTATCACCCTTGGCGCCCGACTGGTGACAGTGCCGGACTGGGCGGACGGACAAATCCTGTCCGCGCCTACTGAATGGGGGGCTTTGGAATCTTGTAGTATGTTGCGGACTGAGGGGTTAACATAATCCCCACACATTTTTAAGTTTCCAGAAAACTTCGAAAATGTTCTCTTAACCGCCGAGTCCGCAAATCTCGAAAACCCCGCTACCGCTATAAATATCGCTGGAGGGTCTGGATCTGTTGAGAATCTTGATCGATACGGGGCGCTACTCACCACTTGCGGTCTCAACTTTCTAGTCCGGCATGGCAAGACTTGGAGCTTTCTTGTCTAGCGTTACTGCAAAAGGCGACCTGGAGCATACAACGCCTATGAAGACTAAAAAGGTTGTAAAGAGGTCGACAGGAAAAGATCCTGTCCGCTCCATAGGAGAGAGTTCTCAGAGCCAGAAGCCTGCGGAGAAAGCAGGCCGCCACGTCGATGTTTCTGCTCGCAAGGATGCCGTAGTCGACGCCGAACCGTTGAGGAGTGAGAAGATGGCAACAATGTCGGACTCCGCCCCTTCTCAGAAAACCGCAACCTCGGCGGACACTGCTGGCGAACACATGGAGACTGACATATCTTCCCCCAATGCCTCGGTGCAAATCGTTGAATTGGACGAAGAAGACCGGCGGACTGAGGTAGGGGACGACGCTCCCTCAAAGGCATTGTCTGCTGTGAATCCTGAACCTGTCCGCGCTGACCAGCCCGATTTATGGGGGTCCGCCGCGGATGCTGCTGAGAAGACCGCCAAGAAGAAGAAGAGGAAGAGAGACAGAGCGACCGTCGCCGAGCGGGTTGAGAAGAAGCTTCGCGCAATGAAGGAGAAGAACGTCTCTAAGCGGACTAGGGCGGCGGACTTACAACACAGGCCGCGCGAAAAAGAAGTTCCAGACGGCGATCTGGTTACTCCGGAGGCCCAAATCCAGGGAGAGAATTCCCTCTCAACGGTCAGTCTTTCCACGGATGAGATATTTGATTCCATAGACGTCGATCAACTTGACTTAATCCAGGACTCCTTGCTGGTTGTGCTGCAGCAGAACGAGGCGGAAACTGCTGGAGATAAGGGGTCGAACTCCCTTCCTTGTCCGCTGCAGAGGAAGAGGAGAGGGAGAGGCTGAAGGAGAAGATAGAGGAGCAAAAGAAGCAAATCGTCGCTCATGTTGCTGCTGTCGGGGCAGCCTCGCAGCAGGCCGCGGCGGACAAAGCCGCTGAGGATCTGCGGATTGCTGCGGAGCTGATGCGGTCAGGTAAACTTCAGCCGGCGCCCAAATACTTTCAGCGCAAGTGGCTCTACAGGTCGCCGCCGCGGACGTCATGACCGATCAAAATTATCACCAAGACGGACGATATCGTGGTCTCAACAAGTGCGGCTGCCGAAAGAAGAGCAAGGGTTCACCGCGAATGGAAAAAGCGGTTAAGCGCCTTTGACCCGGAGCGGGCAAGGCGGCCAATCATCTTCGATAGTCGGAAACTCGCTGCCGCTATATCTGAAAGTGATCTTTTATCCTTTCTTTGAGTCCGCCGCGAACTGCCTTTGAATGCGAAGTTGACTTTATTTGTTGCAGGTAGAAAGTCGCTGCCGGGCTCCATCGAGAGTGGCGAGATCGTGGTCACACCCAACACTGGTGCCGACGCGGTCTCACACGTGGAGTCCGCGGAAGACGAGCCGCCCAACCTGAGCACGATAAAAGAGTTAGAGAAGAAATTTGAAGCTGAAATGCAATGTGTGAAAGCAGAGTTAGAGAAAGCGGCGGAGCGCGAGAGGGCGTCCGCGGCGCGCGAGAAAGCGTCTGCGGAACGCGAGAAGGCCCTCAAAGACCAGGTCGCCTGCATCTCGCGGGCGCTAGAGAGGTCTGAAAGGGAAAAGAAAAGGCTCGCGGATGACGTCCGATACTACAGAGGCAAGCACTTGGCGTCGGCTCGTGAAGGAAAGGAGAAGCGGACTGCTGAAGTCGCTGAGCAGAGGCCGCGGGCGTCAGATCGCGCGGCTTCGGAGATCGCCGCACCGGCAGGTGGTATCCCACGCGCTGCGGATGAGGAGCCGAGGCCGGCAGCGGAGCCAATGGTGCCTCTCAGTCGAGTTGACCGGGAAGCCGCCCATATGCACCGGACTATAAACATCATCCATCATCATCTCTGCCGTGTATATAGTGAAATTCTTCAGATAAGCGATCAGGCGGCTCATCTATGCAGGGACAGGGCAGAAAGGCCGGCGCGGACCGATAACAGGGACCGCTGAGTCTGCAATGCCTTAAACTTTTATCTGATTAAATGTATATTGTTTGTATGATCGCTCCAAATAATGCTGTGCTGTGAACTGAATTTTATTTGATCTGTGCGGACTCAGATTATATATCCGCTATTCATGTAGTTTAATTCTTGTGACGTGGCGATTTGTGCGAATTCATGCTGTGTCTGCTTCTCGTTATTTAACCTGCAGGTGGGAAAATATGCGACCTGGGCGGATAGGAAACTGCGACGGCCACAACTTGGCCCTGAATTTCCCTTGGAATGTTAATTTGTTATTGTATCCGCGTTATTTGTTTGGCTTTTTTAATTCTTTGCGGACTGTGCGGATTGAATATGCGACCTGCGCAGACTGGCCAAAAAGCTGTCAGAAACTTTATCTATAAATACTGCCTTCTGCTTTCTTTATGTAGGAAATTGCTGAAGTAAAAGGAATCCTGCGGCCTGCAACATGGTGTCCGCGCGCACTGATGCTGCAGTCGCCTTCCATTCTGCCGATCACAGAAAATGTACTTTGAAGGAGGCTGACTTGGCTACCTTCGTCGAAAAGAAGATGGCGGACTCAAACATACTTGTCCGCCTACCCGCCCATCAGGAAAGGTTGAATTTTTCGACGGCGACCCAGATCGCCATTCCTGTTGATCACTTTGACAGCGGATTCAAGTTCCCGCTCTTATGGGAGCTTGCTGCAATTTTCGAGCACTACGGGATGGTCCCTGGCCAGCTCGCGCCGAATACCCTTGCTGCGATCTGCAGCTACATCTCTTATCTGCGATCTGAAAGATTGCCTTCTCAATGAACATCTTCCGCAAAATATTCTCCGTCCGCTCTATAACCGCCTCCGGAGGCCGCCCCTATAAGGGAGTAATCTACTTCTACTGCAGGGGGATGAAGGTAGTGGGTCTTCCAAACAAGATCCACAACTGGACCTCAAGGTTTCTAATTTTTGAGGGTGACCTTGGGTTCGCGCACACGTATCCGCAGGTGCGCGCGGACTCCGTCTTCAAAAATGTGCAGCTGGACGACCTAGAGTCCGCAATCGTCGAGTTCCTAGCGAATGCCAGGCTTGACATTGAATACTACCTTCCGCTGCTGGCGAGCTTGGCGGATATCTTGCCTGAGGATAGTAAGAAATTTTGCGGGCTCAGCTTTTGTATCCGCCGCGACCATGCTGTTAACTCTAGTTCTCTTTTTGCAGCGACCTTGGCGGTGCCCGCTAACTTGCCGCAGACCCCCAGCGGCTTCACTCCTACACAAAGGGAGAAGAAGGAAGCAGTCGCCAGAAAGAGGAAGGAGGAAGGGGATCCCGCGGCGGACTACTCTTCCTCAGAAAGTTTCTCAATGACTGGCTTCGGATCAGCTAGAAGGACCTCAGGGGGAACCCCATGGTCCATTGGCACAGCAAAAACAAACACGTCCGCCTATCCACCGCGCTTCCTTCGTGGAAGAGTACGCGGATATCACGCCACGCGCATGTCGCGATCTCCGCGCTGTATGGAAAGCGCAATCTGAGCGACCTCAAGAAAGTGCCCGCCGCCGACCTCCCTCTGCTGGCCTCTCAGGCCTCTGCGAACAGCGCGGTGACAAATCACTATGTTGCCACTCTGGCCAGAGACCTGTTGAGGCAGAATGAACAGCTTCAGAAGGATAACAAAGTGCTGAAGGAAAGGAACGCGCGGATGGGAGAAAGGAATGCTCGGCAAAGAGAGGAGCTGGCGGTGAGTTGCATTTGCCGCGGTCTAGATTTTCTATCCGCCGCGATCTGTGATGTTTGCAATCTTGTTTTTCGCAGGTCGCCTATGACTTGGAGAACAAAAAATTCCAGGCCGCCACGCTCCCTTTTGTGATGGAGACTGTTGAGGTTGCTGTTGAGCGACTTACCCGCGACGGCCTCATGAAGGAAGGAGTTGGCGGCATTCCTTTTCTGGAGATCTTCCCGGAGCTGGCCTCTCAGGTCGCAGCGATGGAGAGAGCTAGAAAAGGAAAGGACGTCATCGAGGAAGGCGAAGATGAGGACGAAGACGACGACGAAGAAGAAGAAGAAGAAAAAGAAGACGGAGGCTCGCAAGGCGAAGAGCAAGGTGTCAGGGAAAATGCGGACGATGCTGCATCGAGCCGACAAGGAGAGGAGCTGTCCGCCGAGTCCGGCACCTCTGCATCTTCCACTGCTACTGGGAGCTCGCCTAGCAGGTCCGCCACTAGTTCAGGATCAGGTAGCAGCGGGAGCAGCTCGGGGGGCAATTCTCCAGATGTCGACATCATCGGTGACAGCCCTGCACCTCCTGAGAAGAGACAGCAGACTGATTGATCAATGCATATGTATATATTTTGTTGTTTTTTGTAAAAAGTGGTGGACGCAAGATTGCAGTCCGCCGAATATATTGAATGATGTAAAAAATTTTTGATGAAATGGAAAGGATATTTTTTGTCATGTGTGCTTTCTGCAATGCTCTCTTTGCTGATTAGAGATTTATTATTCCACGCTCACCGCACCGATACTTAGCAGTCCGCACAACACGCTTGATAAACCTGAGCCTTTGCTGATTAGAGAATATTGTTCCACTTTGGACCAAGAAACTCAGGCGGACTCTATCGAGTTTCACTTGCAGTCCGCATGATACATTATTTATAGTGAACCTGGTTGATTAAAGAATTTATACATCAACTTATTCAGTATCCGCCTCAGAGAACAGCCAGCTGATAATGCCAGGGGTACTTGAGTTATAGTTGTAGTCCGCAAGCCAGACCGCACATAATATAAAAGCACATTGATTGTTAACTTGACAAATAATGCGAAAACCATTCCGCGGACTGAGCAGATACAGAAAACTAATCTGCTTATAATAAATCAAACTTGTATAACATGAAAAATCATTCTGCGAACTGAGCAGATACAGTCAACCAATCCGCTCATTGTAGATATGATCTATAAACTACCCTGCGGACTGAGGGATACAGAAAACCAATCCGCTAAAGATAACCAGCTTGCAATCCCAAAGCTTCGAATTATGCGGATAACGAAACGAGTCCGCCAACGATAGAAATGATCTATAGCTTGCGACCAGGTGGGCAGGTGAGCCTGAGCGGCATACTTTCCTCACCGGGCTACAAGCTATAAGATCAACCCAAGCAGGCGGACTCTGCGGACAGAGAAAACCAGTTCGCCAAAGATAGAAATGATCTATAGCTTGCGACCAGGTGGGCAGGTGAGCCTGAACGGCATACTTTCCTCACCGGGCTACAAGCTATAAGATCAACCCAAATAGGCGGACTGCGCGGACAGAGAAAACCAGTCCGCATAATATTCCCTGCAAAAAACAAGACCCTCATTTGGCAGAACGGTTCCCTGCCCTCTTTCCTGGAGTACAGTCTAAACTGTGGGTCTCCTGCAGACACTGCTTGAGGGTACCATGGAGTGTTCGAGAGTTACAAGCTAAGATGACCCGCTGGCAGGTGAGCCGGAACGGCATACTTTCCTCATGTGATCATCGAAGTTGTAACAATATCCCTAAAGCGGCATGGTAGAGCTTTACACCCACCTTGCCCTCCATAATGCAAAGGTGGGGTCAGGTACCTGCCGGGATCCGAAGTCCAGAATCCAACCGCGCTAGAGCCTGCAAGCTCCCACTACACGGTGCGAAATCTCCTCGCAACACGTGGTATTCGTGGTGTTACGCTAATGACAACGGCTCTAGGGGAGGTCTAGCTGAACTCGGCGATGTCTCCTGGTATCAGGGAACCGTTATAGGTCTTTGGGAGAGAGAGAGAACACTAGAAAAAGGTGTCAGTATGGATTCTTAAACATATTCGCAAAGCAAACATAAGGAAGAAGAAAGTTTGAGTGTAGAACCGTTTTTGAAATCTCTCTTAGCACTTTATCTGTTATGATTACAACAAAAACACTCGAAGAAGTGTTAGCAAGCAGTTTCTATTCATAATAGTTCTTGAAGAGGATATACAAAGTAGAAAAAGGAGGTTTTAAGAATAGAACCGCTTGAGATCATCTCCGTTCCAGGTGTGCGGTATATCCTCTCCTTCGTGAGTCTGCAAGCGGTAAGCGCCGCTTTTTAACGCTTCCTTGACGACAAAAGGGCCGGCCCAATTCGGATTAAGCTTTCCAACTGAACCAGCTCTTGCAGCAGCATCAACCTTCTTTAGAACTAGATCTCCCACTTGGAAGTGTTTGATCCTTACATTCTGATCGAAGTAACGAGCCATCCTCCTTTTGACCTCTTCCTGCCTTATGGCTGCTTGATCTCTGACCTCCTCGATGTGTTCCAAGCTGAACCTCATCTCCTCATTATTCAAATCATCCCAATCATCGACACCTTCTCTTGCAAGCAGCACTCTGGGTGACGGGACTTCAAACTCAATCGGGATGAGTGCCTCTGAGCCATGAGAGAGTTTGAAAGGAGTCTCCCCGGTTGCGGATGATGGCGTTGTCCTAAGGGACCAGAGGACTGATGGAAGCTGATCAGCCCAACTGCCCTTGAGATTCTGCACTTTCTTCTTGAGCAAGTTGAGGATCTGCTTGTTGGCAGCTTCCACCTGGCCATTGCTTCTGGGATGATGAACTGATGCAAAACGCAGCTCTGTTCCGATCTGCCTGCAAAAATCTATCATCTCTGAGTTGTTGAACTGTGGCCCATTGTTAGTGATTATTGCCATTGGTATCCCGTGCCGGCAGACAATTTCTCCCCAAATGAAGTTCTTGACGATCTGAGTCGTTGTCTTAGCCAATGCCTTGACTTCGATCCACTTGCTGAAGTAGTCGATCATTACGATGATAAAACGCCGTTGCCCGCTTGCCAAGGGAAAAGGACCAATGAGATCCATTCCCCAAACCGCAAAGGGCCAAGGAGTTGCAATCGACCTGAGGGACTGAGCTGCTTGGTGCTGAAGCGGAGCAAACTTCTGGCATTGAACACACCTTCTGGCGTAGATCTCTGAGTCTTTCTTCATTGTGGGCCAGAAATACCCTTGCCGCAGGACTCGTCTTTCAAGAGTTCTTGCTCCAGAGTGACTTCCACACTCTCCTGAATGAACTTCTTGCAAAATGGTGTGAGCTTCTTCTTCTGAAACACACCGGGTCATGGTTGAGAGGAAGGTCTTTCTATAAAGGATTCCCGCCACTAGAAAGTAGTGAGCTGCTTTTATTCTGAACTTTTTCTTGTCTCTAACTGTATGATGATAATTTCCTGTTGACAGATAAAGGATGAATGGGTCCATCCAAGAGGCGCGCTGATCTACCTGCATCAAATCTCCTTCCACCACTGCCGGGCGGAAGAGCTCGGAAGTTGTGCCTCCTGAAGGCATCCCATGCTTAGAAAGAAAATCGGCCTCCTCATTCTCTGCTCTGGGGATATGTTCGATGGTGAAGCTTTTGAACCTGCCGACTTCTATTTTCACAAGAGCTAGATATTTTTTCAAGACTGGCTCCCTTGCTTCGAAGTTGCCGAGGACTTGCGACGCCATTACCAGAGAATCGGTTTTGATGTGGACATGATCGATCCCTAATTCCCTTGCGAGCCTCAAGCCTGCTAGCAGAGATTCATATTCGGCCTGGTTATTGGTTACTGGAAAGTAAAACTTGATGGCCTGCTCCAGCTTGATTCCATTTGGATTGATGAGAACCACTCCTGCTCCAGAAGAACTTCTGCTTGAGGCACCATCAACATAGATGGTCCAAGCCAAAGGTGACCTTTCTGCCTGATCAGAACTGGACTCTGGCATGTCAATCAGAAAATCTGCTAGGACTTGAGCTTTGATGGCTGTCTTGGGCACATAAGAAATTTCAAATTCACTTAGCTCTATTGCCCACTTAGCTAGCCTGCCGGAATGCTCGGGCTTTTCCAGCACACCCTTCAAAGGTTGATCGGTGATGACTTGTATTCAATGTGCTTGAAAGTATGGGCCAAGCCTGCGAGCTGACATGACCAGTGCCAAAGCTAACTTCTCCAAGATCGGATACCGCGTCTCAGCACTCTTCAGAATATGGCTGACATAGTAGATCGGGAATTGCTTTCTGCCTTCTTCCCGAAGAAGAACGGAGCTGACGGCCTCAGGGCCAACCCCTAGGTACAAGAAAAGAACCTCTCCTGGCCGGGGACTCTGAAGCAGAGGCGATGAGGTAAGCTGCATCTTTAACTGTTCAAAAGCCTGGGAACACTCTTCTGTCCACTCAAACTTGGACGCACGTCGGAGGGTCTTAAAGAAGGGGGCACTCCTATCTCTAACTCGAGAAAGAAATCTTGCAAGACCTGCTAGCCTTCCCCCTAACTGCTGAACTTCCTTCGGTGAACGAGGGGTAGGCATTTCAAGAATAGCTTTCACCTTGTCAGGATTGGGGGCAAGTCCCTCCGGAGTAAGGAGATGACCAAGAAACTTCCCCTTACTCGCTCCAAAAGTACACTTCAAAGGATTGAGCTTCATCTTGTATCTACGCAGAGTAGCGAACGTCTCTGCTAGATCTAGCAAGTGCAGCGAAAACGATTTACTCTTAATTAAGAGATCGTCTACATACACTTCTAGGTTTCTTCCTTTTTGATGGTTAAACACACGGTCCATCATCCGTTGATAGGTCGCGCCAGCATTCTTAAGCCCAAAGGGCATGACAAGATAGCAATAACATCCATCGTTAGTTATGAACGACGTGTGAGGAACGTCGGGCTTATGCATTCTTATCTGGTGATAACCAGAAAACGCATCTAAAAAACTCATGTAAGAGTATCCTACCGCGGAATCAACTAAAGAATCTATCCGAGGCAGGGGGTAGCAATCTTTAGGACATGCTTTATTAAGTTTTGTAAAGTCTACACACATTCGCCACTTTCCCCCTGGTTTTTTAACCATTACAACATTTGAAATCCAGGTGGGATATTGCACTTCTTTAATAAAATTCGCCTTGAGGAGTTTCGCAATGTCCTCCCTTATTGGTTCTGCAAGCTTTGTTGCCACGTCCCTCTTCTTCTGTTGGATGGGCTTGCAGCTGGGATCAACATTCAGATGGTGGTAAGCTACATCAGGATCCACCCCCGGCATGTCTTCTGCTGACCAGGCAAAGACATCCAGGTTCTTTAGCAGGCAGGAAATCAACTCAGCCTTTTGATCTTCAGGTAGCTCTGAGTTGATGGAGAGTTTCCTCTCCTCCCCTTCAGCAATGGGGACTCCTTGCGTCACCTGGGCAGGTTCCAGGTGAGCACCTTCATCAGCAGCAACTTTCGAACTGGAAGAGGCTTCTGCAGCCTCTGCTGGAGCAAGGGAAGCTTCAACCATGTTGACAGTGCGGACGTAGCACTCCCTTGCTCTCCTTGGGTCGCTCCTAACCCGGCACATCCTCCCATCGGCAAAGAACTTGACGGCGAGGTGATAAGTGGAAATCACTGCTTGGTACTTGTTCAGCAGGGGCCTGCCGAAGATGGCATGGTAGCTGCTGGGGGCGTCGACCACTATGAACTGTATCTGCTTTGTTGCCCCTCCAAGCTTCACTGGCAAGGTGACGCTGCCCTCCACCTCTTTCCTATCTCCTGAGAATCCATAGAGCGGCCCCTCAGTGGAAAGCAGAGGCTTTCCGGTCCTCAGGGCCTCAAAAGTAGATTTGAAGAGGAGGTTGACTGAACTGCCCGTATCAACAAGAATTCTGTCCACTGTGAAGTCTCCAAGCACAGCCTTGATCACAACAACATCGTCAAATGGATTGGCTGTTTGAGGCAGATCTTCCGGACCAAAAGTGACGACTTCTCTTGGGGGAGCAACGGAAGAAGAGGCCACCTCCGCCTGGGTGACCCTTGAAATTGAAGATTTCCGAGTGGACTCGGTCCCTGCTCCACCGTGGATGAAGAAGAGGCGCCCCAGAACTCCCTCATCATCTGCATCAAAGCATTCCACTGGGACGTTGATCGGCCCCAGACGGCCTTCGTCCTCCACATCTACACACTCCTGGTAAGCCTCAGCTACCTCTTTGCCCTTCGAGGTGGATGGCCTCGACGAGGAAGGAGAATCCTTCTTGGTCAGGTCAATCTTGCCCTCGGCAAGCAACTTATCAATGAGCGCACGAAGTGCCTTGCATTCCTCAGTCAGATGACCCTTTTCCTTGTGGAATTGGCAGTATTGCGAATTATTCCTCGGCTTCCACAGCTTCTGAGGCTCTTGCCTCCTTTCTTCTGATCTCCTTTGCAGGATCTGGATGACTTCGTCAAGGTCCAGATCTGCAGGGTCCTCCATGGGACTTTCTTCATATTGGCACGGGGCAGGCAAGGCTGCCTGCTGGAGGATGGGAAGAGCCTGCAAAGGAACGGCGGGAGTGGTGTCCAACGACAGTCTCTGCTCGTGAAACTGTTGATGGCCTTGGAATGGTTTTTTGTTGCGGAAATTCCTGCCTCTTTGAGACGGAGGCTGGAAGTCTGGACGAGGTGGCCTGCCACGAGAGGAAGAAGCGGAGGCATCCCTTCCTTCAGCCTTGGCTGTCAGGGATGAAACATAGGTCGGATTGGCATTTTCCCCTTCTATGAAACGGTTGACCATGGCGATCAACTCCTGATAAGTCTCGGGAGCCTTTGTCGTTGCTTTAAACTTCAGAGGGCCATCCCGGAGGCCATGGATCAAGGCAACTTTATAATAGTCGGGGTTCACATTCCTCACCCCCTGAATTTCTCTTTGAAAGCGATCAACGAATCGTGCCACCGATTCGTTATCCCTCTGCTTGATCTCAAATAGGACAGCTGGCCCATTCTTCCTCTTCCTTGAGGTAGCAAACCTCAGCAGTAACTGGCTACGAAGCTCGACAAAAGAAGAGATAGTGCCCGAAGGCAGCTCATAGAACCATTCTCTCGCTTGCCTTTCGAGAGTGGTAACCAGCAACTTACACTTAATCGCATCTGAGAGGCATCTCAAAGCAACTGCCCCCTCAAATGCCTGGAGGTGAGAAACGGGATCTGTCGCTCCTGTATAGAACGGGATGCGCGGCTCCCTGAAGTTGCTCGGGGCCGATTCCCATCGAATTCGGTACACAAAGGGAGACGGGGTGTCAAACTCTGCAGGATAGAAAGGGCGGACTGGAGCCGAGGAGTCCGCGGGCTCGGCGGACTGGCCGTTAGCAAACTCTTCCTCTTGAGGGCGCAGAGGGGCTGCGGTCTGAGCAGGGTTTCGAGGAGTTTCTGGCGACTGCCGAAGCGGAGTTCGGCGAGCTGGGGTCTGGCGGACTGGCGAGTTCGCTGGGTCTGCTGCGGCCTGAGGAGCAAGCCGCTGGGCCAAAGCAAGCAGAGCTTGGCTGATTGTGTCAAGACGCTGGTCGGTCTGCCGGCGAGACTGCTCGGACTCAAGGCGAACTTGTTCTATTGCGTCCCAAAGGGAGTCTTCTGAAGAGCTAGAGCGATCTGAAGAGCGGGCTCTGCGGTCTGACATCTTTCGTCCGCTGATTTCAAAACACTACTCGGATCTAAAGGTCGCGTGTTAACGGTTGATGCACGAAAACACAAGGGGGGTCGAGCACAACCAGCTAACTTGTTCGATCACAGGGGGAATAGGGAGACTGCAAGTAGCGATCTACTAAGTGGATGAGAGCTGGAAGAAGAGCAGGGCCGTGAACCACGGCAACAACAGACTTCGCCCGTCGCGGCCTGAATGCCTCTCTTGCGACGGGCTTTCCCTTGATTGAAGAAGGATTTAGTTACAAGTGAAAGGAAAAGACCGAGGGAAACAGAGCAAGGGGGAGTCCGCAAGGCACAGGATTCGAGTCCGCAGCCTGTAACAAGTAGGCTCCTGGGTCCGAGTCAGCGTGCCTTGAGTGCACCACCTCCCCCCTATTTATAGGATAGGGGGCCTGCCCAAACGGGCAGGGCTAAAATAACCGGCTGCCCGGGGTACAGGAGAACCGGGCAGCGGTGACGGGAAGCAAAAAGAAAGAACACGCCAGTCCGCACAGAAGTGGTGGACTGGGCTCGCGAGCTGGAGCTTCCACTGCTGCTGGGCGCGCCCACTGGAGGGCGGCGGCCTGAGCGGACGTGATACTGCGTCCGCCGCTGGAGAACCTGTTGCCCAAAGCGCCGGCGGACTGAGCGGACTGGTCCTTGCATCCGCTGCTGGAGTATCACCCTTGGCGCCCGACTGGTGACAGTGCCGGACTGGGCGGACGGACAAATCCTGTCCGCGCCTACTGAATGGGGGGCTTTGGAATCTTGTAGTATGTTGCGGACTGAGGGGTTAACACTAATGTTGCTTTATTTTTGTCTAAGTCCATAGCTGATTAGGTCAACAAGTCAACAAGTCAAGATATTTCAAATTAGATGGCAGGATGGCAACAGTGCGCGACCAATGTTGCCGCAGACCTACTGTACGATAGTTGGCGTTAAAGCAAGGTTGCTGCTGGACATTAAATGTGCGGGGCCCACTGCTTAAGGTTGTTGCTGGCCATTAAATATGTGGGGCCCACTTCCCAAGAGCAGTTGGGTCAAAATCAATACAAGTAAAAAGGCGTACTGAGGAATATAGCTTTTGGAAAAAGCAATAGGCAATTCTTCTTCTCCACCATTGTTGCAGTGCCGAAGTACAGGATGCTCATGTCAGCAAGACAAAGAGCAAGTTAGTTGTTGATATCAACATCGTCAAGAGCAAGATAGCTAGCGTGATCTTCATCTGCACTAGCAAGCAATTCTAGAGTATTTCTCTCAGGAAAGAGAAAGCAGTCAAGGGCCGACCCTTGCTATAAGTTCTTCACAGTTCCAGATGTACAAGCATCCTGAAGATTTTAATCTAGAAGCTGTGAAGAGAAGAAGCTTAAAGAAGCAAGATATGAAAGAAGACTCAGGGGACTTTTCCTCAGAAGTTAAAGTCAGGGCTGAATCACCTCAGCCCGGGAGAGGAAGAAATGGCATAGCTATCTTAGTCTGTAAAGTTAGAGCTGAGATTTTCTCAGCTCAGGTAGCAAGAATTAGCTGCAGTAACTTCACTGACCAGCATGAAAAATCCTTGGTGCTGTGAAGTAGTAGTTATGGCTGAGCCTCAGGCTCAGTTCAGAAAGAGGTAGAACATTGCTTTGCAAGTCACTTCAAGCTCAAGTAAATAATTATTGCTGTGGAACTAGTTAGGACTAAGTACTTCTTAGTTCAGTGAAGGTAGACTTTGGAAATAAATTCCTGTAGTCATTGTTGGGCTGAGTGTACCTCAATCAAGAAGTTTGACATAGAGAAGCATCTCTTGTGTCAAGAATATCCACCAACCCACCTTCATCTTGTAGGATCAAAGTGTGGATCTGAGATGTAGGGCCAAATTGCCTGAGGTAGGAGAGTGCTTCTCTCTGCGTGTAGGGCCTTTGTACCTAAGGTAGGTGACAAGTTTATCACTGAGCTGTAGGTTCCTGGATTGGCACTGACTTAGGTACTTGGAAGGGTACTGAGCTGTAGGAGTGTTGCAACACTCTGAGAGTAGGGCCTTATGCCTGAGGTTGTAGGGCTAAAAAGCTTGAGCTGTAGGCCTTAGAGATAAGGCTGAGGTAGGTGACCCGAGGGTCACTGAATGTAGGAGCACTGCAGAGCTCTGAGGTAGGATCCTTTGTGGATCTAATGTAGGGCTGTCCTCCCAGCCTGAATGTAGGGCTTAACAACCTGAGGTAGGTGGTCTCCTGACCACTGAGTTGTAGGCCCTTGTGGCTGAGAAGTAAGTCTTGGAGGAGATTTAAAGATCCTGAGGGATCTGAGGTGTAAGCTGTAACGTCCCTAGCCAATACAATGTGACACCGTCACGGCTCCGCTATAGGCGACGCTACTGGGTGCAGCCCAAGCACCCCAACCCCTCTCCATCCACAGGCGGGTTGTTGGTGGCCAGAACCTCCCTTTGATGAGCGAACTCGATAGTTAAGCTGGGTCGTACGGGGACTTCACAGCAGGTCCCCATCCCAGTACTACTCTCGCCCAAGCACACTTAACTATGGAGTTCCTTCACTTCTCATCACCAATTGATGAGAGTTAAAATAACTCCATAGTTAAGCGTGCTCGGGCTGGAGAAGTCCTGGGATTGGTGACCTCCTTGGAAGTCCCCGTGTTGTCCGCTTAACGAGATAATTTCACTCATCAAAGGGAGGTTGTGGCCACTAACAACCCGCCTGTGAAGGGAGAGAGGTTGGGGTGCTTGGGCTACAGCCCGGTAACGGTCTAATGAAGGCCTAGTGGGCTAAGGCCCACAGACGGCCTAAGGGACATTACATAAGCTCTCTGGAGCAAGAATTGGAGAAGTGCCTAGTACAACAAGATAGTTGGATAGGCGGGAGGGAAAGTGGATGTACCCATTTGGGGAACCACTATAAATCACTGTGTGCTTTTCTGTATTGTTTTCTTTGTGCAACATGTATATATCTTGAAAGCATAAAATAATTAAAAGCTAAAGCTCTTAAAGAAGAAACATAAAAGAACTCAAAAGGAGACCAATGACCTATTCAACCCCCTCTAGGTGATTTAGCTATTCTTGAAAACAAAGACTTTCAAAAACCAACCACATAGGAAAACCCACTGAGCAAACCCATGCTCCAGCAAACGACACCCATTAACTACGCATTAACGTAATTCCATGAGGTCAAAAATACATCATTACGGGAATTAAAATAAACACCAAAAAAATTAGGGGGGTTACATTCATGGAGCAATTTGTCTGATATCATGGTGTGCCCCAGACGATCGTATCAGATGGGGACAGTCGGTTTATGTCTAAGGAATGCAGAGCAGTCTAGGCTTACCTTGGCTTTTGATTGACATTTAGCACTGTATTCCACCCCCAAATGGATGGGCAAACATAGCGTACCGACCGAACTTTAGAGGACCTCTTGCACCTATGTATCCTGGATTGCAGTGAGCCGTGGGAATGATTGTTGTCGCTAATCGAATTTTCTTATAATAATAGTCATTAGTCCAGTATAGGCATGCCCCCTATGAGGTATTGTTTGGTCAAAGGTGCAGGACTCCACAATCCTGGGTCCAGGATGAGGACCCAAAGACACATGGCTCGAAGTTTGTGGAGGACACAGATGATCAGATACGAATGATTCGAGATAGCATGTTGGACGCCCAAAGTAGATAGGACAAATACTATGATGTGTTATATCGTCAGATGGAGTTTCGGGTTGGTGACCGGGTATTCTTAAAGGGAAGCTTGATGCTTGGAGTCTCCTGAGTATGCTGGCGAAAGAAACTCACTCCAAGATATATGGGGCCCTATAAGGTTCTAGTGCGAATCGGCCCCTTGGAATATAGACTGGAGATACCGCCCGAGTTGGCAGGCTTACATGACATCTTCCATGCCTCATCTCTTAGATGGCTCTCCTACGGCCAGAATAGTGGATTTCTACGGTGGCTGGCCCAGTAAAATCTGACTGATTAGTATGTTTGAAGCCAATAAGGATAAATGATAGGGAGGTACGAGTCCTGCTGCGAAAGAAGGTTCTGCTAGTCAAGGTCCTGTGGTCAAATCATGGACATGAGGAGCACACCTGGGAGCCTCTGGATCTTATGTAGCAGCAATACCCGTAACCCTTCATGGCAGGTATAGCTCTAAGTACTCAAGAATTTCATCTTCAGTAATTTTTAGTGCAAACCCTATAGGCCTAACCTTAATTTCGTGGATGAAATTTTTATTTTTATGTATTGGAATTTGTAACATCCCACAAAAAACCAGACCCCCAGGGTGTTTATTGTGATGACTAGGTTAAGATAAATGTCTAAGAAGACAAAGAGGACCAAGAGTTCCTAGGTAAATAGGTTAAATCACCTTGGTATGCAAATAACAATTTTTGGTCACCTAGCCTAGGGTTTGGTTTCTGGTCCCCAACTTGACTATTTGACCCCACCATAACACTTTCAATCTTATAAGGCCCCTTTAGTGCCCTCATAACCCATTTAGGATCAACTAAAGAGGTCAAGTTAACTTGAGTCTACCTTAACCGTAGTTAGATCAAATTGTCCTAACTTGACCCAAATTAATTGCACAAAGCACAAATGGACTTGGGTGGTGACAAGAGACTCAAGACACATATTTTACCAGTCAACCCACTCAATTTACGAAGTCAACTCCCCAAGTCAACCATGCTCAAACCGAGCCCAAAATGGGGAGTAAAGTTAAGCCCAACTTTAATCCAATTAGGCTAGGCCCAATTATGATGGCCCACTCTCGACAACAAGTGGAAATTACGTGAAATGCCACTATAATTCTGGATGGGATGACCAGGGGAGAGAAGGTAGTGGTTTCATTCAAGGGAGGAGAGAGAAAGAGGGGTATTCATGACTTTGGAAGGCCATGGGGCACTTAACTCCACCATTTAATGGTTCTTTCATCCCCCTTGATCAACTAGGAGGATATGGAAGGGTTTTTACGGCCTCCTAGGGGAGGAAAGGCAATAATTTGGTGGTGCCAAAAACTTGATTCATTGCCAATAATGGCCATTCATGGTTTTTCCCTCCCACTCCCCAAGTTGACCCCTCCATCAGTTTTAAAAGCTCCCAAGCAATCAAAATGAACCTGTAATTCTCTGGTTTGGTTAAAGGATTAAGAAATAGGCAAAGAAGGGCTTGGAGGTCGTCAGCCATGACACACCACCACTATAACGCCCCTAATTTTTCAGTATTTATTTTAATTCCCAGTGACATATTTTTGACGTCAGGGCGTTACATTGACGCATGGTTAATGAGTGTCGTTTGTTGGAGCATGAGTTTGCTCAGTGGTTTTTCTTGTGTGGTTGGTTTTGTTTTGGTTGTGCGACTTCCCGCGCATGCTGGGTATATTTTGGTGATACGGTGGAGCTTTTTATAGGGATGTGGTGTCATTTTACTTTCGGGTGGTGTTTTACCCAGGTTTGGTTTGTCGAATTTTTATTTCAACTTCGTCATTTATTTCGTAGCGTCGGTATTTAGCTATGGTACGATTTTCATAAGATTCTGAGTTGATTTGGATTTCAGGGTGTTTTGATGTTATTTAAATAATTAATATTATATTATATATAACTATGTGTATAAATAGGAAAATCCATCGTGTCAAACCCTACCTTTCCAATTCAACTTCTTCCCGAACTCGAACTGCAAACATTTTCGCGAGAGGAGAACGGTGGGCTTCGCGTGCAATCGACCGGCGGTGTCGTGTTCTTGGGTGGCCATTTTCATCGCCGGAGTAGAGATTTAGAAAGCTCTAGCCGAGATCTATGCGATCGTGGTAAGTTTTCCCGATTCCTGGATTTTTAGCCGCTAGGATTAGTGATTTTGACCTCCTTATTCCTCCAAAAGTTTCAGGAAATGTTGCTAAGGTATTTTTTCGGCCGATCCTTTTCACGGTGTGAGCGGGAGGCATTTTTCCAGAGTTTCAAGACAAGTGGATTTTCCCCCCTGTATGTCCATTTCTTGCTTATTTTCTTCCTTTCTTTCCTCCTCCCTTAGAGAGTAGGATTAGTGTAAGTTAACTATGAAAGAACTCTGAGAGTAGGACAAGTTTTTGGCCAAAACCTGGAGAGTATGTTTAGGGGGTTTAAGTAGATTTTGAAGTATATCAAAAGGTAGAGTTTGGCGGGTTTAGGTTAGAAATTCACCGAGTATCGTAGCCTAGTTCGTCGAGTTTATGTAGGTAGGATTCGTCGAGTATCGACCTTAGAATTCACCGGGTATGGAGGGATTTAGTCTAAGGATAATTCAGCGAGTATTACTGGAGTTCATCGAGTAACGACTCAGGTAGATTCGGCGAGTATCGCCGAATTTTGTTAAGGCAGTTTCGTCGGGTAACAATTCGCCGAGCGTAGATTGTTAGTCTAAGTGTTTTTCGGTGAGTATCAATAAGGATCGTTGAGTATCGTTGAGTATCGTTGGTCGATGTGACGTATATAGTAGAAATTTGCCGAGTATAACAAATGTTATTCGTCGAGTATAGTAGTAATTCGCCGAGTATCACGGGTATCAGTCATCGAGTGTTGTGGAAATTCGTCGAGTATCCATGTATTTCGTCAGTTATACTAGCCGAATTTTGCCAGGACTTAGAATATTCTGTCATTTCATGTAGGATTCATCTTGTATGATCCTTAAGGTGGTTTTAAGGCTTGTTTAGGTATTTCCTTGGGTATATGTAGGCTTGGGTTTTGGTTTGGGGTGTTTGGGTATGGTGTTTCTTTGGCTATGAAGGTTATCAGTGGATAAAGGAACGGCAACTGGACGCCAGTTTGTGGATCATTACATTTGGTGGTTGTTTGGTTTCTGTTTTGTGGTTTGTTGGATTGGGTTGGGACAAGTGGTCACCACGACAGTGCCTTTTGTCAGACGTTTGGGTCTAGGAGCCTGGTATGGGACAATTTGGTCACCAACTCTGGGCCGGTTGATATTACCAAGTCTTAATGCTTCACATTTTCGAGCTATTTTGTGCTCAGTTTGCTTCTTATATAAGTCCATGCTATTTCATGCTTGTCCTTGCAGACTTTATCGAATCACGACTTCATTCTGCACTTGGTGTAAATGTTCTTTTTCCTTTATTGCAAACTTTTACTTTCCCCATTTTTATTTGAATAATCAGTTGTGGTTTCAACATTTCTTATAGTCAAGTTTGGTAAACCCTTTCTTGCATTTTTACCTTTTACCTGCTATATCAAATGCCACTTGTAATTTCTTGGTGAGGCGTTCTTCTTTTGAATTCCTCAGTTTCAGGGTTGTAGCCTAAGGAGCGGCTGTGTTGGGTGATAGCTTGTGGACTACAGTTTTTGCAGTGGTTTTCCTCACCTTTGTAAGGTAGCTCTTGTTTTCAGTTTTAGTTCAGACTTGCATACTTTCAGTGGGTTCATATTAGGTTGTTGATGCCCACTGGTAGTTTTTCTTTTAGAATATTCAATACTTTGCTATCTGCCAGTTTACCTTTTGGGTTGGTTGTGCTTGGTCTCTGAGAAGGTTTTATGCTAGGTTGCATGTTAGATATTTTAAAGTATAAAAATTATTATTATTACTTCATACATTCCATATTTGAAATCTAAATCACTATATTTAACGGTCATAAAAAGTACTTTCGTAACAATTATAAATCTAGAGTCTTGCATACCATGAGTTGTCCTCTATGGATGTTTATACTCATGTAGGACGTCTAATCTTGTAAATGAAGTATTTTATGTAGTATATAACTATATTTTTCTCGTGGTCTAGATGAGCCACTGAGCCGAGGGATACGACTAACCGCTTAACTTAAACTGGATTTTCTATAAATAACTTATTGATCCTTTGTAAAGGTGTTAAGTCGTAGTTTTGCCTGAGCGTCTGAAGTTATCCACTGCTGACGTGGCATCACGATACGAGTTTTCCCTTACTATAATATATCGTTAAATACAGAGAAAATGCGGGTTGTGACAGTTGGTATCAGAGGGATAGGTTGTTTGACAATCGGTCAAACAACTATCTCAAGTCGGTGTTAGTTGTTTGGTTTCATTTCATACACACACCGATGTGTCATCAGCATGTCTTGTCTGAAGTGTAACATCTCATTTTCAACTAGACCACTAAGAGTGGTTTTGACCATGACTAGGTCATGACAAAACCCTAGGAAGCCAGAAATGGGCCAAGAGATAGAAGGCGAAGGTGAGGATCACCATGGTCTGCCTATGGCACAACCTCATCACCAAACCTAGGGTTTGACCTTAGGGCTTCACCATGACTCCATGACCCCACCACAACATCACTAACCCATTAGAGGGTCCACTAGATCCTTAAGGGTCCATTGGAGTCAACCCCAGGTGGCCAATTTGACCTAGGACCACCATAAGCCTAAATTAGGCAAGGTGCCATAACTAAGGGCAATGTGCCCTAGTAAAGCCCAACTAACCCTACCAGGGACTTCCTATACCCAATGTGGGATCAATGAGTCACTAAGGACCTATGGAGGACAGTCAAAAGGGTTAAGTTGACCAAAGTCAACTCTAACCCTAAATGGGTCAACCTGAACTACTTAGGGTCAATTGACCATCCCCTAGCCAAGTGGACCCCACCCAAGCCCACCTAACCCTAAAGTGAGGTCAATGGGTCACCTAGGAGACATTGGGGTCCACCCAAGGGGCTAGGTTGACCAAAGTCAACTCTAACTCTAAATGGGTCACACTGACCTACACAAGGGCCAATTGAAGTTCCCTTAGCCAAGTGTACCCCACAAATACCTTCATAACCATAGTGAGAGGGCAATGGTCACTAAAGACCCATTGGGGCCCACCCAAGGGGCTAGGTTGACCAAAGTCAACTCTAGTCATAAAATGGTCAAAGTGCCCTACCTAAGGGTCAAGTGACCTCCAATGGCCAAGACCACCCTACCTAGGCCTTAGGGAAGACCAATGGATCACCAAGGACCCATTAGGGGAAAACTCAAAGACCAAATTGACCAAGTTCAGCCCTAGCCTAGGTTTGGGTGAAGCTAGCCCAAATGGGCTAACTCAAGCTCAAGCCCAATTCACTTGGGCTAACCTTGCTTGGATGGGTGAAATAAACATGTGGGCTGCCATTGGGTTAGGTAGGAGCCAATTTTCAGGTTGGTATGAAGGAGAGAGAAAAATCCACCTAAGGGAAGAGAGAAAGTGAGAGAGTTAATGAAGACTTTGGGCTTCTCCTTCCCCTTCCCCAACCTCCCATTCATTGCATTAAGACTAGGAAGGCATCCCCAATCCAACCAGCTACCCATTGACTAGTTTGAGCCATGTTTTTCCCCCTACCTACCATGGCCGCCAAGCTTGACCAAGAGCCAATAATGGCAAATGCATTTCCAGCCACCTAAGACCCCATTTCTTGTTTTTAAAAGCTTCACTGGACTCCAAGGAGTCATTCCCACACTTTACCCGAAGGAGCCAAGGTGTTTCATAGTGCTGTTGTAGAATTCCGACCACCACCACCACCACCATGGCTTCCCGACGATCGGCAAGACTTCAGGCCACCAGAAAGGTCCTCCTCCACTCCTTATCTCATGGATAGTTCTTATCAATCACTAGGTTCAAGGTTCGGGCTCAATTGAGCCCGAATCAAATTCGAATTTTCATGATTTTTCCATGGAAATCCACTTCTCGGGATCGTCGGAAAACGGCTCTCCGACGGCTGTGCCGCCGCCTGGCGACGGCCACCACCTCAACGGTGGTGGTGGTGGCGGTGGCCGGCCGGGGAGGTGGCCGGATCGCCGGCGGCAGCTCTTGGAAGGAGTTCCAGGCGGGAGAAATCCTGACCGTTGGCTGAACGGGGAAGATGAAGGGATCCCGTTAATCTTTGCGCAAAGATTCGTGCAGAGGTAATATTTAAACTATAGGAAATATTTGATGTTATTTAATTTATGTCACACATTATGCATTTAATGTTTATAATTTTTAGAAATATATCGAGGCTATTTCATAAAAATTTGTCAACACCAAAATTGTAGCATGATGAGTCTAGTTTACTGCAAAATTGGTTTCAACCATTTTGGGTGCCTGGTTTGACCAGGGCACCCATTTTGGTGCGGCCTACACATAGGGCTAGGCAGAAATTAAATTGAGTGCCCACACTTTATCTTTGGTCCACATGAGTTGTAATTTTGGAAGGGAGTCCCCCTGAAACATATCAAGGTGTTTCCTAAAAATGGGAATTTTTGGGGACAATTTTGTATAGTTTTAGAAATTATTTAATTTCACTAGGATAATTTAATTAGGTCATCTAATTACCTCCAAACCCTCCCAAATTTTGGAGAGTGGTCCCTGGCCTCATGTTATGTCTCTGTATAAAGTTTCACCTCATTTGGATGTATTTAGAATAGGTATTGACCTAACTCTAACTTTACCTTAATGAGGGTATTTTGGTCAAAAAGTGCACTTTTAATTTTGAGTGACCCAATCACCTCAACAGAGGCTGAAATTTGGGCCACTGACTCAATATGTCATTTAGCACCTCCCCATGGAATGTGGGGTAGACTGGAATTGATTTTCCCTAAAATCCTAGGCCAAACCCTAAGGAAGTACCTTTGTGCCTTGTGAAGGGCATGAGTCCTAAACACCTTGAATAAATTTCAAATTTTGTATGGAGGGTCCTAGGGTAGATAAAACCCTCTGGTAAAAATCTTAAAGGATTTTGAAAAGGGTAGGGCCCACAAAACCCTAACCCTAGCTTACGTCATAAAATTTGTAGTGATAAATTAGGTTAGCAAAACTCCTTGAAATATAATGAAATTTTGGTAGTGTAGGCATAAGGATATATTGAGCCTTTGGTAATTTATTTGGGAATTTTGGACCAATATGTTTAGCACTTCATTTGTAACCATTGGGATAACCCTAATTAATAATTTGACTATTATGATCCCACTACCCATTGAAAGGTCATGCAAATTTGGCAAAGGGAGTTTTAGACCATATTGATCATCTAAAAATTTTAATAGAATTTTTGAATACATATTTAGGGTATCTACTTCACAAGATCATAACTTTGGGAACATGCTAAATAATTCTTACAGAGCTCAATAATTGATGAAAAATTATGAAACTTGATAGGTAGTGTTCCTAGTTCATTATGCTCATGCGGGAATGTATTTGGAATTTTTAGATGTATAATTGGTATACTTTGTTCATTAACCCATTAACTTGTAATTTTATGAGAAAATCAAGTATAGACTTTATTTTTCAATGGTAAATTGTGAAACTTGACCTAATGAATTTATATGTCCTTATAATCATACTTGAATTTTATCTGAATTTATGGAAGTATTATTGCTGTACATACCTCTTAAAATGATTTATTATGGGATATATTTGAAAATAAAATTAAGGGCTTAAACCTTGCTGAAAAATTGGAAGGCTTGGACTTTAGAGTTGATTATTCATTTTGTAATTATCATAAATTTGGTGGAATATTATCATGTCTGAAATTGGTACTTCATGTTCAAACTTGGGTTTTTTGGCTACTAGAATAAATAAATAAATTATCAGACAAATTAGGAAAATTATGAATTTCTGGATGTATGCTCAAAATGTAATTATAGACCTTTAATAATTATCATATGGGTATTGGATGATTATTTGGTGTATCTCCCATTTTACGAGTCATATAACTTAAGTGGTCTGCATATAGTAAAAACTGCAGAAATTATGTTTGAGTATAATTGATGCATGTTTTGGGATTTAGTGGTATGCTGGTTTGGATGGGTCTTGGGATTTAGTGGTATGGTGGTTTGGATGATTAAAAATAAGTTCATTATTGGTAGTAGGATGAGTAGAGGGATGCATTGACTAGAGTTAGGCGGTGCCCGGGATCGACGAAAGATCGTCTTCCCTGTAGGAAGGAAGTGTTTAATGTACTAGGGCTAGGTTCAGTAAAATTAATTAAGGGTCGGGAAATCGGGTAGCAATCAATAATAGTAAGTGCCTTGCGAAAGGGAGCTTTGGGCGAATTCCCATCGTAGTTCCTAGTGCCTTCGAGAACCCTTCACGGGGTATACCTGGGGCAGTCCTGGGCTAACATAAACGGTAGGAGTGATAAATCTTAAAGAGCAACTAGAATAATTAGGGGTTTACTTTCACACACCCCGATGTCTCGGGGAGTTAGTTTGACTCGGTTGATATTTGTGAGTGGCAGGATGGCCCGGCGAGCTTTGGCTCGGTTGATGTTTGTGACGGACGGGATGGTTCGGGGAGCTTTGGCTCGGTGCTGATTACGTTAAATTTGCATGTGCATGAAAGGAAAGAAAATTAAGGTGGTGGGTCTTCGTTATTGTAGGGTCGATGCACCGACGCCAATACGATGACTCGGCAAGTGTGGTTAACACTTCGCCAACAGAAGTCCAGTGCTCCAACCGGCAAGAGTACGCAGGAGTCCGCTTCGTGCACCAAGCGTTGAGGCGTACGATAGGTCTGACCGGTAGTGCTTTACTGGTTTAGAGGTGGGCGAGGCCCAACCCACCACTTCCGTCTGCCACTACGGAGGTATCCTGGGAGGTTACGGCTCCAGAAAGGGGGAACTAAAGGTATGTGTGCACAGAGTCGGGTGTGTGTGTTGCACTTGCATGTTCCATCATACCCACTTGCATGTCATAGCATAATCGATTCATTTAACCCTGACACATAAAGTATAAGTGGAATAGGACGCTTATACATTAGGACCTACAAAACGACCCCTTGGTATATAAGCTTGTGTAGGCAAGTTTATAAATTATGGTCAATTTTGATATATACTGTTGTTTGATAACCGACACCCCAACGTATAAATTGTTATGGGACTCTTTATATGATGGGAGCCTTGCAGAAGAACCCTTGGCTTATGTGTTCTCACATAAGAGAAGGTTACTTTTCATACTACATCTTATTGTCAATATCTATTATAGAATTGCTAGTATAGGTCCGCTGCCTTCTGTTTTGTTATTCTCCACCTTCATGTCCTCTCCTTTCCTTCTCCCCGCTCGGTGACTAGGAGCGATGGGGGAAGGGGCGGAGGATGATAGGACTTAGTCTTTTAGACTAACGGTTTTCGAACCACATCATTTTAGGGGATCGTGGAGTCCAGCATGGAGGAGCAGCCCCGGAGGTCGGCACGCTTGGAGATTGGTGAAAGTGCAGGTTAGATCTGATATACTCTAGAGGGGGGTGAATAGAGTATGGTGCTTACTAAAAACATTTTACAACTATTGTTGTATACCTAAGTGAACAGGGAAGTAAATAACATAAAGTAAACACAACAACTAACTAAACACAGAGCAATCACAGACCACAGCCAGAAAAACAAAAGAAAATAAGCAACCAAAAGACACAAGGAGCTATAGTGGTTCCCCAATCTATTTGGGTACATCCACTCTTCTACCACCCTAGGTAGGAATCCACTGCATGATGAGTTGATCAGGTGTCCTGGGCACTAATGGGTTTTGATCAGGCCCCCATAAACCAAACCCTCAAGTCTTTTGGAAGGAGTCTTGCAACCAGAATAATTTTGAAGGGATTTAAAACCCTGTACAAGAATTAGAGAGAGGGTGATAGTGTCTTCTCTGTCAATAGTAAGAGAGAAGACTTGTGGATTGATGTAGCAGATCGTGCTCCCCCTGAGATCTTGAATTGGTCAGGAATGTTGGAGCACAGCTTCAGGGTGATAGGCCTTCAATGACCTAGAATGTCTGGACCAGAACTGCTTTAGGAACTTCTTTTGACTGATAAAGTTCTGTTGTCCTTTGAAGTTGTCCTGAGAATAGAAATAAGAAGACTCTTTATTGAATTTGGTTGTTCTTCTTCTTTTTCAAAAGTTCTCTGGTCAAGGCTGATTGCAGTCAAGAACTTTAGATTTGAGAATGTTTTGTTCTTCTGCAGCTTCAGAGTGTCTGTTAGATTGTTTTTTGTACTGTGATTCTTGAACTCTGCTTGATTCTGTTCTCTTACTGTGTCACTATTTTTTGTGTATCTGTGTGTCTCTCACTGACTGAGGAATATTCAAACTTTTGAATGTCGAGCAGTAATTACAGTCGGCCTTGGAAAGAATCAGCAATCAATGACTTTCCTAACTATCCCATGGAAAAACTGTATGTGATCGTCCATAGTCAATGCACGCTTTAATGGTAACATTCCGAGAAGATCTGGCATTAAATGTTCAGGAATCAGCGCCAAGAAACGGAACGGGAACCTTGAAGAAAACCTAATCTGGATTCGTCGAACAAAGAACACAATTCGTCGAGCTGAACTTGTGTTCGTCGAGCTGAGTTGAGTTCGTCGAGCTGAGCTTGATAGAGTTCGTCGACCAGACAATCTTCATTCATCTGATAGACAGTCTTTATTTGTCGAGCTGAGAATCAAATTCATCGAGCTGAGAAAAGTTCTAGACATAGACAAAATATTCTGCATCTGCAGAAATGCTGTGTCGACATAAATTGGTGTCGACAGATTGATCTTGCTGTCGACATAAATCCTCTGGTGTCGACATAAGCTGGTGTCGACTGTAATCCTTGTGTCGACACAAATCGTCTGGTGTCGACACAAACCCTCAGTGTCGGAGTTTTTGTCGACACTGATTCTCTGAGTCCAGAAATCGTCGAGTAGAGTATAGCATCCGTCGACCTGAGAAGCTGACTTCGTCGACCTGAGAAGCTGTGAACTTGAGGTCCAAGTTCATCGAGCTCAGAATATAATTCGTCGACTGAAGCATGAAGCTGGACTTAGATAAATTTGAAGTCCTCCTGACTTTGGCTTGATGTAGAAACAGAGTTTTCGTCAAACAGAGAACATAGATCATCGAGCTCAGCACTAAGAATTGTCTCACGATCGTCGAGCGCAGAACTCCTTTCGTCGAGCTGAGTTCAACGAACGTCGAACTCACTTTAATTAGTCTTGAAAACTTGTGAGTCTGGAGTCTCTGAGGGTCTTGTTGAAAGATGGTCCATCTGGAGTTGAGCCTAAGGACTTAACCTAGACTCTAGGACACAAATTGACCCTGGCTATACATGATGGGTCACAACCTAAGTCAGTGAACCTAACCCAAATCAACTAGGGATCCAACAATCTCCCTCTATTTGGGTGAGGTCACTAACAGAGACTCAAAACAGAAAAACTAAGCAAGAGAAGAGATATATCTGGCAGAGAATTATAACACATGCAACAGATATATATATATATATATATACACATCTTTGTTACAGATAGCATAGTTTAAAAACAAAAAAGACAGAAAATGAAATAACATGAAAAATTACTTCTTTGGCTTCTTCTGCTGAGGTTTGTCTTCTGCTTTCTTTTCTCCTAGCTTCTTGAAAATGATTTCTCTGTTAGGATCTTGCGCTTGAGCCACTATCATGGTCATATCAGCTGCCGCAATAATTTTTAATGATGTAGACCTGGGGACAACTGCTTCTGGATGAAGTTTCATATAATCATCAACATTAAATAGTTCGTTGCCTTTGTCAAATCTTTTCAGCTCTTCTTTTCTATATTTTGACATGGTTGAAAGACCAGAGATATCTTTTCCTTCTACTTTGGCTTTATTTATCAAAGATAGACCAATCAGCAATTGGTACCTAGCCATTTTTGCAGTATTAGCAGTCTCTGGATCTTCAAAAGGAATTGGAGGGGAGTCTGTCTTCTTTGGGCTTTCAGCTCTTTGTACTTCAGGACTTTGTTGCTGCTGCTGCTGCTTATGTTGTTGACTACCTGAGGAGGATGGCCTCTGCTGGCTGCTTCCAGAAGATCTCCCTGATTGTCTCTGATAAGTTTGCATTGTGGCAGATCTCTTGGAGCTAGAGCCACTAGCACCACCTGCTGGAGGAGGAGGAGGAGGAGGATCCTTCCTGTATCTGTGCACTGGAGGAGGGGTGTATCTCCTTCTTATCTTTCTATCTTTCTACTGGTTTTTTTGAGTGCCACATCCATGCTGGCATTCCCTTATATGGAGTCACATTGTGCAGAATACAATAGGGAGTGTCTGCATTGGGATTTGTCTTGGGAGTTGGAGGAGGAGCGGCCTTTCTCTTCTTTGCCAACAATCTCTTTTTCTTACTAGCTGCATCTTCATCAGAATCATCATCATCATCTTCTTCTGACTCAGAACCTTGAGGGATGTCATAAAGAGCATCCAAAGCTTTTTAAGCTTTATCAGAAACAACAGCCTTTGCTGGAGGAGAGGCAGAAGGTTCAGGAAAATGGGTATCAGTAACAAGGGAAGAAATATATGTAAAAGATTTAGAAATAAAGGAGACAGAGCTATCAGCTACTGCCTTATTCTCTTCTTCAATGCCTGCCTGAATAAGCTCATCTAGAGTAGGCATTGGAGAGTCATCCATAACAAAATCTGGTGCTGAAACTGGCACTGTAGAATCTTCTGGAATGACTTGTGAGCTAGAGTCAAATAGAGCAAAATTGTCACAGAGTTGCTTGGCAACTGCTGGACTAGCTGGAAAGGTATATGGTACCATAGCCAAATATGGCTTAGTAAAATAAGCTGGAAGAGATTGTTTATATACAGTATCCAAATTACTCAGCAAAACTGATAAATTCACTGTGGGATTTAAATAGAAATGACCAACAGGAGTTATTTGTGCAACTTACTCATCCAAATCAATGTCAGTATCCAGGAATTGAATTAACTCAAACATCTCCACATCAAAGTCTGTCAAGATTGTTGTATCCTTATCTGAATCTAAATCTGCTGGAGAAGGAACAGCTGTGACTGCTGTTGCTACTGCTGTATCTACATCTGCTGCAACTTCATCACAGAGCATCTCCCCCTGCCTGGGTTCAGGAATACCTGGAGTCAGGCCCTAGATGAAGCGGGGACAGCAGATAGAAGAGAGATCTGGGCAGATAAAGAATTGATGGAGGTCACAAGAGGTATAATGGCCTCTTGGATCAAAGATTGGATAAGAGGTGTGAGCAAAGAAATGAGGGTAGATGGATCAAATGGGGAAGGGGAAGGGGATGAAATGGGAGGAGGAATAACAGATGGAGTGGGGGCATCTTGCATGATTGTATCTGATGGTATATGATAAGATGGAATGGTGGATAAGTGTGGGGGAAGAGGATACTGAGGAGGTGTAGGAAGTATTGTCTCATGAGGGGAATATGGAGGAGTTGGTTGTTGATGAACTTGCAGAGGGGAAGATGGAGGTGGAGAGGGAATGTTTGTCAGGTCAAGTGGTGGAGATGAAGGAGGGGTAGGGACATGAGGAGGCTTCTTTGGACAAAGAGGTGCTGGAAGAGATGGTTGAGATGGAGGAACATCTTCAACAGGGTGGGGAGCGGCCTTTACAGCCCTTGTACTCTCAAAAGTTTGGAGGGAGGAGGAAGAAGCCTTTGAGGGCTTGAAGATGGTCCTCTGCCATCTTCCAAACAGAGCGCAAGTGAGGCGCTTGTTGGCATTTATGGAGATGGTCGGGGAGACCATACATTCAGCAGCCTTCTCTTTGAGAAATATTCCCAATATTCTGCCAAAGCAGACTTCCTTCTTGCTGTTCTTCTTCTTGATCAATTCAAAGAACACCTTACTCCAATCAACCTGTCGCTTATTCACTACTGCACACATTATCAGAAATTGGTGATGGGTAATATAGTCATGAGTAGAGTGCTTGTCCATCAGTATCTTTCCCGTAATATCGGCCAGAAATTGGTAGGCGGCGGATAATTGCTTTTTCAACAACTTATTAGGGTTGTTACCAGAGAAACCCATGAGTTTCAGCATATCATTGAATTCCTCAGAATCCATTTCCAGATTGTCTTCTCCGTTCACTAATCCAAATATTTCAGTGAGAACTGCGGGAGAGAGGGAAACAACAGTGTTCCCTATATTGCCGGACAAAACATCATCTTCAGAAACTGTAGATGTATATACCCATTCTCGTATTTCCGTTCCATGAAGTTTAATGCGCCTGGTCACGAAATCCTTTAAACTGAATTCTTCCAGTAGTTCTATGATGTATAGAAAGATGGGGTCAGAATGTTGAAATGACTCAAAGTCCATGTCGAATCCAGTGTCAAACTTCATTGCAACCAAAGCACCTGAGGGAATCTCCATTGATGTCCGGCAAGAAAAACATAGAGAGAAACGGTGATCAAGAGCAATGAAACTGAAAGTGCGGGACAGAGGTCGAAGAAAACCTAGATATAAGATTTTTAGAATATGAATCGACAAACTCCGGTCCACGAAAAAGAAAATTCTTCGAACTGAGCTCGACGAAATAAATTATAGACAGATAATTCGTCGATCTCATCCAGAAGAATCAAAAACAGTTTGTCGAACTCCGTTCGACAAAATGTCTTTCTGAAGCAAAGTTCGTTGATCTCTGGTCGACAAAAATTGTTTCCTCACACAGAGTATTCGTCGATCTCTGTTTGACGAGAATCTCTCCAACTTTCCCTAATTCGTCGAACTCCGTTCGACGAACTCTGGAAAATTCGTCGAATGCAGACAAAAACTAGGTTAACTCTTCTCCATCAGTCATTCCCAATTGAAATAATGTCTTATTTCAATATGTTTAGTAGGTATATGGATCAAGTTAATTTTCTTTTTGTCCACATTATCTCTAATGAAATGATGTCTTATTTCAATATGTTTAGTCCTAGAATGGTGAACTGGATTCTATGCTAAAGCAATAGCACTAGTATTATCACAAAATAATGTTGAATTATTTAAGTTGACACCATAATCTGAGAGTTGGTTTTGTATCCATAGCATTTGTGAACAGCAACTACCAGTAGCCATGTATTCTGCTTCTACAGTTGATGTAGACACAGATGTCTGCTTTTTACAAAACCAGGAGACAAGTCTCATACCAAGGAACTGGCATGTTCCAGAGGTACTTTTCTTGTCCACTCTACATCCAGCATAGTCAACATCTGAGTATCCAATTAACTAAAACTCTGACTCTGCAGGATACCAGAGTTCTAGACTAGGGCAACTCTTTATATATCTCAAAATTCTTTTTAGGAAAATAAGGTGAGATTCTTTAGGGTTGACTTGGAACCTAGGACAAAGGCATGTGGCAAACATTATATCAGGTCTGCTAGCTGTTAGGTATAATAGGGATCCAACAATTGCCCTATAATTTTTCTGATCCACTGGTTTCCCTGCTGCATCAGAATCCACAACAGCATTTGTAGCCATAGGGGTTTTCATCCCTGAAGCATCACCTATCCCAAACTTTTTGATAAGCTCTTTAGTATACTTAGCTTGGGAGAGGAAGATACCATCGGGGAGTTGCTTTACTTGGAGACCAAGAAAGTAGGAAAACTCACTCATGCTACTCATCTCAAATTTTGAATGCATGAGGTAAGCAAACCTCTTGCATAATTTGGGATCAGTAGACCCAAAAATAATGTCATCCACATATATTTGTACTAATAATATTTGGTCCTTATGATGTCTAGTGAAAAGTATGTTATCTATGGTTCCTCTTGTAAATTCATGTTCTAAAAGAAAGCTTGCTAGTGTCTCATACCAAGCTCTTGGAGCTTGCTTTAAACCATAGAGAGTTTTATGCAATTTAAAAATAAAAGAGGGTTGAGTTGGAGTGATAAAACCTGGAGGTTGTTCTACATAAACCTCTTCTTGAAGTATTCCATTCAGAAATGCACTTTTGACATCCATCTGGTAGACCTTGAATCTCTTGTAAGCTGCATAGGCAAGGAATATCCTAATGGCCTCTAACCTTACAACAGGGGCAAAGGTTTGTTCATAGTCTATTCCTTCCTCTTGTCTGTAGCCTTGAGCAACAAGCCTAGCATTGTTCCTCACTATGTTGCCTTGAGCGTCCAACTTGTTTCTGTAGACCCATTTGGTTCCAATAACTGGGTAGTTATGGGGTCTTGGAACCAAATCTCAAACTCTACATCTCTCAAACTGATTGAGTTCCTCTTGCATTGCAATGACCCAGTGGGGATCTTGCTCTACCTCATGTATGGTGAGAGGTTCAATTTTAGAGATAAAACAGGCATGCATCAAGTCTTGGTTGAGTTGATGCCTTATCTATACACCTACTGAGATGTCTCCAATCACTTGAGATCTGGGGTGATCTCTAAGTATGACAAGATCAGTTGGTGGAGTTGGTTTAGCAACAACTTCAGTATTTAATTCCTCTTGGGGAATGATACTAACTGTTGGGGGAAGTTCAGCCACTTCCTCTTGACTTTCCTCATCACTATCTTCAGCATCCTGTGGAGTGGGATGGTTTGATACCTCTTGGGTAAGGTTCAGTCCATCCATAGACTCACACAGTGGTGGAACCTGCAAAGAGCTTATGGTAGAAATTTCTTTCTCCTTGTATGACATATTAGTCTCATCAAAAGATACATGAATAGATTCTTTAATTTTGAGAGTAGATTTATTATATACCCTATAAGCTTTACTGACCATGGAGTATCCTAGAAACACCCCTTCATCAGCTTTAGCTTGAAATTTTGCTATGTATCTCTTGTCATTATTATGAATATAGCAAATACAATCAAAGATTTTGAAGTAATCTACTTTAGGTTTCTTCCCTTTGAGTAATTCATAGGGAGTCTTGCCCTTCAGCTTATGTATCAAGCTTCTATTTAACACATAGTTGGAGGTGTTCACTGCCTCTTCCCAAAGGGATAGAGGAAGGTGAGCATCTGACAATAATGTAGTAGCAGATTCAATAATGGTTCTATTTTTTCCTTTCAGCTACCCCATTTTATTGAGGAGTTCCAGGAGCTGAGATAGTATGCCTGATCCCTTCACTATGACATAACTCTTGCATAAGAAGAGAATCAAACTCTGTCCCATGATCACTTCTGATCAGGGCAATGTGAGTGTTGAACTCAATCTATATGTATTTGAGAAACTCGGTCAAGCACTTAAAGTAATCAGACTTCTTCCTCAGAAAAAACACAAATGTGAATCTAGAGAAGTCATCTACAACTACTAAGGTATAAGATTTCCGTCCTAAGCTTTGTACTGTAATGGGTCCAAAGAGATCCATGTGTAACAGATACAAAATCCTAGGTGAATCACTCTTATTAAGTGACTTGAAACTACTTTTGGTTTGTTTGCCAAATTGACAAGCCCTGCAAAGTCCTTCCTTCTTGTAGGTTCCATAAGGTAGTCCTATAACAAGGTTTTCCTTGGATAGCCTAGCAATGGTTCTAAGGTTTATATGCCCTAGTCTCTTATGCCATAATTCATTAGGTCTACAAATGGACTTGAACAAGCATATGTCTACCTTAGTTGAAATAAAGTCTACTAAATAGATGTTACCTTTCCTTTTACCTGTCAACACAGTGGTGTTGTCCTCTGATTTCATCTTGCATGAGGATTTGCTGAAAGTCACTTGATAGCCTTCATCACACAGTTGACTAATACTGATTAAGTTGTGCTTCAGTCTTTCCACATAGGCTACTTTCTTGAATGTGACTGAGCCAATCTAGACTGCATCATATCCTTTTGTTAGTCCAAAGTTTGAATCACCAAATATTACTTTGGGTCCAAGCTTGGCTTTAAAGGATGTGAAATTGTTCTTGTTTCCTGTCATGTGCTTTGAGCACCCACTATCCAGATACCATTACTAGTTTGATGTTGGATAGGTCTTCACCTACACATAAAGCAATTTACTTATTTTTGACCCAGTTTACCTTGGTCCTAGGTTGATAACCTTTGAATACAGAAATAAAAGAAATCTCTGATTGACTCTTATAGCCTTCAGGATGATATCTCCTAGGAGGTATTATCCATTCAGTATAGGGGTTAAACCATTGAGATATAGAACCTCTAGGATTGAACTTTGATTTGCCTTTGAAAGAGTTTTCAAAACTCTGAGCTCTATTCGACGATCTCTGAGCTGAGTTCGACGATCTTGGGTCAGATCATCTAGCTCCGTTCGAAGATCGACTGTGCCAGAGTTCAGGGTTCGTAGATCGTCGACCTGAGTTCGACGATTTAGCCTGAGATCGTTGAGCTCCATTCAGCGATCGTCGAGCTCCGCTCGACGATTTTTGTTTAACTATGGTTTTCTTAGGTAGATCAGAATTCTTCCTAGCTAGCTCTACAACTCCCTTACCTTTATCAAAGATAAATTTGATTGGGGTTGTTAATACTATAGGTTGGCTTGATGAAGCACCCAAGCCCAGTGTACTGTTGAATCTTGAGTTCACTGTGCTTGTGATGTCCATTAGTTTGATACTTCTTCCATTAAGGGAATCTTCAAACTTCTTGGCCTTTGATAGTTCACTTTTCAGTGAGGCTATTTGCTCCCTATAGCATTCCAACTCCTCAGAGAGTTTGAGGTTATCTGATTTTAAGGTGCTTTGTTCAGATAGTTGATTTCTGAGAGAAATAATTTCTTTTTCAGATTTCAATAGATCTAAACAAAGTGCCTTAAATTCACATTTAAAGTCCTCTGAATTTCAATAGATCTAAACAAAGTGCCTTAAATGAGTCTATCACTTGGTCCTCTTCAGATTGAGTCTCTGATTTAGATTCTGACTCTTCAGCATCAGAATTTTGTTGTGAGGCATTGATATCCATCATGCAGAATTCTTTTTCTTCAGCATCATCTTCATAATCACTTGAGCTGGATGAAGCATGAGATTCTTCTTCTGTTTCACTCCAGGTTTCAGCTACAAACCCCTTCCTGGTATGTTTGTTCTTGCTGGAGGAGGGTTTGTCATTGCTGTTTTTCTTGAAGTATTTGTCTTTTCTTCTTTCTTTCCTGTACTTTTTGTCCTTATACTAATTTTCTGGACAGTCAGACACCATGTGGCCTATTTTCCTGCATCCCAAACAAATAATCTCTATGTTATTTGATTTGTCATACCTTGGCTTGTCATGCCCTCTGGCAGACTTTTTCCTGAAATCTTTCCTGGCCATTTTGTAAAATCTTTTGGCTAGTAGGCTTAGTAGCTCTTCATTTCCTGTGACTTTGTCTTCAGGCTGATCTTCAATGGCTTTGAAAGCTATTGACTTCTCTTTTCTGACTGCTGGTGAAGCAGCCTTCTGCTCTTCCTCTCTATTCTTGATGAGCAGCTCATAAGACTTGAGCTTGCCCAAGAGAGCTTCAATTGTGATCTTATTTAGGCTTCTGGCATCCTTGATTGGCCAGATCCTTGAGTCTCAAGTGCTTGGGAAGTACATTTGGATTTTATCATTGAGCTCAGTCTATGAGATATCTTTGTCCAATATTTTCAGCTCATTGACTATGAGACTGATTCTATTATACATATCTGCTACTGACTCAGCTTTTCCTTTCTTGAAGTTCTCATATTGGGTTATGAGGTGAGATCTTCTATCTTTTCTATCATCAGCAGATCCTGAGACTATCTCAGATAACTTGTCCCAGATTTCCTTTATTGAGTTGTAGTTAGCTACTTTTTGGAATATTTCATCAGACATAGTCGGGCTAAAATATTCATTGTCTTGGCATCTGCCACTTTTCATTTCTTGATTTCTGCATCTGTTCCTGATGGAGGTGGAACATCACTTGTACTCGTATTTTCTGGGGGTCTTGGACACACTGTCAAAACAGAATTAAAAATGTCTTCATCAATAGAGTTCATGTACAATCTAATCCTTGCCTTCCAAAGTGCAAACTTAGATAGATTGCACACTGGAGGTCTGGTGCTAGCATAATCTTTGTTTTGGGCCATGTTCTATGAATAAATAAATCTAGTAACAAACTTAAAACAGATCTAACTAGAGGGATCTTTGGGTTCAGGTGTTAGCCTGTGCAACCACTAAGGTGTGGTATTTTTAACCAACCTCCCTCTGATACCAATTGAAAGTGCATGTTAGATCAGATATACTCTAGAGGGGGGTGAATAGAGTATGGTGCTTACTAAAAACTTTTTACAACTGTTGTTGTATACCTAAGTGAACTGGGAAGCAAATAACATAAAGTAAACACAACAACTAACTAAACATAAAGCAATCACAGACCACAACCAGAAAACAAAAGAAAATAAGCAACTAGAAGACACAAGGAGCTATAGTGGTTCCCCAATCAATCTGGGTACATCCACTCTTCTACCACCCTAGGTAGGAATCCACTGCAGGATGAGTTGATCAGGTGTCCTGGGCACTAATGGGTTTTGATCAGGCCCCCATAAACCAAACCCTCAAGTCTTTTGGAAGGAGACTTGCAACCAGAATAATTTTGAAGGGATTTAAAACCCTGTACAGGAATTAGAGAGAGGGTGATAGTGTCTTCTCTGTCAACAGTCAGAGAGAAGACTTGTGGATTGATGTAGCAGATCCTGCTCCCCCTGAGATCTTGAATTGGTCAGGAATGCTGGAGCACTGCTTCAGGGTGATAGGCCTTCAATGACCTAGAATGCCTGGACCAGAACTGCTTCAGGAACTTCTTTTGACTGATAAAGTTCTGTTGTCCTTTGAAGTTGTCCTGAGAATAGAAAGAAGAAGACTCTTGATTGAATTTGGTTGTTCTTCTTCTTCTTCTTCAAAAGTTCTCTGGTCAAGACTGATTGCAGTCAAGAACTTTAGATTTGAGAATGTTTTGTTCTTCTACAGCCTCAGAGTGTCTGTCAGATTGTTTTCTGTACTGTGATTCTTGAACTCTGCTTGATTATGTTCTCTTACTGTGTCACTATTTTTGTGTATCTGTGTGTCTCTCACTGACTGAGGAATATTCAAACTTTTGAATGTCGAGCAGTAATTACAGTCGACCTTGGAAAGAATCAGCAATCAATGACTTTCCTAACTGTCCCATTGAAAAACGACATGTGATTGTCCATAGTCAATGTACGTTCTAATGGTAACATTCCGAGAACGGAACGGGAACCATGAAGAAAACCTAATCTGGATTCGTCGAACAAAGAACACAATTTGTCGAGCTGACCTTGTGTTCGTCGAGCTGAGATTGAGTTTGTCGAGCTGAGCTTGATAGAGTTTGTCGACCAGATAATCTTCATTCATCTAATAGACAGTCTTCATTCGTCGAGCTGAGAATCAAATTCGTCGAGCTGAGAAAAGTTCTGGACTTAGACAAAATACTCTGCATCTGCTGAAATGTTGTGTCGACATAAATTGGTGTCGACAGATTGATCTTAGTGTCGACACAAATCCTCTGGTGTCGACATAAGCTGGTGTCGATTGAAATCCTGGTGTTGACACAAATCGTCTGGTGTCGACACAAACCCTAGGTGTCGACACAGATTCTCTGAGTCCACAAATCGTCGAGTAGACTATAGCATCCGTCGACCTGAGAAGCTGACTTCGTCGACCTGAGAAGCTGGGAACTTGAGGTCCAAGTTCGTCGAGCTCAGAATATAATTCGTCGACCAAAGCATGAAGCTGGACTTAGAAAAATTTGAAGTCCTCCTGACTTTGGCTTGATGTAGAAACAGAGTTTTTGTCGAACAAAGAACATAGATCGTCGAGCTCAGCACTAAGAATTGTCTCACGATCGTCGAGAGCAGAACTCCTTTCGTCGAGCTGAGTTCGACAAACGTCGAACTCACTTTACTTAGTCTTGAAAACTTGTGAGTCTGGAGTCTCTGAGGGTCTTGTTGAAAGCTAGTCCATCTGGAGTTGAGCCTAAGGACTTAACCTAGACTCTAGGACACAAATTGACCTTGGCTATACATGATGGGTCACAACCTAAGTCAGTGAACCTAGCCCAAATCAACTAGGGATCCAACAATCGGGTAGTCTAGTTCCGGAGTTCAGATGACAGGGACTGTGAGTCCTGAACGCTAGTTGTTATATTAGTTTGCTTCCGCGATGAGAGAAATGTAGTGAGGACATGATGTACTAGGCATGAGCCCATGATTTTAGTATTTTGTATATCTGTGGACATTCCCTTCGTGGAGTTTATTTACCATATATGTGATTGTTGTGGAGTTGCTTTATTATTTTGCTACAGTCGTGATCGATTTGGCCGGCAGAATCAGCATTATGTAGTGATGACCTTCCCGGGTGCGAAGGTGTCACCGCAAAGCGGCGGTTCTGGGCCTAAGACCCCGATGTTTTAAAAAGAAAAAAAGGGGGTCTTACATGAAGCATGAACACTATACTCATAAGCAATATAAGAAGTATACGTGGCATATTATGTAGTATAGGATGCATAATATGTGTTTGTATATGGAACCTCAAGGGAGGCAACATGTGACTGTTATGTAGTATGGGATGCATAACATCATCTCATGAATGCACATTAGGTTTTGATTTTCACTGCATGCATGACATTTGTATATAGCATGTGATGCATAATATTTCATGTGTATGCCACTCATAACATGCATTAAGGCCTTTTTAGATTGCATAACACAACATGCATGACATATCATTGCATTAGCACACATGCCAAGCTAAATATTTACATGATGACATATATACACACATGGTGTTGACTCAAAAAATATTAGAATTCATGCATTCATGGTTTAGGCACACAAGTTAGTAGGATGACAGTGTATCATCCTAAGTTAGGCATGATAACATAAATGAAAATCCCAGAGCAAGTTGGCAGCATGAGCAAGTGTTTAATTATATATTATCTGAAGTAACTTATTTAGTTCTAACAGTTAAGCTAGGTTTTGATTATATTTTCATTGTTTGATTAGATGTCGCCTAACCGTCCGGTAACGAGGTCGACTCCCAAGTCGGAGGTGGATATATTCACAGTCCATAAGAGCCTAAAATATTTATTGGATCAGAAGGTTCTGAACATGCGACAACGAAGGTGGATGGAGTTCCTCGGGGCCTACACCCTCCAAATACACTATACTCCTGGTAAGTGAAACGTGGTCGCAGACGCACGATGAGCAGCTGATCACGGAGTTGGAAGCTTTAGAGATTTCTTATGTTGACAAGAATTCCACAACAAATGCATGCTTGACCTGAACGGAGGTACAGTATGACCTTGCGGACAGGGTTCGACGTGTTGAAGTATTAGACCGAGCGGCATGACGGTCTAAGTCTGGCGGGTTGATAACCGCGCGGTCTAGAGGTTACTCTCCAGTGGTTTGGTATCCATACTATTGTTGTTTGTAGTCCGAGCGGTCTGGCGGTTTCTCTCAGATGACCGCTAGATCGGACGGTCTAGAGGTCTCCTAATGAGGCTTGTTCTCCTCCTTTTGGTGTTGCGAGCGGTTAGCCCATTTTTCTAACCGCTCGGCCTGTTCGGTCTCTTTATTTTCTAGCCGCACAGCTATGTAAACTTCTAGTCCACATTGTTTACTTGTACTCTCTCCTTTCTCCTCCATTTTAAAAAAGGGAGGACATACCTTTTTAAATTATATCTTTTTGGATAATAAAACTTTCAATTATTCAAATTTCCGGCTTGTTTTTTAGTCATTTGTTCGCTACTTTTACATGGTATCAGAGCAAGTGATCGATTCGACCTGATTTCTTCTTTGGCTATTCTATCTGCGCGGCTTGTTTGCTGTTCACACGACTTGTTTGCCTTATCGCTGCCCTGTTTGCGCGAGTTCTTCCGCTCTTTATTCTCTCGGTTCGCTCGGACTTTTTCAGTTCGCGCGACCTCTTTCCCTGTGCTTTGGTCTGCTTCCTGGCCGCTGGTGTGCTTCCACCGTGACCATAGCAACTTCTTCTCTTATCCCGCTGAGGTTTCCTTCTTTTCTGCTGCGGACTCCTTCTCTTATTGCGGCCTCCTCCTATGTTCGTGCGGCTTTATCCCTTTTCTCTCCACGTGACTTCTCTTCTACTCGCGCGGTTTCCTGTTTTCTCTATGGACAATTCCGTTCTCTCCACCCCCGTTATCTCTACCTCCACCACTCCTGTGGCTCCTCCTCCTCCTACTTCTGGAAACCGTGGCACACTTTCTAAACTAGTTGGTTCCAACTATCCGGATTGGAGCGTTTCTTTCACATTTCTTATTCGCTCTTAGCGCAAACGTCATCACCTCGCCGATGACCCTCCTCCTCTTAATTCTGCTCAATTTGATGACTGGGATGCGAGTGATGCACTTATCCGCACTTGGTTGGCCAACAACCTCTCTGATGATTGCCTTCCTTTCATCCGCCATGATGAGACGGTCAAGGCCGCATGGATTCATCGCGCTGCTCGCTATTCGAAGGGGGGCCATACGTCCCGCATTTATACTCTCTATGCAGACCTCTTTGCCCGCCCTTCCATGTCTCCTGCTGCGGCTTATCAGCAGGTTCAGGCTCTTAGCGCCGAGATCCTCCAGAATTGCCCCTTCTCCGCGGACTTGGCCGGGTAGCACAAGCACCTCCAGGAACTCCTGGTTGTTTGTTATCTTCTGCGTCTTCCTGAATCCTTTGATATGATCCGCCAGCAGATCTTGGGCGATGCGGAGTCTCCCACTTTGGATGCTATCGCGGCTCGCATCGCCGCTGTTACTTCGCTGCTCTAGCATCCTCTGTTATCCTCCCCTCCTCCACAGGACTCATATGCTCATCAGGCTCAGCGGGGTGGCACTAGTGGCCGCAACCAGTCAGGCGGGCGCGGTTCGTCCAGGTTCCTCTGCTCTCACTGTGGTCATACTGGCCATTCTGTTAACCATTTCTGGCAGAAACATACTCATCTTCGCCCCTCCGATGGTGCCTTTTCCTCACCCTCCGCCTCCTCTCGGCCATCTGCCTCTGTGGCCACGACTTCAGGTAGTGCCCACGTCATTACCTAAGGTAAATGGCTGATTGACTCTGGTGCTACAAATCACATGACCAAAAATCCTCATTGCTTCTCTCTCCTCGAAACACATGATCGGTTGACCCCGGTTCATGTTGTGGATGGTTCCCCTTCCCTGGTTCATTGGATGGGCATGGTTCAAGTCACCCCGTCTCTTTGCCTGGCGGACACCCACTATGTCCCGACGTTCCCTTGCAATTTATTATTCGTTACTACTTTATGCAAGTAACTTCAGCGCTCCGTCTTATTCACTCCAATTTCTTGTTACTTACAGGACCCGAGGACCCAACAGACGATTGTTACTGGGACTGAGAGCAATGTCCTATACTTCCTCGACAACGTTTTCGCTCTGTCCACCTACTCCTCCTCTTCTACAAATCTGCTTCAATGGCATCTTCGCCTTGGACATCCTCCTCCTTGAATTCTTCATTAGCTTCTACCCCACTTACCTCAGACCAATCCTCCACTCAACTATGATGCGTGTCAGCTTGGCAAACATCATCGCTCCTCCTTCCTGCCGAAGCAAGGTCGTGGCTCTTCTCACCCGTTTGATCTCATTCATTCTGTTTTCTGGGGTCCTGCTCCTACTCTCACCATTGGTCGGGGTAGTTCCTACTTTGTAACTTTTATTGATGATTTCTCTAGATGTAACTGGGTGTATCTATTTAAAGATTGCTCTGAACTCTTTTCTGTCTGGCAATCCTTTTATTTTATGATAAAAACTCAATTTGATATTTCTATTAAAGTCTTTCGCTCTGATAATGCTAAGGAATATCTTAGTCATGAGTTTTCCTTTTTTTGTATGCAACATGGTCTTGTTCATCAGACCAGCTGTGTTTTCACCTCCCAGCAAATTGGGGTGGCGGAGCATAAAAACCGTCACCTCCTTGATGTCGCTCGCAATCTCATGATGCAGATGAAGGTGCCTCGCTCCTACTGGGGCTATGATGTGCTCCTCGCCTGCTATCTCATCAATTGCCTTCCCTCTACGGTTCTCCATAGACAGACCCCCTTCTCCATTCTATACCCAAGCAAGGAACCATTTCCTCTCCCTCTCCATATCTTTGTGTGTACAGCTTTTGTTCACGCTCTGGCAGCTCCCCGTGACAAGGTTTCCCCCCGTTCCAACAAGTGTGTCTTTTTGGGTTACTCTACCACTCAAAAATGCTATTGTTGTTTTGATCTCGTTCTGTGCAAGCAAATTGTCTCCGCAGACGTGACCTTCTTCGAGAATGCATCATACTTCTCTCCTACATCCCCTCTTCCTCCTGATGTCTCTGATTCTCCACCATCTCTCTCCGTTCCTTCCACGCATATCGACGTATCCCCTCTTACTTCATCGGGAAGTGGTCTTGAAGAAACAGATTTGTACTCTCTCCTTCATACCCCCTCCACCTTCTCCCTCTTCTACACAGCCGTCTCTCTAGTCTCGGGCTAGCCTTCTCCGCCACGGATGCTCCGTTCACTGAGGCACGCGTCGACCTGGATCTTCCCATTGCACTTCGCAAAGGTGTGTAGACGTGTACTCAACAACTGCTTACTACAGTTATTTCCTATGATTGGCTTACTCCTTCTCGCAGGTGTTTTGCCTTGGCTATCTCGGCTACTTCCACTCCCTGCAGCTACCAGGAGGCTCTTGTTATTCCTCATTGGAAATCTGTCATGGATGACGAGATTGCTACTCTTACTGAAAGGGGTACATGGACCATTGTTCCTCCACTAGTGGGTACTGAAGTGGTTGGCTGTCCCTGGGTGTTTGTTGTGAAATTTCACCCCGACGGCACTATGGATAGCTACAAGGCCCGGCTGGTGGCCAAAGGCTTCACTCAGACAAATAGGGTTGATTACTTTGATACTTTCACTCCGGTTGCTCGCCTCAGCACCATCCGAGTTCTCCTCTCTATGGGTGTCAACCGAGATTGGGTTATTTCCCAGCTTGATGTAAAGAATGCATTTCTCTATGGGGATCTTTAGGAGGATGTCTACATGGAGAAACCTCCTGGGTATGTTGCTCAGGGGGAGACACGAGTATGCCAGTTGAAGAAGGCCATTTATGGCCTAAAGCAGTGCCCTCGTGCGTGGTTCGACAAGTTCAGTGGCATTGTGGCTACCATCGGCTATGCAAGGAGTTCGGTCGATCACTCCTTGTTTATTTGCAAAACCTCCTCGGGACTGGTGGGTTTGGCGGTGTATGTGGATGATATTCTTTTTACTGGCGATGACCAGGCTGGGGTGGACTTGACAAAGAAACACATCCGTCAACACCTAGTCACGAATGATATGGGCTCCCTGAAATACTTTTTGGGGATAGAAATCTCTCTGAAGCTTGACTCGTTGGTTATATACCAATGAAAGTATGCTCTTGATCTTCTACAAGAGGCGGGATTGACTGGTGCGAAACCGGCCTGGTATCTCATGGATATTGGAGAAGACAAAACATGGACAGATGACTCGCCTCTTCTATTTGATGTCACGACGTACAGATGTTTGGTGGGAAAACTCATTTATCTCACGGTGACCAGGCCCGACATCTCCTATGTTGTATGCAAGGTTAGTCAGTTCATGCAAGCTCCTAGGGAATGCCATCTTCAGTCTGCCTTGAAGATATTAGAGTATGTCAAAACAGCACCAGGAAAAGGGATAATCTTTTAGATTAATGGTCATCTGAAGGTTGAAGCATACTCAGATTCAAGCTATGCGGATTATAAAGGAGATCGTAAGTCCACATCAGGTTTTTGCACAATTGTTGGAGGAAATCTTGTGAGCTGGAAGAGCAAGAAACAGTCTGTTGTCTCCAGATCCAGTGCAGAAGCCGAATATCGGAGTATGGCGTTCACTACGTGTGAGTTAAAATGGTTGCGTGCTCTCATGTTTGACCTAGGCGAGGTCTACGACTATCGTCTTCCTACGTTATGTGACAAGAAGGTCGCTATATACATATCCAAAAATCCAGTCTTCCATGAGAGAATAAAACATATAGAAGTTGACTACCATTTCATTTGGGAAGTGGTCTTGAAGAAACAGATTTGTACTCCATTTGTCACCTCCGACAAAGAGTTGGCGGATATCTTCACAAAACTGGTTTCTACTTTCTTCTTCCACATTTGTGACAAGTTGGGCATGATTGATATCTATACTCCAGCTTGAGGGGGAGTGTTGAAGTATGAGACCGAGCGGCCTGGCGGTGTAAGTCTGGCGGGTTTACTCTCCGGCCGTTTGGTATCCAGACTGTTGTTGTTTGTAGTCCGAGCGGTCTGGTACTTTCTCTCAGACGACTTGGAGACCGGGCGGTCTAGCGGTCTCCTAATGTGGCTTGTTCTCCTCCTTATGGTGTTGCCAAGCGGTTAGCCCATTGGTCTAACCGCTCGGCCTGTTCGGTCGCTTTATTTTCTATCCGCACAACTATGCAAATTTTTAGTCTCACATTGTTTACTTGTAATCTCCCCTTTCTCCTCCATTCTATAAAAGGGAGGTCATACCTTTGTAAATGATAACTTTTTGGATAATGAAACTTTCAATTATTCAATTTCTGGCTTGTTTTTTATTCGTTTGTTCGCTACTTTTTACACGACGGACAACGAAACTTGATGGAAGTTTGCAAGGCTATGAAGTGAATGGAGTAAATGGCCAATTCTCCTTGGATGATGGCTTTTTGCTAAACGATGGTCGTTTGTGCGCTCTGAATATGGGTAAGTTAATAAATGAATTGATGTATGAAGCTCATTTTACAAATTACTCAATTCACCGAGGGAGCACAAAAATGTATAAAGACATGAAACCGCTATTCTGGTGGCCGGGAATGAAGAAATACATAGCACTTTATGTGGCTAAATGTCAGACTTGTGCCTTAGTGAAAGCTGAATGCCAGAAGCCTGGAGGTTTTCCGAAGTCGCTACCTATTCCGGATTGGAAGTTTGATGATATTTCCATGGATTTCGTGCATGGTTTGCCGAGGTCTCAACACAGTAATGATTCGGTTTGGGTGATCGTAGACTGGATGACTAAAGTGCCACAATTCATTCCGAATAAGATGGACGATTCAGTGGAAATTTTGGCAAAGCTTTATGTTGAACAAATAGTACGATTACACGGTGTTCGTCATAGCATCGTAAGTGATCGAGATGGACGCTTCAGTTCGAATAATTGGAGGCTAATCCATCAGTTGTTGGGGACAAAGTTACAGTTACATACGGCCTTTCATCCACAAACGGATGGCCAAACTAAGAGAACCAACAGAATGATGGAGGACATGCTCCGAATGTGCACCCTGGATTTCAGAAAGAGATGGGAAGATCATCTCTATATGGTAGAATTCCCCTACAATAATAACTATCAAGCTAGTATAAATATGCCACCGTTTGAAGCTTTGTATGGTAGAAAATGTCGTACACCCTTACCTTGGGCAGAAACAGGCGAGCCAAAACTCTACAAGCGTAAGGAAGTCAAAAAGGCAAATTTGACTATACGCTCTATTCGAGAGAGGCTCGTAATGGCCTAAGATAGGAAAGCCAAATACTACAACGCGAAGTACTAGAATGTGGAATTTACGGTTGGCGATTGGGTCTATTTGAAAATCAAACCCTTCAAGTGCGTGTCCAGGATTCGGTGCTTGAAAAAGTTAAGTCCAAGGTTTGTGGTCCGTTTTAAGTAATAGAACGAGTTGGAGAGGCTGCCTATCGACTAGCTCTTTCGGCAGAATTGAGTGGATTGCATGATGTGTTCCACATATTAGTGCTTAGAAAAGCCGCAAAAGATGCAGCTCAAGTAATTGCGAATGATCGCGTACCGGTCGAATCAGGGCTAATGAGGAAGGTTAGACCCATTCAGATAGAGGATAAAGCGGTTAAGCAGCTTCAAAATAAGACAATCAGGATGGTCAAAGTTAGGTGGGACAACTGTGGCCGTAAAGAGCTAACATGTGAGCATGAGCATACCATGTGTGATGAATATCCCGAGTTGTTTGTGTAAATTATTATAACATTGTTTGCATGAATAAAAAGTTGTTGTAACTGATAAGTTGATGTTGTCATTATAGCTATAAACAAATTTCTGGACGAAATTTCTGTAAGGAGGGGAGGGTTGTAACACCCCAAAATTGACAGTAGAACTTTTGTCACTGTCGTCGGGAGACAGTGTGTATCGCCTCATGACGATAGTGGCGTTCGTTGATCCGCGCTCGACAAACTCAACAGTTTCGACAAATCATCGAACTGATATCGCCGAGTGGTGACAGTGGGTATCGCCAAATGGCGATAGTGATGGAACTCAACGCCATAAACCATTGAGTGAGCTCGAGCCACTCGACGGCTAGAAGCGTTGAGTGAGTTACTTGCTTTGTTAACATCGGGAGATAGTGGGTATTGCCGAATGGCAATATCAAAAAAGCGTTGAGTCGGCACTCGACGCTCTCGACGCTCACAATGCACTCGATGCCTGAAAGTGTTGAGTGGCGTGATATCGAGGGCAACAGTGGTTGTCGCAGGGCGATAGTACCACGTGGCGTATGACATGTGTCAGATTGGCTATTGAGAGGCCATTAAGCAGTGGTTGACCTAAAGCAGTCAAAGCGGTGAAGGTTATTGTCAAGTGGCGACAGTCGATATCGCCAAGCGACTTTGCAAAAGTTGACAAGTCGACTCAAATCCTGGCCTTTGCTTTATTTTGAATGATAGATCATGTGGCTGGGATTTATCCCGAATCCACTTAACCGAAGAAGAATATGAACGAGGTTTTTTTCTCTTTTTCTCTCTCTCTCTCTCTCTTCATTTCTTTATTTTCCTTGAGTGAAAAGGAAAGAAGAAGCTAAGGAAGTGCTGGGTTGAGCTTTATCAGTTCACGAAAGGAGATCTCTTGGTCGGAGGCTAGATCCGAGGATAGATTTGCGATGAGGAGAACGACGTGCTTCTTTCCATCCACAGAGAAAAGCTTCGCCATGGCTCCGAAGAGAACTACAAGGGTAACTATCTTTCTTCCTTGGACATGTGAAGTCCTTAATTTGGCATATGCATGGATTTCCCCCACCAAAAGGTGGAATATTGAGGGATTTCCATTGGGTTGATGCTTGATATCCCCAAAAGGTCTTGCATATACATCCAGAAATGTGTAGTATGGAATAGGCATGTTGTGTTAAGCCCATCTGGACAAGTTGGTCTGGATTGGGGATGCTTTATATTGTGAACCGGAGAAGACTCCATGTATAAATAATTATTTTATGGAATCTGTGGGTTATGCCTGCGAATTGGAGTAACAGTAAGTACTGGAGAGGATCTCAAGGAAAATACCCAGGTGAAATCACAGTTGTGGAAACTGTTGATATCGTCGGGAGACAATGGTTGTCACCGACGACGATAGCTACCAAAGAGCTGTTTGTGATGTGAAAGACCAGGTTTTTGGCACTGCAGGTTGCCGCAGTGATTGGGTTGAGTTTGGGCGCAGAAAGAGAGTTATGTGGATTCCGCCTGGTGATTCTGATGAACGCTGGCATTAACTCCCTTTGTGATTGTGAAGCCAGTCCTTGGTGGACATTATGGCTATTGGGATCTATGAGATCTTAAAAGGCTTCATGCCGAACGGACAAGGGGATGCCGAACAGCGTCAGTCTAGACATTGAACTGGTGATTTGAGAAATGGGCAAAGGCTAAACTGTATCCGCGTTATGGTTGTCAACTTGAGTTTCCCGGGTTATTGGGCATTCATTGTAACACATAATGAGAGTCTTAGGCCTGCATGTCATTAAGACTAAAGTCTCCAGCTAGAGGCTGTGGAGCGCAATGCTCAAGGTTGCCATTGGAAACAGAGGTGGGACCTGACACTTCGGCACACCGAATATGTGCGTTGAGTGTACGGAACATTTTGGCCGCTGAGTCATTCGTTTGGGATATTTTTAACTGTTCGTGAGTGCACTTTCTTGTGATATATCTTCTTGTGAAATGCTATGCCTGCAGGGAAGGAATATCGCTGCCCCGGGTAAGGGGTAGGGTCATTATAAATTGGTCAGCTGAATGCTGACCGTTGCTTTATTTGCCACCGTTGTTGTGGATTGTCCCCATGCAGGTGCTGGGGAGCCGAGCAGAAAATAGTGTACTGAAGCCCTTGCTGTTGCTGCTGCTATGCTAGCCCTCGAAGCCCAATGAAAGAAAAGTGTTTTGTGATTTTTATGTGTGGCTGACATGCGTGCCGATGTTTATAATCCACACGTACAAAGAAAACTTGTAAGGACTTAATGCCAAACATTATTGTGTAATTTGTATACATTCTTGTGGGATATATATAAATATGGTAGTTTATATATAGTGGACATTCATGGATAATGAGTTCAAGTTTAGTACCTAATGCTTCCGCTAGAATGCTCTGTGTTAGGATGTGTATACTGGTTTTGATATTCATAAGTAATATGCCCGCCTGTATGTAGAATATGGCGTGTGGCCCTGGCCCGACCCTCTATTATATTTCATGTGACAGACGGAGATGTTACAACATATGCATTACATAAAACAAATGGCATATGTCTATACGCAAAGATACCAAATGGGTAAGTGAATGTTGTTTTCTCATGTACTTTTAGTGCTATAGGGATTTGGAAATATCCAGATAATCCTACTAGAAAACAATAATAAGAATGTCCTGATAATCATTCTAATATTTGATCAATAAATGGTAGAGTGAAATGGTCTTTCCTAGTAGCATCATTTAACTTCCGATAATCAAACAGACACGCCAACCTATTACTATTCGCGTTGCAATCAATTCATTCTTATCATTTGCTACTACTGTTAACCACCCTTCTTAGGAACGACTTGTACAAAACTAACCCATGAACTATCCAAAATAGGGTATATCATTCCAACATCTAACAACTTAACAATCTCAGCTTTCGCTACCTCTTTCATATTTGGATTTAGACTACATTACAGTTGAATAGAATGCTTATAGTTTTCTTCCAAAAGGATTTTGTTGGTGAAAAAACTAGGGTTGATACCTTTTATATCAGTTATTTGTCATGCTATAGCACCTTTATACTTCTTTAGCACAGTTGTTAACTATTGTTTTTTAGTTTCAGAAATATTAGAAGAAATAATAACTGGGTAAGTAGAATTACATCCTAAGAATGCTTAAGATGATCCGGTAATTTTTTAAGTTCTACTATCGGTGGGTCCTTAGTATTATTCTTAATAACTTCAAGATCTCCTTGTTTAATCAAATTATAATTAATCTTCCTATTCATCGAAACAGAGTTATCTAGATAATATAAATGTTCCACAGTATCTTTATTTTTCTCTTCTTCTAGATAACTGTTAGTGATGCAAATCTCTAAAGGATCTCTATAATATAATTCAGAGTTCATAGAAGTCATAATATTATCAACACCATGACAAAAATAGAAACAATCATCATTATCCAAAGATTGCTTCATTGCATTGTTGATTTGAAAAGTAACTTCATCTTCCCCTACTCGCAAAACTAATTTACCATCAAAAACGTCGATAAGAGCTCTAGATGTGGTTAAGAATGGATGACCTAGTATGAGTGGCACTTCTACAATTTCATCCATATCTAGAATAACAAAATCGATGGGGAATATAAACTTATTTACCTTAACCAATACATCCTCTACTATTCCTCCAGGATACTTAACCGAACGATCTGCTAATTGAATACTCATTCTAGTAGGGCTAAGTTCTCCTAGACCAAGTTTCAAATATAGTTTACAAGGCATTAAGTTTGTACTAGCTCCTAAGTCTGCTAAAGCTTCTTTCACTTGTAAATCACCGATTAAACATGGAATTGAAAATGAACTGGGATCCATAAGTTTTTGTGGTAATTTGTTCTGTAAAATAGCGGAACATTCTTCAGTAAGTGTTACTAAAGATAATTCTTCTATTTTATTTTTATTTGAAATCAAGTCCTTTAGAAATTTAGCATATCTCGGCATTTGAATGACTTCAAAAAAAGGTAAATTAACATGTAATTGTTTAAACATATATAAGAACTTACCATATTGAGCAACCATGCGATCCTTGTTCAACTTCGCTGGATATGGTATTGCTGGTTGACACTCCTTCGATTTTGAATTCATCTCGTTCTATCTGTCACAACTAGACTCCTCTTGTTGTGCTTCCTTTGGAAGCCTTTGGTCTTGTAATTCCTTTCCACTCCTCAATTATATTACTTTTGCATGCTCCTTCAGGTTTGTTTCGGTATTACACAGAAGTGTTCCTTGTTGTCTTTAGATACCATCATTGGGAGCTGACCTATTTGACTCTCCAAATTCCAAATAGAGCTCTCTTAATTCCGGAAAGCTACATCAGTTGTTTCCATGAACTTAGTGAGTACATCTTCTAATGATGGTTCCTTTGCTCCGATTAGTGTGGTTGTCCGAACACAGGTTGCTTACCTCGATTTCCTTGTCCTCCCCAAGAGAAATTGGGGCAGTTCCTCCATCCCAGACTGTATGTAGAACTATATGGGTTATTTTCTTGGTTGAAGGGAGGTCTGGTGTTGTTTCTCATATTGTCAACATGTTCATGCACTTGAGGTTCACAACAATACACTCAACTAAATGAAGGGTCCCATTGTTAAGGTACCAAGGAGGGTGATGCTAAACATAGGTTATCCATCTTCCGATGAAGCTTCTCCACTTGAATAGCTAAGGCAGTGATTGCATCCAATTCGTAGATTCCTGAATGCTTATTATGCTTTTGTCTTACGGTAGACAATTGATAGTTGTTCATTGTCATGTCTTTTATCAACTATTGAGCTGCTTCTGGTGTCTTATTGTTCAAGCTGACTCCACTAGCTGCATTGATTATCTATTTAGTGGCTGGATTGAGACCATTATAAAAGGTTTGAATCTGAATAAGGGAAGGTAATGCAAGATGGGGACACTTCCTTAATATTTCCTTGAATCGTTCTCATGTGTAATACAACGATTCAGATTCTAATTGAGCATATGTAGAAATATCATTCCTTAGCTTTGCAGTTTTCGCTGGTGAAAAATACTTCATCAAGAACTTCTCAACCATTATATCCTATATAGTGATTGACCCTCTAGGTAATGATTTTAACCACTGCTTCACCTTTTGCCTTAGTGAGAATGGAAAAAACATCAATTGAATGGCATCATTGGTAACACCATTGATCTTAAATGTATCACATATCTCCAAGAATCCGGCTATGTGTGTGTTGGGATCTTCAACTTGCAGGCCATCATATTGGATATACTGTTGAACCATCTGAATAATGCTAGGCTTCAAATTGAAATTATTGGTGTCAACTGGTGGTCTAACAATGTTGACCCAATACCCTGGAGATTAGGTCTAGCAAAATCATACATGGTTTGCTCGTTCTGATTTGACATGTTATCTGGATGATGATCTCCTAAGTTTACTGTTTCCTCTTCTTAAAGTCTGTTTGAATTATCTGTCTTATCAGTTCTCACATCCCTTTATGAGGTGTTGCGAATAATCCGTTCCAGGTTAGGATGAAACAGTGTTATCCTAGAATTTCTCTCCCTGGTCAAAAACGAACAGACTATAATACAAATATTAAGCGATATAATTATGCAATAAACTAATTTACAATTATATGTTAGTAATCAAAAATTGGAAGATTAATAGAGTTTAAGCTTTCAAAATATTGAAAACGAGTCCCCGTCAATGACGCCAAAAACTTGATGCGATTATTTCTACTCTAGTATAAACTATGCAGATAGGTATAAGCTAAATTTATTTTAATCTCAGGCACGTGCACCTATCAATCATAGGATAGGAGAAATCTATATCTCAAATTGTATTCCTCAGGGTCTTTCCAAGTATTCGTACTCACTCTCACTCTATTATCATACCTATATATAAAATTGGTTATTACTCTAAATTAACATTAATAAAACTAATTGGATAAAGTGACATTGGAGGATTAAGGATGGTAAAAAGCAGATAGTCTAAGAGTAATCACATGAGAATATTCCCTCATTAATTCAATTCTTTGTAACCACTTATTAATAATATTATCAAATTCATTCTATTGTAAGAGATAAATCTTTATCGAATTCTCGCTCAGGCAATTCAATAGCTAAACTTAAGTTGAGTAAATTTTCTATCGAACAATTCACAACACTCAAATGTGCATTAATATAAAGTAACCCTGTATAATACATAAATTCATGAAATCCTATCTCTAAGATACCATGAATCTCATTATCCGTATTTCCATTATCCAAACAACATATCTCTCAATCATGAAATTTGAAATACAAAGTGAAAGAACACCAGAGGATGCAATTATAAACAATCATCACAACCTTCAAATTTCTCAATTTAGAAGTTTGGGATTCATATAAAACAAATACTAATTTCAAATCTATGATCAATCTCTTTAATTGAAACAACACATACAAATAAAATACCACAAATCCGAAATGAAAACCAGCATACATGATTACTAAATCTGTTCAGAAAAACAAGTCTCATGCGAAAAGTAAAATAATGTTTAGATCCACTAAGAGAAGGTGGAAATTAAAAGAGATACATAAAAATTAAACCATATGAATTATCTCCTTCGACTTCCCCATCGCTTGAGTGCTCTACTTTCGTCATCCAGAAAATCTCCAAGTCCTTGAATACAAAAGTACCCTTTCTATTTTTTGCACGTTTTTATAGTCTTCTTGCAAAGAGAGGTTGAACACGGGTTCCAACACGGTTGTGTCACAGGCTGTGTAGGGTATGAAACATATGGGAAGTTTGGTATGAAAAGGTGCGCCTGGTCGTGAGCCGTGTCATTTGACATGGATGGTAACACGGTCGTGTGTTCTTCATGGCTCCACACACGGGTTGGTTTGGCATCAGACCTTTGATTCTTCCAAATAAGGACACTGGTAGTGACACGGGCGTGTCCCTACCCGTATGGTGCTCTTGTAAATTTTTAAACCTTTTCTTCCAAGAATTGTGATATTTCCAGAGAAGGCATGTCCCTACCCATGCATACCCAATCCAAGACCTTTTCCATCAGTCATGTTGGATCCGTGAACACCTCTGTTTGCTCAAAGACTTTTAGTTCCAAGGAATTGCAATACCTGCATTAAGAAGATTAATGAATAAATAAATAAATAACATAAAAAAGGAAATAAAGGAAAATATATATTGTGCTCTTATATTCATGATAATTCAAATTCTTAACTATTTTTGTGCAATTATAACGAATGGAGGTAGATAATAGTGGACAAGATTATAAATATGATAATATAAAGGACTTATATAAATGTACTTATCAGTGTTCTAGGAGAAGAAAATTCTTGATGAATCTCATGCTCTTCACAGAACTCTGTCATGCCTTCAGACTAGAATTCAGTTCCATGGTTACTTCTAATTTTGTCCACAGAACTGTTAAACTCATTCTGAACTTGCTTGACAAACTTGATGAAGATATCAAGGGTCTCATTCATTTTCTTGAGAAAGAACGCCCAAGTAAACTAGGAATAGTCATCAGCCACCACAAGGTGTAGACTTTCCTACCAAGGCTATGAACAGGCATCGGAACAAATAGGTCCATATGTAAAAGGTATAGACACCTCACAGAGTCTTTGGAACTAGTGACCTTGAAGGAAGCTTTGGTCTCCTAACCCTTTTGGCAAGCTGAGCAAATGATATCATTGGTGCACCTAACATTTGAACCATTCCTGACAAACTCTTAACAAAAGAGATTGCCAATAGTCTTGTAATTCAAGTGAGCAAGTCTCTTGTACAACTGGACACAATATGAGACTTCTTCATTTGCTACAAGGCAAATTCGAAAATCTGAGTCCAGACATAGAAAGTTTAAACAGTAAACATTTCCACTACTAGTGCCTGTCAATATGACCTCTTGGTCACTTGACCTCCTAATCAGGCACTCAACGTTGTGGTTGACAATAATATAGCCAAGATCAGAGAGTTAGCTTATTCTTATAAGTTTGTGTTGCAACCCATCAACATAAGCGACTTTTGTGATAGTGACTATACCATTGGTAAACTTACCAAGGCCTCTAGTTACCCCTCTATCAGAACCACCAAAGTTAACCTTTGCCCATTTTTCACTAGGGTGAACTCCTTCAAGTTGCTCCTTGTCCCAGTCATGTGCCTGGAATAACCACTGTGCAAGTACCATATTGGGGTATGGTCACTTAAACTAACCTGCAATAAGAAATTTACTTTACCATACGAACCCAATTTTTACTGGGTCCTAGGTGCACATTAGTTTGAAACTGAACATATCCACCAACAAAATTTATGACTGGTGAATTGACTCTAGCTCTGACCACACTAGGATTGTGCCAGTAGTCAATGGCATAAGGGTCTATCTTGCCACAACACCAACAATCATGTATGTTTTATCTTCTTTTCTGTGTAGGCCTAGCAGTTGTTTTGACTGCAGTATTGATAGAAGGAAGAGGTGCAATAGCCATTTTCTGTTTCCTTTCAGCATGGATTTGGCTGAAGGTTGGTTTGCTTGCTGTCTTGTGTGTCCTATTATGAATCGCATCACCACACGTTTCTTTTCAGAAAGTGTGCTCTTGATAGCATCAGAAACATCCATATAAGGCAAGCTAACAGATTGACCCTTATTTAGATTCTATGGTGACAGGTTCTGAAAATTGGCTGCAGCCACATTTTTGAGAGGGGGGCTGTAGCGCCAAAAACAAATGGTCCCTGATGCGCCAATTGAATTTCTTCATGGGTAGCCTTAAAGGCACTTACCCTACTATGCCTTCTAGAATGGCTGAGAACATCTTTTGTTACACTTGTGGAAGCACCATTCATGTAGTGACCATATATACTTTCCTGGTCATACTTATTTGAGGGGAATATCACCCTCTTGAATGGGTTAAGTGGCCTATATGACTTAGGAACAACTGGAACTTTCCCTTTCCCTTTGTGATGGGCAGGTCTTGTGTTACCCTTGAAGTGCAACCCCTTCTTACCCTCCTATGAGGAGAAGGAAACTATCAAGGGAAACTGTATTGGGCTGAGAGAAACTGTCCACAATTGTCACAACCCGCATTTTCACCGCATAAAATAACTTATCAGAGTAAGAGAAAACGCGCGTCATGATGCCACGTCAGCAGGGGATAATTGCGGACGCTCAGGCAGATACCCACTTAATCATGAAGAAAGATTCTTTAAGCTATTTTAAGGAAAATCAGTTAAGTGCAGTAGTTAGACGTATCCCTCGGCTTAGTGGCTCATTTAGTCCACGAATCAAAATATAGTTATACGCTGCAGAAAAATACATGTTTAGATTGACTCAAACATCCTACATGAATATAAACATCCCCAAAGGACAACTCATGTTATGCATGACTCTAAATTTATAATAGTAGTAAGGATAACTTTTACGGTGACTAAATATAACAAGTTAGAGTTTTTTTAAAATTATGCAGTGCATGAAGTCGTAGTAATAGATTTTATAGTTGAAAATACCTAACATGCATTCCTAGCAAAAATCATACCAGAGAGCAAGTAGTCCACATCCACATATAGAGAAATAAGCAGCAAGCAAGTATCAAAAAAATTACAATTCTGTGGGTGCCAACAAACTGACACGAACCCACTAACAGAAAAGTATGTCTGAACCAGTAATTACTAAACAACAAACTACCTCGCTGAGACGAGGTAACAACCACGACCAACACTGCCGCCCAGAAACTCCAAAACTAGCTCTGTTATCTGCTACTGCTCTGAACCTGAGGCATTCCAAAGACAGAACACCTCAGCAAGAAATCACAAATGGTGGCAGAAATTAATAAGCCCCAAATAAACAAAGGTCAAAGGGGTACCAACCCAAGACCAACATTACTTAAATAATGCAAAAAGAGGAACAAGTCATCATCGGGAAAAAGAACACATACGTGATTTGTCACGTACAACAATGGTACACCAGACGCATGAGGCTATAAGGTGACAACATGAATTATTCGTAAGGAAAGAGTACAAAACCTTTATTAGGCACATGTGGTCGACTCTACCCAAAAACACGGGCGAGGTGGTCACTCGTGGACACACCAGCAAAAAACACAGGCGAGGTGGTCACTCTTGGGCACACCCACACAAATATAAAATCCGTCTAACAGTGAGGGAGTCTCATACTCTCCACCATACACCGCAGACACCCAAAAACTAGGTAGACTTCCACAGGGCACTAATAAAGGGAACAAACACTGCGGAGGTGGAATCGTTCACTAACTCCCGCAATCAAGAACACCAAGAAAACACCACATATCTCGAGATTTGGCTCGTCATATTTTACTTGACATTACTAGTTTCAAGACATGACTAATAAACTCTTAGGAACGATTTACAATCCGAATTAAACTGTAATACGTTTGATAACGAAAGCTAAGACATTTAAAGTCATCAGTAAGACACTTCAAGATCGATCAAACATATCCGGACAAAATCGAGTTCACCATGACAAACATTACAACATTATGTCATCATTGAGAATGTTAATTATAAAAATAATTTGGAAGAATAAGTCTAGAAAATTTTAAAGAACATGAAAACATAGCCGTTACCATCTAATCGAAAAAGGAGAAACGAGGAGAAACCACCACTTGCCTTGGTTTTACCGAAAAAGTCCTCTGAATCACTCCACGTCGTAGATCAGGGAAAAATGATGCGGGAGAAGTTGAAATCTAAAGAAGAACGACCGAAAAGGTGGTTAGGGCCGAAAAACCCTAACGAGAAATCTCAAGGAACGGGGAAAATTTTATCACGATGGTGTAGCTCTCGGCGAGAGCTTTCCAGATCTATGTTCGGATGAAGATTTCGAGCACTGGAGCAGCGTCGGCGGCCACCAGAAGGTTCACGAAATATTTCTCTCTCATGCTCACGCCGCTCTGGTTCGGGAAGAAAAAGAATCGGAATAAGATGATGGAATTCTCTCTGATATAAATATGTATATATATATACATATATATATATATATATATATAATATATATATGTTTATAAAATGTTCTGTCTAAAAACGGAATATTTACGCTCGGGTGCGCGGACGATGAAAATAAAGGTTCAGGATAGCTTCAAATCGAAAATTAGCCAACATGAAAGTTGTAGATCTCGTCGAGACGCACAAATTTCATTATAACCATTTTTCCATACGACATCGTTTTGAAACTCAAAAAGGCTCCCGAACATAAACTGCAACGGACTACGCGAGAACAAGCTTACGGGTACCCGAGAGGTAGAAAACGGCTACTCGAGTAGGTAGAAACAGACACTTAAGTATAAATAAAAAAATTACTCGAGACAGAAATATAGTACTCGAGTAGGAGAAAAATCACTCGTGTAGGTATATAAATTCACTCGAGTAGTTAAAAAATCAGGCACTCGAGAGGCAGGGATTGAAGACTCCAGAAGTACTCGAGTAATATACTCGAGAGGCACTCAAGCAGAAGAAGAAGAATAAACCTTTGCAGAAAGAATAATTTTTTTGCAAAAAAAATCCTTTGATCAAACTATACAAATGAATAGTAAATCACATTTTTGAATAGTGCTATAATATTAAAATATTCATATTTATTTATTTTTGAATAAGTAAACTACGAGATCAAAACAGAGGCCCAAACGCGTGCCGAATTAAATGGAATTCGCACCGTAGGCGAACACTGACGCTACGAACGTAACGACGGAGTCAAAACCAAAATCCGACGAGCAATTCACGAGATATTAATCTTCAAAGTATGCGGCAAACAAAAACAATCCAAAACATCGATTCCGCCCCGAGACTCCAAAAATACTCGGGTTGCGACAAAACTTGACGAGCAAGTCCAAAATTACTTAACTGAAATTCAAAGGGCAAAATTTTCCCATTACAACAAGAATTCGGCCGACTCGACCGCACAGATGCGAAAATGCCTTAACGGTATTGCGTCACCAACTCGACGTTAAAAGTAACGTCGCGACGTCATAAATCTGACGTTACCCATTCAAATAAAATTATCAAAAAATCGAGGGCGTTACAACAATACCTTTCTCCGTCTGGAGTTTTTCTTCAAGATTTTTAATGAGACTATTTTGCTCTCAATAGTCTCCATGTGGATGCCTAACAGGGTTATCAGTTGACTGAGTTTCTGATGGAGACGATGACCCCCAACATGATGAAGAAGATTACAACATGCTTATGGAAGATATTTCTCCATCTCCAACCAAAGACTTACGAAGCCAATGTGACCTTGTGAAGCGACGCTACAACCTCCGCCCTCGGTGCAAGACACCCACTTAATTTTTTATTTGAATTTAATTGCTATTTTGTGAGCATTTATATTTTCATGTAATGTTTAAAACTATTGTGTGTTTTATTTTTCTAATTGGGCTACATGTAGTGAACCTGGATTTAAGCCTATATAAGGCCATGTTATTGTTCATTTTGATTAAGTTGAATGATAAGAAAATTGAAACCCTATTTCCACCTTGAGAATTTCCCTCCTCCTCCTCCTTTCAAAATTTTGGCTAAGCCCTCTTGCTCTCAATACCGCCGGTCTCCCACCTCTCTCCCCATCTTCTCCAAGTCACTGGCCCCTCCTTTTCTCTCCCTATCGAAGAAAAGTCGGCCACCACGTCTTTCCTCCAAGCTGTCAGCCTTCCAATTCCTTTAGGGTTAGGCCAACACCAAAACCACGCCCCTCTTTCCTATTTAGGAAATCTGGCCGGCCAACTCCATAAAGAAAATCAACCAAAGAGAATAGATCCCCCATTGTGAACTAACTCTAGCGTGAAGCGAAGAAGGCGTACGAGTTTCTCTACTCTTGGCGTGACTCCGGCGGAGCCGTTGAAGAGCGATCCAGATTTGTTAATCGGAATCATCCATTCTTATTGGGTAACAAAAATTTCTACTTGTGTTTGTTTCCCTCTAGATTTTCATTGTTGTGGATTTACTTTAGCATGATCTTTGAAACATTGAATTAATCATGATTTCCTTCGATTGCTTTGTTGTTCATCTTAATTTCATTTAAGTTCGAGAGTATTTGCAAACCTCGTTTTCTTTTTGTTGGGAGAGATCTTCAATTTTCGAATCGTATTTTTTTGGGGAGATCTCTTTTGGTACAACATCCGCTCGATCGGACCAGGTAGGTCCTCTTGGCATGAAAGAATATCGGTCTATACCCGTTGTTCGATTGTAAATATAATGGGTACTAGTACGTTAGCATTTAATTGATAAAATTGAATAACGTGTGCGCAGTGTTGAAAGTTTGTGCGAGTGTGGAATTAGATCATAGAGAGACATTCATGTTTAGTCCGTGAATTTCAGTTTCAACATGTAAGCCTGCATCAGTTCCCACATTGTGTGATTCAGCACAGTAGCTGTTTCAGCAAGCTGAGTAGTAGCAGGCTGAAGAGACAAAATCTCCTTAGCCTGCTTCTTAGTCAACTTCTTGCATTTCTTAAAGACATCCAGAAGTCTCTATCAATCAATTGATTGACATCACCTTCTGAGACGGAATCATCTTCACCATTAGATGAAGAGGCTTCTACATATTGACTTATCTCATACCTAGACACAGAAATGGATAGGGAATTTACCTTACTTTGACAAGGCTGATCCGGGCTTCCCTCTTCATCGGTAATTGCCATCAGTCCAGGGTAGCTGTAGGAATCTTCTTCATCAACATCCACCTCTGAGTCACTGTCCAACAATGTTAGAGGGGCCCTGACTCCTATCCTTGCAGCAGGATAGTCTTCATCTGCTGTAATAGTTTCCTGTATAGTAGTAACAATAACTAGCCCAATGTAGGCTTCTTCTTCTTCAGACTTTGATGATGATGAGTCTGTCCAGCTCTTCTCTTTCCTATCTACAAGAGACTATTTTCTTTCTTGCCCTTGTGCTTTTGGTGATATTTATTCTCACCATCCTCCCATCTCTTCATAGGGCAATCAGCAATGACTTGCCCTGGCTTGCTGCAAAAGTAATAGACAATGTTAGATGAATTCTGTTTACTGGGTTTAATTAGAGCCATACCTGTCCTCCTTGGAGGTTTTCTTCTGGTGACGAGACGAGGTGGATGGCCTGTTCTTCCAGTGCTTTTTCTTCATCAGCCTATGGAGCTTCCTGCAGAAATTAACAAAGTCCTGATCAGACATGCTGCTGTCTGATGCCTCTTATTCAGAGCAGTCTGAATCTGCTAGTCTTCTTGGAGGAGAAGGGGTCTTTCTCCTATTTATCCTTGTGGCTCAGCTTTGAAAGCCACTGACTACTCTTTAGCTTGAGATTTGCTGTTGGTATCTTCCACTTTCTTGACTGTTTGATGCATCTCATAAGAGAGCTATTTTCCAAATAGGTGTGAGGTGGAGTGTCACCGAGCTTAGACATTTCTCTGATGGAACATGTTATTGGAACATCTAGTGAGAGGCCTAAGGAGCTTATCATTTAGCTCATAATGACTGAAGACCCTTCCATAGGTCCTTTGCTCATTTACTATCCTGAAGAATCTTTCATAGCATGTGGTTATGTTCTCACCCTTGGACTGTCTGAAGGCCTCATACTCCGGGTTGATCATAGACTTTCTATCATCCCTGACCACCTCTATCCCTTCCATGTAGATCACCAGTATGTCCCACATCTACTTTACATTTTTGCAGTGAATTAGATTTTAAAGGGTAGAATCATCAATTGCACTGAAAATGATATTTTGAGCTCTCTTGTCTATGGTGGCAAGAATGACTTCATCCTTTGTCATCCCATCATAAGTCTTGGGTGTCCGGATGTTTTTATCCAGGAAAGACACTTTCATGTGGATTAAAGGTCCTTCTTTAATAGTTATAAAGATTCCAGGGTTAGCTGCTTCCATGAACAGCCTGACCCTATCCTTCTAGATGCCAAATCCCTCCTTCTTGCAGATAGGAAGCTTCATAGAACCAAGCTCCCTATAATTCACACCTGAACCCATAAGGAAAATGTGTATATACCTTGGAAGATCACTCAAATGGATAGATCCTTTTTGAGTAACCTCCTTCTGATACCACTTGAAAGTCTTTATTTTCATGGTAGCTTACAACCAAGGGGGTGAATAGGTTGTCTCGCTGATATTATTAGCTTTTTATTTTATCTTCCTCAATACTTAGTGGGTTGGCAGTAATTATCTTTCAAATACCTGCACAAAGAAAGCAACATAGAAAAGCACACAAAGATTTATAGTGGTTCCCCAACTTTTGGGTACATCCACTCTCCTCCCACATTGCCAACTTCCTGGTAGTCAAGGCCATTCTCCAAACCACTGCTCCAAAGATCATACACCTCAGATCACTAAGGATCTCTCAGTCTCCTCGAAGACTTACAAATCAGCCATAAGGGCCTAAAAATCAGGGACCAGTAGATCACCTACCTCAGGCCAAAGGCCCTACAGTCAGGCTGGGAGGACAGTCCTACCTTAGATCCAGAAAGGATCCTATATATCAGAGAGAATCACTCTCCTACAATCTCAGGCATACCGGCCCTACCTCAGATTTACAGGCAGATCCTACCTCAGGTATAAGTACCCTACAGCTCAGTGAGAATTACTCACCTACCTCAGACTTGAAACCAAGTCCTACATCTTAGTGATCAATTGACCACATACCTCAGATCCATACTGAATCCTACAACTAAGGCAAATTTTCCCTACCTCGTGCTCATAGAGCACTATAACTCAGATACAAAAAGGATCCTACATGAGTGAAATAGATTTATGTTTATCACAGAGAAATTTCTCTGTGATGACACCTTGAACTGAGTTATCTCAGCTCTAACTTTCTTCACAGCTATAAGCATCTTGAGCTGGAAGTAACTAGCAGTAAATTGCTCTGCTTACTCTTTCTTCCCAGTTCAGAATCAGCAATATTGTTCTTTCTTCTTCTCAGCTTCAGAAGTAGATATTTAGATTTGAGCTTGCTAAACTGAGAAGAAACTTTATCTGTGGAAACTTGTTCTCGGTTTCTGCACCTCCATCAAAAGGAAGACCTTCTGAACTTGCTTGTGTAGGTGAAGATGGCACCAGCTAACTAAACTTTTTGGTTCTTGTGAGAACACTTATTGGCAGCAATGGCGAGGAAGCTGAAGTCCTGTCGCAACTATTCAAGTCGATAAAACCCTAAAAGTTGTTTTTCGTCTTGGCCAATCTCTTCTTTTTGTAGTTCGCCGATCAACGGCTCTTAGGAATTAGTGGGGCCCACCTAAAGCATCCAGCTACACCTTACTTTATCGGAAGAAGACGTACAGTAGATTCTCAGCAGAGTTTGTCGTGTTCTATAGCTTCTCCATTCTTGATTTGAAATTAGTTGACTTTATCGATTTTTCAAATATTGCTGACATCAGCACCTTTGGACTTAACCAAAATCGAGCATCAGAAGAATAGGCGTTGAGTTAATGAGCTTCAGTTAACTTCAAAACACTTAGATAGAATTCTGTCTATCTAGGCGTTGACAGCATTGAGTGATCAATGCTCACCCAATGCTTTTTCATTAGTTTATTCATTCTTCATCAACATCTTAAGCGTTGAGAGCGTTGCGTGAGCATCCCTCACTCAACGCCTTTTGCTTTAGACAAATTTTCTGAATCATGGCGTTGAAAGCATTGAGTGAGCATGTCTCACTCAACGATTTCTGCCTTAACCAGATTTTTCTACTCCTTGGTGTTGAGTGAGTAACCTCCAGTCAACGTCAAACCGCTTAAGAGATTTTATTCTATTTATCTGGCGTTGAGTGAGTAAGCCACTCAATGCATTTGGACTTAGCCAAATATCAGCACCGATTTTCTGTGGCTTTAACTTATATGGAAATACTCAACGAATATAGAGTATGGCATTGAGTGAGTGAAACTCACTCAACGCCTGTAGACTTAGTCACTTTTCTGCTCATTTCTTCTTAGGCTTTTACTTCATTAGCCTGTCTCACAGCCTTTTGTTGTATGGAGTTGAGTGACCTGACTTCACTCAACGTGTAATGCCCCCACTCGTCACGTGGCATATAACGGTGGGTCCGGCCGAGGCCCCACGCCATATGTCACAGACAAGCGGCGGAATTACTTGTGAAAATCAAAATCTACTCGCATCCTAACTCAATCCATTCTAGCGCAGTATTTTTTTAGTTAAATGAAGTCAGCTAAGAGAATGTCCACTACTATATAAACTCCATATTTATATATTAACACCAAGAATGTATACAACTCACACACACATGGCCTTAAGGCCTTACAGGTTTCTCTTTGCACAAATACATTTTCGTACATCGGTACGCAGGCCGGGCACACATGAAATCCAAACACCCTGGCATTCGAAGGCCTTCCGCAGCCATCCATCCATTCCGCTCATTTCATTTCAAGTAGCAGCACCTGCAAATATATATCCACCAAAGAGCGGCAAACAAAGTAACGGTCATCTTTAGCTGACCACTTATAACGACCCTACCCCTTACCCGGGGCAGTGGTTCCTTCCCTTTATGCATTGCCATATCATAATCTCTATCAATCTATCAATCACATCCATAAAACAAATAGTGGTATCCACCAGACGCTCCGTGCACTCAGGGAACCTTCCTGGTGTACCGGGTATCCCAGTCGTACACCACCGATTAGAGGTTCTTCACATGTTGGTTTGGCGGCTCAATCCTAGTCCACCAATCCCGCAGGCTGGCGACATCCCGTCCATACCACTCATAGGTACTAACCTCACAGCATCCACAAGCAACTAGAGCAGATCGACCCACACCATCGGGTGTAGCAAGCCAGGTGTATCGATGCTCCCCAGGCATTACCACCAATCGACCCCTCACCTATTCCTGATCGACCCACCCTTGCGGTGCAGCAAGCCGGGTTTAACTTGGCTCCCTAGGCATTGCCACCAATCGATCCCTTATCTGTCCAGATCAACTGACCCTAGTGGTGTAATATGCCAGGTTTATCTCGTGCTCCCCAGTCGTGCTACCAATTGATCTCTCATCACAACCAGGAGCTTAAGCAAAGCCCCTAGTCATCCATAACCAACATCACATCTTATTCGTTCCTCCATACATTCATTCAACAAAATATAACCCATTGATAGCATCAAATCCACGGAGTCTTCTCTGGTTTACCCATGATTCATCACCAATCCAGACTACCAGTCCAGATGGGCTTCACACAGTATGCCTATGACGTACTACACTCTTCCAGCTCTAGATGCAAACTTAACGAAGGAATCGCTTACGAAATCCACCTCTTGGTGGAGGATTCCAAGCACATGCACAAAGAAAGGACTTCGATGTCCAATAAGGAGATCATTACCCTCGAAGATCGCTTCGGCGCCATGAAGAGCCGGATGGAAGTAACCGCCTCGGCATGTCCTTCACAAATCCTCTCTCGGATCTTCAATCCGCACTCCGCAGCTCCTCCAGTAGCTGACTTTCCTTCCTCCTTCCTTCCCTTACTTTCCCTTTCTTTTTCTCTCTCTCTTGGAATGAGAAGAAGAAGGAGAAAATGAAGATGAAGGGCTTTTATCTCATTTCCAGGCATTTATCCACATGGAAGGAGGCTGAACCACTGGATCCAGAATCAGGGAAACGAGTGGCTCAGATTTACCCAAAAATCACCTGAACACGGCCAGACATGCCCTGTGACACGCCCGTATCACAGGCCATGTCACTTAAGCGGTAGACAACCGACTTATCCAAACCAGTACACGACCATGTGACACGCCCGTGTCATGTGCCGTGTCACTTGACACGCCTTCCGACACACCCGTGTCCCTGGCCGTGTCACTTGACACGCCTTCCAACACACCCGTGTCACTGGCCGTGTCACTCACACAGCACAATCTCCACTTAACCCGAGCAGGACACGGCCTTGGGACACGCCCGTGTCCCAAGCCGTGTTCACCAGGACACACTCGTGTCCTCAGGCACATGCATTCCCGACTGACCCGTACAACTGACACGCCCTGTGACACGCCCGTGTCACAGGCCGTGTACTCTGCACTCGACAATCGTCGACCAAAATTCGTCGACCACACACCCAACAACCCAACCCAAGCACCACATGCCCTGGGACACGCCCGTGTCCCAGGCCGTGTCACCCATGCCTGAACCCAAATGGACTTTAGGTTGTTACAATCCTTCCCTCCTTCAAAGAAATTTCATCCTCGAAAATTGGCTCACTGCAATCAGCCACACAACCACTTAATGTTGCAACATTCGCAACCATTCAATCGAGCAAAGCGAGCCGGGTTCGAGCTCAGAGGCCATGGCGTGTCTCACCCCCAAAGCATCGCATAAACTAAACAATCATACAACATATACATACATCCATAACTTCCATTTGTGCACATGCAATCACAAAATTGATCAGGTGATCGAGAAATAAACACATCATCGAGCTATATCATAATCGAGCGATCACTTCACTGTCACAAGTGTGCACCAACATGTTATTATTCAACATACCACAACACCTATATGTACCACTAATCACAGCAGTAGTGCATCCTCATACATCTCCCATAGTCACATCCTCCAAGTGACACATATGACTATTCGACGTGTCCTTCTGCTTCTCAGCCGCCTGATTTTGCAGATATTGTTTTATCGGCTCTTGAAGTCCCAAATTGAACAATCACGGTTGAATTTCACCAACTAAGCTTTGAGGTTCTTGCACTTCCAAGTTATGCAATCGCGGTTTCGTCCGGGATACAGATGACTCAGCCACTGCTTTACCCTTTTCTTCATACTACGCACCTGTCTTTTTCTCATTCCCTGACGGGGCATTCCAACAAAAACAGGCAATATGTCCTTGCTTCCCGCAGTTATAACATATACGTGTATCAACACGTCCTTGCCCATAAGTAGCCCCCGAAGAAATAGTCGACGAAGCTGATTCAACAGGCCTAAACCTTTTCTTTTCTCATCGTCTAAACTCGGATTGCTCCGACTACGACACTTTAAACTCTGGCTTCTCCACTGCCAGTCTCTTCTTCTCTTGCACCCGCATCAAATCCTTTTCCAGCTTATGAGCCGTATCGACCAACGCTTGGAAGCCTTGGTTCACTGAACTCGGGAGGACCAACCTCAACTCATCCACCAGTAATTCATAAAAATGATAGGTCTTTCCCGCTTCCTCGGCGAAGGTAGACCCCGCATATCGCCCCAGTCTGGTAAATTCATGTAGGTACGTATCAATATCAGCCTCACCCTGCACCAGCCGTTGAAACTCGTTCTCCATCGCAACCCGCTGCGATAATGGTAAATATTTGGCGAGAAACAATCGGGAGAATTCATCCATTGAAACCTCCGCTAACCCTCGACCTTCCAAGAGATGGACCTCCATCTCATCCCACCACAGTCTCGCATCTCCTTGTAGTAGAAAAGTGGCTAAGGTCACTATCTGCTCCTCTGCAGTCCTAATTATAGTCAGAATCCGCTTTACTCTAGCCAACCATCTTCCACCTGCGTTGGGGAAATCGCTCCACCAAACGTAGGTGGATGAAACTCCATAAAGCTTTTCAATGACTTATCTATTGCTTGCGCCTCAACCACAACTACAGCATGTTCTAGCCTTGCACCAGTCTGTCCTGGTACTCCTGCAGGCCTTCCCTGCCCAGTCGGCTGCGCTTGTAATACCGCAAGCACCGTCTCCATCACCACCTGTATGGTCTCCGCCAAAGGGGGCGTAGGCGCTTCAACGGGTGTCGCACTCTCATCAGACCGCTGGGATTCAGACTGCCCAGCAACACTCCTCGCCACCTATCAATGTACAAAACACCATTAATCAGCCATATCATAACAGTAATGATACATTGACTACACACTCACGCATGTTACGTGCATTAAATACATTCCTAGTGGACATTTGTGAGTTCAATTATGTTCTCTCCTCCCAAACAATCTCAACCTGGCTCTGATACCACTTTGTAACGCCCCCACTCGTCACGTGGCATATAACGGTGGGTCCGGCCGGGGCCCCACTCCATATATCACAAACAAGAGGCAGAATAACTTGTGGAAATCAAAATCTACTCACATCCTAACTCAATCCATTCTAGCGCAGCATTTTTTTAGTTAAATGAACTCAGCTCAGAGAATGACCACTACTATATAAAGTCCACATTTATATATTAACACCAGGAATGTATACAACTCACACACACATGGCCTTAAGGCCTTACAGGTTTCTTTTTGCACAAAAACATTTTCGTACATCGGCATGCAGGCCGGCCACACATGAAATCCAAACATGCCGACCTTCGAGGGGCTTCCGCAACAATCCATCCATTCCGCTCTTTTCATTTAAAGCAGCAGCACCTTCAAACACATATCCACCAAAGAGCAGCAAATAAAGTAACGGTCAACTTTAGCTGACCACTTATAACGACCCTACCCCTTACCCGGGGCAGTGGTTCATTCCCTGTATGCATTGCCATATAATAATTTCTATCAATCTATCAATCACATCCATAACACAAACGCTGGTATACACCAGATGCACCGTGCACTCAGGGCACCTTCTTGGTGTACCGGGTATCCCAGTCGTACACCGCCGATTAGAGGTTCTTCATTTGTTGGTTGGGCGGCTCAATCCTAGTCCACCAATCCCACGGGCTGGCGACATCCCGTCCATACCACTCAGAAACCTCACAGAATCCACAAACAACCAGAGCATATCGACCCACACCATGGGGTGTAGCAAGCCGGGTGTATCGATGCTCCCCAGGCATTACCACCAATCGACCCCTCACTTATTCCTGATCGACCCACCCTTGTGGTGCAGCAAGTCAGGTTTAACTCGGCTCCCCAGGCATTGCCACCAATCGATCCCTTATCAATCCAGATAAACCCACCCTAGTGGAGGCCAGGTTTATCTCGCGCTCCCCAGGCGTGCTACCAATTGATCTCTCATCACAACTAGGAGCATAACAAAAGCCTCCAATCATCCATAACCAACATCACATCTTATTCATTCCTCCAGACATTCATTCAACAAAACATAACCCATTCATAGCAACAAATCCACGGAGTCTTCTCTAGTTTACCCATGATTCATCACCAATCTAGACTACCAGTACAGATGGGCTTCACACAGCATGCCTATGCCGTACTCCACTCTTCCGTCTCTAGATGCAAACTCAACGAAGGAATCGATTACGAAATCCACCTCTTAGTGGAGGATTCCAAGCACATGCACAAAGAAAGGACTTCGATGTCCAAGAAGGAGATCGTTACACTCGAAGATTGCTTCGGCGCTATGAAGTAGCCGGTTGGAAGTCAACGCCTCGGCTTGTCCTTCACAAATCCGCTCTCGGATCTTCAATCCGCACTCTGCAGCTCCTCTAGTAGTTGACTTTCCTTCCTCCTTCCTTCCCTTGCTTTCCCTTTCTTTTTCTCTCTCTCTTCGAATGAGAAGAAGAAGGAGAATATGAAGATGAAGGACATTTATCTCATTTCCCGGCATTTATCAACATGGAAGGAGGCTGAACCACTAGATCCAAAATCAGGGAAACGAGTGGCTCGGATTTACCCAAAAATCACCTGAACATGGCCTGACACGCTCTGTGACACACCCGTATCACAGGCCGTGTCAGTTAAGCGGTAGGCAACCGACTTAACCAAACCAGTACACGACCATGTGACACGCTCATGTCACGTGTCGTATCACTTGACACGCCTTCCGACACACTCGTGTCACTGGCCGTGTCACTTGACACGCCTTTCGACAAAACCGTATCACTGGCCGTGTCACTCACACAACACAATATCCACTTAACCCGAGCAGGACGCGGCCTGGAGACACGCCCTTGTCCCAAGCCGTGTTCACCAGGACACACCCGTGTCCTCAGGAACACGCATTCCCGGCTGACCCGTGCAACTGACACGCCCTGTGACACGCCCGTGTCACAGGCCGTGTACTCTGCACTCGACGATCGTCGACCAAAATTAGTCGACCACACACCCAATAGCCCAACCCAAGAACGACACGCCCTGGGACACGCCCGTGTCCCAGGCCGTGTCACCCATGCCTGAACCTAAATGGACATTGGGGTGTTACACAACGCTTGTTTAATTAGCCACTTTCTCAGCGTTCCACTACTTTAACTCTAACTGTATATGCTCCACTCAGCGCAATAAGTCTTCTGCCATTGAGTGAATAACCTTCACTTAACTCTTGTAGACCTGGACAGTTTTCTGTCTATCCACACCTTAGGTGTAACGCCCCTGATTTTTTGGTAATTATTTTTATTCCTATAATGCCATAATTTTGACGTTAGGGCATTACGTTTGCGCATGTATGGCTTGTCCCATGGGTAGAGTGTGGTTTTGCTCTTTGAGTTTCCTGTTTGGTTGGGTTTAGCCTGTTTGCAAGATTCCCTTCAAGCCGGGTCTGTTTTGGTGACTCGCTGGAGCCTTTTTGGGAATGCTTGTGTGTTGTCTTCAGGAGATGATTGCCAGAGTTTTTGTTCGTCGAATTTGAGTTTCGACCTTGCCGTTGGTTTCGTAGCATCGGTATTTAGCTATGATGCGAATTTCATAGAATTCAGAGTTGTTATGGATTTTGGATCATTTTAGGATTTAATGTGATGTGATATTGATTTGTAAATAAAATTAATTAATAATATAATATATATATATATATGTAATGAACAAAAACCCTATCATTACTATTCATCGTCTTTCCACTACCCGATGACGTGGTTTTTGCGAAAGAAGGAGGCGTGCGGTGGACGGAGCTTTCGGCCGGCGATTTCGGGTGATTTATTGTGCGGTTTCAACGTTTGAGTAGAGATTTGGAAAGATTTCATCGAGGGCTTCGCAATTGTGGTAAGATTTTCCCGTTTCCCCGATTTTTGTATGTTAGGGTTTCAAATTTTACCTCCTTTCTCATCCAAAAGTTTCCTAAAGCGTTGCTTAGGGCTTTCTATGGTCGATCCTTGAAGCGGCGTGTAAGACCCCCTCCCCCCTCCTTGATCGCAAAACAAGGCACGAAGGGGGAGTCTTATGCTCGTAACAGCCGCCTTCCGGTAGCATTAGCACACGGGCTAACCTGTACCACAAGACGCCTATTTCGTCGGCTACAACAATATCAATAGAACATGCCAACCCAACCAAATAAATAAGAAAGAGAAGTCAAAATCCATACTAAGTATATAATGTCCAAATACATCAATAAGGAGAAGCTAAACATGCTTTTACAAAATATCAGAGTACAGCTAAACATTGCCCAAACGGGCTACATCAGAGTACCAAATACTAACATCAGTAACCGACGGTATCGACGACACCATCACTTCAGGCCCTATCGTCCTGGCCTGGCTGTCCTGCTGCGTAGTCTGCGGCTGCTCTACCTGCGGCGTGACCTCCTAAAAAGGAAGACGTAGCAACCGTTATTCGAAACTACTAAGTGGTTTCACATCCGCTCCCCCGGCGACTCCTCGACACCGGGCGGGAAAAAGGAAGCAAGAGTACAATAAACATTAAGTATAACAGTGGTACAAGCAGGTGGCAAGGTACATGAGTATAAATGTATAATCTAGCAGTTCTACAAAGCTAACAATGTATAACAAATATGTAAGGAAATCTACAGCAGGTAAGTAACTTAACTTATAAGGATGCCCATACAAGCTTATAAGTTAAGGATCGGTTTGCATAAAGTAACTGATCGTATAAGAGTGCCCATACAAACTTATACGATGAGGATCTTGTTATGCAATGATATGAAATGATATGTATGCTATGCAATGACTCACCCATACTTACACGCATGCAACCGCTATGTCGACATAGACCATTAGTTCCCACTTTTCGATCAGGAAGCTAACCTCTCAGGCATCAGCCGTCGTGGCCAGGCGGTAACAGTAGAGCGGGCGTCTCTACTACTAGGCGGGTATCCACACTACTTCACCTAGGCCTCCGTATGCCTCAACGCTAAGGACACAACAGCGGAGCCCATTCGTACTGTGGCCCAGCAGGAGCCTCGGGTAGATGTGCACCGAGGACCAAGACCAGAACTGACCTTGTGGGACCCAGAAGGAGCCTCGGAGTGAGCATGAGGACCAAGCCCAACCTTTCACCTAGCACGGAAGGAGCCCCGGGACGTGAACACCGAGGACCAAGCCCAACCGCCCAAAGTATAACTGTCAACTCCCGTCGGTGTGATGACTGGCGAGCCCGTAGACCTGCCACACTATCCTTAACCCAGGATTACGACACCGCGTGTCGACTCACACCGCATGCAATTCCACAACATTGTGGCATGGAAGGAGCCTCAGAGAAAGCACGAGAACCAAGCCCAACCATCCACCGGCACGGAAGGGGCCCCCGGGACATGAATGCCGAGGACACAGCCCAACCGTCAAACTATACACATTTCCAGATTTCCCAACTAGTGACGGTCAACACCGCACCTTCAAACTTCCACAACACTACCCATAGGGAGACGACGCTCTAGTATTGGAGTACCAAATTCAATCCGCTATTTAACATTCACATGACTATGAGTTATCCTTCTATATGTCATTTCAAGTGATTTCAACCTATTATATCAAGATGCACATGTATAACAATCTACTAACTTCTAACAAGCCAAATCATTCAAGTTGACTAACTTACCATTCGATCACATGGAATCCGATTAATAATGTTCATCAATTATGCAACTAAATTAATTATTCATAAGAGTTTATCCAATCTTCAAGATTACCTGCGATATTAATTTCATCAAATCCAAATCCATATATTATAAACCCAGTTTTTTAAGTGTAGGAATAATCTGGACAGCGACTTCAACCGGAGATTCTCGAAGCTTTAGGAATCCGGTGATGACGTGTAACCCCTCAATGGAAAAGGTATTTCCATGGACTACAACTTTCATATTCAGACCTTAACCCAGATTTGATATTATCTTATTTGAAATCGGACCCGAAGTCCGCTGCGTACAGAACACAATTTCTGCAAGCAGGATTTGCCGAATATCAAATTCGTTCAGACGTTCCCGTGGCTATAGACTTCGCATGAAGTCGTACAGCCACTCATTGGAAAGGCATTTTTAAGTGCTTCAACTTTCGTGTTTTGCCGAAAGCCCAGATCTGGACATATCCCACCTAAACATGGCCACGAAGTTCGCTGCGCGCAGAATACAGATTCTGCACGCATCTTAAGGTGGAATGAACGGCATCGGTTCGTCTTCCTCCTCAAGGCGATCTTCCCAATCATTCCAGAAAACCTCCTCCCTTATTCAACTTCAAGAGGCCAATACCCTTCATGAGACCATCCCTAAAATCACATAGAAGAAGGGCGTGGTTGAAGAGATCTAAAATCTAGGACACAAGTCCTAGCATGGCCTTTCCTAGAAAACTTCTCCTCTCCATCAAGACTCTCTTGAGTCGATGTCTCGACTAGGAAAATAACTATAGATCTAGCACCAACGGAGAGGGTAGGAAACTCACCTCGGTTCCAGCGGTACCATTTCCGGCCATAGATCTGGTGATTCTTCGCGGCGGCATCCTCTCTTTCGCGGCGTTGGCTGATCTCTTCTCTAGATCTTCCTCCAGCAAACTCCCTTCCCACAGGACTTCTCTCAGAAAATTACGGCGGGAAGAAGAGTGAATTGCTAGGGTTATTTTACCACTGCTACCTTATATATATAATGCGACACGGGTAGGGACACGCCCATGTCCTTACCCGTGTCCCGCTCAAGAGGATCGTTTCTGGCGGTTACAATGCCGATTCAATAGTCGACACGGCGGAACACGCCCTGGTCACGCCCTTGGTCATGCCCGTGACGTGGGGCGTGACACCTAAATCGTCGAACTCAGCCAAAAATCATCGACAGGAGAACTCACCCATAGTCACGCCCATGGTCACGCCCATGACATGGGGCGTGTAACCCCCTCACTCGAGAACCAACCACCTACACGAGTACCTTAAGCACCTACTCGAGTATCTTAAGTCACGCCCCTGGGTCACGCCCGTGACCCCGGGCATGTAACCCAATTTACTCGAGTAACCTCGGCAGTTACTCGAGTACCTTAGTCACGCCCCTTAGGGCGTGTAACCTGCTCTGGACTAACTTCTCCAGACCACAAAAGCCGCCCATTTTTCCTCCACTTTCCTTAACTCAAGCCTGCCCTCCTGACCCAAAACTCGCACGGGGGTGGGGGGGTGGGGGGCTAGCGCGAGTCCGGACGTTACAAATCCTATAAATAAAATAAAAGATTTCGTCCCCGAAATCAGGCTAGGGCTATGGGGAAGACAAGCATATAAAAAATAAATATGCTTTTAAATAAAATTACCTTGAGCAAACAACTCCGGGTAGCGTTGATACATCAAATCCATTGGCTCCCATGTGTGCTCCTCCTTCCCATGGTTAGACCATAGTACCTTCACTAAGGGAACACTTTTGCGGCGCAAAGTTCTTGTCTCGTTGTCAACAATCCGCACCGGCTCTAGTCGCATAGACCTATCCGGCGCTACTGCACCATCAGTAGTGGGAATGTATTGATCGGGCCGCAACATCGCCTTTCGAAGCCACGACACATGGAACACGTCGTGGAAATTCTCTAGTTCTGGTGGTAACTCCAACCGATAGGCCAACGAGCCAATCCTTTCCAGTATAGCATAAGGCCCAACATATCTTGGGCTGAGATTTTTCACTCCACGCACCCGCGACACTCCATGTATCGCCGAATCTTGAGGAACACTTTATCACCCACTTGGAACTCCACCATCCGGTGCTTTGCATTGTAATACTTCGTATGCCGACTTTGAGCCTCCAACATGCGATCCCGTATCAATCTGACCGCCACATCAGTATCATCTATATATTCATTTCTCAATGTCTTCGGATCCTCTGTAACACCCCAGTTTTGGAGAAAGGGTCGATTTGCGTTTCTGGACATTTTTTGGTTTCTGGCAGGGGGCACGCGACCCGGGACATGGGCGTGTCCCAGGCCGTGTCAGGCCGTGTCGACGACTTGGCTGCGTGGTCGACACTTTGCGCTCGACGAAGTGTCGAGTGAGGGCACACGGCATGCAACACGGGCGTGTCGCAGGGCGTGTTGAGCCCGTGTCGACACTCGGCCCGCGGTGTCGACATTTTCGCTCGACTTTGTGTCAAAACAAGGCACATGGCCTAGGACACGGGCGTGTCCAAGGCCGTGTGGGTCAGTCGACAATGTTCACTCGACGAGTGTCGAGTGTCGAGTGTCGAGACTGGGGCACACGGCCTGTGACACAGGCGTGTCACAGGGCGTGTCCCTCTTGGTCGACGATCTTCGCTCGACGTTTTTCCGCGGTGTCGACACAAAGGCTGTCGACGAGTGTCGAGACTTGGCACACGGCTTGGGACACGGGCGTGTCCCAGGCCGTTTCACCTCTCGGGATGTTTTCAGGGCCGTGTCAATGGAGGCACACGGCCGGCCACACGGCCATGTCATTAGGGACACGGGCATGTCGTATCGAACATGAGCGTGTCGGATGCGCGTGTGCTGTTCCAGGCTCGTCGATTTGAGACGGCGAATGAGGCACACGGCCCTGGACACGGGCGTGTGCCAGGCCGTGTTCGGCCCAGTTATTTTATTTTTCAAGCGGATCGTGGCTATTCTTTTCCTAATTTTAGGATCTGACGGTTTAGGACAGTTCTTGGGGAGTTAAGTCCGAGAATAGGGTTGGAAACCCTCATTCTTCTTCAAGCTTTTCCCTTACTAATTTTTAGAGAGAAGAGAGAGCAAGGAAGAAGGTGAAGGAGGGTTTGGGCTGTAGGAGAAGCTTCGGTGCTCCAAATCGCGAGCCGAGTCCAGATCCGTGGAGGCTAGATCTATGCGAAGGTTCTCATCCGAATATTTTGCCATGGCAAGGAAGAGGAGTCAGAAGGTAACAAGACAAGGGGGTCCTGCACCTTCTTCCGTAAAGGGCTTCATGGGGCGTCATGCCGATGCTCGCCTGATGACTATTATTATAGGAGGATTCCACTAGTGGCAAGAGCCTTTCGCATGGCTCTCCTCTGTCTAGCACACATAACCGCAGTAGATCCTCCAACGTCCTGATGGTCCTTTCAGACTGCCCATCCGTATGAGGATGAAATGTGGTGCTGAAGTTAAGGCGTGAGCCCAGATACGCCTGTACCGCCTTCCACTCCTTGGAAGTAAAGCGACCATCACGGTCAGAAACGACCGTCTTAGGCATGCCGTGATATCGTACAAACTGCTCCACGAAGAGGCGTACCAAAAAATCCACGTGAGCCTCTTTCTTCATGGGAATGAACCGGGCTACTTTTGTTAGCCGATCAACAATAACCCACACCGAATCATTCCCGGAGCGCGAGCGAGGTAGCCCATCGACAAAGTCCATGGAGATATCCTCGAACTTCCATTCGGGGATGGGCAACGACTGCAACAAACCACCGGGACTCCTGCATTCAGCCTTCACTCTTTGACAGGCTTCACAATGAGTAACATAATACCGGACATCCTTCTTTATTCCCGGCCAACACATGGTCTTCCGCAGACCGGCATACATCTTAGCAATACCCGGGTGCACTGAATATTGAAAGCTATGTGCCTCTCTCAAAATATCCTCCCGGATTTTTCCGCCCTTGGTAATGTAGAGCCGACCGCGAAAGTAAACGAGGCCGTCTTTGAGTGTATACTCGTCGGTAGTTCCTTCTTCAATTGATTCAATTGTCGGGGCCAAAGCCGCATCCATCCCTTGCTCCACCCGAATCCGGTCCCGAATATCACAAATTATGCTCATGCTTGCCAAATATTCTGTATACTCTGTTGAAGGAGCCTTGAATATCAAGGTAATGTCCATCTCTTCGATCATCCGAGCTAACTCCATGCTCATCAACCGAGACTCTGGGCTAGAGCCTAACACTTTTCTACTCAACGCATCAGCCACCAAGTTCGCCTTTCCGGGGTGGTAGTTCATGGTAAACTCATAGTCGCATAGAAATTCTAACCACCGCCGTTGTCTCAAGTTCAAATCCTTCTGTGTATGAACATACTTCAAGTTTTTATGATCTGAAAAAATCTCGCAATGGACACCGTATAGATAGTGCCTCCAAACCTTCAAGGCGAACACCACAGCTCCCAACTCCAAATTGTGAACCGGGTAATTGATTTCATGCTTCTTCAGTTGCCTTGAAGCATAAGCAATCACATGCCCGTGCTGCATCAATACCGCTCCCACCCCTTGATATGACGCGTCCATATAAACTTGAAATCCTTCCTTCCCAGATGGAAGTGCAAGGATGGGGGCGGAGCTAAGTCTATCCTTTAACTCCTGAAATGCCACTTCACATTGAGGCGTCCACTCAAATGGCACACCCTTCTTCGTCAAGGAGGTAAGAGGAAGAGAAACCTTTGAAAATCCTTTCATGAACTTGCGGTAGTACCCGGCAAGTCCAAGGAAACTCCTCACATCGCCCGCCGACTTCAAGGGATACCACTCTTTCACGGCTCGCACCTTGGCTGGGTCCACCGCTAGTCCAGCTCCACTAATTACATGGCCTAAGAAGGCGACCTCTTTGAGCCAAAATTCGCATTTGCTGAACTTGGCGAACAAAGCGTGCTCTTTTAATTTCTTATCGTCGATGAAGACGATGACAAAGACATCCAAATAGGGTTCGAATACCTTGTTCATCAGGCTCATGAAAGCCGAATGGGCATTTGTGAGCCCAAACGGCATTACCGTGAACTCATACAACCCATATCTTGAACTGAAAGCCGTCTTCTGGATGTCCTCATCATGTATCCTCAACTGATAGTATCCCGAGCGCAAGTCCAGCTTAGAAAACCAATGCGCTCCCACTAGTTGATCGAACAACTCGTTGATCTGAGGTAGCGGATAAGTGTTCCGCACCGTCAGCCGGTTGAGTTCCCTATAGTCTATACACAAGCGCAGGGTTCCATATTTCTTCTTCACAAACAATACAGGGGCTCCCCAGGGTGACGAACTGGGGCGAATGAACCCTAACTCCACCAACTCTTGCAATTGAACTCTAAACTCCGAGAGTTCCTTCGGGGCCATTTGGTAAGGGGCCTTGGATACAGGCTTGGAACCCGGTACCAGATTAATCCGGAAATAATCTTCTCTATGAGGGGGTAACCCTGGTAGTTTCTCTGGAAACACCTCGGGAAAGTCCCGCACTACCCGAACATCTTTTACCTCCAATGCTACCTCATTCAACTCAAACAAGATCATGAAGACCTCATCCCCTTTCATATGGTCCTTTACAGTCTGAACTGAAGATAAGAGCATACGGGGTGCGAAATTAATACCTTGGAAGATAACCTCGGTGTCCACATGCCTCAAATAGATCTTCTTCTCCGCGCAGTCTATCCACGCGAAGTGCCAATTCAACCACGCCATGCCTAAAATGATGTCGAACTCCGGCATCTTCAGGACCGTGGCAGGCGTATCGAAAGCCCTTCCTTCAATAAATATCTCCAACTCGCACTCAGCGGTATCGATCATCTCTGAGCCATCCGGGAGGCGCACTCGTCGGGCTATTCCAGAAAAGTATTGTATGCCCTCCATACCTTTAATGAAATCTTCAGACACGAAAGTGTGTAAGGCACCGGTATTGTTGGGTACATTGGAAAATGTGTACCAGATTTGAAGAAGCCTCACCCTACTCAATGATATACATCAAGGTGTATTTGATGTGTTTTGAGTTTATATGTGCAGGTTAAGTAATTGCAGGAAATGCAGAAAATTTCTAAGTCCATGTGTCGACACCAAGAGAAGCAGTGTCGACACTTATGAAGGCTTATGTCGACACTAAAGAAAAGCTGTGTTGACACTTGGAGTAAATCGTGTCGACATCAGAAGAAATGTGTCGACACATACAGGCTGTGTCGACACACTGTGAAGAATTGTCAACATAAATTGTATCGACACTTAGAGGCAGTGTCGACACCCAGAGAAGCTTAGTCGACATCAAATGTGTGACACCAAGGGGCAGTGTCGACACACAGAAGTATTTGTCAACATCAACTGTGTCGACACACAGGACTTGTGTTGACACACAGCAAAGCTTCAACAAATTTAAAGTAAAAAAGTATTTGTGTCGACACAAAGGAGACGTGTCGACACTCAACAAGTATCAACAACAAAAGAAGTTGTTTCGACACAAAGTAGATGTGTCAACACATAGCAGAATTCAACTAAGTTTTAAAGAAGAAGTACTTGTGTCAACACACTCAATCAGTGTCGACACATTCAACAGAAGCAGTGTTGAGAAGCTGTTACAACAACACAAGGAGTTGTGTCGACACCATCGAGGCTAGTGTCGACACTTAGTTCACTTGTGTCGACACTTAGTCTATTTGTGTCGACACATAATGAATATCAGTCTCAACACTTTCAGACAGAGACAGTATTTTCAAGAAGTGACTGGATGACTTGACAGCTGTTATTTCAAACCGGTCAACTGCAACTATCAGAGCTGTTAGAAGTTCGTTAGAAACCGGATCAGCCGGTTACCTTGGAGGAAGACTATATAAAGGCTTTTCTCCTTCAACAGAAAGTGATCAAGTATCAATTACAATAAAGGAGAGATCAAAAGATCAATCATTGCAGAATACAGATCCAGAGAAAACTGTAAATTAGTATTTTGAAGAAATTTCAGATTTACTTGGAGAGAGAGAACTCCAGTAATTGAAATCAAGAAAGAGACTTGTTTAATCAGATCTCTTAAGGAGCAGGTTCTGAACCAGACTTCAAAGAAAGATCCAGATTTAATTCTCCATCTTAAGAAGGAAGTTGCCAGCCGGTCTACTTCAAGAAGATCAACTTTTACTGAGTTCAGACTCAAGAAGCCTTGAAGAAAGCAAAGACAAAATTGATCTCAGGAATCAGTACTATCAAGAACTGATCAAGAAGGTTACCCTCTTCATTATCTCAAACAGAGTGGTGATCTAAAACTTGTTATTATCGTTTTGTAGGATCCTATGGGATCTGAGTTGTAAGCCTAAATTTATAAATACTGAGGTAGGGCTTTTGAGCCTGAGTGTAGGAGAATCTATTCTCTGAGTGTAGGCCTTGTTGAAGGCTGAGGTAGAAACAGCCTGAGTGTAGGTCTTGTTGAAGACTGAGTGGTAGGGCTTTGTGCCTGAGTTGTAGGAGTGGGGACACTCTGAGTTGTAGGAACCTGTTTGGGGTTTTGAGCTGTAAGATCTGAGGATCTGAGGAGAAGTGCAAAAGTTAGGCCGAATCTAGTACACTTCTGGGTAGGAGAAGGGGGAAAGTGGATGTACCCAGACCTTGGGGAACCACTATAAACACTGTGTGCACTCTGTGTGTGATTGTTACTGTGATTGTTGTGCTGATAGTTGTAGAATTTGCATTGGCTGTTTAAAATTCAGAACTGATTGTCTGCCTTTAAAGCAAAAGAAAAATTACACTTATTCACCCCCCTCTATGTGGTTAGAAACATATTTCTTTCAAGTGGTATCAGAGGGAGGTTGCTCAAAAAGGGACTTAACAGTCTGAGTAAGATCCTGTAGGCAGATTCAAAACAATCAAGAATCAAGAAAATGGGTTCTAGTGAGAATCACAAAGAGCTGGGGTCAATGAAATTGTCAATATGTAGAAAAGAGATATTTGGCATATGGAAAGAGAGGGTTAGACTCTTTATGGAAGCTTCTGACCCAAGGATATATATTACAGTCAAAAAAGGCCCATATGTGCCAATGAAGATATCCATTCTGGATGCAAATCAGAAAACTCCCAAGGACTTTTCTGAAATGACTAAAGATGAAATCATCCTGGCTACTATGGACAAGAGAGCCCAGAATATAATTGTTAGTGTCATTGATGATTCAACATTTCAGAACTTGATTCATTGTAAAACCTCTAAAGAAATGTGGGACACATTAATAGTTTATATGGAGGGATCAGAGGAAGTAAGACAAGATAGGAAGTCAATGTTAAATCAAGAATATGAAAGCTTCAAACAAAAAAAGTCTGATAACATTACAGAATGTTAGAAGAAGTTCTATAGGATAGTTAATGAGTTGATGTCCTATGGAAGAGACTTCAGTAACTATGAGCTGAATGACAAGTTTTTAAGATCCCTGACTAAAGACTGGGATACCAAGATTTGTGTCATTAGGGAAGTGGCCAAACTTGCTGATATACCTCCTCCAACTTTGTTTGGAAAACTGCTATCTTATGAGATACAGTTAATGGCTAGAAAGGAAGAAGAGAAGAATACTAGAGTGGAGCACAAGGAAAAGTCTGTGGCCTTCAAGACTGAAGCCACTAAGAAGTATAGGAGCAAGTCTCCATCTCCACCTAAACTAATTGCTGAGGCTGTCATAGATAATTCAGTGAGCAAAAGTTCTGATAGCAGTGAAAGTGATGAAGACTTTGCTGCTTTTATAAGGCACTTTCAAAGATTTCTAAAGAAAAGGCAGTGGAAGTCTAAGCCTTCCACTTTTCAGCCAAAAGATGACTACTATCAGAAGAGAAAGTCATCCAGGAATGACAGAAGCAGGTCCAAGCCAAGCAAAGCTACATCTTCAAAGATTGTGTGCTATTGCTGCAATAGACAGGGACATGTAGTGGCTGACTGTCCTGAAAAGAGGAAGGAGTCAGCTGACAAAAATAAGACTCAGGTTAAGAGCAAAAAGGAAAAGTTCTTTGTTGCTAAGAAAGACAAGAGTCTGACAGACCAGTCACCTTCAGAAACAGAATCAGAAGCTGAAACCTACATTGGATTATTTGCTGAAGAGGAAGAAGATGAGTTCATGCAGCTAATGAACTCAATTTATGAGCATGAAGACCATCAGTGCAAGAGACTGATGGCTATATCTGAAGAGACAAGATCCAGGATCAGCCTGGACCAAGTAAGGTACAAAGTTGTTCTTCTAGTTCAATTTATAGTACTGAGTTAGAGTCAGATACATCTGCATCATGTGATGTGGGTGGGTCTAAATCTGAAGGAGATATTAATCAGTTAATTGATGAATATAGGGACTTGTTGCATGCCTTGAAGAAAAGCAAAACCTTGGCCAAAACTCAGGCAAAGGAGATTGCTAGTCTTAAGTTGGCTGCAACAGATTCAGAGAAATTACTGGATCAAAAACTGAATGAGATTTCCAGATTGAAAAACATAACTGTTATTCAAATGGGCACAATCAATTTCAAGAATGATCAGATTAGAAATCTGGAGGTTAGACTTTAGAAGGAGAAAGAGATTGTGGCTAGCTTTTCTAAACCTAAATCTATTTTACCCTTGATAGATGAGTTTGTACCTCAAAAGGGTAAGGCTGGATTAGGGTTTAAAAAAACCTGCCTGGACTGCTAGGTCCAAATCTAAGGGCAAAGCCCCAGCACAAAACAAGAAGCATGCTGTAAATAATTCAGCTAGGGATGTACCTAAACAAAGGTACAACAGGTTTGAGTGCTGGTGTTGTGGCAAGGTAGGCCACTTTGCCATAGATTGTTGGCACAATTCTAGTGTCAAGGAGAATAACAGTCTGCCTGTGAGAAGACCTACAGGTAGATTTGTTAGATTTCAGGCTAACATGAACCGAGGACCCAAAACTCATTTGGGTTCTAAGGTTAACTAGTCTTTATTGCAGGTGAGTGCAAGTGACCATGCCCCAATATGGTACTTGGACAGTGGATGTTCCAGGCACATGACTGGAACAAGGGGGTTGCTGAAGGACTACACACCTATCATGGATGGCCCTAAAGTTACCTTTGGTGGTTCAGAAAAAGGAATCATCAAAACCTTTGGTAACATTTCTAGTAATCAGATTACTATCACTCAAGTGGCCTCTGTGAAAGGTTTGAAACATAACCTTATTAGCATAAGTCAGCTGAGTGATTTTGGATATGACATCTCATTTGTCAAGAATGGTTGTCATATAAAAAGGTCAAGTGATCAAAAGATCATTCTAACAGGATATAGGAAGAGGAATGTTTATTGTCTTGACTTTGTGTGTGAGAACAATGTAGCTGATGAGAGAGTCTCACAATGTGTTAAATAGCATATGAGGCTGGCTCATCTTAACTATAAGACTATTGGCCAACTCTTTAGCAAAGAGTTAGTGAGGAATGGTCCTCAAGTTAAGTGTATAAAGGATGGGATATGCTCAGCTTGTCAAAAAGGCAAGCAGACCAAATCCACCTTTCATAGCCTTAAAAACAAGGATTCAGTGAGGTGTCTATACCTCTTGCATATGGATCTATTTGGTCCTAGGCCAGTTCACAGTCTAGGTAGGAAGGTCTACACATTTGTAGTAGTAGATGACTATTCTAGATATTCCTTGGTGTTTTTCCTAAGACAAAAATCTGAAACCCCAAGTATCTTATATAATTTTGTTAAACAAATTCAGAATGAGTTGGACAGTACAGTGGTCAAAATCAGAAGTGACGATGGCACTGAATTTCAGTCTGAAAGTATGACAAAACTGTGTGAAGAATTTGAGATTTTTCAGGAATTTTCCTCACCAAGAACACCTCAGCAAAATGGTATTGCTGAAAGGAAGAATAGAACATTGATAGATACTGATACAACATTATTAAGTGACACTTCTCTCCCAGAATATTTCTGGGCAGAGGCAGTAAACACTGCATGTCCTGTAATCAATAGGGCTACTATCACCAAGTGCCATAAGAAGACTCCCTATGAGATTGTGGAGGGCAGAAAAAAAAATTTATCCTATTTCACGATCTTTGGTTGCAAGTGCTATATACTTAACAATGACAAGTCTTATCTAACTAAGTTTGCTGCCAAATCCTAAGAGAGATCTTTGTTGGGTACAACAATAATATTAAGGCTTATAGGGTCTATAACTTGGTTACTCAAGTTGTAGAAGAGTCTGTACATGTAGTATTTGATGAAACAAGACTCATTAACTATGAATTGCCAAGTAGTGTTTGCAGCTCTACAGGTATAATTGAGAGGATGGACAAGCTTACCATTATAGAAGGTTCTATTGCAACTCAGCAAGTGGAAAATGGTGGCTGCTGTCCAGGGGGAGTACAAGACTCTCTAGATGCAGAAGAAGACCAAGAGATGCAGCTAAATGAAGAGGCTGGAGGTGTACAACCTGAAGATAGACTACCTCCAACAAATAGACACTTAAAGGATCATCCAGCCAATCATATAATTGGTGTTCCCAGACAATGAGTGCAAACAAGAAGCAGGAATCTGAGTACAGTTCTCTACTCCAGTTTCCTATCACAAGTAGAACCAAAGAAATTTGAAGAAGCAGTTCTAGACCCTCATTGGAGTGATGCCATGCAAGAGGAGTTGAATCAGTTCAAAAGATGCAAGGTCTGGGAGCTTGTTCCTAAACCAAAAGACCACAACATCATTGGAACTAAGTGGATCTTTAGGAACAAGTTGGATGAGAATGGAATCATTATAAAGAATAAAGCTAGACTTGTTGCAAAAGAATATAGGCAGGAATAAGGTATTGATTTTGATCAAACCTTTGCTCCAGTAGCAAGACTGGAGGCAATCAGGATGTTCCTTGCTTATGCAACATATCAAGGTTTCAAGGTATTCCAAATGGATGTGAAATCAGCTTTCTTAAATGGGAATCTAAAGGAAGAAGTCTATGTAGAGCAGCCATCGGGTTTTGTTGATCCTCTCAAACCTGAATATGTTTATAGACTTAGGAAAGCATTGTATGTGTGGAAACAAGCCCCAAGGGCTTGGTATGAAACCCTGTCTAGTTTCCTCATTGAGAACAAATTCCCAAGGGGGAAAATAGACAAGACTATATTCCTTAGGGAATCTAAAGACAAGATTATCCTAGTCCAAATATATGTAGATGACATAATATTTGGGTCTACTGAAAGCAATCTTTGCAGAAAGTTTGCAAAACTTATGCATGGAAAATTTGAAATGAGCAGTATGGGTGAACTTAAGTTCTTCTTGGGTCTGCAAGTAAGACAGACTGAAAATGGCCTGTCTATATGTCAGTCTAAGTTCACCCTAGAGTTAATAAAGAAGTATGATATGGAATCATCCACTACCATGAGAACTCTTATGGGATCAAGTATGTCTCTAAGCAAAGATGATGCAGGGAAACCTGTAGATGAAACTTTATATAGAGGGATAGTTGGCTCCTTTCTATATTTGACTGCTAGTAGACCAGATATCATGTATGCTACATGTGTCTGTGCTAGGTACCAAGCATGCCCTAAAGAATCTCATCTGACTGCAGTTAAAAGGATTTTGAGATATCTTAAGGGCACACATTATCTAGTCCTTTGATACCCTAGGAATGGAGATTTTGTACTGACAGGATATTCAGATGCAGATTTTGCAGGTTGCAAGGAAGATAGGAAGAGTACTACAGGAACCTGTCAATTTCTAGCTGGAAGACTAGTATCTTGGAGCAGTAAGAAGCAGACCAGTGTGGCCATCTCCACAGTTGAGTCAGAATATGTTGCTCCAGGAAGCTGTTGTGCACAACTTTTATGGATTCAACACCAGCTAGTAGACTATGGTATTCAAGTAAGTAGAACACCTTTACTTTGTGATTCTACAAGTGCAATTTCTATAGCTAATAATCCTGTCTCACATATTAGGACTAAGCACATAGAAATTAGATACCATTTTCTTAGAGAACATGTAGAAAAAGAGGACATTTCCCTAGAATATGTTAAAACAGATAATCAGATAACTGATATGTTTACTAAGCCTTTTGATGAAACTAAATTCAATAAGTTTAAAATTGAATTAGGAATGTTGAACTTAGAATAGTTAAAAAATTGGCTAAGTAAAATAGTGTCGAGACAAGGAGTTGTCTGTGTCGACACATAGAATTGGTGTCGACATTTCAGAGAAATGGTGTCGACACATCTAGAAGGTCTGTGTCGACACTTCAGAGAAGTAGTGTCGACACATCCAGAGAAGGTGTCGACACATCCAGAAGTGTTGTCGACACTTAAGATTAACACAGAATTCGTCGAGTGAAGTATCGATTAATCGTCGAGCGCAGATGTTTAAGTGTCGACACATATATTCTGTCGACTATATTAGTGTCGACACATAGAAGTCAACACTTATGTCGAGACATTAGAAGTAAGTGTAGACACTTTTCAACAGTGTCGACACATTAAGAGTATTATGACGCGCCCTTTCACCTTCGTTTTTAGAAATGTATAAATTGGTCTTCACCATTGTTTGTCGACATGCTCTCAATAGTTTCGAGAGCAAAACTTTATGTCGACATCTCTCTTCACTAAATTCAAGATTTCTCAAAACCCTAATGGCGCCCAAGCTAGAAGAGAACATCAACGAAGGTTATGAGCTAGTGTGACATGCCTTTGACGATGCGGAACCAGAAATTCAAGGTGTTGTTATCCTAGTTACAGAGACTGGGTTGGAGTATCTAGTTTTAGAGCCAATCAAGATTTGGAAGAAGGAAGTACTCGAATTCTTTGGTGCAGCTACTCTTGATGAAACTGGTCTCAAGATTAAATCCAAAGTCCATGGAGCAAAAGTAAAACTCACCCAGAAGAGTCTAAGAAAGGTTCTACATCTACCAAGAACTAAAGAGGAAGAAGATGTACCTAAATCTAAGACAAGGGAGGCACTGAAATGGTGTGAACTTGATTCAAACATGAAGATTGGATCAGTTTTTAATAGAAAAGGCATGAACATGCAAGGCAAGTTCTTGTCTAAAATATTAGGAAAGGTGATTCTGAGCAAGCCAGGTGGGCATGATAGAATATCAGCTCACATGTTCAGTTTAATGACTAGAATCATTTTCAAGCTCAAAACTGATTGGTCAGCTGTGATGTTTGACATGATTAAGGAAAGTCTGAAGAAGCACAATCTGGGTAGGATTATGAGTTTGTACCTAGCTGGAATTATTCCAGAAGTGATGAACCAAGCTGCAGGTTCTAAGATAAATCACATGAGGAGAATGAATGTTAGGATTATCTCAAGGTGGGATAGGGTGTTAACAAAGGACATGCCTAATCCTGAAAAGGAAGTTTCTCAACAGAAGAAGAAGAAGAAAGTCATAGTAGCTTTTGAATCCTCTAGCAGTTCATAGGAACAAGTAGTTTTCAGTTCAAATGGGGAAGAAGCTGATGTTACTGGAAGGTCACCAGTAAGGAATGAAGATGCACTGAGGCAGGGGGAGCAACCATATGCTAGCCCCATGCACCTGGATTCACTCCAGGGGGAGCCTCAACATGTGGTAGAGTCAACTCACTTGGATAGTGAACTGGCAAATCAAACAATCCTAGAGGTAATACAAGAAGTTAATCAATCTATTTTCCATATTGAGGATGAAGTATTAACTGAGTTTTTAATTGATCAGCAAACTCAGTTAAATAGTCAACCACAAGATGTTGTCATGGAAGACACATCAGTTGCTGATAATGCTCCAGAGATAAGAAACTCTCCATTTCCTTCTCAACAGGAGTATACCCTAGAGGAGCTGTTCCCTGATTTGCTACAAACTGATTTTGAGGGAGAGAAAGCAGTTTTTGAGGGGGAGAAGGTAAATCTTGAGGGGGAGCATGTGAGATCTCATGAGGAGACTGCAAGGAATGATGAGGAGCTGCCAAGGACTGAGAAGGAATTGCCTCCTAGTCCAAAGGATAGAGTTGACATAGCTAGTACCTCAAAATCTGAAGATACTGCTGAGGTTCAAGCAAAGAAAAGGAAGTTCATGGTCTTCAAGAGAAGAAGCCAGAGTTAAAAGAAAGCATTGCAAACTGTGGCTCCACAACCTGCCCCTACAGCTGACTACAGCTCATTGTTGGTGGACTTGCAAGTTAAGTTGGATGAACAAAGAGTAGCAATGGAGAAGTATATATATGAAACTCACAAAGATGTCCAATTCTCTTTAGCAACAAATATAAAATCTATAAGATTTGATGTCAATCAAAATAAGAAGGAGATGACTGACTGCTTTCACAAAGGTGGAAATGATGTTGTTTACCTTGCCACTCACCAAGAAAAGATCAAAACACAAGTGGATGATATGGCTGTAAAACAAGGATATGTTCTTGAGAAACAGATCAGAATGAATGAAAATCTAACTGAATCACATAATGTGATAGGAACTGAAATGAAGACTATTGCAGCTGCTCAGACTGAAGCAAGGACTGCTGCCAAGGCTGAGTTTGACAAACAATTACAAGAAGGAATAGCTACTATAAAAACTGTTATTACAGATTCGCAAAAGACAATTTCAGGACAGCTACTGAAATTAAAAGCATTCTACAAAGATGGAGTCAATTTTTTGGATGAACAAGTCAGATTCAAAAAGGATGATCTCAGAGATCATGTGGCTAGAGAAGTCATAAAGGGGGAGAGAGTTTTAGTCAAAGCTGGATCTAACTATGCTAAATGGATTTCCAATAGCATCAGAGGCACACTTGGATATCCCCCCTGTGTGATGATGACAATGTTGCTAAATCTGGAGTGCATCCTGCTGCTTTTGGAGGTGAACAAGCTGAAGTTGCTCAAGTCATCTATCCTCCTGCAGATTTTGAAATGATACATCAAGAAGTCCAATCTATGTATAACCCTCCTGAAGGTGCTCACAATGTAATCATTGAGAAAGTAGACAAGCCTATGTCAGAGGCATCTTTGAAAGAGCAAGAGGCTTTATTGTCTAAGAAAAGGTTCAGAGAACAGGCTGATTAAGGCCAGATTTTGAGCAGTGGAGACCTACTTCTAGAAATATCATTCTAACTGCTTGGAAAGCTGCTAAGGACAATACTCTAGAAAGGGGTAAATGGTATTCTGAACAAGAGTGGAGAATACATGAAGCCAGGCAAGAGGCTATTATACAGTATAGAAGGAAGGCTAAACTAGGGAAGCTACCTCCTAATGCACAGGATCCTAGCAAGTATTTCCCTAAGCCTTATCATTATTTTGAAAGATAAAAGATAAGGGCTGAAGAGATAAAGAAGAAAGATCTTAAAGGCAAGAAGCCAGTTGATGACACAGATGTTCCAGTTCAAGCCAAGATTCAGTCTGGCAAGGGCATTGTCATCAAGGAGCCCGAGCATTCTTAGAATAGAATTTTCTTAAGTTTACAACTTTGTAATCATTTGTGTTGAAATCCATGTAAACTTTTGATTAAAGAAACTTTTGATAGTTGAAACAAATCTTTTATGAATGCTTATTGTGTTAGCATTATAATTTTGTGATAAAATATTTTATATGCTTTGTTTCAGTAATTACCCTGTCATATAATGTTGTTATACATCATATTGTGTATTTGTTATGTATGGTGTATATCATTGACTAAGGGTTATGACTTCTCCAAATAGGGGGAGATTGTTTGGTACATTGGAAAATGTGTACCAGATTTGAAGAAGCCTCACCCTACTCAATGATATACATCAAGGTGTATTTGATGTGTTTTGAGTTTATATGTGCAGGTTAAGTAATTGCAGGAAATGCAGAAAATTTCTAAGTCCATGTGTCGAAACCTAGAGAAGCAGTGTCTACACTTATGAAGGCTTGTGTCGACACTGAAGAAAAGCTGTGTCGACACTTGGAGTAAATCGTGTCGACACTAGAAGAAATGTGTCGACACATACAGGCTGTGTCGACACACTGTGAAGAATTGTCAACATAAATTGTGTCGACACTTAGAGGCAGTGTCGACACCCAGAGAAGCTTAGTCGACATCAAATGTGACGACACCAAGAGGCAGTGTCGACACACAGAAGTATTTGTCAACATCAACTGTGTCGACACACAGGACTTGTGTCGACACACATCAAAGCTTCAACAAAGTTAAAGTAAAGAAGTATTTGTGTCGACACAAAGGAGATGTGTCGACACTCACCAAGTATCAACAACAAAAGAAGTTGTGTCGACACAAAGGAGATGTGTTGACACACAGCAGAATTCAACTAAGTTTTAAAGAAGAAGTACTTGTGTCGACACACTCAATCAGTGTCGAGAAGCTGTTACAACAACACAAGGAGTTGTGTTGACACCATCAAGGCTAGTGTCGACATTTAGTTCACTTGTGTCGACACTTAGTCAATTTGTGTCGACACATAATGAAGATCAGTCTCGACACTTTCAGACAGAGACAGTATTTTCAAGATGTGACTGGATGACTTGACAGCTGCCATTTCAAACCGGATCAGTCGGTTACCTTAGAGGAAGACTATATAAAGGCCTTTCTCCTTCAACAGAAAGTGATCAAGTATCAATTACAATAAAGGAGAGATCAGAAGATCAATCATTGCAGAATACAGATCTAGAGAAAACTGTAAATCAGTATTTTGAAGAAATTTCAGATTTACTTGGAGAGAGAGAACTACAGTAATTGAAATCAAGAAAGAGACTTGTTTAATCAAATCTCTTAAGGAGCAGGTTCTGAACCAGACTGTAAAGAAAGATCCAGATTTAATTCTCCATCTTAAGAAGGAAGTTGCCAGCCGGTCTACTTCAAGAAGATCAACTTTTACTGAGTTCAGACTCAAGAAGCCTTGAAGAAAGCAAAGACAAAGTTGATCTCAGGAATCAGTACTATCAAGAACTGATCAAGAAGGTTGCCCTCTTGATTCTCTCAAACAGAGTGGTGATCTAAAACTTGTTATTATCTTTTTGTAGGATCCTAAGGGATCTGAGTTGTAAGCCTAAATTTATAAAGGATGAGGTAGGGCTTTTGAGCCTGAGTGTAGGAGAATCTATTCTCTGGGTGTAGGCCTTGGTGAAGGCTGAGGTAGGGTTGTTTAGCCTGAGTGTAGGTCTTCTTGAAGACTGAGTGGTAGGGCTTTGTGCCTGAGTTGTAGGAGTGGGGACACTCTTTGTTGTAGGAACCTGTTTGGGGTTCTGAGCTGTAAGATCTGAGGATCTGAGGAGAAGTGCAGAAGTTAGGCCGAATCTAGTACACTGCTGGATAGACGAAGGGGGAAAGTGGATGTACCCAGACCTTGGGGAACCACTATAAACACTGTGTGCACTCTATGTGTGATTGTTACTGTGATTGTTGTGCTGATAGTTGTAGAATTTGCATTGGCTATTTAAAATTCAGAACTGATTGTCTGCCTTTAAAGCAAAAGAAAAATTACACCTATTCACCCCCCCCCTCTAGGTGGTTAGACACATATTTCTTTCAGGTATTGAACAGTGCATAGGCCGTCATCCCACCGATTACCATGGTGCCTAAGTACTAATAACCAAGCTCAACCACTAGGTATCTAGTATGTCTTAAACAGTTTAAATTGAACGACAAAATTTGAGATGGTTAACTGCACATACCAGCTATAACATCCTGGGGGTTGCTTTCTTGCGCCATGTCCAGCGCATACACCTGATCCCGGACCGGGCCGGTGCTTCCTCTTGGCGGTCCTCGTCCTCGACCACACATATATCCCCGTCCTCGTGGGGTTGCTGTAGGGAGAGCAGGAGGGAGAGCATGAGGGACGTTCCCATACAGCTGTGCGCAGTAGCGTCTAATGTGGCCCGGTTGATTGCACTCGAAACACACCAACCCACGACGCCCCCTGGTTGCCGGAATTGCTGAGGATGTGGTGGTGGAGGTAGCGCGGCCGGTTGCTGGACTGGGTCCTCAACTCTATAGTTTCGGTGGAAACGCCCTCCACCCCTCTGATATCCCTCTCCTCCTCTACGATCCTGTCTCCTCCTGTTGCTAGGACCGGCCTCCATAATGCCTTCTATAGGCCTCTTGCCACTACTCGAGTGATCCGCCTCCAACCTCTTCGCCATGTCAATAATCTCCGCCAAACTTCCATCTGCTATAAACAAAAGTGACTGCCTTAGGGGATCTCACAGCCCTTTGTAGAAACGTTTGGCATAACCTCTATCGTCCAACTCGTAAGAGTTCGCAAACCTTGCGAGATGCTGGAATTCCCGCTGGTATTCCGTAACTGAGCTTGGTCCCTGCTTCAGTAGTTGAAACCTCTGCTCAAGCTCATCTCGGGCCGAAGTAGGAATGAAGTGCTCCAAGAAAACACCCGAAAATTCGCTCCAACTTATCTCTGTATAGACTCGGCCATAGAAGGTAGAGCCCATAAGGGACTTCCACCACCTCTTAGCATGTAACTCCAAGACAGACACTGCCAATGACACGACCATGTTGGCTGGGCAACGGATACCAGCCAATAGCTCTTCTACAGTGTCGAGCCATTCCTCTGTATATAAGGCTGACTCCGTCCCACGATAGATGGGAGGGGAGAGAGCCCGAAAGGTGCTCAGCCCGTTAGAGCCCGGGGCCTGTTGTTGCACCGGAGGCTGCTGCGCCTTAAACGCATCAAGAATGGCGGTGAGCGTCTGCCCTAACTCAAACTGTTGGAACTGAGTGGGTATGGGAGGGGTAGGAGTACCCCCCATCGGCTCAATATGTAGTGGAACCTACACGTACACGACAAATTTGTGGTCAGGTTGGCTAAGCTTAAGTTTAAAGTTGGACAAACTTAATGTGAATTACATATGGGCACACCACTACTTCCGTTAAGTCAGTTTGTCCGCAATCTGACTAATCGAACGGGGGTGGTTCCAATGTTAAAAGACTTCTTTAGTTGAGGATCGTGGCAAATTGATACCATTTGTAAGACCCCCCCCTCCCGGATCCCAAAACACGGCACGAAGGCGGAGTCTTATGCCCGGAACAGCCGCCTTGCGGTAGCATTAGCACACGGGCTAACCTGTACCACAAGACGCCTATTCCACCGGCTACAACAATATCAATAGAACATGCCAACCCAACCAAATAAATAAGCAAGAGAAGTCAAAATCCACACTAATTATATAATGTCCAAATACATCAATAAGGAGAAGCTAAACATGCTTCTACAAAATATCAGAGTACAGCTAAACATTGCCCAAACGGGCTACATCAGAGTATCAAATACTAACATCAGTAACCGACGGTATCGACGGCACCGTCACTTCAGGCCCTATCATCCTGGCCTGGCTGTCCTGCTGCGTAGTCTGCGGCTGCTCTACCTGCGGCGTGACCTCCTAAAAAGGAAGACGTAGCAACCATTAGTCGAAACGACTAAGTGGTTTCACATCCGCTCCCCCGGCGACTCCTCGGGACCGGGCGGGAAAAAGGAAGCAAGAGTACAATAAACATTAAGTATAAGAGTGGTACAAGCAGGTGGCAAGGTACATGAGTATAAATGTATAATCTAGCAGTTCTACAAAGCAAACAATGTATAATAACAGGTGTAAGGAAATCTACAGTAGGTAAGTAACTTAACTTATAAGGATGCCCATACAAGCTTATAAGTTAAGGATCGGTTTGCATAAAATAACTCATCGTATAAGAGTGCCCATACAAACTTATACGATGAGGATCTTGTTATGCAATGATAAGAAATGATATGTATGCTATGCAATGACTCACCCATACTTACACGCATGCAACCGCTATGTCGACATAGACCATTAGTTCCCACTTTTCAAGCAGGAAGCTAACCTCTCAGGCATCAGCCGTTGTGGCCAGGCGGTGACAGTAGAGCGGGCGTCTCTACTACTAGGCGGGTATCCACACTACTTCACCTAGGCCTCCGTACGCCTCAATGCTACAGACACAACAGCGGAGCCCATGCGTATTATGGCCCAGCGGGAGCCTCGGGTAGATGTGCACCGAGGACCAAGTCCCGAACTGACCTTGTGTGACCCGGAAGGAGCCTCGGAGTGAGCACGAGGACCAAGCCCAATCGTTCACCTGGCACGGAAGGAGCCCCGGGACATGAACACTGAGGACCAAGCCCAACCGCCCAAAGTCTAACTGTCAACTCCCGTCGGTGTGACGACTGGCGAGCCCGTAGACCTGCCACACTATCCTTAACTCAGGATTACGACACCGCATGTCGACTCACACCGCATGCAATTCCACAACATTGTGGCATGGAAGGAGCCTCGGAGAAAGCACGAGGACCAAGCCCAACACGGCACGGAAGGGGCCCCCGGGACATGAATGCCGAGGACACAGCCCAACCGTCCAACTATACACATTTCAAGATTTCCCAACTAGTGACGGTCAACACTGCACCTTCAAACTTCCACAACCCTACCCATAGGGATACGACGCTCTAGTATTGGACTACCAAATTCAATCCGCTATTCAACATTCACATGGCCATGAGTTATCCTTGTATATGTCATTTCAAGTGATTTCAACCTATTATATCAAGATGCACATGTATAACAATCTACTAACTTCTAACAAGCCAAATCATTCAAGTAGAATAACTTACCATTCGATCACATGGAATCTGATTAATAATCTTCATCAATTATGCAACTAAATTAATTATTCATAAGAGTTTATCCAAACCTCAAGATTACCTGCGATATTAATTTCATCGAATCCAAATCCATATATTATAAACCCAGATTTTTAAGTGCAGGAATAATCTGGACAGCGACTTCAACCGGAGATTCCCGAAGCTTCAGGAATCCGGTGATGACGTGTAACCCCTCGATGGAAATGTATTTCCATGGAATACAACTTTCATATTCCGACCTCAACCCAGATTTGATATTATCCTATTTGAAATCGGACCCGAAGTCCGCTGCGTACAGAACACAATTCTGCATGCAGGATTTGCCGAACATCAAATTAGTTCAGACTTTTCCGTGGCTACAGACTTTGCCTGAAGTCGTGCAGCCACTCATTGGAAAGGTATTTTCAAGGACTTCAACTTTTGTGTTTAGCCGAAAGCCCAGATCTGGCCATATGCCACCTAAAAATGGCCACGAAGTTCGCTGCGCGCAGAATACAGATTCTGCACGCATCTTAAGGCAGAATGAATGACATCGGTTCGTCTTCCTCCTCAAGGCGATCTTCCCAATCATTCCAGAAAACCTCCTCCCTTATTCAACCTCAAGAGGCCAATACCCTTCACGAGACAATCCCTAAAATCACATAGAAGAAGGGCGTGGTTGAAGAGATCTAAAATCTAGGACACAAGTCCTAGCATGGCCTTTCCTAGAAAACTTCTCCTCTCAATCAAGACTCTCTTGAGTCGATGTCTCGCCTAGGAAAATAACTATAGATCTAGAACCAAGGGAGAGAGTAGGAAACTCACCTCGGTTCCAGCGGTACCATTTCCGGCCATAGATTTGGTGATTCTTCGCGGTGGCATCCTCTCCTTCGCGCCATTGGCGAATCTCTTCTCTAGATCTTCCTCCAGCAAACTCCCTTCCCACAGGACTTCTCTCAGAAAATTTCGGCTGGGAAGAAGAGTGAATTTCTAGGGTCTTTTCCCACTGCTCCCTTATATATATAATGCGACACGGGTATGGACACCCCCGTGTCCTTACCCATGTCCCGCTGAAGAGGAGCGTTTCTGGCGGTTCCAATGCCGATTCAATACTCGATACGGCGGAACACCGGTCACGCCCTTAGTCACGCCCGTGACATGGGGCGTGACACCTAAATCGTCGAACTCAGCCAAAAATCATCGACCGGAGAACTCACCCATAGTCACTCCCATGGTCACGCCCGTGATATGGGGCGTGTAACCCCCTCACTCGAGAACCAACCACCTACACGTGTACCTTAAGCACCTACTCAAATATCTTAAGTCACGCCCCTGGGTCACTCCCGTGACCTAGGGCGTGTAACCCAATTTACTCGAGTTATTTGAACATTACTCGAGTAACCTCGACAGTTACTCGAGTACCTTAGTTATGCCCTAGGTCACGCCCGTGACCCAGGGCGTGTAACCTGCTCTGGACTAACTTCTCCAGACCAAAAAGCCGCCCCTTTTTCCTCCACTTTCCTGAACTTAAGCCTGCCCTCTTGACCCAAAACTCGCACGGGGGGGGGGGGGGGGGGGGGGGGGGGGCCTAGCGCGAATCGGGACGTTACATGGCGCGAGCAGGCGACGTTTCTCCAAAGTCTTCAGGCAAGTGGATCTCTTCACTTGCTTGAACGTTTTTTTAATTGACCTCCTTCCTTGTCTTCCTCCCTTAGAGTGTAGGAGTAGTATTGGAAGCATGAAAATATCCCTCTAGGTTAGATCTATACTTTTGGCCAAACCATAGAGTTTAGGAAGAAATCGGGAAAAGTAAAATTCGGCGGGTATTGGGTAGGAATTCGGCGAATATCGCTGAATTTAGGTTATGTCATTTTCGACGAGTATCGTAAGTTAGCGTAAGGAGTTTGACAAATACCGATGTTCATTCATCGAGCGTTGGTCCATTCGTTGAACGGAGTTCGATGAATATTGCGTTCATTCATCGAGCGTGAAGCGGAGTTCGACGAATATCGTTACCCATTCGTCTAACTGAGTTCGACGAATATCGCTGAGCGTCAAACGTAGTTCGACGAAAATCATTGTCCATTCTCCGAGTGTCGGATAAAGCTCGACGAATATGGCTATTCGTCTAGCGTCGTGCGGAGTTCGAGGAATGTCATCGGTTGTCGCTTGACTGTTTCATTGAGTTAAGGAAAATTCGCCGAATTGCTGGGACTTCGAATTTTTTGCCGTTTATGTCAAATTTCGGCGGGTTTAGACTTTAGGTTGGTTTTAGACTATTTTTTGTTTTTCTTAAGGTTTGAACTTTAGATTTGGGAAGGTTCTTATGTTTCTTTGACTATGAAGGGTGGTAGTGGATAAAGGACCACCAACTTGACGCCGGGTGTGGATCGTTGCACTTGGCGGATGTTTTGTCTCTAATTTTGAGGACTGATAGTTTGGGTTTGGACAAGTGGCCACCACCGTAAGGCTTCTTTGTTTTTGAGACATTTGGGCTTGGGAGCCTGGTTTGGGACAATTGATCACCGACTCCACCAGGTTGATTTTGCCAAGTGTTAAAGAATCACGTTTTATTCGAGTTGTTTTATGCTCAGTTTGCTTCTGGATCAATCTATGCCTTTTCATGCTATTCCTTCCAGATATTGTTGATGCATGTATTCATCCTGCACTTGGTGCATTTGTTCAAATTACTCATTTACTACTGATTTTAATGTACTTATAATTATTTGGTTATGCAGTTGTGGTCTTCAGCACTTTGTACCCGGGTTTGGTAAACACATCACTTACTTTGCACTTTTACCTGCTTACTTTCCTTTGCCAATTGTATTTTGTTTCTTGCTAAGGTGTTCTTCCTTTGAATGACTCATGTTCAGGGCAGTAGTCGGTTGAGCGGCTAAGTTTGGGGGCTTGCTAGTGGACTGCTTGTTATAGGAGTTTTCCTCACACTTGTGAGGTATTCTCTTAGGCTGTTTAATTTAGTACAGACATACATGCTCACCAGTGGGTTCGTGTTAGTTTGTTGGCGCCCACTAGTGGTTTTCTTTTGAAATGCTGAGTACTTTGCTAAGCTGCTGTGTTGCCTGTTTTCTTTGGTTGTTTATACATGCCCTCTCGGAAGGCTTTATGCTAGGTTGCATGTTTGTATTGTAACTTAAAAAACTCCACTATTGATACTTAATTCTTGTCATATTTTTCAAAATTAAAACATTACTTTCTAGTTAGCGTAAAGACATTTTCTATAAGCATTATAAATCTTGAGTCCAACATTGCGTGAGTTGTCCTTTTTGGGGCAGTTAGAATCATGTAGGATGTTAAAATTAATTTAATCAAAGTATTTTCTGCAACGCCTAACTACAGTTTTTATCGTGGCCTAGTTGAGCCACTAAGTCGAGGGGTATGGCTAACTGCATAACCTAAAACTGGATTTTTCTTAAATAACTCATAAATCTTTCAAAAAGTGTTTAGTTGCAGTCTCGTCTGAACGTCCGTAGTTATCCCTTGCCGATGTGCCATCACGATGCTTAATTTCTTCTTACTCTGATATACCCCCCTTTTATGCCGAGAAAATGGGGGTTGTCACAGTTGGTATCAGAGGGAGGTTTGTTTGACAATTGGTCGAGTAACCTTCTCAACTTAGTGTTAGTTATCTAGTGTCATTTAATACACACACCGATGTGTCATCAGTATGTCTTGGTTGAAGTATGAACACTACACTCATAGCAGGTTAAGAAGTATATGGGGCATATTATGTAGTATGTGATGCATAATATGTGTTTGTATATGGATCCACCATAGGTGGCAACATGTGACAGTTATGTAGTATGGGGTGCATAACCATCATCACAAGGGTGCCCATTAACATGTTTTCTTTTTTCATTACATGAGATGTTATGTAGTATGAGATGCATAACATTTCATGTGTACACTACTCATAACATGCATTTAGGCTTTTTTAGAATGCATAACACAACATGCATAACATAACATTGCATCTGCACACGTGCCAAGCTAAAGATTTGCATGATGACATACGTACACACATGGGTTTGAGTCAAAAAGAATAAGATATTCATGCATTCATGGTTTAGGCGCATTAGTCAGTAGGATGACAGCTTATCATCCGAAGTCTAGGCATGACATCATGATTGAAAAATCCTAGAGCAAGTTAGCAGCTTTATCATTTACTTAAGCATGTTTTGTCTGGACTATGTTGTTTGGTACTAGCTGTTGGGCTAGCTTTTGATTAGATGTTCGCTATTGGTTTAGATGGGACCTAAGCGTGTGGAGACTAGTCAACTCCCTAGTAAGAGGGCGAGTCTTCTAGTGCGCAAAGCGAAGCGGTGATTGAAAGTCTGCGATAGAGTAGTGAGACTTTGTCCGGACAAATGGTGGAGATGCAGTCGTAGATCCAATAATTGTTAACGGTTGTGTCAGGAACGTTGCCACGTGTATAGGACCCGGCTGTGGGTCAGACTATTCCTGTTCCCCCTACTCCTCTGGTTCCACCTGTGTTGTTGCCACCAGTGATGACATTTATCTCGCACTTCCAGATACTAAGACCCCTACTTATGATGGTAGGGCAGAATTTATGGCCTTGGATGATTGGATAATTGCCATCGAAGAGATGTTAGCTTACTCGGGAACATCAGCGGACCTGAGGGTGATGGTCATTGTGTATCAACTCAAGGGACTTGCTAAGAGTTGGTGGCCAAGGGAGAAGGAGAATTTGAAGGACGGATGCTCGTGGGAATCTTTCAAGGAGTTGCTGCTGAAGAAGTTTCTGCCTTCGGTCGAGAGAGACCGTCTGATGAATGATTTTCTACACCTTAAGCATAGGCAGCTTACTGTTACTAAGTACGAGGTGTAGTTCAGCAAACTGAGTCATTTTGTTGCGGACATGGGGTCTTCATTATCGAACCGAGTTAAAAGATTTCTGGGTGGCCTTAGGAATGACATCCAGTAGCTAGATAGTGCTTATAGAATCTGAAAGCTATCCTGAAGTGGTGTAAGTATATCTGAAGGTGCAGGCGATTGATAATGCCATGAATCGAGGACAACAAATGTGAAAGGATAAGAGGAAGGCCGGTGAGGGTAAAATTTCCCAAGAAACCGGTACATCTTGAGGGAAAAGAAACACAAAGATATGCAGTTTTTATGGCCGGCCAGCCCATCCGTTTGAGAGATGTTATCAGATATTAGGAGCCCAGAAGAAAGAACAGGTGCATGCTATTCAGGTTGCTCCTAAAGGGTTTTTGGTTTGTTTTGCATGTAAGTAGAGTGGGGACGACGCTGCCCATTGTTGGCATAAGGACAGGACCTGCTTCTAGTGTGGGCAGAAGGAATATGTAAAGTCAAAGTGCCTGCAGGTTCATCCCCCGTTGCAACCAGTTCCGCTCCAGGCTTTCTAGCCGCCGCAGTTATTGGACAAGGGGAAGATCAAGCTGAACGTGGTGTATTTGGAGGAAGCTCAGACATCTTCTCAAGTTATTATAGGAAAGTTTATGGTCAAGAACTGCTGGGTGCGTGTTCTGTTCGATTCTGGTCCTACCCACTAATTCGTGGGTAGGACTTTTGTAGAGCGTCATTGTCTGACTATCGATCGGGTTGGCGACGCGGTTACTGTCAAGTTTCCCTCTAGAAAATCCATGGTATCAGACCAAGGCATTCAGAACTGTCCGATTCTATTAGGTGATTTTCTAGTGGTTGCGAATTTGAAGGTGATAGACTTGGAAGATTTCGATGTGACTATGGGCATGGATTGGTGGTCCAAGTATGATGTGGTTATCGAGTCCAAGGTCAAGCGCTTGGACTTCAATATGGATAACAGCCAACCCAGGAGCATTTATGGTTTTCTGCACCAAGTATCTCTGATTATATCTGCGATATGTGCTCAGAAGTTGGTTAATTATAGATGTTTTGCTTATTTGGTTTTGGTGTTGGCGACCGATGGTTTTTTGCCGCAAGTTGAGGAGATTGTATTGTGCACAAGTTTCTGGATGTGTTTCTTGATAATCTTCCAGGTCTTCCACCTGAGAGATGTGTGGAGTTTGTCATAGATCTGGAGCCGGGTACTCGTCCTATTGTTAAGGCGTTGTACTATATAGCCTCGCGTGAGCTGGAGGAATTGCATACCTAATTGGATGAGTTACGTCAGAATGGTTTTATTAGACCGAGTTCTTCTCCGTGGGGTGCTCCTGTGCTGTTTGTAAAGAAAAACGATGGATCGATGAGGTTTTGTATCGATTATAGGGAGATCAACAAGGTGACTATCAAGAATAGATATCCCCTGCCAAGGATTAATGACCCGTTTGATCAGTTGCATGGTAGCTCTGTGTTTTCAAAGATTGATCTTCGATCAGGCTACCAGCAGTTGAGGATTCGTGAGGCAGATATTCCACGGACTGCTTTTCGTTCACGGTATGGGCATTTTGAGTTTTTGGTAATGTCTTTCGGATTAACGAATGCGCCCTCTGCATTTATGGATATGATGAACATGGTATTTAAGGATAACCTGGACCGTTTCGTGGTGGTTTTCATAGATGATGTACTGGTGTACTCCCACAGTGCTGAAAAGCATGAAAAGCACTTGCGCCTAGTTTTGTCTAACTTGAGGGAGCATAAGTTATATGCCAAGCTAAGTATGTGCGAGTTTTGGATTCCTCAGGTATCAGTTCTGGGTCATGTGGTTAATAAAGATGGAATTTCTGTCGACCCTGAGAAGATAGTTGCTATTATGGATTGGAATAGGCCTACCACTCCCAAAGAGATAAGGAGCTTCCTAGGGTTGGCAGGATATTAAAGAAGGTTTGTTGAGGATTTCTCTACGTTGTCTGCACCACTGATTAAGCTTACGCAGAAGAACATAGCTTTTGTGTGGAGCGATAAGTGCGAGGAAGCTTTTCTGGAATTGAAGAGGAGATTGTGCACGACTCCGATTTTGGCCTTGCCTACTAAAGAGATAGAGTATGCAGTGTATGTGGACGCATTGCATGTTGGACTTGGTTGTGTGCTAATGCAAGAAGGTAAAGTAATAGTGTATTGGTCGAGGCAATTAAAGACTCATGAAAGAAATTACCCTACGCATGATCTAGAATTTACTGTTGTGATTTATGCCTTGAAGTTATGGAGACATCTTTTATATGACACTTTGTGCAAAATTTACACTGATCATAAGAGTTTGAAGTACGTCTTCACTCAAAAGGAATTGAATTTGCGCCAGCGGAGGTGGTTATAGTATGTGGCTGACTATGATGTTGAGATTCAATATCATCCTGTCAAAGCTATCGTGGTAGACGATGCCTTGAGTAGGAAGTTAGCGAAGATTTTTAATCTTTCTATGTATTTGTTGGTGGAAGAATTCCTTCTGATGGATATAATAGTAGGGAGTTCTATCTCACGTAGTAGTTTGGGAGTGTTAGAGCCTTTATGGATTTCACTGATGAGGCTATATCAAAAGGATGATCCTGATTTGATGCACCTTTATAATAGAACTGCGAAAGGGGAATAGCCAGACTTTTCGATTGATGACATGGGTACCCTGATGTAACGTAGTGGATTTTCATCCCCAATATTGAAGATATTCGAGTAAAATTGTGCAAGGAGGCACATGGTTCCAATGTTTCCTACCACCCTGGTTCTACTAAAATGTATCAAGACTTGAAGCAGATTTCCTGGTGTTATGGTGTGAAGGGCGATATAGCTGCGTATGTAACAAAATGTTTTACTTACAAGCGGGTGAAGGCCGATCTTGGTAGGCCTAGAGGTAAGTTGACACCCTTAGAGAATCCAAGTTGGAAGTGGGCGATTTATGTCGTCCTCTCTCGAGGAGTGCATGCAACTCCTTTTATCTTTGAGTGATCTCCTCGTATCTGCAACCTCTCGGTCATTTAGGATATAGATATTAGATCGAAGAACATATCCGCGCAATATGAATTCGATAAAATATAAATCAAAGACAAATCGTTAGTAGGTAAAGTAAAGGACTTGACATTTTTAATAAAGATGAGAAGCTTATTTTATTCCAAGATTCATCATGATCAAGTGCTAAAAGAAGTTTAGCTACTAAGCATGATGAAGAATTTACATAGAAAGAAGGGCAAAAAGATGATAACTAAAAAGAGAGTAATTGAATTAAACAAAAAGAAATGCAAACTAAACTATGAAGCTAAGGGTTACATAAAAAAAATGCAGCAAAATAGAGAAATAAACGAGGTAAAACTACTCCTATATTGGCCTCCTAGCTCTTTTTCTGCTTCTGAACTCATCTGCAATTTATAGGAAAACTTTCTGCAAGGTCACGCCCTAGGTCACGCCCGTGACCTAGGGCGTGTCAGGCTCGGAACCGCCCTCTTGAAAGCCCGGGAACGTTGGAGGAGAAACCGCCAAAATCTGTTAAATGGAGGGTCACGCCCCTAGGTCACGCACGTGACCTAGGGCGTGTCACTTCAGTTTCTGGAAAACCACGCGAAGCTGAAAAAGGCGGGAGTAAATTCTGGCAGTTCCTGAAGTGTCACGCCCCTAGGTCACGCCTGTGACCTAGGGAGTGTACTGACCAGGTCAGCAAACGACTGGAAACGGCGCAATCTGGCATTAATTCGGCAGTTTCGGGTTAGTCACGCCCTAGGTCACGCCCGTGACAGGGGGCCTGTACTTGGGAAATGTTCCAGAATTGCCCCGGGAAGATTTCTGGAGAAAATTATTTTCTTGAACTAGACACGCCCATGTTCACACCCTGGTCACGCCCGTGTCCTTGGGGCGTGTACTTGTGAAATTCTCCAGATTTGTAGAGGACGTTGTCCTCTTTCCGTTGACTGGTTGCACGTCCCGTAACTCTTCCTGGTTTGAAAGTTATGGCCATTTGAATTCAGCTATCCGTGGCCAAAAATGTTAATTTTCTCAAAATGTTTTCAGATCTTTGCCATGGACTTGAAAATGATATTTGGAGCCCATATTGACCTGAAATATAAAAATAAACGAATTATTATATATATTAATATAAATCCAACTAAATTATACTATTTATTTATAAAAAAACTAAACTAAAACAACTATATAAATTAACTTATCAAATACCCTCATACTTAATCTTTTGCTATTCTAGAGCAAAACTATGATAAGTATTTATAAGAAAATAATATAATTTTTTAATCAAACTAAAAAATTATCAAATCAAAAGAGAGTTAAAAATTAATTTTAGGGATTCAAAATTTTAAGTCCTAAAATATGAAAGTAAAAAGTGAAGAGCTAAATATTTAGCAAAGTTTTCTCGAATAAAATAATTAGAACTCAAAATTAAGTATTTAGCAAACAAAATTAGTTTAAAATTATAAACATTTTTTCCACTAAAAAGAGACTTCAAGGAAAATCAAACTACTACTTATGCTCTCTTATAAATTTAATTTAAATCTAAGCAATTATATTGGGTTTTGGGTTTGGAAAAAAGAAAAATTGAAGAGATCTTAGATTGGGGGTGATGAATTTTATCCTCTCACCCCGCACAATTTTTTTCTTTTTTTGATGTTTTTTTTTTCTTTTTTTCTCTTCAAACAAAATTGCTTAGGAGTAATGAATTTTATCCTCTTACTCCTTTTTTTGGGGTTGCATATGTGTACCAAGGAATATTTAATTCCCATGACATATGATCTAACCAAAAATGAAAAATTGCATATGTGTACCAGGGGATAATGAATTTTATCCTCTTATCCCCATGACATATGATCTAACAAGAAAATTAAAAACAAGGGGAAAGACATAACAAATTTTAAATTAAATTAAAAAACTAAGAGAGCAACTATAGTGATTTAAATTTTCCTAAGAATCTTAAAGCATAAAGTGAATATAATTAAAATCTAAGAATTGCTAATCTAAATACCACAAACTTGAAACTAATTACAATAAAAGAGAAAAATGGGCTAAATAGATTTCTCCAAACAAATTTGCTTCATAAATTTATTTCTTAAAATCAAATCACCCAAAAAATTAAATTTAACTAACTTTGATGAAATAAAAGATTAGAAAATTAAAAATTATAAAAATTCTTATAAATAAACTCAAAATAAATTTCTGAAAAGTCACAAAAATATTAAGTAAGGGTTTATTATATTTTTTGGATTTTCTTTTTTTCCAATTTTTTTTGTATTTTTTTATAAAATAAAAATAAAAACAAAATTTTATAATTTTTCAAGATTTTTATATTTTTTAAAAATTTTAAAGATTTTTTTCATTTTTTTTTATATTTTTAGATAAAAACAATAAAAATGAATCCACCCCCATATTTAAAAATAAACATTGTCCCCAATGTTTATAAGTCAAGTAAGAGAGGAGAAACAAGAAGAAATAAAATAAAAAAAAATTTAGAAGTTTTTTTTTAAAAAAAATATTAAAGATAAACAAGGGGTGTCTCCCAAGAGCGCTTTTCTTTTTCCCGTCTTTAAGCTAGACGGTTCGGGTTAGGAGAAAGGAAAATAAAAATTGAAATGAACGGGTAACTCCCTTAATTCTCGCTTTGGCGAAGATACCAAAGTCGCACGCCCGGGTACTCCTCCGCTTGCCACTTGATTTTCTGTCTTGCAGTTGACTTGAAAATTTAGATTGAATCACCTATCCATACCTGAGGTGATTTGAATCTTTCTAGATGAGCGGCAAATGGGTCGGGGACAACATTGTATTGCAATGGCTCATTTACTACATGAAAATCATTAGTTAAAGACAAATCAAGGAGAAGCGCGTCAGAAAAATCTTCGCCAGGAGGAGGCTCTTGCGAAGTTATAGGATTAGGTATAGGTTGTTTATTTTCTAAAATTAATTTTTTATCCGAAAATTTGTTTAAAATAAAAGCGTCGGAAGCATCTTGTTCAAAAGTTGTCGCTCCTAAGAAGTCATAAATTGTGCATGAAGATTCATTAATAGGAGGAAAATTGGGAGTAGGAGGAGAAATATAGTCTTCTTCTACTGCTTCCAACGCGTTCATACACCTAACAAGTTCTTGAAATAAAAGTTTTTCTTCTTCTTCGGTATAAGCAACTACGGGGGGACATGAAGATTCATGTTCCTTATTAGCAACAGTATCCGAAGGAGAAGAATCACTAAACGTAAGAAAATTTTCATCTAAATTTTGGGGGGAAGAATCACATTGAGATTGAGAAGATTCCTCAAAAGCTTGCGGTGCGGAAGAAGAAAAAAAAATTTTGATGCAAATAATTATTCTCATAACTCGGGAAACCTTCTGGTTGATCTTGCGATCAAGTTAAGTTTTCATCCGAGTTGGAAGAATAATTATTTACATCAAAATAATTATTTGCATTATTATTTGAAAAATTATTTTCATGAACATAGGAAAAATTAGAAAAATTATTTTCATAAAAATTTGAATTATCATAAAAGTGAGAAGAATTATTATCATAATTACTATCACAATGATTTGCATAAGAAAGATTTTTATAATAATTATAATGATAACAAAACTCACTTGGATGAGAACCGTGACAATAAAAACAAACACATTGACGTTTTTTTGCGGCTTTCAAAATATCAAATTGATTTTGAAGTTGGGCAATTTTGGCAGCCAATTGCGATAACATTTTCTCAAATAAAGAAAATAAACACAACTCTTTTCCTAATAGAAATGAATTTGAAAAAGCAAATGAAAAAGAGGATTGGGGTTAGAGAAAGAGAGTGATAAAAGTAATAAAATTCGCGCTTTCAAAATATCAACAAAATGTCCCCGGCAACGGCGCCAAAAACTTGATGAGGAATTTTATAGTTTTAAAAAATATATCCAAACTATAATCTCGAAATAGGCAAGCGTACCTATCGAAATATAGTATAGGAATGTCGTATTAGACTCGGGGCATGTTGAGTACTTCTACTCATGCAAATTAATATTATTTTATCTAAATAATAAAAATGAGCGAATTTAATCTACGGCTAGAAAATTAAATAAAATATAGCACTTGATCTAGAATCCCCTTGGACTAAAATAAACCTCCTTTATGAACATAAAGTATGCAAGACTCTTAAATTGCCCACCCGACCGTGGAGGTTCCTTAAGTACAAAAGCGTCTCTCTCGAGCTCATGCATTTGACTAACCTTAGGCTGATCGATTAAGACCTCTCGTCCAGTCGAAACCCCTAAGCTTGCTTTAGGCGGTGAACCCCTCTATTCGATTTGACTCCAATCCGGAAGATTTATGTCGTCCTCTCTCGAGGAGTGCATGCAACTCCTTTTATCTTTGAGTGATCTCCTCGTATCCGCAACCTCTCGGTCATTTAGGATACGGATCTTAGATCGAAGAACATATCCGCGCAATATGAATTCGATAAAATATAAATCAAAGACAAATCGTTAGTGAGTAAAGTAAAGGACTTGACATTTTTAATAAAGATGAGAAGCTTATTTTATTCCAAGATTCATCATGATCAAGTGCTAAAAGAAGTTTAGCTCCTAAGCATGATGAAGAAATTACATAGAAAGAAGGGCAAAAAGAGGATAACTAAAAAGAGAGTAATTGAATTAAATAAAAAGAAATGCAAACTAAACTATGAAGCTAAGGGTTACATAAAGAAAATGCAGCAAAATAGAGAAATAAACGAGGTAAAACTACTCCTAGATTGGCCTCCTAGCTCTTTTTCTGCTTATGGACTCATCTGCAATTTATAGGAAAACTTCCTGCAAGGTCACGCCCTAGGTCACGCCCGTGACCTAGGGCGTGTCAGGCTCGGAACCGCCGTCTTGAAAGCCCGGGAACGTTGGAGGAGAAACCGCCAAAATCTATTAAATGGCGGGTTACGCCCCTAGGTCACGCCCGTGACCTAGGGCGTGTCACTTCAGTTTCTAGAAAACCGCGTGAAGCTGAAAACGGCGGGAGTAAATTCTGGCAGTTCCTGAAGTGTCACGCCCCTAGGTCACGCCCGTGACCTAGGGCGTGTACTGACCGGGTCAGCAAACGACTGGAAACGGCCCATTCTGGCATCAATTCGGCAGTTTCGGGTTAGTCACGCCCTAGGTCACGCCTGTGACAGGGGGGCGTGTACTTGGGAAATGTTCCAGAATTGCCCCGGGAAGATTTCTGGAGAAAATTATTTTCTTGAACTAGACACGCCCGTGTCACACCCTGGTCACGCCCGTGTCCTTGGGGCGTGTACTTGTGAAGTTATCCAGATTTGTAGAGGATGTCGTCCTCTTTCCGTTGACTATTGCACGTCCCGTAACTCTTCCTAGTCTGAAAGTTATGGTCATTTGAATTTCAGCTATCCGTGGCCAAAAATGTTAATTTTCTCAAAATGTTTTCAGATCTTTGCCATGTACTTGAAAATGATATTTGGAGCCCATATTGACCTGAAATATAAAAATAAACGAATTATTATATATATTAATATAAATCCAACTAAATTATATTATTTATTTATAAAAAAACTAAACTAAAATAACTATATAAATTAACTTATCAATAATTAGTCAATCTCATCCTGAAGAATTGAAGACAATTAATTCGTCGAGCGCCGTTCGACGAATATCTTTTGAAGCAAGATGGTCAATATTCGGTCGACGAAAATTGTTTCACTCACAGAGAGTTCGTCAACCTCTATTTGACGAAGATCTCTCAAACTCTCCCTGGTTCGTCGAACTCCGTTCGACGAACTTTGGAAAATTCGTCGAGTGCAGACAGAACTTAAACTAAATCTTCTTCATTTATCATTCCAAGCTGATTTATAAAGAATACATGATTTTACTCATCCAGAGGTTTGGTGAATATATCAGCCCTTTGTAAATCAGTGTAGATATAGACAAGATTAATTTTATTTTTGTCTACACACTCTCTAATGAAATGATGCCTAATATCTATATATTTTGTCCTACTGTGATGGACTGGATTCTGTATTATGGCTATAGCACTTGTGTTATCACAGAGTAGAGTTGAATTAATTAAGTTGAGACCATAGTCTCACTAAAATCTAATTACTACCACACAGGAAATGTTCCTAATCAAGGATCAACTCTCCATTTGAGTGCAAGAAACTGCTATCCGGCAATAAATGTGCCTCCAGTACCTCTCTGTTCACCTACAACTTGCCCTCATTGTCATGCTAAACTTTTTCACAATGAATCCACGACACTATGTTGCAAAGGAGGATTGGTAGACGTATCAGATATTCCAGTACCACTCGAGCTTTTAGAACTGTTTACATCGCAAACTACAGAAGGACGTAATTTCAGACAGAATATACGTTCATACAACCATGTATTTTCCTTCACCTCAATGGGAGTGACATTTGACGAAAGTATGCCGGCATTCAACCAGGGTATCTACACTTTTAGAGCACACGGTGCAATATATCATAGAATTGGATCTCTTTTACCAGAATACGGTAGTAGACCACGTTTTTTGCAAATGTTCATTTACGATACAGAGCACGAAATGGAAAATAGGTTGAATGAAAGTCCAGGCCTCGCTCTACAGACACTTCAAAAAATCTCCAGCTTACTGGATGCGGTAAATCCATTTGTCCAGACCTTACGGCAATTAGCAAGACACTCAAATCTCCACCAATGCAGACTTCTGATTAAAGAAAGGCCTTCAATAGAGCGTCAATACTCCCTTCCAACAGCATCACAGGTTGCAGCCATATTAGTTGACGCAGATGATTTTATTGAGGCAAATGATAGAGACATAATTGTAGAGACATATTCTGGAGAACTACTGCCGGTAAAAGAATATTCGGGGTTCTACGACCCTCTACAATATCCTCTGCTATTTCCACATGGCTCATATGGATGGCGTGGCGACAAACAATTGCATCGTGCAGAACGAACAAGCTGTTGTGACTACTATTCCTACCAACTACAGGTACTTCAACGGTTGCACTCAATTTACCATGACATAATATTACAACAGCATCTTCACTAAATTATACTATCTACATATAGATTCGTGCAAACCAGAATTCCGTACTTCACTACGCAGGTCGTCTACTACAACAGTACATCGTCGATATGTACATAAAAGTTGAAACCCAGAAACTACGGTGGATTAGATCGCACCAAAGCGATGTCAGAGCCGAGTTATACCAAGGATTGCAGGATTGTTTGCAAGGCGGTGAAACTAACGCAGGTACTTCCGTTCACCATCGATTTCTAAACATACATAACAGAAACAAGTTTTCCTTCTTTCCATAAGTGTTAACCTTACCTCATTACAGGTAATGTCGGTCGTAGGACAATTTTGCCGTCTTCTTTTATTGGAAGTCCAAGAGATATGTTTCAGAGATATCAAGACGCTATGGCAGTTGTACGAACTTTTGGAAGGCCGGACATTTTTTTAACGATGACTTGCAATCCTTCGTGGCCAGAGATAACAAACGAGCTTTATCCAGGACAAACAGCGCAAGATCGACCTGATTTAATCTCAAGAATATTTCAAGCAAAATTGCAATGTCTGAAGGACGACATCTTCCATAAGGGCATCCTGGGTAGAGTTGTGGCACACGTTCACGTGGTAGAATTTCAAAAAAGAGGTCTTCCACACGCACATATGTTATTTATTTTCAATGACCACGATAAGCTAAGTACTCCTGATGATTACGATTGCGTTGTTAGAGCTGAAATTCCAATACAAACAGAAGAACCAGATTTACACAATGCAGTGATTAGACATATGTTGCACGGGCCATGCGGACGTTTCCGTCCAAATGCGCAGTGCATGAAAAATAATGTATGCAAAAAAGGGTATCCAAAACCTTTCGTGGCAGCCACAACACACGGTTTGGATTCATACCAACTCTACCGTCGTCGTGATGACAACAGAGAAATTCCTCTCAGGAGAGATGGGGATTTTAGGCCTGACAATGGTTGGGTAGTTCCGTACAACCCATATCTTCTACTTAAATACGACTGCCACATCAATGTGGAAATTTGCAGCAGCATTAAGAGTATTAAATATTTGTACAAGTACGTGTACAAATGTCCTGATTGGGTTGCATTCGAGGTGCGCCCGGGGCCTAACTATGACGAAGTAAGTAAATACGTCGACGGCCGTTGGATTTGTGCGCCTGAGGCATCGTGGAAGCTTTTTAAGTTCCATATGTACCAAACATTCCCTTCTGTAGTACGATTGCAAATACATCTGCCAGATCTACAACAGGTCCAATTTCGAAGCAATCAATCTATTTCCGAGGTACTGGCTAACGAACGTAATTCGCGAACAATGCTGACAGAGTTCTTTGAGACATACAACAATGGATTCTGCCTCAGTTGTGGAGGTTGACACAGATGATTGCTTTTTACAAAACCAGGACACTAATCTCATACCAAGGAACTGGCAAGTTCCTGAGGTACTTTTTCTGTCCACCCTGCATCCAGCAAAATCAGCATCTGAGTATCTAGTTAACTTAAATTCTGATTCTGTGGGATACCATAGGCCTAAACTAGGACAACCCTTTATATATCTCAAAATTCTTTTTAGGAAAATAAGGTGAGATTCTTTTGGGTTCACCTGGAACCTAGCACAAAGGCATGTGGTAAACATGATATCAGGTCTGCTAGCTGTGATATAGTAGGGACCCAACAATGCCCCTATATAGTTTCTGATCTACAGGTTTCCCTGATGAATTAGAGTCAATCACAACTTTTGTAGCCATATGTGTTTTCTTTGCTGAGGCATCAGCCATCCCAAACTTCTTTATTAGCTCTTTAGCATATTTAGCTTGGGAGATGAAGATGCCATCAGGGAGTTGTTTCACTTGGAGACCAAGGAAATAAGAAAGCTCACCCATGCTACTCATTTCAAATTTGGAATGCATGAGGTCAGAAAACCTCTTGCATAATTTTAAATCAGTAGACCCAAAGATGATGTCATCCACATATATTTGTACTAATAAGATTTGGTCCTTATGATGTCTAGTGAAAAGTGTTATATCTACTATGCCTCTAATAAATTTATGCTCTAATAAAAAGCTTGCTAGGGTCTCATACCAAGCTCTTGGAGCTTGCTTTAGACCATAGAGGGCTTTATGCAACTTGAATACATGCAAATGATGAGTTGGAGAGACAAAACCTGGAGGTTGTTCAACATAAACCTCTTCTTTTAATACTCCATTCAAGAATGCACTCTTCACATCCATTTGGTAGACCTTAAATTTCATGTAGCCTGCATAGGCTAGGAATATTCTTATGGCTTCTAACCTTACAACAGAAGCAAAGGTTTGATCATAATCTATTCTTTCCTCTTGCCTGTAGCCTTGAGCAACAAGCCTAGCCTTGTTTCTCACGATAACTCCTTGGGCATCAAGCTTACTTCTGTATAATCATTTAGTTCCAATAACTGGGTAGTTTTGTGGTCTTGGAACTAAATCCCAAACTCTGCATCTCTCAAACTGATTTAATTCCTCATGCATTGTAATGATCCAGTGGGGATCTTGCTCCGCGTCATGAATGGATTGAGGTTCAATCTGAGAGAGAAAACATGCATGGATCACATCTTGATTGAGTTGATGCCTTGTCTGTACACCAGCTGATATGTCTCCAATCACTTGAGATCTAGGGTGATTCCTAAGTGTGACAAGATCAGTGGGTGGATTTGGTTGTGCAACAACATTTGAAACCAATTCCTCTTGTGGAATTATGTTGGCTGTTGGAGGAGAGTCAATCCCTTCAATGCTTTCTACTTCACTATCTTCATTGACTTGTGGAGAAGGATGAGTTGGAACCCCTTGGGTAAGGTTTAGGTCATTCAACTTCTCACACAAGTGAGGTACCTGCAAAGAGTTACTGGTAGAAACTTCTTTCTCCTTGCAATACATGTTAGTCTCATCAAATCTTACATGAATTGATTCCTCAATTTTCAGTGATGATTTATTAAAGACCCTATAGGCTTGCTTACTTGGGAATATCCTAGAAAAATTCCAACTTCAGCCTTAGCCTCAAACTTTGTAATATATTTCTTGTTGTTATTATGTATATAACATGTACAACCAAATACTTTAAAATAGTTTATTTTAGGTTTCTTCCCTTTAAGAAATTCATAGGGAGTCCTGTTCTTGAGTTTGTGAATTAAGCTTCTATTCAGGACATAGTTTGCAGTGTGTACAGCCTCTGCCCAAAAGATTAGTGGCATGTATGCATCAGCAAGCAATGTACCTGTAGCTTCAATGAGTGTCCTATTTTTCCTTTCAGCTACCCCATTTTGTTTGGGAGTTCTATGAGATGATAAGCAATGCCTGATACCTTCCTTCTCACAGAACTCATGCATAAAAAGAGACTCAAACTCTATGCCATGATCACTTCTAATCAATGAAACATGAGTAGAGAACTCAATCTATATGGTCCTGAGAAAATCTGTAAGAACCTTGAATGTATCTGACTTATATCTCAGAAAGGATACCCAAGTGAACCTGGAGAAGTCATCCACAATAACCAAAGTGTAGGATTTCCCTCCTAGGCTTTGTACAACAATGGATCCAAAGAGATGTAGCAAATACAAAATCCTAGGTGAATCACTTTTATTAATGGATTTGAAACTAGATTTAGTTTGCTTGCCTAATTGACAAGCTCTGCAAAGGCCTTCGTTCTTGTAGGGACCAGGAGGTAGACCTCTAACAATGTTGTCTTTAGATAGCATAGCAATGTTTTTCAGATTTACATGACCTAGTCTTTTATTCCATAAATCATTATGATTACTAGTTAAATTAAGTAGACAGATATCAGAAGTGGCAGATAGAAAATCAACTAAGTATATGTTGTCTTGTCTATTTCCAATTAAAACAGGTTTGTTTCCTTTAGTTGAAATAATACAAGAGCTAGAGTTAAAAGTTACTTGATAACCTTCATCACAAAGTTAACTTATTGAGATGAGGTTATGTTTGAGTCCTCCTACATATATTACTTTCTTGAATATAACTGCTCAAATCTTCACTGCTCCATATCCTTCAAACTGGCCACTTTTTGAATCACCAAAGTTCACCTTTGGCCCTAGCTTGGACTAGTAATTGGTGAGATTGTCCTTGCTACATGTCATGTGTTTGGAGCATCAACTGTCCAGGTACCATGGCTGATTCACTCCTGGGCAGCTCTTCTACTGCAATGAAAGCAGTTAAATATTCTTGACCCAGGTTACCTTGGGTCCTTTGTTTTATTGATATGAAAAGCTGGAAATAACTAAAAATTCTGGTTGTGATTTATATCATAGAGGGTGATATCTTCTAGGTGGTATAACCCAATCAGCTAGAGGATTAAATGCTTTTCTAGAATTATTTAAGTTGCAGTTAAAGTTAAAATTTTGGTTAATTCTTTCTGGGTTCGACGAATTTCTATAAGTCCGTCGACCAGAGTTTGAAGAGTTGGGTTGAGGTCGTCGATCTCTGCCCAGAGAATGAACATATTCATTTTCTGTGCCCCACGTTCATCGACCTCTACTTGACGAACCATACAAAGTTCGTCGATCGCAGTTAGATGAATGATTATTATTGAAGTTTGCGTTTAGAGATCGTCATTCTGAGTTCGACGATCTGTTCCTATATCGTCAATCTGAGTTCGACGATAACTGCTGAACATTGTTATTTTTATCATTCTTCTGGTTTTTAATTTTGTCCTTACTTCAATTTGTTCTAGAATTTTATTAACCTTATTTACTTGTTCAGTGTTTTTCTTTCCTTTATCAGAGATAAAATTTGCAGGTTTTGAAAGATGATTCCTTTGGATTAGGGTTGGTTCACTGGATGTGGCTCCTAATCCTAATCTGCAGTTATTTGTTCTAGCATTTACTGTGCTGGTTATATCTAACAATTTCAGACTTCTGCCATTTAATGATTCTCCTAATGTTTTAGCTTTGCTAAGTTCTGATTTCAGAAAAGTAATTTGTTCATTTGCAGATTTTAGTTCACTTGATAGATTTGCATTTTCAGAAGTGATTTTATCTACATCAATTAATTTATCTCTTAGAAGTTTGATTTCCTTCTCAGATCTTATCAAATCTAAGCATAGGTTTTTAAATTCATTAGATTCAAAATCATATGATTTTATTACCTGATCTTCAGCTGACAGGTTTTCTTCATTATCAGATTCATCTATATCTGATCTGCTACTGCTTGCATCAATTTCCATGAGGCAAACCTGTTGGAGTTATCATTGTGATCTGGAAGTGATCAAACATATGATCTCACTGCCAATGCGATATGAGCCTGCAGGGTCGCACATAAGAGATGTGGAGAAGTTGAACGATTGACTGTGTTGGTAAAGGTTGCCAATAACCGACCTGAATGGGGTCATGGGCAAAGTGTTGTCTTAAAGGATCGTCGGGTTGGGCAAATGTTGCCTTGGAGGGCTGGTTAGGATTGTCGTCCGAGGGTCTATGACATTCGTCGAGAGTTGTCTTTTGATTCCCGCCGATCGGCGAGAATCATCTCTGATACTCGCCGATCGACGAGAATCGTCGAGAATCAATATGTTGATTCTCGACGATCGACGACTTCGACATGTATCGTCGACCGCGGCTCGACGATCGACGTGTATCGCCGTGTATCGTCGAGCGCAGCTCGACGATCGGCGAGAATCGTTGATTATTGTACTCTGATTCTCGCCGATCCATGATGATACTCGTCGACTGATTCTCGCCGAACATGCTCAGTGATTCTCGCCGATTGTCGCCGATTCTCACCGATTGATACTCGCCGATTCTGAACCTTATTTTCGGGTGGTCTGCGGATAGCGATTTTCCTAAGTCTTTTATGCCTTCGGTATAAAAGGGACACTTAGGGTTTTATCGGGGTTAAGGGACAGAAGCTTTGAGCTTGCGATTTTCTCCTGTAGCAGATCGAAACCCGCGACGGAAAGAGTTCCGCTCGTTTGCTCCGCTGATCCCGATCCCGCCGCCGGAAGAGTTCCTCCGCCGTGTTCGCTCCGTCGACCACCTCTTCTCCGGCGACTATCGCTGGTGCTGCAATCCCTAGCACGGACCTAGCAGTCCGTGGGAAAGCAAAGGTGCGGTCTTCTCCTTCCCGATAATCCGTGCGATGGATAGATCGGCGTTCTCCCGCTCGTGTGGACTTCTGCAGAAACGTGGACATTATTCCACGTAGAACTCGCCGCTAACAGGAATCAGAAATTTGGAGCATCTCCGTTGAGTTGTGACTCAACGCCACTGAGGTAATTTTTGCCCTAGTTTTGCTAACTTCTTGATTCAACGTTCATGACCCGATCTACATCTCTTTGGGTTTTTCTTGATGTTTTGTTTTCCGCTGCGTGCACAAGCGTTGTGCCACCCCTTTAGAGAAAACCCAACAGTGGTATCAGAGCCGGGTTCGTCCATGATCGTTGTTTTGGAAGTTTGTTATTCCAGTGCGTGTAAACCTAGGGATTTAGAAGTGTTCTAAATGTCTAGATTTAGTCTTGGTTCCCTCCAAGAACGTCTGGAATTTCGTGGGAATTTCTAAATGTTAGAAATTGTTGTCTCCTTAGCAGTAACCATCCCTCAAGTATGTTTTGGATTATGAATCCAACATAGAGAGATGAGCTTGTCTACTACTTTAAGTTGAGTTGTCTTCGCCTTTGTCCAATGCATGTAAATCTGAGGATTTGGATATTTCCGGATGTTCAGATTTAGCCCTTCCTTCTGTCAAATGTTGATGGTGTGAGGATGTGCACATAAAGGATGCATGTGGTTTAGAATTGTTTTTCTGTGGATGTGCACATTGATCAAATGTTGATCATGGTTAATTGTTAACCTATAATTAAAAAATCCCTTCATCTAATATTAAGTGTTCGGATGCCTTCCGATGGATGACACTCTTCCTGCCTCGATCGATGAAGTGTGGGCTTGCCAAAGCAAGGTGCATTAATCTATCTTGGTAAGGGTGCGAGCGGATAATTGTGATATCCCACTGTCGACATCGGGTCCATCTTAACTAGGTGACCTCAAAGGTTGAGTGCCTAGAGGCATAGGGTTGGCATGCACCATATGATGGATGCGAATAAGGAGTTATTCACCAACCATACAAGAATTGCATGAGGATGCAATTGGCAAGCGTTGCCTACCTAAATAACCGCATCGTGAGAGGAACGCCAAAGCGGACTCATAGTGTTGGTGAAATACGGATCTTGTCCACTAAGAGAGTAGCTCGCATGAACTCTCCGAATTGTTAGTGAGGGCCATCATTTCGAATAAAATAGTGGGAGTATTTTTTAATTGAAGTCCAAATTAGAATAAATTGTAATTGAAATTTAGGTGCTGATTTTATTCTGCATAAATTCTTGTAGAATTCCATGGCAAGCGTTTCACACTCCACGTTGTCTCTGAGAGCCATCCTTGAGAAGGATAAGCTCAGTGGGACAAATTACATGGACTGGTACAGGAACCTGAGAATTGTTCTCAGGCAGGAGCGAATGCTCTATGTCTTGGAAGAAGAAGCCCCCGAGGTGCCGACCGGGAACTCTTCCCGTACTGAGAAGGATACTTATAAGAAGTATACTGACGATGCTTTGGATGTCGAGTGCCTTATGCTTGCCACTATGAACTCTGAGCTTTAGAAGCAACATGAGAACATGGGGTGCAAGGAGATTGACGAGCATCTCAAGAAAATTTTTCAAGGGCAGGCTCGTCAAGAGAGGTTCGACATCACGAAAGCGTTGTTTCAGTGCAAGATGGGAGTTTGAGACTCAGTAGGGACTCACGTACTCAAGATGATTGGGTATATCGAGAACCTTGAAAGGCTGGGTTTTCCTCTTGGTCAAGAGTTGGCCACGGATCTGATCCTGCAATCGTTGCCGGACAGTTATGAGCAGTTCGTCTTGAACTACAACATGAATGAGATAGACAAGACACTGCCCGAACTCCTAGGCATGTTGAGAACTGCCGAGATCAATATGAATAAGGCCAAGCCTGCCAGCCCCATACTGATGGTGCATAAGGGCAAGGGCAAGGCCAAGGGTTCTAAGAAGACGAAGGTAGGACCTAAGTCATTTCTTGAGCCCAAGTCTTCTACACTGATGAAGAAGAAGAGCACGGTGAAGGAAGGGAAATGCCACCACTGTGGCAAGGCTGGTCATTGGAGGAGGAACTGTCCTTCATACATTGAGGGTCTGCAGAAATTGAGGGGAGGTATGACTTCCGCTTCAAATGTTTACGTTATAGAGATAAACCTTTCTGCTCCTTCATCTTGGGTATTGGATACCGGATGTGGTTCTCACATTTGTACAAATGTGCAGGAACTGGGAAGGAGAAGATTGCTGAGTAAAGGGGAGGTGGACCTCCGCGTCGGCAATGGAGCAAGAGTTGCTGTTGTAGCGATAGGGGTTTATCGTCTTTCTTTGCCCAGTGGGCTTGTAATAGAACTAGATAACTGTTATTTTGTTCCGGCCATAACTAGAAACATTATATCTATTTCATGTTTGGACATGATTGGATTTTCTTTTATAATTAAGAACAACTGTTGTTCTATATTTAAGAATGATGTTTGTTATGCTGTAGCTCAATTGTTTAATGGTCTTTATGTTTTGAACTTGGACCATCTGATCTGTAATGTAGATAATAATAAAAGACTAAGAACAAATGATTCGAACCCTACTTTTCTCTGGCATTGTCGTTTAGGCCATATCAACGAGAAGCGCAAATCCAAGCTCCATAGAGATGGACTTTTGGACTCATTTGATTATGAATCATTTGAGCTATGCGAATCTTGTTTGTTAGGCAAGATGACTAAAGCTCCTTTTACTGGTTATACTGAGAGGGCTGAGGATCTCTTGGGTGTTGTACATAGTGATGTATGCGGACCCATGAGTTCCATGGCTAGAGGTGGGTACTTCTACTTTGTTACATTTACTGATGAATTCAGTAGATACGGATATGTGTATCTTATGAAGTGCAAATCCGAGACCTTTGAAAAGTTCAAAGAGTTCAAGAATGAAGTAGAAAACCAGTTGGGTAAAAGGGTTAAAGCACTCCGATCTGATCGAGGTAGCGAATACCTGAGTCATGAATTCCGTGATCATCTGAAAGAGTTTGGTATTGTATCACAGCTCACTCCACCTAGAACACCACAACATAATGGTGTGTCTGAGAGGAGAAATCGTACTATGTTAGACATGGTACGTTCGATGATGAGTCATACAGACTTGCCTATTTCCTTTTGGGGTTTTGCTTTAGAGACTGCTGCAATGACATTGAATCACGCTCCAACAAAAACGGTTCTGAAGACACCATATGAGATATGGACTGGGAAGCGTCCTAGTATGTCGTTCATTAAAATTTGGGGCTGTGAGGCATATGTGAGACGTCAAATGCCTGATAAGCTGGAACCCAAATTGGATAAATGTTATCTGGTGGGATATCCTAAGAAAACGAAAGGGTATTACTTTTACCTACCGTCTGAGGGCAAAGTGTTTGTCGCAAGGACTGGTGTCTTCTTGGAGAAAGAGTTCTTATCAAGAAAGACTGAAAAGGTAGAGCTTGAAGAAGCTCAAGAACCACATGTAGTAAATGAACCGGAATTGGATTCTGAGACAGGACTACAAGATGTTGTAGCTAGAGAACCTACTCAGGGAACACAAGTCCTACGTAGATCTGGTAGACCGAGGTTTGAGCCTGAGAGATATGGATTTCTCGTGTCTCAAATAGGTAATGTGTTGCTTATGGATCATGATGATGAACCAGCAACCTACCAAGAGGCTATGAATGGACCGGACTCCGACAAATGGCTTGAGTCTATGAAATCCGAAATGGACTCCATGTATGCAAACCAAGTTTGGAACTTGGTGGAACCACCTGAAGGGGTACGACCCATAGGGTGCAAGTGGGTCTTCAAGAAGAAGACCGACATGGATGGGAATGTACAGACATTCAAAGTGCGACTGGTGGCTAAGGGTTTCAAGCAAATTCATGGTATTGACTATGATGAGACCTTTTCCCCTGTTGACATGGTAAAGTCCATAAGGATATTGCTTGCTGTTGCTGCGTATTATGACTACGAGATCTGGCAGATGGATGTCAAAACGGCTTTCCTTAATGGAAACCTCCTTGAGGAAGTGTATATGACACAACTCGAGGGTTTTGTATCCCCAGATGAAGCCACTAAAATATGCAAGCTGAATAAGTCCATTTATGGACTGAAACAGGCCTCTCGAAGTTGGAATCTTCGTTTTGATGAGAAAATCAAAGAGTTTGGTTTCATCAAGAATGAAGATGAGCCTTGTGTTTACAAGCGAATCAGTGGGAGCATTGTTGTCTTCCTGATATTGTATGTAGATGACATACTGTTGATTGAGAATGACATTCCTACCCTGAAAGTTGTTAAGAATAACCTAGGGAACTGCTTTTCAATGAAGGATTTGGGTGAAGCGACTTATATACTTGGTATTAATATCTATAGAGATAGATCGAAGAAGTTGCTGGGTTTGACCCAGAGTACGTACATCGAAAAGGTGTTGAAACGGTTCAACATGCTTGAGTCCAAGAAAGGATTTTTGCCCATGTCTCATGGTGTGAATCTCTCTAAGGACCAGTGTCCAAAATCTTGTGAAGATAAGGACCGCATGAAGTTGATTCCATATGCTTCGGCAATTGGATCAATCATGTACGCGATGTTATGTACTCGACCCGATGTCTCCTTTGCTTTGAGCATGACTAGCAGGTATCAGTCAGACCCCGGTGAGTGTCACTGGATTGCAGTCAAGAATATCCTGAAGTACTTAAGAAGGACTAAGGACGTGTTCTTGGTGTATGGTGGAGAGGAAGAGCTCGTTGTAAGTGGTTACACAGATGCTAGCTTCCAAACTGATCGAGACCACTCCAAGTCTCAGTCAGGTTTTTTGTTTTGCCTGAATGGAGGAGCTGTGAGCTGGAAGAGTTCCAAGCAAGAGACAGTTGCTGATTGTACAACAGAGGCCTAGTATATCGCAGCAGCTAATGCGGAGAAGGAGGCTGTATGAATTAGGAAATTCATCGGCGAGCTTGATGTAGTTCCTAGCATTGTTGGTCCCGTAGTTCTCTACTGTGATAACAATGGTGCAATTGCACAATCTAAGGAACCTAGATCTCATCAGCGCTCCAAGCACATACTCCGGCGGTTTCATCTTATTCGTGAGATTGTCGAACGAGGAGATGTAAACATTTACAGAGTGCCGACTGAGGAGAATATTGCGGATCCACTAACAAAGCCTCTCGCGCAGAGAAAGCATGATGGTCATACTAGATCGATGGGTATACGATACCTAAATGATCAACTCTAACGAGAATCTTATGGGTTGCATGTAATCTTATTTTTGTTGGCTGTTTGTTCATATGATGAACTGTGTACCTAAGTTTTCTCTTATAATTAATGGCAAGTTCTTTTATTATGTCTTTTTCTATATGATAGTTAAATGTTAACATAATAGATACCCTTAGAATGTTCGCTTCCATGGGACATCAAGTACGTGACTTGAATGTGAGAGCCCATGATTTATTTGAAGCTTCATTCTTAAAGGTCCCTGGTCGAGTATCATCATAGAAGCTAAGGGTGATGATGGTACATGGAGACTAGCACGTGTGTTGACTGATGACCGGTTCTCACAGGTCATGATATTGTGATATCAAGTCATCACGTGGGTACTTGTTAGTGAACAAGTTGTACTGGACAAACCCAACCTGAGACTACTCTGTGGATTGTCATCCAATCATGTCACGAGTAGGTCTCAATTGACAATGGTGTTGTGATCCTTTGACCTGAAGTCACAGCATTCATCAAGTGAGGAAGAGCGTGCTTTGATGTCATCTAAAGTCTTCCTTGAGAAAGGTTGATGATAAGGGTGGTTGTTGGGCATGTTACGAATCATTTGGGTGTTTGTGTGTGAGCAGATATGGGATTTGTCCTCCTGTATGACAGGAGTTGCATCCATGGGCCCCTTGATGGAACTGGATTGAGAAATGCATGGTCATGCTTGGTTGAGTCAATATGTGATATTGGACTCACCATTCTCTGAAAATCCGTCCTGGATCAAGAAAACTTGGATTGAGCTATTACGAGGGTGACACGGTCCATGCCTCTAGCTCTTTCCGGATGTAAGTGACAAATGGACAAAGATAACGCTGATACATTGGTCATAAAGGCTTTTGAGTTATGAACTCTTATTGCTTGGGGAGCAATGATGCATTGCTAGATGTTGCTCATTGTTTGTGAGGTTTTTAAATTCATTTGATTCAAAATCATAAGATTTTATTACCTGATCTTCAGCTGACAGGTTTTCTTCATTATCAGATTCATCTATATCTGATCTGCTACTGCTTGCATCAATTTCCATGAGGCAAACATGTTGGAGTTACCATTGTGATCTGGAAGTGATCAAACATATGATCTCACTGCCAACGCGATATGAGCCTGCAGGGTCGCACATAAGAGATGTGGAGAAGTTGGACGATTGACTGTGTTGGTAAAGGTTGCCAATCACCGACCTGAATGGGGTCATGGGCAAAGTGTTGTCTTAAAGGATCGTCGGGTTGGGCAAATGTTGCCTTGGAGGGCTGGTTAGGATTGTCATCCGAGGGTCGATGACATTCGTCGAGAGTTGTCTTCTGATTCTCGCCGATCGGCGAGAATCATCTCTGATACTCGCCGATCGACGAGAATCGTCGAGAATCAATATGTTGATTCTCGACGATCGACGACTTCGACATATATCGTCGACCGCGGCTCGACGATCGACGTGTATCGCCGTGTATCGTCGAGCGCGGCTCGACGATCGGCGAGAATCGTTGAGTATTGTACTCTGATTCTCGCCGATCCATGATGATACTAGTCGACTGATTCTCGCCGAACCTGCTCAGTGATTCTCGCTGATTGTCGCCGATTCTCACCGATTGATACTCGCCGATTCTGAACCCTATTTTCGGGTGGTCTGCGGATAGCGATTTTCCTAAGTCTTTTATGCCTTCGGTATAAAAGGGACACTTAGGGTTTTATCGGGGTTAAGGGACAGAAGCTTTGAGCTCGCGATTTTCTCCTGTAGCAGATCGAAACCCGCGACGGAAAGAGTTCCGCTCGTTTGCTCCGCTGATCCCGATCCCGCCGCCGGAAGAGTTCCGCCGCAGTGTTCGCTCCGTCGACCACCTCTTCTCCGGCGACTGTCGCTGGTGCTGCAATCCCCGGCGCAGACCTAGCAGTCCGTGGGAAAGCAAAGGTGCGGTCTTCTCCTTCCCGATAATCCGTGCGACGGATAGATCGGCGTTCTCCCGCTCGTGTGGACTTCTGCAGAAATGTGGACATTATTCCACGTAGAACTTGCCGCTAGCAGGAATCAGAAATTTGGAGCATCTCCGTTGAGTTGTGACTCAACGCCACCGAGGTAATTTTTGCCCTAGCTTTGCTAACTTCTTGATTCAACGTTCATGACCCGATCTACATCTCTTTGGGTTTTCTTGATGTTTTGTTTTCCGCTGCGTGCACAAGCGTTGTGCCACCCCTTTAGAGAAAACCCACCAAAACCTCCTTTACCTTGGCCTCCTCTTCTTCTTCAGGGGAGCTGGAAGATGTGGATTCATATTCTGTGTCACTCCATGTTTCAGCCACAAATCCTTTGTCCTTCTTTTTGTGCTTGCTGGAAGAGGACTTGCTGTAATGCTTGCTTCTTGATTCCTTCTCTCTTCTTCTTTCCTTCTTTTGATTTTCAGGACATTCAGACATGAAATGTCCTGGTTTCCTGCACCCAAAATGCACTACCACTTTGGTGCGGGTTTTGTCATACCTTGGCTGGTTGTCATATCTAGATGACTTCCTTGTGAAGTCTTTCCTTGCCATTTTGAAGAATCTCTTGGCAAAGAGACTCATTAGCTCTTCATTGACTATTGGGGGTTCAGTTTCTTCAGCAGCCTTGAATGCAATGGATTGTTCTTTCCTTGCTGGAGGAGGAGTACTGTGTTCCACTATTTCTCTAGACTTGATTAGCTGCTCATAAGATTTGAACTTTCCTAGGAGAGATTCAGTTGAAATCTCATTCAAGCTTTTGGACTCTTTGATTGGCCAGATCCTGGTGTCCCATGATCTTGGGAAGCACATTAGAATCTTGTCATTCACTTCAGTCAAGGTGACTTCTTTGTCTAAGGTCCTTAGCTCACTAATGATGAAGTTAGCCTGTTGTACATCACTTCAGCTGTTTTTGCCTTATCCTTCTTGAAGTTTTCATATTGTGTGATGAGGTTTGATCTTCAATATTTCCTCTCATCTGCTGAGCCAGCAACCATTTGATTGAGTGAATGCCAGATTACTTTTGCAGAGATGCACTCAGCCACCTTCTGAAAGATGTCATCTGACATAGTTTGAGCCAATATGTTCATGGCTTTGGCATCAGCAATCTTGGCTTTCTTCTGGGCTTCAGTCCACTCAGGTGGTGCGACTGCATTGTTGATGGAAGATGTTGTAGATGTAGATGCCTGTGGGGGACCTATCAAAATAGAGTTGTAGATGTCTTCATCAATAGAGTTCATGTACAACTTGATTTTTGCCTTCCAGATGGCAAACCTATTAAGGTTGAAAACTGGAGGTCTGGTGCTTGCATAATCCTTGTTCTGTGTCATGGCTGTGTTTATAATCTAAATGAAAATGAACCAATATTTAGATCTAACAAAGGATCTTTGGTTCAAGGTTTAGCTTGTACAACCAAAGGAACATCCTCTGATATACTCTAGAGGGGGGAGGGGTGAATAGAGTATTTGTCGGTTCTTATAAAACTGTTACAGCTTCTGCTGTAATTAAAATGCGAAGAATTAAACTAAAGTAAATAATCACCCAGCAGTCCTAAAAACACAAGCACAGCAAGAACAAAAAGAAAAGGAGCAACCAGACGACACAAGAAATTTTATATTGGTTCCCCAACCTTGGTACATCCACTCTTCTACCACCCTGGTAGGAATCCACTCAAGTTTTTGATTAGGTGCCTGACACCAATGAGCGTTTGATCAGGTGCTCAAAAACCAAATCGTCAAGTCTTTTTAACAGGTGACTTGTAACCAGGAATCACCTTTGAAGGTAGATGACAACCCTTTACAGAGGTGGGGATGAGAGAGTGATGAAATTCTTCTTTTCTCAATCACAATGAGAAGACTATATGGATTCAGTGATGTTGTCAAAGCTCCCCCTGAGATGTAGAAGAGTTCAGGAGAACTGGAGCTTTGCACAGTGTAATAGGCCTTCAAGCTTTCAGCCTTGATTAGAGAGATCTTCAGGAACTTCTTTGACAGATGGAAGATTTGTTGTCCTGTGAAGTGTCCTGGAGAGTTTGAAGAATGAAGACTCTTGATATTTGAATGATTGTTCTTCTTCTTCAGTATCAGAAATCTTGTGTCATACTGAGAGCAGACAGGTTGTATTTTTTCTTGTCTGATTCAGAAATCTTCTCTCTTTATATTTTTCTAACTTTATTTCTATCTGTCTGTTTTATGTAAATCTCAGGAAAGAGAGAAGAATCTCTTTTTATGTTTCCTGAGGAAATTAGTCTTTCGAATTTTGAATTCCTTCTACATTCAATGCTGACGGCCTAGAGAATAAGTAGCATTCAATAATTTCCCCAACTGTCCCGTGGAAAAATGGCAAGCAATAATCCTGGAGAATATCCTAATCAATGCTCCTCTAACGGTTATATTCAAAGAATGTTAGAGCATTGATTACTCAGGCATTTTTGCAGTAATCAAGGGGACAGTGTAACTCCCCTGCTACTTTCGGCATTATTTACTCCTCTTGTTGACATCATATTGACGTAAGGGCGTTACTTTAGCGTGCAGTTGATAGGGCGTCACCGATAGTGCGTTTTCGCATCTTTTCGATTCAGTAGGCTGAATTCATGAATCTTTGGCGGAAACGGAAAATTTCTCATTGGAAAACTTAATTGACTGATTTTAGTCTTGCTCGTCCAGTTCCGTCAAACCAACCTCATTGTGTGTTATTTTATTTCTTTTATTCTTTCTGGTGGTCTGGGTTCGACGATCGTCGAGCGGAGCTCGACGATCGCTTCTTTATTTCTCGTCGCTGACTGAGTTCGACGATCGTCGAGCGGAGCTCGACGATCGCTTCTTTATTTCTGGTCGCTGTCTGGGTTCGACGATCGTCGAGTAGAGCTCGACGATCGCTTTTCCTTCGGGTGCTGTCTGTGTTCGACGATCGTCGAGCGGGCTCGACGATCGCTCTTCCTTCGGGTGCTGTCTGGGTTCGACGATTGTCGAACAGAGCTCGACGATCGCTTTTCCTTTCTGGACGCTACTTGGAGTTCGACGTTCGTTGAGCGGAGCCCTCTGGTGTCGACACAGTTGTGTCGACACTGCAGAGCTGTCGTGTGTCGACACAGTTGTGTCGACACTGCCGACTGGTGTCGACACCGTTGTGTCGACACCGTTGGGCTGTCGGGTGTCGACACAGCTGTGTCGACACTGCCGACTTGTGTCAACACCATTGTGTCGACACCGTTGGGCTGTCGGGTGTCGACACAGCTATGTAGACACTGCCGACTGGTGTCGACACCGTTGTGTTCACACCGTTGGGATGTCGGGTGTTGACACAGCTGTGCCGACATTGCCGACTGGTTTCGACCCTATTTTGTCGACACTGTTGGGCCGGTGTGTTTAACCCGGTCTTTTCTGCTATTGAGTATTTATAACCCTTCTTCTTCTTGAGCTTTTAGCCGACCTATATTTCTCCAGCCTTCCGTACCAGAGCGACGTGTGAGGAGAAGTTTGTCCGTCCGTGCTTCTTCCGGTGACCACCGACGGAGCTCCGGTGCCTGGATTTTACAACCAATTGTAGATCTGTTAAGCTCTCATCGAGAGCTGCGCCCTCGTGGTATTTTCTTCCCTGTTTCTCGAGTTCTTCTTGTTAGGTTTTTCGGCCCTAACGGTTATTTCGGACATTTTCGTCCAGATTTCGGCTCCTATCGCGACTCTTGGGGGTTTGGAGAGTTTTTCCGGTAAATCGAGGCAAGTAGTGTTCTTACTCCCCCTCTTGTTCTTGATTCCAAATTTTTGCCCTTTTTCTACACTTGTTGAGTTTATCATATTTCGACTGTTGAGATACTTGTACAGAAATCATAACTAGTTTTTCCCCTATATTTCTGGAATTTTGACTTATTGTACCTAAGCCTTAATCCCAAAAGTCTAGTCCATTGAATTGGTAAACAAATTGGTTGTCGTGCTGTTTTAACCATCGAGGTGTCTTGTTCGTTTTCTTATTAAATTTCACTTGTTGTACCTTGAAATGCTCATATGCAGTCCACTTGGTGGGTTATCCCTTGAGTTTATGATAAATAAAAGCAAATGAACCCTGCTTGTATAATTATGTAACTAAAGAAATTCAGATGAACTGTGCGCGTTGGGGTCCTCCCTCGACATAGTGTTTTATATTCAGATGAACTGTGCGCGTTGGGGTCCTCCCTCGGCATAGTGTTTTATATTCAGATAAACTGTACGCGTTGGGGTCCTCCCTCGGCATAGTACTTAATGCTCAGATAGACTGTGCGCATTGGGGTTTCTCCCTCGGCAGAGTAATTATTTAATGAAAGATTGAACTTCTGTTGCGGGTTCTTGTTCCGTCTCGATAAAGTGTTTAGCATTTCTTGCTCGGCTAGTTTTACTGTTTCTTACCTTAACTCTGCTGACCATTTTGTTGCAGTCACTTTTTCATCCTCCCTTACTTTGAGGTTTGTGTGGTCTGTCTTTACTCTTGCACTACTTGTGACTTGCTTCTGAGGTGTTCTTCTTTTGAATGCCCCAGGATCAGAGCTGTAGCAGGTTTAGCTGATAGTTTTGGGCTTCTGGTGCTACTGGTTTCTGCGGTCGTTTGATTCCACCTCTGAGCTTGAGGTAGTTGTCTTTGTTTAGACTTGTCAGATTTTTACTATGGGTTCGTGTCAGTTGTTGACGCCCATAGACTATGACTTTTCTGTGATGGGCTACTTGCTGCTGTTACTGTTGTTACTTCTTACCTGATTGTTCTTGCTCTCTGGTAAGGATTTATGTTAGGATGTATTTAGTTATTTTAAAGTATACAAAACCGTATTTCCGGAATATGGGCATGGCATGACTTCAACTTCTAAATCTACTACTTTTAGGCGTACAAAATATTTATATATATAGTAAATGTAGAAGTCACATCATCATTTTATGACACTGGACCCTCACTCCCACGTAGGATAATAAATGAGCTAACTCAGTATTTTTCAGCCACGTAAAAGATGTATATTTTCTCACCTATGGGCAGTAGTCCACCCGACCGAGGGATACGGTCATTAACTCCGTTAATTTATATGCATTGTTTTCAACTAAAAGCTATAAATCTTTTACTCGAAGTAATTGTGAGGACGGGTTGCTTGAGCGTCTACAGTCGTCCCCTGCAAGGCGTGGCATCACGACGCGTAGTTTCTCTACTCTGACGTATTTTTTTTGAATACGAAGAAAATGCGGGTCGTGACAGTTGGTATCAGAGGGAGATTTTGCAAGAGGGTTGGTTGGTTTGACAAGCAAGTCGAACAACTTTCCCTTAAGCAAAACTCTAATCGTATCATTACATTGCATACACACACTGATATGCCATCAGTAGATTTTGATGTAAGCATGAACACTACACTCATAGCATGATAACAAGTAACGGGGCATATTATGTAGTATGAGATGCATAATATATTTTTGTATATGGATCCACCATAGTTGGCAACATGTGACGGTTATGTAGTATGACATGCATAACCATCATCACATGGATGCCCATTAGCGCGTTTTCTTTTCTTCGTTACATACAATATTATGTAGTATGAGATGCATAACATTGTATGTGTACGCTGCTCATAGCATGCACTAAGGCTTTTGTTTTATAATGCATAGCATATCATTGCATAAGCACACATGTCAAGTTAAAGATCTGCATGATGACATATGTACACCCATGATTTGAAATGAAATTTATACATTCATGCATTCATATTATAGGCACAAGTTAGAAGCATAACATCATTGTGTGGTTTCCTAGAGCAAGGTAACAGCAAGAGCAAGTATCGGTTCTTTGCAGATCGGATCTGAGTTGTTCGACCCTGATCTGATATGTGTCAGGGTATTCAAGTTTTCTAGTTTCAGTGTCTTAAAATAGGTCCCTGATAAGTCTTTTGTTCGTATTAGTTAAATATGAACCCGAACTAGTGTGTTTAGGGAATATTTTCCCAGTTTGTGATGTATTAGGCAAAGTCTGACTAGATATCCGTTTGTTCTGTAGAATGTCGCCTAAGCGCGTTGCGACGAGATCGACTCCCCAGTCAGAGGGTGAGTCTTCTGGTGCCTAGAGCGAAGCGGTGATCGAAGCGCTGAGGCAAAGTAATGAGACCCTGACAAAGCAGATGGTGGACATGCATTCCCAGATGCAATCGTTGTTAGCTGTCGTCACCGGGCAGCAGACCAGAGCGTAGAGCTCTGCTGGGGACCAAGCTGCTCCTACTCCCCCTTCTGCTCTAGTTCCCCCAGTCTTGCTGCCGCCTGAGATGAATTTCATTTCTCACTTCCAGCGATTAGGACCTCCGTCTTATGACGGTAGGGCAGACTTCATGGCATTGGATGACTGCATTATTGCCATGGAAGAAATGTTTTCCTACTCTGTCGTTTCTCCCGATCAAAAGGTGATGATTGCGGCATATCAGCTCAAGGGTCTTGTGAAGAGTTGGTGGATCAGAGAAAAAGAGAACCTTTCTGATGGGTGCTCGTGGGAATCATTTAGGAGTATGTTACTGAAGAAGATCCTACCATCGGTCGAGCGAAACCGCCTAATGAATAACTTCTTGCACCTGAAGCAGAGGCAATTCACTGTTGGCGAGTATGAGGTCGAGTTTGGCAAGCTCAGTCATTTCACCCCAGATCTGATAGCATCTGAAGAAGGCAGAGTGAAGCGTTTTCTGGGTGGTCTGAGGTATGACATCCAGCAGTTGGTGAGCGCATACAAGTCTGAGACCTTTGCAGAAGTAGTCGAAGCTACCTTAAAGGTTGAGGCGATAAAAAATGAGAAGAATCGGGGATCTCTTGCAAAGAATGACAAGAGGAAATCTTACGATGGAGGAAGTGCTAGGGCATCTAGCCCTGCAGCGAAGAAGGATAGAAGAGAGGCGTGTAGCATCTGTGGTAAGCCGAGACACCCTTTCGATAAGTGCTTTAAGAGATTGGATGCACAGAAGCTGTCTCAGGTGCATGCGATCCAGGACGCTCCCAAGGGGGGTCCTGTCTGTTCTTATTATCAGAGGAGTGGGCATGATGTGGCCCGTTGTCGCAAGAAGGCTGGAGCCTGTTACCTCTATGGCCAAAGAGGGCACATGAGGGCTAATTGCCCGCAGAGCCAGCCTGCGCTTCATGCGGTTCCGTTGCAGACTTTACCGCCACCCCCGCCTCTCGTGGTCAAGGGCAAAGGAAAGTTGAATGTGCTGACCAAGGAGAAAGCCCAATCTTCGACTCAAGTGATCGCAGGTGAATTTAACGTGAAGAATAAGTGGGCGCGCGTTTTGTTCGATTCGGGTGCTACTCACTCTTTTATGGCAAGGAGTTTTGTAGACCGATATCGCTGGGCTCTAGACCAGTTAGACACCTCCATAAATGTCAAATTTCCTTCAGGGGAGTTGGTGAGGTCAAGCCAGGGTATCCAAAAATGCCCAATCTCCCTAGCTGGATTTCTAGCATTTGCGGATCTGAAAGTGCTGGATCTGGTAGACTTTGACGTGATTTTGGGCATGGACTGGTTGTCCAGCTATGATGACGTCATTAAGTGCAAGCTCAAGTGCTTGGATTTCAAAGGTAGCAATGGCCAGCCCATGAGTGTGTATGGTTTTCCACGTCAGGAATCTCCGATCCTTTCAGCAGTACGTGCTCGCAAATTTCTAGAGTCTGGCTGTGATTCTTTTCTTGTCTCCGTTTCTGTTCTGGGAGCTGCACCGGTTGAGCCTCGGGTAGAGGACGTTTCTTTGGTGTGTGAGTTTCCGGATGTTTTTCCAGTTAGCCTTCTTGGACTTCCTCCTGAGAGAGAGGTGGAGTTTGTTATAGTCCTCGAGCCAGGCACTCGCCCCATTGCAAAGGCACCATACCGCATGGCGCCGCGTGAGTTAGAGGAGCTGCGTACTCAACTGGATGAGTTATTGCAGTGCGGTTTTATTAGACCCAGTTCTTCCCCCTGGGGTGCACCAGTGCTCTTCGTGAATAAAAAGAATGGAACGATGACGCTATGCATTGATTATCGAGAGCTAAACAAGGTAACAATTAAGAACAGATATCTGTTGCCTAGGATTGATGATTTGTTCGATCAGTTGTGGGGTATGTTAACCCCTCAGTCCGCAACATACTCCAAGTTCCCAAAGCCCCCAATCAGCAGGCGCGGACAGAATTTGTCCGTCCGCCCAGTCCGGCACTGTCGCCAGTCGCGCCAAGGGTGATACTCCAGCAGCGGGCGCAAAGCCCAGTCCGCTCAGTCCGCCGGCGCGTTGGGCAAGTCTCCAGCGGCGGACGCAGTATCTCGTCCGCCCAGGCCGCCGGTCTCCAGTGGCCGCGCCCAGCAGCAGTGGAAGCTCCAGTTCGCGAGCCCAGTCCGCCCCTTCTGTGCGGACTGGCGTGTTCTTTCTTTTTGCTTCCCGTCACCGCTGCCCGGTTCTCCTGTACCCCGGGCAGCCGGTTATTTTAGCCCTGCCCGCTTGGGCAGGCCCCCTATCCTATAAATAGGGGGGAGGTGGTGCACTCAAGGCACGCTGATTCGGACCCAGGAGCCTACTTGTTACAGGCTGCGGACTCGAATCTTGTGCCTTGCGGACTCCCCCTTGCTCTACTTCCCTCGGTCTTTTCTTTTCACTTGTAACCCACTTCTTCTTCAATCAAGGGAAAGCCCGTCGCAAGAGAGGCATTCAGGCCGCGACGGGCGAAGTCTGTTGTTGCCGTGGTTCACGGCCCTGCTCCTCTTTCAGCTCTCATCCGCTTAGTAGATCGCTGCTCGCAGTCTCCCCTTTTTCCCGTGTTCGAACAGTTAGCTGGTTGTGCCCGACTCCCTGTCTGTTTTCGTGCATCAACAGTTAACACGCGACCTTCAGATCCGAGTAGTGTTTTGAAATCAGCGGACGCAAGATGTCAGACCGCAGAGCCCGCTCTTCAGACCGCTCCAGCTCTTCAGAAGACTCCCTTTGGGACGCGATTGAACAAGCTCGCCTTGAGGCCGAGCAGTCTCGCCGGCAGACCGACCAGCGTCTTGACACAATCAGCCAAGCTCTGCTTGCTTTGGCTCAGCGGCTTGCTCCTCAGGCCGCAGCGGACCCAGCGGACTCTCCAGTCCGCCAGACCCCAGCTCGCCGAACTCCGCTTCGGCAGTCGGCAGCAACTCCCAGGAACGCTGCTCAGTCCGCTGCCCCTCTGCGCCCTCAAGAGGAAGAGTTTGCTTTCAGAGAGTTCTTCAGAGATGCTGTCAGGGGCACTCCAGCCCGCCAGCTTCACTTTGCTGATCGCCAGTCCGCCGAGCCCGCGGACTCCTCGGCTCCAGTCCGCCCTTTCTACCCTGCAGAATTTGACACCCCGTCTCCCTTTGTTGACCGAATTCGATGGGAATCAGCTCCAAGCAACTTCAGGGAGCCTCGCATCCCTTCCTATTCGGGGACGACAGATCCAGTTTCCCATCTCCAAGCATTTGAGGGGGCAGTAGCTTTGAGATGCCTCACAGATGCCATCAAGTGTAAATTGCTGGTTACCACTCTTGAAGGGCAAGCGAGAGAATGGTTCTATGAGCTGCCTTCGGGCACTATTTCTTCTTTTGCAGAGCTCCGTAGCCAGTTACTGCTGAGGTTTGCTACCTCAAGGAAGAGGAAGAATGGGCCAGCTGCCCTATTCGAGATCAAGCAGAGGGATAACGAATCGGTAGCACGATTCGTTGATCGCTTTCAAAGAGAAATCCAGGGGGTGAGGAATGTGAACCCCGACTATTACAAAGTTGCCTTGATCCACGGCCTCCGGGAGGGCCCTCTGAAGTTTAAGGCGACGACAAAGGCACCCGAGACCTATCAGGAGTTGATCGCCATGGTCAACCGCTTCATAGAAGGGGAAAATGCCAATCCGACCTATGTTTCATCCCTGACAGCTAAGGCTGAAGGAGGGGATGCCTCCGCTTCTTCTTCTCGTGGCAGGCCCCCTCGTCCAGACTTCCAGCCTCCGTCTCAAAGAGGCAGAAACTTCCGCAACAAAAAACCTTTCCAAGGCCATCAACAGTTTCACGAGCAGAGACTGCCGTTGGCCGCCGCTCCCGCAGTTCCTTTGCAAGCTCTTCCCATCCTCCAGCAGGCAGCCTTGCCTGCCCCGTGCCAATATGATGAAAGTCCCATGGAGGACCCTGCAGATCTGGACCTTGACGAAGTCATCCAGATCCTGCAAAGGAGATCAGAAGAAAGGAGGCAAGAGCCTCAGAAGTTGTGGAAGCCGAGGAATAATTCGCAATACTGCCAATTCCACAAGGAAAAGGGTCATCTAACTGAGGAGTGCAAGGCCCTTCGTGCGCTGATTGATAAGTTGCTTGCCGAGGGCAAGATTGACCTGACCAAGAAGGATTCTCCTTCCTCGTCGAAGCCATCCACCTCGAAGGGCAAAGAGGTAGCCGAGGCTTACCAGGAGTGTGTAGATGTGGAGGATGAAGGCCGTCTGGGGCCGATCAACGTTCCAGTGGAATGCTTTGATGCAGATGATGAAGGGATTCTAGGGCGCCTCTTCTTCATCCATGGTGGAGCAGGGACCGAGTCCACTCGGAAATCTTCAATTTCAAGGGTCACCCAGGCGGAGGTGGCCTCTTCTTCCGTTGCTCCCCCAAGAGAAGTCGTCACTTTTGGTCCAGAAGATCTGCCTCAAACAGCCAATCCATTTGACGATGCTGTTGTGATCAAGGCTGTGCTTGGGGACTTCACAGTGGACAGAATTCTTGTTGATACGGGCAGTTCAGTCAACCTCCTCTTCAAGTCTACCTTCGAGGCCCTGAGGACCGGAAAGCCTCTGCTTTCCACTGAGGGGCCGCTCTATGGATTCTCAGGAGAGAGGAAAGAGGTGGAGGGCAGCGTCACCTTGCCAGTAAAGCTTGGAGGGGCAACAAAGCAGATACAGTTCATAGTGGTCGACGCCCCCAGCAGCTATCATGCCATCTTCGGCAGGCCCCTGCTGAACAAGTACCAAGCAGTAATTTCCACTTATCACCTCGCCATCAAGTTCTTTGCCGATGGGAGGATGTGCCGGGTCAGGAGCGACCCAAGGAGAGCAAGGGAGTGCTACGTTCGCACTGTCAACATGGTTGAAGCTTCCCTTGCTCCAGCAGAGGCTGCAGAGGCCCCTTCCAGTTCGAAAGTTGCTACTGATGAAGGTGCTCACCTGGAACCTGCCCAGGTGACGCAAGGAGTCCCCATTGCTGAAGGGGAGGAGAGGAAACTCTCCATCAACTCGGAGCTTCCTGAAGATCAAAAGGCTGAGTTGATTTCCTGCCTGCTGAAGAACCTGGATGTCTTTGCCTGGTCAGCAGAAGACATGCCAGGGGTGGATCCTGATGTAGCTTGCCACCATCTGAATGTTGATCCCAGCTGCAAGCCCATCCAGCAGAAGAAGAGGGACGTGGCAACAAAGCTTGCAGAGCCAATAAGGGAGGAGGTTGCAAAACTCCTCAAGGCGAATTTTATTAAAGAAGTGCAATATCCCACCTGGATTTCAAATGTTGTAATGGTTAAAAAACCAGGGGGAAAGTGGCGAATGTGTGTAGACTTTACAAAACTTAATAAAGCATGTCCTAAAGATTGCTACCCCCTGCCTCGGATAGATTCTTTAGTTGATTCCGCGGTAGGATACTCTTACATGAGTTTTTTAGATGCGTTTTCTGGTTATCACCAGATAAGAATGCATAAGCCCGACGTTCCTCACACGTCGTTCATAACCAACGATGGATGCTATTGCTATCTTGTCATGCCCTTTGGGCTTAATAATGCTGGCGCGACCTATCAACGGATGATGGACCGTGTGTTTAACCATCAAAAAGGAAGAAACCTAGAAGTGTATGTAGACGATCTTTTGATTAAAAGTAAATCATTTTCGCTGCACTTGCTAGATCTAGCAGAGACGTTCGCTACTCTGCGTAGATACAAGATGAAACTCAATCCTTTGAAATGTACTTTTGGAGCGAGTAAGGGGAAGTTTCTTGGTCATCTCCTTACTCCGGAGGGACTTGCCCCCAATCCCGACAAGGTAAAAGCTATTCTTGAAATGCCTACCCCTCGTTCACCGAAGGAAGTTCAGCAGTTAGGGGGAAGGCTGGCAGGTCTTGCAAGATTCCTCTCTCGAGTTGGAGATAGGAGTGCCCCCTTTTTCAAAACTCTCCGCGGTGCATCCAAGTTTGAGTGGACAGAAGAGTGCTCTCATGCTTTTGAGCAGTTAAAGATGCAGCTCACCTCATCGCCTCTGCTTCAGAGTCCCCGGCCAGGAGAGGTTCTTTTCTTGTATCTAGGGGTTGGCCCTGAGGCCGTCAGCTCCGTTCTCCTTCGGGAAGAAGGCAGAAAGCAGTTTCCAATCTACTATGTCAGCCATATCTTGAAGAGTGCTGAAACGCGGTATCCGATCTTGGAAAAGTTAGCCTTGGCACTGGTCATGTCAGCTCGCAGGCTCCGTCCATACTTCCAAGCACATTCAGTTCAAGTCATCACCGATCAACCTTTGAAGGGTGTGTTGGAAAGGCCCGAGCATTCCGGCAGGCTAGCTAAGTGGGCAATAGAGCTAAGTGAATTTGAAATTTCTTATGTGCCCAAGACAGCCATCAAAGCTCAAGTCCTAGCAGATTTTCTGATTGACATGCCAGAGTCCAGTTCTGATCAGGCAGAAAGGTCACCTTTGGCTTGGACCATCTATGTTGATGGTGCCTCAGGCAGAAGTTCTTCTGGAGCAGGAGTGGTCCTCATCAATCCAAATGGAATCAAGCTAGAGCAGGCCATCAAGTTCTACTTTCCAGTAACCAACAACCAGGCTGAATATGAATCCCTGCTAGCAGGCTTGAGGCTCGCGAGGGAATTAGGGATCGATCATGTTCACATCAGAACTGATTCTCTTGTAATGGCGTCGCAAGTCCTTGGCAACTTTGAAGCAAGGGAACCAGTCTTGAAAAAGTATCTAGCTCTTGTGAAAATAGAAATCGGCAGGTTTAAAAGCTTCACCATCGAACATATTCCTAGAACAGAGAATGAGGAGGCCGATTTTCTCTCTAAACATGGGATACCTTCAGGAGGCACAACTTCCGAGCTCTTCCGCCCGGTAGTGATGGAAGATCTGATGCAAGTCGACCAGCGAGTCTCTTGGATGGACCCGTTTATCCTATTTCTATCAACAGGAAATTATCATCATACAGTTAGAGACAAGAAGAAGTTCAGAATAAAAGCAGCTCACTACTTTCTCGTGGCGGGAATCCTTTATAGAAAGACCTTCCTCTCAACCATGGCCCGATGTGTTTCAGAAGAAGAAGCTCACACCATTTTGCAAGAAGTTCATTCAGGAGAGTGTGGAAGTCACTCTGGAGCAAGAACTCTTGAAAGACGAGTCCTACGGCAAGGTTATTTCTGGCCCACAATGAAGAAAGACTCGGAGATCTGTGCCAGAAGGTGTGTTCAATGCCAGAAGTTCGCTCCGCTTCAGCACCAAGCAGCTCAGTCCCTCAGGTCGATTGCAACTCCTTGGCCCTTTGCGGTTTGGGGAATGGATCTCATTGGTCCTTTTCCCTTGGCAAGCGGGCAACGGCGTTTTATCATCGTAATGATCGACTATTTCAGCAAATGGATCGAAGCCAAGGCATTGGCCAAGACAACGACTCAGATCGTCAAGAACTTCATTTGGGGAGAAATTGTATGTCGGCATGGGATACCAATGGCAATAATCACCGACAATGGGCCACAGTTCAACAACTCAGAGATGATAGATTTTTGCAGGCAGATCGGAACAGAGCTGCGTTTTGCATCAGTTCATCATCCCCGAAGCAATGGCCAGGTGGAAGCTGCCAACAAGCAGATCCTCAACTTGCTCAAGAAGAAAGTGCAGAATCTCAAGGGCAGTTGGGCCGATCAGCTTCCATCAGTCCTCTGGTCCCTTAGAACAACGCCATCATCCGCAACCGGGGAGACTCCCTTCAAGCTCTCTCATGGCTCAGAGGCACTCATCCCGATTGAGTTTGAAGTCCCGTCACCCAGGGTGCTACTTGCAAGAGAAGGTGTTGATGATTGGGCTGAGTTGAATAATGAGGAGATGAGGTTCAGCTTGGAACACATCGAGGAGGTCAGAGATCAAGCGGCTGTAAGGCAGGAAGAGGTCAAAAGGAGGATGGCCCGTTATTTCGATCAGAATATAAGGATCAAACACTTCCAAGTGGGAGATCTAGTTCTAAAGAAGGTCGATGCTGCTGCAAGAGCTGGTTCAGTTGGAAAGCTTAATCCAAATTGGGTCGGCCCTTTTGTCGTCAAAGAAGTGTTAAAGAGCGGCGCTTATCGCTTGCAGACGTACGAAGGAGAGGATATACCACACACGTGGAGTGGGGATGACCTCAAGCGGTTCTATTCTTAAAACCTCCTACTTTCTGTATTCTCTTCAAAAATTGTTATGAATAGAAACTGCTTGCTAACACTTCTTCGAGTGTTTTGTTGTTATCATAACAGATAAGGCGCTAAGAGAGATTTCAAAAACGGTTCTACACCCGAACTCCTTCTTTCTTTCTTATGCTTTCTTTGCAAATACATTTTCTTAATCGAAGAATCCGTACTGACACCTTTTTTCTAGTGTTTTCTCTCTCTCCCAAAGACCCATAATGGTTCCCTGATACCAGGAGACATCGCCGAGTTCAGCTAGACCTCCCCTAGAGCCGTTGTCATTAGCGTAACACCACGAAGATCACGTGTTGCGAGGAGATTTCGCACCGTGTAGTGGGGGCTTGCAGGCTCTAGCGCGGTTGGATTCTGGACTTCGGATCCCGGCTGGTACCTGACCCCACCTTTGCATTATGGAGGGCAAGGTGGGTGTAAAGCTCTACCATGCCGTCATTAGGGATATTGTTACAACTTCGATGATCACATGAGGAAAGTATGCCGTTCAGGCTCACCTGCCCGCGGGTCATCTTAGCTTGTAACCCTCGAACACTCCATGGTACCCTCAAGCGGTGCCTGTAGGAGACCCACAGCTTAGACTGTACTCGAGGCAAGAGGGCAGGGAACCGTTCCGCCAAGTGAGCATCTTGCTCTTCGCAGGGAATTTTTTGGGTTGATTCTATAGCTTGTAGCCCGGTGAGGAAAGTATGCCGCTCAGGCTCACCTGCCCACCTGGTCGCGAGTTATAGGTCATTTCTGTTTTTAGCGGACTGCTTTTCTCTGTCCGCAGAGTCCGCTTTTTTGGGTTGATTCTATAGCTTGTAGCCCGGTGAGGAAAGTATGCCGCTCAGGCTCACCTGCCCACCTGGTCGCAAGCTATAGATCATTTCTATTATGAGCGGATTGGTTTTCTGTATCCGCTCAGTCCGCAGGGTACATATTCAAGTTTATTTTCCTATTATAAGCGGATTGGTTTTCTGTATCCGCTCAGTCCGCAGGGTACATATTCGAGTTTATTTTCCTGTTATAAGCGGATTGGTTTCTTATATCCGCTCAGTCCGCAGAATTATAAGTTTCGATCACTTCTATTGTGGGCGGATTGGTTTTCTGTATCCGCTCAGTCCGTAGAGCTTTTATATGATAAATTCATCAATGAGCTTTTATATTATGTGCGGTCTGGCTTGCGGACTACAGCTATAACTAAGTACCCCAGGCATTGTTATCAGCTGGCTGTTCTCTGAGGCGGATGATGAATGAGTTGATGTCTAAATACTTTAATCAACAAGGTTCACTGTAAATAATATATCATGCGGACTGCAAGAGAAACTCGACAGAGTCCGCCTGAGTTTCTTGGTCCAAAGTGGAACAATATTCTCTAATCAGCAAGATTCATTATAAATGACATATATCGTGCGGACTTCAATTGGAGCTAAAACAGCGTCCGCCTGCTATTGTTTTTCTTCTAAAGGCAAACAGCAATCATTTCTAATCAGCAAGTTAAAAAGCCCAAGTTTATTAGCATGACATGCGGACTGATAAATATCGGTGCGGTGAGCGTGGAAAAAAGAGCATTGCAGAAAGCACACATGACAAAAAATATATCCTTTCTACTTCTTCAAAAAATTTTTACATCATTCAAAATGTTCGGCGGACGGCAATCTTGCGTCCGCCACTTTTTACAAGTAAAATTACAAAATGTATACATATGCATTGATCATCAGTCAGTCCGCTGTCTCTTCTCAGCAGGTGCAGGGCTGTCACCAATGATGTCGACATCTGGAGAGTAGCCCCCCGAGCTGCTCCCACTGCTACCTGACCCTGAACTAGTGGCGGACCCGTTATGCGAGCTGCCAGTAGCAGAGGAAGAAGCAGAAGAGCCGGACTCGGCGGACAGATCCTCTCCTTGCCGGCTGGGTTCGGCATTGTCCGCAGGGACTTGCTCTTCACCTTGAGAGCCTCCGTCTTCTTCTTCGTCTTCATCATCTTCCTCGACAACCTCTTTCCCTTTTTTGGCTCTTTCCATCGCCGCGACCTGAGGGGCCAGCTCAGGAAAGATCTCCAGGAAGGGGACGCTGCTCACTCCTTCCTTCATGAGGCCGTCGCAGGCAAGCCGCTCAACAGCAACCTCAACTGTCTCCATCACAAAAGGGAGCGTGGCGGCCCGGAATTTAGTGTTCTCCAAATCATAGGCGACCTGCAAAAGCAAGATTGCAAACTCAGACAGATCGCGGCGAATAGCAAATCCAGATCGCGGCGAATTCAACTCACCGCCAGCTCCTCTCTTTGCCGGGCATTCCTTTCTCCCAGCCGCGCGTTCCTTTCCCTCAGCGCTTCATTATCTTTCTGAAGCTGTTCATTTTTCCTCAACACGTCTCTGGCCAGTGTGGCAACATAATGATTTGTCACCGCGCTGTTCGCAGAGGCCTGAGAGGCCAGCAGAGGGAGGTCGGCGGCGGGCACCTTCTTCAGTTCGCTCAAGTTGCGCTTTCCGTAGAGAGTGGAGAGCGCAACATGGGCGTGGCGCGTTATCCGCGGACTCCTCCACGAGGGAAGTGCGGTGGATAAGCGGACATGCTTCTCCTTGCTGTGCCAATGGACCATAGGGTTCCCCCTAAGGTCCCTCTGGCTGATGCCAAAGCCGGACATGGAGAAGCTTTCGGAGGAGGAGTAGTCCGCAGCGACATCCCCTTCCTCCTTCCTCTTCTTTGCAACCGCTTCTTTCTTCTCCTTTTGTGTAGGAACAAAGCCGCTTGGCGTCTGCGGCAGGTTGGCGGGCACCGCCAAGGTCGCTGCAAAAAGAGAACCGGTTAAAAAGCATGGTGGCGGCGGATACAAAATCTGAGTCCGCTAATACTTACTGTCCTCAGGCGTGACGTCCGCTAAGCTCGCCAGCAGCGGAAGGTAGTGCTCAATATCAAGCCTGGCGTTGGCCAGGAACTCGACAATTGCGGACTCCATTTCATTCAGCTGCACGTTTTTGAAAGCAGAGTCCGCGCGCACTTGCGGATAAATGTGCGCGAACCCGAGGTCGCCCTCAAAGATTAAGAACCTTGAGGTCCAGTTGTGGATCTTGTTTGGAAGACCCACTACTTTCATCCCCCTGCAATAGAAGTAGATTACACCCTTGTAGGGGCGGCCTCCAAAGGCAGTTATGGAGCGGACAGAGAATATTTTTCGAAAGATGTTCATTGAGAAGGCAATCCTTTCAGATCGCAGGTAAGAGAGGAAGCTGCAGATCGCAGCGACGGTATTCGGCGCGAGCTGGCCTGGGACCTTCCCGTAGTGCTCGAAAATTGCGGCAAGCTCCCATAAGAGCGGGAACTTGAATCCGCTGTCGAAGTGATCAACTGGAATGGCGATCTGGGTCGCCGTCGAGAAGTTCAATCTTTCCTGGTGTGCGGGTAGGCGGACAAGAATGCTGGAGTCCGCCATCTTCCTCTCCACAAAAGCCGCCAGATCAGCCTCTTTCAAAGTGCATTTTCTGTGGTCGGCAGAGTGGAAGGCGACTGCAGCATCAGTATGCGCGGACACCATGTTGCAGGCCGCAGGGTTTCGTTTACTTCAGGAATTTACTACATAGAGAAAGCAGAAGGCACTATTTATAGATAAAATTTCTGACAGCTTTTTGGCCAGTCCGCGTAGGTCGCATATTCAATCCGCACAGTCCGCAAAAAATTAAAAAGCAGCCAAACAAATAGCACGGATACAAAGACAAATTAACATTCCAAGGGAAATCCAGGGCCAAGTCGCGGCCGTCGCAGCTTCCTATCCGCTCAGGTCGCGTATTTTCCCACCTGCAGGTTAGGAAGAAGCGGACACAGCGCTAGTCCGCACAGTCCGCCACAAATCATGACAAAGATAAACATAAGAATAGCGGACATATAATCTGGATCCGCACAGATCAAATAGAATTCAGTTCACAACACAGCATCGTTTGAGTAATCATACAAACAATATACATTTAATCAGATAAGTTCAAGGAATTGCGGACTCAGCGATCCCTGTTGTCCGTCCGCGCCGGCTTTTCTGCTCTGTCCCTGCATAGATGAGCCGCCTGATCGCTTATCTGAAGAATTTCACTGTATACCCGGCAGAGATGGTGATGGATGACGTTTATAGTCCGGTGCATATGGGCGGCTTCCCGGTCAACTCGACTGAGAGGCACCACTGGCTCCGCTGCCGGCCTCGGCTCCTCATCCGCGGGCTGCTGGCCACCTGCCGGTGCCGCGATCTCAGGAGGAACGCGATCTGACGCCCGCGGCCTCTGCTCAGCGACCTCAGCAGTCCGCTTCTCCTTTCCATCACGAGCCGATGCCAAGTGCTTGCCTCTGTAGTATCGGACGTCATCCGCGAGCCTTTTCTTTTCCCTTTCAGACCTCTCCAGCGCCCGCGAGATGCTGGCGACCTGGTCTTTGAGGGCCTTCTCGCGTTCTGCGAACGCTTTCTCGCGCGCCGCGGACGCCCTCTCGCGCTCCGCCGCTTTCTCTAACTCTGCTTTGACACATTGCATTTCAGCTTCAAATTTCTTCTCTAACTCTTTTATCATACTCAGGCTGGGTGGCTCATCTTCCGCGGACTCCACATGTGAGACCGCGTCGGCGCCAGTGTTGGGTGTCACCACGATCTCGCCACTCTCTATGGAGCCCGGCAGCGACTTTCTACCTGCAACAAATAAAGTCAAACTTCGCATTCAAAGGCAGTTCGCAGCGGACTAAGAAAAAGGATAAAAGATCACTTTTAGATATAGCGGCAGCGAGTTTCCGACTATCAAAGATGATTGGCCGCCTTGCCCGCTCTGGGTCAAAGGCGCTTAACCGCTTTTTCCATTCACGGTGAACCCTTGCTCTTCACTCGGCAGCCGCGCTTGTTGAGACCACGATATCGTCCGTCTTGGTGATAATTTTGATCGGTCTTGACGTCCGCGGCGGCGACCTGTAAAGCCACTTGCGCTGAAAGTATTTGGGCGCCGGCTGAAGTTTACCTGACCGCATCAGCTCCGCCGCAATCCTCAGATCCTCAGCAGCTTTGTCCGCCGCGGCCTGCTTCGAGGCTGCCTCGACCACGGCAACATGAGCAACGATTTGCTTCTTTTGTTCCTCTATCTTCTCCTTCAGCCTCTCCCTCTCCTCTTCCTCCGCAGCGGACAAGGAAGGGAGTTTGTCACCCTTATCTCCAGCAGTCACTGCCTCATTCTGCTGCAGCATAACCAGCAAGGAGTCCTGGATTAAGTCAAGTTGATCGACGTCTATAGAATCAAATATCTCATCCGTGGAAAGACTCACCGTTGAGAGGGAATTCTCTCCCTGGATTTGGGCCTCCGGAGTAACCAGATCGCCGTCTGGAACTTCTTTGTCGCGCGGCCTGTGTTGTAAGTCCGCTTCCCCAGTCCGCTTGGAGATGTTCTTCTCCTTCATAGCGCGCAACCTCCTCTCAACCCGCTCAGCGACGGTCTCTCCGTCTCTCTTCCTCTTCTTCCTCTTGGCGGTCTTCTCAGCAGCATCCGCGGCGGACCCCCCTAAATCAGGCTGGTCAGCGCGGACAGGTTCAGGATTCACAACAGACAATGCCTTTGAGGGCGCGTTGTCCTCTACCTCGGTCCGCCGGTCTTCTTCGTCCAAGTCAACGATTTGCACCGAGGCATTGGGGGAAGATATGTCAGTCTCCATGTGTTCTCCAGTAGTGTCCGCCGAGGTCGCAGTCTTCTGAGAAGGGGCGGAGTCCGACAAGGTTGCCATCTTCTCACTCCTCAATGGCTCGGCGTCAACTACGGCATCCTTGCGAGCAGAAACATCGACGTGGCGGATTGCTTTCTCCGCAGGCTTCTCGTTCTGGGAGTTTTCTCCTGCGAGGCGGACAGGATCTTGTCTTGCCGGCCTCTTTGCAATTTTCTTGGTCTTCACTGGCGTTGACGGCTCCGAGTCGCCTTTGGCAGTGAAGCTAGAGAGGAATGTACCAAGTCTTGCCATGCCGGACTGGAAAGTGGAGACCGCAAGTGGTGAGTATCGCCCCGTGTCGATCAAGATTCTCAGCAGATCCAGACCCTCCAGCAGTATTTATAGGTTTGGCGGCATTTTCGAGGTTTGCGGACTCGGCGGTTAAAGAAACATTTTCGAAGTTTTTCTGGAAACTTAAAAATGTGCGGGGATTATGTTAACCCCTCAGTCCGCAACATACTCCAAGTTCCCAAAGCCCCCAATCAGCAGGCGCGGACAGAATTTGTCCGTCCGCCCAGTCCGGCACTGTCGCCAGTCGCGCCAAGGGTGATACTCCAGCAGCGGGCGCAAAGCCCAGTCCGCTCAGTCCGCCGGCGCGTTGGGCAAGTCTCCAGCGGCGGACGCAGTATCTCGTCCGCCCAGGCCGCCGGTCTCCAGTGGCCGCGCCCAGCAGCAGTGGAAGCTCCAGTTTGCGAGCCCAGTCCGCCCCTTCTGTGCGGACTGGCGTGTTCTTTCTTTTTGCTTCCCGTCACCGCTGCCCGGTTCTCCTGTACCCCGGGCAGCCGGTTATTTTAGCCCTGCCCGCTTGGGCAGGCCCCCTATCCTATAAATAGGGGGGAGGTGGTGCACTCAAGGCACGCTGATTCGGACCCAGGAGCCTACTTGTTACAGGCTGCGGACTCGAATCCTGTGCCTTGCGGACTCCCCCTTGCTCTACTTCCCTCGGTCTTTTCTTTTCACTTGTAACCCACTTCTTCTTCAATCAAGGGAAAGCCCGTCGCAAGAGAGGCATTCAGGCCGCGACGGGCGAAGTCTGTTGTTGCCGTGGTTCACGGCCCTGCTCCTCTTTCAGCTCTCATCCGCTTAGTAGATCGCTGCTCGCAGTATCCCCTTTTTCCCGTGTTCGAACAGTTAGCTGGTTGTGCCCGACTCCCTGTCTGTTTTCGTGCATCAACAGGGTAGCTCCGTGTTCTCGAAGATTGACCTCCATTCAGGTTACTATCAGTTGAAAATCCGGGAGTCAGACATTCCGCGAACCGCTTTTTGTTCTCGCTATGGTCACTTTGAATTTCTGATAATGTCATTTGGATTAACGAATGCACCGTTAGCCTTTATGAACATGATGAACAGAGTGTTCAAAGATTTTCTGGATAAGTTCGTGGTGGTATTCATTGACGATGTTCTAGTATATTCCAGAAATGTAGAGGAGCATGCCTTGCACTTGCGCTTGGACTTATCTACTCTGAGGGAGCACAAGATGTATACGAAGCTTAGCAAGTGTGATTTCTGGATATCTCAGGTGTCTTTCCTAAGACACATTATAAGTAAGGATGGTATCTCAGTGGATCCTGCAAAGATAGCTGCGATTTTGGATTGGAAGAGACCTGCATCGCCTAAGGAGATAAGAAGCTTCTTAGGGTTGGCAGGTTACTACAGAAGATTTTTGGAAGGATTCTATGTTCTCTCTGCTCCATTGCTAGGCTTACGCAAAAGAGAGTAGCTTTTGTTTGGAGTGATGCCTGTGAGGAAGCTTTTCAAGAGCTCAAGAGGTGTTTGTGTTCAGCTCCCGTGTTGGCATTGCCAGTGGAAGGAGTGGAGTATGCTGTTTATGTGGACGCCTCACGAGTTGGACTCGGTTGCGTGTTGATGCAAGACGGCAAAGTGATTGCGTATGGATCAAGACAATTGAAGATGCATGAAAGGAATTACCCTACGTACGACCTGGAATTTGCTGTCGTCATTTATGCTTTGAAGTTGTGGAGACATCTTCTATATGGAGTGTCGTGCAAAATTTATTCGGACCACAAAAGTTTGGAATATGTCTTCACTCAGAAGGAACTGAATTTGCACCAGCGTCGATGGTTAGAGTTTGTTGCGGACTACGAAGTGGATATCCTTTATCATCCCGACAAGGCTAATGTAGTAGCAGATGCGTTGAGCTGGAAGCCCGCACATATCTTTAACCTCTCGGTGCAATCCCTTATTGAAGAGTTCTTGATCATGGACATAACTGTAGGGAATAGCGCTTCGCCGAGTAGCGTAAAGGTGGTTGAGCCTTCGTGGATTACTCTCACTAGGCTACATCAGAAGGATGATCCTGACTTGCAGCACCTCCGTAGTAGAACTGAGAAAAGGGAATTACCTGACTTTGCGATTGATGACGTGGGTACCCTAAAGTATCGTGGCAGATACTGTATTCCCGCTGTTGGGGACATCCGATCAAAAATATGCAGTGAAGCGCATGGTTCCAGTGTTGCATATCATCGTGGCTCCATGAAAATGTACAGAGATTTGAAGCAGATTGTTTGGTGGTCAGGCATGAAGAATGACATTGCAATATTTGTATTAAAATGTTATACTTGCCAGCGTGTCAAAGCTGATCACAGAAGGCCGGGTGGTAAGTCAACGCCCTTAGATATACCGAGTTGGAAATGGGAGTGTTTATCCATGGATTTCATAACTGGTTTGCCTAGATCTCCCCGAGGGCATGATGCAGTGTGGGTTATCGTGGACAGACTAACCAAGTGTGCCCACATTGTGCCTTTCAAGATTAGTTATTCCATGGAAAAGATAGTTGAGCTTTATCTGAACGAAGTTATCAGACTCCATGGTGTACCTATGAGTATTGTGTTAGACCGAGACTCCCGATTCATGTCTTGCTTCTGACAAAGCTTGCAAGGAGCTCTAGGTACTGACCTTAGGTATTCTACTGCCTATCATCATCAAACAAATGGTCAGACGGATAGAGTGAACCAGATAATGGAGGATATGCTTAGATGCTATATTATGGACCATGGTGGGGCTTGGGATAAACGCCTCGGATTGATGGAGTTTGCGTACAATAATAGTTATTAGGAAAGTTTGCAGATGACGCCCTTTGAAGCTTTTTATGGAAGGCGTTGTCAAACTCCCCTATTTGGGGCAGAAGTTAGCGAAAAGTCGTTGCTCGGACCGGAAGTGCTGGAGGATATGAGCACTTCAGTAATGCATATTCGTGAAAAGCTGAGGTTAGCTCAGGAGCGATACGAGAAGTATGCAAACTAGCGTAGAGTCGATCTGGAGTTTGCAGTTGGGGACATGGTTTTTCTGAAGGTCTCTCTGATGTCGGGTGTTAAAAGATTTGGAAGAAACCATAAACTAGATCCCCGGTATGTGGGGCCTTTTCAGATTTTGGAGCGCATTGGAGTATCTGCCTATAGACTGGAGTTGCATGATTCTTTGCCTGGTGTTCATGACGTATTTCACGTGAGCCAGTTATGAAAGTGTGTCCGTAGTGATCAGTATGTCCTTGAATCAGTATCCCCGTTGCTGCCTAATCTCTCGTATATTGAAGAACCTGTCCGTATTCTGGAAATGCAAGACCGTGTGCTAAGAAAGAAAACAATTCCAATGGTTAAGGTTCTCTGGCGAAAACATGATGCAAGAGGTGCAACTTGGGAATTGGAATCCGCGATGAGGGAATCTCATCCTCAGCTGTTCTCCTAATCTCCCTGTTTAGTATTCTAGTTTCAAGAATTCTTCTGTCTTGTCTCGTTCTCTATCCTTTTTTTTTCATTCGTGTTTCAAGTTTCGAGACGAAACTTCCTTTTTGGAGGGGTGACTGTAACGCCCCTGCTTCTTTCGGCATTATTTTCTCCTCTTGTTGACGTCATATTGATGTAAGGGCGTTACTTTAGCGTGCAGTTGATGGGGCGTCGTCGATAGTGCGTTTTCGTGTCTTTTCGATTCAGTCGGCTGAATTCATGAATCTTTGGCGGTAACGAAAAATTTCTCATTGGAAAACTTAATTGATTGATTTTAGTCTTGCTCGTCCAGTTCCGTCGAACCAACCTTATTGTGTGTTATTTTATTTCTTTTATTCTTTCTGGTGTTCTGGGTTCGACGATCGTCAAGCGGAGCTCGACGATCGCTTCTTTCTTTCTGGTCGCTGACTGAGTTCGACAATCGTCGAGCGGAGCTCGACGATCACTTCTTTCTTTTTGGTCGCTGTCTGGATTCGACGATCGTCGAGCGGAGCTCGACGATCGCTTTTCCTTCGAGTGTTGTCTGGGTTCGACGATCGTCGAGCGGGCTCGAGAATCATTTTTCCTTCGGTTGCTGTCTGGGTTCGACGATCGTCTAGAGGAGCTCGACGATCGCTTTTCCTTTCTGGACGCTGCTTGGAGTTCGATGTTCGTCGAGCGGAGCCGTCTGGTGTCGACACAGTTGTGTCGACACCGCAGAGCTGTTGGGTGTCGACACAGCTGTGTCAACACTGCCGACTAGTATCGACACCGTTGTGTCGACACCGTTGGGCTGTCGGGTGTCGACACAGCTGTTTCGACACTGCTGACTGGTGTCGACACCAGTTTGTCGACACCGTTGGGCTCTCGGGTGTCGACACAGCTGTGTCGACACTTCCGACTGGTGTCGACACCGTTGTGTCGACACCGTTGGGCTGCCGGGTGTCGCCACAGCTGTGCCGACACTGCCGACTGGTGTCGACACCGTTGTGTCGACACCGCTAGGCCGGTGTGTTTAACCCGGTCTTTTCTGCTGTTGAGTATTTACTGTTTCTTACCTTAACTCTGCTGACCATTTTGTTGCAGTCACTTTTTCATCCTCCCTTACTTTGAGGTTTGTGTGGTCTGTCTTTACTCTTGCACTACTTGTGACTTGCTTCTGAGGTGTTCTTCTTTTGAATGCCCCAGGATCAGAGCTGTAGCAGGTTTAGCTAATAGTTTTGGGCTTCTGGTGCTACTGGTTTCTGCGGTCGTTTGATTCCACCTCTGAGCTTGAGGTAGTTGTCTTTGTTTAGACTTGTCAGATTTTTACTATGGGTTCGTGTCAGTTGTTGACGCCCATAGACTATGACTTTTCTGTGATGGGCTACTTGCTGCTGTTACTGTTGTTACTTCTTACCTGATTGTTCTTGCTCTCTGGTAAGGATTTATGTTAGGATGTATTTAGTTATTTTAAAGTATACAAAACCGTATTTCCGGAATATGGGCATGGCATGACTTCAACTTCTAAATCTACTACTTTTAAGCGTACAAAATATTTATACATATAGTAAATGTAGAAGTCACATCATCATTTTATGACACTGGACCCTCACTCCCACGTAGGATAATAAATGAGCTAACTCAGTATTTTTTCGCCGCGTAAAAGATGTATATTTTCTCACCTATGGGAAGTAGTCCACCCGACCGAGGGATACGGTCATTAACTCCATTAATTTATATGCATTGTTTTCAACTAAAAGCTATAAATCTTTTACTCGAAGTAATTGTGAGGACGGGTTGCTTGAGCGTCTACAGTCGTCCCCTGCAAGGCGTGGCATCACGACGCGTAGTTTCTCTACTCTGACGTATTTTTTTTGAATACGAAGAAAATGCGGGTCGTGATAGTTGGTATCAGAGGGAGATTTTGCAAGAGGGTTGGTTGGTTTGACAAGCAAGTCGAACAACTTTCCCTTAAGCAAAACTCTAATCGTATCATTACATTGCATACACACACCGATATGCCATCAGTAGATTTTGATGTAAGCATGAACACTACACTCATAGCATGATAACAAGTAACGGGGCATATTATGTAGTATGGGATGCATAATATATTTTTGTATATGGATCCACCATAGTTGGCAACATGTGACGGTTATGTAGTATGACATGCATAACCATCATCACATGGATGCCCATTAGCGCGTTTTCTTTTCTTCGTTACATACAATATTATGTAGTATGAGATGCATAACATTGTATGTGTACGCCGCTCATAGCATGCACTAAGGCTTTTGTTTTATAATGCATAGCATATCATTGCATAAGCACACATGTCAAGTTAAAGATCTGCATGATGACATATGTACACCCATGATTTGAAATGAAATTTATACATTCATGCATTCATATTATAGGCACAAGTTAGAAGCATAACATCATTGTGTGGTTTCCTAGAGCAAGGTAACAGCAAGAGCAAGTATCGGTTCTTTGCAGATCGGATCTGAGTTGTTCGACCCTGATCTGATATGTGTCAGGGTATTCAAGTTTTCTAGTTTCAGTGTCTTAAAATAGGTCCCTGATAAGTCTTTTGTTCGTATTAGTTAAATATGAACCCGAACTAGTGTGTTTAGGGAATATTTTCCCAGTTTGTGATGTATTAGGCAAAGTCTGACTAGATATCCGTTTGTTCTGTAGAATGTCGCCTAAGCGCGTTGCGACGAGATCGACTCCCCAGTCAGAGGGTGAGTCTTCTGGTGCCTAGAGCGAAGCGGTGATCGAAGCGCTGAGGCAAAGTAATGAGACCCTGACAAAGCAGATGGTGGACATGCATTCCCAGATGCAATCGTTGTTAGCTGTCGTCACCGGGCAGCAGACCAGAGCGTAGAGCTCTGCTGGGGACCAAGCTGCTCCTACTCCCCCTTCTGCTCTAGTTCCCCCAGTCTTGCTGCCGCTTGAGATGAATTTCATTTCTCACTTCCAGCGATTAGGACCTTCGTCTTATGACGGTAGGGCAGACTTCATGGCATTGGATGACTGCATTATTGTCATGGAAGAAATGTTTTCCTACTCTGGCGTTTCTCCCGATCAAAAGGTGATGATTGCGGCATATCAGCTCAAGGGTCTTGTGAAGAGTTGGTGGATCAGAGAAAAAGAGAACCTTTCTGATGGGTGCTCGTGGGAATCATTTAGGAGTATGTTACTGAAGAAGATCCTACCATCGGTCGAGCGAAACCGCCTAATGAATAACTTCTTGCACCTGAAGCAGAGGCAATTCACTGTTGGCGAGTATGAGGTCGAGTTTGGCAAGCTCAGTCATTTCACCCCAGATCTGATAGCATCTGAAGAAGGCAGAGTGAAGCGTTTTCTGGGTGGTCTGAGGTATGACATCCAGCAGTTGGTGAGCGCATACAAGTCTGAGACCTTTGCAGAAGTAGTCGAAGCTACCTTAAAGGTTGAGGCGATAAAAAATGAGAAGAATCGGGGATCTCTTGCAAAGAATGACAAGAGGAAATCTTACGATGGAGGAAGTGCTAGGGCATCTAGCCCTGCAGCGAAGAAGGATAGAAGAGAGGCGTGTAGCATCTGTGGTAAGCCGAGACACCCTTTCGATAAGTGCTTTAAGAGATTGGATGCACAGAAGCTGTCTCAGGTGCATGCGATCCAGGACGCTCCCAAGGGGGGTCCTGTCTGTTCTTATTGTCAGAGGAGTGGGCATGATGTGGCCCGTTGTCGCAAGAAGGCTGGAGCCTGTTACCTCTATGGCCAAAGAGGGCACATGAGGGCTAATTGCCCGCAGAGCCAGCCTGCGCTTCATGCGGTTCCGTTGCAGACTTTACCGCCACCCCCGCCTCTCGTGGTCAAGGGCAAAGGAAAGTTGAATGTGCTGACCAAGGAGAAAGCCCAATCTTCGACTCAAGTGATCGCAGGTGAATTTAACATGAAGAATAAGTGGGCGCGCATTTTGTTCGATTCGGGTGCTACTCACTCTTTTATGGCAAGGAGTTTTGTAGACCGATATTGCTGGGCTCTAGACCAGTTAGACACCTCCATAAATGTCAAATTTCCTTCAGGGGAGTTGGTGAGGTCAAGCCAGGGTATCCAAAAATGCCCAATCTCCCTAGCTGGATTTCTAGCATTTGCGGATCTGAAAGTGCTGGATCTGGTAGACTTTGACGTGATTTTGGGCATGGACTGGTTGTCCAGCTATGATGACGTCATTAAGTGCAAGCTCAAGTGCTTGGATTTCAAAGGTAGCAATGGCCAGCCCATGAGTGTGTATGGTTTGCCGCGTCAGGAATCTCCGATCCTTTCTGCAGTACGTGCTCGCAAATTTCTAGAGTCTGGCTGTGATTCTTTTCTTGTCTCCGTTTCTGTTCTGGGAGCTGCACCGGTTGAGCCTCGGGTAGAGGACGTTTCTTTGGTGTGTGAGTTTCCGGATGTTTTTCCAGTTAGCCTTCTTGGACTTCCTCCTGAGAGAGAGGTGGAGTTTGTTATAGTCCTCGAGCCAGGCACTCGCCCCATTGCAAAGGCACCATACCGCATGGCGCCGCGTGAGTTAGAGGAGCTGCGTACTCAACTGGATGAGTTATTGCAGTGCGGTTTTATTAGACCCAGTTCTTCCCCCTGGGGTGCACCAGTGCTCTTCGTGAAGAAAAAGAATGGAACGATGACGCTATGCATTGATTATCGAGAGCTAAACAAGGTAACAATTAAGAACAGATATCTGTTGCCTAGGATTGATGATTTGTTCGATCAGTTGTTGGGTAGCTCCGTGTTCTCGAAGATTGACCTCCATTCAGGTTACTATCAGTTGAAAATCCGGGAGTCAGACATTCCGCGAACCACTTTTTGTTCTCGCTATGGTCACTTTGAATTTCTGATAATGTCATTTGGATTAACGAATGCACCGTTAGCCTTTATGAACATGATGAACAGAGTGTTCAAAGATTTTCTGGATAAGTTCGTGGTGGTATTCATTGACGATGTTCTAGTATATTCCAGAAATGTAGAGGAGCATGCCTTGCACTTGCGCTTGGACTTATCTACTCTGAGGGAGCACAAGATGTATACGAAGCTTAGCAAGTGTGATTTCTGGATATCTCAGGTGTCTTTCCTAAGACACATTATAAGTAAGGATGGTATCTCAGTGGATCCTGCAAAGATAGCTGCGATTTTGGATTGGAAGAGACCTGCATCGCCTAAGGAGATAAGAAGCTTCTTAGGGTTGGCAGGTTACTACAGAAGATTTTTGGAAGGATTCTATGTTCTCTCTGCTCCATTGCTAGGCTTACGCAAAAGAGAGTAGCTTTTGTTTGGAGTGATGCCTGTGAGGAAGCTTTTCAAGAGCTCAAGAGGTGTTTGTGTTCAGCTCCCGTGTTGGCATTGCCAGTGGAAGGAGTGGAGTATGCTGTTTATGTGGACGCCTCACGAGTTGGACTCGGTTGCGTGTTGATGCAAGACGGCAAAGTGATTGCGTATGGATCAAGACAATTGAAGATGCATGAAAGGAATTACCCTACGTACGACCTGGAATTTGCTGTCGTCATTTATGCTTTGAAGTTGTGGAGACATCTTCTATATGGAGTGTCGTGCAAAATTTATTCGGACCACAAAAGTTTGGAATATGTCTTCACTCAGAAGGAACTGAATTTGCACCAGCGTCGATGGTTAGAGTTTGTTGCGGACTACGAAGTGGATATCCTTTATCATCCCGACAAGGCTAATGTAGTAGCAGATGCGTTGAGCTGGAAGCCCGCACATATCTTTAACCTCTCGGTGCAATCCCTTATTGAAGAGTTCTTGATCATGGACATAACTGTAGGGAATAGCGCTTCGCCGAGTAGCGTAAAGGTGGTTGAGCCTTCGTGGATTACTCTCACTAGGCTACATCAGAAGGATGATCCTGACTTGCAGCACCTCCGCAGTAGAACTGAGAAAAGGGAATTACCTGACTTTGCGATTGATGACGTGGGTACCCTAAAGTATCGTGGCAGATACTGTATTCCTGCTGTTGGGGACATCCGATCAAAAATATGCAGTGAAGCGCATGGTTCCAGTGTTGCATATCATCCTGGCTCCATGAAAATGTACAGAGATTTGAAGCAGATTGTTTGGTGGTCAGGCATGAAGAATGACATTGCAATATTTGTATTAAAATGTTATACTTGCCAGCGTGTCAAAGCTGATCACAGAAGGCCGGGTGGTAAGTCAACGCCCTTAGATATACCGAGTTGGAAATGGGAGTGTTTATCCATGGATTTCATAACTGGTTTGCCTAGATCTCCCCGAGGGCATGATGCAGTGTGGGTTATCGTGGACAGACTAACCATGTGTGCCCATATTGTGCCTTTCAAGATTAGTTATTCCATGGAAAAGATAGTTGAGCTTTATCTGAACGAAGTTATCAGACTCCATGGTGTACCTACGAGTATTGTGTTAGACCGAGACTCCCGATTCATGTCTTGCTTCTGACAAAGCTTGCAAGGAGCTCTAGGTACTGACCTTAGGTATTCTACTGCCTATCATCATCAAACAAATGGTCAGACGGATAGAGTGAACCAGATAATGGAGGATATGCTTAGATGCTATATTATGGACCATGGTGGGGCTTGGGATAAATGCCTCGGATTGATGGAGTTTGCGTACAATAATAGTTATTAGGAAAGTTTGCAGATGACGCCCTTTGAAGCTTTTTATGGAAGGCGTTGTCAAACTCCCCTATTTGGGGCAGAAGTTAGCGAAAAGTCGTTGCTCGGACCGGAAGTGCTGGAGGATATGAGCACTTCAGTAATGCATATTCGTGAAAAGCTGAGGTTAGCTCAGGAGCGATACGAGAAGTATGCAAACTAGCGTAGAGTCGATCTGGAGTTTGCAGTTGGGGACATGGTTTTTCTGAAGGTCTCTCTGATGTCGGGTGTTAAAAGATTTGGAAGAAACCATAAACTAGATCCCCGGTATGTGGGGCCTTTTCAGATTTTGGAGCGCATTGGAGTACCTGCCTATAGACTGGAGTTGCATGATTCTTTCCCTGGTGTTCATGACGTATTTCACGTGAGCCAGTTACGAAAGTGTGTCCGTAGTGATCAGTATGTCCTTGAATCAGTATCCCCGTTGCTGCCTAATCTCTCGTATATTGAAGAACCTGTCCGTATTCTGGAAATGCAAGACCGTGTGCTAAGAAAGAAAACAATTCCAATGGTTAAGGTTCTCTGGCGAAAACAGGATGCAAGAGGTGCAACTTGGGAATTGGAATCCGCGATGAGGGAATCTCATCCTCAGCTGTTCTCCTAATCTCCCTGTTTAGTATTCTAGTTTCAAGAATTCTTCTGTCTTGTCTCGTTCTCTATCCTTTTTTTTTCGTTCGTGTTTCAAGTTTCGAGACGAAACTTCCTTTTTGGAGGGGTGACTGTAACGCCCCTGCTTCTTTCGGCATTATTTTCTCCTCTTGTTGACGTCATATTGATGTAAGGGCGTTACTTTAGCGTGCAGTTGATGGGGCGTCGTCGATAGTGCGTTTTCGTGTCTTTTCGATTCAGTCGGCTGAATTCATGAATCTTTGGCGGGAACGAAAAATTTCTCATTGGAAAACTTAATTGATTGATTTTAGTCTTGCTCGTCCAGTTCCGTCGAACCAACCTTATTGTGTGTTATTTTATTTCTTTTATTCTTTCTGGTGTTCTGGGTTCGACGATCGTCAAGCGGAGCTCGACGATCGCTTCTTTCTTTCTGGTCGCTGACTGAGTTCGACAATCGTCGAGCGGAGCTCGACGATCACTTCTTTCTTTTTGGTCGCTGTCTGGATTCGACGATCGTCGAGCGGAGCTCGACGATCGCTTTTCCTTCGAGTGTTGTCTGGGTTCGACGATCGTCGAGCGGGCTCGAGAATCATTTTTCCTTCGGTTGCTGTCTGGGTTCGACGATCGTCGAGAGGAGCTCGACGATCGCTTTTCCTTTCTGGACGCTGCTTGGAGTTCGATGTTCGTCGAGCGGAGCCGTCTGGTGTCGACACAGTTGTGTCGACACCGCAGAGCTGTTGGGTGTCGACACAGCTGTGTCGACACTGCCGACTAGTATCGACACCGTTGTGTCGACACCGTTGGGCTGTCGGGTGTCGACACAGCTGTTTCGACACTGCTGACTGGTGTCGACACCAGTTTGTCGACACCGTTGGGCTCTCGGGTGTCGACACAGCTGTGTCGACACTTCCGACTGGTGTCGACACCGTTGTGTCGACACCGTTGGGCTGCCGGGTGTCGCCACAGCTGTGCCGACACTGCCGACTGGTGTCGACACCGTTGTGTCGACACCGCTAGGCCGGTGTGTTTAACCCGGTCTTTTCTGCTGTTGAGTATTTATACTCCCTTCTTCTTCTTGAACTTTTAGCCTATCTAGATTTCTCCGGCCTTCCGTACCAGAGCGGCATGTGAGGAGAAGTTTGTCCGTCCGTGCTTCTTCCGGTGACCATCGACGGAGCTCCGGTGCTCGGATTTTTCAACCGATTGTAGATCTGTTAAGCTCTTGTCGAGAGCTGCGCCCTCGTGGTATTTTCTTCCCCATTTCTCGAGTTCTTCTTGTTAGGGTTTTCGGCCCTAACGGTTATTTCGGACATTTTCGTCCAGATTTCGACTCCTATCGCGACTCTTGGAGGTTTGGAGACTTTTTCCGGTAAATCGAGGCAAGTAGTGTTCTTGCTCCCCCTATTGTTCTTGATTCCAAATTTTTGCCCTTTTTCTACACTTGTTGAGTTTATCATATTTCGACTGTTGAGATACTTGTCCAGAAATCCTAACTAGTTTTTCCCCTCTATTTCTGGAATTGTGACTTATTGTCCCTTAAGCCTTAATCCCAAAAGTCTAGTCCATTGAATTGGTAAACAAATTGGTTGTCATGCTGTTTTAACCATCGAGGCGTCTTGTTCGCTTTCTTATTAAATTTCACTTGATGTACCTTGAAATGCTCATATGCAGTCCACTTGGTGGGTTATCCCTTGAGTTTATGATAAATAAAAGCAAATGAACCCTGCTTGTATAATTATGTAACTAAAGAAATTCAGATGAACTGTGCGCGTTGGGGTCCTCCCTCGGCATAGTGTTTTATATTCAGATGAACTGTGCGCGTTGGGGTCCTCCCTCGACATAGTGTTTTATATTTAGATGAACTGTGCGTGTTGGGGTCCTCCCTCGGCATAGTACTTAATGCTCAGATAGACTGTGCGCGTTGGGGTTTCTCCCTCGCCATAGTAATTATTTAATGAAAGATTGAACTTCTGTTGCGGGTGCTTGTTCCGTCTCGATAAAGTGTTTAGCATTTCTTGCTCGGCTAGTTTTATTGTTTCTTACATTTACTCTGCTGACCATTTTATTGCAGTCACTTTTTATCCTCCCTTACTTTGAGGTTTGTGTGGTCTTCCTTTACTCTTGCACTACTTGTGACTTGCTTCTGAGGTGTTCATCTTTTGAATGCCCCAGGATCAGAGCTGTAGCAGGTTTAGCTGACAATGTTGGGCTTCTGGTGCTGCTGGTTTCTGCGGCCGTTTGATTCCACCTCTGAGCTTGAGGTAGTTGTCTTTGTTTAGACTTGTCAGATTTTTACTATGGGTTCGTGTCAGTTGTTGACACCCATAGACTTTGCTTTTCTGTGATGGGCTACTTGTTGTTGTTACTCTTGTTACTTCTTACCTGATTGTTCTTGCTCTCTGAGAAGGATTTATGTTTGGATGCATTTAGTTATTTTAAAGTATACAAAACCGCATTTCCGGAATATGGGCATGGCATGACTTTAACTTCTAAATCTACTACTTTTAAGCGTATAAAAGATTTATATATATATAGTAAATGTAGAAGTCACATCATCATTTTATGACACTGGACCCTCACTCCCACGTAGGATAATAAATGAGCTAACTCAGTATTTTTCAGCCGCGTAAAAGATGTATATTTTCTCACCTATGGGCAGTAGTCCACCCGACCGAGGGACACAGTCATTAACTCCGTTAATTTATATGCATTGTTTTCAACTAAAAGCTATAAATCTTTTACTTGAAGTAATTGTGAGGACGGGTTGCCTGAGCGTCTGCAGTCGTCCCCTGCATGGCATGGCATCACAGCGCGTAGTTTCTCTACTCTGACGTATTTTTTTTGAATACGGAAAAATGTGGGTCGTGACAGACAGGGCTGGAAATGACTTAGTCTAGAATCGTCGAACAGTTGACAGAAATCGTCAAACTGAGTCCACAGTTCGTCGAGCTGAGATGTTGTGTTCTTCGACCATACGGCTTCTGTTCGTCGAGCTTAGTTTCATGATCGTGGAGCTGGAAACTGAAGTGCTGTCTCTTCTGAACTCTGCCTATTCTGTGTCTGAAGTTTGTCGAGCTGGTAAATGTGTTCGTCGACTGGAGTTCAGTCTGGACTTAGAATAATTTCTGAATGAAAGTGTTGAAGTACAGAGTCCAGAATTCGTCGGGCAGAGAACTAAGTTCGTTAACCTGACACTAGAGAACATAGTCTTGACAGAATGCTGTAGTAGTCCAAAGATTCATCGACCAAAGAATAGAGTTCGTCGAGCTGAGAACTAAGTTCGTCGACCAAAGTCTGGTACTAATGACTTAGAATATCTTGATGTTTTCTGAACTTGAAGTGTTGTTGTAGTGTCCAAGTTTTCATCGACCTGAGTGCCAAGTTCGTCAAACTCAGGTTAAAGAATTTACTCTGAGATCATCGAACTTAGCACGACTATCGTAGAGTTGAGTTTGACGAACGTTGAACTCACTTTACAGAGTCTTGAAATCTTCTAAGTCTTGAGCCTCTGGTAGTCTTGTTGATAGCTGGTCCATGTGATGTTGACTCAAAGGACTTGGCCTAGACTCTAGGACAAAACTATGACCATGGCTATACATTATGGGTCACAAGATCCTAAGTTAGTGAACTTAGCCCAAATCAAACTAGGGATCCAACAGAACAGCCAAGCCACCAAGTCCAACGGGCAAGACACCAAGGCCGCAACATCAGTTCGCCCAGGCCATGGACTCAGACCGCTCAGACCGCCCGGCCTGCTCCATCACCCACTTTCACTTCATAAATTTCAACACTCCCCCTTGAAGTGAGAAGTGGTGATCCAGCCCACCAAACCTCATAACCATTGAAATGGCCCCTTTGACAGTGGGTTCGTGAAGATATCAGCAAGATTGTCTTCACTCCGAACATGCCTGACCATAAGAGATCCCTCCAACACCTTCTCCCTTATAAAGTGATGCTCGATCTCAATATACTTGGTCGTTGCGTGACAAACTGGATTGTTCATCAGTTTGAGAGCACTCTAATTATCACCTCGGAGTAAAGTAAGACCTTGCACTTGCTCATGAACATCCTTTACAAGCCTCCTCAACCAGATGGCTTCTCGAGCAGACAAGGCTGAAGCCCTATACTCTGCTTTCGTAGTAGACACGGACACTGAGTCCTGCTTCTTGCTACACCATGAGATGTAAGTTGATCCACAAGTGAAAACATAACCCAAAGTTGATCTTCGATCATCCGAGTCTCCACCATAATCAGCATCTGTGTATCCAAGCAAAGAAAAGCCCGTGTCCCTTCTATAGAGGAGTCCCATATCAGAAGTCGCCTTGACATACATCAAGATATTCTTTGCCGCTACCAGATGAGACTTCCTTGGCAAAGCCATAAATCGACTTACTAGGCCAACAGCGTAAGCAATATCTGGCCTTGTAATCGTTATGTAGATCAGGCTCCCCACTAGAGCTCTAAACACTAAGGGATCAGGAAGAATCCTTCCTTCATCTTATCGAAGCTTCAACCCAAAATCCAGAGTAGTAGAGTAACTCTTCCATTCCTTCATGCTAAATCAATTCACAATGTTATCCACATATCCCTTCTGGTAGATAAGTATCTCGCTCTCCTTCCTCTCCACTTCTAGACCAATAAAGTGATGAACCTCTCCCAAGTCTTTCATCTCGAAGCGAATAGCAAGCTCAGCCCTAAGCCTAGCTACCTCTTCTTCAGAATACCCTGTGATGATCATGTCATCAATGTACAACAGGACCAAGACTTGAAGCTCCCCCTTCTTCTTGATGAAAAAGCTTGAATCCGAGCTGGAAGAAAGATATCTACAGAATTGGAGGTATTCTGCTATCTTACAATACCAAACTCTTGGAGCATGCTTCAATCCATAGAGAGCCTTCCTAAGCTTACAGACATAGTCCGGATGAACTTCAGAAACAAAACCAAGTGGTTGATCCATGAAGATGTCCTTATCAATCTCTCCGTAAAGAAAAGCATTCTTCACATCAAGCTTCCACATCCTCCATCCCTGGCAAGCAGCCAAGGAGATCACCACCCGAACTGACGTCATCTTTGCAACTGGACTAAATGTCTCCTCATAATCCTCTCCATACTGTTGTGAGAATCCTCGAGCAACAAGACGAGCCTTGTATCTATCAATGCTCCCATCTACCTTCTTCTTAAACTTGTACACCCACTTGCAAGTCACTGGAGTAATGTCATCAACCTTGGGCATAAGGTCACAGGTTTCATTCTTCTTGAGATCAACAGTCTCCTCTTTCATTGCATTTTCCCACTCCTTGACTCCAGCGGCCTCATTGAAGATTGCAGGCTCTCGCTCATCCAGCTGGTGGATTGACAATCCTCTTTGATCTCCGAAGGGCCTGCTCCTTGCTCACCAACTCCGTTGCTTCTTCAGGCTCAGCTCCATTCTCAGGCACACTTTAAGCAATGCTCCCCCAGCTTCCTGAACCTGAAGCCTCTGCCCCAGAGCTTGAAGCAACAGGAGCTGTTGGAGATACAACAAGTTCCTCTTCCAGAATTTCAGCAGCCACCTTCTACTCTTCATCAACCTTGCTCTCTGATAGCTCAACCAAGCCTCCTCCATATGACGTCAGTTCATCAAAGACCACGTCTCTTTATACAACAAAATTCTTCATCACAGGATCCATGAATTTCCATCCCTTATTCCGCTCATCATATCCTATAAAGAGAAGCTTCCTTACCTTTGCATTAAGCTCTGTCCTTGAAGAATCCGAGACATGCACATAGTAAGTTGATCCAAACACCCGAAGGTTTTCCACGATTAGCTTCTCCTTCAACAACATCTCAAAAGGAGACTTCATGTTGATCAGACTGAGCGGCATCCGATTGATGACATAAGAAGCACAAGACATCCCTTCTGCCCAGAAGGACCTAGGAATGTCTTTCGCATAAAGCCAACACGTGCAGGTTTCCGTTAGATACCTTCTGTTCCGCTACTCCATTTTTCTGTGGACTATGAGCACAAGTAAGCTCTCTCTGGATCTCGTACTTCCAGCAGAAGTTTGAAAACTCGGAGTAGACAAACTCACCACCATTGTCTGATCTAAACTTCTTGATCCGCAAGCCAAGACGGCCCTCCATAAGCTCCTTGAACTCTACAAACAACCGAAAATCTTCTGACTTTTCCTTCAAGAAATATACCCAAGTGTATCTTGAGTAGTCATCAATCAGGACGAGCATGTATCTGCTCCCACCAAGGCTAGCAGTGATGGTTGGTCCCATCAAGTCACCATGGATACACTCCAATGGTCTCTTGCTCCTCGTTTGTGACTTATCAAACGGAAGATGATGAGCCTTACCGTACTGACACCCCGCACAAACGTGACCATCGCCAAAGGAAGATAGCTTGGGCAAGCTTCTCACAAGGCTCATGTTTGTCATAGCTTTCAACTTATCCATTCCGACATGCCCTCATCCGATTGACGTAAGAGTTTGTTGCAAAAACAAACAAGTTATTAACTCTCCTCCCAACGTGAGTAACATCAGCCTTTACCGCTGATACATTGGGAAGGAAATTCACATCTGTTTGCCCAAACAGAACGTGATAACCTGCGTGTACCGCATTGGTCACAAATAAGAGGTTCTTCTTCATGCCCAGTACATGATACACACACCTTAACGTGAGTGGCCCCTTATCACTACCCAAGGACACAACCCCCTCCTTCTCTATTGCATAAATAGTATTATCAGCAGTAATGATAGCTTCGTTACCTGAGTAAGTTTTCAGCGAGGAGAACTTTGACTTTTTGCCGGTGAGGTGATGAACACAGCCGTAGTCCACGATCCACTCGTCATTGAAGTCGACAGCTGACAAGGAACGGACACAGGTGCCTGTCATGAAAGCTCCACCCCATCCAGCTTACTCAGTATTAGAGCAAGCTTCCTCCTTACTTGCAGCATGCCCAGGTTGCAGTTTGACCTTGCAGCCACGCTTGAAGTGTCCCTGCTGATGACACCTGTAGCACTTCAAGTTCTTTTTCCAATCCTTCTTAGGAGCAGTGCTCCTCTCTGGCTAATAAGAGGTTGAAGGCTCATTTTTAGCAGTGGTGTCCTTCTTCTTCCCTTCCCATCTCTTCTTCTTCTTACCTGTGAACAACGCTTCACTACCTTCTTCAGAGATAGTGATTCCAGCGATCTGTCTGGCCAAACTTTCCTATGAAGTAAGCAAGTTCTCAAGTTTCAGCAGACATGGCTGAGTAGCCCAAACTTGAACAGAGGTTACAAAGGCAACATACTCCTTCCGCAAGCTGCGGATAATATGCATTTTTAACATGGCCTTAGAGATGGGCTCATCAGGATCAAGCACTGATATCTCATCACATAGACTCTTCATCTTCAAAAAAAACTTAGAGATGGTCAGGTTTCCTTGAGTCATCCTAGCCAACTCATTCTCGAGGAACTGTAGCCTCGCCACATTCTTCCTATTGAACAACCTATCAATAGTTGTCCAAATATCAACAGCCGACTCACATCCAATGACGTGATCAAATAGCTTCGGTGAAACAGCCTACTTAAGGGTAAACTCAGCCTTTACGTTAGTTTTCCTCCAGACTCTCACCTGCTCAGCAGTCCCAAATACAGCTGTAACTTCCTGTCTGTCATCACCACGGACGACCTCCCATAGCTCCTTGCCTAGAAGAAAACTCTTCATGCATGACTTCCACTTTTTAAAGTGAGTCGTGGCTAAGAGTTCAATACCCAGACCTCTTGCATAGCTTCCTTCCATTGCATCAACCTTGGTTAAGCTTTCAGAAGCACAGAGCACAACACAAGTTGATCACCGCTCATGCAATTGAACCTTGCTCTGATACCATGTTGAATTTTCTCAAAGTGGTCAACGAGATACTCTGACGCCAAATTAATATTATGAAAGCTATCAAGATCACACCTTGATCAAGCGAAAACCAGGAAAGTAAGCTCAAACACCAAATACAAGTAGAAGGAACACACAGATCATATATTTATTTACTTCTTTACAAGGCCAGGTATATGTGGCGAGACATGATTTCGTTAGTACACAAAGAAAGACAAAAGGTCAAAACAATCCGAGCGGACAGAACTAGAGACCGTCGAGGCCGCCCAGTTCGCCAAAGTCACCGAGACTGCCCGAAATGATGTTGCTAGAAGACGAATAGAACACGGTGTCTGCCGAGACCGCGAGGTCGCGCGGAGACAACGTTATTTGCTGACTACTGTAAGCTGTTGCTGAACTGAAGAACAGACCGCCTAACCGCTGAGTCTGGCGGACAGGTTATTGTACTTGGAAAAGATTGACCAAGAGAAAACTGACAAGCCGCCAATTGTAAACCTCAAGCTTCACTGAACCTGACCGAAAGTCAGAACCAAACTCCTGGTTCCATAATGCTAGCCGCTCCACATGGAAACAACAATCGGTTAACTCCATTCAAACCGCGCGGACAAGATAACCGAGGCCGCAACACTTAACCAAGTACCAACTTACGGTTCACTCAGTTATTGTAGACATGCCGGGTGGGGTCTATATATAGGTACGGTGAGGAGTGTGGTCACCTCCCTAGTGAATAGAGTCACCGCCACATTTCGTGGCTAACACATTCCAGTCCACCGAGTCCGTAAGGAATTGGATAAACTTCAAACCTGCCAGGCGGCAGGTCAAAAAACAGACCGCCATCATGCGGACACTACACCAGTCCATACTGTACGCAAGCTCAGAGCCAGTCCGCCACTCAACATAGCACGCGGATACATCCACAACCCAATGCTGCATTAGTCCGCCAACTATTGGTGGAAAAAGCAGCATTCTGCATAGCTCGACAATAACGTCACAGTCCACCACGAGTCCACGACCAACAAGCAGTCCTCCTGGTCAACAGCGGACTCTGCGGACACTGCGAACACCATGGACTTGTCACAAAAAATGACCAAGTCCAGCAGCCCATCAAGCAACTGGCACGAGCATGGGGAACATAAACGACCTAGTACGCCAACATCAGGACAGTCCGACACAAGAATGCGGCCAACACCCACTACATCACTGGAGAGCTCGGCGAGGACCAAAGCCGATCTCCAAAAGCCGTCTGCTAAGGCGGGCACCGCGGACTCAACCATATCTGCTACAACTCCCGCAGATAACCACCAATCCGCCCGGTTACCACAAGAACTGGCTTAACTATACAAGCAAGACACCCAGGCCGTAACATCAGTCTGCCCAGAGTGCGGACTCAGACCGCTCAGACCGCCCGGCCTTCTCAAACACCCACTTTCACTTCATAAATTTCAACAAGTTTATGGATTTCGACTGGCCGAGGGGTATTAATCGATCAACCTAAGGTTAGTGAAAAGCATGAACTCGAGAGAGACGCTTTGGTATTCTTAGAACCTCCACTGTCGAAGTAAGTGATTAGGAGCTTGTGCTTTTATCATTTCAAGAAAGTCTATTTCAATCCAAAGGGATTCTAGGTCAAATGTTAATTTGTATTCCATAGAAATTTCTCTTTCATAGATAAAATAATATTAATTTGCGTGAGTAGAAGTACTCAACAGGCCCCGAGTCTAATACGACATTTCGTATACTATAGTTTGATAGGTACGCTTGCCTATTTGATATTTTAGTTTGGATTTATTTTTAAAATTATATAAAATTTCTCCATTAAGTTTTTTGGCGTCGTTGCCGGGGAGTTATTTTGTTGATATTTTGAAAGCATATATTTTATTACATTTATCATTCTCGTTCTCCACCTTCATTTCTATTTTGAATTTTTGTTTTCAAATTCAATTCTATTAAGTGCCGGTTGTTTTTTTTTCTTTTTACAAAAAAATGCTATCTCAATTGCCCGCTAAGGTTGTCGAGCTTACAAATAAAATTAATCTTTTGGAAGCCACAAGACAGCGCCAAATTTCTTGTTATTCTTGTGGTGCTCCACATCGAAGTGAAAATTGTTATTATTATTATTATCATCAAAAAATTTGTTATGAAAATAATTTTGCAATTAATTATTATTCTCACTTTAATGCTAATTCTGTTTCTAATTTTCATGAAAATAATTTTTCCAATTCTTCTAATTTTCATGAAAATAATTTTTCGAATTTTAACGAGAATAATTATTTTGATTTAAATATTTTTTCGTACATCTCGACTTTTATTGTTTCTTGTTTGCAAGATCAACCGAAAGGATTTCCGAGTTATGAGAATACTATTTAGATACTATTTTTTTTCTTCGATCACACCACAACCTTCTACTTCTAATTTTGGGGATTTTACACAATTCATAGTTGATCCTCCCCAAAATTTAGAAGAAAATATTTCTTGTTCTAATGATTCTTCCCCCTCTTCGAATATTTCACCTAGGACGGAACATAACTACACATGTGCCCCCTTAGTGGTTTATTCCAAAGAGGAGGAGGAATTATTATATCAAGAATTTATTAACCGCTTTTCTAATGATTCTTCACCATCTTCAGATAGTTCACCTAAGACGGAATATGAATATTCATGTGCCCCCTTGGTGTCTTATTCAGAAGAGGAGGAAGAATTATTATATCCAAAATTTATTAAAATTATAGGAACTCTGGGTGTAATAGAAGAAAAACATGTTTCTTCTCCTATTTCTCCCAATTTTCCTTCGAATCATGAAATTCCAATTATCACTTATAAACATTTGGGAATTCAGATTCATGAAAATTTTGTGCGTAATAATTTTGTAAAAGAAAATTCTAATAATAAAAAAAATTTAGAAAATAAAGAACCGTAGCTTAATCTTCTAATTTCGCAAGAGCTTCCTCCTTGCGAAAATTTTTTGACACGTTTCTTCTTGATTTTTCTTCAACTAACAATTTGCAGAAAGAACTAGAGCCGTTGCAATCAAACATAGTCCCTGACCCATTTGCCGCTTATCTACACAAATTCCAATCACCTCAGTTATGTATTTGTGATTTGAATCCACATTCTCAAGTCCAGCATTCAAAAAAGAAAAATCAAGAAGCAAGCGGAGGAGTAGCTGAGCGAGCGTCTTCGGCCTATTCACCCCAGCGGGAATTAAGGGAGTTACCCTTACAATTAAATTTTTATTTCCCTTTTTCCTAACCCAAACTATCTTGCTTAAAGACGGGATAAAGAAAAGCGCTCTTGAGAGAACCCCTTATTTATCCTTAATTTCTTATTTTTTCTATTTATAAAAATTTTAGTTTATTTCTTTTTGCTGCCCCCTCCTACTTGGTCTATAAACATTGGAGAAAATGTTTATCTTTAAGTATGGGGAAGAAGCCTTCATTATTATTTTTAATTACATATTAAAAAAATATATTAAAAAATATCTTTAAAAAAATTGTTTTTTTCTTTTAACCAAAAAATACAAAAAAACAGAAAAACAAAGAAAATACAAAAAAACCCCTACTTAATATTTTGTGATTTTCAAAAAATAATTTTTAAATAATTTATAAGAATTTTTATAATTTTTGATTTTCTAATTTTTATTTTACCATTGTTAGTTAGATTTAATTTTTAGGCGATTTAATTTTGAGAAATACTTTATGAATAAAATTTGTTTAGAGTAATCTTTTTAGCACTTCATCTCTCTAATTCAATTAGTTCCAATTTTATAGTGCTTAGTTAAACAATTTCTAGATTTCAAATTATAATCACTTATGCTTAAAGATTCTTAGGAAATCTTAGTTTATTGTAGTTGCTCTCTAATTACTTTAATTTAATCTAAATTTTGTTTAGCTTTCCCATGTTTTTAATTTATCATGTTACATCATATGTCATGAGGATAAGTGGATAAAATTCATTATCCCACGGTACACATATGCAATTTTTATTTTTATTTTGTTAGATCATATGTCATGGGAATCAAGTATTCCTTGGTACGCATATGCAACCCCAAACAAAAATAAAAGGAGTAAGAGGATAAAATTCATTACTCCTAATTATTTTGTTTTTTTAAGAGAGAAGAAAAGAGAAAAAAATTTGTTCATATGTCATGGAAAATGAGATAATCATTTTCTTGGTAAACATATGTGAATATCAAAAAAAATATTGTCGGGTGAGAGGATAAAATTCATCACCCCCATTCCAAAACCTCTTCAATTTTTTTTTCCAAACTCAATAGCCAATATAATTGCTTTATAATTAAATTAAAATTCTAAGAGAGCATAAGTAGTAGTTTAAATTTTCCATAAAATTTCTTTTTAGTCAAAAGTGTTAATTATTTCTAATCTTATTTTGTTTGCTAACTACTTAATTTTGAAGTCTAATAATTTATATGAGAATATTTTGCTAAATATATTTGGCTCTTCACATTTTAATTTCATATTTTAGGACTAAATTTTAAATCACTAAAGTTTCTTTTTAATTTTCTTTTGATTTAATAAATATATTGTTTAATTTAAAATTGTATTAATATCTTATAAATATTTCTCATAGTTTTGCTATGGAATAGCAAAAGATTATGTATGAGGGTATTTGATAAGTCAATTTAAATAGTTATTGTAGTATAGTTTTTATTAAATAAATAGTATAGTTTATTTAGTTTTATATTAATATGTATAATAATTCGTTTCTTTTCGTATTTTAGGTCTATTTGGGCTGCAGATAATAAAATGGAGCATGTTAAGCTAAGCGGGAGAAGAAATAGAGAATTTCTGGAAAAATCAACGTGACACGGCACGGACATGGGCGTGACCCTCAGGTCACGGGTGTGACATGTGGTCGTGACTTATAAAGGAGCTCCATAGTACTTGCCACGTCGGATTAAAGTTACACGCCCCAGTCACAGGCGTGACGTATGGGTCACGGGCATGACCAACAGGCGTGGCTAGCTGACAGGGCTGCGGTTTCGACTCAAGATATTTTTCAAGTTACACACCCTGGACACGGCCGTGAACTATTAGTCACGGGCGTGAACCAAAGGCGTGACTCGCCGGCATTACTTGGTCATCAAACCGAAGATTCAGTCGCGGAACGTTCAAGCCTACACGCCTTAGGTCACGTGCATGACCTAAGGGCGTGACCCATCCATCAACTACAAAGTTATTTCCAGCAGTTTCGTGTTCCCGCCGTTAACTGTAACAGTATTGACATGCCACTACTAGAAAACATACTTTTGGCCAGGGCAAATTTTCCTGGCAAAAAGTTCAAAACCGTGGCTAAAAGGTTTAAGCCACGGTCTAGCCACGGAAAAACTCTGTGGCTAAAGTCGGCGTGGCTAAAACCTTTAAGCCACGAATTGGCCGTAGCAAATATTATTAGCCATGGTAAAAAATGCTGTGGCAAATAAGCCAACTATTAGCCACGGTATGAAACCTTGGCTAAAAGTGAACTCATCATTTTTTTAAAAAATAATTTGCCATAGTTACAAGCCATGTCAAATACTAATTTATGTTTTAAAAAAAACACATTTAAAATACTATAATACAGTTGAAAATTGTTACAACTGTAAATTAACGGGATACACACTCAATCGTGTAAGACCCAAATCGAATAAATCAGATTCGATACCATATAAAAAACACATTAATAAAATAATTTATTATTTATTTATTCACAAATATTATTACAAGAGTATACAAATATTTCACATCCAACCATATATTTCATGAAAGGACTAAGTATATAGAGATTGACTGTCATTTTCTAGAAGAGAAGGTTCATAAAAACATTATTATTACACCACTTATTCCTATGGGATATCTGAGGAAAATATTTATCTGAACTCTATATAGTTTGGCACTTGGGCATGCTTGATTCATATTGGAGGCTATATTGGAATAAAAATGGTGAGATCAGTAGGTGGTGACCTAAATTCAAGAGAAACAACAGATTAAGGCATCTTGATATAAGGATACGCTGCCACGAATATCAAAGGAAGCAATAAACTTATCATGTAATGCAACAATAAGATGATTCATTAACAACTGCGAAAGAATATTGTTTAGACAAAAAATGGAGGTAAAAAACTACTCATCCTATATAATTGATAGATACAATAAAAGGTGCTTGAGTTACATGTAACTTCAATAATAGAAAAAAATTGCAGTTTATCCCTTGGCTTAAAAGTAATAAAAGTAAAAAATAGTAAATGGACTCTCTTCACCACATCAATATTTAAAGATTTCAAAGCATTTTGAAATACTTGTAAGTAGTTGCACTTGTGTGGTGAAGAAACCACATAGAAGAAAAGCTGATAGCAATGCCTGGAAGCCAAACTTAGAGTACACACTAACCAGAAAATTGGCATTTTCAGTAGTGGCTTGTCAATTTCATGTAATGCCATAAATCAAATAAGGAAACACAAGTACCAGTTGGCCACTCTTTCAATCAGAGTTCCACTGAGATGTTTTTCATAAATCTCTCTAATTAGTGTAGATTGAATTTAGGTTGGATGCTTAGTTTTTAACCATTATGAGCTGAACTTATTTGATAATTTATAGACTGGAACTGTTTTAGAATGAAAATTTCACAAACAAAGAGTTCACATTCATACTTGGCCAGCTCTGGGCTCCAAAAAGTTCATACATCCAAGATGAAAATCAAAACATATTGCTAGAATATTTAAGCCAAGTTTCTTGGGCATTACAATGGTAAAACAAAAAAAGAAATATGCATCATTGTTGCTTGCTGGCAAGGCCTGCCTGGAATAGACCCATCAAGTATTCATCATGACCTCTATATCACGTCTGTTATCGTTCCTGTATAACAACTGAAAACAGTATGAACAGTTAACATGTATTAATATGTTACTCATTTCCTTTTATTGGCTGCAATGTATATTTATATAAAAAACTTTAACTTGTTAAATTTTTACTGAACTTGGAAGGTTCACTGGCGCATCTTAGGCATCATTTCTCCGGGGGTTGGGGGAATTTGGCTTGTACTTGTAAGTATTTTATTGTAGTTTTTTTAAATTTATTTTCCAGGGCTCTCAGGCCCTCTAAGTGAAATTTCTTGTTTTTCTATGGAGAGCTGACAAAGCTTTCATTTTCATAACAGATTGCATAGTATAAGCAAGGAGTTTTTTTGGGCTTCTACAGCGAGTATGTTCATCTGGATAGCTTTCTTCTATATATCCAACCTACGTGCTTATTTTATTTTCAATCATACATTTAAGTTTAAGACTATCATTCATTCAGTTTTTTTTCTATTGAGAATAACTTTAAATAAATACACAAACACACACAATCAAAAACACACATACATACACAAATAAAAACAAAAAAACACACATACACAATCAAAAACATACACACACACACAGACACACATATGCACAAACAAAAACCACACACACACATACAAAAATTTCTTTGTCCCAATTGAAGCGAGCTCTTCAAGCCCTAAAAAAAATAATTTCTTTGTCAAATACTTCTACTCAGATGGATTTGATTTCATTTCTTACTCCCGCTCTTCTTAAATATTATGAATCTGCGCCTTTTATAAAGAGTGTCACCATACGTATATAGTGTTGAAATTTTGAAAGCGGTATGCATCCATTTAATTTTGCTGTTATAGACAGTGCAAAGTAATCAATCGGTGAGCATACATTTAATTTTGCTATTATAGAGAAAGCCGAAAAAATTTGTATGCACCATGTACAATCCAGAAAAAGTTTGAAGACATATATATAATCTAGAAAAATTTGTCTGCACTATCTTATATATAATTTGTATGCATTGTTTGAATGGATTTGAGATGAACAGAAAAATTTGCATACACATGGATTTCACCCATATTCAAAGTAATTACAGGACATACACATGTTCGAATGACACAAAAAATTATGAAATCCAAATCCCTAAATGCATAGTATTGTGGAGTATACCTGCATACACATGGATTTCACCCATGTTCAAAGTAATTACATGGACATACACATGTTCGACTCCACATGTTCTGTTCAGAAGAACAGAAAAATTTGCATACACATGGATTTCACCCATGTTCAAATTAATTACAGGACATACACATGTTTGAATGACAAAAAAAAATTATGAAATCCAAATCTGTAAATGCATAGTGTTCAAAGTAATTTCAAGACATAAATGTTCGAATGACACAAAAAAATAATTAAATCAAAATCCCTAAATGCATAGTATTGTGGAGTATACCTGAATATCAGCTCTGAAATGAATAACCTAGCTCAGCTCAGGAAAGTGCTAGGGAAGAGGGAGGTGGATGGGAATGGAATTCAGGCAGAGAGTGATGGTTATTTCTGTAGAGGAGGTGGCAGGTGGAGGATGAAAATGCGGATCCGGCGGAGCGTGGAGGCTGGAAATGGTGATATTGTGACCTGGTGGTGGGTAGGAATGCAGTGGAAGCTGAGGAGAATAATTTGAGAAGAACCGAGAAGAAGTTTGAAAAAACTGGAGAAGAGAAGCTTACCGGAGGTGCCGATTGATGAGGCTCTAGGCGTCTGCGGGAGGAAAAAATGGGAAGAAGACTGCGGGAGGGGAAGCGGGTGTTGTGCTTCGATTCCAGCACAGAGCCCTCCCGACATTGAGGATTCGATGAAGCACGACCTAGGTGAAGCGAATGTTGGCGTTTACGGGAGGAAGTATGAAGTAAGAGGGGAAATGATTTAGGGATTTGAGTTAAAGCGTTGAGGATTAAAAGCAGGAAATGATATGATTTCGGGGCGTGCTACTGGCGCTGCTTTAGTGATTTGAGTTAAAGCCTTTAGCCACGATTTTGTCAATGTTGTGGCTAATGGTTTAGTTTTTTGCCACGAATTTGTTATTCGTGGCTAATACTTAATTATTATGCATGAAATATGACCCATGGATAATACTAAACTATTAGCCACGAATTTTGATCCTGGCAAAAAAATGTGTAGCTAATACTCATTTTTCTAGTAGTGTGCCTGTTGGATCCCTAGTTGATTTGGGCTAGGTTCACTAACTTAGGATGTTACCCAACATGTATAGCCAGGGTCACAATTGTGTCCTAGAGTCTAGGCCAAGTCCTTAGAGTCAATATCAGATGGACCAGCTATCAAGAAGACTATCAGAGACTCAAGACTTAGAGGATTTCAAGACCATGTAAAATGAGTTCGACGTACGTCGAACTCAGGTCGACGAAAGGCATTCTCAGCTCGACGATCTTGAGATATTTCTCTGAGCTGAGCTCGACGATCTTCATTCTCTGTTCGAAGAAAATTTGGACACTTCAACAAACTAAAGTCAGGGTAACTTTAGATTTTTCTAAGTACAACTTCAGGCTTAGGTCGACGAACAAGATTCTGAGCTCGACGAACTTGGACCTCAAGTTCACAACTTCTCAGGACGACGAAGTCAACTTCTCAGGTCGACGAACTCAGTACTCTACTCGACGAATTCTGGAATCAGAGGATTTGTGTCGACACTTAGGGCATGTGTCGACACCAACTTATGTCGACACCAGAAAAACTTATGTCGACACCAACTTATGTCTACACCAGAAAAACTTATGTCGACACCAAAACTAATCAGTCGACACTAACCTGTGTCGACACCAGAAGTTTTCATGTCGACACACAGAAGATCAGTCAACACAGAATATTTGACTAAGTCCAGAACTGTTGCTGAACTCCAGTCGACGAATTCAATTATCAGCTCGACGAACTTCAGACAAAAAGGCAAAGGTTCTGAAGTATACAAGTTCTGTTATCAGCTCGAAGAACAGAAGATGTCTGGTCAACGAATACAAAATATCAGCTCAACGAACTGGTAACTCAGCTCGACGAAATCTGTTATTCGTTCGACGAATCCAGACTTAGCCATTCCCGGCATTCTGTCCTCATTCTAATACGGAAATTACTGAGTAATTAATGCTCTACATTCTCTGAATGTATCCGTTAAAGGAAGTATTAATTACAGTCCTCTTCAGGAATATTACTTGCTGATTTTCCACAAGATAGTTGGGAAGTACATCAATGCCGATTATTCTCAGGCCGTCAGCATTAATTACAGAGGATTCAAATTTTTGAATAGAGACAGAAGAAAAGAAGATTTCAGAATCTGAAACAATACACACAGAGAGAAGCACAAGAAACATACTCAGTTAGAAAATCAGGGACACAAGAAAAACTGACTGCTAGAGTTCTCATACAGCAACAGAAAAGCTTCACACAAAAACTGATACTAAAGCTTACAAGTGACAGGCAGAGATATTCATTTAGGAGAAGAAGAACAAATATACTATATCAAGAGTCTTCTTCTTCAACATTCTCCCCAGGACTTCCAAGAACAACAGAAATCAAATCAGTCAAGAAGATCCTGCATCACTGCTTGTCCAGAACTATGATTGAAGACCTATCACCCTACAGCAAAGCTCCAGATCTTCCCTGAAACATTCTACATCTCAGGGGGAGCTATTTGCTGACATCATTCCACATAAGTCTTCTCTCTGATTGTTGACAGAGAAGACATAATCACTCTCTCACCCCCACTTGTATAAAGGGTTGTCATCTCTCTTCAAAAGTGATTCCTTGTTGCAAGTCTCCTTACCAAAAGACTTGAGTTGGTTTTTAGGGACCTGATCAAAACCCATTTGTGTTAGGCACCTGATCAAAAATCTAAGTGGACTCCTACCAAGGGTGGTAGAAGAGTGGATGTACCCAGTTGAGAGGGAACCACTATAAATTTCTTGTGTCGTCTAGTTGCTCATCTTTTCTTTTTGTTTCTTACTGTGTGGCTATTATTAGGTTTAATATTATCAGTTTTCAGTTTTCTATTTACTGCACATTTTCAGCTTACAACAAAAGTTGTAATTGGGACCTAATAGATTTTAAACATACTCTATTCAACCCCCCCCCCCTCTAGAGTATTGTAGACCTAACCCTTACTTTCAATTGGTATCGAAGCAAGGTTCCTTTGGTTGCACAAGTTAATCCTTGAACCAAAGATACAGTGTTAGATCTACATATCACTTAGTTCACATTTTAATGTAGAACCACAACCATGGCACAGAACAAAGATTATGCAAGCACCAGACCTCCAGTTTGCAACTTGCAAAAGTTTGGAATCTGGAAGGCAAGAATCAAGTTGTATATGAATTCTATTGATGAAGATATTTTTGCTTCTATCTTAACAGGAGTACCTCCAGCACCTACAGCTTCCCCAAGCACCTTTACAAACATGACTACAGTACCTCCTCCAGATAATAATGATGCTTACAGGAAAGCCAAGATGGTTGATGCAAAAGCCATGAACATCTTGGCACAGACAATGTCTGATGACATATTTCAGAAGTTGGCTGAGTACACCTCAACCAAGGCCATTTGGGACTCCCTCAACCAAATGGTAGCTGGCTCAGCTGATGAAAGGAAAGACAGGAGATCAAATCTCATATCCCTGTATGAGAATTTTAAGAAGGATGAGGCTGAATCAATTGCTGAAATGTACAATAGGTTAACCTCAATCATCAATGAGCTTAAAACCTTGGATAAAGATATCACCCTTACAGAGGTGAATGACAAAATCTTGATGTGCTTCCCTAGCTCTTGGGACTCAAGAATCTGGCCTATCAAAGAAGCCAGAAGTCTAAATGAGATATCAACTGAATCTCTGCTAGGCAAACTAAAGTACTATGAGCAGTTGATTAAATCAAGAGAAGCAGCTGAACAGAAGTCAACAACTCCAGTGAGAAAAGATCACAATATAGCTTTCAACGCATCAGAGGAAGACAGGATGATAAGCCCAAATTTGACAAGACACCAATCAAGGAGGTTGTGTGCTTTGGATGTAGAAAGCCTGGACATTACATCTCTGAATGTCCAGAAAGCCAGAAGAAGGAGAAAAGCAGAGAAAAAGTGTGCAAGAGAAAATACAGCAGCAAACCCTCCTCCAGCAAGTACAAAATGAGAGACAAAGGCTTTGTTGCTGAATCATGGAGTGATACTGAAGAAGAATCATCCTCTTCCAGCTCAAGTGAAGAAGAGGAAGAAGCAAGAAACAAGGAGGTCTGCCTTAGGGCAATTGATGCCTCCAGGAGCAGTTCAGGATCAGAAAGTGAATCAGAAGATGAGGCAGACTCAGAGTCAGAGGCAGATAAGGTGAAGAGCTGTCCAAGGGTGAGTCAGACCTAGTACTTGGACAGTGGTTGCTACAGGAATATGACAGGCAGCAAGTACAATCTATCTAATTACAAGTCCAAGGTAGGACCAAAGGTGATCTTTGGTGATTCAAAAAGTGGCCAGTCTGAAGGATATGGAGCAGTAAAGGTTGGAACAGTTACTTTTAAGAGAGTAACATATATAAGAGGACTCAAACATAACCTAATAGCTATAAGCCAATTATGTGATGAAGGTTATCAGGTACACTTTAACTCTATCTCATGTTCTATTATTAATAATGAAAACAAAACAGTTTTAATTGGAACTAGACAAGGTAACATATATCTAGTAGATTTTATTTCTGCGAAAACTGATGTTTGTATACTCAATATCACTAGTAACCAAAATGAGTTGTGGCATAAAAGATTAGGTCATGTAAACCTTAAGAATATAGCTAGGTTATCTAAAGAAAACCTTGTTAGAGGTCTACCTTCTGCTCCCTATAAGAAGGAAGGTCTCTGCGGGGTTTGTCCATTAGGCAAGCAAACAAAAACTAGCTTCAAATCAATTAATAAGAGTGATTCACCTAGGATCTTGTACTTGCTACACTTGGATCTTTTTGGACCCATTGCAGTACAAATCCTAGGAGGGAAATCCTACACCTTGGTTATTGAAGATGACTTCTCTAGGTTCAGTTGGGTATTCTTTCTGAGAACTAAGTCAGATACATTCAAGGTTCTTATAGATTTTCTCAGGACCATATATATTAAGTTCTCTACTCATGTTGCATTGATCAGAAGTGATCATGACACATAGTTTGAGTCTCTTCTTATGCATGAGTTCTGTGAGAAGGAAGGTATTAGGCATTGCTTCTCAGCTCCTAGAACTCCCCAACAAAATGGGGTAGCTGAAAGGAAAAATAGAACACTCATTGAAGCTGCAGGTACATTACTTACTGATACATACGTGCCACTAACCTTTTGGGCAGAGGATGTAAGCACAACAAACTATGTCCAGAATAGGAGCTTAATTCACAAACTAAAGAATAGGACTCCCTATGAATTCCTCAAAGGGAAGAAACCTAAAATTAACTATTTTAAAGTATTTGGTTGTACATGCTATATACACAATAACAACAAGAAATACATTAGAAAATTTGAAGCTAAGGCTGAAGTGGGAGTTTTTCTAGGATACTACCAAGCAAGGCTTATAGGGTATTCAATAAATCAACCTTAAAAATTGAAGAGTCTATTCATGTGTCATTTGATGAGACTAACATGTACTGTAAGGATAAAGAAGTTTCTATCATTAGCAACTTACAGGTACCTCACTTGTGTGAGACTTTGGATGGACTAAACCTCACCCAATAGGTTCCCACTCATCCCTCTCCACAAGTCATTGAGGACAGTGAAGAAGATGAAGCTGAAGAACATGAGACTCAACCAACAGCAATAAATATAATTCCACAAGAGGAATTTATTCAAAATGCTGCTGCACAACCAACTCCACCCACTAATTTTGTCACACTTAGGGATCACCCCAGATCTCAAGTAATTGGAGTCATATCAGCAGGTGTACAGACAAAGCATCAACTCAACCAAGACTTGATGCATGCCTGCTTTCTCTCTAAGGTTGAACCTCCAACCATTCATGATGCTGAGCAAGATCCCCACTGGATCCTTGCAATGCAAGAGGAATTAAACCAATTTGAGAGATGTAGAGTTTGAGATTTGGTTCCAAGACCCCAAAACTACCCAGTTAATGGATCCAAATGGGTTTTCAGGAATAAGCTTGATTCCCAAGGAGTTATTGTGAGGAACAAGGCTAGGCTTGTTGCTTAAGTGTATAGACTAGAGGAAGGCATTGACTATGATCAGACCTTTGCACCAGTTGCATGGTTGGAAGCTATAAGGATCTTCCTTGCCTATGCTGCATTCAAAAGGTTCAAAGTCTGTCAAATGGATGTGAAAAGTGCCTTCTTAAATAGAGTGCTGCAAGAAGAGGTTTATGTAGAACAACCTGCAGGTTTTGTTTCTCCAACTCATCTCTCTTATGTTTTTAGATTAAATAAGGCTATTTATGGTCTAAAGCAAGCTCCAAGAGCTTGGTATGAGACCTTGGCAAGTTTCTTATTAGAGCATTAATTTACAAGAGGAACTGTAGATAAAACCCTTTTCACTATACATCATATGGACCAAATTTTGTTAGTACAAATCTATGTAGATGACATCATATTTGGCTCTACAGATTCAAAATTGTGCAAGAGGTTTTCTGACCTCATGCATTCTAAATTTGAAATGAGTAGCATGAGAGAGCTTTCATATTTCATTAGTCTCCAAGTGAAACAACTCCCTGATGGCATCTTCATCTCTCAAGCAAAATATGCTAGAGAACCTCTAAAGAAGTTTGGGATGGCTGATGCCTCAGCTAAGAAACTCCTATGGCAACCAATACTGTTGTGGACTCTGATATACCAGGAAAACCTGTAGATCAGAAACTTTATAGGGAGGGGCCTTGTTGAGTCCCTATTATACCTCACATCAAGTAGGCCAGATATTATGTTTGCTACATGCCTTTGTGCTAGGTTCCAAGTGAACCCTAAGGAATCTCATCTTATTTTCTTAAAAATGATTTTAAGGTATATAAAGAGTTGTCCTGATCTAGGCCTTTGGTATCCTGCTGAATCAGAATTTGAGTTAACTGGATATTCTGATACTGATTTTGCTGGATGCAGGTAGATAGAAAAAGTACTTCAGGAACTTGCCAGTTCCTGGGTGTGAGATTAGTATCATGGTTCTATAAAAAGCAAACATCTGTGTCAACTTCAACTGCTGAAGCAGAATATATTGCAGCAGGCAGTTGTTGTTCACATATGCTTTAGATACAGAATCAGCTTCTAGATTATGGGTTCAACTTAAATAATTCAACCCTATTTTGTGATAATACTAGTGCTATAGTCATAACACAAAATCCAGTTCACCATCGTAGGACTAAGCATATTGATATAAGATATCATTTCATTAGGGAGTGTGTAGACAAAAATAAGATTAAGCTTGTCTCTATCCACACTGATTTACAAAAAGCTGATATATTTACCAAACCTATGGATGAGAAATATCATGCTTTCTTTCTGAATCAGCTCGGAATGATAAATGGTGAAGACTTAACTTAAGTTCTATCTGCATTCGACGAATTTTCCAAAGTTCGTGGAACGGAGTTCGATGAACCAGGGAAAGTTTGAGAGGTACTCGTCGAATGGAGTTCGACGAACTCTCTGTGAGTGAAACAAGTTTCGTCGACTAGAGATCGACAAACCTTGCTTCAGATTATATTCGTCGACCGGAGTTCGACGAATTGTCTTCAAGTCTCCTGACTGAGATCGACGAATTATTTATTATTAAATCATTTCATCGACCTCAGTTCGAAGAACTAATTTTCTTTCATGGAATGGAGATTGTCGATTTATATTCTGGAAAACCTTATATCTAGGTTTTTCTTAGACCTCCATCCCGCACTTTCTGTTCCCTTGCACTTGATCGCCGTTTTCTCTGTCTTTCTTGCAGGTGATTCCATGGCGATTCCAGCAGGAGCCCTAGCTGCTATGAAGTTTGACACTGGATTTGATGTCGACTTCGAATCATTCCAGCACTCAGACCCAATCTTTCTATATATTCTGGAACTTCTGGAAGAACATGATCTGAAGAACTTGATGACCACTAGGATAAAGTTGGCCGGAACAGAAATCAGGGAATGGGTCTATACTTCAACCATTTCTGAAGACAATACGATGACATGATCAATCGTCGGTAACCCTGTCTCCTTAACCCCCGCAGTGTTAACTGAAATTTTTGGTTTGACGAATGGCGACGAGGAATTAGAGATTGATTCTGAAGAGTTTACTGTGATGCTAAATCTGATGGGTTATGCTGGTGATAACCCTAACAAACTGTTGAAGAAACATCTTTCTGCGCCATATAAATTCTTAGCAGACTTAGTTGGTAAAGTGCTACTCGGCAAATATACATCACACGACTACATCACCAGACAACAATTTTTGGTCATGTGTGTCATTGTCAACAAGAAGCAAATAGACTGGGCACAACTACTGTTTGACTTGATTAAGAAGAAGAATACCGAGAAGGAAGTATGTTTTGGAAGGATCCTAGGGATCTTCCTCATGGAAAAGGCTGCTGAATCCCTGGTCTCCCCGACCATATTCATTAATGCCAGAAAAAGGCTCACCTGTGCCTTATTTGGCAGGTGGGAGAGGACAATCACCATGCCCCATAAGGCTTCTACCTCTTCCACCACAGTTTCTGAAGGCACCAGGGCTGTTAAAGCCACTCCCACACCTGCTGAGGAGATTCATTCCACTCCACCCTCTCTTCTAGCACCCCTTCCAGCTAAACAACTCACTCCCTCTGTAAGACCCCCCCTCCCGGATCCCAAAACACGGCACGAAGGGGGAGTCTTATGCCCGGAACAGCTGCCTTGCGGTAGCATTAGCACACGGGCTAACCTGTACCACAAGACGCCTATTCTGCCAGCTACAACAATATCAATAGAACATGCCAAGCCAACCAAATATAATAACAAGAGAAGTCCAAATCCACACTAAGTAATAATGTCCAAATACATCAATAAAGGAGAAGCCAAAACATGCTTCTACAATATATTAGAGACAGCTAACCATTGCCCAAACGGACAACATCAGAGTATCAAAATACTAACATCAGTAACCGACAGTATCGACGACACCGTCACTTCAGGCCCTGTCGTCCTAGCCTGGCTGTCCTGCTGCGTAGTCTGCGGCTACTCTACCTGCGGCGTGACCTCCTGAAAAGTAAGGCGTAGCAACCGTTAGTCGAAACGACTAAGTGGTTTCACATCCGCTCCCCCGGCGACTCCTCGGCACCGGGCGGGGAAAAGGATCAAGAGTACAATATATATAATAATTATGCAATTAAAGGAAGTACAAGCAGGTGGCAGTAGTGTAAGAGTATCATCAACATGATCTAGCAAATATTTAAGAGCTACAGCAAACTAACATGTATAAGTAACAGCAGGAAAGTAACTTAACTTATAATAATGCCCATACAAACTTATAAGTTAAGGGTCGGGTTACATAAGGTAACTCATCGTATAAGAGTGCCCATACAAACTTATACGATGAGGATCTTGTTGTGCAATGTTAAGAAAAGCCATGAATGCTATGCAATGACTCACCCATGATCACACTCACGCAATTGCTATGTCGACACAGACTATAGTTCCCACTTTTCGAGCAGGTAGCTAACCTCTCAGACATCAGCCGCCATGGCAAGACGGTGACAGTAGAACGACCACTTCTACTACTAGTTGGGTATCCACACTACTTCACCTAGGCCTCCGTACGCCTCAATGCTAAGAACACAACAGCGGAGCCCATGCGTACTATGGCACAGCGGGGTCTTGGGTAGATGTGCACCAAGAACACAGCCCGAACTGGCCTTGCGTGACTTGGAAGGGGCCTCGGAAGTAAGCATGAGGACACAGCCCAACCCTTCACTTGGCACGGAAGGGGCCCCGGGACGTGAACACCGAGGACACAGCCCAACCGCCCAAAGTCTAACTGTCGACTCTCGTCGGTGTGACGACTGGCGAGCCCGTAGACCTGCCACACTATCCTTAACCTAGGATTACGACACCGCGTGTCGACTCACACCGCATGCAAATGCCACATCAATATAACATGGAAGGGGCCTCAGAAGTAAGCACGAGGACACAACCCAACCATCCATCCACACCGTATCTTAACACAACCAAACAAGTGATGGTCAACACCGCACTTACATCCCTTCACAATACTACCCGTAGGGAGACGGCGCTATAAGTATTGGACTACTAAACTCATTCCATTAGTCAACCTTACTCATGGCCATAATTTATTCCTCTACATGACTTTCCAAATAATGACAACGAAATATAAACATGATGCGCATATAAAGATCTATCACACTTTCCAAATGATAATGACATATTATAAACATGATGAGCACAAATATCAATCTTTCAATTCCTATCAAGTCAAATCGTTTAAATAAGATTGCTTCACAATTTGATTATACGAAATCGGTTTAATAAGCTACATCAATCATGCAACAAATGATTAATCATAAGAGTTCATCCAATCCAAGTAACTTGCAATATTAATTCCACGGAATCCAAATCCATCTTATATAAGCCCAGAATTTTGGTGCAGTTTGAATCTGGACAACAAATTCGATCGGAGATTCCTAAGGCTAAAGGAATCCGGTGAAGATGTCTAACCCCACGAGGGAAAGGTCTTTCCGTGTTCTACAACTTCTGTATTCAGACCTCAACCCAGATTTGATATTATCCTATTTGAAATCGGACTTGAAGTCCGCTGCGTACAGAACACAATTTCTGCATGCAGGATTTGTTGAACATCATTTTCGTTTAGACTTTCCTGTGGCTACAGATTTCGCCTGAAGTCGTGCAACCATTCGTTGGAAAGGTATTTTCCAGTGCTTCAACTCTCGTGTTTAGCCGAAAGCCCATATCTGGCCATATCATGCTTAAACAAATGGCCACAAAGTTCGTTGCGCGCAGAATACAGATTCTGCACGCATCTTAAGGCGGAATGAACGGTATCGGTTCATCTTCCTCCTCAAGGCGATCATCCCAAATCATTCCGGAATTTCCTCCACCCTTATTCACCCTCATGAGGCCTTTGCTCTTCATGAATCCATCCCCCATCTCCACATAGAAGATCGGAGAGGTTGAAGACACCACTAACCAAGAGCACAAGCCCCGAATTGGCCTCACCCTAGAGAAAGCATCTTCTTAAATGTCAAGACTCTTTTGAGTCGACGTCTCGCCTAGATATATACAGATCTAGCACCAAGGGAGAGGGTAGGAAACTCACATCGATTCTAGCGGTTCCTCTATTTCCGGCCATTGATCTCGTAATTCTCCTTGGCGGCATCTTCTCCTTCACGGCGATGGCGTATTTTCTCCTGTAGAACTTGCTCCAGCAGTTTTGCCTCTCACCAGGAGTTCTCACAGAAACAAGGATTAAGTGAGCATGAAAACGGCTAGGGTTTTCTCTCCCCCTTTTATATGAAAAGTGACACGGGTATGGACACGACCGTGTCCTTACCCGTGTCCTGCCTGGGCAAAGCGGGAACGAAAGTTTCAGTGTCGGTTCAATAGTTGACACGGGTAGGGACACGCCCGTGTCCTGACCCGTGTCCCGACCCGTGTCCACATGACACAGCCGTATGCCCTAGTCGTGTCCTTCTCTGGATACATTTCGACGAACTCAACATTTCGTTGATCTCAATCAAAATCGTCGACTAGAGCACACGGGTAGGGACACGCCCGTGTCTCTACCCGTGTCATGTTAATTCGTCAAAGTCGACGTGCAGTTCGTCGATCTCGACACCTCTCGTCGAGTTACTCGACGCACATGGGTAGGGACACGCCCGTGTCCGCTACCCGTGTCACATGATGTCGACACAGCTCGCCGATCTCGACATGCCTCGTCGAGTTCAGCTCGATGCACACGCACACGGGTAGGGACACGCCCATGTCTCAACCCGTGTCTCATGCTTGTCTAATTTCTCCTCCTTTTCACATGTGCTGCCCTGTTGTCAGCACTCCCCATGAACCCTAGTCAGCTCTCCTGACTCAAAACACGCACGAGGGGCCTAGTGCGAGTCGGGATGTTACAAATCCTATAAACAAAATAAAAGATTTCGTCCCCGAAATCAGGCTTAGTCTATGGGAAGAAAAGCATAACCGAAAATTTAACATATGCTTTTAAATAAAATTACCTTGAGCAAACAACACTGGGTAGCGTTGCTGCATCAAATCTAATGGCTCCCATGTGTACTCCTCCTTCCCATGATTAAACTATATCACCTTCACCAAGGGAACAGTTTTGCGGCGCAATATTCTCGTCTCGCTATCTACGATCTGCACCGGCTCTAGTCACACAGACCTATCTGATTCCACTACACCATCAGTAGTGGGAATATATTGGTCGGGCCACAACAGTGCTTTTCGAAGCGACGACACATGAAACACGTCGTGGAGATTCTCTAGTTCAGGTGGCAACTCCAACCGATAGGCCAACGGGCCAATCCTTTCTAGTATAGTATAAGGCTCAACATACCTTGGGATGAGTTTTTTTCACTCCACGCACCCGCGACACTCCATGCATCGGCCGAATCTTGAGGAACACTTTATCGCCCACTTGGAACTCCACCATCCGGCGCTTTTTATTGTAATATTTCGTCCTGTCTAATTTGAGCCTCCAACATGGGATCCCGTATCAATCTGACCGCCGCATCAGTATCATCTATATATTCATTTCCCAATGCCTTCGGATCTTCATCCTGCACCCAAGACAAGGGGGTCCTGCACCTTCTTCCATAAAGGGCTTCATGGGGCTCCATTCCGATGCTCTCCTGATGGCTATTATTGTAGGAGAATTCCATCAGGGGTAAGAGTCTTTCCCACGGCTCTCCTCTGTCCAGCACACATAACCTCAATAAATCCTCCAGTGTTCTGATGGTCCGCTCAGACTGCCCGTCCGTCTGAGGATGAAATGCGGTGCTGAAGGTGAGGCGTGATCCCAAATACGCCTGTACCACCTTCCACTCCTTGGAAGTAAACCAACCATCCCGATCCGAAACAATTGTCTTAGGCACGCCATGATACCGTACGAATTGCTCCACAAAAAGGTGTACCAAAACATCCATGTGTGCTTCCTTCTTCATTGGAATGAACCGGGCCATTTTTGTCAGTCGATCAACAATAACCCATACTGAATCATTCCCGGAGAGGGAGCGAGGTAGCCCATGGACAAAGTCCATGGAGATATCCTCGAACTTCCATTCGGGGATGGGCAACGATTACAACAAACTACCGGGACTCCTGCATTCAGCCTTCACTCTTTGACAAGCTTCGTAATGTGTAACAAAGAAACGAACATCATTCTTCATTCCTGGCCAGCACATGGTCTTCCGTAAGCCAGCGTACATCTTGGCAATACCCGGGTGTACAGAATATTGAGAGGAATGTGCCTCTCTCAAGATATCGTCCCGGATTTTGCCGCCCTTGGGAATATAGAGCCGGCCACGAAAATAAATGAGGCCGTCTTTTAGTGTGTACTCATCGGTGGTCCCATCTTCAATTGTCTTGATTGTCGGGGCCAAGGCCGCATCCATGACTTGCTCAACCCGAATCCGGTCCCGGATATCACAAACTATGCTCCTAGTTACCAAAAACTCTGCATACTCTACTGAAGGAGCCTTGAATACCAGAGTAATATCCATCTCCTGAATCATCCGAGCCAACTCCATACTCATCAACCGAGACTCTAGGCTAGAGCCAGACACTTTTCTACTCAATGCATCAGCTACCGAGTTCGCTTTCCCGGGGTGGTAGTTCATGGTGAACTCATAGTCGCATAGAAATTCCAACCACCACCGTTATCTCAGGTTCAACTCCTTCTGAGTGTGGACATACTTCAAGTTTTTGTGATCGAAAAGATCTCGCAGTGGACGCCATATAGATAATGCCTCCAGACCTTCAAAGCGAACACCACTGCTCCCAACTCCAAATCATGAACCGGGTAATTGATTTCATGTTTCTTTAACTGCCTTGTAGCATAAGCGATTACGTGCCCGTACTGCATCAATACCGCTCCCATCCCTTGATATGACGTGTCCGTGTAAACCTGAAATCCTTTCTTCCCAGATGGAAGTGCAAGGATGGGGCGGAGGTAAGCCTATCCTTTAGCTCTTGGAATGCCACTTCACATTGTGGTGACCACTCAAATGGCACACCCTTCTTCGTCAAGGAGGTAAGAGGAAGGGAAATCTTGGAAAATACTTTCACGAACTTGCGGTAGTACCCAACAAGTCCAAGGAAACTCCTCACATCGGCCGCTGACTTCAAAGGCGACCACTCCTACCTTTGTTGGATCCACTGCTAATCCTGCTCCACTGATCACATGCCCCAAAAAGGTAACCTCCTTAAGCCAGAATTCACACTTGCTAAACTTGGCGTACAAGGTGTGCTCCTTCAATTTCTTCAAAACCAATGTCAGGTGCTCGACATGCTCGTCCTCCGTCTTTGAGTAGACCAAGATGTCGTCGATGAAAACAATGACGAAGATGTCCAAATATGGTTCAAACACCTTGTTCATCTGGCTCATGAAGGCCGAAGGGGCATTTGTGAGCCCAAACGACATTACTGTGAACTCATACAAACAATATCTCGAACTGAAGGCTATTTTCTGAATGTCCCCTTCTTGTATCCTCAACTGATAGTATACAGAGCACAAATCCAGTTTAGAGAACCAATGTGCTCCAACTAGCTGATCGAACAACTCGTCGATCCGAGATAGCGGATAAGTGTTCCGCACCGTCAACCGATTGAGTTCGCGATAATCTATGCACAAACACAGGGTTCCATCCTTCTTCTTCACGAACAGCACAGGGGCTCCCCAGGGTGATGAACTGGGGCGAACGAACCCTGACTCCACCAGTTCTTGCAATTGAACTCTAAACTCCTCGAGTTCTTTCGGGGCCATTCTCTACGGAGCCTTGGATACAGGCTTTGCACCTAGTACTTGATTAATCTGGAAGTCAACCTCTCTATGCGGAGGCAATCCTGGTAGCTTCTCAGGAAATACCTCAGGAAAATCCCGCACTACCCGTACATCCTTTAATTCCAATGCTTCTTCCTTCAACTTGAACCAGTTCATGAAGACCTTGTCCCCCTTCTTATGAGCTTTTACAACCTGGACGGAAGATAACATCATGCGAGGCGCGAAGACAATACCTTGGAAGATGACGTCAGAGTCTACATGTCTCAAATAGATCTGCTTCTCCGCGCAGTCAATCCTCGCGAAGTGCCGGTCCAGCCATGTCATGCCCAAAAAGATGTCAAACTCCGGCATTCTCAGAACCGTAGCCGGCGTATCAAAGGCCTTCCCATCAATAAATAACTCCAACTCGCACTTGGCGGTTGCGATCATCTCCGGGCCGTCCGGAAGGCGTACACGTCGGGCTATGCCAGTGAAGTACTGTACACCCTCCACGTCTTTTATGAAATCCTCGGAGACAAAGGAGTGTGAGGCACCGGTATCGAACAGCGCATAGGCCGTCTTCCCGCCAATAATCACGGTGCCTAAGTACAAACAACCAAAACTTATTTCTAGGTGTCTAGTAAGTCTTAATCAATTCAAGCTAGACCATGAAAATATATTAATTAATTAAATCATACCTGCAATCACATCTTGGGGGTTCTGTTCCTGCATATGTCAAGCGCGTACACCTGATCCCTAGCAGGGTCGGGATTACCTCCTCGCGGTCCTCATCCTCAACCACGCATATATCCCCGTCCTCGTGGGGCTGCTGGAGGGAGAGCAGGAGGGAGATCAGGAGGGGAGTTCCCATATAGCTGTGGGCAAAAATGTCGGATGTCGCCCGGCTGGTTGCATTCGAAGCACACCAGCCCACGACGCCCTTCAGGTTGTTGAAATTGCTGAGGCTGTGGTGGTGGAGGCAACGCAGGCGGCTGCGGAACCAGATGCTCCACTCTATAGTACTGGTGGACACGCCCTCCACCTCTTTGATATCCTCTTCCTCCTCTGAAGTCTCGCCTCCTTCTATTCCATGGGCCGGCTTCCATCACGTCCTCCGCAGGCCTCTTACTGCATCCCAACTGGTCCGCCTCCAATCTTTTCGCCATATCAATAATCTCCGCCAAGCTTCCATCCGCTATAAACAAAAGGGACTGCCTTAGGGGATCTCGCAGCCCTTTGTAGAAGCGCTTGGCATAACCTCTATCATCCAACTCATAAGAATCCGCAAACCTTGCGAGATGCTGGAATTCCCGCTGGTATTCCGTAACCGACTTTGATCACTGCTTTAGTAGAAGAAACCTCTGCTCAAGCTCATCTCGGGCCGATGTAGCGATAATGTGCTCCAAGAAAACACCTGAGAATTCACTCCAACTTATCTCTGTGTAGTCCCGGCCTTGGATGGTAGAGCCCATGAGGGACTTCCACCACCTCTTAGCATGTGAGTCCAAGACGGACACTGCCAATGTCACTGCCATGTTGGTCGGGCAACGGATACCAGCAACCAACTCTTGAACCGTGTCTAGCCATTCCTCTATACGTACGGCTGACTCCGTCCCAAGGTAGGCAGGAGGGGAGAGAGCTCGGAAGGTGCTCAACCAGTTGGAGCTCGGGTCCTGTTGTTGCACTGGGGGCTGCTGCGCCCTAAAAGCATCGAGGATGGTAGTGAGCGTCAGCCCCTACTCAGATTGTTGGAACTGAGTGGGAGTGGGTATGGATGGCGTAGGAGTGCCTCTCACCTGCTCAACGAGCGCTGGAGTCTACACATAAAACGCAAACGTATGGTCAGGTTGGCTAATCTTAAGGTCAAAGTTGGACATACTTAGCCTGAATTACATATGAGCACACCACTGCTTCCGTTAAGTCAGTTTGTCCCCAAACTAACTAATCAAATGGGGGTGGCACCATTGTTGAATGACTTCTTTAGTTGAGGATCGTGGCAAACTGATACCAATTGTAAGACCCCCCCCCCCCCCCCCCCCCCGCTCGGATCCAAAACACGACACGTAGGGGGAGTCTTATGCGCGGAACAGCCGTCTTGCGGTAGCATTAGCACACGGGCTGACCTGTACCACAAGACGTCTATTCCGTCGGCTACAACAATATCAATAGAACATGCCAACCCATCCAAATATAATAAGCAAGAGAAGTCAAAATCCACACTAAGTAATAATGCCCAAATACATCAATAAAGGAGAAGCCAAAACATTCTTCTACAATATATCAAAGTACATCTAATCATTGCCCAAATGGGCTACATCAGAGTATCAAAATATTAACATCAGTAACCGACGGTATTGATGACACCGTCACTTCAGGCCTTGTAGTCCTGGCCTGGCTGTCCTGCTGTGTAGTCTGCGGCTGCTCTACCTGCGGTGTGACCTCCTAAAAAGGAAGACGTAGGAACCATTAGTCTAAACGACTAAGTGGTTTCACATCCGCTCCCCCAACGACTCCTCGGCACCGGGCGGGGAAAAGGAACAAGTGTACAATATATATAATAATTATGCAAGTAAAGGAAGTACAAGCAGGTGGCAGTAGTGTAAGTGTATCATCAACATGATCTAGCAAATATTTAAGAGCTACAGCAAACTAACATGTATAAGTAACATCAAGAAAGTAACTTAACTTATAAGAATGCTCATACAAAATTATAAGTTAAGGGTCGGGTTACATAAGGTAACTCATCGTATAAGAGTGCCCATACAAACTTATACGATGAGGATCTTATTGTGGAATGTTATGAAATGCCATGAATGCTATGCAATGACTCACCCATGATAACACCCACGCAATTGCTATGTCGATACAGACTATAGATCCCACTTTTCGAGCAGGTAGCTAACCTCTCAGGCATCAGCCGCCGTGGCCAGGCGGTGATAGTAGAATGGGCACTTCTACTACTAGGCGGGTATCCACACTACTTCACCTAGGCCTCCATACACCTCAACGCTAAGAACACAACAGCGGAGCCCATGCGTACTATGGCCCAGCGGGGTCTTGGGTAGATGTGCACCAAGAACACAGCCCGAACTGGCCTTGCGTGACCCGGAAGGGGCCTCAGAAGTAATCACGAGGACACAGCCCAACCGTTCACTTGGCACGGAAGGGGCCCCGGGACGTGAACACCGAGGACACAACCCAACCGCCCAAAGTTTAAATGTCGGCTCCCGTCGGTGTGACGACTGGCGAGCCCGTAGACTTGCCACTTTATCCTTAACCCAGGATTACGACACCGCGTGTCGACTCACACCGCATGCAAATGCCACATCAACATAACATGGAAGGGGCCTCATAAGTAAGCACGAGTACACAGCCCAACCATCCATCCACACCTTATCTCAACACAACCAAACAAGTGACGGTCAACATCGCACTTACATCCCTTTACAATACTAGCCGTACGGAGACAGCGCTCTAAGTATTGGACTACTAAACTCATTCCATTAGTCAACCTTACTCATGGCCATAATTTATTCATCTGCATAACTTTCCAAATAATGACAATGTAATATAAACATGATGCGCATATAAAGATCTATCACACTTTCCAAATGATAATGACATATTATAAACATGATCCGCACAAATATCAATCTTTCAATTCCTATCAAGTCAAATCGTTTAAATAAGATTTCTTCACAATTTGATTATATGAAATCGGTTTAATAAGCTACATCAATCATGCAACAAATGATTAATCATAAGAGTTCATCCAAGCCATGTAACTTGCAATATTAATTCCACCGAATCCAAATCAATCTTATATAAGCCCAGAATTTAGTTGTAGTTTGAATCTGAATAGCAACTTCGACCAGCGATTCCTGAGGCTACAGGAATCCGGTGAAGACGTGTAACCACACGATGGAAAGGTCTTTCCGTGGTCTACAACTTCCGTATTCAGACCTCAACCCATATTTGAAATTATCCTATTTGAAATCGGAGTTGAAGTCCGCTGCGTACAGAACACAATTTTTGCATGCAGGATTTATTGAACACCATTTTCGTTTAGACTTTCCCGTGGCTACAGACTTCGCCTGAAGTCGTGCAACCAATCGTTGGAAAGGTATTTTCCAGGGCTTCAACTCTCGTGTTTAGCCGAAAGCCCATATCTGTCCATATCATGCTTAAACAAATGGCCACGAAGTTCACTGCGCGCAGAATACGGATTCTGCACGCATCTTAAGGCGGAATGAACGACATCAGTTCATCTTCCTCCTCAAGGCGATCTTCCGAAATCATTCCAGAATTTCCTCCACCCTTATTCACCCTCATGAGGCCTTTGCTCTTCAAAAATCCATCTCCCATCTCCACATAGAAGATCAGAGAGGTTGAAGACACCACTAACCAAGAGCACAAGCCCCGGATTGGCCTCACCCTAGAGAAAGCATCTTCTCACATGTCAAGACTCTTTTGAGTCAACGTCTCGCCTAGATATCTACAAATCTAGCACCAAGTGAGAGGGTAGGAAACTCACATCGATTCCAGTGGTTCCTCCATTTCCGGCCATTGATCTCGTAATTCTCCATGGCGGCATCTTCTCCTTCACGGCGATGGAGGATTTTCTCCTGTAGAACTTGCTCCAGCAGTTTTGCCTCTCACAAGGAGTTCTCACAGAAACAAGGATTAAGTGAGCATGAAAACGGCTAGGGTTTTCTCTCCCCATTATATATGAAAAGTGACACGGGTAGGGACACGGCCGTATCCTTACCCGTGTCCTGCCTGGGCGAAGCGGCAACGACAGTTTCCGTGTCGGTTCAATAGTTGACACAGGTAGGGACACGCTAGTGTCCCGACAAGTGTCCACATGACACGGCCGTGTGCCCTGGCCGTGTCCTTCTCTGGATACATTTCGACGATCTCAACATTTCGTCGATCTCGATCAAAATCGTCGACTGGAGAACACGGGTAGGGACACGCCCGTGTCTCTACCCGTGTCATGTTAATTCATCGAAGTCGACGTGCAGTTCGTCGATATCAACACCTCTCGTCGAGTTACTCGACACACAGGGGTAGGGACATGCCCGTGTCGCTACCCGTGTCACATGATGTCGACACAGCTCGCCGATCTCGACATGCCTCGTTGAGTTCAGCTCGACGCACACGCACACGGGTAGTGACACACCCGTGTCTCTACCCGTGTCTCATGCTTGTCTAATTTCTCCTCCTTTTCACATATGCTGCCCTATTGTCAGCACTCCCCATGAACCCTAGTTAGCTCTCCTGACTCAAAACACGCAAAAGGGGCCTAGTGCGATTCGGGATGTTACACCCTCTCCCATTATTTCTTCAACACCCCACTCACACCAGCCTACTCATGTTCCTACTCCACCTCCATCTCCACCATTTGACATCACTGACATTACCTCTTCCACTCTTCCCGAAAATCCACAACCAACACCTCCTGAATCACCTCAACACACTTAAATTCCTACACCACCACAGTCTCCACTTCCCCCACAGTTATCCTCCATACCATCTTACATCGTACCCACAGACACCTTGATGCAAGATGCCACCTCTCCATCCTCATCACCATAAACCATTCACATACATGATGTTCCACCCTCCATTCCATCACTGGATGCCACCTCTTCCACACCAACTGCAACATCATTTCCCACTTTCTCATAGGACCCCTATACCATATCTTCTATCATCACCATCATAACTCCAATTCTTAAATCCCTTGTAGCAGAGGCCATTACACCTCTTGCTACCACCATTCAATCTTTATCTGCTCAAATCTCTGCCCTCCCTGCTGCCCCCTCCTCAGTCAGGGGCCTGTCCTCAATTCCTACTGATACCAGGCGGGGGGAGATGCCTGATGATGAAGCAGCAGCAACAACTTCAGATACTTCAGCTTCAGCAGATACTGCAGATACTCCAGTCCCCTCATAAGTATATCTAGATTGTACAGATACAGATTTAGTTGATTTACTTGATTTTATTAATTCTGATATGGATATTGCTGAAACTGTTGGTGATTTTATCCTCAATCACACAGTTATTTTACAAGAATTACTGAAAACGTTTGATACTTTATATATGCATCCTCCTCCAGCAACATTCAGTAAGCCACAGTTGGCTATTGTGTCTTATACTTCTCCTGTAAGTTCAGCAGTTGCTAAGCAACTCTGTGACAGTTTTGAAATTCCAGTTTCTTCAATTAATCCATCCTCTCCAGAAGCTATCTCAGCACCAATCTTTGTGATGGATGACTCACCTATGCCAGATCTGGATGAGTTAATCTTGCCTGATATTGAAGAAGAAAATAAGGCAGCAGCTGAAAGCTCTGTCCCAATTACTTCTGATGCTTGTACAGTCTCTTCTTCAACTACTACTGAAACTCCAGTTTTTGAAACTTCTGCCCCTGCTACAGAAATGGCTGTCATTGATGATAAAGCTTTGAAAGCATTGGATGCTTTATATGATAACCCTCAGGATTCTGGCAGTGAGGATGATGAAGATGATGATGAAGATGATTCAAATGAAGAAGCTGCCAAGAAGAAGAAGCAAATGTTGTTAAATAAAAGGAAGGCTCCTTCTCCTCCTGCTCCTAAGCCTAATCAAACAACTGACACTCCCTACTACATCTTGCATAATGTTACTCCATATAAGGGAATGCTTGCTTGGATGTGGCTGTCAAATAATCCGCAAAAGGAGAGGAAAAGAAGTAGGAGATACTCTCCTCCACCAGTTCATAGATACAGAAAAGATCCACCTCCTCCACCTCCTCTAGCAGCTGGTGCCACTGGCTCTACCTCTCAGGGATCTGCCCCTATGCAAACCTATCAGAGACATCAAGGGAGATCCTCTAGAGGCAGTCAGCAAAGATATCATTCTTCAGGAAATCAACAACAGCAACATCAACAACATCAGCAGCAACAGTCAGCTCTCTATGCAGATCAGAAGGCTAAAAGCACTGAAAAACCAGATTCACCTCCTATTCCTTTTGAGGATCCTGAAACAGCCAACACTGCTAAAATGGCCAGATTCCAGGAAATTATTGGCCTTTCCCTGATTAATAAAGCTAAAGCTGAAGGTAAAGACATATCAGGTTATACAACTATGACAAAATACAGGAAGGAAGAATTAAAAAGATTTGATAAAGCCAACAAACTGTTTAATGTTGATGACTACATGAAGCTCTATCCTGAAGCAGTTGTCCCCAGAGCTACATCACTGAAGATTATTGGGGCAGCTGACATGATAATGACACAGGCAGAGGCTTTAAATCCAAATAGAGAAATTATCTTTAAAAAGCTAGGAGAGAGGACAAAAGAAGACAAGTCTATGCAGAAGAAGTAATCTTTACTTTGTTTCAATTTCTTTCTGCATTTGTTGTCAAACTATGTTATTTGCTTAAACAAAGCTTATATACATATATATCTGCTGCATGTGTTAGTAATTCTATGCCAGATATATCTTTTTCTTTCTTTGTTTATCTGTATGTTTATGTTTTGAGTCTATTAGTGACCTCACCCAAATAGGGGGAGATTGTTGGATCCCTAGTTGATTTGGGCTAGGTTCACTAACTTAGGATGTGTAACGCCCCCTATCCGTCACATAGCATATAGCAGTAGGTCCGGGCGGGGCCCGACGCCGTATGCCACGGACAGACCGGGTGGTTACTCATGGAAACCATTCAACCAATCAACGTCCTACACAGAGCATTCTAGCGGAAGCAGTTTCTAAAAGTTGCAATAAAGAACCTAGCATTAAAGCATGAATGTCCACTAAACCGAAATAGGAATGTTATACAAATACCAACATAAGCCTTAAGGCCTTACAAAATGTTTCACTTGATATTACATGATTTACAAAACACGGCACGCAGGCCGGTCATACATGAGTAAAACAGTAAACACTTCCAATTGGGCCTTTGAGGGCCGGCTTCGCAAAAAGGGCTTTACCCCGCTATTGACCGCTTGGTCCAGCAGCACCTGCAAGCAACAAACCACCGCACGGTGGCAAAACAAGGCAACGGTCAGCAATGCTGACCAAATTATAACGATCCCGCCCCCAGCTCGGGGCGGCGATGCTCCTTCCCTGCATTTCATTAGCATAAGCGAGCAATATAACAACTCAATGCATCACAGGCATTGGCACGCATGGCCACACGCCCTGTGCTCTCAGGGCACATTCTCGGTGATCGCAGTCTAAGCCGCTAACTCACCACCATCTCCAGGACGGCAATAACTCGTGAGCAAAATGGTCTTTTAGGCAAACGTTATGACACTTTAATGTCATCAACATCCTATGTCACGACACTTTAATGTCATCGACAGAAAGACCTGACCTCTATGCCCTCGGCATAACGCAGGAACGGTTCCCACTCAACCCGTTGCTCACTTGCCACGACACTTAAATATCATCGGCACGGGTTAAGCTTCCCCGAAGCCCATGAATCGAACGTACGATGCTACATAACCCAGTTATATACTAATTGGCACCTAGGCCCACAAGTTGGCAAGATCACGCATCCGCCCAGTTTTCCGGGTGCACCTTTGGGTTAATCCCCAAGCCTCCCTGTTGCAATCTACCATGTAGAAAACCCGAAAAACAATCAATCGCGCGGAGTCTTCTCCGGCATTTATGCAATGCAACATCACCGATCCAGACCAACATGTCCGGGTAGGCTTCACACATCATGCATATGTCCGTTCTCGCTTACAGACTCTAAACAATAGGGACTTCACATATCTACCCGAAGGAACGCCTCCAATCTCGCTGCAAACTCGCGAGAGCGGGCTTCCTAAGCAAAGAAGGAGAGCTACTCATGCTCAAGAAGAGAATCGTTACCCTAGCGTTCCTCTTTGACGCCATTGAAAAGTGAGCGGATGAAAAGTACCGCACTAGCTTTGTCTCCGTGGATCTGGAGTCGGCTCTCGATTTGGAGCTTTGAAGCTCCTCCAATGGCCGGATCTAGATCCTTCTTCCTTCCTTGGATCTCCTCTCTCTCTAAGGTTTTAGAAAGATGATAACTTATGAAAAGTGAGGGTTTCAAAGTCCAAACCCGGGTATATCCCTTCAGGAACAACCCCCAGCCGTTGGATCCCAAAATAAAGAAACGAACGGCTTTGATTCGGGACTGAAATGCCCAATCTGGACCGAACACGGCCTGGCACACGCCCGTGTCCAGGGCCGTGTGCCTCATTCGCCGTCAAAATCGAATCGCCTGGAACAACACACGGGTATCGAACACGCCCGTGTTCGACCTGACACGCCCGTGTTCTACCTGACACGGCCGTGTGGCCGGCCGTGTACCCCCATCATTTTTCCCCGAAAACAACCCGAGCAATGCACGGGTTATAGGACACGCCCGTGTCCTTGCCCGTGTCACCTCGACACGCCTGGGCTCCAGGCCGTATACACGGTCTCGACACGCGACACTTCGTCGAGCGAAGATCGTCGACCTGATGACATGACCTTGGACACGCCCATGTCCTAGGCCGTGTGCCTTGTCTCGACACAATGTCGAGACCAAAGTGTCGACTTCTCGGGACGAGTGTCGACACGGGTTGACACGCCCTGCGACACTCCCGTGTCGCAGGCCGTGTGCCATGTCTCGACACTTCATCGAATGCAGAGTGTCGACTTCGCGGCTAAGTGTCGACACGGGTCGACACGCCCTACGACACGCCCGTGTCGCAGGCCGTGTGCCCAATCTCGACACAATGTCGAGACCAAAGTGTCGACTTCCCGGCTGAGTGTCGACACAAGCTTGACACGCCCTGGGACACGCCCGTGTCCCAGGCCGTGTGCCTGCAGCCAGAACCCAAAACTGGCCGAAAACGTCCCCCGTCGCTCCTTTGAGTTTCGGGGCGTTACAAATCTCCCCCTCTTGAAAGAATTTCGTCCTCGAAATTATATAAAGGAAATACATGTACAAAACCAAAAATTGTACCTTAGCGGAACAACTCCGGATACTCGTCAAGCATAGTCTGCTCTCGCTCCCAAGAGAGCTCCTCACGACCGCAATTGTCCCACCGGACCTTGACCATCCTGATCTCTTTATTGCGTAGTCGCTTGACCTCCGAGTACTCAATCCGCACGGGCTTGACCTTTGTCGTCAGCCCACTATCCACCGGCACCCGATCAACCGCGATCACTTACGTAGGCTCTTGCACCGCCTTCCGAAGCACCGAAAAATGGAATACATCGTGTAAACCACTAAGCTCCACTGAAAGCTTCAAGCGATAGGCCGCTTCACCAACTCTCTCCAGAACCTCAAATGGTCCAAGGTACCGCGGGCTTAGCTTTTTCAATCGCCGCACCCGCGAGACACCCTTGAATGGCTTGATCTTTAAGTATACATAATCACCCACATCGAACTCCACGTTCCTGTGCTTGGCATTATAGTACTTTGCTTGCCGGTCCTGAGCGATAAGCAACCTCTCCCGAATGGTTCTCACCAAAGAAGTTGCATCCTCCACTTCCGATCGCTTATACAACTTTGACTCACCCGTTTCTAACCAAGACAACGGCTTGCGACATTTTCTACCATATAGGGCCTCGAAAGGCGCCATCTGAATACTCGCTTGGTTGCTATTGTTGTATGCGAACTCCACCAAATAAAGGTGGTCTTCCCATTGCTTTCCGAAATCCAAGACACACATGCGGAGCATGTCTTCCATGGTTCTATTGACCCTCTCGGTCTGCCCATCCGTTTGCGGATGGAAGGCTGTGCTGAATTTCAACTTTGTTCCCAACATTTGTTGCACCAGCCTCCAATCATTGGACGTAAACCGCCCATCTCGGTCACTCACGATGCTGCGGGGCACACCATGAAGCCGTACTATGTTATCCACATAAAGCTTCGCCAACTTCTCCACTGGATCATCCTTCCTATGCGGACTAAAATGCGACACCTTCGTTAATCGATCAACAACCACCCAAATGGCGTCGTTCCCCTTTTGCGACCTTGGCAAACCGTGCACAAAGTCCAGAGAGATGTCGTCAAATTTCCACTCCGGAATAGGCAAGGACTTAAGAAATCCTCCCGGCTTTTGGCACTCTGCCTTTACCAAGGCGCAAGTTTGGCACTTTGCTACGTATAGCGCCAAATCCTTCTTCAAACCCGGCCACCAAAACAGTTTCTTAACATCACGGTACATCTTTGTGCTCCCCTGGTGAATCGATTACTTGGTATGGTGTGCCTCGTACAACAACTCCACCCGTAAATTGCCCACACTTGGGACGCACAGACGACCGTCTTCCCAAAGTAATCCGTCCTCCACGACGAATTGGGAATTTGACTCATGCAGTGACTCTACCATGAACTGCTTCATATGCGCATCCATATCCAAAGCCTGCCAAATACGTTCTGCCAGGTCATATTGGACTTCAGTCCAATTCAGAACTACTTCAGTTCTTGATTGTCTATCCACACAAACAATCTCCAACGCCTCCAACTCTCGCACCAATCGCTCATCATGCACTGATAGCCAATTGGCTTGAGCTGGGGCTCGGCGACTCAGTGCGTCCGCAACCGCATTCCCTTTGCCAGGCACGTAGTGGATCTTGAATGTATAGTCCCCCAGGAACTCCATCCATCTACGCTGCCGCATATTCAGATCTTTCTGATCAATAAGATACTTCAGGCTCTTGTGATCGGTGTAGATATCAATCTTCACACCGTACAAATAGTGTCTCCACAATTTCAAGGCAAAAATCACGGCCGCTAACTCCAAGTCATGGATCGGATAATTCCTCTCATGCACTTTTAGCTGTCTCGAGCCATAAGCTATTACACTTCTGTGTTGCAGTAGCATGCAACCCAAACCGCTACCCGAAGCATCACTATAAATCTCGTAGCCTTCTGTCCCACATGGCGAACTCAGCACAGGCGCCGTGGTCAACCGACACTTCAACTCCTCAAAAGCTCGTGCGCACTCCGGCGTCCAAACGAACTTATGCTCTTTCCTCGTCAAAGTAGTGAGAGGTAACGCTATCCGCGAGAAGTTCTCTACGAAGCGCCTATAATAGCCGGCAAGCCCCAGAAAACTCCGGACTTCCGCTATCGTAACAAGCTCAGGCCACTCCCGTATCGCAACGATCTTCCCCGGATCCACAGCAATACCCTCTCCACTCACTATTTGACCGAGGAATGCCACTGAGGATAGCCAAAACTCGCACTTTGAGAACTTGGCATACAACTGATTTCTCCTTTGCATCTCCAACACCAAATGAAGATGCTTGAAGTGATCTTCCTCACTTTGCGAGTACACCAAAATATCGTCGATGAAGACGATCACGAAATGGTCCAAGTACTCCATGAACGTCCTGTTCATCAAATCCATGAACACTGACGGCGCATTAGTCAGCCCAAACGGCATGACCGTAAACTCATAATGCTTGTATCTCGTACTAAACGCTGTCTTCGGGATATCACTCTCCCTTATTCGCAGTTGATAATACCCAGCCTTGAGATCCAACTTCGAGTACACCGTCGACCCGACTAACTGATCAAAAAGATCATCAATCCGGGGGATTGGGTACTTGTTCTTCTCAGTCAACTTGTTAAGCTCCCGATAATCAATACATAGCCTCAAGCTTCCGTCCTTCTTCTTAACAAAGAGGACCGGTGCGCTCCAAGGCGAAGAACTCGGGCGCACATACCCTTGCTCCAACAACTCTTGCAGTTGAACTTTCAGCTCCGCCATTTCCTTAGGCGCTAGCCTATAAGGAGATCGTCACACAGGCTTTGCACCTGGCACTAGCTAAATCGTGAAATCTATCTCCCGCTGAGGCGGGGCTCCACGAAGATCTATGGGGAACACATCAGGGTATTCCGATACCACTGAAATACAATCCAACGCGGGCTTCGTCTTTGCAACCTCTAGTGTAAAGAACAGTTCTGCTCCGGCACGAACCGCCTTCACCACCTGAAGAGTAGACATCAACATCTTGCTCGACCCCTTTAAGCCCGTAAAAGTCGTCTCACGACTTGCTCCCAGCTTGACTTCCTTGCTACCGCAATCTATATGGGCATGCTGCTCCGAGAGCCAGTCCATGCCAAATATGACGTCGAACTCCACCAACGGAAGTAAAGACGCCTGCAGGTCGAACTCCTGATTCCCTATACGAATCTTAACATCGCAGATCCTATCCGCTTGCATCGAACACCCATTGGGCAACAACACATCCAACTTATCCTTCGCCATCGAAGAAGGGACTCCGATGCGTGATATAAATCCTTCGAACAAGAAGGAGTGTGAAGCTCCCGTATCGAAGAGTGCTCGTGCCGGATTTTCACAAATCAATACAAATCCTAACAAGCAGTGGTAAGGTAACATGTGCATAACAATTATTTAAAGAAATTGACTTGCTATAAATTAAACTGTACCTGTCACCACATTAGCCTGTTTGATGGCCTCCTGTTGGCCAAGATTATAAACCCTTGGTTGGGCCGGAGCATAATGGGATGCGGTCGACTCCACCGTCTTTCCCTTCTCTTCATAAGTAGCTCCCGGTCTCCTTTCGGACTTGGGACATCCGCTCCGGCACTCACGGGCATAATGCCCCAACTTCCCATAGTTGTAACATGTGCCCGGGGTCCGACCCGTAATCTCCCCAGAAGCACCAGCAGAGAGGGCTAGACTCGAAGTCTTAGCTTTCTTGATCCACTTTCGGAACACATATTTTGAGGTGTTTGGCCCTCTGGACTCCGACCTCTTCTCGCCCAAGCTTTTCTTTGCATGCACATTCTTCATGTCCTTCTCCAAGGACCGGGCCGTGTTGACCAAGGTTAAGAAACCCTGCGTCATCGGCCCCGAGAATAGTAACCTCAACTCATCTCTCAAGCCTTCATAGAAGCGATTAGTCTTGCGCTCCTCATCCACGATGGTGGAGCTAGCATAACGACTCAGACGAGTAAACTCGTGGAGATATTCATCCACGCTCCTCTCACCCTGAACCAACTTCAGAAACTCATTCTCCAACGCTATCTTCTGCGTCGAAGGGAGGTATCTAGCCAAGAACAATCTCGAGAACTCCTCCATCATGACATCACCAAGTTGCCTACCTCTCAGTAAGTACAGCTCCAAACCTTCCCACCACATCCTCGCTTCACCGTCCAGAAGGAACGTAGCGATGGTGGTCATTTGCCACTCCTCTGTCTCCGTTGCTGTCATGACTCTCTTCACCCTGGAGAGCCAGTCTTCAGCCTGAGATGGGGTTCCCAACCCCGAGAATACCGGAGGGTTAAAGCTCATAACATGCTTAAGCTGCCTCTCGGTTGCCCTCCTTGGCACCACCGGTTCCACAACCACTTGCTCCACTCTCCTCGGCTCAGCCTCTTGAAGAGGTTCCTGCTCCATCACAGGAGCGGGCTGCTGCGTTTGCCTTGCAGGCTGCGCATTTATCACGGCCAACACCGCTTCAGCCACCAATCGTATGTTCTCAGCCGATAGAGGTGTTGCAGGAGCAACATCCGGTGCACTACTAGCCTCAGAAACTCGGCGTTCCGACGGCCCGACACCACTTCTGGTCACCTATAGTGGTACAAAACACCGTTAAGCGACCAAATAAAATTGCAAACAGCAATTATAGGAACACGCAGGTTCCTCAAACACGAGTATTTTCATTCCTAAGTGGACATTCATGGGTTCTTTTACTGTTATAACGATGACGCACACAATGTTCTCACCACCCCTTAAAAAGAATTCGCCCACGAATTCATCTTAAGCCCGACCAAAACCAGTAGTCTGATGCCAAATTGTAACGCCCCTATCCGTCCCATAGCATATAGCAGTAGGTTCGGCCGGGGCCCGACGCCGTATACCACAGACAGACCGGGTGGTTACTCATGGAAACCATCCAACCAATCAACGTCCTACACAGAGCATTCTAGCGGAAGCAGTTTATAAAAGTTGCAATAAAGAACCCAGCATTAAAGCATGAATGTCCACTAAACCGAAATAGGAATGTTATACAAATACCAACATAAGACTTAAGGCCTTACAAAATGTTTCAGTTGATATTACATGATTTACAAACCACAGCACGCAGGCCAGTCATACATGAGTAAAACAGTAAACACTTCCAATTGGGCCTTCGAGGGCCGGCTTCGCAAAAAGGGCTTTAGCCCGCTATTGACCGCTTGGTCCAGCAGCACCTGCAAGCAACAAACCACCGCACGGTGGCAAAACAAGGCAACGGTCAGCAATGCTGACCAAATTATAACGATCCCGCCCCCAGCTCGGGGCGGCGATGCTCCTTCCCTGCATTTCATTAGCATAAGCGAGCAATATAACAACTCAATGCATCACAGGCATTGGCACGCATGGCCACACGCCCCGTGCTCTCAGAGCACATTCTCGGTGATCGCAGTCTAAGCCGCTAACTCACCACTATCTCCAAGACGGCAATAACTCGTGAGCAAAATGGTCTTTTAGGCAAACGTTACGACACTTTAATGTCATCAACAGCCTATGTCACGACACTTTAATGTCATCGACAGAAAGACCCGACCTCTATGCCCTCGGCATAACGCAGGAACGGTTCCCACTCAACCCGTTGCTCACTTGCCACGACACTTAAATATCATCGGCACGGGTTAAGCTTCCCCGAAGCCCGTGAATCGAACGTAGGATGCTACATAACCCAGTTATGTACTAATTGGAACCTAGGCCCACAAGTTGGCAAGATCACACATCCGCCCAGTTTTTCGGGTGCACCTTTGGGTTAATCCCCAAGGCTCCCTATTGCAATCTACCACGTAGAAAACCCGAAAAACAATCAATCGCGCGGAGTCTTCTCCGGCATTTATGCAATGCAACATCACCGATCCAGACCAACATATCCGGGTAGGCTTCACACATCATGCCTATGTCCGTTCTCTCTTACGGACTCTAAACAACGGGGACTTCACATATCTACCCGAAGGAACGCCTCCAATCTCTCCGCAAACTCGTGAGAGCGGGCTTCCTAAGCAAAGAAGGAGAGCTGCTCATGCTCAAGAAGAGAATCGTTACCCTAGCGTTCCTCTTTGGCGCCATTGAAAAGTGTGCGGATGAAAAGCACCGCACTAGCTTTGCCTCCGTGGATCTGGAGTCGGCTCTCAATTTGGAGCTTCGAAGCTCCTCCAATGGCCAGATCTTGCTCCTTCTTCCTTCCTTGGCTCTCCTCTCTCTCTAAGGTTTTAGAAAGATGATAACTTATGAAAAGTGAGGGTTTCAAAGTCCAAACCCGGGTATATCCCTTCGGGAACAACCCCCAGCCGTTGGATCCCAAAATAAAGAAACGAACGGCTTTGATTCGGGACTGAAATGCCCAATTTGGACCGAACACGGCCTGGCACACGCCCGTGTCCAGGGACGTGTGCCTCATTCGCCGTCAAAATCGAATCGCCTGGAACAACACATGGGTATCGAACACGCCCGTGTTCGACCTGACATGCCCGTGTTCCACCTGACACGGCCATGTGGCCGGTCGTGTACCCCTATCATTTTTCCCCGAAAACAACCCGAGCACTGCACGGGTTATAGGACACGCCCGTGTCCTTGCCCGTGTCACCTCGACACGCCTGGGCTCCAGGCCGTTACACGGTCTCGACACTCGACACTTCGTCGAGCGAACATCGTCGACCTGATGACAGGGCCTTGGACACGTCCGTGTCCTAGGCCGTGTGCCTTGTCTCGACACAATGTCGAGACCAAAGTGTCGACTTCCCGGGACGAGTGTCGACACGGGTTGACACGCACTGTGACATGCCCGTGTCGCAGGCCGTGTGCCATGTCTCGACACTTCGTCGAATGCAGAGTGTCGACTTCGCGGCTAAGTGTCGACACGGGTCGACACGCCCTGCGACACGCCCGTGTCACAGGCCCTGTGCCTAGTCTCGACACACTGTCGAGACCAAAGTGTCGACTTCCCGGCTGAGTGTCGACACAAGCTTGACACGCCCTGTGACACGCCCGTGTCCCAGGCCGTGTGCCTGCAGCCAGAACCCAAAACTGGCCCAAAACGTCCCCCGTCGCTCCTTTGAGTTTCGGGGCGTTACAGGATGTGACCCAACATGTATAGCCATGGCTAAATTTGTGTCCTAGAGTCTAGGCCAAGTCTTTAGAGTCAATATCAGATGGACCAGCTATCAACAAGACTATCAGAGAATCAAGACTTAGAAGATTTCAACACCAAGTAAAATGAGTTCGACGTTCGTCGAACTCAGGTCGACGAAAGGCGTTCTCAGCTCGACGACCATGAGATATTTCTCTGAGCTGAGCTCGACGATCTTCATTCTCTGTTCGACGAAAATTGGGATACTTCAACAAACTAAAGTCAGGATAACTCCTGATTTTTCTAAATCCAACTTCAGGCTTTGGTCGACGAACAAGATTCTGAGCTCGACGAACTTGGACCTCAAGTTGACAACTTCTCAAGACGACGAAGTCAACTTCTCAGGTCGACGAACTCAGTACTCTACTCGACGAATTCTGGAATCAGAGGATTTGTGTCGACACTTAGGGCATGTGTCGACACCTACTTATGTCGACACCAAAAAAACTTATGTCGACACCAACTTATGCCAACACCAGAAAAACTTAGGTCGACACCAGAAGACTTGTGTCGACACCAAGATTAATCAGTCGACACTTACTTGTGTCGACACCAGAAGTTTTCATGTCGACACACAGAAGATCAGTCAACACATAATATTTGACTAAGTCCAGAACTGTTGCTGAACACCAGTCGACGAATTCAATTATCAGCTCCACGAACTTCAGATAGAAAAGGCAAAGGTTCTGAAGTATACAAGTTCTGTTATCAACTCGACATACAGAAGATATCTGGTCGACGAATACAAAATCTCAGCTCAACGAACTCGTAACTCAGCTCAACGAAATCTGTTATTCGTTCGACGAATCCAGACTTAGCCATTTCCGGCATTCTGTCCTCATTCTAATGCGGAAATTCCTGAGTAATTAATGTTCTACTTCCTCTGAATGTATCTGTTAGAGAAAGTATAAATTACATTCCTCTTCAGGAATATTACTTGCTGATTTTCCACAAGATAGTTGGGAAATACATCAATGCCGATTATTCTCAGGCCATCAGCATTAATTACAGAGGATTCAAATTTTTGAATAGAGACAGAAGAAAAGAAGATTTCAGAATCTGAAACAATACACACACAGAGAAGCACAAGAAACATACTCAGTCAGAAAATCAGGGACACAAGAAAAACTGACTACTAGAGTTCTCATACAGCAATAGAAAAGCTTCACACAAAAACTGATACTAAAGCTTACAAGTGACAGGCAGTGATATTCATTCAGGAGAAGAAGAACAACTATACTATTTCAAGAGTCTTCTTCTTCAGCATTCTCTCCAGGACTTCCAATCACAACAGATATCAAATCAGTCAAGAAGATCCTGCATCACTGCTTGTTTAGAACTTTGATTGAAGACTTATCACCCTACAGCAAAGCTCCAGATCTTCCCTAAAACATTCTACATCTCAGGGGGAGCTGTTTGCTGACATCATTCCACATAAGTCTTCTCTCTGATTGTTGACAAAGAAGACATAATCACTCTCTCACCCCCACTTGTACAAAGGGTTGTCATCTCCCTTCAAAAGTGATTCCTGCTTGCAAGTCTCCTTACCAAAAGACTTGAGTTGGTTTTTGGGGACCTGATCAAAACCCATTAGTGTCAGGCACCTGGTCAAAAACATGGGTGGATTCCTATCAAGGGTGGTAGCAGAGTGGATGTACCCAGTTGAGGGGGAACCACTATAAATTTCATGTGTCGCCTGGTTGCTCGTCTTTTCTTTTTGTCTCTTGTTGTGTGGTTGTGATTAGGTTTAATATTATCTGTGTTTCAGTTTTCTATTTACTGCACATTTTCAGCTTACAGCAAAAGATGTAATACACAGAAAATTAGAGTATTGTAGACCTAATAGATTTTAAATATACTCTATTCACCCCCCCCCCCCCCCCCCGCCCTCTAGAGTATTGTAGACCTAACACTCACCTTCAGTACCCTAGGTCACGGGCATGACCGAGGGGCGTGACCCTCAAAACGACGACTTTTGGCGGTTTTCTCCCCACGTTCCTGGGCTTTTAAGGAGACGGTTCCTGAAAATGTTTTAGTTGTCTTACCTAAATCACCTAGAGGGGGTGAATAGATGAGTTGTGCATCTTTTTGCGGAATAAAAATTTAATGAGCTATACACAGAAAATTAACTAAGCAATCACATACGACACCAAGAATTATATTGGTTCCCCAACCTTGGGTACCTCCACTTTCCACTCACCGATCTAGCAATGCACTAGACTCGGCTACTCCACTAATCTCGAATTAAAAATAATCCTACACCTCGGAGCAACGTTCCTCCAACTCAATCCAAAAAACTGGATCTACACTCGGAAGATAAAACTTCGTACATGGACTCAGTGAATAAGGCTCCTACGACTCGGAAAAAGATCTCATACAAGAATAGATTGAAATAAACAAATACATACACTGATTTGATCTTAAGTCTTGAAAACTTCTGCCTATTCTTCTTCCTTGAAGTTTGCGGCTTTATCCGAAATGGTTGAAGAAGAATCGGCAAGATCTCTGGATCTGAAATTCTCTGGAGTCAGCAAGATCAAGAATTGGATCTGTAGATTGTAGAATGACTTGATCTCTGATTCAACTTCTCTGAATCGATCTGGATCGGAAGCAAATCGACAAGAATGGCGATGAAGAGCAGCGCTTCCAATTATGGAATGAAAATTAGGGATTCAGAAAAACTTGGAATATCTTGTGGTTGCGTGTTATTCTTCTTGGGGTTGGTCGAAAATGACAAGACCTTCTATAGGAATTGCCTAACGGTCATAATCATAATTAATGACATCCACGTGGACCAATCGCACGTTAATGACATTTGAAATTATGTCTGTCTGGATTTAGAAGATTTTCAGAAAAGTAGTACGGGTGTTCTCGAGAAGGAGGATTGTACTCGAGAAAAAATCATACTGGTTCTCGAGAAAAACAATGAGGATCTCGAGAAAAACACTTAGAAAAAATATGTGGAGGTGGAAATCTGCAGTGTCGAGATGGAAAGAATTACTCGAGAAAAATGTACTTTTGTTCTCGAGAAGAATCATTCTGGTGCTCGGGAACAGATAATAATCTCGAGAAAAAATGTCTGGCTCTCGAGAAAAATACTCTGTGTCTCGAGAAATAACTTCAGCATCTCGAGAACAAACCATAGTCTTCTCGAGAATAAATTTGGTGTTCTCGAGAAAAAGACTTAGAAAAATAAATGTGTGGAAAAGAAACAACCCGAGAATAAATGTCATATAATACTCGAGTACATAAGCCCATCTCGAGAACAACATTAAACTTTCTCATGAACAACTTCTGCCACTCGAAATTAAGACAAGTCTAACTTGAGAAATATCTTAAGTCCCTCTCGAGTACCAATATAGTACTCGAGAAAAATACTTAGACAAATCTGAAAAACTGAATAACTTAATTCTTCATTAAAATCGGCATCCATCTTTTCTCTTGCCCTTAGTACTTGAAAAGGAAGTGTGTCCCAAAAGAGAGGCTACACATGACTCAACACCAAGGATCACACAATGAGTGATTACATTGTATGGTCTTGTGTTTGGAGACTCATTGTAGACTGACATTGGTCTACACTTAACAATTAAGTCCTGCAAACACTTAACTAAAAATAACATCAAATACAAACTAATTCATCTTTAAGGGTGACTTCATGCAAATCTGTACTATTGTGGATGCAATACCCAACAATCACCCCCTATTTGTAGAAGTCAGAACCCTTTAGATTAAGGTGAATTACATCAAGAGAAAAATAAATAAATAAACTAATAGCACAATAATTGAGAGAAATGCAGTAATATGTAAAAATCAGATCAACAGAATTAGAAGTTCATATAAATAGAAATTTGTTCAAGAGAAAATTTAAATTCCACAATTTCAAACATAATGAGAACTTCCAGCATCTTCAATTTACTGATCTTGTTGATGTTGTTTTTCCTGCCTCTCTAGCTTCTTCAGTTGTCTCTTTTGGTAGCTGAATGGCTTGGGGAAATACTTAGGAGGTCTAGGTGGATCCTTGGGATTATTTCCGCCACATATTCTGTCATAAATCCTTCTCTTTGTAAGAGACTTCTCATATAAATCCCATTCATCTGAGTTATAATGTAAGCTTCTCTTTTCATTGTAATCAACTACTAGCTTCAGAGTTTCAATAATAAGAGACTTGGAAGTAGGACTCCAAACTTTAGTAGACTCTTGAGGTCTTTTCCCTTCAGCAACTGGATGTAGAGTTGATCTACTTGCTGAGGCTTCATCACCATATTTCCTTCTTTTGGCTTTCTGAACTTCTGGAGGATGAGGAGGCATACCTGTTTATTCTAATTCCCACACCTGTTCATAAACATCAGGAGGGGGACCTTCAAAATAATCTGGTGGTGGTCCTTCAAAGTATTCTGGAGGTGGAGAAAATGTTGGCTTGTTTACATCCAAGTTTGCAGGAGGAGGTGCATTAGGATACATAACTAGTTCAGGAAATAGCTGATTATGCATCCATATAGAAGTATCATAAGTATATAACTTAGTAATTTTTATTTCTTTAAGCATAGATGTCTGCATATCTTTCAACTGATCTTCCCATTTATTTTTCATAGTCTGGGCTTGTTTTTCCAATAGTTCTTTCACTTTATCCTCCCCCTTTCTGACTTCTAGGTAGAGGATGTTGATAACATCTTCTTTAAACCTTCCAACTTCTTCACAAGTTTTGAAATTCCTTTCATCAGCTCTCTTGTCTAGTAGAATCTGATTATGAGCAAGGGTGATTGATTGTTCCATAACAGTACCAATACTTGTGATTGTATGATCAATATCTTTTCCACCTATTTGCAAGAGCCTTTTAAATTCATCTGTGATGTTTTGGATTTCAGCAAATCCTCGACTTATTTCCTGCGGTAATGCTGTTACCTTTTCAGTGACAACTTTCAGAGAATCATCAAAGTATTTTCTCTGATCAGCAAACATATCTTCAATTTTATATAGAATGGTAACATTACGGAAGATTTCTTTCTGATTAGATGGTGGAGGCTGAGCAGGGACAAACCATGGAAGAATTTCTTCAAGTACAATAGTAGAAGTAGAAGTTAACTTCTTGTTTACAGTGTTGGCCTCTTCTTCAGTATCTGTGGGTAGCAAGGAGGGAATGTTGAATTGAAGACTTGGAAGTCTTAGTTCTGCAGCTTCACTGGAATATCATCTTCTGAATCATAAATTGAAATAACTTCATCATAATGTAAACTTGCAGAAGGTTTCTCTGGTTCATGTACAGGAGATTTTTCATCTTCTGGAGATTTTCTACTTGAAGAGGAGACTTTGCTTGAGACTTGGTTGGTGGTTCAGGATACTTGGGAGAAGGTGCTGCATAAGAAGGATGATCTTCATGAATGGTAAAACGAGGTTCTTTGGAAGAAAGCTCCTCTATCATCTTTTTGACGTCATCTTCACTAGACAGAATCTGATCTTGAGTCTGGGCATCTGTTAGATTATCAAAATCTGGAATGTCTTCAGCAGTAGGAAAAACTGTGTCTTCTGTATGTAGCAGAGAGGAAGAGGCAGCAGCAATAGATGGAATTTCATCTGAAACTAAATTGGCAGCAGCAGGATGAGAAGTATCTTCTTGCTGGTTGGATGAAGAGCAGCAGATGGATTGACTGGAGCTGGAATTTCTGAAGAGATTGGTGCTGGAGCTGGAGTTGGCTGGGCTGAGACAGATGGGGCATTCTCCCCCTCAATAACTGAATCAGTTATCTGATGTGAAGGAGGAGATGGGGTCCTGTCCACATCTACAATCTCCGGTAGAGCTTTATCAGTCTTCTGTAAGTTAACCTCCCATCTCTAGATGGAGGTAATGGACACCATCTTCATGTGGTGGAGGGTTGTGACCTTTTTCATTGGAAAAGATTCTGCATTCAACAGATTGAGATAAAGAGAAATTATTCTGCCATAGTTAGTACTCTTAATGCAGCCCTTAATCTTGTCAAATAACATCATACCCCACATGAACTTCTTTCTACAGATAACGGTTGTCATTAAATCAAAGAACTCAGGGGTTATATAACTTATAGAACTAGTTTTGCATAGAAGTACTTTGCCTAGTATGTCTACCAGTAACTTGCTTTCAGCATTCATGAATTGCCTTCTAATTGTGTGAGAGGATTGGGGAATCCCACAGAAACTATAAGCTCTCTCATAATCAATGCCTACCAGATCATCTTCTTGATCTATTACTGGAAGTTGCAGAAATTAAGAAACAGAGAGGGCAGTCATCTCTACCATAATATCTTTAATCTTTGACTTGATCACCTTGTCATTCCTTTTAACTTTGGCGTGCAGGTAGAACTCTTCAACAGCAGAAGTTAGAATGCGGCAAGGTTGTTCCAGAACAAAACACAGCCTGACTGTTTCAGTAGAAGTAGAACATTCTTGAAATCGTCTGAAATCTCCACAATTCCTGTAGAAATGAGTTCACTCCTGATCTCAAGCTCTGAAGACGAAGCCATGAATGTATATAAATCGATCTTGGCTGGCCGGCGAATGGGAAAACTAGCTTATGGTAGACGGTAGAGACAGAGGAAGACAAAACAGCTTCTCTCAAGCAGAAGGGTTTTGAAATCAAGAATAAAAATTTCTTGGACTTATTTCTATTTATTGTTACCTTTAATTTTGATGATAAAACATATAAATAATCATTAAAAGTATCTGGAATGAGGTCGTTAAGCGCCTGGGTGCCGATATGAAAATTGAACTTGAAGAAAAAATTGACAACATATTTCTCGAGAGAGCTAGTTGTTCTTGTTGGATCCCTAGTTTGGATTTGGGCTAGGTTCACTATTAGGTTATTAACCCTTCATGTATAGCCTACGGTCAAATTTTTAGTTCTAAGGTCTAGGTGAGTTTGATAAGTTTAGACAAACATTGATACAGCCATCAGAAGAATTCAGAGATCTAGACATAGAAGAATTATAGTTTTTAAGAGTTCAGAGAATCAGTTCAAAGATCTTTGAACTCAGCTCGAAGATTGTCGATCGCAGATCGATGAATTCAAAGTCTCTACTCTGAGCTGTGCTCAACAAACTTGGAGTTCAAGTCGACGATCTTCCCTCTTCTCTCAAGTTTTCTGTTCGACAAAATTCTATCTCAGGTCGACAAACTTGGAGTTGAGCTTTGACAAACTATTTTCCAGATCAACTTTCTCTGAGCTCAGCTTTACGAAGATGATTTCTCAGCCTGACAAACTTGAACTTCAGGTCGACGAAATCTGTCCTGAGTTCGATGATTTCTCTCAGAATCAATTTGGCATTTTCTCTCATTTTGATTTTAGTTTGATTATTCTAATGCTGTAATTCTCTGATAATTAATGCACATATTCTCAAGAATATAATAGTTGCTTGACAACATTAATTATGGATTTCTCAGAGCAAATTACTTGACTAATTTACTGAGACAGTTGAGGAAATACATTTAAGACAAATTCCAGCAGTTCAACTCCCAGGATTTCAGAATTAAATTCTGGAATTATTTTTCAAATTTCAAATGACAGAACTCCTTTAGAATATAAAAAGCAAATTCTTCTCTTCAGAACAACAAGGAATTACAAGAGATCTTTTACACAATAACTGATATAAATTTTACAGAGAAAAAGATTATTATCTACAGGAAATTGAAGAAGAATAACAACACACAGATCTTTAGTCTTCTTCATTTTCTGCTTCAGGATTCAAAAGGATAACTCATCAACACCAGTCCAAGAAGTTTCTAAAGATGTCCATCAAGGCCTACACCCTGTGTAAAGCTCTCATCTTCCTGAACCCTTTTTTTATCTCAGGGGGAGCTTTGACAACATCATTCACTAAAGTCTTCTTAGTTGTTTGAGAAAGATAAGACAACATCAATTTTCATTTCCAACTATGTATAGGGTTATAACTCCCTTCAAAAGTTAACCCTTTTGGTTGTTAAGTCTCCTGATCAAAAGACTTACTTTGGTTTTTGGGCACCTGATCAAAAGCTCAAAGGGGTTATGAGATCTCCCTTGAAAAAATAGATCTTGTAGTGACAGGGAACCTAAGCAAAAAACTGTGGTGTCAGGGCACCTTATCAAAAACCAGTAGTGGATTCCTACTAGGGTGGTAGAAGAGTGGATGTGTAAGACCCCATTTTTTCATTTAAAAACACGGGGTCTTAGGCCCAGAACCTCCGCTTTGTGGTGACACCATCACACCCGGGAAGGTCATCACTACAAAACGTCGATCATGCAGGCCATATCTATCACATAATAGTAGAAAAAGTATGAGAGTACATGAAATTAGAACTCTAACACATGTCCACAGTATTCACATATATAGTAATAATCCTCCACAAAGGGAGAGTCCACAGTAATAATTATATAAGTACTGGAAATAGGGCTCATGCCCGATACATCAAAGTCGTCACTACAGGTCACTTATCGCGGAAGCAAATCTATAACCACTACTAGAGAACGGGACTCACTGTCCCAGCTATCTGAACTCCAGTGCTAGACTGTCCCGTCTCAAAGCGTGCCGACCTCCGAGGCTGCACCTCCAAGCTGGGCTCCGCGATCCCCTAAAATGATTTGGTCCGAAAACAGTTAGTCAAAAAGTATAAGTCCTATCAGCCCCTACCCCTCCCCCCATGGCTCCTAGGCACCGGGCGGGGAGAAGGAAAAGAAAGGTAATGAAGGTGGAGAATAAACAAGGCAGGTGACAGTGGTACTATTCTAGTAGTTATTTATAATGTATTTATATCTAATGAAGGAAGGTACAAGCTAGCAGTAAGGTAGAAAGTAAAGCAAAGCAGTAAGTATATGAAAGGTAACTAAGAAATAAGTAACATTAACTTATATGAATGCCCATACAAACTTATAAGTTAAGGGATCTTTTATAAGGCTCCCATCATATAAAAAGTCACGTACCAATTTATACGATGAGTGTCAGGTTAAATGTAATGATTTATGTTATGCTATGTTATGCCATGAATCACGCAAGTGCAATAAACCCACCCGACTCTGTGCACACAGAGCTTTAGTTCCCCCTTTCTGGAGCCTAACCTCCCAGGATACCTCCGTAGTGTCAAACAGAAGATGTGGGTTGGGTCTCACCCACCTCTAAACCGGTAATTGCACTACCAGTCAGACCTATCGTACGCCTTAATGCATGTGCACTAAGCGGAGCTCCTGCATACTCTTTTTCGGCTGGTCTACCGGACTTAAATTGACGAAGTGCAAAACCACACTTGTCGAGTCAACGTTTTGGCGTTAGTGCATCGACCTTCCAACACCGTAGACCCACCACCTTAGAATTTATGCACATGCAATCTTGATGTATCAACCACCGAGCCAAGGTTCTCCGGACTAACACGTCCATCACAACCAACAACAGAGCAAAAGTTCCACGGACTATCCTGTCCGTCACAATAATCTGTTGAACCATTGGCACATCGGGCTAACCTGCCCATCACTAAAACCACTGAGCCTATCGCCCGTATGAGCCAACAAAACTTCCCGAGACACCGGGGTATGTGAATGTGGACCCCTAGTTATACTAGTTGCTCTTAAACATTGATTTTTTCTTACGGTTTAGGTTTGCCCAGGACTGCCCAAGGTATTCCCAATGAAGGACTCTCACAGGGCACTAGGAACTACGATGGGCTGAAGCGCAAAGCTCCCTTTCACAAGACACTTACTGTTATTGGTTAATACTCAATTACCGATCCATTTTAATATTACCCCAGATGTAACCGTAGTGTGTTTGGACTCTCTCTCTATCTCCACAGGAAAGACGATCTTTCGTCGATCCCGAGCACCTTTTAACTCTAGCCAACACAACACTCTCCTCATCAAGATTCCTAATGAATCTCACTTTCATCTTACCAAATCAGAATGCATTTCTCCCCACTTCCTATTACCATATCCCATGTTATCACAATTTCCGCATTTCTACTAAATGCAGACCAACATATGCTATATGATGTACATGATAGGCGGTACTCAAAATGTTTATCCACAAGCCTTAAGATATTTAATGGAGGTCTATCATGACATGATTAGCCTATCTCCAGAAACTTATAATTTTCCTAATTAATATGGTATTTAATTAATTTTCCCCAAAGTTAGGCCATGGGTAATTTGAACATGAAGTACAATATTTTCTCGAACAGTGGCCACCCAAAAATTATGAACAATAGATAACAGAGTAATAACAGTAAATGCCAAGTTTCATGATTTTTCCATAAATGATTTGGCCTCTAATTAATGTTTCCAATAATAAGCCATTAATTATGGGTAAAGAAGAAAGTACTAAAGTTAATCATCAAAAAATTTCAGAAAAATTACTGAATCTCAAGGACGACCAGGAAGTGCCACTGACCAAAAATCACATTTTATCAAACTCAATAACTATCAAAATAAATTCAATTACTTTTACTTAGAAAACAACACCTTTTGAACTAACCCCTACAGATAGACTTCCAAAAATTCCATAAAAATTGACAGAGCTTTTAAATGTCAACAAAGTTCTTTTTACTTAATTTCATAAGTTTCGATTGAGTGGTTTGTTCGTAAGAAATTTCTAAGTAGAAGGTGCAACTTGATAGGTTGTGAATGAAGTACCCCATATAATGATCAAAAATTCATATTAATAATTTCTAGGGCTTGTTATTGTCTTAAAACATAGCTTGACTAAATATCATCCAAACCCAAGGTTAGGAAATCGCATAATAAAATTCTTAAAGACAACTCATGATAGTGCACTTTTCAAAGGAACCCACTTGTAAACTCATCCAAACATTATGTAGTATATTTCAGTGGTTAATATAATTATGAAAATGACCTCTACCAAAATGTCATGCAGTTCCAAAGTAATATGAGCCACTAGACATTCCCTAAGGTCTTTGGACCCAAAAACTTACCCAGTGTTTAAGTGGTGTGCATTTGTCCAAATCCCTCCATATCTCTCAATAGGGCTTTTCACCACCCTAGGATCGCATGGACTAAACACCAAGTCCATACAAGGGCATTTAACCCCATGCCCTCCACAAATCCCCAAAGCCCAACCTTAGGGCATGTACTTAGGTCCTCAGGCAAATCTACCCCAAACTACCCCAAATTCTATGTGAGGGTGTCTAGCATCATATCAAACAAGTGTCCCGAGTTTCAACCTCTATAGATGTGATTTGACCACTCAAACCCACAAGGAACACTTTAACCTAAATACCTCCTTTTAGGCCAAGGCTAGGGTTTACAAAAATTCTATCCAAATCATCTCCTAATAACATGGAATTTTATCTAGAGCCTTATGACGAACCCAAGGACCACTCACCAAAATTTGGGAGGGTTTGGAGGTGCTTAGGTCCCCTTATTAAATTACATTAAGATTATTAAATAATTTCAAAAACTATAGAAAACGTATCTCTAAAAATTTCTATTTTTTGACATGACCTAAGTATTGGTAAGATTGACTCCTTGTCAAAATTTCAGGTCATTTGGACATGTGGTGATGTGGGGGGACACATTTAAATCTCTGACTAGCCTTAGATATAGACCCCACCAAATTTAGTGCTCAGGTCTAACCTAAACTCCAAATTGACTCAAATAAATTTTAAAATAAACTAGACATCCAGACCTACAGTTTTCATGTTGACTACTTTCTCTGTATAATCATCTAAGTATTTTTAATAAATAAAAACATTAATTGCATTTTCTATGACAAAATCATGAAAAATAATTAATTAAATGCCTAAGATCTGAATCAACGGCGCACAAATCTTGACGCAGAAACGGACGACATCTAGTCATCTTCAAGCTCCAGCCGACTTCCAGGATTCTCCCGACCTGGAGCTTATTCCATCCCAAATTCCCGGCCACCACCACCGCCACCTCCGTCAGGTGGTGGCTATCGCCAAGAGGCGGCACAGCCGCAGGAGGGGTGGATTACGGCGATCCCGACAAGTTGATTTTTCGGAAGAACCAGGGAAATGTTTTCCCATGATCGGGCTCATTTGAGCCCGATGCTTATCCCCATTGATTCCTATGATCTACCCATGGAAGGAGCAAGGGATGACCTGTTTGGAGGGCTAGAGGCGCGTTGATCTCTGATTTTCCATGGTGGTGGTGGTGGAGCCGATAGGGTTTTTGCAACAGCAAATTCAAGTGCTTCGAATCCTTCATGTAAAGGTTGTAACCTTCTCCCCTCTGCCTGGTGATGCTTTAAAGATCCCTCATTGGGGATGGGGAAGGGTGTAACTCCAATGGCCATTAATGGTCATTTTTAGTTTCAGCAATTTGAAGGGCTGAGCAACCCCATTGGCTGGCCACCTCCTGAAAACCCCTCCCCTGCCTCCAAGGAGTAAAAAACCCATCAAGGTGGGGTGGGGGGGGGGGGGGGGTTGAAACCTCCATGGCCATAATGGCCATTAAGCTCCATTTTCTCTCTCCTCAAAAATTGAGTAACTCCTTCCTTCTCACTCTTGGTCATCATTCTCTGAATTTGGTGGTCCCAAAATGTGTCTCTCCACTTCCTTAGACTAATGGGCCACACCACTTGGGCTTAGCCCACTTGAATTGGGCTAGTTTAACCAAAGTTGACTTCTTTGACCCATGAGTTGACTTAGGTCAACATTACCATTTGGGTTGACCCCAAGGGATCCTTGGTGACCCCATGGCTTCCCCTAAGGTCTAGGAAGGGTTGTGTAGGGTTGACTTGGCACCTTGTTGGTCACTTGACCCATAATTAGGGCACTTTGACCACTTTAGGGCTAGGGTTGACTTGGATCAACTTATCCTCTAAGGTTGACCCCAATGGGTCTTTGGTGACTCATTGACTTCACCTTAGGTCCAGGAAGACCTAGGTAGGGTTTCTTGGGCACATTAGGGGCACATTGCCATTAGTTAGGGCACCTTGCACAATTTAGAACTAGGATGATCCTAGGTCAACGTGGCCACCCTGAGTTAACTCCAATGGACCCTTATGTCTCTAATGGACATTGTAATAGGTTGGTGAGATTGTGGTGGGGCCTTGGAGTCATGGTAAAGCCCCATGATCATCGAAAACTACTGTTTAGAAACCTACTATTTGCAGATCATAGTGATCTCACCTACATTCCTAGGTCCACTTGGTCTTCTTGGGCTTCCTATTGTTTTGTCATGACCTAGTCATGACAAAACCACTCCTAGTGGTCTAGTTGTCTGAGGGATGTTAGAAATCCCAATATATAAACAAAATATTTCATCCTCGAAATTCAAGTTAGGCCTACGGGGTTTGAAGTATGAGAAATAAAATATAACATCCCGAGAGGTTGTAAGGAATACTTGACTGAAAAGCTCTGGTTACTTTTGTTGCATCAAATCCTGTGGCTCCCATGTGTGCTCCTCTTGCCTATGATTCCTCCACAAGACCTTGAACAACGGGACCTTCGTGCATCACAGGACCCACATCCCAGTATCGTCTATCCGGATCTGCTCCAGGTGCATCGATCGATCAGAAGCTAAAGGCCCATCTGTAGTCGTAATATGCTGCTTCGGCCGAAGTAGAGCTCTCCTCAGGGAGGAGACATGAAAGACGTCGTGCAAACTCGCTAGATCTGGCGACAACTCTAGTTTATAAGCTAAGGGGCTGATCCGTTCCAGGATCCTGTAAGGCCCCATGTATCTCGGGTTGAGCTTCTTCCGACCATTCACCCGCGAGACTCCATGCATAGGTCGAATATTCAAAAATACTTGGTCTTCTACTTGAAACTCTACCTAATGATGTCGAGCATCGTAATAATTAGCATTCCTGCTCTAGGCCTCCAACATCCTATCTCGTATTAATCGCACCTGAGCATCCGTATCCTCGACAAACTCCGAGTCTAGTACCTTCGGATCCTCATCCTGTATCCAAGACAAAGGAGTCCTGCATCTCCGCCCGTATAAAGCCTCATTAGGGGCCATGCCGATGCTGGACCGGTGGCTGTTTTTGTACGAGAACTCGATCAATGGTTGCTGCCTCTCCCATGGCTCTCCGCGGTCCAGTATGCAAAGACGCAGTAAATCCTCCAGGTTCTGATTGGTGCACTCGGTCTGTCCATCCATCTGAGGGTGGAAGGCGGAAGTAAAAGTCAGTCGTGACCCCAAATATGCTTAAACCGCCCTCCATTCGTTAGACTTGAATCATCCATCACGATCGGACACTATCGTCCTCGGCACTCCATGATATCGAACGAACTGCTCCTCAAACTTCCATACCAAGTCACACACAGGAGCATCCTTCCTGATCGGTAGAAACCTGGCCACCTTCATCAATCGGTCGACGAGAACCCATATCGAGTCATTCCCCGCATGTGACCGAGGAAGACCATGTATGAAGTCCATGGCGAAGTCGTAGAACTTGCACTCCGGCACCGGATGTGGAAGCAATAATCCGGCCTAGTTTCTACACTCCGCCTTCACCAACTAACAAGACTCGCAGTGGGTCATGAATTAGGTAATATTGTAACACCCCCGATTTTTTTGATGATTTTATTTAAATGTGCAACGTCATATTTGTGACGTCGTGGCGTTAATTTTAACGTCGAGTTGATGGCGTAATGCCGTTAAGGCATTTTCACGTGCATGCAGTCGAGTCGCCGAATTCTTATTGTAATGTGAAAATTTTGCATTTGGAATTTAAGTTAAGTAATTTTGGACTTGCTCGTCAAGTTTTGTCGCAATCCGAGCATTTTTGGAGCCTCGGCGCGCGATTGAAGTTTTGGATTGTTTATGTTCGCCGTATATTTTACAAATTAATATCTCAGGAATGGCTCATCGGATTTTGCTTTTGACTTCGCCGTTGCGTTCGTAGCGTCAGTGTTCTCCTACGGTACAAATTTCGTTTGATTTGACACGCGTTCGGGCCTCCGTTTTGAACTCGTGCTTCCTTGTTCAAAAAAATATAAATATGATTATTTTAATATTATAGTACTATTCAAAAATATCTTTTACTATTCATTTATATAGTTTAATCATAAGGTTATATTTGCAAAGAATTTTTCATCATGCAAATTTACCCGAGTCCCTGACTTTTTTCACTCGAGTGATCTCCGCTCTACTCGAGTGATATCATTGTTCATGCAAGAAATTTTTTACTGCTTACTCGAGTAATGTTTTCTGTCTCTCGAGTGATGCCTTCTATTTACTCGAGTGCTACCCTTTCTGTTACTTGAGTACTGTTCTACCTCTCTAGTGCTCTTTCTTCCCCTACTCGAGTGCATGTTTATTTACTCGAGCGATTTTTCATGATTACTCGAGTGCTTCTTCTTATTCCTACACGAGTGAATTTTTCTGGACCTACTCGAGTAGTTTGAACTACTTGAGTACTCATCTTGAACTACTCGAGTAGTCATCTTGAACTACTCGAGTAAGTCATCTTGAACTACTCGAGTAGCCATTTTGAACTACTCGAGTAGCCGTTTTCTACCTATCGGGTACCCGTAAGCTTGTTCTCGTGTAGTCCATTGTTGTTTACGTTCAGATGCTGTTTTGAGAGTCAAAACGACATCATATGGAAAAATGGTCAACATGAAATTTGTTTGTCTCGACGAGAACTACAATTTTCATGGCGGGTACTCTTTGATTCGCAGCCATCTTCAACATCTATTTTTGATTTTCCCTAAACTGCTCATAGATAGCCCGTTCGACTGATCTACTCGAGTTCTATGCCTTCTATCTCGGGTAGACCTGATCTACTCGTGTTCTATTCCTTTTATCTCGAGTCCCTATGACTATCTTGAGTTCCCCAAGCCTCCAACTCGAGTCTCCATCTCGAGTAAGCCCCTCCATCTCGAGTAAACCAATTTCCTCTCGAGTAGTCTGTGCAGCTTGAGTTCGGGCACCATTTTGAGGGCCAAACCGGTGTCGTACGAAAACATGCTCGACATTAAATTTGTTTGTCTCGACGAGATCTACAACTTTCATGTTGGACACTTTTCATTTTGGAGTCATCCTAGACCTCTATTTTTGGTTCCCAAAAACCGCACAAAATAACCCGTTTTTGAACCGAATTTGATCTTCTCCGATATTTTTCTCCCGAACCAGAGCAGCGAGTGAGAGAGAGAGTTTCTATTTCGTGAACCTTCCGGTGGCCGCCAACGGTGCTCCGGTGCTCAAAATCTTCAACTGAACATAGATCTTGAAAGCTCTCGTCGAGAGCTACGCCATCATGGTAATATCTTCCCCGTTTTTTTTTGAGATTTCTCGTTAGGGTTTTTCAGACCTAACCTTTTTTCGGCCGTTCTTCTTCAGATTTCAACTCCTCCCGCATCCTTTTTGCCCCGATCTATGACGTGGAGTGATTCGGAGGAATTTTCCGGTAAAACCAAGGCAAGTGGTGGTTTCCACTCGTTTCTCCTTGTCCAATTTGATGGTAACGGCTACGCTTTCATGTTCTTTAAAATTTCCTGCATTTATTCTTCCAAGTTATTGTATGATTAACCTTCTCAATGATCACATGATGTTGTAACGTTTTGTCATGGTGAATCGATTTTTTTGTCCGGATATGTTTGATCGTTCTTGAAGTGTCTTATTGATGACCTTAAATGCCTTAGATTTCGTTATTGATCGGATTAGAGTTATCTAAGTTTGTAAATCATTCCTGAGAGTTGATCAACCATGTCTTAAATCTAGTAATGTCAAGTAGAATCTGTCGAGCCAAATCTCGAGATATGTGGTGTTTTCATGTTGGTTTTCTTGATTGCGGGAGTTAGTGGATGATTCCACCCCTGCAGTGTTTGTTTCCTTAATTAGTGCCGTATGGAAGTCTACTTGGTTTTTGGGTGTCAGCAGTGTATGGTGGAGAGTATGAGACTCTCTCATGGTTAGATGGATTTTATATTCGTGTGGGTGAGCCCAAGAGTGACCACCTCGCCCGTGTTTTCGGGTGGTGTGTCCACGAGTGACCACCTCCCCCCATGTTTTTGGGTAGAGTCAACCACAGGTGCCTAATAAAAGTTTTGTATTTCTTCCTTACGAATTATTCATGTTGTCACCTTATATCCTCGTGCGTCTGGTGTACTATTGTTGTACGTGACAAATCACGTAACAGCTCTTTTTCCCGATGATGGCTTGTTCCATTTTTTGGGCTTTATTTCAGTACTGTTGGTCTTGGGTTGGTACCCCTTTTGACCATTGTTTATTTGGCTTATTAATTTTCTGTCACCATTTGTACCTTCTTGCTGAGCTGTTCTGTCTTTGGAATGCCTCAAGTTCAGAACAGTAGCAGATAGCAAAGCTGGTTTTGGAGTTCTGGGCCGCAGTGTTGGCCATAGTTGTTGCCTCGTCTTAGCGTGGTAGATTGTTGTTTATTTTGTTTTTTTACTGGCTCAGACATACATTTCTGTTTGTGGGTTTGTGTCAGTATGTGATGCATAACCACCATCACATGGGTGCCCATTAACACGTTTTCTTTTCTCATTGCATGCGATGTTATGTAGTATGAGATGCATAACATTTCATGTATACGCCGCTCATAACATGCATTAGGGCCTTTATAGAATGCATAACACTGCATACATTGCATATCATCGCATAAGCACGCGTGCTAAGTTAAGGTTTACATGATGACACATGTACACACATGATTTTAAATAAGAATGAAGAACCCATGCATTCATGTCATAGACACAAGAGTCAATAGGATGAGAGGATATCATCCTAAGTAGGACATGTCATCATTATAAAATCACAGAGCAAGTTGCAGTGTAAGCAAGTGTCTTTTATGTATGGTCTGAACTAGTCGTGTGGTGTTGTTGTAAGATAGGATTTTGATGAGTTGTCCATTGTTTTCTTTAGAAATGCCGCCAAAGCTTCCTGCGACGAGGTCGACTCCCCAATCAGAGGGCGAGTCATCAGGTGCACAAAGTGATGCGATTATCGAGAGTCTGCGTTAGAGCAATAAGGCTCTGTCGAGACAATTACTTGCGATGCAATTGTGAATTGAGTCTTTGTTGTCAGCCGCTCCCGCGCGGTAACCTTTAGTGCAAGAGCCTGTCTTAGGCCAAGCCGTGCTCGATCCCCCTGCTCCTCTGGTGCCCCCGATGGTGATACCACCAGAAATGAATTTCATATTGCACTTCCAGCAGTTGGGACCTCCCACCCACGATGGGAGTGCCGACTTTTTGATTTTATATGATTGGATCATCTCCATTGAGGAGTTGTTTTCATATTCCGGAATTCTAGGAGCACAGAAGGTGATGATTGCAGCCTATTAGTTAAAAGGTCTGGCAAAGAGTTGGTGGATTCATGAAAGAGAGAGTCTGAAGGAAGGCGTTCTTGGGAATCTTTCAAGAAGATGTTGCTGAAGAAGTTTCTAACCTCGGTCGAGTAGGACCACCTGATGAATAACTTCTTGCATTTGAAGCAGAGACAGCTCACTGTGAGCGAGTACGAGATCGAGTTTAGCAAACTGAGTAGGTTTGCTCCTGATTTGGTAGCTTTTAAGGAGGTTAGAGTGAAGCGATTCCTTAGAGGACAAAGAAGCGATGACCAGCAGTTGGCATACGCTTATAAAGCAGAGAACTTTGTTGAAGCTGTAGAGGCCGCTTTGAAAGTGGAGGCGATTGAAAATGCCAAGAACTGCGGTGCTGCAGTGAGGAAAGAGAAAAGGAATGGCGTTGATGATGGTAGCTCCAGGGCATCTGGCCCTGTTAAAAATCAACAAACCTGCAGAGGACTCCTCGGATACCCTGTTGAAACTCAACAAACCGGAGGAGAACACCCCACTTATATTGTTGAAAGTTTTCCCGGATCTTGGAGTTAGCAGGGGTTATCTTAACAAAGCAGTAACAACCAGCAACACATGCAGCACAAGCTTCTTTATTGATCAAGAGCAAACTTATTTACAAGACGAGACATACATGGCGAGACATGCTTCACCAAAACCCAAAACCAGGAGAGCAAAGACAGTTACAAAGACAAGACACAAAACAAGTCGCGCGGACTCAATTCACAAGCCGCCGGTCTACTGCTGTGGAGTCCGCTCAGTCCGCCAGGTCGCCAGACCGCAATCCAAGCCGCGCGGACTACCCCTTATTCCAATGCTTAGCTCTTCACCGCCGATCTGCAGGCCGCCTGACCGCAAGGTCGCCTTGCCGCCAGACCGCACAAGCTGCGTCACCGAATGGAACAGTCCGCCTGAAGCAGGCGACTTCCTGAACCCCGAACCAAGTTGCCAAAGAGAAGACCGTCTGGTCGCTATCCGCGACCTGCTGTTTACCGCCTGTTGCTTAACCGCAGAGTCCGCACTGTCCCTGACCGCAATCAGAGGCAAGTCCTGGCTTTCCAGCGCTATCCGCACAACCTGCACAGCACAACCGGGTCAACTCTCAAACCGCGCGGACACCAAAGTCCAGACCGCAGCAACTTACGCGAGCTCAATTACTGTTCACTTACTTCGGGTTAGGTTCTCTTGGTTGTTTTCCCTGATGTGACATGGGTCCTATTTATAGGCACGATGATGAGTATGGTCACCGCCCAAACCGATAGGATCACCGCCACATCCCGCAGCAAAATCAAGTGTGTCCGCCAGCCCGCGGACACACACTCCAGTTGGTCGCTCCTGTGCAGATAGCCAGTCCGCCCCAGCTTCTCCAAGGCCGGACTCCAATATCCAGCCCGCCTTGCCGCCAAAGGCCAAGACAGGACCACCACAGCCAAACTCCACAACAGCTATGTCCGCCAATCCGCGGACACAACACCAGTCTGCATAACCCGAGCCTGCAGCCTCGCCATCAAGGCACCTGCCGGACTCAGCGGACACTCGGCTTCCGTCCGCACATCCCGAGTCCATTGCCTCAATCTCCAAGGCACCGCCGGACTCAGCGGACACGCCGATCCAGTCTGCTTACACAGCAAACTCCAGTCCGCATTCCTAAGTTCATAACCTCATCATAAGGCTAAACCGAACTTCAGCGGACTCAAGCTCCCGTCCGCACGCTCTTGCACAGGCAATCCTCCAGTTCGCATACCCCCAAGCTAGCAATCAAGGCAACATCACTTCTACTAGGCTTGGCGGACTGAGAAAGCGGCCCGCGCTCCACTGCGCGATCTCCTCGGACTGAGCCAACCTGGACTTGGTTCAGTACCCACCAAGTCTAGTCCACTGGCCACAAGGTCCAGTCCGCACTTACTGGCGGACACTGGATCTAGCCCGCCATACCGGGCGACCTCCAGCTTCTGTCCGCACTGACCGGCGGTCTCCACGGTTTCCCGCTGCACTAGAGCAAGACCAAGGCAACTGACAACCCGGTCTGCCGAGCTCTAGTTCTTCAGTCCGCTTTATGCCGGACTCCGCGGATAAGGTTTCCATCCACCTGGTTACTTCCTGGGATCCAACTGCTAGCTGAGCACGAGCCATCCTGGCTGACCACAACTGCTGTCCGCGTAGTCCGCGCGAACAGCCTACCCAGGCCGCTACAAAGTAAACCGCCTGCAACATCCCTGCCGACTTCGCAGTCCGCCACACCTGTCCGCGTAGTCCGCGCGGGTAGGTTTTCCAAGTGCTCCATTCACCCACTTTCACTTCACAATTTTCAACACTCTCCCTTGAAGTGAGAAATGGTGAATAACTCCAGCAGCTCTCGTAACCTTGCACATGGTCCCTCCGATAGCATCTATGAAGAAATGTCCAAGACATAGTCCTCGCCCCGCATATCATGGACCATGAGGGAGCCCTCCAGCATCTCCCAAAGGGAGCCATGCTTCCCTCTACCTTTGTGAGCTTCAACCTCCACTCATGCATCACAGGAGTATCATCGACTACCTTAGGCACAGAGGCCCAAACCTTGTTATCTCTGAGAGAAGTCACCTCTTCAGCATTGGTGTCAACCACCTCCTTAATTCTAGTGGGGTCATCACAGCCAGAGGTACCTTGCTCGACCTGAGGGCTAAAAAGGAAACACGGAACCAAGTCTGTCGTGTTCCCTTCGCTATATCAAGCTGGTGGCTTACTGATCCTCTTCGATCTTCGAAGAATCTGATCATGGCTAACCACCTCCGCTGCTCCTGAACCAGCTCCGTTCCCGGGCAAACCCGGAACAATGCTCCCTTTGCTCCGTGAACAAGATGCCTCCTTACTGGAACCAGAAGCACCTGGAGCAACGCTCCCCCTGCTACCTGAACCAGAAGACTCTCCTCTTGAACAAGAACTGCCTGGAACATTGCTCCCCCTGTTTCCTAAACCGGAAGCCTCCGTCTTCGAGCCGGAAGAACCTGGAGCTTCGCTCCCCCTTCTTCCTGACTCTGACGCCTTTGCCCCGGAGCTAGAACAACCTGGAGCACCTGGTGACTCAGGCAACTCCACCTTCTTAGTAGCAGCCTCCTTCAGCCCATCATCTGACCTGCTTATCTCTAGCTCCACATGAGAGCTACCCCAATACGGCGTCAACTCATCGATGACAATGTCTCTCGACACTATGAGTTTCTTCATCGCAGGATCCATACACCTCCATCTTCTCCTCTGCTCATCATACCCAACAAAGACTAGCTTTGTCTTGAGAGCACCCGGAGAGTGTATGTAGCAGGTAGATCCAAACACCCGAAAGTGCTTCACTGAGGGCTTCACTCCGAACATCAGCTCATAAGGAGTCTTCACTATGATCGGACTAAGAGGCATCCGGTTGATGACATGAGCAGCACAGGGCATCCCGTCCGCCCAAAGAGCCTTCAGAACGCCTTTACTCTGAAGCCAACACTTGCAGGTCTCCGTTAACCAACGGATCATCCGAGCTACAATACTACCTTGTTGTGAAGTATGTCCACAAGAAGGCTCCTTCCAAATCCCTTGCTTCCTGCAAAAGTGTGAGAACTCGGTTGAGCCAAACTCACCACCGATGCTTGTCCTCAACACCTTGATCCTCCGGCCAAGCTGGCCTTCCACAAGCTTCTTGAACTCCACAAACAAGTGCACCATGTTGGACTTCTTCTTCATGAAGTATACCCAAGTATACCTTGAATCATCATCAACCAATATCAGCATGAACCTGCTGCCTCCAAGACTGGCCGTGACGGTCGGTCCCACCAGAGCACGATGGACAACCACCAATGGTGCTTTACATCTGGATTGTGCTTTATCAACCATGAAGCGATAGGCTCCACTTTCCTGACATCCCGCACACCCCCGACCATCGCCATAGGATGACAATCTAGGCAAGCCTCTTACGAGTCTTCTTTCCGCGGTTGTTTTCAGCTTATCCATCCCTACATGCCCCAGTCTTTCATGCCAGATAGCTGCACTATCATTGGCATTCATCCGATCAGCTCCAGAACTAGTTGATGTCCCAACTACGTTCTTCTCCTTACCTCCGACATGAGCTATGTTCGCTGAGATCAAGACAACCTTGCACTCCTTCCGAAGATGACCTTGCTGCTTGCATTTATAGCACCTTGGTCCTTCCTTACTCTTCCTATCATGCCTAGGAGAACCACTCCTTTCTTCCTGATAAGAAGTAGAAGGACCATCTTCAGCAGCAACCTTCACCTTCTTCCTGAACAACCCATCAAGGGAAGTCCAAACCTCCGCAGCTGACCGACATCCACTGATGTGGTCCAAGAGCTCCGATGAGATCACCTGCTTGAGAATAGACTCCGCTTTCGCATTTGTCTCCTTCCAAGCTCTCATCGCATCAGCATTGCCAGCAGTAGCCTCTTGTCTTCTTGCTCCGCATATAACCTCCCAAAGGTCCTCGCCAAGAAGAAAGCTCTTCATACAAGACTTCCACCTTTCAAATTTCGTCTCTGTAAGGAGATCAATGCCAAGACAACTTGCATCCTCCACTGTCATGGTTCTACCACTGGTTTCCTCTACACAAGAGTAACTACTTCCATTGAGCACTGCTTGACCACTCCAACAACCTCCCTCTGATACCATGTTAAAATTCAACAAACCCGCAAAGGCCTCCTCGGATACCCTGTTGAAACTCAACAAACCGGAGGAGAACACCCCACTTATATTGTTGAAAGTTTTCCCGGATCTTGGAGTTAGCAGGGGTTATCTCAACAAAGCAGTAACAACCAGCAACACATGCAACACAAGCTTCTTTATTGATCAAGAGCAAACTTCTTTACAAGACGAGACATACATGACGAGACATGCTTCACCAAAACCCAAAACCAGGAGAGCAGAGACAGTTATAAAGACAAGACACAAAATAAGCCGCGCGGACTCAATTCACAAGCCGCCGGTCTACTGCTGTGGAGTCCGCTCAGTCCGCTAGGTCGCCAGACCGCAATCCAAGCCGCGCGGACTACCCCTTATTCCAATTCTTAGCTCTTCACCGCCGATCTGCAGGCCGCATGATCGCGAGGTCGCCTAGCCGCCAGACCGCACAAGCTGTATCACTGAATGGAACAGTCCGCCTGAAGCAGGCGACTTCCTGAACCACGAACCAAGTTGCCAAAGAGAAGACCGCCTGGTCGCTATCCGCGACCTGCTGTTTACCTCCTGTTGCTTAACTGCAGAGTCCGCACTGTCCCTGACCGCAATCAGAGCCAAGTCCTGGCTTTCCAGTGCTATCCGCACAACCTGCACAGCACAACCGGGTCAACTCTCAAATCGCGCGGACACCAAAGTCCAGACCGCAGCAACTTACGCGAGCTCAATTACTGTTCACTTACTTCGGGTTAGGTTCTCTTGGTTGTTTTCCCTGATGTGACATGGGTCCTATTTATAGGCACGATGATGAGTATGGTCACCGCCCAAACCGATAGGATCACCGCCACATCCCGCAGCAAGAACATGTGTGTCCGCCAGCCCACGGACACACACTCCATTTCGCCGCTCTTGTGCAGATAGCCAGTCCGCCCCAGCTTCTCCAAGGCCGGACTCCAATATCCAGCCCGCCTTGCCGCCAAAGGCCAAGCCAGGACCACCACAGCCGAACTCCACAACAGCTATGTCCGCCAATCCACGGACACAGCACCAGTCCGCATAACCCGAGCCCGCAGCCTCGCTATCAAGGCACCTGCCAGACTCAGCGGACACTCGGCTTCCGTCCGCACATCCCGAGTCCATTGCCTCAATATCCAAGGCACCGCAGGACTCAGCGGACACGCCGATCCAGTCTGCTTACACAGCAAACTCCAGTCCGCATTCCTGAGTTCATAACCTCATCATAAGGCTAAACCGAACTTCAGCGGACTCCAGCTCCAGTCCGCACGCTCTTGCACAGGCAATCCTCCAGTCCGCATACCCCCAAGCTAGCAATCAAGGCAACAACACTTCTACTAGGCTTGGCGGACTGAGAAAGCAGCCCGCGCTCCACTGCGCGATCTCCCCGGACTGAGCCAACCTGGACTTGGTTCAGTACCCACCAAGTCCAGTCCACTGGCCACAAGGGCCAGTCTTCAATTACGGGCGGACACTGGATCTAGCCCGCCATACCGGGCGACCTCCAGCTTCTGTCCGCACTGACCGGCGGTCTCCGCGGCTTCCCGCTGCACCAGAGCAAGACCAAGGCAACTGCCAACCCGGTCTGCCGAGCTCTAGTTCTTCAGTCCACTTTATGCCGGACTCCGCGGATAAGGTTTCCATCCGCCTGGTTACTTCCTGGGATCCAACTACCAGCTGAGCACGAGCCGTCCTGGCTGACCGCAACTGCTGTCCGCGTAGTCTGCGCGAACAGCCTACCCAGGCCGCTACAGAGCAAACCGCCTGCAACATCCCTGCCGACTTCGCAGTCTGCCACACCTGTCCGCGTAGTCCGCGCGGGTAGGTTTTCCAAGTGCTTCATTCACCCACTTTCACTTCACAATTTTCAACAGGCCCTTCTCAGAAAAAGAAAAGTAAGGAAGTGTGTTGCTTTTATGGTCGTCCTGGCCACCCTTATGAGAGGTGTTTCAAGAGGACTACCACCCTAAAGCAACAGCAGGTGCACGCTATTCAAGTTGCACCCAAGGGAGAGCTAGTGTGCTCGTTCTGTGCAAGGATGTGTCACGATGTGAGTCGTTGTTGGATGAAGGTAAGGAAATGCTTCCAGTGCGGGCAGAATGGACACCAGAAGTCTTCGTGCCCCCAGGCTCCGTCCCCACTACAGCCTGCCCCACTTCGAGCTCTGTTGCCGCCACCAAACCTGGATAAAGGAAAAGAAAAGCTGAACGTGATGACCAACGAGGAAGCTCAAACCTCTACGCAAGTGATATCAGTGGAGTTTAAGGTGCGGAATAGGTGGGCGCGCGTTCGTTTCGATTCAGGTGCCACCCATTCCTTTGTGACCCAGAGATTTGTTGATAATCATCGCCTGGATTTGGATCAATTAGGAGACTCCTTCAACGTCAAGCTTCCCTCCGGTGATTCGGTGATATCTAGCCAAGGAGTTCTGAGATGCCCTATTTATCTTGGCAATTTTTTGGCCTTTGCGGATCTGATGATTTTAGATCTAGCTGACTTCGACGTGATTTTGGGCATGGACTGGCTGTCCAAGTATGATGTGGTCATCCAGTGCAAGGCTAAGCGACTGGATTTCAGGATGAACGACGGCCAACCTATGAGCATCTATGGATTCCAGGACAGAGTTTCCCCTGTCATTTCTGTGGTACGTTCTTGTCATGCTATAGAGTCTGGTTGCGAGGCATTTTTAGTTTCTATTTCTGCTCTGGAAACAGCTTTTATTACACCACGTCTTGAGGATGTATCGGTGGTGCGAGAGTTTCCAGATGTCTTTCCTGATAGTCTTCCAGGTCTTCCTCCTGAAAGGGATATAGAGTTCGTGATAGACCTCGAGCCAGGTACTCGTCCTATTGCTAAAGCACCGTACCGTATGGCTCCATGTGAGTTGGATGAGTTGCGTACTCAGCTCGATGAGTTGTTGAGGTGTGGTTTTATTAGATCAAGTTCTTCTCCGTGGGGTGCTCCGGTATTCTTCGTAAAGAAGAAGGATGGATCGATGAGGCTTTGCATCGATTATAGGGAATTGAATAAGGTAACCATTAAGAATAGATATCCCCTGCCCAGAATTGATGATCTATTCGAGCAGTTGCGTGGTAGATCGGAATTTTCAAAGACCGATCTTCGCTCAGGCTACCACCAGTTGAGATTTCGTGAGGCAGATATTCCCCGAACCACTTTTCGTTGCGTGGTAGCTCGGTATTTTCAAATGCTTTCATGGATTTGATGAATAGGGTGTTTAAGAATTTCTTGGACCGATTCATTATTGTGTTTATATATGATGTCTTGGTGTATTCCCGCAATGTTGAGGAGCATACTCAGCATTTGAGTTTGGTTTTGTCGACCTTGAGGGATCATAAGTTATATGTGAAGCTGAGCAAGTGTGAGTTCTGGCTACCACAGGTGTCCTTTCTGGGTCATGTTGTAAGCAAGGACGGTATTTCTATAGACCCGACCAAGATCTCTGTCGTGATGGAATGGGAGAGACCTGCTACACCTAAGGAGATTCGGAGCTTCTTAGGCCTGGCTGGCTATTATAGAAGATTCGTGGAAGGATTTTCGGTGTTGTTTGCTCCTCTAACTAGACTTACTCAGAAGAATACTGCATTTGTTTGGAGTGATAAGTGTGAAAAGGCTTTTCAGGAACTAAAGAAGAGATTATGTACTACTCCGATTTTAACCTTACCTACTGAAGGAGTTGAGTATGTTGTGTATGTTGATTCATCACACATCAGACTTGGTTGTGTTTTAATGCAAGATGGTAAGGTGATCGCGTATGGATCGAGGCAACTAAAGATTCACTAGAGAAACTATCCTACGCATGATTTGGAGTTTGCTGCCGTAATTTATGCGCTGAAGCTTTGGAGACACTTATTGTATGGCGCACTGTGCAAGGTCTATACGAATCATAAGAGTTTGAAGTATGTCTTCACTCAGAAGGAACCAAACCTGCACCAGCATCGATGGTTAGAATATGTGGCAAATTATGAAGTGAAAATTCTTTCTCATCCTGGAAAGGCTAATGTAGTAGTCGATGCTTTGAGTAGAAAGATCGCTAAAATTTTTAATCTATCGGTACAATCCTTGGTAGAAGAATTCTTGTTGATGGATATTGAGGTTGGAAGTCGTAGAGTGCCTGCTAGTTTGGAAGCGGAAGAACCCTCGTATATTTCCCTTACTCGAGCACACCAGATGGATGATCCTGATTTCTTGCACCTCCGGAATAGAACAGTGAAGCGAGAGCTACCAGATTTCTCCTTGGATGAGTTGGATACCTTGAGGTATCGAGGTAGATTTTGCGTCCCCGCCTTTGGCGACATTCGGGCTAAGATCTATGCTGAAGCTCATGGTTCCAGTTTAGCCTACAACCCTGGTTCCACTAAGATTTATAAGGATCTAAAACAAATTGTTTGGTGGTCGGGGATGAAGAGTGATATCGCAAAGTTTGTATCAGAATGTTATATGTGTCAGCGTGTGAAGCCTGATCATAGAAGGCCTAGTGGTAAATTGACACCGCTTGATATTCCAAGTTGGAAATGGGAGAGTATTTCAATGGATTTCATCACCGGTCTACCAAAATCTCCCCGTGTGCATGACTTTATTTGGGTGATAGTCGATAGATTGACAAAGTGTGCTCACTTTGTTCCGTTTAAGATTGGGTATTCGATGAAGAAGATAGCCGACCTATATCTTGAAAAAGTCATCAGATTACATGGAGTGACTATTAGCATTGTATCAGATCGGGACTCCAGACTCATGTCTCGCTTTTGGAAGAGTTTACATGAGGGGATGGGTACCGATTTGAGGTATTCCACCACCTATCATCTGCAGACGAATGGTCAGACGGAAAGCGTAAATCAGATCATAGAAGACATGACCAGTTGTTATATTTTGGATCATGGTGGTGCTTGGGATGAGCGCCTCAGGCTCATGGATTTTTCATACAATAATAGTTATTAAGAGAGTCTGCAGATGGCCCCGTTTGAGGCCTTATATGGGATTCATTGTAGAACTCCATTGTTTTGGGCTGAAGTTGGTGAGAGACCGTTGCTAGGTCCGGAAGCCCTTGAAGAGATGAATTGTGCTGTGACTCATATTCGAGAAAAGCTCCGAGTGGCTCAAGAGAGCTATGAGAAGTATGCTAATCAACGAAGGGTCGATCTGGAGTTTGCCGTTAGAGACTTGGTTTTTCTGAACGTTTCTCCGATGTCTGGCGTTAAAAGGTTTGGAAGGAACCACAAGTTAGACCCCCGGTATGTGGGACCTCTCCAGATTCTTGAGCCCATCGGAGTGTCATATTATAGGCTGGCTTTGCCTGCGACCATCCCTGGTGTCCATGATGTGTTCCATGTGAGGCAGTTGCGGAAGTGTATTCGTAATGATCGTCAAGTCCTCGACTCGATGCCGTAGATCCAGCCCAACCTTACGTATGTGGAAGAACCTATTCATATTCTAGAATCTCAAGAGCTTCTGTTACGGAGAAAGACCATCCCTTTGGTCAAGATTCTTTGGATAAATCAATACATCGAGAGCGCAACATGGGAATTGGAATCAGCAATGAGAGAATCTATTCATATTCCATGTGACTGTAACGCCCCCGATTTTTTCGATGATTTTATTTGAATGGGCAACGTCATAATTATGACGTCGTGGCGTTATTTTAACGTCGAGTTGACGACGAAATGTCGTTAAGGCTTTTTCGCGTCCGTGCGGTCGAGTCGGCCAAATTTTTGTTGTAATGGTAAAATTTTGCATTTGGAATTTAAGTTAAGTAATTTTGGACTTGCTCGTCAAGTTTTGTCGCAATCCGAGCATTTTTAGAGTCTCGGCACGTGATTGAAGTTTTGGATTGTTTATGTTCGTTGTATACTTTACAAATTAATATCTCAGGAATGGCTCGTCGGATTTTACTTTTGACTTATCCGTTGCGTTCGTAGCGTCAGTGTTCATATACGATGCGAATTTCATTTGATTCGGCGCGCGTTCGGGCCTCCGTTTTGAACTCGTGCTTCCTTGTTCAAAAAAAATATAAATATGATTATTTTAATATTATAGTACTATTCTAAAATATCTTTTACTATTCATTGGTATAGTTTAATCATAAGGTTATATTTGCAAAGAATTGTTCATCATGCAAATTTACCCGAGACCCTGACTTTTTTCACTCGAGTGATCTCGGCTCTACTCGAGTGATATCACTGTTCATGCAAGAAAGTTTTTACTGCTTACTTGAATAATGTTTTCTGTCTCTCGAGTGATTCCTTCTGTTTACTCGAGTGCTGCCCTTTCTGTTACTCGAGTACTGTTCTACCTCTCGAGTGCTCTTTCTTCCCCTACTCGAGTGCCTGTTTATTTACTCCAGCGATTTTTCATGATTACTCGAGTGCTTCTTCTTATACCTACATGAGTGAATTTTTCTGGACCTACTCGAGTAGTTTTGAACTACTAGAGTAGTCATCTTGAACTCTCGAGTAGTCATCTTGAACTACTCGAGTAAGTCATCTTGAATTACTCGAGTAGCCATTTTGAACTACTCAAGTAGCCGTTTTCTACCTCTCGAGTACCCGTAAGCTTGTTCTCATGTAGTCCGTTGTTATTTATATTTGGATGCCGTTTTGAGGGTCACAACGATATCATATGGAACAATGGTCAACATGACATTTGTTTGTCTCGACGAGATATACAACTTTGATGTTGGATACGTTTTGATTCGAAGTCATCTTCAACCTCTATTTTCAATTTTCCCGAAACTGCTCATAGATAGCCCGTTCGACTGACCTACTCGAGTTCTATGCCTTCTATCTCGAGTAGACCTGATCTACTCGAGTTATATGCCTTTTATCTCGAGTCTCTATGACTATCTCGAGTTCCCCAAGCCTCCAACTCGAGTCTCCATTGTTAACCCCTCAGTCCGCAACATACTCCAAGATTCCAAAACCCCCTTTCAGCAGGCGCGGACGCACGTTGTCCGTCCGCCCAGTCCGGCAATAGCACCAGAGGCGCCATGGGACTCCAGCAGCGGACGCAAGGACCAGTCCGCTCAGTCCGCCGGCGCTTTGGGCAACAGGTTCTCCAGCGGCGGACGCAGTATCTCGTCCGCCCAGGCCGCCGCCCTTCTGTAGGCGCGCCCAGCAGCAGTGGAAGCTCCAGCTCGCGAGCCCAGTCCGCCACTTCTGTGCAGACTGGCGTGTTCTTTCTTTTTGCTTCCCGTCACCGCTGCCCGGTTCTCCTGTACCCCGGGCAGCCGGTTATTTTAGCCCTGCCCGTTTGGGCAGGCCCCCTATCCTATAAATAGGGGGGAGGTGGTGCACTCAAGGCACGCTGACTCGGACCCAGGAGCCTACTTGTTACAGGCTGCGGACTCGAATCCTGTGCCTTGCGGACTCCCCCTTGCTCTACTTCCCTCAGTCTATTCCTTTCACTTGTAACCAATTCCTTCTTCAATCAAGGGAAAGCCCGTCGCAAGAGAGGCATTCAGGCCGCGACGGGCGAAGTCTGTTGTTGCCGTGGTTCACGGCCCTGCTCTTCTTCCAGCTCTCATCCGCTTAGTAGATCGCTACTCGCAGTCTCCCTATTCCCCCTGTGATCGAAAAAGTTAGCTGGTTGTGCTCGACCCCCCTTGTGTTTTCGTGCATCAACAGTTAACACGCGGCCTTCAGATCCGAGTAGTGTTTTGAAATTAGCGGACGAAAGATGTCAGACCGCAGAGCCCGCTGTTCAGATCGCTCTAGCTCTTCAGAAGACTCCCTTTGGGACGCAATAGAACAAGCTCGCCTTGAGGCCGAGCAGTCTCGCCGGCAGACCGACCAGCGTCTTGACACAATCAGCCAAGCTCTGCTTGCTTTGGCCCAGCGGCTTGCTCCTCAGGCCGCAGCGGACCCAGCGAACTCGCCAGTCCGCCAGACCCCAGCTCGCCGAACTCCGCTTTGGCAGTCGCCAGAAACTCCTCGAAACCCTGCTCAGACCGCAGCCCCTCTGCGCCCTCAAGAGGAAGAGTTTGCTTTCAGAGAGTTCTACAGAGAAGCTGCTAGGGGCACTCCTGCCCGCCAACTCCGCTTTGCTGACCGCCAGTCCGCCGAGCCCGCGGACTCCTCGGCTCCAGTCCGCCCTTTTTATCCTGCAGAGTTTGACACCCCGTCTCCCTTTGTGGACCGAATTCGATGGGAATCGGCCCCGAGCAACTTCAGGGAGCCGCGCATCCCGTTCTATACAGGAGCGACAGATCCCGTTTCTCACCTCCAGGCATTTGAGGGGGCAGTTGCTTTAAGATGCCTCTTAGATGCGATTAAGTGTAAATTGCTGGTTACCACTCTCGAAGGGCAAGCGAGAGAATGGTTCTATGAGCTGCCTTCGGGCACTATCTCTTCTTTTGCCGAGCTTCGTAGCCAGTTACTGCTGAGGTTTGCTACCTCAAGGAAGAGAATGAATGGGCCAGCTGCCCTATTTGAGATCAAGCAGAGGGATAACGAATCGGTGGCACGATTCGTTGATCGCTTTCAAAGAGAAATTCAGGGGGTGAGGAATGTGAACCCCGACTATTACAAAGTTGCCTTAATCCACGACCTCCGGGAAGGCCCTCTGAAGTTTAAGGCAACGACCAAGGCTCCTGAGACTTATCAGGAGTTGATCGCCATGGTCAACCATTTCATAGAAGGGGAAAATGCCAATCCGACCTATGTTTCATCCCTGACAGCCAAGGCTGAAGGAAGGGATGCCTCCGCTTCTTCCTCTCGTGGAAGGCCACCTCGTCCAGACTTCCAGCCTCCGTCTCAAAGAGGCAGGAACTTCCGCAACAAAAAACCTTTCCAAGGCCATCAACAGTTTCACGAGCAGAGACTGCCGTTGGCCGCCACTCCCGCCGTTCCTTTGCAGGATCTTCCCATCCTCCAGCAGGCAGCCTTGCCTGCCCCGTGCCAATATGAAGAAAGTTCTATGGAGGACCCTGCAGATCTGTACCTTGACGAAGTCATCCAGATCCTGCAAAGGAGATCAGAAGAAAGGAGGCAAGAGCCTCAGAAGCTGTGGAAGCCGAGGAATAATTCGCAATACTGCCAATTCCACAAGGAAAAGGGTCATCTGACTGAGGAATGCAAGGCCCTTCGTGCGCTGATTGATAAGTTGCTTGCCGAGGGCAAGATTGACCTGACCAAGAAGGATTCTCCTTCCTCGTCGAAGCCATCCACCTCGAAGGGCAAAGAGGTAGCTGAGGCTTACCAGGAGTGTGTAGATGTGGAGGACGAAGGCCGTCTAGGGCCGATCAACGTCCCAGTGGAATGCTTTGATGCAGATGATGAGGGAGTTCTGGGATGCCTCTTCTTCATCCATGGTGGAGCAGGGACCGAGTCCACTCGAAAATCTTCAATTTCAAGGGTCACCCAGGCGGAGGTGGCCTCTTCTTCCGTTGCTCCCCCAAGAGAAGTCGTCACCTTTGGTCCAGAAGATCTTCCTCAAACAGCCAATCCATTTGACGATGCTGTTGTGATCAAGGCTGTGCTTGGAGACTTCACAGTGGACAGAATTCTTGTTGATACGGGCAGTTCAGTCAACCTCCTCTTCAAGTCTACTTTTGAGGCCCTGAGGACCGGAAAGCCTCTGCTTTCCACTGAGGGGCCGCTCTATGGATTCTCAGGAGAGAGGAAAGAGGTGGAGGGCAGCGTCACCTTGCCAGTGAAGCTTGGAGGGGCAACAAAGCAGATACAGTTCATTGTGGTCGACGCCCCCAGCAGCTACCATGCCATCTTCGGCAGGCCCCTGCTGAACAAGTACCAAGCAGTGATTTCCACTTACCACCTCGCCATCAAGTTCTTTGCCGATGGGAGGATGTGCCGGGTCAGGAGCGACCCAAGGAGAGCAAGGGAGTGCTACGTCCGCACTGTCAACATGGTTGAAGCTTCCCTTGCTCCAGCAGAGGCTGCAGAAGCCTCTTCCAGTTCGAAAGTTACTGCTGATGAAGGTGCTCACCTGGAACCTGCCCAGGTGACGCAAGGAGTCCCCATTACTGAAGGGGAGGAGAGGAAACTCTCCATCAACTCAGAGCTACCTGAAGATCAAAAGGCTGAGTTGATTTCCTGCCGGCTAAAGAACCTGGATGTCTTTGCCTGGTCAGCAGAAGACATGCCGGGGGTGGATCCTGATGTAGCTTGCCACCATCTGAATGTTGATCCCAGCTGCAAGCCCATCCAGCAGAAGAAGATGGATGTGGCAACAAAGCTTGCAGAACCAATAAGGGAGGAGGTTGCGAAACTCCTCAAGGCGAATTTTGTTAAAGAAGTGCAATATCCCACCTGGATTTCAAATGTTGTAATGGTTAAAAAACCAGGGGGAAAGTGGCGAATGTGTGTAGACTTTACAAAACTTAATAAAGCATGTCCTAAAGATTGCTACCCCCTGCCTCGGATAGATTCTTTAGTTGATTCCGCGGTAAGGTACTCTTACATGAGTTTTTTAGATGCGTTTTCTGGTTATCACCAGATAAGAATGTATAAGCCCGACGTTCCTCACACGTCGTTCATAACTAACGATGGATGTTATTTCTATCTTGTCATGCCCTTTGGGCTTAAAAATGCTGGCGCGACCTATCAACGGATGATGGACCGTGTGTTTAACCATCAAAAAGGAAGAAACCTAGAAGTGTATGTAGACGATCTCTTGATTAAGAGTAAATCGTTTTCGCTGCACTTGCTAGATCTAGCAGAGACGTTCGCTACTCTGCGTAGATACAAGATGAAGCTCAATCCTTTGAAGTGTACTTTTGGAGCTAGTAAGGGGAAGTTTCTTGGTCATCTCATTACTCCGGAGGGACTTGCCCCCAATCCTGACAAGGTAAAAGCTATTCTTGAAATGCCTACCCCTCGTTCACCGAAGGAAGTTCAGCAGTTAGGGGGAAGGCTAGCAGGTCTTGCAAGATTTCTTTCTCGAGTTGGAGATAGGAGTGCCCCCTTCTTTAAGACCCTCCGACGTGCGTCCAAGTTTGAGTGGACAGAAGAATGTTCCCAGGCTTTTGAACAGTTAAAGATGCAGCTTACCTCATCGCCTCTGCTTCAGAGTCCCCGGCCAGGAGAGGTTCTTTTCTTGTACCTAGGGGTTGGCCCTGAGGCCGTCAGCTCCATTCTTCTTCGGGAAGAAGGCAGAAAGCAATTCCTGATCTACTACGTCAGCCATATTCTGAAGAGTGCTGAGACGCGGTATCCGATCTTGGAGAAGTTAGCTTTGGCACTGGTCATGTCAGCTCGCAGGCTTCGCCCATACTTTCAAGCACATTCAATACAAGTCATCACCGATCAACCTTTGAAGGGAGTGTTGGAAAGGCCCGAGCATTCCGGCAGGCTAGCTAAGTGGGCAATAGAGCTAAGTGAATTTGAAATTTCTTATGTGCCCAAGACAGCCATCAAAGCTCAAGTCCTAGCAGATTTTCTGATTGACATGCCAGAGTCCAGTTCTGATCAGGCAGAAAGGTCACCTTTGGCTTGGACCATCTATGTTGATGGTGCCTCAGGCAGAAGTTCTTCTGGAGCAGGAGTGGTTCTCATCAATCCAAATGGAATCAAGCTGGAGCAGGCCATCAAGTTTTACTTTCCAGTAACCAACAACCAGGCTGAATATGAATCTCTGCTAGCAGGCTTGAGGCTCGCAAGGGAATTAGGGATCGATCATGTTCACATCAGAACCGATTCTCTGGTAATGGCGTCGCAAGACCTCGGCAACTTCGAACATATCCCCAGAGCAGAGAATGAGGAGGCCTATTTTCTTTCTAAGCATGGGATGCCTTCAGGAGGCACAACTTCCGAGCTCTTCCGCCCGGCAGTGGTGGAAGGAGATTTGATGCAGGTAGATCAGCGCGCCTCTTGGATGGACCCATTCATCCTTTATCTGTCAACAGGAAATTATCATCATACAGTTAGAGACAAGAAAAAGTTCAGAATAAAAGCAGCTCACTACTTTCTAGTGGCGGGAATCCTTTATAGAAAGACCTTCCTCTCAACCATGGCCCGATGTGTTTCAGAAGAAGAAGCTCACACCATTTTGCAAGAAGTTCATTCAGGAGAGTGTGGAAGTCACTCTGGAGCAAGAACTCTTGAAAGACGAGTCCTGCGGCAAGGGTATTTCTGGCCCACAATGAAGAAAGACTCAGAGATCTACGCCAGAAGGTGTGTTCAATGCCAGAAGTTTGCTCCGCTTCAGCACCAAGCAGCTCAGTCCCTCAGGTCGATTGCAACTCCTTGGCCCTTTGCGGTTTGGGGAATGGATCTCATTGGTCCTTTTCCCTTTGCAAGCGGGCAACGGCGTTTTATCATCGTAATGATCGACTACTTCAGCAAGTGGATCGAAGCCAAGGCATTGGCTAAGACAACTACTCAGATCGTCAAGAACTTCATTTGGGGAGAAATTGTATGCCGGCACGGGATACCAATGACAATAATCACTGACAATGGGCCACAGTTCAACAATTCAGAGATGATAGATTTTTGCAGGCAGATCGGAACAGAGCTGCGTTTTGCATCAGTTCATCATCCCAGAAGCAATGGTCAGGTGGAAGCTGCTAACAAGCAGATCCTCAACTTGCTCAAGAAGAAAGTGCAGAATCTCAAGGGCAGTTGGGCTGATCAGCTTCCATCAGTCCTCTGGTCCCTTAGGACAACACCATCATCCGCAACCGGGGAGACTCCTTTCAAACTCTCTCATGGCTCAGAGGCACTCATCCCGATTGAGTTTGAAGTCCCGTCGCCCTGAGTGCTGCTTGCAAGAGAAGGTGTCGATGATTGGGCTGAGTTGAATAATGAGGAGATGAGGTTCAGCTTGGAACACATCGAGGAGGTCAGAGATCAAGCAGCCATAAGGCAGGAAGAGGTCAAAAGGAGGATGGCCCGTTACTTCGATCAGAATGTAAGGATCAAACACTTCCAAGTGGGAGATCTAGTTCTAAAGAAGGTTGATGCTGCTGCAAGAGCTGGTTCGGTTGGAAAGCTTAATCCGAATTGGGCCGGCCCTTTTGTCGTCAAGGAAGCGTTAAAAAGCGGCGCTTACCGCTTGCAGACTCACGAAGGAGAGGATATACCGCACACCTGGAACGGAGATGATCTCAAGCGGTTCTATTCTTAAAACCTCCTTTTTCTACTTTGTATATCCTCTTCAAGAACTATTATGAATGGAAACTGCTTGCTAACACTTCTTCGAGTGTTTTTGTTGTAATCATAACAGATAAAGTGCTAGAGAGATTTCAAAAACGGTTCTACACTCAAACTTTCTTCTTCCTTATGTTTGCTTTGCGAATATGTTTAAGAATCCATACTGACACCTTTTTCTAGTGTTTTCTCTCTCTCCCAAAGACCTATAACGGTTCCCTGATACCAGGAGACATCGCCGAGTTCAGCTAGACCTCCCCTAGAGCCGTTGTCATTAGCGTAACACCACGAAGACCACGTGTTGCGAGGAGATTTCGCACCGTGTAGTGGGAGCTTGCAGGCTCTAGCGCGGTTGGATTCTGGACTTCGGATCCCGGCAGGTACCTGACCCCACCTTTGCATTATGGAGGGCAAGGTGGGTGTAAAGCTCTACCATGCCGCTTTAGGGATATTGTTACAACTTCGATGATCACATGAGGAAAGTATGTCCGTTCCGGCTCACCTGCACGCGGGTCATCTTAGCTTGTAACTCTCGAACACTCCATGGTACCCTCAAGCAGTGCCTGCAGGAGACCCACAGTTTAGACTGTACTCCAGGCAAGAGGGCATGGAACCGTTCTGCCAAATGAGGATCTTGCTTTTTGCAGGGAATATTATGCGGACTGGTTTTCTCTGTCCGCGCAGTCCGCCTATTTGGGTTGATCTTATAGCTTGTAGCCCGGTGAGGAAAGTATGCCGTTCAGGCTCACCTGCCCACCTGGTCGCAAGCTATAGATCATTTCTATCGTTGGCGAACTGGTTTTCTCTGTCCGCGCAGTCCGCCTGCTTGGGTTGATCTTATAGCTTGTAGCCCGGTGAGGAAAGTATGCCGCTAAGGCTCACCTGCCCACCTGGTCGCAAGCTATAGATCATTTCTATCGTTGGCAGACTCGATTCGTTATCCGCATAATTCGAAGCTTTGGGATTGCAAGCTGGTTATCTTTAGCGGATTGGTTTTCTGTATCCCCTCAGTCCGCAGGGTAGTTTATAGATCATATCTACAATGAACAGATTGGTTAACTGTATCTGCTCAGTTCGCAGAATGATTTTCATGTTATACAAGTTTGATTTATTATAAGCGGATTAGTTTTCTGTATCTGCTCAGTCCGCGGAATGGTTTTCGCATTATTTGTCAAGTTAACAATCAATGTGCTTTTATATTACGTGCGGTCTGGCTTGCGGACTACAACTATAACTCAAGTACCCCTAGCATTATCAGCTGGCTGTTCTCTGAGGCGGATACTGAATAAGTTGATGTCTAAATTCTTTAATCAACCAGGTTCACTATAAATAATCATGCGGACTGCAAGTGAAACTCGATAGAGTCCGCCTGAGTTACTTGGTCCAAAGTGGAACAATATTCTCTAATCAGCAAAGGCTCAGGTTTATCAAGCGTGTTGTGCGGACTGCTAAGTCTCGGTGCGGTGAGCGTGGAATAATAAATCTCTAATCAGCAAAGAGAGCATTGCAGAAAGCACACATGCCAAAAAATATCCTTTCCATTTCATCAAAAAATTTTTACATCATTCAATATATTCGGCGGACTGCAATCTTGCGTCCGCCACTTTTTACAAAAAACAAAATATGTACATATGCATTGATCAATCAGTCCGCTGTCTCTTCTCAGGAGGTGCAGGGCTGTCACCGATAATGTCGACATCTGGAGAATAGCCCCCCGAGCTGCTCCCGCTGCTACCTGATCCTGTACCAGTGGCGGACCCGCTATGCGAGCTCCCAGTAGCAGAGGAAGAGGCAGAGGTGTCGGACTCGGCGGACAGCTCCTCTCCTTGTCGGCTCGATGCAGCATCGTCCGCATTCTCCCTGACACCTTGCTCTTCGCCTTGCGAGCCTCCTTCTTTTTCTTCTTCTTCTTCTTCTTCTTCGTCGTCTTCATCCTCATCTTCGCCTTCCTCAATGACATCCTTTCCTTTCCTAGCTCTCTCCATCGCTGCAACCTGAGGGGCCAGCTCTGGGAAGATCTCCAGAAAAGGGACGCCCTCCACTCCTTCCTTCATGAGGCCGTCGCGGGCAAGTCGCTCCACAGCAACCTCAACAGTCTCCATCACAAAAGGGAGCGTGGCGGCCTGGAATCTTTTGTTCTCCAAGTCATAGGCGACCTGCGAAAGACAATTACAAACATCAGACAGATCGCGGCGGATAAAAAATCTAGACCGCGTCAAATGCAACTCACCGCCAGCTCCTCTCTTTGCCGAGCATTCCTTTCTCCCATCCGCGCGTTCCTTTCCTTCAGCACTTTGTTATCCTTCTGAAGCTGTTCATTCTGCCTCAACAGGTCTCTGGCCAGAGTGGCAACATAGTGATTTATCACCGCGCTGTTCGCAGAGGCCTGAGAGGCCAGCAGAGGGAGGTCGGCGGCGGGCAGTTTCTTGAGGTCGCTCAGATTGCGCTTTCCATACAGCGCGGAGATCGCGATATGCGCGTGGCGTGATATCCGCGGACTCTTCCACGAAGGAAGCGCGGTGGATATGCGAACATGTTTGTTTTTACTGTGCCAATGGACCATGGGGTTCCCCCTGAGGTCCTTCTGGCTGATACCGAAGCCAGCCATTGAGAAACTTTCTGAGGAAGAGTAGTCCGCTGCGGGATCCCCTTCCTCCTTCCTCTTTCTAGCGACTGCTTCCTTCTTCTCCCTTTGTGTAGGAGTGAAGCCGCTGGGGGTCTGCGGCAAGTTAGCGGGCACCGCTAAGGTCGCTGCAAGAAGAGAACTAGAGTTTAACAGCATGGTCGCGGCGGATACAAAAGCTGAGTCCGCAAAATTACTTACTGTCCTCAGGCAAGATGTCCGCCAAGCTCGCCAGCAGCGGAAGGTAGTATTCAATGTCAAGCCTGGCATTCGCTAGGAACTCGACGATTGCGGACTCCAGGTGGTCAAACTGTACATTTTTGAAGACAGAGTCCGCGCGCACCTGCGGATACGTGTGCGCGAACCCAAGGTCGCCCTCAAAAATTAAAAACCTCGAGGTCCAGTTGTGGATCTTGTTTGGAAGACCCACTACCTTCATCCCCCTGCAGTAGAAGTAGATTACTCCCTTATAGGGGCGACCTCCGGAGGCAGTTATAGAGCGGACAGAGAATATTTTGCGGAAGATGTTCATTGAGAAGGCAATCTTTTCAGATCGCAGATAAGAGATGTAGCTGCAGATCGCAGCAAGGGTATTCGGCGCGAGCTGGCCAGGGACCATCCCGTAGTGCTCGAAAATTGCTGCGAGCTCCCATAGGAGCGGGAACCTGAATCCGCTATCGAAATGATCAACGGGAATGGCGATCTGGGTCGCCGTCGAGAAATTCAACCTTTCCTGATGAGCGGGCAGGCGGACGAGTATGTTCGAGTCCGCCATCTTCTTTTCGATGAAGGCAGCCAAGTCAGCCTCCGTCAAAGTACATTTTCTGTGATCGACAGAGTGGAAGGCGACTGCAGCATCAGTGCGCGCGGACACCATGTTGCAGGCCGCAGGATTCCGTTTACTTCAGCAATTCCCTACATAAAGAAAGCAGAAGGCAGTATTTATAGATAAAGTTTCTGACAGCTTTTTGGCCATTCCGCGAAGGTCGCATATTCAATCCGCACAGTCCGCAAAGAATTAAAAAGAAGCCAAACAAATAACGCGGATACAAAGGCAAATTAACATTCCAAGGGAAATTCAGGGCCAAGTTGTGGCCGTCGCAGTTTCCTATCCGCCCAGGTCGCATATTTTCCCACCTGCAGGTTAAATAACGAGAAGCAGACACAGCATGAATTCGCACAAATCGCCACGTCACAAGAATTAAACTACATGAATAGTGGATATATAATCTGAGTCCGCACAGATCAAATAAAATTCAGTTCACAGCACAGCATTATTTGGAGCGATCATGCAAACAATATACATTCAATCAGATAAAAGTTCAAGAAATTGCGGACTCAGCGGTCCCTATTGTCAGTCCGCGCCGGCTTTTCTGCTCTGTCCCTGCATAGATGAGCCGCCTGATCGCTTATCTGAAGAATTTCACTGTATACGCGGCAGAGATGATGATGGATGACGTTTATAGTCCGGTGCATATGGGCGGCTTCCCGGTCAACTCGACTGAGAGGCACCATTGGCTCCGCTGCCGGCCTCGGCTCCTCATCCGCAGCGCGTGGGATACCACCTGCCGGTGCGGCGATCTCCGAAGCCGCGCGATCTGACGCCCGCGGTCTCTGCTCAGCGACCTCAGCAGTCCGCTTCTCTTTTCCTTCACGAGCCGACGCCAAGTGCTTGCCTCTGTAGTATCGGACGTCATCCGCGAGCTTTTTCTTTTCCCTTTCAGACCTCTCCAGCGCCCGCGAGATGCTGGCGACCTGGTCTTTGAGGGCCTTCTCGCGTTCCGCAGACGCTTTCTCACGCGCCGCGGACGCCCTCTCGCGCTCCGCCACTTTCTCTAACTCTGCTTTGACACATTGCATTTCAGCTTCAAATTTCTTCTCTAACTCTTTTATCGTGCTCAGGCTGGGCGGCTCGTCTTCCGCGGACTCCACGTGTGAGACCGCGTCGGCACCAGTGTTGGGTGTGACCACGATCTCGCCACTCTCGATGGAGCCCGGCAGCGACTTTCTACCTGCAGCAAATAAAGTCAACTTCGCATTCAAAGGCAGTTCGCGGCGGACAAAAAGAAAGGATAAAAGATCACTTTCAGATATAGCGGCAGCGAGTTTCCGACTATCGAAGATGATTGGCCACCTAGCCCGCTCTGGGTCAAAGGCGCTTAACCGTTTTTTCCATTCGCGGTGAACCCTTGCTCTTCTTTCGGCAGCCGCACTTGTTGAGACCACGATATCGTCCGTCTTGGTGATAATTTTGATCGGTCTTGACGTCCGCGGCGGCGACCTGTAAAGCCACTTGCGCTGAAAGTATTTGGGCGCCGGCTGAAGTTTACCTGACCGCATCAGCTCCGCAGCAACCCGCAGATCCTCAGCGGCTTTGTCCGCCGCGGCCTGCGGCGAGGCTGCCCCGACCGCAGCAACATGAGCAACGATTTGCTTCTTTTGCTCCTCTATCTTCTCCTTCAGCCTCTCCCTCTCCTCTTCCTCCGCAGCGGACAAGGAAGGGAGTTCGTCACCCTTATCTCCAGCGGTTTCCGCCTCGTTCTGCTGCAGCACAACCAGCAAGGAGTCCTGGATTAAATCAAGTTGATCGACGTCTATGGAATCAAATATCTCATCCGTGGAAAGACTGACCGTTGAGAGGGAATTCTCTCCCTGGATTTGGGCCTCCGGAGTAACCAGATCGCCGTCCGGAACTTCTTTTTCGCGCGGCCTGTGTTGTAAGTCCGCCGCCCCAGTCCGCTTAGAGACGTTCTTCTCCTTCATTGAGCGGAGCTTCTTCTCAACCCGCTCGGCGACGGTCGCTCCGTCTCTCTTCCTCTTCTTCTTCTTGGCGGTCTTCTCTGCAGCATCCGCGGCGGACCCCCCTAAATCGGGCTGGTCAGCGCGGACAGGTTCAGGATTCACAGCAGACAATGCCTTTGAGGGCACGTCGTCCCCTACATCAGTCCGCCGGTCCTCTTCGTCCAAGTCAACGATTTGCACCGAGGCATTGGGAGAAGATATGTCAGTCTCCATATGTTCGCCAGCAGTGTCCGCCGATGTGGCGGTTTTATGAGAAGGGGCGGAATCCGACATGGTTGCCATCTTCTCACTCCTCAACGGTTCGGCGTCGACTACGGCATCCTTGCGAGCAGAAACATCGACGTGGCGGACTGCTCTGTCCGCAGGCTTCTGGCTCTGGGAACTCTCCCCTATGGAGCGGACAGGATCTTTTCCTGTCGACCTCTTTACAATCTTTTTGGTCTTCATAGGCGTTGTATGCTAAAGGTCGCCTTTTGCAGTAACGCTAGACAAGAAAGCTCCAAGTCTTGCCATGCCGGACTGGAAAGTTGAGACCGCAAGTGGTGAGTAGCGCCCTGTATCGATCAAGATTCTCTACAGATCCAGACCCTCCAGCGTTATTTATAGCGGTGGCGGGGTTTTCGAGATTTGCGGACTCAGCGGTTAAGAAAACATTTTCGAAGATTTCTGGAAACTTAAAAATGTGCGGGGATTATGTTAACCCCTCAGTCCGCAACATACTCCAAGATTCCAAAACCCCCTTTCAGCAGGCGCGGACGCACGTTGTCCGTCCGCCCAGTCCGGCAATAGCACCAGAGGCGCCATGGGACTCCAGCAGCGGACGCAAGGACCAGTCCGCTCAGTCCGCCGGCGCTTTGGGCAACAGGTTCTCCAGCGGCGGACGCAGTATCTCGTCCGCCCAGGCCGCCGCCCTTCTGTAGGTGCGCCCAGCAGCAGTGGAAGCTCCAGCTCGCGAGCCCAGTCCGCCACTTCTGTGCGGACTGGCGTGTTCTTTCTTTTTGCTTCCCGTCACCGCTGCCCGGTTCTCCTGTACCCCGGGCAAGCGGTTATTTTAACCCTGCCCGTTTGGGCAGGCCCCCTATCCTATAAATAGGGGGGAGGTGGTGCACTCAAGGCACGCTGACTCGGACCCAGGAGCCTACTTGTTACAGGCTGCGGACTCGAATCCTGTGCCTTGCGGACTCCCCCTTGCTCTACTTCCCTCAGTCTATTCCTTTCACTTGTAACCAATTCCTTCTTCAATCAAGGGAAAGCCCGTCGCAAGAGAGGCATTCAGGCCGCGACGGGCGAAGTCTGTTGTTGCCGTGGTTCACGGCCCTGCTCTTCTTCCAGCTCTCATCCGCTTAGTAGATCGCTACTCGCAGTCTCCCTATTCCCCCTGTGATCGAACAAGTTAGCTGGTTGTGCTCGACCCCCCTTGTGTTTTCGTGCATCAACATCCATCTCGAGTAAGCACCTACATCTCGAGTAAACCAATTTCCTCTCGAGTTGTCTGTGCAGCCTGAGTTCGGACAACATTTTGAGGGTCAAAACAGTGTCGTACGAAAACATTGTCAATATAAAATTTGTTCATCTCGACGAGATCTACAACTTTCATGTTGGACACTTTGCGTTTTGGAGTCATCCTAGAGCTCTATGTTGGGTTCCCGCGGAACTGATAGAAATAATCCGTTTTTGACAAAACTATATATATATATATATATATATATATATATATATATATATATATATATATATATATATATATATATATATATATATATATATATATATTCTTAGACTTAGGTTTCAGAACCGAACTTCATCTTCTCCGATATGTTTCTCCAGAACCAGAGCAGCAAGTGATAGAGAGAGTTTCTATTTCGTGATCCTTCCGGTGGCTGTCGACGGTGCTCCGGTGCTCAAAATCTTCAACCGAACATAGATCTGGAAAGCTCTCCCTGAGATCTATGCCATCGTGGTAATATATTCCCCGTTTTTTTAAAAAATTTCTCATTAGGGTTTTTCGGTCCTAACCTTTTTTCGGACGTTCTTCTTTATATTTCAACTCCTCCCGCATCCTTTTTGCCCCGATCTACGACATGGACTGATTCAGAGGAATTTTCCGGTAAAACCAAGGCAAGTGGTGGTTTGCTCTCGTTTCTCCTTGTCTGATTTGATGGTAATGGCTACGCTTTCTTGTTTTTTAAGATTTTCTACACCTGTTCTTCCAAGTTATTGTATGATTAACCTTCTCAATGATCACATGATGCTGTAACGTTTTTTCATGGTGAACTCAATTTTTTTGTCCGGATATGTTTGATCGTTCTTGAAGTATCTTATTGATGCCCTTAAACGACTTCGATTTCATTATTGATTGGATTAGAGTTAGCTTGGTTTGTAAATCATTCCTAAGGGTTGATCAACCATGTCTTAAATCTAGTAATGTCAAGTAGAATCTGTCGAGCCAAATCTCGAGATATGTGTTGTTTTCTTGGTGGTTTTCTTGATTGCGGGAGTTAGTGGACGATTCCACCTCCGCAGTGTTTGTTTCCTGCATTAGTGCCCTGTGGAAGTCTACCTGGTTTTTTGGTGTCAGCAGTGTATGGTGGAGAGTATGAGACTCCCTCGCTGTTAGATGGATTTTATATTCGTGTGGGTAAGCCCAAGAGTGATCACCTCGCCCGTGTTTTCCGGTGGTGTCCACGAGTGACCACCTCGCTCGTGTTTTTGGGTAGAGTCGACCACAGGTGCCTAATAAAGGTTTTGTATTTCTTCCTTACGAATTATTCATGTTGTCACCTCATAGCCTCGTGCGTCTAGTGTACTATTGTTGTACGTGACGAATCACGTAAGAGTTTTTTTTCCGATGATGGCTTGTTCCTCTTTTTGTATTTTATTTCAGTATTGTTGGTCTTGGGTTAGTACCCATTTTGACCTTTATTTATTTGGCTTATTACTTTTCTGTCACCATTTGTACCTTCTTGTTGAGGTGTTCTGTCATTGGAATGCCTCAGATTCATAGCAGTAGCAGATAGCAGAGATGGTTTTGGAGTTCTGGGCCGTAGTGTTGGCTGTACTTGTTGCCTCGTCTTAGCGAGGTAGTTTGTTGTTTATTTTGTTTTTTTACTGGCTCGGACATACATTTCTGTTTGTGGCTTCGTGTCAGTTTGTTGATGCCCACAGAATTGCTACTTTTATATTCCTGCTAGCTCCTTATTTTCACTATTTGTGGATGTAAGTTACTTGCTCTCTGGGATGATTTATGCTAGAAATGCATGTTAGGTATTTTTAAGAATAAAATCTATTACTATTACTCCATGTACTGCATAATTTAAAAAAACTGTAACTTGTTATATTTACCGATAGTAAAAGCGATTCTGACAACTATTATAAATTTAGACTCTTGCATAACATGAGTTGTCTTTGGGGACGTTTATATTCATATAGGATGTTGGAGTTAATCTAAATAAATATTTTTCCGCAGCGTATAATTATATTTTGATTCGTGGACTAAATGAGCCACAAAGCCGAGGGATACGGCTGACTATTATGCTTAAACTGATTTTACCTTAAGATAACTTGAAGAATCTTTCTTCATGATTAAGTAGGTGTTTGCCTGAGCGTCCGCATTTATCCCCTGCTGACGTGGCATCATGACGCGCATTTTCCTTTGCTCTGATAAGTTATTTTATGCGGTGAAAATGCGGGTTGTGACAGATATCCCTTTTCATGCCCGACCAGTATATTGTCTTCTTCAGGTCGGCCATCATCTTGGTGATGCTTGGGTGCACCGAGTACCTGTTGTACTGAGCCTCAGTCATGATGTCCTCCCGAATTCTGCTCCCAGCCGGTATATATACTCTACCTCTGAAGCATAGTAGCCTGTCTCTCTCTGTATATTCCCTAGCCATACCTGGCTCCAAGGTCCTGAATGCTGGCTCTAGCTTGTCATCCCTTCTCTACTTAGCTCTGATACGATCCCGAATGTCGTTGGTGCAACCATCGACGACAGGTACTCCTAGTATAGCTCTTGGTGACCCTCGGACAATAGAGATATCTGCATCTTCTTTAACATCTGCACCATCTCCATGGACATCAACTGAGGTCCTGCTCCCGAGGTAGTAGCCTTCCGGCTCACTGCGTCCACCACCATGTTCGCCTTCCCTAGGTGATAGTGTATCGTATACTCATAATCAGATAGGAACTCCACCCATCGTCTCTAGCGAACATTCAACTCCTGCATATCAACATATTTCAGATTCTTGTGATCTGAAAAAATTTCGCAGTGCACACCATAGAGGTAATGCCGACAGATCTTTAGAGCAAACACTACTGCTCCCATCTCCAAGTCGTGAACATGGTAGTTGTGCTCGTGCTTCTTCAGCTGCCGTGAGGCGTATGCTATCACATGACCATGCTACATCAGTACATCACCCATCCCCTAAAAAGATGCATCAGCATACAACTGGAAGCCCTCCTTCCCAGATTGAAGGGTGAGGATATGGGCTGACTAAGCCGGCTCTTCAACTCCTGGAAGGCCGCCTCACACCGCGGAGTCCAAACGAACAGAGTGTCCTTCTTTGCCAAAGAAGTGAGTGAGAGGACTATCTGAGAAAATCCCTGCACAAACTTTCGGTAGTATCCGACAAATTCGAGTAAACTTCAGACATCCGTGGCCGTCTTCAACTAAGGCCAGTCTCGCACTACTTGAATCTTTGCAGGGTCCACTTCCAGTCTCGCTCCACTGATAATATGGCCTAAAAAAGGCCACCTCTGTCAGCTAGAACTGGCACTTGCTGAACTTGGCATATAACTGGTGCTCCCTGAGCTTCTCTAGAGTCAAGGCCAGATTCTGTGTATGCTCCTCCTTCGTCCTTGAATAGATGAGGATGCCATCTATGAATACTATGACAAACTGGTCGAGGTACGGCTCGAACACCCGGTTCATCAAGATCATGAAAGCTGATGGCGCATTCGTGTGCCCGAATGGCATTATGGTAAACTCATACGGCCCGTATCTACTCCTAAAAGATGTCTTCGTGATATCCTCCTCTTGAATGCGTAGCTGGTAGTAACCTGACCTCAGATCCAACTTTTAGAACCAGTGGGCTCCCTTCAACTAGTCAAACAGCTCGTCAATCCTAGGCAGAGGAAACGTGTTCCGGACCGTCAGCCTATTCAGAGCCCTATTGTCGATGCATAATCGGAGCGTACCATCCTTCTTCTTGACGAACAACACCGGAGCTCCCCATGGTGAAGAGCTTGGCCGGACAAATTCGGCTTCCACTAGCTCCTGCAGCTGGCTTCAAAACTCCACCAACTCCTTCGGGGCCATCCGATAGGGAGCTCTAGATGCCGATATAGACCCCGACATGAGCTGTATTTGGAAGTCCTTCTCCTGATGCGGGGGTAGCCCTGACAGCTTCTCTGGAAACACGTCTGCAAAATCCTGTACCACCGGGATACTAGGGATGGGATCCTTGGCCTCGGCCATATCAAACAACAATTGATAGACCTCGTCTCCCAGCAGGTAGGCCTTGACGGCATGTACGGAAGATAACAAGAGTGTGGTGGTAGATCTAATACCTTCGATGACGACATAGGAATCCCCATGCCTCAAGGTGATCCTCTTTGACAGGCAATTTATCTGGTCATGATTCCAATGCAACCATGTCATGCCCAGGATCAGATCGAAGGCTAGCATCCTTAGGATTGTCGTTGGTGCTTCGAATGCCTTTCTGCCGATCTCCACCTCCATGTTGCAGTGGGGAGAGGTGAATAGGTAAGATCCGTCGGGTAGACGTACCCTCATGGTCAAGTTTGTGAATCGCCTCACGCCTTCTAGTCCTTCCACGAAGGCTTCCGACATGAATGAGTGTGAAGAGTGGTGCCCCCCTCATGGGGCAGTTTCTCTGGATATGCCCTACCTGATGACAGTTGTAGGACTCGGGCAGGGTAAATGCCATACTTCTGGGTCTCTGTATCTCCCGTATCTGGAGAGGTTGAGGAGCTATTACCACCGGCTCCATCAGCTCTTATCTCACCTCTTGACGAGGTTGGTCCTCTACCCTTATCCTATCTCTCCCATCAGCAATGCTGCCCCTTCGCTGATCATTTCTGGCTCCCTATCCCTGATCCTCAATTAGCCTCTTCCGGCCTTGAGTCATGTGCAAATCTGCCTCAATCCTCTTTGTCATCTCCAACATCTGAGGTATAGGCCCGTCGGATATGAACAAAAGAGTTTCTCTCAATTCCTATCACAGACCCTTATAGAACCTCTTGATGCATCCTGCCTCATTCGCTGATAGGAGTACACAAACCGGGCTAAGTGATTGAACTCCCGGTGGTACTCCACCACCGTGTTGTTGCTTTGCCTCAACTGCAGGAACCTATCTTCCAGCTTATCTCTAGCCGATTGTGGAACGAAGTGCTCCAACAGAGCGGCCCTGAAATCCTCCCAAGTAATGTCAGCAACCTCCTTATCTGTAAATGTCGTGTCCAGCAGTGTCTTCCACCATCTCTTGGCATGGAAATCCAAGCAAGAGACCACCAAAGGCACCCTCTCCTCCCAATGAGCACCGAATCACGGTCAGAATCTCGAACATGATGTCAAGCCACTCCTCTGTCCGTACAGCCGACTTTGTCCCCAAGTAAGATGGTGGAGAAAGTTCTCGGAAGATGCTCATCCAATTGGCCCCCGGGTTTGGCTACAGAGCCGGAACCTGCTGGGCCCTGAAAGCATCCAGAATGGCTGGTAGAGTCTGCCCCACCTCTGACTGTAGAAATGGAGTGGGGGTCGGGGGAGGTGGTGCAACATTCAGAGTTTTCTGGACTCTGCCCTGTGGTGTATGCAGTGCCGGAGCCTGAGTAACAAAGACCATTTGTAAGCAATTGACCCAAACCTAGTTAAAAGTTGACAATTTACATATGATCCCCCATATGGGCACACCACTGCTTCCGCTGCTTAGTTTCTCCCCAAACTTAACTCCTGTGGGAGGTGACCCATGGTTAGTGGACTTCTACTTTTTCAATCGAGGTCCCCTCTTATACAACTTGTAAGACCCCATTTTTTTTTCCTTTTTAAACCACGGTTTCTTAGGCCCAGAACCGCCGCTTTGTGGTGGCACCATCACGCCCCGGAAGGTCGTCACTACAAAACGCCGATCCTGCCGGCCATATCTATCACAGAATAGTAGAAAAAGTATGAGAGTACATGAAATTAGAACTATAACACATGTCCACAATATTCACATATATAGTAATAATCCTCCATGAAGGGAGAGTCCAAAGCAATGATTATATAAGTACGGAAAATAGGTCTCATGCCCGATACATCAAAGTCCTCACTACAAGTCACTTATCGCGGAAGTAAATCTATAACAACTACTAGAGAACCGGACTCACTGTCCCAGCTATCTGAACTCTGGTGCTAGACTGTCCCATCTCCAAGCGTGCCGATCTCCGGGGCTGCACCTACAAGCTAGGCTCCATAATCCCCTAAATTGATTTGGTCCGAAAACCGTTTGTACAACCTTGGGCTCGCGAGAGGTGACCCAAGCGAGCAAGGAAGGAGGATTGGCGAGAGGGGAGGAGGCCCACCTACAAGAGGCGAGAAGTGTGGACAGCCCACAGAGGTAGGCAAGACCCCTTTTTAGGCGAGACCTCCTAGGGGGCGAGATGGCCCACCGGGCGAGAGGCCGGCGAGACGGACGTGGCGATCGTCTCGCATGACAGTTCTTTCCTCACTCGCCACATGTGAAAAGAGATGTCTTTACCTTTTTAACCCCCAAGGGGATTTTACCTTTATGCCCCAGGTAATTTTACATATCTACCCCGGGAGGTCTGCATATAGCTCTGTAGAACAGCGGAGTTTGGCTGTTCGCAGACCCGCTCCAGGTTGTTTTGGTATTTTCAGGCTGATTCAGAAGTGTTATTTGCAGATCAGATTCAGAGGCCTATAAATAGACCTGTAGAGGTGCCTGAGAAGGTTGTTGAACCTTTCCACTATCTTCCTCACAGGCACCTAGCTCAGCACTGGCTAGGGAGGGGAAGACCTTCAGTTCTTCCGGTAAGAGGTGGACCTCCAAGCTGAGCCCCCTTAGTCTGTTTTCAGGTCTCTGACTCTCGTCAAGAGGGTAGCGCAGGGAGAGTACGTTTGGGCTGCATCATGTTTCACACTTTAGGAGGGATCAGAAAGCTGGTTCCAACATTTTTGGTGCGGTGAGCGTGGACCGCAGCCCTCAAGGAAGAACCTTGAGCAACCACATGGCGGGAGGTCAGGGAGAAGGAGAAGGAGAGGGGTCGGACAACCCGGGAGGATTTGTCGGAAGAGAAGAGTTCATGGCTTCAATCAAGGGGATCATGGATTTGCTGCAAGGATCTCGCGACTGGGAGATTGTTCAACTCCACTGCCTCAAGTGCCGGATATCGCAACACAGGAAGAACTCGTCTCGGTGCGAGTAGGAGAAGATGCCCTGGGGAGAAGGCCGGGAAAGGAGGTGATGGTGGAAGGGAGCGGGAGAGACATGGCGGGAAGGGAGCTGTTCCCAAGTCCGACGAGTACCATCTTGCCAGGAGAGGTCGTCGCGCGAGTAGGTGCGGCGAGACCGGCGGCGAGAGGGTCCCCTTTTTGCGAGCTAATCCTTTCAGCTCCCGTCCCGGAGGGCTTCCGAGAACCCGAGATGAACTACTATATGGGGAAGGATGATCCCCTCCATCACTTGCAGTGGTTCGAGGACGCAGTTTCGATCAGGCCCATGACGGACGCGTTTAAGTGCTGCCTTTTTGCAATCACTCTAAAGGACAAAGCTAGGGACTGGTTCTATCAGCTCCCGACAGACTCAATATACTGCTTCGAGGACCTAAGTAGGAGCTTCCATCTGCGGTTCTCCACATCTAAGAAGAGGAAGAGGAACCCGGAGTCGATCTTTTGATTAAGCAGAAGGCGGATGAGTCGCTGGCTCAGTACGTGGATCGTTCCAAGAAGAGATTTTGGATATACACGAGGTGCTGGGTATGCCTCCAGATGGCCTTTACTGTGGGATTACGGGAAGGCTTCTTCAAAATGAGCCTCACCCGGAAGGCGCCACTGTCTTTTGAAGGCTTGATGGAGAGGGCAGCGAAAGAAATAGCGATGGAGGCGGCGAACCCTGCTTTTGCGAAGAATTGGCAAGGCTTATTGAGATGGAGTTGAGGGAGTCAGGTGGGAGGCAGCAGGAGGCAAGGAGAAGAGAGGAGCCGAGGGCGCCAGCGTATCAAGAGCTTGGATGGAGGCAACAGGGAGGCCCTACCCCAGGACAAGGTAGAGGATTTCCCCAAGGGGGGAGGAACTAACAAGGAGGACCGGGAAGGTTTCACCAGCAGGGGTGGGGGTATGGTCATAGACCACCCCTGCCCCCTCCGCAGAAGGCTATGGTCATCGGCCGGGGCAGAGGTAGAGGCCGGGAAGAGGAAGAGAGCAGAGCAGGGTAGAGAAGAAACCCTCAGGAAGGAAGGCAAGGGAGGGGGGAGGTGGCGTTGCCATATTGCGACTTCCACGAGGAGGAAGGCCACGCAACGACTACCTGCCCAGATTTCTTGGAAATGAGGAAAACTGAGGAACGGAGAACAAACAAGACTGGTACGGATAGAGGAAGTAACAGCTACAGGAGTAGAGGATCGGTGTGTGGATCGAACGGATGAAGGAGATCGCAGAGGAATTGGAGTGATCAATGGGGTGTGGGGATAGAGGCGGCACCGAAAGGCGAGCCTTCACACTATGTACCATCGAAGCGTCGCCTCAACGTCACAATCCCCTCCCCTAGATGAAAAGATTACCTTTTCAAGGAAAGACATGCCGGACCATGAAGACCCCTTTTGTGACGCGCTGGTGATACGGACCGCCATCGAGGACTTCACGGTGTCACGGATCCTGGTAGACAATGGTGTTTTTCGGTGAACGTGATTTTCAAAAAAGCATTCAATGCGATGAGGGTGGAGGCCCGGAGGTGCTGGCGGCGGATGGACCACTGTTTGGGTTCTCAGGGGAGAGGAAAGAAGTCGAGGGGGAGTGGGACTTCAGGTAACCCTGGGAGGGCTATCCCGAAATTGCCGCTTTGTCATAGTGGATGCCCCCAATAGTTACAACGCTATCTTTGGGCGCCCCTTGATCAGCCGCCCTTCAGATGCGTTCCGTCATCGTTTCACCAGTGCTTGAAACTGAACTCAGGAGGTACCCAAATCAGGGTACGGGGGGATCCAAAGGCTGCAAGGGAATGCTACGTGATGGCAATGAACGCCATCTCCTGGTAGGGAGACGCCGAGGAAATGGGAAGGAGGATGGAGCAATTGCAACAGGAACTGGAGGGCGATGCAGAAGAAAGAGAGGAGGACGATGCTGGAGGAGAAGGAGAAGTAGTGTGGTTGAGGCATTGCGGGGAGCCAGAAATGGCGGAGAGGAGTTCGGGGAGATGGGGATGGTAGAAGAGAGAATGAGAGGAAGGTGCTGGAGGAGAACGAGAAGTAGTGGTTGTTGGAGGCATTGCGGGGGAGCCAGAAATGGCAGAAGAGGAGTTTGTGGAGACGAGGATGGTAGAAGAGAGAGAGAGAAGGTGCTGGAGGAGAGGGAGAAGTAGTGGTGGCCGGGACATGGCGGAGAAACTAAAATGGCTGGAAAGGAGGGAGAAGAGACGGAGGCGGTAGGGGAAAAGGAGCCGAAAGAAAAGGAAGGAGAAAAGAGAAGAGGAAGATGAGAGGAAGCGGGAGAGTCGCCCGGAAGGGGCTCGGCCGGAAAAAAGAAGGCCTCGCAGCAGGAAGAGGAGGACGCAAGCAAGTGGGAGATGAAAGAGCTGGGGGAAGAGATGATGATGGTCATCGTGGAAGACAAAGCCAAGGAGCAAGGACACGCAGGCAGAGCAGGAAGGGGAGGAAGAAGCCATCGAGACTGAAGGCGGTCGTGGAGGTCCTCGAGGTAGAGATCCATACCAAGGGAGGCAGAAGGAGAAGATAAAGATCAGCGGCGAGCTCAGCCCTGAAGACCGTGAGAGGATCAAGCCTGCGTGCAGAAAAATATTGACGTCTTCGCGTTTAGCGCCGCGGACATGCCAGGGGTCGATGCAGACGTCGCCTTTTCACCTCACCTCATCATCTCGACCCCAACACTCGCCCCATAAAGCAGAAGAAGCGGCCATCGCCTCCAAGAGGACGGACCTATTAGAGAGAATGTGGAAAAATTACTTAAGGAGGGGTTATTGTGTCTGCCTGTAAGTGTTAAAATTTCTCAACGTGGACAGCAAGGTAGCCCAAACGCCAAATTAATATCTTCGGAACTATCTAGTTCTCACGTTCAACCAACGGAAAACCAAGGACAAATGTTAATCCCAACAAACAATGGAAGCACAAGCAGATCTTTTACACATTCACTTCTTTACAACACGAGGCATACATATCGAGACATGATTCCGCTAGTAAAAACAGCTGTAAATAGAAAGCACCAAAAACCAAGCCGGGCGGACAGCACCGGAGTCCGCCGAGACCGCTGAGGTCGCCGAGTCCCCTGAGATCACCGAACTTAAGCTGCAATCCGTCGAATAGCCACGAGTCCGCCGAAGCCGCGAGGCCGCGCGGACACACCGTTATTCGTCTCCTGCTGAAGCTGAACTGAGGAACGCCCCCTACCCCCTGAAGTCGGAGGACAGATTATTGAAGCTAGCAAAGTTGAAACAGAGTTGACAAGCCGCAGAGCGACATCCTGCTGAATCCGCAGAGACCGCACAAATTCCAAGTAACTTGACCGAGGTCAAAGCCAAACACCTGGCTCCTTGAAGCTATCCGCACGACATGCACACAGCAAACCATCAGCCCTGAATCAATCCGCGCGGACAAACAAACTGAGACCGCAGCTCCTTGCCCAACCCCAACTTACTGTTCACTCAAGTTACTGTAGATCTTCCAGGGGGTCCCCTATTTATAGGCAAGGTGAGGAGTGTGGTCACCGCCCTAGAGATAGAGACACTGCCCCACCCGCGCGATAGCAAAACACCGTCCGCCGAGTCCGTAAGGACTTAGCCGGATACAAGGAAAACTACCAGGAGCAAGGCAACATTGGCGAATCCTCTCCAGTCTGCCCAAGCTATACGGACAAGGCATCAGCCGCAAAGCTTCCGACCACTGCAGGACAGCAACCCCCTTCAATGGCTGTCCGCACAACCCCGAGGCAGTCCGCAAGACTCAAGCCTGAATCCTCCACAATCCATGACCAAAGGCAAGATAGCAAGTCCGCCCGTCACATCGGACTTGGCGGATACGGCGGACAACATGGTCTTGGCACCATGGCAGGAGACCAAGTACCAAGTCCAAACCATCAAAGGCCAATGCGAGCATGGCGGACATAAACTCCCATCCGCCAAACACCGTAGCACAACCGCCAGCAGTCCGCAAGCTACTCGCACACCTGCCCCATCGCAGCAGCCTCCTCCCGGAATCCAAAACCAAACCTCCGCCAACGACCTCCACAGCAAAGCACCTACTGTACCACGAGAGCTCGACAAGGCCTCAGCCAAGCTCTAAGCCCAGTCCGCAACAGCCCATACTGCGAACACGCCAGTGCGCACGCCATGCGCAACTTCCGCGACATGAGCCAAACCGCCTATCATCACAAGCTTGCACCACGGCCACTGAGCAATGCATCAGTCCGCAAGCCTCTATCTGCTCAGGCCGCTCCTTGGCAAAACCAAACAGCCAACGCCTTATCCGCAGATACCAGGCCCATAGTCCGCGGACTTCATGCAAATAACCCGCTCAGAAAACAGCCGGCTTCCACTAGACTTTCCACCAGGCCGCACACAACAGTCTGCCAAATCCGCCCAGTCTGCTAATACTCTCTGCCCAGGTCGCCTGGCCTGTCCCGTCAACAACTTCCACTTCACAAATTTCAACACTCCCCCTTGAAGTGGGAAGTGTTAACCAAGCCCAACAAGCTGCATAAGCGTTCAAAAGCCCCTTTGACAGTGGCTTCGTGAAGATGTCAGAAAGATTATCTTCACTCCGAACATGCTCGGACCAGCAGAGATCCTTCCAACACCTTCTCCCAGATGAAATGGTGATCAATCTCTATATGTTTGGTTCTGGCGTGACACACTGGATTGTTAACCAGTTTGAGAGCACTCTCATTGTCCACCCCGGAGTAATGTAGCCCTTGCACTTCTTCGTGAACATCCCTCTATAAGCCTCCTCAACCAAACGGCTTCCCGAGCAGCCAAGGCTGAAGCCTTATACTCCGCCTCCGTGGTTGAAACCGACACCGAGCCCTGCTTCTTGCTACACCATGAGATGCTAGCTGAGCCGCAAGTGAACACATAACCTGAAGTGGACCTCCGATCATCCAAATCACTGCCATAGTCAGCAATCCGTGTACCCAAGCAACGCAAACTCCGAGTCCCTTTCCATAGAGGAGTCCCATGTCAGAAGTCACCTTGACATACTTCAGAATACCCCTTCGCCACCACTAGATGAGATTGCCTTGGTTCAGCCATATACCGACTTTACTCGGCCAACAGCATAAGCAATGTCCGGCCTTGTAATCGTCAGGTAAATCAAGCTCCCAACAAGAGCCCATGAACACTAAAGGATCATGAAGAACCCTTCCCAATCTCGTCGAAGCTTCAGCCCAGGTTCCAGTGGAGTAGAGCACTTCTTCCCTTCGCCCATGTCGAACCGCTTCACAATGCGATCTGCATACCCTTCTGGCAAATGAGAACCCCGCACTCCTTCCTCTCCACTTCAAGACCGAGAAAGTGATGCAACTCTACCAAGTCATTTTAATCTCGAAGCGTGAAATGCAGCTAGATCTGATATACTCTAGAGGGGGGTGAATAGAGTATTGGTGCTGAAAACTTTTTATAACAATTGTTGTAATCTGAGTGAGCAGGGAAGCAGTTAATAAATTTAATCAACAGAACTAAACTAATCATAAGCTAATCACAAACAATCACCTCCAGAAACAAAAATAAAGACAAGCAAGCCAGAAGAACAAGAAAATATAGTGGTTCCCCTAAACTGGGTACATCCACTCTTCTACCACCCTAGGTAGGATTCCACTACAGATGAGTTGATCAGGTGTCCTGGGCACCAATGAGCTTTTGATAAGTGCTCAAAAACCAAATCAGATTTTTTGATCAGATGTCTTGCCACCAAGAGCTTTTGACAAGGTGCCTCAAAAATCAAGCTCAAACTTTTGAAGGGAGTTTGAGAAACCCATTACAGAGATGAGGGTGAGAGAGTGATGGAAGTCCTTCTCTTTCTCAAACAACTGATAACACTATGTGGATTTGATGGTGTCAAAGCTCCCCCTGAGTCCCTTGAGATTTTCAGGAAAAGAAGCTTTGGCTGTAGGGTGATAGGCCTTCAAAAGTTGATCTCCAACAATAGATGATTTCAGCAACAACTGAAATGTTGGATGTCTGGAGTCTTGAAAGATGTTTGGCCTTGAACACATGAGACAAGAGAGAATCTAAGGATTTCAGAAAAGTTGATCTCCTTGGATGTGTGTTCTTCAGAGAATTCTTTGAGACAGAGAATATTTTGTTCTTGTTCTAAAGATTACTGATGTCCTGTCTCTCTGTCTGTTTGTATGTCTGTGGTGTATGAGAGATTCAAAAATTCTTGTCTTTTATTCTCTAGTACTGAATAGAAAAACATCCTCTGTCAAGAATATGGTTGGCCTGCATTAATTGCATCCTTAATTGCAAAATGTCTTCTGGAGTAAAGTCCATAGAAATATTACTTGAAAATCCCTTGAAACTTGGTCCAGAAATAAATAAAACGGCTAGGAAATCTTCTGAATAATTGCAGAATAACTCCTACCTGATTTGAATTTGAATCTTGAAAAATCCTTGAAGTTATCAAAAAACGTCGAACTGAGCTCTGCTATCGTCGAACTGAGCTCAGCGATATGGATTTATACTGCAACAAAATATCGTCGATCTGAGCTCAAAGATCGTCGAACTGAGCTCAGAGATAGAGATCCAATACTGAGTCAAAGATCGTCGAACTGAGCTCACCGATCGTCGAATGGAGTTCGACGATGTGTGGAAGTTGAGCTCAGCGATCGTCGAATGGCTTCGACGATCTGTCGAAGTTGAGCTAGACCGATCGTCGATCGGAGTTCGACGAATCGTCGTGCTGAGCTCGACGATATGACCTTAGTCTCAAAACTGCAAAAGTCTTGGTCTTGAGGGCAGCTTCCAAACTTAGACTTCTAACCCTTAGACTCAAATCTAATTGACCTTTTGAGCTATACAGGAGGTCAAACATTGGTTTCCTAGAGACATAGTGATCCTGACCCAAATTAGTAATAGGGTGTTCCAACAATCTCCCCCTATTTGGGTTAGGATTACTATTTACAGAGTTTGGAAAATTAAATAACAACATACAAGCAGCAATACAAAAACAAAAAGCTGCACATTGCAGAACCAGAGACATATATATATCATCCCAGATAATAATCAGAAGTCAGAGAGATTGTCACCTTACATAATCATTTCTTTCCTTGCTCTTAATGAGTTTGATTTCTCTGTTGGGGTTGAGAGCTTCTTTCTTTGATCTGTATCATCTGCTGCACCTAAAGTGGTTTGCTGTTTGGCCTGGGAACTACAGCTCAGGATGCAGTTCCATGTATCTGTCAGAATCAAAAAATTTGCTTGACCATATTTTTCCAACTCTTCTTCTCTTCGTTCAGACATTGTAGAGATGTTGGAGGAGTCTCTTCCTTGTTCTTTATCTTTCTTGATATGATCCAGTGCAGCAAGCTCTTTCATCCTTGCAGTCCAAGAAGCTGGATTGTTCTCAGGGTCTTCAAAAGGTACTGGTGGCTCATATTTATTAGAAGGGTTATCTTGAGGAGGCCTGGATGAGATAGTTTCCTTCAATTTATAGGGAAAAGGACCATAGGTGGTGTCAGATGAAATTTGTCCTTCCCTGGAGTATGGATGTTGCCTTGAGTATCCTTTGGAGTAAACCTGGACTTCTCTTTGAATGCCTCTATATCCTCCTCTTCTGGATTGAGAACCCCTGGACTGGCTTCCCCTATGATAGGATCTAGCATGTGCCTGATAGGGGGTTTGGCTTCTAGCAGGGGGTTGAGCAGCTGAACTTCCACCTGCACCTGCATCAGGAGGAGGTGGTGGAGGAGGATGAGAATGTTGGAATTGAGAAGAGCCCTTTTCATATTTCCTTTTCTTCTTCATTGCTTTGAGTTGATTCTTTGAGTACTGCATCCAGTGCTCATTTATGGGGCAATCATGAAGAATATAGTATGGTATATCATTGTTATCCTTGACCTTGGCAGAAGGTACTCTCTTCATGTAACGCCCCGAAACTCAAAGGAGCAAAGGGGGACGTTTTGGGCCAGTTTGGGTTCTGGCAGCAGGCACACGGCCTGGGACACGGGCATGTCCCAGGGCGTGTCAAGCGTGTGTCGACACTTAGCCGCGAAGTCGTCGTGTTTTTACTCGATGATTCGTCGAGAGTGGGCACACGGCCTGCGACACAGGCGTGTCGCAGGGCGTGTCGACCCGTGTCGACACTTAGCCGTGAAGTCGTCGAGTTATACTCGACGATTCGTCGAGAATGGTCACACGGCCTGCGACACGGGGTGGCGTGTCGTAGGGCGTGTCGACCCGTGTCGACGATCGTCCCGGGGAGTCGTCGAGATTCACTCGACGATCGTCGAGACAAGGAACACGGCCTAGGACACGGGCGTGTCCAAGGCCGTGTCATCAAGTCGTCGATCTTCCCTCGACGAAATGTCCCGTGTACACGGCTTGGGGTCCAGGCGTGTCAATGTGACACGGGCAAGGACACGAGCGTGTCCTAGAACCTGTGCAGTCCTCGGGTTGAAAATGGGGGAAAAATCATGGTGTACACGGCCGGCTACACGGCCGTGTCAGGTGGAACACGGGCGTGTCAGCTCGAACACGGGCGTGTTCGATACCCGTGTGAGGTTCCAGGTGATTCGATTTTGACGGCGAATGCGGCACACGGCCCTGGACACGGGGGTGTGCCAGGCCGTGTTCGGTCCAGATTGGCATTTCAGCCCCGAATCAAAGCCGTTCGTTTTCTTAGGTTGAGATCAAACGGCTGGGGGTGTTCCTGAGAGGATATACCCGTGAGTTGACTTAGAAATCCATCACTTTCTTCACTTTCATCTCTCTAAGTCCTTAGAGAAAGAGGAGAGCCAAGAGTGGAAGAGGAGCTAGATCGGCCATTGGAGGAGCTTCGGAGCTCCGAATCGCAAGCCGACTCCGGATCCACGGAGGCAACGCAAGTGCGGTGATTTCTATCCGATTACTTTTCGATGGCGCCAAAGAGGAACTCAAGGGTAACGATCCTCATCTTGAGCATGAATAGCTCTCTTCTTAGCATAGGAAGCCCGCTCTCGCGAGTTGCGGAGAGTTGGAGGCGTTCCTTCGGGTAGATATGTAAAGTCCCCGTCGTTTAGAGTCCGTATGCGAGAACGGACGTAGTCATGATGTGTGAAGCCTACCCGGACATGTTGGTCTGGATCGGTGATGTTGCATTGCATAAGGCGGAGAAGACTCCGTGCTATTGGTTGTTTTCGGGTTTTCTACGCGGTAGATTGCAGCAGGGAGCCTTGGGGACTAACCAAAGGTGCACCCGGAAAACTGGGCGGATACGAGATCTTGCCAACTTGGTGGCCTGAGAGCCAACTTGAACATAACGTGGTTATGTGACTTGCGGTAGAATGGGACTCGGTGGAAGTTTGACCCGCGCAAATGGCTTAAATTGCCGTTGCGATGTGAGCACGGGTTAGATGGAACCGTACCCGCTCTATGTCGTTCGGGCTAGAGAGACCTAAGGTTACGTGGACACTCGCCGTTGGCATAGATGTGAGTCTTCGGCGGTCTATGGCTTTAATTGACGTGACCATGCCAGGAAGACAAATTTTCATAAGTTTGACCGTCAGTGGCGGTGGTGAGTCCGGAATGTTGGCTTAAATTGACGTGACATCGACCGGTTCACCGAGAATGTGCCCTGAGTGCACGGGGCGTGTGGCCGTGTGAGCCAACGTCTGTGATGAAATGGCTATGCTTTATACATTGCTCGCTTATGCTAATGAAATGCAGGGAAGGAGCATCGCCGCCCCGAGTTGGGGGCGGGATCGTTATAATTTGGTACGCAATGCTGACCGCTGCCTTGTTTTGCCACCGTGCGGTTGTTTGTTGCTTGCAGGTGCAGCTGGACCAAGCGGTCAATAGCGGGCTAAAGCCCTTTTTGCGAAGCTGGCCCTTGAAGGCCCAAGTAGAAGTGTTTATGCTTTGTTCATGTATGACCGGCCTGCGTGCCGTGGTTTGTAAATCATGTAATTTTCAAGTGAAACACTTTGTAAGGCCTTAAGGCCGGTTTTGGGTATTTTGTTATAACATTCCTTTTGGTATTAGTGGACATTCATGCTCCTATGCTGGGTTCTTGTTTACAACTCTTATAAACTGCTTCCGCTAGAATGCTCTGTGTAGGACGTTGAGATTGGTTGGATGGTTTCCATACGTAACCACCCGGTCTGTCTGTGGTATATGGCGTCGGGCCCCGGCCGGACCTACTGCTATATGCTATGCGACGGATAGGGGGTGTTACAATTTGGTATCAGACTACTGATTTTGGTTGGGCTTAAATTGAATTCGTGGGCGAATTCTTTTTAAGGGTGGTGAGCACATTGTGTGCGTCATCGTAAACAGTAAAAGAATCCATGAATGTCCACTTAGGAATGAAAATACTCGTGTTTGAGGAACCTGCGTGTTCCTATAATTGTTGTTTGTATTTATTTGGTCGCTTAACGTGTTTTGTACCACTATAGGTGACCAGAAGTGGTGTTGGGCCATCAGAACGCCGAGTTTCTGAGGCTAGTAGTGCACGGATGTTGCTCCTGCAACACCTTTTTTCTGCTGAAAATATACGATTGGTGGCTGGAGCGGTGTTGGCTGTGATTAATGCGCAGCCAGGAAGGCAAGCGCAGCAGCGCGCTCTCTGTGATGGAGCAAGAACCTCTGCGAGAGGCTGAGCCGAGGAGGTGGAGCAAGTGGTTGTAGAACCGGTAGTGCCAAGGAGGGCAACTGAGAGGCAGCTAAAGCATGTAATGAGCTTTAACCTCCGTTATTCTCGGGGTTGGAACCCCATCCTCAGGCTGAAGACTGGCTCTCTAGGGTGAAGAGAGTCATGACGGCGACGGAGACGGAGGAGGCAAATGACCACCATCGCTACGTTCCTGCTGGACGGTGAAAGAGGATGTGGTGGGAAGGATTGGAGCTGCATCATTGAGAGGTAGACAACTGATAGACGTTCCGATGGAAGAGTTCTCGGGATTATTCTTAGCAAGATACCTCCCTTCTACTCAGAGGATTTCAATGGAGAATGAGTTCCTGAAGTTGGTGCAGGGCGAGAGAAGCGTGGATGAATATCTCCACGAGTTTACTCAGTTAAGTCGATATGCTAGCTCCACCATCATGGATGAGGAGCGCAAGACTAATCGCTTCTACAAAGGGTTGAGAGACGAGTGAGGTTGCTACTCTCGGGGCCGATGACGCAGGTTTCTTAACCTTGTCAATACTGCCCGGGTCCTTGGAGAAGGACATGAAAAATGTACAAGCGAAGAAAAGCTTTGGGTGAGAAGAAATCTGAGTTTAAAGTGCCGACTACTTCAAAGTCCGGCTATCGGAGGGCTTTCAAGAAGCATAGGACTTCGGGTCCAGCTCCTTCTGGTGCTTCTGGGGCGACTACGAGTCGGACCCCGGGCGCGTGTTTACATGCGGAAAGACGGGGCACTTTGCCCGTGATTGTTGGAGCGGACGTCCTAAGTCCGAGAGGAGGCCGGGAGCCACTTATGAAGAGAAGGGAAAGGCGGTGGACGACCGCATCCCATTATGCTCCGGCCCAACCAAAGGGTCTACAATCTTGGCCAACAGGAGGCCATTAAACAAGCTGATGTGGTGACAGGTACAATTTAATTTATAGCAAGTCAATTCTTTATATGCTTGTTATGCACATGTACCTTACCAATACTTGCTTGTTAGGATTTGTATTGATTGTGAAAATCCGGCACGAGCACTCTTCGATACGGGAGATTCACACTCCTTCTTGTCCGAAGGATTTATATCACGCATCGGAGTCCCTTCTTCGATGGCGAAGGACAAGTTGGATGTGTTGTGCCAAATGGGTGTTCGATGCGAGCGGATAGGATCTGCGATGTTAAGATTCGTATTGGGGAGTAGGAGTTCGACCTGCGGGCGTCTTTACTTCCATTAGTGGAGTTCGACGTCATATTTGGCATGGACTGGCTCTCGAGCAGCAGGCCCATATAGATTGTGGTAGCAAGGAAGTCAAGCTGGGAGCAAGTCGTGAGACGACTTTTACGGGCTTAAAGGGGTCGAGCAAGACTTGATGTCTGCTCTTCAGGTGGTGAAGGCGGTTCGTGCCGGAGCAGAACTGTTCTTTACACTAGTGGAGGTTGCAAAGCCGAAGCCCGCGTTGGATTGTATTTCAGTGGTATCGGAATACCCTGATGTGTTCCCCGCATATCTTCCTGGAGCCCCGCCTCAGCGGGAGATAGATTTTACGATCGAGCTAGTGCCAGGTGCAAAGCCTGTGTCACGATCTCCGTATCGGCTAGCGCCTAAGAAAATGGCGGAGCTGAAAGTTCAACTACAAGAGTTGTTTGAGCAAGGGTATGTGCGCCCGAGTTCTTCGCCTTGGAGCGCACCGGTCCTCTTTGTTAAGAAGAAGGACGGAAGCTTGAGGCTATGTATTGATTATCGGGAGGTAAACAAGCTGACGGAGAAGAACAAGTACCCGATCCCTAGGATTGATGATCTCATTGATCAGTTAGTCGGGTCGACGGTGTACTCGAAGTTAGATCTCAAGTCTGGGTACTATCAGCTGCGGATAAGGGATAGTGATATCCCGAAGACAGCGTTTAGTACGAGATACAGGCATTATGAGTTTACGGTCATGCCGTTTGGGCTGACTAATGCGCCGTCAGTATTCATGGATTTGATGAACAGGACGTTCAGGGAGTACTTGGACCATTTCGTGATCGTCTTCATCGACGATATTTTGGTGTACTCGCAAAGTGAGGAAGATCACTTCAAGCATCTTCATTTGGTGTCGGAGACGCTAAGGAGAAATCAGTTGTATGCCAAGTTCTCGAAATGCGAGTTTTGGCTATCCTCAGTAGCGTTCCTCGGGCATATAGTGAGTGGAGAGGGTATTGCTGTGGATCCGACGAAGATTGTTGCGATACGGGAGTGGCCTGAGCTTGCTACGGTAGCAGAAGTCCGAAGCTTTTTGGGGCTTGCCGGCTATTATAGGCGCTTCGTAGAGAACTTCTCGCGGTTAGCGTTACCTCTCACTACTTTGACGAGGAAGGATCATAAGTTCGTTTGGACGCCGGAGTGAGCGCGAGCTTTTGAGGAATTGAAGTGTCGGTTGACCACGGCGCCTGTGCTGAGTTCGCCATGTGGAACCGAAGGCTATGAAATATATAGCGATGCTTCAGGCAGCGGTTTGGGTTGCGTGCTACTGCAGCACGGAAGCGTGATAGCTTATGGCTCGAGACAGCTAAAAGTGCACGAGAGGAATTATCCGGTCCATGACGTGGAGTTGGCGGCCGTGATTTTTGCCTTGAAGCTATGGAGACACTATTTGTACGGTGTGAAGATTGATATCTACACCGATCACAAGAGCCTAAAGTACCTTATAGATCAGAAGGATCTGAATATGCGGCAGCGTAGATGGATGGAGTTCCTAGGGGACTATACATTCAAGATCCACTACGTGCCCAGCAAAGGGAATGCGGTTGCGGACGCGTTGAGTCGCCGAGCCCCAGCTCAAGCAAAATGGCTATCAGTGCATGATGAGCGGTTGGTGCGGGAGTTGGAGGCGTTGGAGATTGTTTGTGTGGATAGACAATCAAGTGCTGAAGTAGTTCTGAATTGGACTGAAGTCCAATATGACCTGGCTGATCGGATTCGGCAGGCTTTGGATATGGATGCTCATATGAAGCAGTTCATGATAGAGGCCCTGGATGGGTCAAATTATCAATTCGTCGTGGAGGACGGATTGCTTTGGAAAGACGGTCGTCTGTGCGTCCCAAGTGTGGGCAATTTACGGGTGGAGTTTTTGTACGAGGCACACCATTCCAAGTACTCGATTCACCCGGGGAGCACGAAGATGTACCGTGATGTAAAGAAACTATTTTGGTGGCCGGGTTTGAAAAAGGATGTGGCGCTATACATAGCGAAGTGCCAAACCTGGGCCTTGGTAAAGGCGGAGTGCCAAAAGCCGGGAGGATTTCTTAAGTCCTTGCCTATTCCGGAGTGGAAATTTGACGACATCTCTATGGACTTTGTGCACGGTTTGCCACGGTCGCAAAAGGGGAACGACGCCATTTGGGTGGTTGTTGATCGATTAACGAAGGTGTCACATTTTATTCCGCATAGGAAGGACGATCCGGTGGAGAAGCTGGCAAAGCTTTATGTGGATAATATAGTACGGCTTCATGGTGTGCCCCGCAGCATCGTGAGTGACCGAGATGGGCGGTTCACGTCCAATGATTGGAGGCTGGTGCAGCAAATGTTGGGAACAAAGCTGAAATTTAGCACAGCCTTCCACCCACAAACGGATGGGCAGACCGAGAGGGTGAATAGAACCATGGAAGACATGCTTCACATGTGTGTCTTGGATTTTGGAAAGCAATGGGAAGACCACCTTTATTTGGTGGAGTTCGCATACAACAACAGCTACCAAGCAAGTATTCAGATGGCGCCTTTCGAGGCCCTATATTGTAGAAGATGTTGCACGCCGTTGTCTTGGATAGAAACGGGTGAGTCAAAGTTGTATAAGCGATCGGAAGTAGAGGGTGCTACTTCTTTGGTGAGAACCATTCGGGAGAGGTTGCTTATCGCTCAGGACCGGCAAGCAAAGTACTATAATGCCAAGCACAGAAACGTGGAGTTCGCTGTGGGCGATTATGTATACTTGAAGATCAAGCCGTTCAAGGGTGTCTCGCGGGTGCGGCGATTGAAAAAGCTAAGCCCAAGATACCTTAGACCATTTGAGGTTCAGGAGCGAGTTGGGGAAGCGGCCTATCGGCTGAAGCTTTCAGTGGAGCTAAGTGGTTTACATGATGTATTCCATATTTCGGTGCTTCGGAAGGCGGTGCAAGAGCCTATGCAAGTGATCGCGGTTGATCAAGTGCCGGTGGATAGTGGGCTAACGACAAAGGTCAAGCCCGTGCGGATTGAGGACTCGGAGGTCAAGCGACTACGTAATAAAGAGATCAGGATGGTCAAGGTCCGGTGGGACAATTGCGGTCGTGAGGAGCTCTCTTGGGAGCGAGAGTAGACTATGCTTGACGAGTATCCGGAGTTGTTCCGCTCAGGTACAAATTTTGGTTTTGTATGTCTTTACTTTATGTAATTTCGTGGGCGAAATTCTTTTAAGAGGGGGAGAGTTGTAACGCCCCGAAACTCAAAGGAGCAAAGGGGGACGTTTTGGGCCAGTTTGGGTTCTGGCAGCAGGCACACGGCCTGGGACACGGGCGTGTCCCAGGGCGTGTCAAGCGTGTGTCGACACTTAGCCGCGAAGTCGTCGTGTTTTACTCGACGATTCGTCGAGAGTGGGCACACGGCCTGCGACACGGGCGTGTCGCAGGGCGTGTCGACCCGTGTCGACACTTAGTCGTGAAGTCGTCGAGTTATACTCGACGATTCGTCGAGAATGGGCACACGGCCTGCGACACGGGCGTGTCGCAGGGCGTGTCGACCCGTGTCGACGATCGTCCCGGGGAGTCGTCGAGATTCACTCGACGATCGTCGAGACAAGGAACACGGCCTAGGACACGGGCGTGTCCAAGGCCGTGTCATCAAGTCGTCGATCTTCCCTCGACGAAATGTCCCGTGTACACGGCCTGGGGTCCAGGCGTGTCAATGTGACACGGGCAAGGACACGGGCATGTCCTAGAACCCGTGTAGTGCTCGGGTTGAAAATGGGGGAAAATCATGGTGTACACGGCCGGCTACACGGCCGTGTCAGGTGGAACACGGGCGTGTCAGCTCGAACACGGGCGTGTTCGATACCCGTGTGAGGTTCCAGGTGATTCGATTTTGACGGCGAATGCGGCACACGGCCCTGGACACGGGCGTGTGCCAGGCCGTGTTCGGTCCAAATTGGGCATTTCAGCCCCGAATCAAAGCCGTTCGTTTTCTTAGGTTGAGATCCAACGGCTGGGGGTTGTTCCTGAGAGGATATACCCGTGAGTTGACTTAGAAATCCATCAGTTTCCTTCACTTTTCATCTCTCTAAGTCCTTAGAGAAAGAGGAGAGTCAAGAGTGGAAGAGGAGCTAGATCCGCCATTGGAGGAGCTTCGGAGCTCTGAATCGCAAGCCGACTCCGGATCCACGGTGGCAACGCAAGTGCGGTGATTTCTATCCGATTACTTTTCGATGGCGCCAAAGAGGAACTCAAGGCTAACGATCCTCATCTTGAGCATGAATAGCTCTCTTTCTTAGCATAGGAAGCCCGCTCTCGCGAGTTTGCGGAGAGTTGGAGGCGTTCCTTCGGGTAGATATGTAAAGTCCCCGTCGTTTAGAGTCCGTATGCGAGAACGGACGTAGGCATGATGTGTGAAGACTACCCGGACATGTTGGTCTGGATCGGTGATGTTGCATTGCATAAGGCCGGAGAAGACTCCGTGCTATTGGTTATTTTTCGGGTTTTCTACGCGGTAGATTGCAGCAGGGAGCCTTGGGGACTAACCCAAAGGTGCACCCGGAAAACTGGGCGGATACGAGATCTTGCCAACTTGTTGGCCTGAGAGCCAACTTGAACATAACGTGGTTATGTGACTTGCGGTAGAATGGGACTCGGTGGAAGTTTGACCCGCGCAAATGGCTTAAATTGCCGTTGCGATGTGAGCACGGGTTAGATGGAACCGTACCCGCTCTATGTCGTTCGGGCTAGAGAGACCTAAGGTTACGTGGCACTCGCCGTTGGCATAGATGTGAGTCTTCGGCGGTCTATGGCTTTAATTGACGTGACCAATGCCAGGAAGACAAATTGCTCATAAGTTTGGCCGTCAGTTGGCGGTGGTGAGTCCGGAATGTTGATGGCTTAAATTGACGTGACATCGACCGGTTCACTGAGAATGTGCCCTGAGTGCACGGGGCGTGTGGCCGTGTGAGCCAACGTCTGTGATGAAATGGCTATGGTTTTATACATTGCTCGCTTATGCTAATGAAATGCAGGGAAGGAGAATCGCCGCCCCGAGTTGGGGGCGGGATCGTTATAATTTGGTCAGCAATGCTGACCGTTGCCATGTTTTGCCACCGTGCGGTGGTTTGTTGCTTGCAGGTGCAGCTGGACCAAGCGGTCAATAGCGGGCTAAAGCCCTTTTTGCGAAGCTGGCACTCGAAGGCCCAAGTAGAAGTGTTTACTGCTTTGTTCATGTATGACCGGCCTGCGTGCCGTGGTTTGTAAATCATGTAATTTTCAAGTGAAACACTTTGTAAGGCCTTAAGGCCGGTTTTGGGTATTTTTGTATAACATTCCTTTTGGTATTAATGGACATTCATGCTCCTATGCTGGGTTCTTGTTTACAACTCTTATAAACTGCTTCCGCTAGAATGCTCTGTGTAGGACGTTGAGATTGGTTGGATGGTTTCCATACGTAACCACCCGGTCTGTCTGTGGTATATGGCGTCGGGCCCCGGCCGGACCTACTACTATATGATATGCGACGGATAGGGGGTGTTACACTTCATGGCTTTGCTCCTTGCCTTTCTCTTCCTGGCAATGGTAGCAGAAGAATCATCAGAGTCTGTTCTGAACTCATCACTTTCAGAACTTTGATCATCATAAAGGGCATCAATCTTCTTCATCAAATCTTTCTTGAGCTGGATTGAAGCAGATGAGGCAGCAGAGGTTGTAGTAGCAGAAGTTGAACCAGTGGCAGTAGTGACAACAACAGATACAGAAGGTGTGGCAGTTGAAATAGAAACAGTAATAACAACAGCAGATACTACAGGTTCTGGAGAAGTAACAACAGCAGTAGCAACAGTTTCACTAACAACAATATCAGTAGCAAAAATACCAGTAGAAAATACAGAAGGCTCAAACTCATGTGCCTCTGTCATAAGGATCTCCTTAGAAATTGGCTCATCAGCAGTAACAGAAGTATCATCAAAACTTTCAGCAGCAGGAGGGGAAGCAACATCAGAAAAAACCACATTGCTTTCAGCAGAAGTAGCAGCAGCATAAACTGAGTGGACAAATGAAGTGATGATGCTGGGGTCACAGCAAGAGAAAGGCACAAGGGCCTTGGACAGATCCTCTGGGGGCTGGATAGCAACTGTCTCTGGAAGACAAGCTTCCTCTGGTAGACATCTGAAATATATAGAATCAAATACTGAGAGCAAAGACCTGAGGTCTATTGCAAAGAATGCAGCAGGAGGAACTGGATCTTGAGACACAGCAGCAGGAGCAGCAGTAACAGGAGCTGAAGAAACAACAAAAGCAGCAGCAGCAGGCAGGCTCACTTCATAGTGCATCTCCCCCTGCCTAGATTCAGACATGGCTGGATCAAGGCACACTGCTGAAGGGGCTGCCTGAGAGAATAGAGAGGAGAGCCTGGCAGAAAGGGCTGCCACTGACAGGAGTAATGGAGCCAAGGAGGTCTCCAAAAGAAGAGATAGTCTGGGGGCTAGCAAGTCATAAAGCCTGTCAATAAGGGCTGGAATGTCTACTTGCTCAGTAGTGACTGGAGCAGAGGTAGAGGATGGAGGTGTAGCTGTTGATGATGGTAGTGGAGAGCTGGTGAATGGGGGAAGAGATGGCTGAGGTGTGGGTAAGGTGGATATGGAGGACAGTGGGATGGAGATAGATGGGGTGAAGGTGGGTTGGTCAATGATTTCTTGCAGAAGATCTTGATAGGATGTTGAGGATGAGGGTAGCTCAGGAGGAGAGGATGGTGAATCATCCATGAAGGAATCATCAATGAGGTTGAAGGAGGGAATGGAGGGTGATGAAGTGGCATCTGGTTGAGGGTAGGAGTATAAAGGATGGAATTGTTCTTCTGTGGTTGGTAGAGTAGGGATTGGAGATGGTATGGATGTTGGAGAGGGGCTGGAGATGATGATGGTGGATGGAGTTTGAATGGTAGATGGAATGGGAAGAGATGGAATTGGAGGAGGAGGAGGAGAGGCAGCAGCAGGCAGGTCATCTGCAGGGGCAGAGACCTGAGGGGAAGTGACTCTGATAGTCCTGGTGCCTGAAGGAGTGCTAGAAGAGGGCCTGCTGGGCTTGAGGATCTGCTTGTCCCATTTACTAAAGAGGGCACAAGACAGTCTTTTGGAAGCATTTATGTGTATCCTAGAGGATACCAGCAAAGCAGGGCACCTATTCTGCAGAAAATTCCTAAAATCCTTCCAAAGTTTACAAAACTTTTATTAATTTTCTTCTTAATGAGGTCAAAGAAGACCTCTCCCCAATTCAGGTTCTTCCTGTCTACTAGGGCTCCCATTAGGCAGAGATGATACCTGGAGATTGTATCATGAGTAGAGTGCTTAGCCAGTAGGACTTTCCCAACTACATCAGCCAGGAATCTGTATTCCACAGAAAGAATCTTTTTCAATAGCTTGCTATGATTAGCCTCAGAGTGACCCATTCTGGCAAGCAAGTCAGCATACTCTTCTCCAGACAAATCAGTAGAATCTCCACCAGTTCTTAACTCAAAAACCTCTGTTAGAATTGTTGGGGTCAAAGGTACCTGAGTGCCAGAGATTGATCCAACAATGGTTTTGTGGTCCTGATTGTGGGCAGTGTTGATGCACGAAAACACAAGGGAGGTCGAGCACAACCAGCTAACTGTTCGAACACGGGGGAAAAAGAGAGACTGCGAGTAGCGATCTACTAAGCGGATGAGGACTGAAAGAAGAGCAGGGCCGTGAACCACGGCGACAACGGACTTCGCCCGTCGCGGCCTGAATGCCTCTCTTGCGACGGGCTTTCTCTTGATTGAAGAAGGGTTTGGTTACAAGTGAAAGGAAAAGACTAGTGAAGCAGAGCAAAGGGGAGTCCGCAAGGCACAAGAATCGAGTCCGCAGCCTGTAACAAGTAGGCTCCTGGGTCCGAGTCAGCGTGCCTTGAGTGCACCACCTCCCCCCTATTTATAGGATAGGGGGCCTGCCCAAGCGGGCAGGGCTAAAATAACCGGCTGCCCGGGGTACAGGAGAACCGGGCAGCGGTGACGGGAAGCAAAAAGAAAGAACACGCCAGTCCGCACAGAAGGGGCGGACTGGGCTCGCGAACTGGAGCTTCCACTGCTGCTGCCGGGCGCGGCCGCTGGAGTCTGGCGGCCTGGGCGGACGGGATACTGCGTCCGCTGCTGGAGTATTACCCTTGGCGATTGGTAACAGTGCCGGACTGGGCGGACGGCCAAATACTGTCCGCGCCTGCTGAATCGGGGCTTTTGGGAACTTGGAGTATGTTGCGGACTGAGGGGTTAACATAATCCCCGCACATTTTTAAGTTTCCAGAAAAACTTCGAAAATGTTACTTTAACCGCCGAGTCCGCAAACCTCGAAAATGCCGCCAAAGCTATAAATACCGCTGGAGGGTCTGGATCTGCTGAGAATCTTGATCGACACGGGGCGATACTCACCACTTGCGGTCTCCACTTTCCAGTCCGGCATGGCAAGACTTGGTACATTCCTCTCTAGCTTCACTGCCAAAGGCGACTCGGAGCCGTCAACGCCAGTGAAGACCAAGAAAATTGCAAAGAGGCCGGCAAGACAAGATCCTGTCCGCCTCGCAGGAGAAAACTCCCAGAGCGAGAAGCCTGCGGAGAAAGCAGTCCGCCACGTCGATGTTTCTGCTCGCAAGGATGCCGTAGTCGACGCCGAACCATTGAGGAGTGAGAAGATGGCAACCTTGTCGGACTCCGCCCCTTCTCAGAAGACTGCGACCTCGGCGGACACTACTGGCGAACACATGGAGACTGACATATCTTCCCCCAATGCCTCGGTGCAAATCGTTGACTTGGACGAAGAAGACCGGCGGACTGAGGTAGAGGACAACGCGCCCTCAAAGGCATTGTCTGCTGTGAATCCTGAACCTGTCCGCGCTGACCAGCCTGATTTAGGGGGGTCCGCCGCGGATGCTGCTGAGAAGACCGCCAAGAGGAAGAAGAGGAAGAGAGACGGAGAGACCGTCGCTGAGCGGGTTGAGAGGAGGCTGCGCGCTATGAAGGAGAAGAACATCTCCAAGCGGACTGGGGAAGCGGACTTACAACACAGGCCGCGCGACAAAGAAGTTCCAGACGGCGATCTGGTTACTCCGGAGGCCCAAATCCAGGGAGAGAATTCCCTCTCAACGGTCAGTCTTTCCACGGATGAGATATTTGATTCTATAGACGTCGATCAACTTGACTTAATCCAGGACTCCTTGCTGGTTATGCTGCAGCAGAATGAGGCAGGGACTGCTGGAGATAAGGGTGACGAACTCCCTTCCTTGTCCGCTGCGGAGGAAGAGGAGAGGGAGAGGCTGAAGGAGAAGATAGAGGAACAAAAGAAGCAAATCGTTGCTCATGTTGCTGTGGTCGAGGCAGCCTCGAAGCAGGCCGCGGCGGACAAAGCTGCTGAGGATCTGAGGATTGCGGCGGAGCTGATGCGGTCAGGTAAACTTCAGCCGGCGCCCAAATACTTTCAGCGCAAGTGGCTTTATAGGTCGCCGCCGCGGACGTCAAGACCGATCAAAATTATCACCAAGACGGACGATATCGTGGTCTCAACAAGTGCGGCTGCCGAGAGAAGAGCAAGGGTTCACCGTGAATGGAAAAAGCGGTTAAGCGCCTTTGACCCAGAGCGGGCAAGGCGGCCAATCATCTTTGATAGTCGGAAACTCGCTGCCGCTATATCTAAAAGTGATCTTTTATCCTTTCTTTGAATCCGCCGCGAACTGCCTTTGAATGCGAAGTTTGACTTTATTTGTTGCAGGTAGAAAGTCGCTGCCGGGCTCCATAGAGAGTGGCGAGATCGTGATCACACCCAACACTGGAGCCGACGCGGTCTCACATGTGGAGTCCGCGGAGGATGAGCCACCCAGCCTGAGTATGATAAAAGAGTTAGAGAAGAAATTTGAAGCTGAGATGCAATGTGTTAAAGCAGAGTTAGAGAAAGCGGCGGAGCGCGAGAGGGCGTCCGTGGCGCGCGAGAAAGCGTTCGCAGAACGCGAGAAGGCCCTTAAAGACCAGGTCGCCAGCATCTCGCGGGCGCTGGAGAGGTCTGAAAGGGAAAAGAAGAGGCTCGCGGATGATGTCCGATACTACAGAGGCAAGCACTTGGCGTCGGCTCGTGAAGGAAAGGAGAAGCGGACTGCTGAGTTCGCTGAGCAGAGGCCGCGGGCGTCAGATCGCGTTCCTCCTGAGATCGCGGCACCGGCAGGTGGCCAGCAGCCCGCGGATGAAGAGCCGAGGCCGGCAGCGGAGCCAGTGGTGCCTCTCAGTCGAGTTGACCGGGAAGCCGCCCATATGCACCGGACTATAAACGTCATCCATCACCATCTCTGTCGGGTATACAGTGAAATTCTTCAGATAAGTGATCAGGCGGCTCATCTATGTAGGGACAGAGCAGAAAAGCCGGCGCGGACTGATAACAGGGACCGCTGAGTCCGCAATTCCTTTAACTTTTCTGATTAAATGTATATTGTTTGTATGATTGCTCCAAACAATGCTGTGTGATGTGTGATTGAACTTTATTTGATCTGTGCGGATCCAGATTATATGTCCGCTATTCTTATGTAGCTTTATCTGGCATGATCTGTTGCGGACTGTGCGGACTAGCGCTGTGTCCGCTTCTTGCTAACCTGCAGGTGGGAAAATTCGCGATCTGAGCGGATAGGGAACTGCGACGGCTATAACTTGGCCTTGAATCTTTTTGGAAAATTAGCTTGTCTTTTCTGTCCGCGTTATTTGTTTGGCTGCTTTTTAATTTTTTGCGGATTGTGCGGATTGAATATGCGACCTGCGCGGACTGGCCAAAAAGCTGTCAGACATTTCATCTATAAATACTGCCTTCTGTTCTCTATGCAGGAAATTGCTGAAGTAGACGAAACCCTGCGGCCTGCAACATGGTGTCCGCTCGCGCTGATGCTGCAGTCGCCTTCCACTCTGCGGACCACAAAAAATGCACTTTGACAGAGGCTGATCTGGCGGCCTTTGTTGAAAAGAAAATGGCGGACTCCAATATTCTTGTCCGCCTACCCGCACACCAAGAAAGATTAAACTTCTCGACGGCGACCCAGATCGCCATTCCTATTGATCATTTTGACAGCGGATTCAAGTTCCCACTCCTATGGGAACTTGCCGCGATTTTCGAGCATTATGGGATGGTGCCCGGCCAGCTCGCGCCGAACACACTTGCTGCGATCTGCAGCTACCTCTCCTACTTGCGATCTGAAAGGATCGCCTTTTCAATGAACGTCTTCCGGAAAATGTTTTCCGTCCGCTCCATTACTGCCTCCGGAGGTCGCCCCTATAAGGGTGTGATCTATTTCTACTGTAGGGGGATGAAAGTTGCGGGTCTTCCAAACAAGATCCACAACTGGACCTCAAGGTTCTTGATCTTTGAAGGCGACCTCGGGTTCGCGCACACCTATCCGCAGGTGCGCGCGGACTCCGCTTTCAAGACTGCGCAGCTGGACGACTTGGAATCCGCGATTGTGGAGTTCCTGGCCAATGCCAGGCTTGATGTCGAGCACTACCTCCCGCTGCTAGCGGGCCTAGCGGACGTCGTGCCTGAGGACAGTAAGTAGCTCTGCGGACTCAACTTTTGTATCCGCCGCGACCACGCTTTTTAACTGGTTCTCTTCTTGCAGCGACCTTGGCGGTGCCCGCCAACCTGCCGCAGACGCCGAGCGGCTTTGTTCCTACTCAAAAGGAGAAAAAAGAAGCGGTTGCAAAGAAGAGGAAGGAGGAAGGGGATCCCGCAGCGGACTACTCCTCCTCCGACAGCTTCTCCATGGCCGGCTTCGGTACCAGCCAAAGGGACCTTAGGGGAAACCCTATGGTCCATTGGCATAGCAAGGATAAGCACGTCCGCTTATCCACTGCGCTCCCCTCATGGAGGAGTCCGCGGATAACGCGACATGCCCATGTTGCGCTTTCCACTCTCTACGGGAAGCGCAACTTGAGCGATCTGAAGAAGGTACCCGCCGCCGACCTCCCTCTGCTGGCCTCTCAGGCCTCTGCGAACAGTGCGGTGACAAACCATTATGTTGCCACTCTGGCCAGAGACCTAATAAGGCAAAATGAGGAACTTCAGAAGGATAACAAAGTATTAAAGGAAAGGAACGCGCGGATAGGAGAAAGAAATGCTCGGCAAAGAGAGGAGCTGGCGGTAAGTTGAATTCGCCGCGATCTAGTTTGGCTGTCCGCCGCGATCTGTCTGATGTTCGCAATCTTGCTTTTGCAGGTCGCCTATGACTTGGGGAACACTAAGTTCCAGGCCGCCACGCTCCCCTTTGTAATGGAGACAATTGAGATTGCCGTTGAGCGGCTTGCCCGCGACGGCCTCATGAAAGAGGGAGTGGACGGCGTCCCCTTTGTCTCCATCTTTCCGGAGCTGGCTCCTCAGATCGCAGCGATGGAAAAATCTAAAAAAGGGAAAGAGGTTATCGAGGAAAATGATGATGATGAAGAAGAAGAAGACGACGGAGGCTCTCAAGGCGAAGGGCAAGTCCCTGCGGACAATGCTGAATCAAGCCGGCGAGGAGAGGGTCTGTCCGCCGAGTCCGGCTCTTCTGCTTCTTCCTCTGCTACTGGCAGCTCGCATAGCGGGTCCGCCACTAGTTCAGGATCAGGTAGCAGCGGGAGCAGCTCGGGGGCTACTCTCCAGATGTCGACATCATTGGTGACAACCCTGCACCTGCTGAGAAGAGACAGCGGACTGACTGATGATCAATGCATATGTATACATTTTGCAATTTACTTGTAAAAAGTGGCGGACGCAAAATTGCAGTCCGCCGAACATTTTGAATGATGTAAAATTTTTGAAGAAATAGAAAGGATATTTTGCCATGTGTGCTTTCTGCAATGTTCTTTCTCCACGCTCACCGCACCGATATTTAGCAGTCCGCACAACACAGATAAGCTCAGGCCTTTGTTGATTAGAGAATTACAATTCTATTTTGGAACAACTGTCGGGCGGACTCCGTTGAGTCTTACTTTCAGTCCGCATGATATATTATTAGTAAACTTTATTGATTAAAGAATTAGGTATCAACTTATTCAGTATCCGCCTTAGAGAACAACCAGCATCATGCCTGGGGTACTCGAGTTATAGGGTTGTAGTCCGCAAGCCAGATCGCACAATATAAAAGCTCAGTCGGTCATTAACTTGACAATGTGAAAACCATTCCGCGGGCTGAATAGAACAGAGCCAACCCACTCATAGCAGAAATCAAATTTATATAACCCAAAATCATTCTGCGAACTGAGCAGATACAGAAAACCGATCTGCTTCTAACAGGAAAGTTCTATAACTTGAATGTGAACTCTGCGGACTGAGCGGATATAAAAAACAACAATCCGCTCATAACAGAAATGATCTATAGCTTGCGACCAGGTGGGCAGGTGAGCCTGAGCGGCATACTTTCCTCACCGGGCTACAAGCTATATGATCAACCCAAGTCGGCGGACTGACCGGATAGAGAAAAGCAGTCCGCCAAAGATAACCAGCTTGTAATCCAAGTTCCACCAAACTCTTTGAATAATGAATCCAGTCCGCCAAAGATAGAAATGACCCATAGCTTGCGACCAGGTGGGCAGGTGAGCCTTAGCGGCATACTTTCCTCACCGGGTTACAAGCTATAAGATCAACCCAAAAAGGCGGACTGAGCGGATAGATAAAACCAGTCCGCTAAAGATAACCAGCTTGCAATCCCAAGGAAACCACCAAACTCTTTGAATAATGAATCCAGTCCGCCAAAGATAGAAATGACCCATAGCTTGTGACCAGGTGGGCAGGTGAGCCTTAGCGGCATACTTTCCTCACCGGGTTACAAGCTATAAGATCAACCCAAAAAGGCGGACTGAGCGGATAGATAAAACCAGTCCGTAAACATACAGAAATGACCCCATAACTTGCGACCAGGTGGGCAGGTGAGCCTGCGCGGCATACTTTCCTCACCGGGCTACAAGTTATAAGGTCAACCCAAAGAGGCGGACTGCGCGGACAGAGAAAAACAGTCCGCACAAACTTCCCTGCAAAAAGCAAGACCCTCAATTGGCGGAACGGTTCCCTGCCCTCTTGCCTGGAGTACAGCCTAAGCTGTGGGTCTCCTGCAGGCACTGCTTGAGGGTACCACGGAGTGTTCGAGGGTTACGAGCTATGATGATCAGGTGGGCAGGTGAGCCGGAACGGCATACTTTCCTCATGTGATCATCGAAGTTGTAACCATATCCTTAAGGCGGCATGGTAGAGCTTTACACCCACCTTGCCCTCCAAAATGCAAAGGTGGGGTCAGGTACCTGCCGGGATCCGAAGTCCAGAATCCAACCGCGCTAGAGCCTGCAAGCTCCCACTACACGGCGCGAAATCTCCTCGCAACACGTGGTCTTCGTGGTGTTACGCTAATGACAACGGCTCTAGGGGAGGTCTAGCTGAACTCGGCGATGTCTCCTGGTATCAGGGAACCGTCATAGGTGTTTGGGAGAGAGAAAACACTAGAAAAAATGTCAGTATGGATTCTGTGATTAAGAAAATGTATTGCAAAGGGAACATGAGAGAAAAAAGAGAGTTCGGGTGTCAAACCGTTTTCGAAAACTCTCTTAGTACTTTATCTGTTATGATTACAACAAAAACACTCGAAGAAGTGTTAGCAAGCAGTTTCTACTCATAATAATTCTTGAAGAGGATATACAAAATAGAAAGGGGGTTTAAGAATAGAACCGCTTGAGATCATCCCCACTCCACGTGTGCGGTATATCCTCTCCTTCGTAAGTTTGTAAGCGGTAAGCGCCGCTTTTTAATGCTTCCTTGACGACAAAAGGGCCGGCCCAATTTGGATTGAGCTTTCCAACTGAACTAGCCCTTGCAGCAGCATCAACCTTCTTCAGAACTAGACTTCCTACTTGAAAGTGTTTGACCCTTATATTTTGATCGAAGTGACGGGCCATCCTCCTTTTGACTTCCTCCTGCCTGATGGCTGCTTGATCTCTGACCTCCTCGATGTGTTCCAAGCTGAACCTCATCTCCTCATGATTCAGCTCCACCCAGTCATCAATACCTTCTCTTGCAAGCAGCACTCTGGGTGACGGGACTTCAAACTCAACCGGGATGAGTGCTTCTGAGCCATGAGAGAGTTTGAATGGGGTCTCCCCAGTAGCAGATGAAGGCGTTGTTCTAAGGGACCAGAGGACTGACTGAAGCTGATCAGCCCAACTGCCTTTGAGATTCTGTACTTTCTTTTTGAGCAAATTGATGATCTGCTTGTTGGCTGCTTCTACCTGGCCATTGCTTCTGGGATGATGAACTGATGCAAAACGCAGCTCTGTTCCGATCTGCTTGCAAAAATCTATCATCTCTGAGTTATTGAACTGTGGCCCATTGTCAGTGATTATTGCCATTGGTATCCCGTGCCTGCAGACAATTTCTCCCCAAATGAAGTTCTTGACGATCTGAGTAGTTGTCTTAGCCAGTGCCTTGGCTTCGATCCACTTGCTGAAATAGTCGATCATTACAATGATGAAACGCCGTTGCCCGCTTGCCAAGGAAAAAGGACCAATGAGATCCATTCCCCAAACCGCAAAGGGCCAAGGAGTTGCAATCGACCTGAGGGACTGAGCTGCTTGGTGCTGAAGTGGAGCGAACTTCTGGCACTGAACACACCTTCTGACATAGATCTCTGAGTCTTTCTTCATTGTGGGCCAGAAATACCCTTGCCGCAGGACTCGCTTTTCAAGAGTTCTTGCTCCAGAGTGGCTTCCACACTCTCCTGAATGAACCTCTTGCAGAACGGTAAGAGCTTCTTCCTCTGAAACACATCGGGCCATTGTTGAGAGGAAAGTCTTTCTATAAAGGACTCCCGCCACTAGGAAGTAGTGAGCTGCTTGGTGCTGAAATTTTTCTTGTCTTTAACTGTATGATGATAATTTCCTGTTGATAGAAATAGGATAAACGGGTCCATCCAAGAGACACGCTGGTCGACTTGCATCAGATCTCCTTCCACCACTGCTGGACGGAAGAGTTCGGAAGTTGTGCCTCCTGAAGGTACCCCATGCTTGGAAAGAAAATCGGCCTCCTCATTCTCTGTTCTAGGAATATGTTCGATGGTGAAGCTTTTAAACCTGCCGATTTCTATCTTCACAAGAGCCAAATACTTTTTCAAGACTGGTTCCCTTGCTTCAAAGTTGCCAAGGACTTGCGACGCCATTACAAGAGAATCAGTTTTGATGTGAGCATGATCGATTCCTAATTCCCTTGCGAGCCTCAAGCCTACTAGCAGTGATTCATATTCAGCCTGGTTGTTGGTTACTGGAAAGTAGAACTTGATGGCCTGCTCCAGCTTGATTCCATTTGGATTGATGAGAACCACTCCTGCTCCGGAAGAACTTCTGCCTGAGGCACCATCAACATAGATGGTCCAAGCCAAAGGTGACCTTTCTGCCTGGTCAGAACTGGATTCTGGCATGTCAATCAGAAAATCTGCTAGGACTTGAGCCTTGATGGCTGTCTTGGGCACATAAGAAATTTCAAATTCACTTAGCTCTATTGCCCACTTAGCTAGCCTGCCGGAATGCTCGGGCCTTTCCAACACACCCTTCAAAGGTTGATCGGTGATGACTTGGATTGAATGTGCTTGGAAGTATGGACGGAGCCTACGAGCTGACATGACCAGTGCCAAGGCTAACTTCTCTAAGATCGGATACCGCGTCTCAGCACTCTTCAAGATATGGCTGACATAATAGATTGGAAACTGCTTTCTGCCTTCTTCCCGAAGGAGAACGGAGCTGACGGCCTCAGGGCCAACTCCTAGATACAAGAAAAGGATCTCTCCTGGCCTGGGGCTCTGAAGCAGAGGGGACGAGGTAAGCTGCATCTTTAACTGCTCAAAAGCATGAGAGCACTCTTCTGTCCACTCAAACTTGGATGCACCGCGGAGAGTTTTGAAAAAGGGTGCACTCCTATCTCCAACCCGAGAGAGGAATCTTGCAAGACCTGCCAGCCTTCCCCCTAACTGCTGAACTTCCTTCGGTGAACGAGGGGTAGGCATTTCAAGAATAGCTTTTACCTTGTCAGGATTGGGGGCAAGTCCCTCCGGAGTTAGGAGATGACCGAGGAACTTCCCCTTACTCGCTCCAAAGGTACACTTCAAAGGGTTGAGTTTCATCTTGTATCTACGCAGAGTAGCGAACGTCTCTGCTAGATCTAGCAAGTGCAGCGAAAACGATTTACTTTTAATCAAAAGATCGTCTACATACACTTCTAGGTTTCTTCCTTTTTGATGGTTAAACACACGGTCCATCATCCGTTGGTAAGTTGCGCCAGCATTCTTAAGCCCAAAGGGCATGACAAGATAGCAAAAACATCCATCGTTTGTAATGAACGACGTGTGAGGAACGTCGGGCTTATGCATTCTTATCTGGTGATAACCAGAAAACGCATCTAAAAAACTCATGTAAGAGTATCCTACCGCGGAATCAACTAAAGAATCTATCCGAGGCAGGGGGTAGCAATCTTTAGGACATGCTTTATTAAGTTTTGTAAAGTCTACACACATTCGCCACTTTCCCCCTGGTTTTTTAACCATTACAACATTTGAAATCCAGGTGGGGTATTGCACTTCTTTAATAAAATTCGCCTTGAGGAGTTTTGCAACCTCCTCCCTTATTGGCTCTGCAAGCTTTGTTGCCACGTCCCTCTTCTTCTGTTGGATGGGCTTGCAGCTTGGATCAACATTCAGGTGGTGGCAAGCTACATCAGGATCCACCCCCGGCATGTCTTCTGCTGACCAGGCAAAGACATCCAGGTTCTTCAGCAGGCAGGAAATCAACTCGGCCTTTTGATCTTCAGGAAGCTCCGAGTTGATGGAGAGTTTCCTCTCCTCCCCTTCAGCAATGGGGACTCCTTGCGTCACCTGGGCAGGTTCCAGGTGAGCACCTTCATCAGCAGCAGCTTTCGAGCTGGAAGAGGCTTCTGCGGCTTCTGCTGGAGCAAGGGAAGCTTCAACCATGTTGACAGTGCGAACGTAGCACTCCCTTGCTCTCCTTGGGTCGCTCCTGACCCGGCACATCCTCCCATCGGCAAAGAACTTGATGGCGAGGTGGTAAGTGGAAATTACTGCTTGGTACTTGTTCAGCAGGGGCCTGCCGAAGATGGCATGGTAACTGCTGGGGGCGTCGACCACTATGAACTGTATCTGCTTTGTTGCCCCTCCAAGCTTTACTGGCAAGGTGACGCTGCCCTCCACCTCTTTCCTTTCTCCAGAGAATCCATAGAGCGGCCCCTCAGTGGAAAGCAGAGGCTTCCCAGTCCTCAGGGCCTCGAAGGTAGACTTGAAGAGGAGGTTGACTGAACTGCCCGTATCAATAAGAATCCTGTCCACTGTGAAGTCTTCCAGCACAGCCTTGATAACAACAGCATCGTCGAATGGATTGGCTGTTTGCGGCAGATCTTCTGGACCAAAGGTGACGACCTCCCTTGGAGGAGCAACGGAAGAAGAGGCCACCTCCGCCTGGGTGACCCTTGAAATTGAAGATTTCCGAGTGGACTCGGTCCCTGCTCCACCATGGATGAAGAAGAGGCGTCCCAGAACTCCCTCATCATCCGCATCAAAGCATTCCACTGGAACGTTGATCGGCCCCAGACGGCCTTCATCCTCCACATCTACACACTCCTGGTAGGCCTCAGCTACCTCTTTGCCCTTCGAGGTGGATGGCTTCGACGAGGAAGGAGAATCCTTCTTGGTCAGGTCAATCTTGCCCTCGGCAAGCAACTTATCAATCAGCGCACGAAGGGCCTTGCACTCCTCAGTTAGATGGCCCCTTTCCTTGTGGAATTGGCAGTATTGAGAATTGTTCCTCGGCTTCCACAGCTTCTGAGGCTCTTGCCTCTTCTCTTCTGATCTCCTTTGCAGGATCTGGATGACTTCGTCAAGATCCAGATCTGCAGGGTCCCCCATGGGACTTTCTTCATATTGGCACGGGGCAGGCAAGGCTGCCTGCTGGAGGATGGGAAGAGCCTGCAAAGGCACGGCGGGAGTGGCGGCCAACGGCAGTCTCTGCTCGTGAAACTGTTGATGGCCTTGGAAATGTTTTTTGTTGCGGAAGTTCCTGCCTCTTTGGGACGGAGGCTGGAAATCTGGGCGAGGGGGCTTGCCATGGGAAGAAGAAGCGGAGGCATCCCTTCCTTCAGCCTTGGCTGTCAGGGATGAGACGTAAGTCGGATTGGCATTCTCCCCTCTATGAAACGGTTGACCATGGCGATCAACTCCTGATAGGTCTCTGGATCCTTGGTTGTGGCTTTGAACTTCAGAGGGCCCTCCCGGAGGCCATGGATCAAGGCAACTTTGTAGTAGTCGGGGTTCACATTTCTCACCCCCTGGATCTCCCTCTGAAAGCGATCAACGAATCTTGCTACTGATTCGTTATCCCTTTGCTTGATCTCGAATAGGGCAGCTGGCCCATCCTTTCTCTTCTTCGAGGTAGCAAACCTCAGCAGTAACTGGCTACGGAGCTCTGCAAAAGAAGAAATAGTGCCCGAAGGCAGCTCGTAGAACCACTCTCTCGCTTGCCCCTCGAGAGTGGTAACCAACAATTTGCACTTAATTGCATCTGAGAGGCATCTCAACGCAACTGCACCCTCAAATGCCTGGAGATGAGCAATGGGATCTGTCGATCCTGAATAGAATGGGATGCGAGGCTCCCTGAAGTTGCTTGGAGCTGATTCCCATCGAATTCGGTCGACAAAGGGAGACGGGGTGTCAAATTCTGCAGGGTAGAAAGGGCGGACTGGAGCTGAGGAGTCCGCGGGCTCGGCGGACTGGCGATCAGCAAAGTGGAGTTGGCGGGCAGGAGTGCCCCTAGCAGCTTCTCTGAAGAACTCTCTGAAAGCAAACTCTTCCTCTTGAGGGCGCAGAGGAGCAGCGGACTGAGCAGCGTTCCGGGGAGTTGCTGACGACTGCCGAAGCGGAGTTCGGCGAGCTGGGGTCTGGCGGACAGGCGAGTCCGCTGGGTCCGCCGCGGCCTGAGGAGCAAGCCGCTGGGCCAAGGCAAGCAGAGCTTGGCTGATTGTGTCAAGACGCTGGTCGGTCTGCCGGCGAGACTGCTCGGCCTCAATGCGAGCTTGTTCTATTGCGTCCCAAAGGGAATCTTCTGAAGAGCTGGAGCGGTCTGAAGAGCGGGCTCTGCGGTCTGACATCTTTCGTCCGCTGATTTCAAAACACTACTCGGATCTGAAGGTCGCGTGTTAACTGTTGATGCACGAAAACACAAGGGAGGTCGAGCACAACCAGCTAACTGTTCGAACACGGGGGAAAAAGAGAGACTGCGAGTAGCGATCTACTAAGCGGATGAGGACTGAAAGAAGAGCAGGGCCGTGAACCACGGCGACAACAGACTTCGCCCGTCGCGGCCTGAATGCCTCTCTTGCGACAGGCTTTCTCTTGATTGAAGAAGGGTTTGGTTACAAGTGAAAGGAAAAGACTAGTGAAGCAGAGCAAAGGGGAGTCCGCAAGGCACAAGAATCGAGTCCGCAGCCTGTAACAAGTAGGCTCCTGGGTCCGAGTCAGCGTGCCTTGAGTGCACCACCTCCCCCCTATTTATAGGATAGGGGGCCTGCCCAAGCGGGCAGGGCTAAAATAACCGGCTGCCCGGGGTACAGGAGAACCGGGCAGCGGTGACGGGAAGCAAAAAGAAAGAACACGCCAGTCCGCACAGAAGGGGCGGACTGGGCTCGCGAACTGGAGCTTCCACTGCTGCTGCCGGGCGCGGCCGCTGGAGTCTGGCGGCCTGGGCGGACGGGATACTGCGTCCGCTGCTGGAGTATTACCCTTGGCGATTGGTAACAGTGCCGGACTGGGCGGACGGCCAAATACTGTCCGCGCCTGCTGAATGGGGGCTTTTGGGAACTTGGAGTATGTTGCGGACTGAGGGGTTAACAGGCAGTGTAAACCCATCCTTTAATCTCATTAGAAGCTAGCTTAATCCTTGTAGTCATGATTGCAGTAAGGTTCTGCTCTTTAAATAGCTTTAAGATGTACTGAAAAACCTGGTTTGTTGTGCTGAAGGATTCCATGTCTATGTCGAAGCCAGCATCAAATTTCATGGCGGCGAGAACAGCAACAGACGCAGCCATAGTTACCTACAAAGATTCAACAAACAAAACGACCAAGCGCAAAGGAGAACGACGACGAAAAATGAATTTTATATTAGGGTTCGACGCAGAAATGGAAAGATCGTTGAACTCAGTTCGACGATCGAGGCTTCTAAAGGAATCTGAAGAGTCTTCAACATCGTCGATCTCCGTTCGACGATATTGGAGAGCGTCGAGCTCTGTTCGACGATCGTTCAGAGAACAAAATCGTCGAGCGTCGTTCGACGATCGCTGACCGGAAGAGATAGTTCATACTATCTGAGAAACGCTGAACTCAGGTCGACGATTTCAGAAATCGGCGATCTCCGGTCGACGATCTGGGGGAAAATCGTCGAGCGTAGTTCAGAGATCAGAAAGACACTCTAGACACTAAGAAAAATCAAGATGTTTGCCTAGTCTTGGTCAATTTTTAAACTTTTAAAATCTTGGAAATTATTTAAGACTTCCTCCATCTAACATTCCTAACTGATTTAGGAAGAAGGTGTGTTTCTTTTCATCCAAGGGCTTGGTGAAAATATCTCCCCTTTGTAAATCAGTTGGGATATATTGTAGTTCAATTTTATTCTTTTCAACATTATCCCTTAAGAAATGATGTCTAATCTCTATGTGTTTTGTCCTACTATGCAGGACTGGATTTTGAGCTATAGAAATAACATTGGTGTTATCACAAAAGATTTTAGACTTCTCTAAGTTGTAGCCATAGTCTAGGAGTTGGTTTTGAATCCACAAGATTTGTGAACAACAACTGTCTGCAGCCATATATTCAGCTTCAGCAGTTGAAGTTGACACAGAAGTTTGTTTCTTACAAAACCTAGAGACAAGTCTGTCACCAAGGAACTGACAAGTTCCACTGGTGCTTTTCCTGTCAATTCTGCATCCAGCATAATCAGCATCAGAAAATCCAGTTAAATCAAGTGCTGAATCTTTTGGATACCAGAGACCTAGATTTGGACAACTTTTAACATACATGAGAATCCACTTTACTAGTGTTAGGTGTGACTGTCTAGGGCTTACTTGGAACCTAGCACATATACATGTAGCAAACATTATATCTGGTCTACTAGCTGTAAGGTACAGTAAAGAGCCAATCATTGCTCTATATGTTGTCTGATCAACAAGTTTCCCATGTTCATCAGCATCCAATACAGCATTGGTAGGCATAGGTATTTTCATACAAGATGCTTCAGACATGCCAAATTTCTTAACCAATTCATTTGCATACTTGGTTTGAGAAATGAAGATGCCTTCAGCATGCTGTTTGACTTACAATCCTAGGAAGAAGGATAGCTCACCCATGCTACTCATTTCAAATTTAGAATGCATTAGGTTGGAAAACCTTCTACACAATTTGGAGTTAGTAGAACCAAAAATAATATCATCTACATAAATCTGCACTAGTAGGGTATGGGACTTATGGGTTCTAATGAAAAGAGTTTGGTCTACTCTAACCCTTATAAATCCATTTTCCAAAAGGAAGCATGCTAGGGTCTCATACCATGCTCTAGGAGCTTACATGAGACCATATAATGCTTTGTTCAATCTAAAAACATAATCAGTATAAGTTGGAGAGATAAAACCTGGAGGTTGTCTGACATATACTTCCTCTTTGATGTCTCCATTTAGGAATACACTTTTGACATCCATCTGATATACCTTGAAGCCTTTATGTGCTGCATAAGCTAAAAAGATTCTGATGGCTTCCAATCCTGCAACTGGTGCAAGAGTCTGGTCGTAGTCTATTCCTTCTTCTTGAGAATATCCCTGAGCAACTAGCCTTGTCTTGTTCCTAACAATTACTCCTTGATCGTCCAGTTTGTTTCTGAACACCCACTTTGTTCCAACAATGGAGTGATCCTTAGGCTTTGGCACTAGTTCCCATACTTTGTTCCTTTCAAATTGATGCAACTCTTCTTGCATTGCAATGATCCAGTGTGGATCTTGCTCTGCATCTTGAATGGACTGAGGTTCAATTTGAGATAGGAAGCAGGTGTGCAATAGGTTTTGGTTGACCTGATTTCTGGTTTGCACACCAGCTGAGATGTCTCCAATTATTTGGGAAATTGGATGGTCTCTTGATGTTACTAAATCAACAAAGGGTGTTGATTGTTCACCAACCTGTGTTGTTGTCTCCTCTTGTGGTACAACAACTGGCTTTTCAAGTTGTTCTTCAATATGTTGAACACTTTCTTCATCTTCACTGCTTTCATCCTTTTGAGTAACCTGTAACTTGTTCAAGTCTTCAACTATAGAATGTTCCTGCAAAGGTTCTATGGTAGAAGAGATCTTCTCCTTGAAAGACATGTTAGATTCATCAAATGATATGTGAACAGATTCCTCAATTTTTAGAGATGATTTATTATAGACCCTATAAGCCTTGCTAATCATGGAGTATCCCAAAAACACTCCTTCATCAGCTTTAGCTTGAAATTTTGCTAAATATTTCTTGTCATTATTATGTATGTAGCAAATACAACCAAAAACTCTAAAATAATCAACTTTAGGTTTCTTCCCTTTGAGTAATTCATAGGGAGTCTTTCCCTTTAGTTTATGTATCAGGCTTCTATTCAGCACATAGTTGGAGGTGTTCACTGCCTCTGCCCAAAAGTATAGAGGAAGGTGAGCATCTGACAACAATGTAGTGGCAGATTCAATAAGGGTTCTATTTTTCCTTTCAGCTACCCCATTTTGTTGAGGAGTTCTAGGAGCTGAGAAAGTGTGCCTGATTCCTTCACTCTGACAGAACTCTTGCATAAGAAGAGAATCAAACTCTGTCCCATGATCACTTCTGATCAGGGCAATGTGAGTATTGAACTCAATCTGTATACATTTGAGAAATTCTGTCAGACACTTAAAGTTATCAGACTTCTTCCTTAGAAAGAACACCCAAGTGAATCTAGAGAAGTCATCTACAACTACTAAAGTGTAAGATTTCCCTCCTAGGCTTTGTACTGTGATGTGTCCAAAAAGATTCATGTGTAACAGATACAATATCCTAGGTGAATCACTCTTAATAAGTGACTTAAAGCTGTTTTTAGTTTGCTTTCCTAATTGACAAGCCCTGTAGAGTCCTTCCTTCTTGTATGGGCCAGAAGGTAGTCCTCTAACAAGGTTTTCCTTGGATAGCCTAGCAATAGTTCTAAGGTTTAGGTGTCCTAGTCTCTTATGCCATAAAATATTTAGTCTACAAACAGAATTGAACAGGCAAATGTCTACATCTGTTGAAAGAAAATCTACTAGATAGATGTTACCTTTCCTTTTACCTGTCAACATAGTTGTGTTGTCCTCTGACTTGATTTTGCATAATGCTTTGCTGAAGGTCACCTGGTAGCCTTCATCACATAGCTGACTGATGCTTATTAAGTTGTGCTTTAGTCCTTCCACATAAGCTACCTTCTTGAATGTTACTGATCCAATCTGGACTGCACCATAGCCTTTAGTCTGTCCAAAGTTTGAATCACCAAAGATATCTTTAGGTCCAAGCTTGGCTCTAAAGGATGTGAGGTTGTCCTTGTTCCCTGTCATGTGCTTGGAGAACCCACTATCCAAGTACCATTGCTGGTTAGATGTTGGATAGGTCTTAACCTGCACATAAGACAATTCATTTGTTTTTGACCCAGTTTACCTTGGGCCTAGGATGATAACCTTTAAATTCTGAAATAAAAGACATCCCAGGTTGACTCATATATCCTTCAGGATGATATCTCCTTGGAGGTATAATCCATTCAGTATAAGGGTTAAAGATTTGGGATGAAGGACCCTTAGGATTGAATTTTGATTTGCCCTTGAAAAAATTTCCAGAGCTCTGACCTCTATTCGACGATCTTGGAGCTGCGTTCGACGATCTTGGGTCAGATCGTCGAGCTCCGTTCGATGGTCGACTATAGCAGAGTTCAGGAACTTGAGATCGTCGACCTGAGTTCGACGATTTTGCCTGAGATCGTCGATCTGCGTTCGGCGGTCGTCGACCTGCATTCGGCGATCGTCGATCTCCGTTCGACGATTTCTGCTGGGACTTAGTTTTCTGGGGCAGATCAGAATTTTTCCTAGCTACCTCTACAACTCCCTTTCCTTTATCAGAAATGAATTTGATTGGAGTTGTTAGAACTATGGGTTGGCTGGATGAAGCACCCAAGCCCAGTATACTATTAAATCTGGAGTTCACTGTGCTTGTGATGTCCATCAGCTTGATGCTTCTCCCATTAAGGGATTCTTCAAGCTTCTTGGCCTCAGATAGCTCACATTTCAGTGAAGCTATCTGCTCCCTACAACACTCCAACTCCTGAGAGAGTTTGAGGTTTTCTGACTTTAAAGTATTATATTCAGATAAATGATTTCTGAGAGAGATAATTTCTTTCTTAGATTTTAGCAGGTCTAAACATAATGCTTTAAATTCAGAGTTAAAGTCCTCTGAATTAAAATCAAATGAACTAATTACCTGATCTTCTTCAAGCTGAGTCTCTGAGTCTGACTCTGACTCTTCTTCATCTGAGTTATGTTGTGAGTCATTGATTGCCATCATGCAGAACTCTTTTTCTTCTGCATCATCTTCATCATCACTGGAGCTGGATGAGGCTTTTGACTCCTCTTCAGTCTCACTCCAGGATTCAATAACAAACCCCTTTCTTGTATGTTTAATTTTGCTTGATGAGGGTTTGCCATTGCCATTCCTCTTGGAGTCTTTCTCCTTTCTTCTTTCTTTCTTGTCCCTTCTGTCCTTGTCTTTATTTTCTGGACAGTCAGGAACTATGTGCCCTGGTTTCCTGCAACCAAAGCAAACAATTTCTTTATTATTAATTGACTTGTCATGCTTCTTGTATGATCTCCTTCTGAAGTCCTTTCTGGCCATCTTGTAAAATCTTTTGGCCAAGAGACTGAGCAGTTCATCATTGCCTGTGACTTTGTCTTCAGGCATATCTTTAGTTGCCTTGAAGGCTATTGTTTTCTCTTTTCTTGTGGTTGGTGAGGCAACCTTCTGTTCTTCTTCTCTATTCTTGATGAGTAGCTCATAAGATTTGAGCTTACCCAATAGAGCTTCTGTGGTGATCTCATTCAAGCTTCTGGCATCCTTAATTGACCAGATTCTTAAATCCCAAGTGCTAGGGAAGCACATTAGAATTTTGTCATTGAGTTCAGTTAGTGAGATCTCTTTATCCAATGTACTGAGTTCACTGACTATTAGACTGAGCCTGTTGTACATATCTCCCACTGACTCAGTTTCTCCCTTCTTGAAATTCTCATATTGAGATATGAGGTGAGATCTCCTATCCTTTCTCTCATCAGCTGAGCCTGAGACTATTTCAGAGAGTTTGTCCCAAATTTCCTTTGCTGAATTGCACTCAGCCACCTTTTGAAAGATGTCATCAGACATTGTCTGAGCTAAGATGTTCATAGCCTTGGCATCAGCTATTTTCCATTTCCTGATATCAGCATCTGTTCCTGATGGAGGTGGAACAACATTTGTACTTGAGTTCTCTGGAGGTCTTGGACAAACTGTCAAAACAGAGTTAAAAATATCCTTGTCAATAGAATTCATGTATAATCTGATCCTTGCTTTCCAAAGTGCAAACTTGGATAGATTGCACACTGCAGGTCTGGTGCTAGCATAATCTTTGTTTTGGGCCATGATTTGTGAAAATAGAATCTAATACAAAATTCAAAAGAAAACAGATCTAACTAGTGATCTTTGGGTTCAGGTGTTAGCCTGTGCAACCACCAAGGTGTGGTCTGTTTAACCAACCTGCCTCTGATACTAATTGAAAGTGCAGCTAGATCTGCTATACTCTAGAGAGGGTGAATAGAGTATATGGTGCTTGAAAACTTTTTACAACAATTGTTGTAATCTGAGTGAGCAGGGAAGCAGTTAATAAATTTAATCACAGAACTAAACTAATCATAAGCTAATCACAGAACAATCACAGCCAGAAACAAAAATAAAGACAAGCAAGCCAGAAGACATAAGGAAATATAGCGGTTCCCCTAAACTTGGGTACATCCACTCTTCTACCACCCTATGTAGGAATCCACTGCAGGATGAGTTGATCAGGTGTCCTGGGCACCAATGAGCTTTTGATAAGGTGCTCAAAAACCAAATCAGATTTTTTGATCAGGTGTCTTGCCACCAATGAGCTTTTGACAAGGTACTCAAAAATCAAGCTCAAACTTTTGAAGGGAGTTTGAGAAACCCTTTACAGAGATGGGGGTGAGAGAGTGATGGAAGTCTTCTCTTTCTCAAACAACTGAGAAGACTATGTGGATTTGATGGTGTCAAAGCTCCCCCTGAGTTCTTGAGATCTTCAGGAAAAAAAGCTTTGCTATAGGGTGATAGGCCTTCAAAAGTTGATCTCCAACAATAGATGATTTCAGCAACAACTGAAATGTTGGATGTCTGGAGTCTTGAAAGATGTTGGCCTTGAACACTTGAGACAAGAGAGATCTGAGGATTTCAGAACAGTTGATCTCCTTGGATGTGTGTTCTTCAGAGAATTCTTTGAGACAGAGAATATTTTGTTCTTGTTCTGAAGATTACTGATGTCTGTCTCTCTGTCTGTCTGTATGTCTGTTTGTATGAGAGATTCAAAAATTCTTGTCTTTGAATAGCCATTGGCCTGCATTAATTGCATCCTTAATTGCAAAATGTCTTCTAGAGGAAAGTCCATAGAAATATTCCTTGAAAATCCCTTGAAATTTGGTCCAGAAATAAATGAAAACGGCTAGGAAATCTTCTGAATTAATTGCAGAATAACTCATTAACTGATCTGAATTTGAATCTTGAAAAATCCTTGAAGTTATCAGAAAACGTCGAACTGAGCTCTGCTATCGTCGAACTGAGCTCAGCATATGGATTTATACTGCAACAAAATATCGTCGATCTGAGCTGAAAGATCGTCGAACTGAGCTCAGAGATAGAGATCCAATACTGAGTCAAAGATCGTCGAACTGAGCTCACCGATCGTCGAATGGAGGTCGACGATGTGTGGAAGTTGAGCTCAGCGATCGTCGAATGGAGTTCGACGATCTGTCGAAGTTGAGCTAGACGATCGTCGATCGGAGTTCGACGAATCGTCGTGCTGAGCTCGACGATATGACTTAGTCTCAAACTGCAAAAGTCTTGGTCTTGTGGGCAGCTTCCAAACTTAGACTTCTAACCCTTAGACTCAAATCTAATTGACCTTTTGAGCTATACAGGAGGTCAAACATTGGTTTCCTAGAGACATAGTGATCCTGACCCAAATTAGTAATAGGGTGTTCCAACAAATCGTATAGCAAGCTCTGCCATGAGCCTTGCTACTTCCCCCTCCGAATTCCCTGTGATGATCATGTCATCCACATACAGCAGGACCAAGACTTGTAGCTCCCCCTTCTTCTTGACGAACAAGCTTGAATCCGAGTTGGAAGCAAGTATTCACAGAATTGCAAGTACTCTGCAAACTTCTCATACCACGCTCTAGGAGCTTGCTTCAACCCATAGAGAGCCTTCCTGAGTTTGCAGACATAGTCCAGATGCTTTTCAGAGACAAATGCAAGCGGCTGATCCATGAAGATGTCCTTGTCAATCTCTCCGTAAAGAAAGTCATTCTTTACATCGAGTTGCCACAACCTCCATCCCTTGCTAGAAGCCAAGGAGATCACCACTCTAACTGAAGTCATCTTCGCAACTGGACTGAATGTCTCCTCATAGTCTTCTCCATACTGCTGTGAGAATCCTCTAGCGATCAGGCGATCCTTGAACCGATCAATGCTCCCATCAGCCTTCTTCTTCAACTTGTACACCCACTTACAAGTAACTTGAGTAATGCCATCAACTTTGGGCACAAGGTCCCAGGTGTTAACCCCTCAGTCCGCGACATACTACAAGACTCCAAAGCCCCCCTTTCAGCAGGCGCGGACGCGAGTTATCCGTCCGCCCAGTCCGGCAAGGTCCCCAATCCAGCAAGGTACCCCAGCAGCGGACGCAAGGACCTGTCCGCTCAGTCCGCCAGCGCTTGAGGTATCAGGTTCTACAGCGGCGGACGCAATGTCTCGTCCGCCCAGGCCGCCGCCCTCCAGCGGGCGCGCCCAGCAGCAGTGGAAGCTCTAGTCCGCGAGCCCAGTCCGCCCCTTCTACGTGGACTAGCATGTTCTTTCTTTTTGCTTCCCGTCACCGCTGCCCGGTTCTCCTGTACCCCGGGCAGCCGGTTATTTTAGCCATGCCCGTTTGGGCAGGCCCCCTATCCTATAAATAGGGGGGGGGTGGTGCACCCAAGGCACGCTGACTCGGACCCAGGAGCCTACTTGTTACAGGCTGCGGACTCGAATCCTGTGCCTTGCGGACTCCCCCTCGCTCTGCTCTCGTCCAGCTTTTCCTTTCACTTGTAACCAAATTCTTCTTCAATCAAGGGAAAGCCCATCGCAAGAGAGGCATTCAGGCCGCGACGGGCGAAGTCTGTTGTTGTCGTGGTTCACGGCCCTGCTTTTCTTCCTGCCCTCATCCACTTAGTAGATCGCTACTCGCAGTCTTCCATATTCCCCGGTGTTCGAACCGTTAGCTGGTGGTGCTTGACCCCTCTGTGTTTTCGTGCATCAACAGTTAACACGCGACCTTTAGATCCGAGTAGTGTTTTGAAATCAGCGGACGAAGATGTCAGACCGCAGAGCCCGCTCCTCAGACCGCTCCAGCTCTTCAGAGGACTCTCTTTGGGACGCGATTGAGCAAGCTCGCCTGGAGGCCGAGCAGTCCCGCCAGCAGACTGACCAGCGTCTCGACGCAATTAGCCAAGCTCTGCTCGCTCTTGCCCAGCGGCTTGCTCCTCAGGCCGCAATGGACCCAGCGGACTCGCCAGTCCGCCAGACCCCAGCTCGCCGAACTCCGCTTTGGCAGTGGTCAGCAACTCCCCGGAACCCTGCTCAATCCGCTGCCCCTCTACGCCCTCAAGAGGAGCAGTTTGCTTTCAGAGAATTCTTCAGAGAAGCTGTCCAGGGGCACTCCAGCCCGCCAGCTCCATTTTGCTGACCGCTAGTCCGCCGAGCCCGCGGACTCCCCGGCTCCAGTCCGCCCATTCTACCCCGCAGAGTTCAAGACCCCGTCTCCCTTTGTCGACCGAATCCGATGGGAATCGGCCCCGAGCAACTTCAGGGAGCCTCGCATCCCCTTCTATTCAGGAGCGACAGATCCAGTTTCTCACCTCCAGGCGTTTGAGGGGGCAGTTGCTTTGAGAAGCCTCTCAGATGCAATTAAATGTAAACTGCTGGTCACCACTCTCGAAGGACAAGCGAGAGAGTGGTTCTACGAGCTGCCTTCGGGCACAATCTCTTCTTTTGTAGAGCTTCGTAGCCAGTTACTGCTGAGGTTTGCTACCTCAAGGAAGAGGAAGAATGGGCCAGCTGCCCTATTTGAAATAAAGCAAAGGGATAATGAATCGGTGGCACGATTCGTTGAACGCTTTCAAAGAGAGATCCAAGGGGTCAGGAATGTAAACCCCGATTATTATAAGGTCGCCTTGATCCATGGCCTCCGGGAGGGCCCTCTGAAGTTTAAGGCAACGACCAAGGCACCTGAGACTTATCAGGAGTTGATCGTCCATGGTCAACCGCTTCATAGAAGGAGAAAATGCCAATCCTACCTATGTCTCATCCCTGACAGCTAAGGCTGAAGGAAGGGATGCATCCGCTTCTTCCTCTCATGGCAAGCCCCCTCGCCCCGACTTCCAGCCTCCGTCTCAAAGAGGCAGAAACTTCCGCAACAAGAAACCTTTCCAAGGCCATCAACAGTTTCGTGAGCAGAGACTGCCGTTGGCCGCCACTCCCGCCGTTCCATTGCAAGCTCTACCCATCCTCCAACAAGCAGCCTTGCCTGCTCCGATCCAATTTGATGAAAGCCCTATGGAGGACGCTGCAGATCTGGACCTTGATGAAGTCATCCAGATCCTGCAAAGGAGATCAGAAGAAAAGAGGCAAGAGCCTCAGAAAATGTGGAAGCCGAGAAATAACACACAATATTGCCAGTTCCACAAAGAGAAGGGCCATCTAACTGAGGACTGCAAGGCCCTTCGCGCGCTGATAGAGAATTTGCTTGCCGAGGGCAAGATTGACCTGGCCAAGAAGGATTCTCCTTCCTCTTCAAAGCCATCCACCTCGAAAGGCAAAGAGGTAGCTGAGGCCTACCAAGAATGTGTGGATGTAGAGGACGAGGGCCGTCTGGGGCCGATCAATGTCCCGGTGGAGTGCTTCGATGCAGATGATGAAAAGGTCCTGGGACGCCTCTTCTTCATCCATGGCGGAGCCGGGACCGAGTCCACCCGGAAATCTTCAATTTCAAGGGTCACCCAGGAATAGGTGGCCTCTTCTTCCGTTGCTCCTCCAAGAGAAGTCGTCACCTTTGGTCCAGAGATCTACCTCAAACAGCCAATCCATTTGATGATGCAGTTGTAATCAAGGCTGTGCTTGGAGACTTTACAGTGGATAGGATTCTTGTTTACACAGGCAGCTCTGTCAACCTCCTGTTCAAGTCTACCTTTGAGGCCCTGAGGACTGGAAAGCCTCTGCTTTCCACTGAGGGGCCACTCTATGGTTTCTCGGGAGAGAGAAAGGAAGTAGAGGGCAGCGTCGTCCTACCCGTGAAGCTCGGAGGGTCGACTAAGCAGATACAATTCATAGTGGTTGACGCCCCCAGCAGCTACCATGCCATCTTCGGCAGGCCATTGTTAAACAAGTATCAAGCGGTGGTTTCCACTTACCACCTTGCCATCAAGTTCTTTGCCGATGGAAGGATGTGCCGGGTCAGGAGTGACCCAAGAAGAGCAAGGGAGTGCTATGTCCGTACTATCAACATGGTTGAAGCCAGCCCTTCCCTTGCTCCAACAGAAGCTGCAGAAGTCTCTCCTAGTTCAGAAGTTGCTGCCGATGAAGGTGCTCACCTGGAACCTGCCCAAGTGACGCAAGGAGCCCCCATTGCTGAGGGGGAGGAGAGGAAGCTCTCCATCAACTCGGAGCTACCTGAAGATCAAAAAGCTGAGTTGATTTCCTGCTTGCTGAACAACCTGGATGTCTTCGCCTGGTCAGCAGAGGACATGCCAGGGGTGGATCCTGATGTTGCTTGCCACCATTTGAACGTTGATCCCGGCTGTAAGCCCGTGCAACAAAAGAAGAGGGACATGGCTACAAAGCTTGCTGAACCAATAAGGGAGGAGGTCGCAAAGCTCCTCAAAGCGAATTTTATTAAAGAAATTCAATATCCTACCTGGATTTCCAATGTTGTAATGGTTAAGAAACCAGGAGGAAAGTGGCGAATGTGTGTAGATTTCACTAAACTTAATAAAGCATGCCCTAAAGATTGCTACCCCTTGCCTCAGATAGATTCTTTAGTTGATTCCGCGGTAGGGTACTCTTATATGAGTTTTTAGATGCATTTTCTGGTTATCACCAGATAAGAATGCATAAGCCCGACGTTCCTCACACGTCATTCATAACTAATGATGGTTGTTATTGCTACCTTGTGATGCCCTTTGGGCTTAAGAATGCTGGTGCAACTTACCAACGGATGATGGACCGTGTGTTTAACCATCAGAAGGGGAGGAACCTAGAAGTGTATGTAGACGATCTCTTGATTAAGAGTAAATCATTTTCGCTGCACTTGCGAGACCTAGCAGAGACGTTCGCTACTCTGCGTAGGTATAAAATGAAGCTCAATCCTTTGAAATGTACGTTTGGGGCAAGTAAGGGGAAGTTTCTTGGTCACCTCCTTATTCCGGAAGGACTTGCCCCCAACCCTGATAAAGTAAAAGCCATCCTTGATATGCCAACCCCTCGTTCACCTAAAGAAGTTCAGCAGTTAGGCGGGAGGCTAGCAGGCCTTGCCAGATTTCTCTCTCGGGTTGGAGATAGGAGTGCTCCATTCTTCAAAACTCTTCGAGGAGCCTCTAAGTTTGAGTGGACTGACAAATGCTCCAAGGCTTTTGAGCAGTTGAAGATGCAATTGACCTCAGCACCCCTGCTTCAGAGTCCTCGGCCAGGAGAGATTCTTTTCTTGTACCTAGGGGTTGGCCCTGAGGCCGTCAGCTCCGTTCTTCTCCGGGAAGAGAGCAGAAAGCAATTCCCAATCTATTATGTTAGCCACATTCTGAAAAGTGCTGAGACACGATACCCAATTCTGGAGAAGTTAGCCTTGGCGCTAGTCATGTCAGCTCGTAGGCTTCGTCCGTACTTCCAGGCACATTCAATTCAAGTTGTCACTGATCAGCCTTTGAAGGGTGTGTTGGAAAAACCTGAACATTCTGGCAGACTAGCCAAGTGGGCGATAGAGTTGAGCGAATTTGAAATCTCTTATGTGCCCAAGACAGCCATTAAAGCTCAGGTTCTAGCAGATTTTTCGATCGACATGCCAGAGTCCAACCCTGATCAGGCAGAAAGGTCACCTTTCGCTTGGACCATCTATGTTGATGGAGCCTCAGGCAGAAGTTCTTCTGGAGCAGTAGTGGTTCTCATCAATCCAAACGGAGTCAAGTTGGAGCAGGCCATCAAGTTCTACTTTCCAGTAACAAATAATCAGGCCGAATATGAATCTTTGCTAGCAGGCTTGAGGCTCGCAAGAGAACTCAGAATCGATCATGTTCACATCAAAACCGATTCTCTAGTAATGGCGTCACAAGTCCTTGGTAACTTCGAGACAAGAGAGCCAATCATGAAGAAATATCTAGCTCTCGTAAAGATAGATGTTGGCAGGTTCAAGAGCTTTACTATTGAGCACATCCCCAGAACAGAAAATGAGGAGGCCGATTTTCTTTCCAAGCACGGGATGCTTTCAGGAGGGACAACTTCCGAACTCTTCCGCCCGGCAGTGGCAGAAGGAGATCTGATGCAAGTAGACCAACGTGCCTCTTGGATGGATCCGTTCATCCTTTATCTGTCAACAGGAAATTATCATCATACAGTCAGAGATAAGAAAAAGTTCAGAATAAAAGCAGCTCATTACATCCTAGTGGCGGGAGTCCTCTACAGAAAAACTTTCCTCTCTACCATGGCCCGGTGTGTTTCAGAAGAATAAGCTTGCGCTGTTTTGCAAGAGGTTCACTCAGGAGAGTGTGGAAGCCACTCGGGAGCAAGAACTCTTGAAAAACGGATCCTGCGGCAAGGATATTTCTGGCCCACAATGAAGAGAGACTCTGAGATCTATGCCAGAAGGTGTGTCCAGTGCCAGAAGTTTGCTCCACTTCAGCACCAAGCAGCTCAGTCCCTCAGATCGATTGCAACTCCTTGGCCCTTCGCAGTTTGGGGAATGGACCTCCTTGGTCCTTTTCCCATGGCAAGCAGTCAGCGGCGTTTCATCATCGTAATGATCGACTATTTCAGCAAGTGGATCGAAGCCAAGGCATTGGCAAAGACAACTACTCAGGTCGTCAGAAACTTCATTTGGGGGGAGATAGTCTGCCGACATGGAATTCCAATGGCTATAATCACTGATAATGGGCCACAGTTCAACAACTCCGAGATGATAGATTTTTGCAAGCAGATCGGAACAGAGCTGCGGTTTGCATCAGTTCATCATCCCAGAAGCAACGGCCAAGTAGAAGCAGCCAACAAGCAGATCCTCAATTTGCTAAAGAAGAAAGTACAGAATCTCAAGGGCAGCTGGGCTGATCAGCTTCCATCAGTTCTCTGGTCCCTTAGGACAACGCCATCATCCGCAACTGGGGAGACTCCATTCAAGCTTTCTCACGGCTCAGAAGCACTTATACCAGTTGAGTTTGAAGTCCCGTCACCCAGAGTTCTGCTTGCAAGGGAAGGCGTTGAGGACTGGCTTGAGTTAAATAATGAAGAGATGAGGTTCAGCTTGGAACACGTCGAGGCCATCAGAGATCAAGCAGCCATAAGGCAGGAGGAGATCAAAAGAAGGATGGCCCGCTATTTTGATCAGAACATAAGGATCAAACACTTCCAAGTGGGAGATCTCGTTCTAAAGAAGATTGATGCTACTGCAAGAGCTGGTTCAACTGGAAAGCTTAATCCAAATTGGGCCGGCCCTTTTGTTGTCAAAGAAGCATTAAAGAGCGGCGCTTACCGCTTGCAGACATATGAAGGAGAAGATATACCACACACCTGGAGCGGGGATGATCTCAAACGGTTCTATTCTTGAAACTCCCTCTCTCTACTTTGTGTACCTTCTTCAAGAGTTATTATGAATAGAAACTGCCTGCTAACGCTTCTTCAAGTGTTTTGTTTATGTAATCATAACAGATGAAATGCTAAGAAAGATTCAAAAAACGGTTCTGCGCCTGAACTCTCTTTCTTCTTTCTTATGTTTGCTTTGCAAATATATTTTTGTTAATCGAAGGATCCATACTGACACCTTTTTCTAGTGTTTTCTTTCTCTCCCAAAGACCTATAACGGTTCCCTGATACCAGGAGACATTGCCGAGTTCAGCAAGACCTCCCCTAGAGCTGTTGACATTAGCGTAACACCACAAAGACCACGTGTTGCGAGGAGATTTCGCACCGTGTAGTGGGAGCTTGCAGGCTCTAGCGCGATTGGATTCTGGACTTCGGATCCCGGCAAGTACCTGACCCCACCTCTGCATTATGGAGGGCTGGGTGGGGAAAAGCTCTACCATGCCGTCATAAGGATATCGTTACAACTTCGATGATCGCGTGAGGAAAGTATGCCGTTCCGGCTCACCTGCCCGCGGGTCATCTTAGCTTGTAACCCTCGAACACTCCATGGTACCCTCAAGCAGTGCCTGCAGGAGACCCACAGCTTAGACTGTACTCCAGGCAAGAGGGCAGGGAACCGTTCCGCCAAATGAGCATTTTGCTCTTTGCAGGGAATTATGTGAGGACTGGTATTCTCTATCCGCTCAGTCCGACAATTTGGGTTGATCCTATAGCTTGTAGCCCGGTGAGGAAAGTATGCCGCTCCGGCTCACCTGCCCACCTGGTCGCAAGCTATAAATCATTTCTTATATTATGTGCGGACTGGTATTATCTATCCGCTCAGTCCGACAGTTTGGGTTGATCCTATAGCTTGTAGCCCGGTGAGGAAAGTATGCCGCTCCGGCTCACCTGCCCACCTGGTCGCAAGCTATAGATCATTTCAATTATGTGCGGACTGGTATTCTCTATCCGCTCAGTCCGCCTGTTTGGGTTGACCTTATTGCTTGTAGCCCTGTGAGGAAAGTATGCCGCTCCGGCTCACCTGCCCACTTGGTCGCGAGCTATAAGGTCATTTCTCCTATTGTGAGCGGTTTGGTTTTCTGTGTCCGCTCAGTCCGCCAGCTTGGGTTGATTCTATAGCATGTAGCCCGGTGAGGAAAGTATGCCGCTCTGGCTCACCTGCCCACCTGGTCGCAAGCTATAAATCATTTCTTATATTATGAGTGGATTGATTTTCTTTATCGCTATGGGTCGTTTCTATCTTTGGCGGACTAGTCTTATCAATCCGCGCAGTCCGCCAGTTTCCTTGGATGAATTTATAGATTCTATCTTTGGCGGACTGGTTTTATGTATCCGCTCAGTCCGACAGTTTTCTTGAAACCACGAACTATAAAGATCATTTCTACTATGAGCGGGTTGGTCTTCTGTATCCGCTCAGTCCGCAGAATGGTTTTCATGTTATAATTTGATTAATAAAGAAAAATGCGGACTCTACTAGAACTCAATGAAGTACCACTTGACATTGACATCAGCTGGCTGTTCTTGTCATTTTTAAAGGCGAATGTTGAATGGGTTAATGAGTTGGATTCTCTCGTCAGCAAAAATTCGTTATAAATGATGTATTCTGCGGACTGCAATTAAAACTCAACAGAGTCCGCCTGGCAATTTCTTATTCCGACGGACAATAATATTCTTTAATCAGCAAGATAAAAGCTCAAACTTATCAGCATGACGTGCGGACTGCTAAATGTTGGTGCGGTGAGCGTGGAAAAATAATATTGCAGAAAGCACACATGCCAAAAATATCCTTTTTCTATTTCATCAAAAATTGTTTACATCATTCTGAATATTCGGCGGACAGCAATCTTGCGTCCGCCACTTTTTACAAAAACCAAAAAAGATAAAATACATCATTCTATATGTTCCTTTGCTTCTTCTCTGGAGGTGCAGGGCTGTCACCAATAATGTCAACTTCTAGGAGAGTAGCCCCCGGAGCCGCTCCCGCTGCTGTCCGATCCTGTACTCGAGGCGGACCCGCTATGCGAGCTCCCGGTAGCAGAAGAAGATGCAGAAGAGTCGGACTCCGCGGACAGCTCCTCTACTCGCTGGCTTGAGGCAGAGTTGTCTGTTGTCTCCTTGACGCTTGGCTCTTCGCCTTGCCCTCCATCTTCTTCTTCTTCTTCTTCTTCTTCTTCGCCTTCTTCCTGAATAATATCTTTTCCTTTGTTAGCCCTCTCCATCGCAGCGACCTGCGGAGCCAGCTCAGGGAAGATTTCCAAAAAATGGACGCCAGCCACTCCTTCCTTTATGAAGCCGTCGCGGACAAGTCGCTCAATAGCGACCTCGACGGTCTCCTTTACGAAAGGGAGCATGGCGGACTGGAAGTTGTTGTTTTCCAAGTCATAGGCGACCTGCTCAAAAGAGAAAGTAAACGTCAGACAGACCACGGCGGATGGCAAATTAAGGCCGCTGCGAATTCAACTCACCCCCAGCTCCTCTCTTTGCTGAGCAACCCTTTTTCCCAGCCGCACGTTCCTTTCCTTTAGCGCTTTATTATCCTTTTGAAGTTGTTCGTTCTGCCTCAACAGGTCTCTGGCCAGAGTGGCGACATAGTGGTTTGTCACCGCGCTGTTCGCAGAATCCTGAGAGGCAAGTAGAGGGAGGTCGGCGGCGGACACCTTCTTGAGGTCGCTCAGGTTGCGCTTTCCGTAAAGCGCGGAGATTGCGACATGAGCATGGCGTGTTATCCGCGGACTCTTCCACGAAGGAAGCGCGGTGGATAGGCGGACATTTTTATTCTTGCTGTGCCAGTGGACCATAGGGTTCCCCCTGAGGTCCTTCTGGCTGATGCCGAACCCACTCATTGAGAAACTTTCTGAGGAAGAGTAGTCCGCTGCGGGATCCCCTTCCTCCTTCCTCTTTTTGGCGACTGCTTCTTTCTTTTCTTTTTTTGTAGGGACAAAACCGCTGGGCGTCTGCGGCAAGTTAGCGGGCACTGCCAAGGTCGCTGCAAAAACAAATGGATTAAATAGCAAGGTCGCGGCGGATGCAAAAGCAGAGTCCGGGAGCTACTTACTCTCTTCAGGCATGACATCCGCCAAGCTCGCCAGCAGCGGAATATAGTGCTAGATGTCGAGCCTAGCATTGGCCAGGAACTCGACGATGGCGGACTCTAGATCATCCAGTTGCACGCTTTTGAAGGCGGAGTCCGCGCGCACCTGCGGGTAGGTGTGCGCGAACCCGAGGTCGCCCTCAAAAATCATGAATCTAGAGGTCCAGTTGTGTATTTTGTTGGGAAGGCCCACAACCTTCATTCCCCTGCAGTAGAAGTATATGACCCCCTTGTAGGGGCGGCCTCCGGAAGCGGTGATAGAGCGGACAGAGAATATCTTTCGGAAGATATTCATTGAGAAAGCAATCTTTTCAGATCGCAAGTAAGAGACAAAGCTGCAGATCGCAACGAGTGTATTTGGCGCGAGCTGACCAGGCACCATGCCATAGTGCTCGAAGATCGCAGCGAGTTCCCATAAAAGGGGAAACTTGAAACCGCTGTCGAAATGGTCAACAGGAATGGCGATCTGGGTCGCAGTTGAGAAGTTCAATCTTTTCTGATGGGCGGGAAGGCGGACAAGGATGTTCGAGTTCGCCATCTTCTTTTCGACAAAGGCGACCAGGTCGGCCTCTGTCAACGTGCATTTCCTGTGGTCCGCAGAATGGAAGGCGACAGCAGCATCAGTCCGCGCGAACACCATTTTGCAGGCCGCAGGATTCCTTGTACTTCAACAGTTTCCTGCATAAGAGGAAGCAAAAGGCCCTATTTATAGCTAAAGAGTCTGACACCTTTTTGATCAGGCCGCATGAGCTCGCAGTTCCAATCCGCACAGTCCGCAAAAAGTAAAAAACAGCCAAATGATAACGCGGATGCAAACACAGATTCACACGCCAAGGAGAATTCAAAGCAAAAAAGTTGTGGCCGACACAATTTCTTGTCCGCTCAGATCGCACTTTTTCTCCCGGCAGGTCACAAGGGGCGGATACATTTTCAATCCGCTTAGTTCGCAGTATTGCCAACCTGCAGGTTAGGTAACGAGAAGCGGACGCATCATTAGTCCGCGCAATTCGCCACATCACAAGGATTAAGCTACATAATTTGCGGATATATAAATCTGAGTCCGCACAGATCAAATAGAGTTCATTTTACAACAGCATTGCTTAAAGCACAATTATCCAAATAATTATACAATTAAGCAAATAAAAGCTCAAGGCATTGCGGACTCAGCGGTCCCTGTTGTCGGTCCGCGCCGGCCTCTCTGCCCTGTCTCTGCATAGATGAGCCGCTTGATCGCTTATCTGGAGAATTTCGCTGTACACACGACAGAGGTGATGATGAATGACATTTATGGTCCGGTGCATGTGAGCGGCCTCCCGATCTATCCGGCTGAGAGGCACCATAGGCTCCGCCGCCGGCCTCTGCTCCTCATCCGCGGGCTGTTGGACACCTGCCGGTGCAGCGATCTCCGGAGCAGCACGATCTGGCGCTCGCGGCCTCTGCTCTGCGACCTCAGCAGTCCGCTTCTCCTTTCCTTCACGCACTGACGCCAAGTGCTTGCCTTTGTAGAATCGGACGTCATCCGCGAGCCTCTTCTTCTCCCTTTCAGACCTCTCCAGAGCCCACGAGATGCTGGCGATCTGGTCTTTTAGGGCCTTCTCGCGTTCCGCGGACGCTCTCTCACGCGCCGCGGACGCCCTCTTGCGCTCCTCTGCTTTCTCTAACTCAGCTTTGACACACTGCATTTGAGCTTCAAATTTCTTCTCTAACTCTTTAATCATATTCAGACTGGGCGGCTCATCCCCCGCGGATTCCACGTGCGAGACCGCATCGGCACCAGTAATTGGTGTGTCCACGAACTCACCACTCTCGATGGAGCCCGGTGGCGACCTTCTACCTGCAACAAACAAAGTCAACTCCACATTCAAAGGCAGCTCGCGGCGGACGCAAAGAAAGGATGAAAGATCACTTTTGGACATAGCAGCAGCGAGTTGCCGACTATCGAAGATGATTGGCCGCCTTGCCCGCTCCGGGTCAAAGGCGCTTAACCGCTTCTTCCATTCGCGATGGACCTTCGCTCTATTCTCAGCAGCCGCACTTGTTGAGACCACAATATCATCCGTCTCGGTGATGATTCTGATTGGTCTTGACGTCCGCGGCGGCGACCTGTAAAGCCACTTACGCTGAAAATATTTAGGCGCTGGTTGAAGTTTACCTGACCGCATCAGCTCCGCAGCAATCCGCAGATCCTCAGCGGCTTTATCCGCCGCGACCTGCTTCGAGGCCGCCCCTACTGCAGCAACATGAGCAACGATTTGTTTCTTCTGCTCCTCTATCTTCTCTTTCAGTCTCTCTCTCTCCTCTTCCTCCGCAGCGGACACGGAAGGGAGTTCGTCACCCTTATTTCCAGAAGTCTCCGCCTCAGATTGCTGCAGTACAACCAGCAAGGATTCGTTGATTAAATCAAGTCGATCGACGTCAATGGAATCAATTATCTCATCCGTGGATAGACTGACAGTTGAGAGGGAATTATCTCCCTGGATTTGGGCCTCCGGAGTAACCAGATCGCTGTCTTGAACTTCTTTGTCGCGCGGCCTGTGTTGTAAGTCCGCATCCCCAGTCCGCTTTGGAGACGTTCTTCTCCTTCATTGCGCGCAGTTTCTTCTCTACCCGCTCGGCGACGGTCGCCCCATCTCTCTTCCTCTTCTTCCTTTTAGCAGTCTTCTCAGCAGAATCCGCGGCAGACCCCCCTAGGTCGGGCTGGTTTTCGCGGACAGGATCTGGGTTCACAGCAGTCAATGCCTTTGAGGGCGCATCGTCCTCTTCTTCAGTCCGCCTGTCTTCTTCATCCAAGTTAACGATAGGCACCTGGGCATTGGGGGAAGATATGTCAGCCTCAATGTGTTCTCCAGTAGTGTCCGCCGACGTTGCAGTTTTCTGAGAAGGGGCAGAGTCTGACAGTGTCACCATCTTCTCACTTCTCAATGGTTCGGCGTCGACTGCGGCATCATCGCGAGCAGATATGTCGGCATGGCGGACTAATCTTTCTCCGCAGGCTTCTGGCTTTGGGAACTCTCTCCTGTGGGGCGGACAGGATCTTTTCTTGTCGACCTCTTTACAATCTTCTTGGTCCTCATAGGCGTTGTCAGTGCTGGGTCGCCCTTTGCGTGAGGCTAGAGAAGAAAGCTCCAAGCCTTGCCATGCCAGACTAGGAAAGTGGAGACCGCAAGTGGTGAGTAGCGCCCCGTATCGATCGAGATTCCCAACAGTTCCAGGCCCTCCAGCGATATTTATAGCGTTGGCGGCATTTTCGAGGTGTGCGGACTCGGCGGTTAAGAAAACATTTTCGAAGTTTTCTGGAAACTTAAAAATGTGCGGGGATTATGTTAACCCCTCAGTCCGCGACATACTACAAGACTCCAAAGCCCCCCTTTCAGCAGGCGCGGACGCGAGTTATCCGTCCGCCCAGTCCGGCAAGGTCCCCAATCCAGCAAGGTACCCCAGCAGCGGACGCAAGGACATGTCCGCTCAGTCCGCCAGCGCTTGAGGTATCAGGTTCTACAGCGGCGGACGCAATGTCTCGTCCGCCCAGGCCGCCGCCCTCCAGCTGGCGCGCCCAGCAGCAGTGGAAGCTCTAGTCCGCGAGCCCAGTCCGCCCCTTCTACGCGGACTGGCGTGTTCTTTCTTTTTGCTTCCCGTCACCACTACCCAGGTTCTCCTGTACCCCGGGCAGCCGGTTATTTTAGCCCTGCCCGTTTGGGCAGGCCCCCTATCCTATAAATAGGGGGGAGGTGGTGCACCCAAGGCAAGCTGACTCGGACCCAGGAGCCTACTTGTTACAGGCTGCGGACTCGAATCCTGTGCCTTGCGGACTCCCCCTCGCTCTGCTCTTGTCCAGCTTTTCCTTTCACTTGTAACCAAATTCTTCTTCAATCAAGGGAAAGCCCGTCGCAAGAGAGGCATTCAGGCCGCGACGGGGGAAGTCTGTTGTTGCCGTGGTTCACGGCCCTGCTTTTCTTCCTGCCCTCATCCACTTAGTAGATTGCTACTCGCAGTCTTCCTTATTCCCCGGTGTTCGAACTGTTAGCTGGTGGTGCTTGACCCCTCTGTGTTTTCGTGCATTAACACCAGGTTTCATTCTTCTTCAAAGCATCAATCTCTTCCTTCATGGCACCTTCCCACTCCTTAACTCCAGTGGCCTCGTTGAAGTTTGCAGTCTCTCGCTCATCCAGAGGACCTGCAAAGAAGCAGCAGACAAAACTCACTGCACTCCCATCACTGTACCGAGCCGGTGGCTTAACCACCCTCTTTGATCTCCGAAGGGTCGGCTCCTTGCTCACTGCTTCCGTTACTTCTTCGGGCTCAACTCCTACCTGGGGCAAGCATTGAGCAGTGCCCCCCCTGCTTCCTGAGCCAGAAGGCTCAGCCTCGGAGTTAGAAGCAACAGGAGCTGCTGGTGAAACAGCAAGCTCCTCTTCCAAGCCTTCAGCAGCCACCACCGGTGCTTCATCAACCTTGATACTTCCGGTTAGCTCAACCGAGCCACCTCCATATGACGTCAGCTCGTCAAAGACAACGTCTCTTGACACCACGAACTTCTTCGTCACATGGTCCATGCATTTCCATCCCTTCTTCCGCTCATCATAGCCAACAAAGAGAAGGTTCCTTGCCTTCGCATCCAGCTTAGTCCGTGAAGCATCCGGGACATGCACGTAACAAGTTGAAACGAACACCCTAAGGTGTCCCACACTCGGCTTCTCCTTCAGCAACAGCTCAACATGAGTCTTCATGTTGATAGGGCTGAGTGACATCCGATTGATGACATAAGCAGCACAAGACATCCCCTCCGCCCAAAAGGACCTTGGGATATCTTTCGCATGAAGCCAGCATTTGCAAGTCTCCGTCAGAATGACGGATCTTCCGCTCCGCTACCCCATTTTGTTGTGGAGTGTGAGCACAAGTAAGCCCTCGTTGGATCCCGTGCTTCCTGCAGAAGTTAGAAAACTCGGAGAAAACAAATTCACCCCCGTAATCAGTTCTAAGCTTCTTAATCCGCAAGCCAAGCCGGCCTTCTACCAACTCCTTAAACTCCACAAACAAACGGAAGGCTTCCGACTTCTCCTTTAAGAAGTACACCCAAGTATACCTTGAGTAGTCATCAACTAAGACGAGCATGTATCTGCTTCCACCAAGGCTGGCAGTAACCGTCGGTCCCATCAAGTCGCCATGAATGAACTCCAATGGTTTCTTACTCCTTGTTTGTGATTTATCAAACGTAAGGCGATGTGCCTTACCGTACTGACAGCCCGCGCAAACATGCACATCACCAAAGGAGGACAACTTCGGTAACCCCTTCACCAGACTTCTACTCGCCATTGCCTTCAGCTTGTCCATGCTAACATTCCCCAGCCTCTCATGCCAGATAGCAGCGCTATCATTGGCCCTCATCCTATCAATATATGAATTGGTGGCAAGAACAAACAAGTTCTTCACTCTCCTCCCTACATGAGCAACATCAGCCTTCACCGTTGATACGTTGTGAAGGAACCTCACGTCTGTTGGCCCAAACAGAATGTGATAACCAGCGTCCACCACATTGGTCACCGAGAAGAGGTTTTTCTTCATGCCCGACACGTGATACACACTCCTTAACGTGAGTCGCCCCTGATCACTACCCAAAGACAAGACCCCCTCTTTCTCTACTGCATAAACAGTATTATCAGCAGTGATAATAGCTTCATTACCTGAGTAAGCCTGCATGGAGGTGAACTTCGACTTGTCTCCGGTGAGGTGATGACCACACCCGGAGTCCACGATCCACTCGCCGTTGAAGTCCTCATCAGACAAGGCCCGGACACAAGTGCCTATCATAAAAGCTCTGCCCCATTCTGCTTCTTCACTTCTCGAGCAAGTTTCCTCCTTTCCCGCAGCATGCCCAGGCTGCAGTTTGACCTTGCAGTCCTGCTTGAAGTGCCCTCGCTGATGACACCAGTAGCACTTCAAATTCTTCTTCCAGTCCTTAGGAGCATTGCTCCTCTCCGGCTGATATGAAGTTGAAGTCTCCTTCTCACCAGCGACCTGCACCTTCTTCTTCTTCTTCCCTTCCCATCCTTTCTTCTTACCTGAGAAGAGAGCTTCGTTGCCTTCCTGATTCAGGTTCACTCCAGCCATCTGCCTTGCCAAGCTCTCCTATGAGGCATGCAGGTTCTCCAGCTCCAGCAGAGACGACTGAGTAGCCCACCCTTGAACAGATGTCACAAAGGCCACATACTCCTTCCGCAAGCCGCGGATTATGTGCCTTTTCATCTTAGCCTCAGAGATAGGCTCATCAGGATCCAGTGCCGACAGCTCAGCACACAAGCTCTTCGTCTTTAAGAAGTACTTCGAGATGGAAAGGTCTCCCTGAGTTGCCCTGGCCAACTCATTCTCCAGAAACTGAAGATGTGCCACATTCCTCCTATTGAACAACTCATCAATTGTTGTCCAAATATCAGCAGCCGACTCACATCCAACGATGTGATCAAACAGTTCCATAGACACGGCCCTCTTCAGAATGAACTCTGCCTTAGCATTTGTTCTTCTCCAGAGCCTAACCTGCTCAGCAGTACCGAACGCAGCCGTGACTTCCTGTCTGTCGTCACCACCGACGAATTCTCACAGCTCCTCGCCAAGAAGATAACTCTTCATGCACGACTTCCACTTATTGAAGTTAGTCGGCATTAAGAGTTCAATGCCCAGACCTCTTGCAAAGCTCCCTTCCATTGCAACACCTGTTGGCAACCTTTCAGAAGCTCCGAGCAACAACAAAGGTTGAACACCACTCAATCACTGAGTAACAACACTGGTTGACTTCCGCTCACGCAACTGAACCTGCCTCTGATACCATGTTAAAATTTCTCAACGTGGTCAGCAAGGTAGCACAAACGCCAAATTAATATCTTCGGAACTACCCAGTTCTCACGTTGAACCAGCGGAAAACTAAGGAACAAAGGTTAATCCAAACAAACAATGGAAGCACAAGCAGATCTTTTACACATTCACTTCTTTACAACACAAGGCATACATAGCGAGACAAGATTTCGCTAGTAAAAATAGTTGTAAATAGAAAGCACCAAAAATCAAGCCGGGCGGACAGCACCGGAGTCCGCCGAGACCGCCGAGGTCGCCGAGGTCGCCGAGTCCGCTGAGATCGCCCGAACTTAAGCTGCAATCCGCCGAATAGCCACGGAGTCCGCCGAAGCCGCGAGGCCGTCAATACACACCGTTATTCATCTCCTGCTGAAGCTGAACTGAAGAACACCCCCTACCCGCCTGAAGCTGGCGGACAAGTTATTGAAGCTGGAAAAGTTGAAACAGAGTTGACAAGCCGCAGAGCAACCTCCTGCTGAATCCGCAGAGACCGCACAACTTCTAAGTACTTGACCGAGGTCAAAGCCAAACTCCTGGCTCCTTGAAGCTATCTGCGCGACCTGCACACAGCAAACCGTCAGCCTTGAATCAATCCGTACGGACAGACAAACTGAGACCGCAGCTCCTTGCCCAACCCAACTTACTGTTCACTCAAGTTACTGTAGATCTGCCAGGGGGGTCCTATTTATAGGCAAGGTGAGAAGTGTGGTCACCGCCCTAGAGATAGAGACACCTCCCCAGCCCGCGCGATAGCAAAACACTGTCCGCCGAGTCCGCAAGGACTTAGCCGGATACCAAGGAAAACCGCCAGGAGCAAGGCAACATTGGCGAACCCTCTCCAGTCCGCCCAAGCTATGCGGACAAGGCATCAACCCGCAAAGCTTCCGACCACTGCAGGACAGCAACCCCCTTCAATGGCTGTCCGCAGAACCCCGAGGCAGTCCGCAAGACTCAAGCCTCAATCCGCCACAAGTCCACGACCAAAGGCAGATAGCAAGTCCGCCCGGTCACAGCGGACTTGGCGGATACGGCGGACACCATGGTCTTGGCACAGAGTGTGACCAAGTACAAACCATCAAAGGCCAATGCGAGCATGGCGGACATAAACTCCCGTCTGCCAAACACCGTAGCACAGACCGCCAGCAGTCCGCAATCTACTCGCACACCTACCCCATCGCAGCAGCCTCCTCCCAGACTCCAAAACAAGTCCGCCAACGACCTCCACAGCAAAGCACCTGCTGTACCACTAGAGCTCGACAAGGCCTCAGCCAAGCTGTAAGCCCAGTCCGCAACAGTCCATACCGTGAACACACCAGTCCGCAAGCTTCCCGCGGACATGAGCCAAACCGCCTATCAGCACAAGCTTGCACCACAGCCACTGAGCAATGCATCAGTCCGCAAGCCTCTATCCACTCAGGCCGCTCCTTGGCAAAACCAAACAGCCAACGCCTTATCCGCAGATACCAGGCCGCATAGTCCGTGGACTACATACAAACAACCCGCTCAGAAGATAGCCGTCTTCCACTAGACTTTCCACCAAGCCGCACACAACAGTCTGCCCAGTCCGCCCAGTCCGCCAATGCTGTCTGCCAAGGCCGCCCGGCCTGTCCCGTCAACCACTTCCACTTCACAAATTTCAACAGTAAGTATCCGGGGTGGGTGAGTAATATTGTAATGGTCAAAAAAGGGGAGTTCGAGACATGGTAGCCCACCCTCCAGTTGTATCTAGGAAAGGTCAAGGGCATCATAGGGCAGTTCTGAAGCTTCTCAATTCAGCACATCCCGAGGGAGGAGAGCACTCAAGCTGACTAACTCGCCAAGCATGGCCCTCGAGCCGGGGGAACAATGCCGGAACTCTTCAGACCGTCTATAGAAGAAGGGGAACTCATGGAAGTATGTCAGCAGAAGTCTTGGATGGACCCCCTCATCACCTTTTTGGCATCGGGACAGTTACCCGCGAAGGAACTAAACAAGAAGCATACCAGATACAAATCGGCGTACTACTTGCTGAAGGATGTGGTTTTATATCGCAAGACCCTGTCAAGTTTGCTGGCCAGATGTGTGTCAGAGGAGGACGTTCCCAAGGTTCTGCAGGAGATTCACTCGGGAGAATGTGGGAGTCACTTGGGGAGCCGGACATTAGAAGGGGGGGGGGGTGCTGAGACAGGGGTACTTCTGGCCTACCCTCGGGAAAGATGCGGAGGAATTCGCGAAAAAGTGTCAAAAATTCCAGGAGTTCGCCCCCCTTCAGCTCCTTCCGGCCCATAGGTTGCAGACCATCACAGCTCCCTGGCCATTCGCTATTTGCGGGCTAGATCTGGTGGGTCCCTTTCCCGAAGCAAGTGGCCAAAGGAAATTCCTGCTAGTCATGGTGGACTACTTTTCGAAATGGCTAGAGGTGAAGGCGTTGGCCAAGGTAACATCGCAGGTGGTCAAGAATTTCGTTTGGGGGGAGATCATCTGCCGGCATGGGTTGCCCCTAGCCATCGTGACAGATAACGGACCACAATTTGCAAGTAGAGAATTCGTGGATTTTTGCATTCGTTTCGGAATAGATCTCCGCTTTGCCTCTGTTCATCATCCACGGAGTAATGGACAGGTGGAAGCGGCTAATAAGGTCATTGTCAATCTATTGAAGAAAAAGTGGATAATTTGAGAGGTTGCTGGGTGGAGCATCTACCTTCAGTACTGTGGGCCTTGAGGACCACACCAAACACAGCCACGGGGGAAACCCTGTTTAAGCTCTCTCATGGCTCAAAGGCTGTCATACCTATCGAGTTTGAGGTCAAATCACCGAGAGTAGCAGTTGCAAGGGAAGGAGTGAAGGATGGAGAGCAGAGAACGAAGAAGAACAGAGACTCTCATTGGATCTCGTGGAGGAGCTCCGGGATTTGGCGATGGTCCGGCAGGACGAGGTCAAGCGTCGGATGGCAAGGTACTTCGAAAAGCATATAAGGATCAGGCAGTTTGAGAAATGAGATTTGGTCCTGAAAAAGGTAGATGCAGCGGGTAGAGGGGCCTCAGTAGGAAAGCTCAATCCCAATTGGGAGGGTCCTTTTGTAGTAAAAGAAGTATTAAAGTCAGGAGGGTACCACCTCCAGGATGTGGACGGGGTATCCCTCGAGCGAGCCCGAAGTGGTGATGATTTAAAGAGATTTTACCCATAGCACTTTCTGTCCATTACACTTTTTATTATTGTACAGTGTTTACTCGGGAATAGATGTGTTCTTTTGATATGATGAAAGCGTGGGTGACCTTTTTAGGGCACCGAGGTTGGAGGAGGTTTGGAGAGGAGACCTCGAGCAGACCTGCTGACCAGGCTCTCATCTAGCTGGCAGGGCTGTAGGCTCACTCGGTGGTTGGAGAAGATTTGGAGAGGAGACCCCGAGCAGACCCGCTGACCATACTCTCATCTAGCTTGCAGGCCTGTAGGCTCACTCGGTGGTTGGAGAAGATTTGGAGAGGAGACCCCGAGCAGACCCGCTGACCAGACTCTCATCTAGCTTGCAGGCCTGTAGGCTCACTCGGTGGTTGGAGAAGATTTGGAGAGGAGAGCCCGAGCAGACCCGCTGACCATGCTCTCATCTAGCAGGCAGGGCTGTAGGCTCACTCGGTGGTTGGAGAAGGTTTGGAGAGGAGACCGCGAGCAGACCCGCTGACTAGGCTCTCATCTAGCTGGCAGGGCTGTAGGCTCACTCGGTGGTTGGAGAAGGTTTGGAGAGGAGACCCTGAGCAGACCCGCTGACTAGGCTCTCATCTAGCTGGAAGGGCTGTAGGCTCACTCAGTGGTTGGAGAAGGTTTGGAGAGGAGACCCCGAGCAGACCCGCTGAGCAGGCTCTCCTCTAGCTGGCAGGGCTGTAGGCTCACTCGGTGGATGAAGAAGGTTTGGAGAGGAGGCCCCGAGCAGACCCGCTGACCAGACTCTTATCTAGCTGGCAGGGTTGTAGGCTCACTCGGTGGTTGGAGAAGATTTGTAGAGGAGACCCCGAGCAGACCCGCTAACCAGGCTCTCATCTAGCTGGCAGGGTTGTAGGCTCACTCGGTGGTTGGAGAAGATTTGTAGAGGAGACCCAGAGCAGACCCGCTGGCCAAACTCTCATCTAGATGGCAGGGCTGTAGGCTCACTCGGTGGTTGGAGAAGGTTTGGAGAGGAGACCTCGAGCACACCCGCTGACCAGGCTCTCATCTAGCTGGCAGGGTTGTAGGCTCACTCGGTGGTTGGAGAAGGTTTGGAGAGGAGACCCCGAGCAGACCCGCTGACCATGCTCTCATCTAGCTGGCAGGGCTGTAGGCTCACTCGATGGTTGGAGAAGATTTGGAGAGGAGACCCCGAGCAGACCCGCTGACCAGGCTCTCATCTAGCTGGCATGGCTGTAGGCTCACTCGGTTGTTGGAGAAGGTTTGGAGAGGAGACCCCGAGCAGACCCGCTGACCAGGCTCTCATCTAGCTGGCAGGGCTGTAGGCTCACTCGGTGGTTGGAGAAGGTTTGGAGAGGAGACCCCGAGCAGACCCGCTGACCAGGCTCTCATCGAGCTGGCAGGGCTGTAGGCTCACTCGGTGGTTGGAGAAGATTTGGAGAGGAGACCCCGAGCAGACCCGCTGACCAGGCTCTCATCTAGCTGGCAGGGCTGTAGGCTCACTCGGTGGTTGGAGAAGATTTGGAGAGGAGACCCCTAGCAGACCCGCTGACCAGGCTCTCATCTAGCTGGCAGGGCTGTAGGCTCACTCGGTGGTTGGAGAACATTTGTAGAGGAGACCCCGAGCAGACTCGCTGACCAGGCTCTCATCTAGCTGGCAGGGTTGTAGGCTCACTCGGTGGTTGGAGAAGGTTTGGAGAGGAGACCCCGAGCAGACCCGCTGACCAGGCTCTCATCTAGCTGGCAGGGCTGTAGGCTCACTCGGTGTTTGGAGAAGGTTTGCATAGGAGACCCCGAGCAGACCCGCTGATCAGGCTCTCATCTAGCTGGCAGGGCTGTAGGCTCACTCGGTGGTTGGAGAAGATTTGGAGAGGAGACCCCGAGCAGACCCGCTGACCAGGCTCTCATCTAGCTGGCAGGGCTGTAGGCTCACTCGGTGGTTGGAGAAGATTTGGAGAGGAGACCCCGAGTAGACCCAATGACCAGGCTCTCATCTAGCTGGCAGGGGTGTAGGCTCACTCGGTGGTTGGAGAAGATTTGGAGTGGAGACCCCGAGCAGACCCGCTGACCAGGCTCTTATCTAGCTGGCAGGGCTGTAGGCTCTCTTGAGGGCTAGTCTCAGGGTAAGAGCTCGCGAGGGGAAGGGTCCATATTCTTCAGAAGGTTGGTGGAAATCCCTAAAAAATGTCTCCCGCATTTCAAGGGCCGAAGGTCGAAGCAACAATTAATAAACGTTTTAACAAAATACCCATGGAACAAGAACACCTCACTTCCCTTTTTCGAGGAAGTGTTTACAAAATTTATTATTATTATTATTACAAGTACTAAACAAGAGAAGAAAAGAGGTAAGAGAAGCCACTGCAGTTGATGGTGCGCTACTCGCTGTCAGAAGAAGAGCTGCCGTCCATCTCGCCGTACAAGCGGGGGACCAGGTCGCGGGCAGTTACCGTCTCGGCACCCTCGCGCACCACCCCCAGCTCCTTCATCATTTTAAGAACAACCTCCGCCGTCTTGATGTTGGAGTCTCGGCAGATGGCGTCCACCTCGTCTACTGAGTAGCGGGAAGGAACGAGAAATTGGTCCAAGGAGGTGTCGCGCTGTTCCAGAGGCGGAGATTTTCGGCTTTAAACTTCTTATTCTCCCCCTCCAACTCCTCAATGCGCGAGCGCATTCTGTTGGCCGTCTCGGCATCCTGTGGGAAGAGGGAGAGTAAGGGACTATAAAAAGCAAGAGTAAGACTAGCAAAGCAACGGTAAGAAAACTTACCACGCCACCCTAACTCTGCGCGAGGAGGTTGTCGGCAACAAGAAATCGCTTATCCAGGTCGAGGGATTTCTCCCACTCCGCGGCGAGACCGGCCTACGGCTCCTTCCACTTCCTGTTGTTGAAAACGAGGCGGCGCGAGACTCGGTGCGCGAGCTCCAGGGAGCGAAACTGAGTGTGGACACTTTTTAGAATGAGATCCCGCGATGCCTCATTATCTGCGGGCTCGGAGCCAAGGCCGCCATACAGCCCAAACCCTAAGGAGAAGACATGACTGGTGGGGGGGGGGGGTCCTGCTCTTTCCAGGAAGGAAGGAGGGTGGACACCGACACGTGGTTAGCGTCCTTGTCCCATGAGAGAACCGGCTTGCCAGCATCATCATCAGTCACTGGCCCCATGTTGTAATTGGGGTGCGAGGCGGGAGCCGGGCGACTGGAGGAACCAGTCTCGCAGGGAGGAATCTTAGAAGGTTGAACGTTGTTGGGGGGAGCTGGCTCTGAAGATACCGTCTCGCGGATAGGCGAGATGCGTAGTAGGGGAAGCGAGGGAGACGATAGAGAGATGGGGGACAGGGACCCCGCTGGCTCCTTCCTTTCTTTAGTAGATTTTTCCTTTTTGAAGGACACGGACTTTTTATTCTTCTAGGGGTTGTGACGAGACGTGCCCTCGCCCGCTGGCCTCTTCTTGGGGGCAGGTATCGGCGTATCCTTCGCAACCTCCGCCGCCATACTCACCAAGGCAAGAGCTCGGTTACATTGGTAGTGGGGATGGACGGGGATGATCCTCTCTCCTAGGTAAGATGACAGTCAGCAGAGAATGAAAATTTACAAGGATGAAGGGGGAAATAGAGGAGTACCTTCGCCGGGGAAGACGACTGGAAGCGAGTCGAGGTTTCGCCGAAGGTATTGGACCTCGAAAGTTTTCCCTGCGAAGAAATCGCAGAGATCTTTCTCGGCACCCCCCACCTTGGGGGTGTCATAATAGCATTCAGCAGGGGACACGGGGGCGAGAGGGATACCTCCCAGATCCCCGCGGATGAAGACAAATTGAGTCAGCCAGTGGTGGTTCTTATTCAGCGTCTCGCACACCTTCAGGCCTTGGCCTGTGAAATAAGAGATGTCGTCGTCCTTTGCGTGGTAGAGAAACAGCTTGCGGGAGGCAGTTAGACTAAATTCAATGCGCTCTCGCCGCAGGTAACAGGCGAAAGCGATCAGCATATAGATGGCGTTGGGGATGAATTGGGCCGGGACGACCCCAAAGTACTTCAGCACTAGCTTGACCTCCGGCCAGAGGGGAAGCCGCAGCCCCGCCTCGAAGTGCGAGACGGGGAAGGCCAGCTCGTTGGGGTAGAAGGTGTTGATACATTCGCCAACTTTGGGCGGGCGAGACAGATAACTGTCGGCGAGATACTCGCTGGCGAAACGAGTGTGGTCTTCCTCTGGCAGTCTGCCGAGAGGGAAGTCGTGTTCCACGAACCGCTTTCCGCAACGGCTGCGCCCCTCGCCCTCTTCCATCTTTTTCTTTCCCATGGCGGGCGAGAAGGCAACAAAAGAAGGAGAGGACGGTTCAGAGAGAGCGGGACGCGAGATGAGGAGAGAGACGGGAGCCGCCACCAAAGAAGCGGCTTAGAGTAACAAAAGCAGAGAAAGGCCTGGGTTGGAGATATTTATAAGGGATAAGGGAGAGAGGGGATTAAGCGGGAAAGTCAGGCGGCGGGAAATGAGGAGACACCCCGACGCTTCGTCTCTCTCTCTCTCTCTCTATCTCACTCTCTCTCTAGAACTCAAGAGGCGGGGGCGCCGCAGCAATCTTTTCGAGGCAAAAGCCATCATTATAAGACTAATCGAAAAAAATAGCCAATCATGATAATGATGAAAAGACGGCATGATATGACTAATACAGTACCAAAAGTTTAAAATAGATCATCCCGCAGAAGGGGACATCTCGCCCAAATAAGTTTTATACAACGCATCAATAATCAAACAGCTAAATGGACAGAAATACAAGGAGGACCTGGAGAGGGCGAGACGGGACCGCGATAGTTTAGTTCCGCACCCACTGCCAGCGGCCATCTTTACCTCCCGCGCATGGAGGGCGTCCAGGAAGGTGAAAGGCTCGAGCGGCGATCACGCCGCGGCGCGCGAGACGAAGATGTTCGTCCGTCTCGTTTAAGATGGCTTGGGGTTCGGTCCCGTCTAGTACCCCATCCGCTTCCATCCTGGCGGAAAGGCGGTGATAATCGGTTTCTATCCACTCCATGCGCCGGTCGGAGGCTTGCTTCTCCAGCTCCATCTCGCGGATTATGTGCGTATATTTACGGAACATCCTGGCTGTCCTCCGCTTCAATTCCAGGGGGTCCATAGGATCGCCCAAGTAGTCCTTGATCTCGCCAGGATGAGGAAGAGGCGTGAGGGGGGGAGACGCGGGGGCTTCTTCAGTATCGGAATCAAATTGGACGCATGCGGAAAGAGCGAGAAATCACAAGCATGGATAAGCCCGCGCGAATCGGATAAAAGAAGGCGAATCAACGGAAAGGCGAGAAGGGAGAAGATCTTACTGGGGATGCGAGGGTTCCCCACAAATCGTGAGAGGTTTTCTCTCCGCGAGGGGGGTGGGGAGGATACCTTGGGCGAGTCAGTGCGCTGACGAGCTTGGTTTATATTATCAGGAGGATTGGCGGGTACAGGTAAATCAGCAAAACTTCCCTGAAAAAGCATAGTCAGCAGGCGAGACTAGAGAAGGGAAAGAGTAATAAGATTACCTGCTTCTCTCCGGAAGAAGCGAATGGGTTGTCTGTCGAAGGGGCAGAGGAGGTTGCGCCCGCCGAGAGAGGGGGGCAGGCGGCTTTCATCTTTTTAGGTGAGAGGGCGGAGAGGCTAAGGGAGGAGTGCACCCCAGATCCGGGAATAGGGCATCCGTGTTGGCTTTGTTTCTCCTTCGCACCATCGCGAGGCGCTCGCGGAAGCTTTGGCTGTGAGACATTCTGAGGGAGGAAGAAATGAAGGCTAAGGGGTCCCAAATAAAGACTGGGATCTCATATTTATAGGCCCCATAGGGGGGGACCCACCAAAGATTCAAATTAAGGAATCCTAGCATCGCGAGCCACGGTTGGACTATCTTTTCGAGGTTAGGGCAACCTCGAAAAGAGCGGGGATTGTGTACAACCTTGGGCTCGTGAGAGGTGACCCAAGCGAGCAAGGAAGGAGGATTGGCGAGAGGGGAGGAGGCCCACCTACAAGAGGCGAGAGGTGTGGACAGCCGACAGAGGTAGGCGAGACCCCTTTTTAGGCGAGACCTCCTAGGGGGCGAGATGGCCCACCGTGCGAGAGGCCAGCGAGACGGACGGGGCGGTCGTCTCGCCTGACAGTTCTTTCCCCACTCGCCACATGTGAAAAGAGATGTCTTTACCTTTTTAACCCCAAGGGGGATTTCACCTTTATGCCACAGGTAATTTTACATATCTACCCCGGGAGGTCTACATATAGCTCTCCAGAACAGCGGAGTTTGGCTGTTCGCAGACCCGGTTCAGGGTGTTTTGGTCTTTTCAGGCTGATTCAGAAGTGTTATTTGCAGATCAGATTCAGAAGCCTATAAATAGACCGGTAGAGGTGCCTGAGAAGGTTGTTGAACCTTTCCACTATCTTCCTCACAAGCACCTAGCTCAGCACTGGCTAGGGAGGGGAAGACCTTCAGTTCTTCCGGGTAAGAGGTGGGACCTCCAAGCTGAGCCCCCTCGGTCTATTTTCAGGTCTCTGACTCTCGTCAAGAGGGTAGCGCAGGGAGAGTACGTGTGGGCTGCATCCTGTTTCGAACTTTAGGAGGGATCAGAAAGCTGGTTCCAACACCGTTAGTCTAAAAGACTAAGTCCTATCATCCCCTACCCCTCCCCCAATGGCTCCTAGGCACCAGGAGGGGAGAAGGAAAGGAAAGGTAATGAAGGTGGAGAATAAACAAGGCAGGTGACGGTAGAAGTATTCTAGCAGTTATTTATAATGTATTTACGGCTAATGAAGGAATGTACAAGCTAGCAGTAAGGTAGAAAGTAAAGCAGAGCAGTAAGTATATTAAAGGTACGTAACTAAGAAAGAAGTAACCTAACTTATATGAATGCCCATACAAACTTATAAGTTAAGGGATCTTTTACAAGACTCCCATCGTATAAAAAGTCTCATACCGATTTATACATTGGGGTGTCGGTTTTCAAGCAAGAAATATATATCCATAAAATAATAACCATAGCTTATAAGCACACTCGCACAAGATTATAAACTAAGGGGTCGTTTTGCAAGGCCTATCGTATAAAATGTCCTATACCAATTTATACGATGGGTGTCAGGTTAAATGCAATGATTTATGCTATGCTATGAATGCCATGAATCATGCACGTGGAACACACCCACCCGACTATGTGCATACAGACCTTTAGTTCCCCCTTTCTGGAGCCTAACCTCCCAGGATACCTGCGTAGTGTCAAACGGAAGCGGTGGGTTGTTTCTCGCCCACCTCTAAACTGGTAATTGCACTACCATTCAGACCTATCGTACGCCTTAACGCTGGTGCACTAAGCAGAGCTCCAGCGTACTCTTTGCCGGCTGGTCCACCGACTTAAATTGGCGAAGTGTTAATCCACACTTGCGGAGTCAACGTATTGGCGTCGGTGCATCGACCCACCAACACCAAAGACCCACAACATAGAATTTATGCACATGCAATCTTGATGTTTCAACGATCTAGACAAGGCTCCCCGGACTAACACGTCCATCACAACCAACAACCGAGCTAAGCTCCCCGGACTATCCTGTCCGTCACAATGATTTGCCAAGCCATCGGCTCGCCGGGCTAACCTGCCCATCACCAAAACCACCAAGCCTATCGCCCGTGTGAGCTAACCTAACTTCCCGAGACACCGGGGTGTGTGAAAGTGGACCCCTAGTTATACTCGTTGCTCTTAAACATTGATTTTTCTTATGGTTTAAGTTAGCCCAGGACTGCCCAAGGTATTCCCAGTGAAGAGCTCTCACAGGGCACTACAAACTACGATGGGTTGAATCCCAAAGCTCCCTTTCGCAAGGCACTTACAGTTATTGATTAATACCCGATTCTCGATCCCTTTTAATATTACCCCGGATCTAACCCTAGTGTGTTTGGACTCTCTCTCTCTCTCCACAGGAAAGACGATCTTTCGTCGATCTCGAGCACCACTTAACTCTTGCCAACACAACACTCTCCTCATCATGATTCCTAACGAAGATCACTTTCATTTTACCAAATCAGCATTCATTTCTCCCCACTTCCTATGACCATATCTCATGTTATCACAATTTTCGCAGTTTTACTAAATGCAGACCAACATATGCTATATGATGTACATGATAGGGGGTACTCCAAATTTTCTTCCAAAAGCCTTACGATATTTAATGGAGGTCTATCATGACATGGTTAGCCTATTTCCAGAAACTTATAATTTTTCTAATTAATTTGGTATTTAATTAATTTTCCCCAAAGCTAGGTCATGGGTAATTTGAACATGAAGTACAATATTTTCTCAAACAATGGCCATCAAAAAATTATGAACACTATATAACAGAGGAATAACAGTAAATACAAAGTTTCATGATTTTTCCATAAATCATTTGGCCTCTAATTAATTATTCCAATATTAAGCCATTAATTATGGGTAAAGAAGTAAGTACTAAAGTTAATCATCAAACAATTTTAGAAAAATTACTAAATCTCAAGGACGACCAAAAAGGGCCTCTGACCAAAAATCACATTTTAGCAAGCTTAATAAGTATCAAAATAAATTCAATTACTTTTACTTAGAAAACAGCACCTTGTGAACGAACCCCTACAGATAGACTTCCAAAAAATCCATAACAATTCACAGATCTTTTAAATGTCAATAAAGGTCTTCTTACCCAATTTCCTAAGTTTCCATTGAGTGGTTTGTTCATAAAACATTTCTAAGTAGAAGGTGCAACTTGATGGGTTGTGAATGAAGTACCCCATATAATGATCAAAAATTCATATTAAAAATTTCTAGGGCTTGTTATAGTCTTAAAACATAGCTTGACGAAATATCATCCAAACCCAAGGTTAGGAAGTCACATAATAAAATTCTTCAAGACAACTCATGATAGTACACTTTTCAAAGGAACCCACTTGTAACCTCATCCAAACATTATGTATTATATTTCCGTAGTTAATATGATTAAGACAATGACCTCTACCAAAATGTCATGCAGTTCCAAAGTCATATGAGACACTAGACATTCCCAAAGGTGTATGGACCAACAAACTAACCCAGTGGTTTAAGTGGTGTGCATGTGTCCAAATCCCGCCATATCTCTCCCTAGTGCTTTTCACTACCCTAGGATCACATGCACTAAACACCAAGTCCATACAAGGGCATTTCACCCTATGCCCTCCACAAATCCCCAAAGCCGAACCTTAGGGCATATACTTGGGTCCTAGGGCAAATCTACCCCAATCCACCCCAAATTCCATGTGAGGGTGTCTAGCGTCATATAAAACCAGTGGCCCAAGTTTCAACTTCTGTTGAGGTGATTTGATCACTAAAACTCACAAGTAACACTTTGACCTAAATACCCCCTTTTTGGCCAAGGCTAGGGTTTACAAAAATTCAACCCAAATCATCTCCAAATGAGTTGGAATTTTACTCAAAGCCTTATGATGAACCCAAGGAGCACTCACCAAAATTTGGGAGGGTGTGGAGGTCATTAGCTCCCCTAATTAAATTACCCTATAATTATTAAATAATTTCAAAAACTATAGAAAAAGTATCTCCAAAAATTTCCATTTTTGGACATGACCTAGGTATAGGTAAGATTCACTCCCTGTCCAAATTTCAGGTCGTTTGGACCTGTGGTGAAGTGGCGGCACACATTTAAATATCTTACTAGTCTTAGGTATAGACCCCACCAAATTGAGTGATGAGGTCTAAACTAACTCCAAATTGACTCAAATAAATTTAAAAATAAACTAGACATCCAGACTACACACTTCATGTTGACCACTTTCTCTGTACAAGCCTCTAATTATTTTTAATAAATAAAAACATTAATAGCATTTTCTGTGACAGAATCATGAAATGAAATTTATTAGATGCCAAAGATCTAAATCAACAGCACACAAATCTTGGCGCAGAAACGGACTGCATCCGGTCATCTTCAAGCTCCAGCCGGCGACCAGGATTCTCCCAACCTGGAGCTTATTCCATCCACAATTCCCAGCCACCCAGCCACCTCCCTGGCCGGCCACAGTCACCACCACCTTCATCGAGGTGGTGGCTATCGCCAGGCGGCGGCATAGCTGCCAGAGCGGCAGATTCCAGCAATCCCGACAAGTTGATTTTTTGGAAGAACCAAGGAAATTTCTTCCCCCGATCGGGCTCATTTGAGCCCGATGCATATCCCTATTGATTCCTATGATCTACCAACGGAAGAAGGAGCAAGGGAGGACCTGTTGGGAGGGCTAGAGGCACGTTGATCTCCGATTTGCCATGGTGGTGGTGGCGCCGATCGGGTTTCTACAATAGCACCATCAAGTGCTTTAAATCCTTCAGGTAAAGGTTGTATCCTTCTCCCCTCTGCCTGGTGATGCTTTTAAGATCCCTAATTGGCAATGGGGAAGGGTGTAACTCCAATTACCATGAATGTCCATTAATGGTCATTTTCGGTTTCAGCCCTTTGAAGGGCTAAGCCACCCCATTGACCAACCACCTCCTGAAAACCCCTGCCATGCCTCCAAGGAGTAATAGCCCATCAAGGTGGGGGGAGGGGGTTAAAACTTCAATGGCCATAATGGCCATTAAGTTCCATTTTCTCTCTCCTCAAAAATTGAGTAACTCCTTCCTTCTCTCTCCTAGTCATGATTCTCTGAATTTGGTGGGCCCAAAATGTGTCTCTCCACTTCCTTAGACTAATGGGCCAAACCACTTGGGCTTAGCCAACTTGAATTGGGCTAGGTTAACCTAAGTTGACCACTTTGACCCATGAGTTGACTTTGGTCAACATGACCATTTAGGTTGACCCCAAGGGGTCCTTGGTGACCCCTTTGTTTCCCCTAAGGTCTAGGATGGGTTATGTAGGGTTGACGTGGCACCTTGGTGGTCACTTGCCCCTTAATTAGGGCACTTTGACCACCTTAGGGCTAGGGTTGACTTGGGTCAACTTAGCCTCTAAGGTTGACCCCAATGTGTCTTTGTGACCCGTTGTATTCACCTTAGGTTTAGGAAGACCTAGGTAGGGTTGGTTGGGCACATTAGGGGCACATTGCCCTTAGTTAGGGCACATTGCCCTTAGTTAGGGCACCTTGCCCAATTTAGGACTAAGATGATCCTAGGTCAACTTGGCCACCCTGGATTAACTCCAATGGACCCTTATGGCTCTAATGGACCTTGCAATAGGTTGGTGAGGTTGTGGTGGGGTCTTGGAGTCATGGTGAAGCCCCATGATCATCCTAAACTAGTGTTTAGAAATCTACTATTTGCAGACCATAGTGATGTCACCTACATTTCTGGGTTCACTTGGTCTTCTTGGGCTTCCTAGGGTTTTATCATGACCTGGTCATAACAAAACCACTCTTAGCGGTCTAGTTGTCTGAGGGATGTTACAGGATGTACTCATGTTTAGGGGAACCACTATAAATTTCTTGTGTCGTCTGGATTGCACTATTTTTTTTTATTTCTATGTGTTGTGATTGATTTTGTTTTTATATTCTCTCTATACATATATCTTTCACTTATTTTAAAGCTGCTGTAAAAATTAATTAAAGTTTTAAAATACACTATTCAGCTCCCCCGCTAGAGTTAAAGCAAATCTATCCCTCACTTTTAATTGGTATTAGAGGGTAAGGTTGTATGGTTTCACAGTTTAACACCTGAACCAAAAGATCTTTAATAGATCTTATTATCTCTAGTGTCTTTCCTATATCATGGCACAGAATAAAGAATAATCAAGCACCAGATCTCCAGTGTGCAACATTAACAAGTTTGCTCTCTGGAAGGCAAGGATCAGACTGTACATGAATTCAATTGATGAAGATATCTATAATTCTATTTTGACAGGTCCCCATACTCCTTCTGCAACAACATCAACAAGTACCTCAGTAGTTCCACCACCTGAGTGGACAAATACTCGGAAGAAGTTGAAGATGGCTGATGCTAAAGCCATGAACATCCTAGCTCAGACTATGTTTGATGATATTTTTCAAAAAGTTGCTGAATGCTCTTCAGCCAAAGAGATCTTGGATTCCCTAAATGAAATGGTTGCTAGCTCTGCTGATGAAAGAAAAGATAGAAGATCTCATCTCATTTCCCAATATGAGAATTTCTGGAAAGAAGAATCAGAGTCAGTGGCTGACATGTACAACAGACTCAGCTTGATCATCAATGAGCTGAAGAACCTGGACAAGAATATCTCATTGACTGAGATAAATGATAAAATCCTAATGTGCTTCCATAGCTCATGGGACTCCATGATTTGGCCAATCAAGGAAGCCAGAAGCCGAAAATGAAATTTCTACTGAATCATTGTTAGGCAAGCTCAAGTCATATGAATAGCTCATAAAGACAAGAGAACCAGCTCAGCAGAAGACCTCCTCATCAGGAAGGAAGGAGCAAAACATTGATTTCAAGGCATCTGACAAACGAGAAGCTCCTCCAACAAATGATGAACTACTAAGTTTGCTGGCCAAAAGATTTTATAAGATGGCCAGAAAAGATTTCATAAGGAAGTCATCCAGAGATGACAGACCAAGTATGACAAAACTCCTACCAAGGAGATTTTCTGCTTTGATTGCAAAAAGCCTAGACATATTATTTCTGAGTGTCTAGAGAATCAGAAGAAGGAGAGAAGAGGAGACAAGAACTCCAAAAAACACTACAATAAGCCCTCTTCCAGCAAGCATAAGAAGAAGGAAAAAGATTTTGTTACTGATACTTGGAGTGAGACAGAAGAACATTCATCTTCCAGCTCCAGTGAAGATGAGGAAGAAGCTAAAGCAAAAGAGATTTGTTTAATGGCCATCAATGCATCAGGCAACCTTTCAGAAGCTGAAGATTTAGAAAATGAAGTCTCTAAATTTGAAGAGGATCAGGTAATATCCTCATTGGATTTTAATTCAGATCATTTCAAAACTGAATTTAAATTATTACGTAATGATCTAATCAAATCTGAGAAGGAAATTAAACTTCTCAGAGATAAGCTAATTGAACAGGAAAATCTGTTATCTGAAAATATTGAACTAAAAGATACATTAGTTATAGCTTCTAAACAGACTAATTCTCTAAAAATTAAACTGAATGAGGCTAAGTAATTTGAAGAATCCCTAAATGAGAGAAGAATCAAATTGATGGAAATCACATGCACTGTAAATGACAGGCTTAATGGCAAGCTGGGCTTAGGTGCTTCATCAAGCCAACCTCATTTAATTCAGAATAACATTCTCTCAACCCCCATTATATTCATATCTGAAAAAGGTAAAGAAAAGATAGTTGAGAATAACAAAGCAACTGAATTAAATCAGAAACCCAAGAAAACGAGAAAGAACAAGAAAAGCATTAAGCATAACATTGTTCAACAGATTTCGTTGAACTCAGATTGATGAAATGTGTACAGTTTGTCGAACTCAAGTCAACGAACTCCAAGCGTAGATTTTTATTATAAATATTCTTCGAAGAGCAATCGACGAAACCAATATGGTTCCTCGAGCCGAGATCGACGATATTGGGGCACAGAGAATGAATATTTCCATTCTCTTAGTGGATTTCGACGAAATCATCCCTATTCGTCAAACTCAGTTCGACAAACTTATCAGAATTCGTCGACCCCAGTTCAGATTAATAAAAACTTTAATTATCCCAGAACATTTAATCAATCAGAAGAATTTGTTAACCCATTTACCCAATGGATAATTTCACCTAGGAAATTTCACCCTCTAGTATATAAAAAACCAACCTAAATGTTCTTACATTTCTAGTTTTAAATTTGTAAAGAATCAAGGACCCAAGGTTACCTGGGTCAAGAACACCTAATTTTTATTTTTCAGGTGAAAGGCTGTCCTACTACAAAGGAACAGTGGTACCTGGATAGTGGATTCTCAAAGCACACAACAGGCAGCAAGGATAATTTAACAAACTATAAGTCGAAGCTTGGTCGAAAGGTGATATTTGGTGACTCCAACTGTGGCCAGACTAAAGGCTATGGGATTACCAAGATTGGAACTATCACATTCAAGAAAGTAGCATATGTGAGTGGTTTAAAACATAACCTGATATCCATAATCCAATTATGTAATGAAGGTTATCAGGTATCCTTTAAACATTCTTCTTGCATTATATCTTCTGTAGATAATAAAACTATCTTAACTGGTCTTAGGCAAGGAAACATCTATGTAGTAAACTTCAAATCTGCTAGGTCAGAAATTTGCTTATTTAATCAAATCAGTGATAATAATGAATTATGACATAAAAGATTAGGACATGTTAATCTTAAAAATATTGTTAAACTCTCTAGGGACAACCTTGTTAGAGGATTGCCTTCTTGCCCCTACAAAAAGGAAAGCCTTTGCAGCGCTTGTCAATTAGGCAAGCAAACCAAATATATCTTTAAATATATTAATAAGAGTGATTCACCAAAGATTCTGTACATATTACAAATGGATCTATTTGGACCCATTGGTGTACAGAGCTTGGGAGGGAGATCTTATACCTTAGTTATTGCAGATGACTTTTCTAGGTTCACTTTGGCATTCTTCTTGAGAAACAAGTCCGATAACTTTAAAGTTCTTACAGACTTTCTTAAGAGCATAAAGATTGAGTACTCTATTCCAGTTGTATTGATCAGAATTGATCATGGTAGTGAGTTTGAATCTCTTTCTATGCAAGAATTATGTGAGATGAAAGGTATCCGCCATTGCTTCTCTGCCCCTAGAACTCATTAACAAAATGGGGTAGTAGAAAGAAAAAATAGAACCATCATTGAAGGTGCAAGTTCATTGCTTCCAGATGCTTACATGCCCATATCCTTTTGGTCAGAGACTATAAGCACAACAAATTATGTCCTGAATAGTACTTTAATACATAAACTTAAGGAAAAGACTCCTTATGAACTACTCAAGGGGAAGCAACCTAAAATAGATTACTTTATAATTTTTGGCTGTAGATGTTATATTCATAACAATAACAAGAAACATCTTAGAAAGTTTGAAGCCAAAGCTGAAGTGAGAATTTTTCTTGGATATTCCCAAGTCAGCAAGGCCTATAGGGTTTTTAATAAATCAACCTTAAAAATGAAAAAAATCTGTATATATAACCTTTGATGAAGCTAACATGTATTACAAGGAGAAGGATTCTTTTACCAAAGATTTGTTGTTGGTACCCCAACTATGTGGGAAATTGGATGATTTAAACCTCACCAATGAGGCTACATCACATCCCTCTCCACATATTGAAGAAGACAGTGAAGATTTAAATGAAATGATTGTTGAACCACCAACAGCAAACATAATTCCACAAGAGTAATTAATTCCAAATACTGTTGCTGAACTAACTTCACCAACTGATCTTGTCACACTTAGAGATCACCCTGTATCTCAAGTGATTAGAGACATATTAGCTGGTGTGCAAACAAGGCATCAACTCAACCAAAATATGCTGTATGCTTGCTTCATATCTCAACTTGAGCCCCAATCCAAAAATTATGCAGAGCAAGATCCCCACTGGATTATTGCAATACAAGAGGAGCTCAATCAGTTTGAGAGATGCAGAGTTTGGGATTTAGTTCCAAGACCCAAAGACTACTCAGTCATTGGAACTAAATGGGTATTTATAAATAAACTGGATGCACAAGGGCTAATATGAGGAACAAAGCAAGGCTGGTAGCACAAGGATATAGACAGGAAGAAGGAATTGACTATGATCAGACCTTTGCCCCTATTGCAAGACTAGATGCTATCAGGATATTTCTTGCTTATGCAGCCTACAAGAAGTTCAAGGTATACCAAATGGATGTCAAGAGTGCCATCTTAAATGGTGAACTCAAAGAGGAAGTATATGTGGAACCACCACCAGGTTTTATCTCTCTAACTCATCCTTCTTTTGTTTTCAAACTGCATAAAGCTCTTTATGATTTACAGCAAACCCAAGAACTTGGTATGAGACGTTAGCTTGCTTTATTTTAGAGTATAAGTTTACTAGGAGGCATTGTAGATAGAACCTTATTCATTAAGCATCATAAATATAAAATATTGTTAGTACAAATATATGTAGATGACATCATTTTTGGCTCTACTGATTCGAAACTATGCAAAAGGTTTTCTGACCTGATGCATTCCAAGTTTGAAATGAGTAGCATAGGTGAGCTTTCTTACTTCCTTGGTCTCCAAGTGAAATAATCCCCTGATGGCATCTTCATCTCCCAATCTAAATATGTTATGGTGCTAGTTAAGAGATTTGAGATGTCTGATGCCTCTGCTATGAAAACACCCATGGCTCCCAATGCTGTGATTGATTCTGATGAATAGGGCAAGCCGGTTGATTATAAAACATATAGGGCTATTGTTGGGTCGTTGTTGTATCTTGCAGCTAGTAGGCCAGATATTATGTTTGTTATATGCCTTTGTGCTAGGTTCCAAGTGAACCCTAAAGAATCTCACCTTATTTTTCTTAAAAGAATTTTGAGATATATAATGGGTTGCCCTAATCTAGGACTTTGGTATCCAATAGAGTCAGAATTTGACTTAACTGGATTTTTAGATTCTGACTATGCTGGATGTAGAGTGGACAAAAAAAGCACATCAGGAACATTCCAGTTCCTTGCTGATAGGCTTGTGTCCTAGTTTTATAAGAAGCAGACATTCGTGTCAACTTCAACTGTTGAAGCTGAATACATTATAGCTGGCAGCTGTTGTTCACAAAAATTGTGGATTCAAAACCAACTCCTGTATTATGGTCTCAACTTAAATAATTCAACTATAGTTTGTGACAATACCAGTGCAATTTCTATTACACAAAATCTAGTACTGCATAGTAGGACTAAGCATATAGAGATTAGACATCATTTCATTAGAGATTGTGTCAACAAAACGAAAGTTAATCTTGTCTTTATCTCTACTGATTTACAAAGAGCAGACATCTTCACAAAATTATTAGATGAGAAGAAACATCTGTTCTTTCTGAATCAGCTATTTATGATTAATGGAGAAGTTTAATTTGAATTTTGTCCAAGGTCGAAGAATTGATCACATTTCGTCGAATGGAGATCGACGATCTGAGAACTGTTCTTGAGATATTTTGTCGACCTGAGATCGATGAACTCTATGCGTGAAGTTATTTCATTGAGAGGAGATCGAAGATATTGCTTCAAAAAAGTTTTCGTCGACTTGAGAACGACAAAAAGTTTTCCCCTCTTCCAACTGAGATCGATGATATCAATTCTTCATGAAATTTTTTTCGTTGAGCTGAGAACGGAGATTTTTTATTTTTCACAGGATAGAGCCCGCCGCTTCATATTCTGAAAACCTTCTATCTAGGTTTGCTTCATGCTCTATCCCGTACTTTCTATTCACTTTCACTTGATCTCTCTCTTATTTTTTAAAGAAAACCAATGGCGATTCTAGTGCTCTCCTTCTCCAGCATGAAGTATGACACTGGTTTCAACATCGACTTCAATTCCTTCAACTATACCGATCAGATTTTCACAGACATTCAACAGCTGTTTGAAGAACAGAAACTGAAGAAAATCATGACCACCGGGATCAAGTTGTCAGCAACTGAAATAAGGGAATGAGTTTATACTTCAACTTCTCTTGACGCAGAAACTATGACAGGTACCATCGCCAGCAATCAGGTTACCCTAACCCCTAATATTTTAACTGAGATTTTTGGTTTGGCAAATGGAGAAGAGGATATTGAAATAGATAGTTCTGCATATGATAATATGCTGATTAAAATGGGTAACTTTGAAGGAAACCCTAATAAGCTATTGAAAAATAATCTATCTGTTGTGTATAAATTTCTGGCATATGTTGTTCGAAAGGTTTCGCTAGGCAAACACACAGCCCATGACTATATAACCAGTCACCAGTTTTTGGTGATGTGTGCTCTGGTAAATAAGAAAGCAGTAAATTGGGGAAATTTATTGTCTAAGTTGATTAATAAGAAGAATCCTAAGAAATGGGTTTGTTTTGGGAGGATATTAGGAATTTTCCTCTAGGCAAAGACACCTGAATTATTGGTCTCCCAGACCATATTCATAAATGCCTCAAAGAGGATAACCCCTGCCTTGTTTGGCAGATGGGAGAGTTTTATCCCAAAACCATCCAGGGCTTCCTCCTCCAGAACTTCTGAGGACATCTGGGCAGTAATAGCCTCTCCTCCACCTCTAGAAGAAGACCTTCCAGCCGCCAGAATTCCTTCACCCCATCCACAACAATAACAACAATCATGTTCACCTTTTCCATCACCATGACATCCACATTCTCCACTCATCATCCATGCAGACATTCCATCTCCACTCTCAACTCATCTATCTGATATTCCATCCAAATCCTCTCAGCCCAATTTCAATATGCTATCTCCCCCTCCACCATCTCCACACCATTCCCAGTTCCATCTCTTGTTCAGGAAACCACCTCATCACCCACTACCACAATTCCTACCTCCACTACTGCAATTCCATCCAACCCTACATCCATATTACATAAATTCTTATATACAGATTTCCATCATGCTTTATTTGTATGTTCCAACTGTGGTCATCATACCACTTATACTCCCTCTGCTCCTGAACAACTATACCTAAATTTCTCAGACATTGCCAAAGATCTTATAGCTTTCATTTCCCCATCTCTGGAGCAATTAATAGCAAAAGCTATTGGTGCTCTTTCTGCCTCCATCAATTCTCTCTCTACTAGAGTTGCTGCTCTCACCTCTGTTCCTTCTTCTAGGGGCCTGGCTTCAGGACCATCTAAAACAAGGCAGGGGGAGATGTTCCATGAAGAAGTTCTAGTTCCTCCTTCAGTAGTAGCAGCAGCAGCCGATTTCCCAGAGGCAAACATTCTTACAGAAAAAATAGATATGATTGATGATTCAAATACTAACGTGGCTTATGATATAGTTGCTAAAATAACCACTGTTGGTGAATTTATTATAAATCCCACAGTTCATTTGGATTATTTACTCGATTCTTTTAACTCAGTTTACAGAAATGCTTTACCAAGTTTTGATGTTCAATACTCTAAGGCTATAGTATGTTACTCAGCTCCAATAAGTCCTGATATTTTGGAACATCTTAGGACAAGTCTTACAGTCTTGATAATATTATAGAGCCTATAATTGTGTCAGAGCCACATGCTTTCTCACCAACAACATTTTGCTGGTGTGAATCTCCAATGCCAAATATTGATGATATATTGTTTGCAGGATTGGAAGAAGAAGAAGAAAGTGTTCAGATTGCTACAGAGAGTTTTGCAGAGCCAGCAAGTCAAGCACAGCCACAGGTATAAGGAATCTCAGCTAAATGGCTAAAGCTGTTGAATGAACTATATGATAATCCTCCTGAATCATCTGATGATGATGAGGATTCTGATGATTCCAGTTCAAAGAAATCGAAGGCTATTAAGAGAAAGGCTCCTTCCAAGGATGCTTCTAAGCCTAATCCTACAGCCGACACTCCTTACTATATTCTACATAATATTCCTCTCACTCCAGATATGTCACAATGGATGAGATACTCTAATAATGAGCTGAAGGAAAGGAAGAAAAGGAGAAGATACAAATCCCCACCTAAGCAGACTAGGAGAGGACCTCCTCCTCATCCTGCTGTTGCAAGTGCTTCAGGAAGTGTTGCTAAAGATCAGAATCTAGCTTCCAGTAGCTCTCAGACTCCCAGGCCGGCCTCCCATCAGTCTTCTAGACCTTTTGGGAAGTACAGTCAATGCAGACCTCCAAGGTCTTACTATTCAGGACAACCCCAACAGTCTCTTCCTCCAACAAATTTTCAATAAAAATCTATTTTATTCAGAAAGTCACAAAAGTCTTATCAGGATGCTTCTGTCTAATACAGAAATACCTTTATCTCCCACATATGAACCTGAGTTAGATCCAAATTTTAGAATGGCAAGATTTCAATAATTGATTGGTTTATCTTAGATGAACAAAGCCAGAGCAGAAGGATCAGATCCATCAATATTCACTATAATGTCTACTTATAGACAGAAAGAGTTGGACCAATTCCAGGTAGACAGACATTTATTTGATCCCAATGAATATATGCAAGTACATCCATAAGTTGTAGTTCATAGAGCTTCAACTGTTACACTTCTTGGGAAGGACTAAAATATGAAAAGAAATGAATTATTATACATATTAATTTAAAACTAAATAAATTGTACTATTTATTTTATAAAAAATATACTACAATAACTATATAAATTGTCTTATCAATTTCCCGCCTACTCGTTTGATTAGGACTTGCACCTTTCCATTATGCATTTCTTTTCGCAAACCGTCCCCAATCCAATGAGTGGCTAACCGCTCTTAGCCCTCAGTATCGAAGAGCATTATGATAGATAAAATCGCTTTAAATAATTAAAGTTCCTCTTTTTATCGTTAATTAAATTACTTAAGGTTTGCCCTGGGTTTATGACGTGTAGAACCACATATCAATGTGTGAGCTCTATTTCCGTAGTCCATACGCTAGCTAGCCGAGAGGATGTGCATATGGACCTATCCCCCTTGGTAAATGGAGTTCCGCACTAACACTCGAGAGAGGAGACGCGGAATTCTACTGGATTGGATTCCCCACCGAATAACGGGGTTCTTAGCGTAATGCGGGCATTAAGAGAAATCATTTGTCGGACGAGAGCCTGGTCGAATAGTCTTAATGTTCAGGTGAGCGATAGTCCTAGAGATATGTGAGCTCTTTTTTGTGGAACCTTCACGTACAAGTCTCCGCCTTAATTAATTTGAAATTTAGGATCTCTAATTATTAAAAGTTATTTTAGTTCGAATTCAAGTTGGTACAGTTGCGCTATTTCTTCATCGACTCCTTTTTAATGTTTATTTTCTGTTTTTATATATAAATAATAACCCGACAAGTTATTTTCGATAAAATAATAGTTTCCTCCAGGGAAGAGTAAAAATAATTAAACCTTCCCCGAGAACAATACGACCCCAATATTCCTCACCAGAAAATCCTGGACTACACGCGAAAGGTGCACTTGGCTCCTTTTGTTAAAACTCAATTTCAACTTTTTTTATAGATAATAAATCCACGTGCACCGTCCTTCCAAAATAAAATCTACCGCCTTTTTAAATAAACCCGTAGGGTGCCGCGAGTTTTAACCATCAGTACCCAGATGGATGCACCTGCTGTGGGGGAGACAGTTCAATCAGTGCAAGACCAGCTTGATTCCTTCATTGAAAATCTACAAAATAGGATTGATCAAACTCTAGATGGTCCTGAGGTGATAGTCTTCTGTCCTCAAATTGAGGGGGAGCAAATTACTTATAAAGTGATTAAATATGCTCCAGTCACAGTTGATATATGTAAGACTCCATTTTTTTTTCTTTTAAAACCACCGGGGTCTTATGCCCAGAACTGCCATTTTGTAGTGACACCGACACTCGGGAAGGTCACGACTACAAAATGCCGATCTTGCCTGCCTTTAAGATCACCCAAGAGAAAGAGAAGTATACACATAGTATGGATAAAACTAAGTCCACAATCACATGTAATATATGCAAAGGAAATCACATCAAGTCCACACATAATAAAAGTACTGAAATAAAATAGTACAAGGAAATATAAAAGGGCTCAAGCTCGGTACATCAAATCCTAACTACAAACACTCGTGGAAGCTAAGTAAACTAATCACTCACGGAACCAGTAGCTTGTGCGCCTGTGCTAGACTGGCCCACCTCCATGAGCACCGTACTCTGCTGGTGCTCTGTCCACTGCTGCTGCTCCCTTTATCCCATCTGAAGTCCCTATAATGTTGTGGTCCGAAAACTGTTAGTCAAAAAACTAAGTCCTATCATCCCCTACCCCTCCCCCATGGCCCCTAGGCACCGAGCGGGGAGGAGGAAAGGGAAGCTATGAAGGTGGAGAGTAAGCAAAGCAGGTGACGGTGGAACTATTCTAGCAGTTAATTATAATGTATATACAACCAAGGAAGAAAGGTACAAGCTAGCAGTTCTATGATAGTAAGCAATAAGGTAAACATGTAGAACAAGCAACACATGTAAGAAAGACATACTAAGAAGTAAGTAACCTTAACTTATATGAATGCCCATACAAACTTATAAGTTAAGGGGTCTTCTGCAAGCCTCCCATCGTATAAAAAGTCTCATACTGATTTATACATTAGGGTGTCAGTTGTATGCAAGTATGAGTGTAGCGATATGTTATGCCATGATACATGCAAGTGCAACTCACGCAAATGACTCAATGCACACAGACCTTTAGTTCCCCCGACTTGGGCAGCTAGCTTCACTCCCAGGAACCTCCACACTACCATGCCTTGCCCTTACGTACGCCTCTAGAAGGACACAACCCAAAGTCACCACGTACTAATGCTGGCCATATCCAGCAGACTTTTTATTTGGCAAGGTGTCAACCACACCATCTGATTCAATGTATCGACGTCGGTGTGAATGACCATACAATACCGAAGACGCACCACCTTATTTATGTATCCAAATCCTTCCGAGCCACTGGCTCCCCAGACTATCCCGTCCATTACATCTACCTTCCGAACATACCGTTCGGATGTCTAATAAACCATCCCAACCGACCTCTAGAGCTAGCAGGGTCAGTGAATGTGAAACCCTAGTTATACTCGTAGCTGTTAAACATTGATTTTACTTATGGTTTAGGTTAGCCCAGGACTGCCCAAGGTATTTGCCGTGAAGGGCTCTCAAGGGCACTAGGAACTACGATGGGCTGAAGCTCCAAGCTCCCTTTCGCAAGGCACTTACTGTTATTGGTTATTACCGAATCCCCGATCCCTTTTTAGTATTACTCTGGATCTAACCCTAGTGTGTTTTGACTTTTCCTCTCCGCGGGAAAGATGATCTTTCGTCGAACCCGAGCACCACCTACTCTCATTATCCCAACATTATTCCCAATGATGAATTCCTTAGTACCTGACCTCAACCAATAGCCTAATATCCAACTCTCTGAGTTCATTTTTCAGTTTTACTATTAGTAGACCATCCTAAGCTATATGATGTACATGATAGGAGGTACTCCAAATTTTTATCTAAAAGCCTTATGATAATTAATGGGGGTCTATCCTGATATGTTTAGCCTAAATCCAGAAATTTATAATTTTCTAATTAAATTTGATATTTAATTAATTTTTCCCAAAATTAATCAATGGGTGATTTGAACATGAAGTACTTGATTTACGTAGGGTATTGTTAACCCCGAAATCTGCGATCCTTCCCAAGGCAGCCAGCTCGCTAGTCGCGTCCTGCTCCAGTTTCCTCCTGGAGATCGCCCCTTAGTGTGGACCAACAGAATTCTCTATCCGCTCAGGCCGTATGGCATGGGCGGTCTCAGCGGTCTGACCGCCCAGGCCGCGCACCTTCCCTTGGTCGGCACGGGCCGCGGACAGCTTCTGCAGTCCGCCCCTGTAGGACGCGCCCTTTGTCGGCTTAACCGCAGCTTCTTCTCAACAAATGTCCCTTTGCCGGACTCAAATCCCTGTCCGCCCAGGTCGGCAACAAGTCGCGTCCCTTGCAGGAATTGGACTTCCTTAGCCCGCTCCTGCAGGTCGCTCTTCAAGAAAACTAGACCGCCCCAACTGCCGAAACAACAGTGGCGTCCTACACGTAGGCCGCCAGCCAGGCCGCCAAAATGCGCGGCATGCCTTGACAGTCCGGCATGTCGCTCAGCCCTTGTCCACCAGCAGCATGGGAAGCAAATTCCTTCAGTCCGCCTGCAAAGCCTGTGCACTCGCTCTCCGGATACACGCAAAGATCAGTAGCAATACCCAGTTCCTCGCGAGCTCAGCGGACTTGAAATGCGATCATGACTTCTAGTCCTCCTTCATTGGTGAACCCCAACAGCTTCAATAGTCAGGCTCCCATCCCAGCATAAGCGGACTCAACTTGTCAACAGAGGCAGACTCCGCGGACTCAGCGGACTCGCTATGCAGTCCGCCTTTCCATGGCCTCCACCCGTTCTACTCCAGCGGCAGGGTCAACCTCCCTCAGTCCGCAGTCTTGGCACGGGATCAGTCAGTAGTGGCGGACTCCTTCCAGCCCGCCAGGCAACAGATCCTCCAGAAGGTAGTCCCAGTATGCATAGCACCGTTGCAGACTCCGCGCACTCGGCGGCACTCATCAGCTCGCACCCCTCATGATGCAGGCCTAGGCTTCATCACCAGGAAACACACGGATTATTATGTTCGCCCCTCGATGATTTAAAATCGACACTCGCACAGAAGTTTCCGCAACGCACACTCCACGCAATTTTATCACGATTATGCTAACGAACGGGTAGCCAAACGGTTAGGGACCGAATTGAGGCTATTGGCCAATATCTGTTCCGGCTAAAAGGATCAATATTAGATCTGACCGAGCGGGTTGTACCAAAAGAGATCTATCAAAATTGCGATCCGGAAAACGGTAGATCTCTCCCAACAAAAAGCTACAAGGTTCGCCAAACCTTTCGAAAAATAAATCAATTAAATTGACACGATTCAATTGAAATAACCCACGATTTATTTTAAAGGTTCGAAATCCAACGCAAAAATTGGCCGCCACAAAAACTATAAAGAGGGAAACATACGAGAGTAGAAGTTTCGTTACCCAAGTCGGAATGGATGATTCCGACTATCTCGCTTGGAACGCTCATCCACGGTTCCGTTGAAGTTACGCCGGATGGAGCAAAGTTCTTCCGCCGTCGTCGCATCACGCTCGTGGTGATTGGATGTAGACTTGAAAGGGAAGGGGAGGGGGGTCAGTGTTTGTGGTTGGAGGTGGTAGATGAGAGAGGGGCTTGTGTTTGGCAGCGGCTTGGAGTGGAGGAGGGTTGGTGGACGATTGGTGAAGGGGGGGGGAGAGGGAAAGATGTGGGCGGCTAGAAGAGGGAGGAGTGGTTGGGTCGGCCGAAACCTAGAGAAGGAGAAAGGAGGAGACAAGGGGGGAAAGCTTTAGGGTTTTCAATATCTCATTCCAAATCAAAAGCATAATGAAATATCCTAGGCCCTATATAGGCTTACAACATTGGTTAGGCTACATGCAGTCCAATTAAATAACATGCACTCTAAAGTTAAAATATAAGGAAATAAATAAGCAAGCTTAAGCAAATAACCAAAATAAATTCACCCAAATAATATTGATAGTCATCCAATAATTATGAAGAAGTGGTCTTGCGCCGAGGGCGGAGGTTGTAGCGTCGCTCCACACGATCACCATGACGACGCAAGTCTTTTGAAGGCGACGAAGGAGGATCTTCCATTAGCATGTCGTCATCATTAGCAAGTTGGGGGATGATGTCTCCATCAATCCTCCCGCGCTCGAAATGACTCATCACCGATGAGTGGTCTCGAAGGTACCGTCGAAGAAGAGCGTCATCCAATAGAGCCACCTCCGATTCCAGGAGCCAAGAGTCATCGAAGGAGGGACAACCGCGCCACCGAATCAAGTAGCGGTGCACATCACCATCTGCAGAGGGAAGCGATCCAGTAACACCCTCAACCCTAAACCCAGTAGAGCTTGTAGTGGAGCTAAACGGATAGGAAGATAGTTCTTGCGGCGGAGCAACATATGGTGTTAAATCCGAAACATTAAAAATAGGGGAAATAGCCCAATCAGTTGGTATTTCCAAAAGAAAGGCATTGTCTCCTAATTTATTTAAAATCCGAAATGGTCCCGCTGGCCGATCCGCTAACTTTTTTAAGGTGCCCGTAGGCAACCGTTCAGGGATGAGACGCACCATGACTAGATCGTCAACTTTTAAGTGAGATGCTCTCTTATGTACGTTAGCATGAACTTGATAAGACGCGTATTGTGCGGTTAGCGTTTCCTTTATGTGCTTATGCAGATTATGAATATGAGAGGCAAAATCTAGTGCAAATTGACGTGATTTAAAAGATGGAGGTAAAGGGATCAAGTCGAGTGGCGCCGGTGCTTTATATCCGTGCACAATCTCATTCGGAGACAAGCTAGTGGACCTATTTTTTGAATTATTATACGCTAACTGGGCATGAGGAAGGAGAGGATCCCATGTAACCTTGTGGTCTCCCACAAGGCATCGTAATAAACTACCTAAACTTCTGTTTCCCACTTCCGTTTGCCCATCCGTCTGCGGATGGTAGGCTGAAGAGAATAGAAGTTTGTTGCCCATAATCCTCCACAAGGACTTCCAAAAATAACTAGTAAACTTCACATCTCTATCGATAACTATAGATTTGGGGACACCTCGATGGACAACTACTTCCTTAAAATATAATTGTGCAACATGTGACGCATCGTTGGTTTTATTACATGCGATAAAGTAGGCCATCTTGGTGAAGTGATCCACGACGACTAAGATAGAGTCATGTCGTCTAATCGTGACAGGTAGGCCTAGAATAAAATCCATACTAACGTCTTCCCAAGGTATGGATGGAATCATAAGGGGGATATAAAGTCCCGCATTGGTTTTGTTACCCTGGGCCAATTAGCACGCTCGACAACTACCCACGATCTTGTTAACCATTGCCTTAAGACCGGTCCAACAAAACTTGTCTTCTACTAATGTGATCGTTTTGTCACGGCCAAAATGGCCACCTAACCGACCACTATGCAACTCCCAAACAATGAAGTGACATAGGGAGGAACGTGGGATACATAACTTCGAGTGGTTGAATAAATAGTCATCACGAATACAATAAGACGTAATGGTCGTAGGAGAATTGTCCTGAGTGGCTAAATAAATATCCTTAAAACCCAGACAGTGGACATATTCATCTTTAATTCTATCGAAGCCGATCACCTTAACTTCTAGCATAGACAATAATAAAGAAACACGACTAAGAGCGTTAGCTACGCGGTTGAGAGTACCCTTAAGGTGTTTGATGATGAATGTGTACTCCTAAAGATAGGAGACCCATTTTTCATGTATAGGGCTAAGCTTAGTTTGAGATTTAATAAATCTCAACGCTTCATGATCGGATAAAATGACAAATTCCTTAGGAAGTAAGTAGTGCGGCCAATATTGGAGGCACCGAATGACTGCGTAAAACTCTCGATCATAATTAGAATAATTCAATTTAGGCCCGACGAGTTTCTCACTGAAATACCCAATAGGGTGGCCTTCCTGACTCAATACCCCGCCAATTCCCACACCTGACGCATCACATGATAACTCGAAGACTTTATTAAAATCCGGCAATCGCAGTTAGGGGGCTTCCGACATACGGGATTTAATGGTGTTAAACGCTTTAGCGGCTGAAGTCGTCAAAGAAAATTCACCCTTTTTCATGCACTCAGTAATGGGGGCCATGATGCTGCTAAAATCTCAAATGAATCTGCGATAAAACGTAGCTATGCCATGGAAACTCCTAACATCCTGAATATTGGCGGGCTCTGGCCACTCCTTAATAGCTTGAACCTTCTTGGGGTGAACATGTATGCATTCCGAACTCACTATATATCCAAGAAACTCAACAGAAGACACATGAAAATACACTTCTTAATATTGACGAATAATTTCTCTGACCTCAAAGTGGTAAGGATAATCTTCAGATGGGCCTCGTGATCCAACATGTATAGCCAGGGTCATAGTTGTGTCCTAGAGTCTAGGCCAAGTCCTTAATAACAATATCACATGGACAAGCCATCATCAGATTGCCAGAGACTCAAGACTTAGAGTTTTTCCAGAGATTCAGAGATTTCTCAAGAGACTAAGTAAAATGAGTTTGACGTTCGTCGAACTCAGGTCGACGATAGTCGTTCCCAGCTCGACGATCTTAGAGAAATATTCTCTGAGCTGAGCTAGATGAACTTCAGTCACAGATCTACGATTCTTGGACTCCACCTTCAGAATTCTAAGTCCAGACTGTTCTCTATACTCAGGTCGACGAACCTAGTTCTCAGGTCGACAAACTTCATTCTTTGCTCGACGATTTTTGGACCTCCACTTCAACTCTATTGCTAGAGGTTTATCAATTTTTCTCTAAGTCCAGAATCATTTTCAGCTCGACGAATTCAAGGTTCTCCAGACTTAGTTCGATGAATTCAAGGTTCTCCAGACATAGCTCGACGAACATTATTCTTTGGTCGACAATCTCTGGACTCAGTCTTCAGCATCTCAAGTTCAATTGATTCTCCAGACTTAGGTCGACGAACCTAGTTCTCTGGTCGATGATATCTGGATTCTCTACTTCATCTTTTGATCATTACAATGCAAGAGAATATCTGTTTGAGAGAAGTAGAGTTTGGGACTTAGTTCCAAGACCCAAAAACTATCCAGTAATTGGAACTAAATGGGTCTTCAGAAATAAATCGAATGTTCATGGAGTGATAGTGAGAAATAAAGCTAGACTGGTAGCTCAAGGATATTCATAGGAGGAAGGAATAGATTAAGACCAAACATTTGCTCCTGTGGCAAGATTAGAAGCTATCGGGATATTTCAATCTTTTGTTGCTTTGAAGAAATTCAAAGTATACCAGATTGATGTGAAGAGTGCGTTCTTGAATTTATACATCAAAGAGAAGTTTATGTGGAACAACCTCCGGGTTTTATCTCTTCAACTCACTCTTCTCATGTGTTTAAACTTAATAAATTTCTTTATGGTCATAAACAAGCTACAAGAACTTGGTATGAGACCATTGCTAATTTTACACTAAAAAATAAATATTGTAGAGGCAAGATTGATAAAACTTTATTTTTTTAGAAATCATAAAACTGAAATTTGATTAGTACAAATATATGTTGATGATATAATTTTTGGCTCTAGAGATTCAAAACTATGTAAAAGGTTCTCTAACCTAATGCATTCAAAGTTTGAAATGAGTAGTATGGGTGAATTATTATATTTTCTTGGCTTACAAGTAATGCAAACACTTGATGTCATCTTCATATCTCAATCTAAATATACAAAAGAGCTAATTAAAAGATTTGGGATGTCAGATGTCTCCTCTATGAAATCATCTTTGTCTACTAATGCTATAGTTGATAATGATGAACATGACAAACCTGTTGATCAGAAAATAGATAGGACTAACATTGGGTCACTATTATATTTTACAACAAGTAGAGCAAATATTATGTTTTCAACCTATATTTGTGCTATGTTTCAGGTCAACCGTAAAGAATCACACCTTATTTTAGTAAAAAGAATTTAAAGTTATTTAAAGGGTTGTCCTAATCTAGGACTCTGGTATCCTATTGAGTTAGGATTTGAATTAATTGGATTCACAGATGTTGACTATGCTGGATGGAGTGTTGACAGAAAAATAACATCAGGAACTTGTCAATTTCTTAGTGATAGGGTTGTGTCATGGTTTTGCAAGAAGCAAACCTCTGTGTCTACTTCAACTACTGAGATTGAATATATTGCAGCAGGTAGTTGTTGTTTATAGATTTTGTGGATTCAAAATCAACTTCTAGACTATGGATTCATATTAAATAATTCTATAATATAATGTGATAATACAAGTGCAATTTCAATTGTATAGAATCTAGTCCTTGATAGTAAGACTAAACATATAGAAATAAGACACCATTTTATTAGAAACAATGTAGATAAAAACAAAATTAATCTTATTTTTATACTTACTGATTTTCAAAGGGCAAACATTTTCACCAAACCCTTAGATGAAAAGAAGCATAATTTCTTTTTGAATCCGTAAGGAATGATTGATGGTGAAATTTTAAGTTGATCGACGAATTTTCAACTTTTCGTTGAATGGAGATCGACGAATTGTAAACTTTTTTGTCAAACGAAGATCGATGAGTTGTGAACCTTTCATAGATCGATGAATTTAAACTTTTCGTCGAATGGAGCTCGACGAATTGTAATCCTTTCGTAAACCTTTAGTCGAACAGAGATCGACGAATTGTATTTCTTTTTTCAATTTTTGTCGAAGTGAGTTTGATGAATTATTTATCGTCAGACGGAGTTCGTCTTTTAAACTTCTAAAAATTTATATATAGGTTTTCATCAAACTCTATCCCGTGCATTCTCCATTTCCATTTCTCTTGCACTTGATCTTTTTGTTTTGCAGGAAAATGACAGTGTCACAGGTGATTGTCTCAGCAATGAAGTTTGATGAAGGATTTGATATAGACATGGACTCTTTTAATCATTCAGATCAAATCATTAAGGATATTTTTCAACTGTTTCAGACGCAACATCTGCAACATTCACTAGACCTTCGACAACACCTGCTCTACAAACTACTTTGCCTGAAGTAGTTCCATCATCAACTTTCCATGTTGATTCCCAAGTTCCTCAATCACCACTACAACCTAATCTGTCTGAAGAAATTCCAACCATAATTCTTAATGCAGAATCCCCAAATCATCATTCACCACATTCATCTCCACTTCTTTCATCTCCACCTCATTTCTCTCTACTTCAAACATCTCTAGTTCATTCATCTCCATCTCACATATTTCCACCTCTATTTCCACCTCATATACATTCATCTTCACCTCATTCATCTCTACCTCAATTATCTCCACCTCACTCACCCATCCAGGAGATAATTCCTAATGATATTCCCCCTTCATCAACCCTTCCACCATACCACAAGCTTTTCAGATTCCATCCTCTGCCACTACTCGGAATGCTCCAGAGTTTAGGTATCTAGATTTTTCATCCATTGCCTCTCAACTTATTTACTTCATTACCCCTACTCTCAAGAAGCTCTTGGATGAGGCTCTAGCTGCTGTTGTGTCCTCCATTACTGAACTCTCTTCTAAAATAGCCTCACAAAAATTTGTCCCTTTTTCTGGCGTCCTAGATTCAGTTATCCCTAGATCTAGGCAGGGGGAGATGCTTTATGAAGAAACTCCAGTTGTGACAACAGTTCCAGCTCTAGTTAGAGTTGCTGCAGTAGTAGACAATCTAGTTCCAGCTGCAGTAGATTTTATTGAGGATTTTGTTATGACAGAAGTCATCTCAGTTAAGGATGATTTGACAATAATTCCAGAAGTTATGATTGTTGGTGATGTTATTATTAATCCCTCAGTTAATTTATATTCTTTATTATCAGATTTTAATTTTCTACACAGTTATATTCCTAGTCTACTAGTTTTTGAAGAAGATCTCCCTAGAGCATTAGGGTGTTACACTGCTCCTATTGATCCCCTATTTTAGAATAGCTTAGATCCAATCTCAGAGCTGCTTTTACCAATGTTAATGCAATCTCATAGACTATTGATGATATAATAAATATTACGGAGCAGGCTTGTTCCCCTCCTACTTTTGCATGGGATGAATCTTATTTGCCTAATTTTGATTATTTGTTCAATGAAGATATAGAAGAGGTAAATAAAATTGATGAGGCAATTAAACAAATTGATGAATTATATGATCAGCCACAGGAACAGTCTGATGATCCAACAGATTCTGATGATTCAGAGGATTCTAATTCTAAGAAAAGAAAATCTAGGAAAAAGGCTACAGTCAAGGTTGCTCCTCAACCTCCATCTACAACTAACATTCCTTATTATATTCTGCATGGGATTATTCTTACACCAGACCATCATCATTGGATGAGATACTCTAAAAATGAACAGAAAAGGGGGAAGAGAATGAAAAGATTTCATTCACCTCCAAAAACTTGGAATGGTCCTCCTCCTCCTCCTCTAATAGCAGGATCTTCAGGTACATCATCTTCTTATAAGCCTTCTTCTAATTTTTCTAGAACAACACAATACAGGCATGATAGACCATCAAGGCAAGACAGACCCACATGGTCTGAGACTCATGGAAGATAAAGCAGACAACAAGATTATATCAAAGACAGGCCAGCTTCTCCAGTAGTTAAACCAGAACTAGATCCAGTTTACATAATGGCTAGGTTCAAGGAGCAAGTTGCTCTTGCTCAGATAAGGAATGTAAGGGCTGAAGGTATGGACACTTCTCAATTTACAATAATGTCCTCTTATAGGAAACAGAAACTGGAAAAATATCAGAAGAAAACATGTTCAATATTGATGAATATATGAGTTTACATCCAGAAGAAGTTGTCACTATAGCCTCTTCTCAGAACATTAATGGTGTTCAAGATATAAAGTAATGCAAAAGAGAGTCTGAAGATCCAACCAGAAAGCTCATTTTCACCAAATATTCTTCAGATTCTTCTTCAGCTGCACCTCAAATGGACTTTTAATTTTTAATTATGATTTTGAAATTTGTTGTTATGTTTATGAACATTCTCAAAGCACTTTTTATATCTGCTGAAAATTTATAATTATGTCAGATAATTATGCTTTGTGTTTTCCATTTTTGATAGTATCCTCACCCAAATAGAGGGAGATTGTTGGAACTCCTTATTATGAATTTTGGCTAGGATTACTATTCTTTGTTTAGGAAGTTTATTATGACCCAACTTGTATAGACTATGGTCATAGGTTATTTCCAGGGTTGTTACTTCAGAAGGAATTTTAGAAGAGCTCAGTTCAACTAACGCAGAGCTCAGTTCGACGAAAGCAGAGATTAGTTTGATGAATTCCGATCTCCAACTCTAAAACTTAGGTCAACGAACTCTAAGCTCAGTTCGATGAACTCCAAGCACAGTTCGATGAATGCAGAGCTCAGCTCGATGAAATTATTGCTCAATCCATCCAAGTTCTGTTCGATGAAAGCCTTGTTGAGTTTGACGAATTCGACGGTTTCTATATGGACAGATGGCAGAATGATTTCAAAGATTTGGTGACTGAAACTCTAATATTTAATGCAAGTTATTCTAGCACTTTGGTGTAAAGTTAGACCTACCCCTTAATTTTCAAGCACTTTGGTTAAAAGAATTATGTCAATCTTGTGTAAAGACTAAACCTTAATCTTAATGCCCATTGTTCTAGTCTTAGTATGAAGTAGATAGACACGTAACGTGATTTTTTCACTTTATTTCTCTCGTGATAGCATATTGAATTACTGAAATGAAACATGTACTAAAGGTTAGTTCTACTTGATGTTTTCTTTTGATACTACATGTACACATGTCATTGCTCTATCTAACGCTTCCATGCTTAATAATTGGATTGAAACTGCATTATATCTCGACATCACATCGGTACTAGTACACGAGTTCTATTCTTGACTGTTACAATGTTCCAATGTGTTAACTCCATGAATCTCTCTGCATTGTACTACAAATCATTGTGTACTTAATTTCACATGTGTTGTCCATTTGTTTCCTTCTCTGAAATCTCATATGGTTTGTTTCTGTGTACTTTGCTCGTCTGTGCGACCCAAACACTTTATATTCTTTAATTTATGTCTGGTCATCCCTATTGTGTTTGCTTCTATATTTACTTTATCACGTTCATTGTTTGATCTTTGTCACGATTATTTTTGACAACACTCTTTTTCGTACATGTGTATAGTTGGTTTTCAATCTAGCTCGCCCCTTTCGATAATATCAAAAGGGAGAGAATACAATGTTCATGAGTCTTGAGCTAGGGAGATCACATGTTAGGGGGAGCTTATTGAACTGTGGGCACTTAGATAGGTTGAGCGAGTAGAGCACATATATAGGGGGAGCGCGTGTGTAGGGGGAGTTACAATTTAACCTGAAACCTGACTAGTTAAAGCTTATTTTGTTTTTGTACTATACCTTGCATCTCAGCTTTTATATCTCATGAAATGTATTTGATATTATCAAAAGTGGAGTTTGTTGGAGGAGACGGTTCACGAATCCTTAGTATGAAAATATAAATTCCCATGCTTTATTTGATCACATCTTGTGTTTGGTATAGTGTGCAGGTTTACAGGTTCAGGCGAAGCAAAGAACTCAACTTCTGTGACCTACCTCCGCGCGCTAGAACGGTACTGTCGAGCGCTAGCCTGATTTCAACTCGAATGATCGCACTGGTTCCTACCACATGGTACTAAATCTACCGCCCGTGCTAGCTTCTGGAATTAAATTGAACAGGAGCTCTGGTAGCTACCACGTAGCACTAGCCTCCAACCGCCCAGCTCTAGTTCAGTTAGTGCTCGTCGTGTCGGAACCGTCAAGACGACTGCAGTACCGCTAGGCGATAACATTTAGCAGCTCTGTGATAGCACGAAGAAACAGAAGATAATATTCTCAGAATATGTTTTTTTTTCCAAATGTGCGTGACAACTATCACGTCAACGCAGGAAGGCCTACCACCGAGTGCCTGTCTTACCGCCGGCAGTAGCTAATTTTTAAACGGTGTATAAAAGACATCTTGTTTTCTGATTTCCAAGCGAGATGAATTGGGATAGAACAAATTCACTCCTAGTGTTTGGTAGCCACCTCTGAGCACCATTCCGTCGTCTCTGTCAAAGGAAGAGAAAACTACCTCCCTATCATTCACACACGAAGATCTCCGATGAGCCATGGACTTCAACGAGTAGTGGAGTTGATCGGTTACAACCGAATGAAGATTGCAAGCATCGATCATAGATCTCCTAACGTAGGAATCATCGTGAGGGAGAATCAATCTTTAATCTTATTTATACTTTTGTACTTTTCTCCTTTCCCATGTTCTTGTTGTCAGGAAAATCAACCGGTGAGGATCATCAGAATCCAGTAAGGATTCTGTGAGAAATCATCCTGGGGAAGGGATGTCTAGATCGGGGAATCTAGAGGGGGCTATAAGATACTTCCTTACGTGAAGGTGAACAGTCGGCTCGACGACATTTATTGGATGGAAAGGGGGAGAGCCAACCGGTCCGGGTAGTGGGTCAGTATACAAAACCAAAAGAGATTTGAGTTTCACCACCTCTAATCTCCAACATCACGTAGATCGAATATTGTAATTGTAAAAACACTTTTCGATTTTAGTTGTATAAAAGTAGGTGTGTTCTTATTTTCTATGTATAACGTCCTGGTTATTCTCCGAGGATCTACGAAAAGGGTATATTTCTCTAAAGAGAAATTTGTCTAGGAAAACAAGGTCTGTGACCTACCGCCGCGCGCTAGCAAGCTTGAGCCCCGCGGTAGCTTCCAAAACTAGCATTCCTAGACCAAAATATTTCGAAATTTGAATTAATGACTAAAACCATATTAACCCCCTGTAAGACCCCCCTCCCCCTTACCAAGGAGGGCTACCAGATCTTATGCCCAGAACCGCCGTTTTACGGTGGCACTAACTCACGGGTTAGTCGACACCGCAACACGCCGATTCTGCCGGCTAGTACGATCATAAACCTGTAGGCCAATATGAGAAATAAGAAGTAAAACTGTGTATAAAAAGCCATCAGTCCACAAGTCACAGTACAATCATATAAAGGAAATGAATAGTACAATAGTCCACAGAATAGTACAGAAGAAAGAGTAAAAAGGGCTTATGCCCAGTACATCAAATCTCTCTCTCTCACAAAATAGTAAATGCGGAAGCTAAACTAGAACATCAAGACTCGTCCCACCTGAGGACGCACAGTAGTAGTGGTAGCCTGCTGAAGCGGTATCTGCTCCTCATGTCCTGCCTCCTCGACGTGCTGGTGCTCCATCTCCACGGGCTCCTAAAAATAGTTGGTCACCGACCATTAGTCAAAAAGACTAAGTCGTTTCCTCCACACCTCGCCCGCAGCTCCTAGGCACCGAGCGGGAGGACGAAGCGGAGGACAACAAGGGGTAGCAAAATGGAAGCAGGTGACAATATCTATCTAAAGTGGTACTAAGTAATGAAATTCTACTCTAGCAATGCTAAGTACAGTACAAGTAGTAAGTAAGTAAGTACGGTGCAGTAAAGGAGAGTAAAGAAACAGCAGTATAAACAAGTAAATAAACTAAGCTACCACTAAGCTATCATCACAAGCGTATCCTAACTTATATAAATGCCCATACAAATATATAAGTTAGGATTTCCAGGAAATTTAACTTATCATATAAAAGAGCCCATACTAATTTATATGATAAGGATCTATGAAGCGTATGCCCTAATTATGAATGAATGATATGATGCAATTTTTATGCGCAGGCAAGTGCAACTCACACACAACGACTCTGTGATCACAGACCTTTAGTTCCCACTTTTTGAGAGCTAGCATCACTCTCGGGTACCACCGCTGTGGCTACGGCAGCAGCGGAGCGGGCGTCTCCGCTTCTAGACCGGTATGCACACTACCAAGCCTTAGACCCCTCTCATACGCCTCTGTACACGTCCAAGGTGCACTCTAGAGTCTCGCGTACGTACTTTGCTGACAAACCCGTCAGTCTTGTTGGGTCGGATGTGTGTTATCGGGGGTCGTCCTCCAGACCGCAGTGTAAAACAACCCACTGGCCCCTCTAACTCCCACAACCGCCTGGTGCACCGTACTGCCATCGGTGTGACGAACGGCCAGTACCGCGTGCCCCGCCACGATATTTATGCACATGCAAGTAATTCATACCGAGCCTTCCGCTCGCAGGACCAAAACCCGTCCTGAATCCCTCAAACCCAAACCCGGGTGAGAGCGCACATCAGTGCCTTTATACCAACTCCCTCAAACCCCAAAACAGGTGAGCATATATCACGAATCTCTCCAGCCTCACACGGGCGAGAAGGTACAACAATGTCCTAACCTATTAAACTACTCTTGCCTACGGTTTATTATACTTAGAGATTTAAGGTTAATCCCAGGACTGCCCCCGGTATTCCCTGTGAAGGGCTCTCAAAGGGCACTAGGAACTATGTTGGGATTACGCCCAACGTTCCCTTTCGCAAGGATATTTATTTTAGTTGATGACTACCCATGTATCACCCCAGCTCTCCTTATTGCTTAGTACAACCCTAGTGGCTTAAAGTATTACCGGGAAAACCGACGGTCTTCCGCCGATCCTCACTCCAGTTGATGACCAAGACTTGCACTTTTGATCCCTCACTAAGAAAAACTCTACCCACCAGGGTCACTCATGTTGAACTCTCTCTTATTTCTGCCGATAATCAATCCCCTGGTAATTCCCTAAGGCAAGACCTATTTGTGTTATATGCAGACCATGACCTATGTTTACCCTAGAAATGTGATCTTCCAAAACTTAAGGCATCTTGCCTCTAAATATTTATCCTAAGGTATTATGGACTAAGGGAACTACCCTAAGGATTCTCATAATTTTTCCTGGTCAAATGGTCATTTAATTAATTCTCTTAATTTAAATGCTCGGCCACTTTACACATGAAGTGATTTAATTAAGCATCCACTGACTTAGGGAATTTTTCCTGAGATGTATATTGACCAAATATTGCTGCCTTCAAAATTTCACAATTTTCCTTAAATTATTTATTGTCATTTTCTATTTAATTACAATCCCACATAAATTCCATTTTACACATGAAGTATAAGCATTACATATTCAAAAATTCCAGAAAATTTACAGAGCCTTTAAGACACTAAATTATGGCTATTGGCAGAGATTCATCCAAATTGAATGTAAGATGGCCTATGGGATTCCATTTTAAGGTATTTACCAAAATGCCATTGTACTAGTTTAACACAAGTAATGTATCCAATAAATTCTGAGAAATTCATGATAAACTAATAACAATATTTTATGACAGTAGAATAAATCCCAAATTTTTCAGAGGTATATATATATCATTTCAAGAATTATCATGATAAGGGTAAAATGGGAAATTTAGGGTATCTACTCCAAGGTTCTTCAAAACAGAGAAATCATAATTTTCCTAGGTCAAGTGTGATGTAATCTATGCCTTGGTAATGTTGTTTGGATTTGTTCTTGAATAAATTCTATTTTCCAAGTTTTAATCCCAAAATAGCTATTTTTAAAGTAAATTCCAATAAATGGAATTTTGATTCCAAAAATTCCATCATTAATTTGAGGGGTGAAATTTACCCTAATGAACCACTGGAAATAATTTCATGACACTTGCATGTCACCATTGGGCTAAATACACAAATTTGCATTTTTGCTATTTGCACACCAAGCCTTAACATAGGCTAGCACATGCAAGTGGATTCTCCCACATGCAGTGATCCCAAGGTGCTGAAAATTTTATCATGCACCAAGGGTGACCCCACTGACCCACCACCAAAATTTGGGGCCATGGGGAGGAGTAGAACTCCATATATGCCATTAATTTAAATTTTGATATTTTACCAAAAACTATAGGAAAATGTTTTCTAAAAATTCCTAAATTTTGGCAGGAGGTAAGTAAGCCCTAAAAATGCATGTGCCCAACATTTGGGATCATGGTGACTAATATTGAGACTAGGGCATCCAATATAATTTTTGACCTAGTCTAGGACCAGTCCTAGGAGAAAGGTCCTACAGGGCTGTACTCTACCCCAAAATGTGTGTTTAGGGTGGCATATTAAAGGTAAGACCCTAGGCTACAATTTTCATTAAGGGCCTAAGGTCTGGAAATGCCTCTAAGAGGCCTAAATTTAACTTGCAAGAGGGCTGAATATGTGTGACAGAAATGTTACTATTCATTTATTAATCCTGATTTATATTAAAATCGGCACACGAATCTTAAAGCAAGATGGACGGAATCGGGTTATCGTCTACCTCCAGCCAACGGCTGAGATCGAGCCGACCTGGAGCGATTTTGCCGGCGGTTTCCGGCCAGCTGAGGCGTCGCCACCTCCGGCCAATGGTGCCATCACCTTCACGGTGGTGGTGGCTATCATTTCCCGGCGATGGGGCGGCGGGAGACGGCGGCGACGGCGATCCCGAGCGGTTTCATAAACTTAGAATTTTCTAGATTTTCTCACATGGCATCGGGCTCAATTGAGCCCGATCTCTCGCCTAATTGATCTAAGAGGCTAGTGCGGGTAGAGGTGAAGTGAAACGCACCATAATCGGGGCTTGGCTGCGGGTCAGGCGGCGGTTTGCCGTGGTGGTGGTGCGCCGGCGAGCTCCTCCCCGAAAGTTGCATTCTCCACCGTTCTCCATGTGTAAGTAGTCGAATTCCACTCCTCTGGACCTTCTGAAGCTAATGGAGGGGTTATTTGGGGCTGATAGAGGGTATATGGGGAGATAAGCCCAATGTGAGCTCGGTTTGAGCTTTGGTTGTGTCACCATGGGTGCCATGTGGCTCTCAGCTCTGGAATTCTGCTGGAAATGAAGAGGGGAGGTCAGCCACTTGGTTTTGGGCAGCCTAAGTCAGCTGATGGGGTGGTCATGTGGCCACCATTTCCTTCATCCCTCTTTCTCTCTCCTCTTCTCCTAAAATTTCCAATTTTACCCCTTTGCATGCATTCTCTCTCTAATATCAGGAGGGTAGGGCTGTCATTAACCCTTAAGGCTGGTCATGGGCCAATTTGGTGGGCTTGGTCCAAAGGAAAATTGCTTGGTCTTCATTTTCTCTCTTTAGGTCAAATTGTTGACCAAATTGACTTTAAGGTTGACTGGTCAACCATGGAGGGTGGACTGACCCCACTTGGTGGAAATGGGTCTAGTGGCACCACCCAACTTGGTTTGGGTCAAGGGGGTGCCCCACTTAGGTTAATTAGGCCTATGGGTGTGGGTTTGACCAAATTAAGCCCAAGGTTGACCTTGGTCAACTGGGGTCAAAATGTTGACCCAGTGACATACCCTAGGGTCCACTTAGATTGTTTTTAGGGTTAGGGCAATGTGGTGGGGTCATGGTGTGGCTAGGGTCCTTAATTAGGTTAGTTTGACCTAGTTTGACTTGGTCCTATAGTGAGCTCCACATGGCCACCACCCACTATCTAGGGTCAAACCTAGTTGATCCCCTTAGGTCTCACCTCATGCCTAACCCAATCTAAGTTGAGGGGTCCAGAAGTAACATGGGATGTTACAAATTCCAATAAACAAGAAAATAATTTCGTCCCCGAAATTTAAGTTCGGGTCTACGGGGTTCTATTTGCAAGATTTATCAAGAATCTTAAAAGCATAACTTAAATGTACCTGATGCGAATAGCTCCGGGTGTTGCTCCAGCATCAGATCTCTCGGCTCCCAAGTGTGCTCCTCCCGTCCATGGTTGGACCACAACACCTTCACAAGGGGAACCTTCTTCTTCCGCAACACTCGGATGGCTGTATCGTCAATCCGGATCGGCTCCAATCTCACTGACCTGTCAGGCTCCACCGGTCCGGCTGTAGTAGTGATGTGCTGCTCCGGCCGAAGGAGAGCCCTCCGTAAGGAAGAGACATGGAAGACGTCATGTAGTGCACCCAACTCCGGTGGCAGCTGCAGTCGGTAGGCTAAGGGGCCGATCCGCTCCAGGATCAGGTAGGGCCCCATGTATCGTGGACTGAGCTTCTTGTGCCTCCGCACCCGTGAAACACCGTGTACCGGACGTATCTTCAAGAATACCCTGTCTCCAACCTGGAACTCCACCTGCCGGTGCCGAGCATCATAATACTTTGCCTGCCTGCTCTGGGCCTCCAGTAGCCGATCCCTGATCAATCGAATCTGAGCCTCTGTGTCCTCTATATAATCGGATCCCAGAGCCCTGGCGTCCACATCCTGTACCCATGATAGCGGGGTCCGGCATCTCCTCCCATAAAGCGCCTCGTACGGAGCCATCCTGATGCTAGCCTGGTGGCTGTTATTATACGAGAATTCGATCAATGGTAGCAGCCTCTCCCAAGGCCTCCCCGTATCCAATATGCATAATCTGAGCAGGTCCTCCATGGTCCGGATGGTCCGCTCGGTCTGTCCGTCGGTCTGCGGGTGGAAGGCTGTACTAAAGGTAAGCCGAGATCCCAAGTGAGTATGCACGGCCCTCCACTCGCTCGAAGTGAACCGACCATCACGGTCCGAAACAATAGTCCTGGGGATACCATGATACCTGATGTACTGCTCCACAAATAGTCTCACCAGAACTGCAACTGGGGCATCCTTCCGAACTGGGATAAACCGCGCGACCTTGGTCAATCTGTCCACTATAACCCATATAGAATCATGTCCGGAGTGGGAGCGAGGCAATCCGTGTACAAAGTCCATAGCAATGTCCTCGAACTTCCACTCTGGAACTGGCAGTGGCTGTAATAAACCTCCCGGGCTCTTGCATTCCGCCTTCACACGCTGGCAGGTCTCGCAATGGGTCACAAAATCCGTGATCTCCCTCTTCATCCCGGGCCAATACATAGATCTCCGCAAATCTGCCCACATCTTGGTGATGCCGGGGTGCACTGAATATCTCGAGCAATGTGCCTCTCGGAGTATGTCATCTCGAATACTGCCCCCTGCTGGTATGTAGATGCGCCCCCGGAACCGAAGAAGATCATCCTGTAGTGTGTAGTCCTCGACCTTGCCCCTCGCTAGGGCACTGAAAATCGGCTGTAACGCGGCATCCAGCCTCTGATGTGCTCGGATGCGCTCCTGTATATCATCGCAGCTGATCACTGAGCTCAAATACTCTCTATATACCACTGGCTCGGTCTCGGACACCACGGTGATGTGCATGTCCTCCATCATCTGAAGCAGCTCTATGGACATCAATCGGGGCTCCGGTTCAGAAGTGCCGGCCCTCCTGCTCAAAGCATCCGCAACCGTGTTCGCTTTCCCCGGGTGATAGTGGATCTTGTAGTCATAATCACAGAGGAACTCCAGCCACCTCCTCTGTCTCAGATTTAAGTCCTTCTGCGTATCAATATACTTGAGATTCTTGTGATCTGAAAAGATGTCACAATGAATCCCGTATAGGTAATGTCTCCATATCTTTAGGGCGAAAACCACAGCCCCGAGCTCTAGATCATGTACTGGATAGTTATGCTCATGCTTCTTCAACTGTCGCGAAGCATAAGCGATAACGTGTCCGTGCTGCATCAAGACTGCACCCATCCCCTGATAAGAGGCGTCCGTGTAAATCTGGAATCCTTCGCTCCCGGATGGAAGCGCAAGAATAGGGGATGAGATGAGCCGGTCCTTCAGCTCCTGAAAAGCCGTCTCACACCGCTCTGACCAAACAAAGTCAGCATCCTTCTTCGTCAAGGACGTGAGGGGGAGTGCTATCCTTGAGAACCCCTCCACGAACTTGCGATAATAGCCTGCTAGTCCCAAGAAACTGCGGATGTCAGATGCGGTCTTCGGCCGCGGCCAATCCCTCACTGTCTCTATCTTGGCCGGGTCCACAGCTAACCCAGCCCCACTGATCGTGTGCCCCAGGAAAGCCACCTCCTGCAACCAGAACTGGCACTTCGAAAATTTTGCGTACATCTGTGCCTCCCTCAACCTCTGCAGGACCAGTGCCAAGTGCTCCGTATGCTCCTCCTGAGTCCGAGAATATATAAGGATGTCGTCGATGAATACTATCACGAAGCGATCCAAGAAAGGCTCGAAGACACGGTTCATCAGACTCATGAATGCAGCAGGAGCATTCGTGAGCCCAAAAGGCATCACCGTGAATTCGTATAGCCCATAGCGCGAACTGAAAGCCGTCTTCGGTATGTCTTCTTCCCTGATACGGAGCTGATAGTAGCCGGATCGCAGATCTAACTTGGAGAACCAGAATGCTCCCTGTAGCTGGTCAAATAACTCATCTATCCGAGGCAGAGGATAGGTGTTGCGGACCGTCAACCGGTTCAGCTCCCGGTAATCTATACACAATCGCAGTGATCCATCCTTCTTTTTCACAAATAGAACTGGTGCTCCCCATGGCGATGAACTAGGCCGTACAAATCCTGACTCGACTAGCTCCTGCAGTTGAGTTCTGAACTCTGCTAACTCTCTAGGAGCCATCCTGTAGGGTGCTCGGGACACCGGCTTCGCTCCCGGCACTAGCTGAATCCTGAAATCCAAGTCTCTAGCAGGCGGTAGCCCGGGCAATTTCTCCGGGAATACGTCGGAGAAATCCCGAACCACCGGAATATCTGAGATAGTCGCCTCTGTCCCCACCATCTTGAAGCAGACAATATAGACTTCTTCACCCTGCTCATGGGCCTTCACAGCCTGTATAGAAGATAATAGTAGGTGGCAGATAGGCTGGATACCTTCAACGATAACATGAGAATCGCCATGTCTCAGTGTGATCCTCCTGGACGGGCAATCTATCTGGGCATGGTTCCGATGCAACCAGGCCATGCCCAAGATCAAATCAAAGTCCTGCAGCTTCAAGATAGTCGCCGGCGCCTCAAATGCCTTGCCGCCGATCTCGGCCTCCATATCACAATGTGCAGTGGTCCGCAGCTCCGATCCATCGGGTAGGCGTACCCTCATCTCTAGTCCAGGGAACCTCTCCACGCCTTCGAGTCCGTCGATGAAGGCCTCGGATACGAACGAGTGTGACGCACCCGTGTCGAAAAGAGTATGGGCAGGCTTGCCGCTGATCATGACTATGCCTGAGGTTTGTTTATGTGAAGGTCAATTGTTATCCTATGGTTCCAGGTACTATATATATATCATTGGAAAAATTTAAGGAAACTCAAAACTAACTTCAAGTACCTGTAATGACCTCCTCGGGATTTCTCGGCTCTGTGAGGTCCAAGGCGTATATCTGCTCCTGCTCGCGCCTCCTACCATGATATCCCCGGCCTCGGCCTCGTCCTCGGCCTCGTCCTCGGCCCTGCTGTACTGGGGCCACTGGAGGTGGAGGAGGAGGAGGGGGATGGAATCGGTGCGGGCACTCCGACCTGATGTGCCCAGGCTGGCGGCATCCATAACAAACCACTTGTCGGTGGCCTCGGTCATCCTGTCTCCTCGGATCATGTATCTGTAGAGGTGGGGGAGCCAAAGCTGGAGGAGGCCCCTGCTCCTGCCTGAAGTTGGGACGACGACGTCCCCCACCCCTCCTGTATCCAATGGTCCTGCCCCTCTGAGAGCCCCTACTGCTCTCACCTGATGTCGATCCATCAAATGGTCTCTTCCCTCCGGCTCGCACCATCAGCTGGTCAGCCTCCAGCTTCTTCGCCATCTCGATGATCTGTCTGGATGTGCCATGAGAAATGAATAACAGAGCCTGCCTCAGATCATCCCTGAGGCCCCGGTAGAACCTCTTCCCATACCTCCTATCGTCGGTGTCCTGAATCCCCGCGAACCTGGCCAAGTGGGAGAACTCCCTCTGGTACTCTATCACAGATCTAGTCCCCTGCTTGAGGTTCAAAAACCTCTCCTCCAAAGCATCCCTGTCCGTAGCAGAGACGAAGTGCTCCAGGAACACATCGCCAAACTCCTCCCAAGAAATCTCTGACAACTCAAAGTCCGCATAAGTAGACTCCCGGACTGACTTCCACCATCTCTTCGCGTGGGCCTCTAGCACAGAGGTGGCTAGAGGTACTGCCTGGCCGACTGGGCAGCTGATGCCCGCTAAGATCTCGTGTATGGCCTCCAGCCATTCTTCCGTCTTCACCGCATCCTCTGTCCCGCGGTACGTCGGTGGGGACAGGCTCTTGAATGCACTCAGCCAGCTCGACCCCGGATTTGGCTGTGGAGCCGGGACTTGCTGGGCTCTAAAGGCATCCAAAATCGCCGTCAGGGTCTGCCCCATCTCCGTATGTAGGAATGGAGTGGCAGCTGGAGGGGGAGGAGCCACATTTTGCGGCGCTGCGACCTGTGGAGGTTGCATAAAGGTAAGGTTAAAGCAAAATTGGCCTATCAAATTGTACTTTGTGGACCATTTCTGTGACTTTTGTACATGGGCACACCACTGCTTCCGCTGCATAGTTTGTCCGCAAACTAATGCTGGGGCGGGGGTGGTCCCATGTTGTGGACTTCTTTCTCATATGATCGTTGTTCAAGTGATACCAGTTTGTAAGACCCCCCTCCCCCTTACCAAGGAGGGCTACCAGATCTTATGCCCAGAACCGCCGTTTTACGGTGGCACTAACTCACGGGTTAGTCGACACCGCAACACGCCGATTCTGCCGGCTAGTACGATCATAAACATGTAGGCCAATATGAGAAATAAGAAGTAAAACTGTGTATAAAAAGCCATCAGTCCACAAGTCACAGTACAATCATATAAAGGAAATGAATAGTACAATAGTCCACAGAATAGTACAGAAGAAAGAGTAAAAAGGGCTTATGCCCAGTACATCAAATCTCTCTCTCTCACAAAATAGTAAATGCGGAAGCTAAACTAGAACATCAAGACTCGTCCCACCTGAGGACGCACAGTAGTAGTGGTAGCCTGCTGAAGCGGTATCTGCTCCTCATGTCCTGCCTCCTCGACGTGCTGGTGCTCCATCTCCACGGGCTCCTAAAAATAGTTGGTCATCGACCATTAGTCAAAAAGACTAAGTCGTTTCCTCCACACCTCGCCCCGCAGCTCCTAGGCACCGAGCGGGAGGACGAAGCGGAGGACAACAAGGGGTAGCAAAATGGAAGCAGGTGACAATATCTATCTAAAGTGGTACTAAGTAATGAAATTCTACTCTAGCAATGCTAAGTACAGTACAAGTAGTAAGTAAGTAAGTACGGTGCAGTAAAGGAGAGTAAAGAAACAGCAGTATAAACAAGTAAATAAACTAAGCTACCACTAAGCTATCATCACAAGCGTACCCTAACTTATATAAATGCCCATACAAATATATAAGTTAGGATTTCCAGGAAATTTAACTTATCATATAAAAGAGCCCATACTAATTTATATGATAAGGATCTATGAAGCGTATGCCCTAATTATGAATGAATGATATGATGCAATTTTTATGCGCAGGCAAGTGCAACTCACACACAACGACTCTGTGATCACAGACCTTTAGTTCCCACTTTTTGAGAGCTAGCATCACTCTCGGGTACCACCGCTGTGGCTACGGCAGCAGCGGAGCAGGCGTCTCCGCTTCTAGACCGGTATGCACACTACCAAGCCTTAGACCCCTCTCATACGCCTCTGTACACGTCCAAGGTGCACTCTAGAGTCTCGCGTACGTACTTTGCTGACAAACCCGTCAGTCTTGTTGGGTCGGATGTGTGTTATCGGGGGTCGTCCTCCAGACCGCAGTGTAAAACAACCCACTGGCCCCTCTAACTCCCACAACCGCCTGGTGCACCGTACTGCCATCGGTGTGACGAACGGCCAGTACCGCGTGCCCCGCCACGATATTTATGCACATGCAAGTAATTCATACCGAGCCTTCCGCTCGCAGGACCAAAACCCGTCCTGAATCCCTCAAACCCAAACCCGGGTGAGAGCGCACATCAGTGCCTTTATACCAACTCCCTCAAACCCCAAAACGGGTGAGCATATATCACGAATCTCTCCAGCCTCACACGGGCGAGAAGGTACAACAATGTCCTAACCTATTAAACTACTCTTGCCTACGGTTTATTATACTTAGAGATTTAAGGTTAATCCCAGGACTGCCCCCGGTATTCCCTGTGAAGGGCTCTCAAAGGGCACTAGGAACTATGTTGGGATTACGCCCAACGTTCCCTTTCGCAAGGATATTTATTTTAGTTGATGACTACCCATGTATCACCCCAGCTCTCCTTATTGCTTTAGTACAACCCTAGTGGCTTAAAGTATTACCGGGAAAACCGACGGTCTTCCGCCGATCCTCACTCCAGTTGATGACCAAGACTTGCACTTTTGATCCCTCACTAAGAAAAACTCTACCCACCAGGGTCACTCATGTTGAACTCTCTCTTATTTCTGCCGATAATCAATCCCCTGGTAATTCCCTAAGGCAAGACCTATTTGTGTTATATGCAGACCATGACCTATGTTTACCCTAGAAATGTGATCTTCCAAAACTTAAGGCATCTTGCCTCTAAATATTTATCCTAAGGTATTATGGACTAAGGGAACTACCCTAAGGATTCTCATAATTTTTCCTGGTCAAATGGTCATTTAATTAATTCTCTTAATTTAAATGCTCGGCCACTTTACACATGAAGTGATTTAATTAAGCATCCACTGACTTAGGGAATTTTTCCTGAGATGTATATTGACCAAATATTGCTGCCTTCAAAATTTCACAATTTTCCTTAAATTATTTATTGTCATTTTCTATTTAATTACAATCCCACATAAATTCCATTTTACACATGAAGTATAAGCATTACATATTCAAAAATTCCAGAAAATTTACAGAGCCTTTAAGACACTAAATTATGGCTATTGGCAGAGATTCATCCAAATTGAATGTAAGATGGCCTATGGGATTCCATTTTAAGGTATTTACCAAAATGCCATTGTACTAGTTTAACACAAGTAATTTATCCAATAAATTCTGAGAAATTCATGATAAACTAATAACAATATTTTATGACAGTAGAATAAATCCCAAATTTTTCAGAGGTATATATATATCATTTCAAGAATTATCATGATAAGGGTAAAATGGGAAATTTAGGGTATCTACTCCAAGGTTCTTCAAAACAGAGAAATCATAATTTTCCTAGGTCAAGTGTGATGTAATCTATGCCTTGGTAATGTTGTTTGGATTTGTTCTTGAATAAATTCTATTTTCCAATTTTTAATCCCAAAATAGCTATTTTTAAAGTAAATTCCAATAAATGGAATTTTGATTCCAAAAATTCCATCATTAATTTGAGGGGTGAAATTTACCCTAATGAACCACTGGAAATAATTTCATGACACTTGCATGTCACCATTGGGCTAAATACACAAATTTGCATTTTTGCTATTTGCACACCAAGCCTTAACATAGGCTAGCACATGCAAGTGGATTCTCCCACATGCAGTGATCCCAAGGTGCTGAAAATTTTATCATGCACCAAGGGTGACCCCACTGACCCACCACCAAAATTTGGGGCCATGGGGAGGAGTAGAACTCCATATATGCCATTAATTTAAATTTTGATATTTTACCAAAAACTATAGAAAATGTTTTCTAAAAATTCCTAAATTTTGGCAGGAGGTAAGTAAGCCCTAAAAATGCATGTGCCCAAAATTTGGGATCATGGTGACTAATATTGAGACTAGGGCATCCAATATAATTTTTGACCTAGTCTAGGACCAGTCCTAGGAGAAAGGTCCTACAGGGCTGTACTCTACCCCAAAATGTGTGTTTAGGGTGGCATATTAAAGGTAAGACCCTAGGCTACAATTTTCATTAAGGGCCTAAGGTCTGGAAATGCCTCTAAGAGGCCTAAATTTAACTTGCAAGAGGGCTGAATATGTGTGACAGAAATGTTACTATTCATTTATTAATCCTGATTTATATTAAAATCGGCGCACGAATCTTAAAGCAAGATGGACGGAATCGGGTTATCGTCTACCTCCAGCCAACGGCTGAGATCGAGCCGACCTGGAGCGATTTTGCCGGCGGTTTCCGGCCAGCTGAGGCGTCGCCACCTCCGGCCAATGGTGCCATCACCTTCACGGTGGTGGTGGCTATCATTTCCCAGCGATGGGGCGGCGGGAGACGGCGGCGACGGCGATCCCGAGCGGTTTCATAAACTTAGAATTTTCTAGATTTTCTCACATGGCATCGGGCTCAATTGAGCCCGATCTCTCGCCTAATTGATCTAAGAGGCTAGTGCGGGTAGAGGTGAAGTGAAACGCACCATAATCGGGGCTTGGCTGCGGGTCAGGCGGCGGTTTGCCGTGGTGGTGGTGCGCCGGCGAGCTCCTCCCCGAAAGTTGCATTCTCCACCATTCTCCATGTGTAAGTAGTCGAATTCCACTCCTCTGGACCTTCTGAAGCTAATGGAGGGGTTATTTGGGGCTGATAGAGGGTATATGGGGAGATAAGCCCAATGTGAGCTCGGTTTGAGCTTTGGTTGTGTCACCATGGGTGCCATGTGGCTCTCAGCTCTGGAATTCTGCTGGAAATGAAGAGGGGAGGTCAGCCACTTGGTTTTGGGCAGCCTAAGTCAGCTGATGGGGTGGCCATGTGGCCACCATTTCCTTCATCCCTCTTTCTCTCTCCTCTTCTCCTAAAATTTCCAATTTTACCCCTTTGCATGCATTCTCTCTCTAATATCAGGAGGGTAGGGGCTGTCATTAACCCTTAAGGCTGGTCATGGGCCAATTTGGTGGGCTTGGTCCAAAGGAAAATTGCTTGGTCTTCATTTTCTCTCTTTAGGTCAAATTGTTGACCAAATTGACTTTAAGGTTGACTGGTCAACCATGGAGGGTGGACTGACCCCACTTGGTGGAAATGGGTCTAGTGGCACCACCCAACTTGGTTTGGGTCAAGGGGGTGCCCCACTTAGGTTAATTAGGCCTATGGGTGTGGGTTTGACCAAATTAAGCCCAAGGTTGACCTTGGTCAACTGGGGTCAAAATGTTGACCCAGTGACATACCCTAGGGTCCACTTAGATTGTTTTTAGGGTTAGGGCAATGTGGTGGGGTCATGGTGTGGCTAGGGTCCTTAATTAGGTTAGTTTGACCTAGTTTGACTTGGTCCTATAGTGAGCTCCACATGGCCACCACCCACTATCTAGGGTCAAACCTAGTTGATCCCCTTAGGTCTCACCTCATGCCTAACCCAATCTAAGTTGAGGGGTCCAGAAGTAACATGGGATGTTACACACCCCCCTCTCTAAGGTTAGCCACATGATCCAACAAACCCCTCTCTCATGGTTTGCTCGCGCTCCCATGACAGTTGCTTATGATCACAATTTTCCCAGCGGACTTTGACCATCCTGATTGCCTTGTTCCGTAGCTTCCTGATTTTTGTGTCTTCGATTTGATTGGGCTTGACTTTCGTCATCAACCCACTATTGACCCGGACTTGATCCGCAGAAACCTCTTGTGCACGCTCTTGCATAACTTTCCGAAACACCGATATATGAAACACATCATCCAGACTATTTAGTTCAGCTAAAAGATTCAGTCGATAGGTAGCTTCACCAATCTGCTCAATGATTTTAAATGGCACAATATATCTCAGACTCTTCTTTTTCAAGTGTTGAATCCTATATATGCCCTTGAACGGCTTTATCTTGAGATACACCCAATCACCCACTACAAACTCCACATTTTGGTGTTTTGTAATGTAGTACTTTGCTTGTCTATATTGAGCAACCAATAGCCGCTGCCGAATCGAACATATCGTTAAAGTCGCATCTTCGATGTCTTTACGCTTATAAAGCTTCGATACACCTATTTTTACCCAAGCAAATGGAGTATGACACTTCCTATCATATAAGGCTTTAGGCTTCAAAGTGCGCCAACTTAATACTCGCTTGGTAGCTATTGCTAAAGGCAAACACAATCATAAAGATATGGTCCTCCCACCTCTTTCCAAAATCCAAGGCGCACATGCAATGCATATCCTCCATCGTTCTGTTTACACTCTCAGTTTGACCATTCGTCTGAGGATGAAAGATCATGCTGAATTTATGCTTGGTACCCAACAGTTGATGAATAAGCCTCCAGTCATTTGACGTGAAACGCCCGTCTAGGTCACTCACAATATTACAGGGTACACCGTACAATCGTACAATATTGTCAACGTAAAATTTCGCAAACTTTTCCACTAAATCGCCCCTCCAGTTCGTAAAGAAGTGTGACACCTTTATCAATCGGTCAACGATCACCCAAATGACATCATTTTATTTTTTGCAATCTTGGCAAGCCATGCACAAAATCCATAGAAATGTCGTGGTAATTCCACTCCAGTACTTTTAACGATTACAAGAAATAACCAGGTTTCTGGCATTTATCCTTCACTAGGGCACAAGTTTGACACGTCACCACATAATTAGCTATGCCCTTCTTCAACCCTGGCCACGAAAACAGCTTTCTCATATCGTTGAACATCTTTGTGCTCCCCAGTTGGATTGAGTACTTTATAAAATGTTCCTCGTACATCAATTCCTCCAATAATTTCCCCACATTGGGACGCACAACTGACTATCCATCCATAAGAGACCAAATTCTAATGTAAACTGGGCATTTAACTCATCCCTATTTTTTCCAAATAGCGTTTCATGTTCTTGTCAAGCTCCAACGCCTGACGAATCCTGTCCGCGAGGTCATATTGCACCTCCATCCAATTTAAACATGTATTTTCACTAAAGGTCCATCATGCATCTGTATCCAGTTGGCCTGATTCGGAGCCCTGCGACTCAAAGAATCTGCAACAATATTTCCCTATCCAAGAAAATAGTGTATCTCGAATGTATTGTCCCGAAGGAACTCCATCCACCTCCTTTGTCCCATATTCAAATTATTTTGGTTTAACAGGTACTTTAGGCTCTTATGGCCAGTAAAGATGTCAATCTTCACGCCATATATGCAATGCTACCATAGCTTCAGGGTGAATATTACGATCATAAACTCTAATCATGGACTATATAATTCCTTTCATGTGCCTTCAGGTGGTGAGAGCCATAAGTTATAACCTTCCCGTACTACAGAAGAACACAACATAAGCTGCTCCCTGAGGCATCATTGTAGATCACAACCTTTTGCACCACATGGCGGAAACAAAATAGGCATTGTTGTCAGATGACTCTTCAACTCATCAAATGCACGCACGAACTCTAGCGTCAAAACAAACTTCTGATTCTTCCTTGCCAATATAGTGAGAGACAGATCTATCTGCGAAAATTTATCAACGAAGCGCCTATAGTAGCCAGCGAGTCCAAGAAAGCTCCCGACTTCCGCCATAGTAGTCAACATAGGCCACTCCCGTATCATAACTCTCTTTGTCAGAACCACATCAATACCCTCTCCACTAACTACATGACCAATAAAATCCATTGATGATCGCCAAAAATAATACATAGAGAACTTGGCATAAAGTTGATTCCTCCTCGGGGTATGCAAAACCAGTCTCAAATTAGTTGCATCATCCTCTTCTGACTGAGAGTATACCAAAATATCATCAATAAAGATGATTATAAATTGGTCTAGATACTCCAAAAAGGTCCTGTGCATCAAGTTCATGAATACCGACGACACATTTGTTAACCCAAACGGCATCATGGTGAACTCATAATGACCTTAGTGTGTACCAAATGCTATCTTGGGAATATCACTTTCCTTGTCCACAACTGATAAAAGCAGTACTTCAATTTCATCTTCGAATAGATAGTTGATCCAACCAGCTAATCAAATAAATCATCAATTGTCAAAATCGGATACTTGTTCTTTTCTATTAGCTTGTTCAGTTCAGAGTAGTCAATACATAGATACAAGCTTTCATACTTTTCCTTCACAAAGAGGACCGATGCTCTCCAAGGTGATATACTCAGACGTATTTAGCCCTGCTCTAGCAACTCCAATAAATGAACCTTCAATTATGCCATCTCCTATGACGCTACATGGTTTGATGAGCGTGATACGGGCTTCGCTCCTGGAAACAACTAAATAGTTAATTCGATCTCTTGCAGAGGTGGAATCATATAGAGATCTTTAGGAAATGCATCTGTAAATTTCGACACAATAGGAATGTCACTAAGGCTGGGTTTTGGCCCAACAACATCCAATAGTGTGAAGAATAACTTCACGCCCTTCTGAACTGGCTTGACCACTTGGAGAATAGACATCAGTATATGGCTCGATCCTCACTTACCAGCAAACTTAGTCTCATGATTGCAGTTCTTACCTTACGTGACTTATTTTGAGTTGCAATCAATACTGGCACGCTGCTCCGAGAGCCAGTCTATACCAAAGATAAATCGAACACAAATATTGGTAACACATATGCTTCTAGTCCAAAGTCACGACTTCCTATCCGCATCTAAACACATAAAGATTATTCCTGCGCATCAAGCAGCTTTTAGGAAGCAATATATCCAATATATCATTTGACACAAAAGAAGGAACTCTGATATGCAACATGAATCCCTCGGATAAAAAGGAGTGATAAACCACTGTATCGAACAGTTCTCTCACGGGATTGTCGAAAATCAGGACAAAGCCTAAGTTAAAAAAGTTAGGTAATGCAAAAGGTAACAAGTATATAAAGCAATAAAATAAATATACTAAACTGTACCTGTCAACACATTGCTTTGCTTTATGGCCTTCTACTTGCCAAGAGTGTATACTCTAGGCTGGGCAGGAGCATAATGTGACGTAGTTGATTTCACTGCCTTACCCTTCTCATTATAAGATGCTCCTACCTTTTTCTCCATCTTTGGAGGACCACTATGACATTCTCAAGCCATGTGCCCCGGCTTACCACGAGTATAGCAAATAATTGGGCCTCGCCCAGTAGTTGCTACGAAAATAACACATAAAGAAGCTGGACTAGAAGATTTGGACTTCTTATTTCACCTACTATGGTATGTAGATTTTGTAGAGTTCGGTAGTTTGAACTTTGGCTCCTTCACACCCAAGTCAATCTTACTTTGAAATCTTTTCAGATCTTGTTTTAGGGATCGGGCAGTAATGACCAACAACAAAAAGCCCCGAGTCATCGGACTTGAGAGAAGCAATTTCAAATCATCACGTAGACCGTCATAGAATCTATTTCTCGTGCACACCTCATCAACAAATGTAGATCCCACATACCACCTCAATCTAGTTAACGTATGTACGTAATCATCAACAAGACTGTCACCCTGAGTTAACCTCTAAAACTGATTTTCCATAGCAATCCTTTATGCAGAAGGGAGATACCTCACCATAAAAAGCCTCGAGAACTCCTCCATTAAGATCTTGAGTAGTTGCCTTCTAGTAAATTGATGTAGTTCAAGCTCATCCCACCATAGTCTTACCTCTCCTTCCAAAAGAAAGGTAGCCACAGACACTTTCTTGCTCTCCTCTGTCTCCGTTGCTGTCAGGGTTCTCTTTATTCTTAAGAAACAATCTTCGGTCTGAATGGGATATCCAGTTCCATGACATGTTGGAGGATGGAAACTCATAACATGCTTTAGTTGTTTTTCAATCGCTTGCCACATCGAAAAAGACTCATTAGGAACCTGCTGCATAGCCACAGGCTCAACTCTGCCAACCTGCGCTGGGGCAACCTTAGGGGTAGGAGGTTATACTTGCCATCCTAGTTGCGCATTGATCATTCTGAACATGGCTTCAACGACCAACCTTATCTTTTCAGCATAAGGAGGATGTGTAGGCACCCCAGCTAGTACACTACTCTCGGCCGAGTGCTAGAGCTGAGACTGCCCCACACTACATCTAGTCACCTATAATAATGAAACACACAATTAAGCGACTTAATATATTGTAAAAGTATGAGGCAGTGGCAATACATTTTTCCGTCACTATTAACCATGTGAAGTATGAGACAGTGGTAGCGGGACTGTGGATGGCGAGGGAATTTGGGGTGCAAGATGTAGAGGTTCTCACGTAATCATTGGTGGAAGCAACACAGGTCAAGGTAACTGGCCAAGGTGAGGGCCTCGTCAGTGTTGATGCACAAAAACGAAAAGGGAGTTGGGCATCACCAGCTAACGGTTCAAGCATCGGGGAAAAAGGGAAAAGAGGAGACTGTCGAATAGTCAGTTACTAGCTGTTGTAGCTGAGGGACAGAAAGAGAGGCCGCTGGCAGTGGCAACAACAGATTTCACCCGCCGCGGCTTAAATGCCACTCCTGCGACAGGCTTTACTTTTATTAAAAGTGTAGTGGTTAAAAGAGGGAGAAAAAAGGTGAAGCCGGCCAGACAACAAGCCTCAAGGCAAAAGACTTGACACCGCAGCTCTTAACAAGCAAGCTCTTGGATACAAGTTAGCGTGCTTTGGGAAGTGCACCCTCCCCATATTTATTGGCTCGGGGGCCTGCACAAACAGTCAGGACTAAAGTTACCGGCTCTCCGAGCTACAGGAGAACCGGGCAGAGGTGAGGGGAAGCAAATGAGCAAAAAAGGAGAAAGGAGGGAAGCTGCGCGGCCTGGCAGATTCCTCCTGGCAAGCTGATGGCCTGGGCCATGGGCCTTGACGCTGAGCAGGGCCGGTGCTGATGGCGGCCTGATATGGAAACCGCCTGTCTTCTCTGATGACCATATGGATTGACATGTGTCGCGTCTAGAAAACACAGGCTGCCCGGCCTCCCTGATGACCATGTGGCGGCTAGAAGGCACAGGCTGCCCGGACTTGAAAACTATGCGAACTAGTCGTGAATTCCGGGATTAACATAATCCCCGCACATTTTTAAGTTTCTGAAAAACTTCAAAAATGTAGAACTAATCTGGAGACCGCGACTGCCTTTAATGTATCTGCGTCTATAAAATCCCTTGACCCTTATCATTCTTCAAGATCTCTGCCAAGTCACGTGTCGATACTCGCCACTAGCGTTCAAAGTTTTCTAGGTCGACGCGTCTTTCGGCAAAATGGATATCATGTCGTCGATGTTAGCCCGTGATAAGAAATCAGCTGAGAAGAAAAAAAGCCGGACTCGGAAACCAGAAGACTCTAACCGACAACCTGTGGAGAAGACTGAGAAGCCGATTACTCCAGCGGCTTCTGGTTCTGAAAAGGGGACAATGAAGACCGTCGGCGAATCTTCGCAGGCCGTGACCAAACCTGAAGCGGTTTCGAAGGCTGCGACCAATCCTGAAGCGGTTTCGATGGCTGCTCCACCACAAAACGGGACTACCAAATCCTTTGAGACAACTTACTCTCCATCGGGTGAGCCACTCTTAAGGATAGCTGAAACGGTGGAGAAATGCGCTGAATCTGGTAAGCCAGGCGAATTGTAGACCCTGGTCGACCTAGTCGTGGTTGATGACAACGAGCCAGAGAAGATGCTGGAGGCCGCGCGGTCTATGGCTGAAAAGAGCAAGCAAACAAAAATGGTACTCGGCTCCTTGAAATGGCAGAGTAAAAGGAGTGAGACCCTCAAAGAAAGGATGAGGAGGAAAGTGCAGAAGATGCAGGCCGAAAATCGGAATATTTCCGTAAAGACTGTTGCGGCTAGTCTTCAACATAGTCCGCGGGAGAAAGAGGTACCCGAGAGTCCGTCCACACCAGATTCCAAACCGAACGAGCCGGAGAATGTATCCGCAGCTAGCGAGACGATTAGTGACATTCTCAAGGGCATGAAGACTTTACAGCAGCAGGATAAGTTGTTGACGATCCCAGCGACTTCTGAAGAGGTCGACCGCCCCGATGTCAAAGTCATTGGGGAGAAGCTTGGCGGGCCGGCCTCTGCGGTTTCTAAAGGAACCGAAAAATTGAAACTTCGAGAGAAGATGGAGGAGATGAAGAAGCCGATCGTTGTGAAACTGGTGGGGACCACACTTCCTCTTCTGCAAGGTAAACATGGGGAAGTTAAGCAAACTGTAAATTTCTACATGTCGCGGTCAAAGAAGAAGGGGGCGAACAGAATTTTAAATCCGCCAGCCAGCTTTTTCCTGACCATGGCTCCACTGAAAAGTCGAGCTAAAGAAGCCGAGCGACTATGGAAAGAAAAGCTAAAGCAGATAGATCCCTAACGATTCAGGCAGCTAGTGTTTAGATACTATACCGCGACCATTGAAGTTGATAAAAACCAAACCGACGGTCTTATCCTACCGATTTTCTTGTAACAAGGTCGTAATTATCTGGCTGAACATGACTGCAGTTTATCTTCTGCAGGTGAACCAAAGGCCGCGATGAAACCGGGCGACCTGACATCATTCCTGCCCATGCTGTCGCCGCATCAGCCAAGTGTTCACGACAAAAGGCTGACAGAGTTCTAGAAGGAGGTAGACACATTGCAGGCGGCTGTGAGGGCGCACGCCGAGGCACTATGGATTAAGGAGGAGGAATAGCGGGCTGCTCAGGAGGCCGCTGATAAAAGGATCCAAGAGTTGCAGATCACCCTGGAGCAAGAGACCACAACGTTGCAGTCCGCATGGAGCAAGAGACCACAAGGTTGCAGTCCGTGTTGGAGGCCGCTGAGGGGAATATAGTAGAGATGCAAGCCGACTTGGAGTAGTAGAGGGCTGAGAATAAGGATATGCAAGCACAGGTGTTGACGGCCGGACGGCTTGAGAAAGAGAGAGAGAGAGAGAAGAGATTTGCTTCCTTAATGGAAAAGACCAAGGTCCGTCACCGGAGGCCGACAGAGATCTGTGTCCTGCACCAGCGACATCTGGGAAGTTGCCGGAAACAGGCCGCCCGTCTTCTGGTGAGGCTTCAAATCCACTGGAGGTCACGGCGGTCGGGCAGGCCGCAGATTCTAGCGGGCTAGAAGCTCAGGCTCTTCAAATGGTTCCATTTGCCAGAGCGGAACACGACGCCACGCGGGATCACCGGTCTCTACATTAACTTCACCATCTGGTCAGTCAGGTGTATGCTGTGATTGTTCAAACCGGTGACAGGTCCCGCGAATAGGGCGAGATGGACAGGAGGGCGATAAGCAAGGCTGAGTGACTTGAGCAAGCTAAGTCGTACGAATAATTTGAACATTGTGTTGTAAAATATTTTTCTTCTGGATGCTGGACAATCTGGTAGCTTGTGAACAATTGTTGTATGTTTATTATTCTGCGAACTGTTTGCGGTTTATGCAGTCTGTAGTTTATGATCACCATATATTTGCTTTGCTCTGAAATATCTAAAGTACAGGAACTTAGTCGTGCGGTCTGGCGAACAGGTCGCCGGTTTGAAAGTATGATTTCCACATCCTTTGCCATGAAATTTTCTAAGTGCAGGAACTAGGTCGTGCTTCCTGACGAACTGAACTGCGGTTTAGCCGTGGCATTAATCTGTATTCCTTGCAGGTTGAGGTCGCGCGGCTTGATATCTAGCTGTGATTTGACATTGATTACTGTACCTTCCCTGGTTTTCTATAAATAGAGATGATTCCGGAGGTTTCTGTACAAGAAAAAGAAGATGTGGGCTAAATCCAAGTCGATGCGGTCAGACAATGCGAGCGCGGTCAGGACTGATGCGACTTCTACATTCCACTCTACTGACAACAAGGAATGCCGACTCACCCAAACCGAGCTCGATAACTTTGTGGAGAAGCATATGCAGGGCAGCCTGCTGATTGCGTGGCTTCCGCTGCCTAGTGAAAGGATCAATTCATCGAACACAAACCAGATTGCCATTCCTATCGATCATTTTGCCTGTGGCTTCCGCTTCCCGGTCATGATGGAAGCCGTGGAAATTTTCGACCACTATGGCGTAGTGCCCGGACAGCTGCCACGAAACTCCATAGCCGCCATTTTCAGTTTCATTTCATACCTGAGGGCGGAGAGAGTCCGATTCTCAATGAAATTGTTCCGCGAGTGCTTCTTAGTCCGGTCTATTCCGGACTCCGGTACTAGAATCTTCCGGGGGCACCACTACTTTGGCTACAGTATATTGAAGGTTGTCAATCGGGCGAACAAAATCCCCAACTGGTCGGAGAGATACCTCATCATTGAGGGTAATCTATGGTTGCTGCCCGTCAACCCGTAAATCCAGGACGAAGCCTCCTTTGGTAGCAGCGGGCTGGATGACATGGAGAAGGAGATGTACAACTTCTTCAAGGCCGAGCATCTTGATGTGAACCATTACATTACGTTGCTGCCGTCCTTGGAGGGAGTTGGAGCGGAAGACAATAAGTGTTAAACCGACCGAACTGATATGACCTATGAACTGACTTCTCACGTTGTCTTTGCAGCTGATGTGGCGGTCTTGCTCAACAAACCGCTGACGCCTGGCAGTTTGACTCTGACTCAAAGAGAGAAGAACGCCAAGCGGTCCAAGCCACATCGGGCTGAGGAAGAAGAGCAGTCGGCCTCCTCCAATGAGTTCACGCTGCAAGGAATGGGCAGCGTCGTGAAGGATGTCCGCGGTAATCCGACCATGTTATGGAGTCCGTACAGCGAATCTGTGATGTTCTCCACCGCCCTCACCTAGTAGTGGAGGGAAAAAGTAAGCCGCCACGCAACCATTGTTGGCTTCGCATTGTACGGCAAGCACAACTTGAAGGCGCTGTGCAGAGCTCCTAAAGACAACCTATCGCGGTTAGCCGCACAAGTCGGGGAAAGGAGCTTTGTAACGAGCGACTTCATGGGCCTTGCCTACAAGCAACTAATGAAAGATAAAAGCGGCATGGAGCGGCAATTAAAAGAGAGAGAAGAAGAAATAAAACGACTGAAGGAGAAGGAATCAGTAAGTTATCACCGGATATTCGTGCGGGTACAATTCTTAAACCGCCCGGTCTAACCTTTCACTTCTCTTGCAGGCGATGAATGATCCGGCCAATCTGGTCTTCCAAGACAATGTCTTCCTGCAGGTTTTCCAGGGGATCAATGGAGAGCATAGCCTCCTCCGAGACCTTAGTGGCTTAGCGGACAGATTCAATGACTTTACCTCCATCGATATATACCCCACCTTGAAAAAGAAGGTGGCCGCTGTCTATCGAGCGGTCAAAGGTAAAGGTAAGGTCAGTGAAGGTGACGGCGAAGATGAGGAAGAAGACGAGGAAGGTAAAGAGGAGGAGGACAGCAAAAAAAGCCGGAGCGATAGAGCTTCAACCGATACCAGCGGCAAGGCTTCGGAGATCGCGCGGACTGATCTCGCGGCTTCTGGAGCTCGTGCGGCTCAACAACTTGCATCAGTGTCTACTCTGAATCTCCAGTCGACATCGACGGTGGTGGTGATTCAAGTCCCCCTCCGGCTAAAAAACTTAAGCCGGGCGATTAGTGAAATTTTATTTTTAACTTGTATTTTGAATTTTTGGAAACCGACGCTATGCTTTTCTAAACCACGCGGTTAGATTTTTTTACCCTTTCTGAAATAGAAATGAAAGAAAACTTTACCTTTGATGTGTAGCCTGTATTATTTTTCATTTTTCTTACTTGTATTAGTCTGCACGGTCTCAGTATTACTTCCTATTTAATAGTCAATTACTATACGAACCGGTCTGAAATCATAATGAAATCGAGAGATTCTGTGTTCTGCGAATTCAATGAAGTTATCCGCTGAGAAGAGGGAAATTCTTGCGGCTTATTTGAAAAAAAACATTGACCAATAGGTCGCGCGGCTAGGACCTTAAGCCGCCGAAAAGCCATATCAATGAAATAGATGTTTGCATCTTGGACGAACTCTGATGCAAATCACGGTTTTGATGTAAGAGACTTAAGGATAGAGACAAAAAATCTGCGGCTTCTGATATGATCATGCAAGCCGGTAATCAGAGATGCTTAAGCATGTCTAGATGGCAAATAAGTTGCCTGATAGTAGAGACCAAACACCTACTAATTTTGTGGTGGAAAGTCGTAGGTTGACTAGTATAATTGATACCATAAGCATGCAGACTAAGGCCAAGAATTAACTGACTGAAATAAGTCAGCCGACTTCCCGAGTATATGAATAATAAACCGGCAGACTGGAATATGCAGGCCGAATAAAATAAGCCAGAATAAGTAACCGCGTGGTCTGCGAACTGAACTATAAAAATTGGCACAGGCTGCTTAATAAAACTGCAAGAAAGCTGTTAGGTCCATGTTGTCCTGCAAGAACAGATGGAACTATGGGCTTATGTGTCGATGTGGGCAGGTGCATGAGGCATTGCTTTCCACACAAAGAACACATAAGTGAGATTGAAATTCTAAAAACTCGCGACAGATGTCAAGCGGGACAAGTACGTAATGTCTGCGACAAATGTCAAGCAGGACAAGTACGTAATGTCTGCGACTGATGTCAAACAGGATTTCCACTACACATCTGTGACAGATGTCAAGCGGGATGTGGAAGGCTTAAGAATTCAAAGGCATTGCCCCCCCCATATGCATGTATATGAATATCAAAAGTAAAGCTGAGAAATAAGCTTCAAATGGAAGATAATGTTTGTTTGTTGTTAAGGATGTAGCAAAATAATATATGCTCGAAACTTAACTGTGCCCATTAATACCAATGGCCAAGGGGACTCTATATATTATTCCAATCTTAAGCGTTTTTGTAATTGAGAAAAGGAAGTCCCTTCTTGAACCATTGAGTAAACTAGAGAAGAATGCCTTAGAGAGTCACTGAATGACATAGTCTTGTACCTTCCCAGCTCTTGCAAATTGATCAGCTAACTTTCGGAGAGCCATGCAATATTCTGTCAGATGACCAACATCTTTATAATACTTGCAAAAAAGATCCTCATGCCGATATTTGATTTTAGATTTCATACGCCGAGGCCTTCTGAACTCAGGCATTTCTTGAAGAATCATCAGGAGGTCTTCCATAGGAATTTTAAATTTAACATATCTATCTGAACCTTTTTCACGGTTTAGAGTTTTCGTACCCGAAGATGTGGCTGGATGTGCTTTTATAAACTCAGATGACTCATTCTGCTGAGGTGGTAATGTAGGCCTATCCTGAGGAAGAGGAGGAGACTTGCAATTTTTAATGCGTGCAACATTTTGGGAGGAAATTGGTTGTTGATCACCAGAAGTCCCCTGAGGTTATTTAGTCATCTGATTCAAAAACGAGATATTATCTTTATTTGCTTCTTCACCCATTATGAACTTATTAACAATTTCAATAAGATCTCCATAAGTTTTGGGGTCCTTTATGGTGAGCTTAAATTTCAGAGGGCCTTCTCGAAGCCCATTCACAAAAGCATATAAGTAATAATCTTGATGATCGCTAACAACATCCAGAACTTCCTTTTTGGAAGCGGTCAACGAAGTCCGAATTAGACTCGTCAATTCCCTGCTTGATTCGGAAGAGAGCTCCAACGTTTCTTTTCCGCTTCTTATAAGTAGTAAACCTTGAAATGAGTTGTCTTTGAAGATCTTTAAAACTGGTGATCGATCGAGGTGGCAGACTATAGAAGCATTCCCTTGCAATGTCGCCAAAAGATATAATAAGTAGTTTGTATTTTATTCCATTTGACACCTTCCTTAGCGAAATAGCCGATTCAAAGGCTTGTAAATGAGAAAATGGATCATCACATCCGGAACATTCTGGGAGATGCGGTACTCTGAAAACATCAGAGAAAGTATCCCAACGAATCCGGTCAATGAACGGAGAAGGGACTTCTTCTTCTTCTTCTTTATAAGGAGATTCGCTTGCAACAGATTTTGGCGCTTGTTCAACCCAACTGGTAGAAAATTTGTTATCATTGTCAAGGGCCCTTTCACTAAAATATGAACAATCTTGATCCTCCGAGAGATTAGCAATAGTTGGCAAGAAATTAGACACACTTCGTCCCTTCGCAGGATTCATTTTGAACAAGAGAAAATAACCAAACTCTTCTTAGAGACTGCTGACCAGTTGCGGCTTAAACTGGCGGTTAGACGGTGTGACAAGCCGAGAAGAAGACCTGAAGAATAGCTAGCGTGTAGAACGGCAGGTTCTACAGTGCTGGACGCGGGCTGAAAACCTTAGCTGGCAAAGTCGCGGCCTGCTCGATAGGCCTCCGAGCTCTATAAGCTTGAGGCGTCTGACCCACTAGACCGCTGATTTCATCGACTCTTCGAGATCTGAAGGCCTCGTGTTAAATATTTATGGACTAAAATGGAAAGGGAGTCGGACATCACCAGCTAACAGTTCAAACACCGGGGGAAGAAAGGGAAAAGAGGAGACTGTCGAATAGTCGGTTACTAGCGGTTGTAGCTGAGGGACAGAAAGAGAGGCAGCTAGCAGCGGCAACAGCAGAGGTCCCCCGCCATCGCTTAAATGCCACTCCTGCAACGGGATTTCCTTTTATTAAAAGTGAAGTGGTTACAAGAGGGAGAAAAAGGTGAAGCCGGCCGGACAGCAAACCGCAAGGCACTAGACTTGAGACCACAGCTCTTAACAAGCGAGCTGCTGGATACAAGTCAGTGTGCTTTAGGGAGTGCACCCTCCCCCTATTTATAGGCTCGGGGGCCTGCCCAAACGAGCAGGGCTAAAGTTACCGGCTGCTCGGGGTACAGGAGAACCGGGCAGAGGTGAGGGGAAGCAAATGAGAAATAAATGAGAAAGGAGGGAAGCCGTACGGCCTGGTGGATTCCTCTTAATGAGCTGATGGCCTGGGCCCTGGGCCTTGACGCTGAGCAGGGCCGGTGCTGACAGCGGCCTGATATGGAGACCACACGGCTTCTCTGATGACCATCTGGCTTGACATGTGTGGCGGCTAGAAAACATTGGCCGCCCGGCCTCTCTGATGACCATGTGGCGGCTAGAAGACACATGCCGCCCGGACTTGAAAGCTGTGCGAACTAGTTGCAGATTACGGGCTTTACAATTAGGGTAGTTAGAACCTTCTCTATTTAAGGCTCTAATGGTCCGAGAATATGTCAACTTAAGGCTATTATTGTCTGTGAATATGTCAACTTTCATGGCATACAAAAAGCGACACAACAATTTAAGTGCACAAATCAAAGCCGCTAACACCAAGTCGTGAACTGGATAGTTTCGCTCGTTCACTTTCCACTGACGTGAGCCATAAGCCATAATATTTTCGAACTGTAGAAGAACACAACCTAAGCCGCTCCATAAAGTATTACTATATATCTCATAGCCATCTGTACCACTTGACAAACTCAAGATAGGCGTTGTTGTCAAACGAATCATTAATTCCTCAAAAGCTCGTGCGCACTCAGGCATACAGACGAACTTCTGATCTTTCCTCGTGAGTGTAGTGAGATGTAAGGCTATCCACTAAAAGTTCTTCACGAAGTGCCTGTAGTAGCCAGAAAGTCCAAGGAAATTCCTAACTTCCGCAACCATAGCCAACACATACCATTCTCATATCGCAACAATCTTCATCGAATCAACAACAATAGCCTCCCCACTAACCACTTGGCCAAGAAAATCCACTTACGATAGCTAAAACTCACACTTTGAGAATTTGGCATAGAGTTAATTTCTTCTCAAGGTGTGAAAAACCGTCCTCAAGTGATTTGCATGATCTTCTTCTGATTGAGAGTACACAAATATGTCGTTAATAAAGACGATCACAAATCGATCAAAGTACTCACAAAAAGTTCAGTACATCAAGTCCATGAATACTGATGTCACATTTGTGAGCCTAAACGACATTACAGTGAACTTATAGTAACTATAACGTGTACCAAAATCTCTCTTGGGAATGTCATATTCCCAAATCTGCAATTGGCAATAGCCAAAATTTAAATCTAGCTTCGAATAGATAGTCGATTCCACCAACTGATCAAACAAGTCATCAATCCGTGGAATTGGATACTTTTTTTCCATTATCTTGTTTAATTCTCGATAATCAATGCATAGATGCAAGCTTCTGTCCATCTTCTTCACAAAGAGGATCGGTGCACTACAAGGTGAAATACTTGGATGTATATAGCCTTGCTCTAGCAGTTCTTGCAACTGAACTTTCAATTCGGCCATCTCCTTTGGTGCTACTAGGTATTGTGAGTGGTTCACGGGTTTCGTACCAGGCACCAACTTTATAGCAAAGTCATTCTCTCATTGGGGCAAAACACTGGGAGATCTTTAGGAAACAAATCTTCACAATCCGATACAATAGGGATGTCACTCAAACTGGACTTCGACTCAACAACATCCATCAGCATGAAGAACAACTACACGCCCTTCTGAACAGCCTTGACTACCAGGAGAGCAAACATCAATATCTTATTCAATCCTCGCATACTAGTGAATTTAATATCTCGTTTGGTGTTTTGTCCTAGTGTGACTTCCTTAAAGTTGCAATCTATGTAGGCATGCTTATTCGAGAGCCGATCCATACCAAAAATTACATCAAACTCAGATATCGGAGCACAGACGCATCGAATCTAAAATCCTGACTTCCTATCCACACCGTAACACAGTAACACCTATCTTCACACATCACGCATCCATTAGGTAACAACACCTTCAATCTATCTATCGACATAAGAGTAGGCACTCTTATTCAAAATACAAAGTCCTCACATAGAAAGGAATGAGAAGCACCTGTATCAGAAAATGCTCTCGCCGGATAGTCCCAAATAAGATTGAAGCCTACATTTATCATGTTACACACAAGCAATACACAAGGTATAAGGTATATAAAGCATGAAAACTATATAATAATTATACCTGTGACCACATCAGCCTATTTAATGGCATACTATTGGCCAAGATAGTGAACCCTCGGCAAAGCTAGAGCATGCATATTGGGATGCAGTGGACTCCACCACCTTTCCTTTCTCTGCATAAGATGCTCCTACCATTTTATCCTACATTGGAAGGCAACTGGTACATTCATGGGCAAATGCCCTGGCTTGCCACGAGTGTAACGTGTACTAGTGATTTGCCCTAACGATGCTCCAGAGGTGACAGTAGATGGAGCCTGTCCAGAAGACTTAGGCTTCTTATTCCACTTCCAAAAATGCGATTTTGAAGAAGTCGACACTTTTAACTCGTGCTTTATCACAGCAAGGTCTCTCTTTCCATGCACCCCTTCATGTCCTTCTCCAATGAAAGAGCTGTATTAACCAATACTTGAAAATCATGATTCATTGGACCCAATAGAAGCAACCTTAACTCATCCCGCTATCCCTCATAGAACCGACTGGTCTTACGCTCCTCGTCAGCAAAAGTAGACCCCGCATATCGTCCCAACCTGGTGAAGTCATGCATGTAGTTATCCGAAAGTGCTGGAACTCATTCTCCGTTTCAATCCGCTGCGACGAAGGCAGATGCTTTGCCAAAAATAGTCTTGAAAACTCCTCCATCGAGATCTCAGATAGTCATTTTCCTGTAAAGTGGTGTAACTCCGACTTATCCCACCAAAGTCGAGCCTCTCCCTCCAACATGAAAGTGACCAAGGTTAACTTCTGCCCCTCCTCTATTTCAATCGATGTAAATACTCTCTTAACAGATGAAAGACAGTCCTACGCCTGTGTTGGGGATGGTGCACCATGAATGTAGGAGGACTAAAAATCATAAAATGCTACAGCTGCCTTTCAGTAGCTCGCCTTTCAACCAAAGCGTCAACGGGCCCTTTCCTAAAAGTTATAAGCTTAGCCACACCAACATTGTCTGTGACCATAGCAGGATGCACCTGCCTAGTTGGTTGTGCATCTATTATACCAAACACTGTCTCAGTAACTACGAATATTGTTTCCGCAGAAGGGGGAGGTGTCGGCACATCAGCTGGTGTCGTACTCTCCATAGAACGTTGGAGTCCAGACTGCCCCGCACCACTTCGGGTCACCTATAAGTGTACAATACACAATTCAACGACTACATAAAAGGAAAACAATGACCAATAGGAATGCATAGGTTGCTCAAATATGTGTATTTTCATTCATAAGTGCACATTCTTGAGTTCATTTTGTTATAACGGTAAGCACAAGCACGTGCACGCCACCCCTAAACATAATTTGATAATGAATTCGGAGAAAGAAGACCGAGACAAGTAGCTGATACTAAATTGTAACACCTCCGTCTATCACGTGAAATATAACAAGTTAGAACCCGCCAACCCATTAGTTCATCTCAAAACCCAGGTGATGAGATGAAGGGTGGCGGGGTACATGAACACAAAGGGGAGAAGTCTGCAGGCGGTGTGGGATTAACCCCAACCACATGACCGCGGGGATATTCCGCCACACAAGGGGGCCCACCGGGGTCAACACCCAGACCTGGAATGCGATGGGAAAAGCCCAAACATGCGGTCCACACACACGTGTCATGCTGGCTAATATAATCTCAACACACCCCCGCAGCATGACAACCTCCTCTGATACCAAGTTAGAACCCGCCAACCCATTAATTCATCTCAAAACCCAAGTGATGAGATGAAGGGTGGCGGGGTACATGAACACAAAGGGGAGAAGTCTGCAGGCGGTGTGGGATTAACCCCAACCACATGACCGCGGGGATATTCCGCCACACAAGGGGGGCAACCGGGGTCAACACCCAGACCTGGAACGCGATGGGGAAAGCCCAAACATGCGGTCCACACACACGTATCATGCTGGCTAATATAATCTCAACATAACAGAAGGTTTGGTTGGGTCCCCACGCCATATTCCATGGACAGTCAGCGAAGTTACAGGTTAATATTAAAAGTACCGAACGAATCCTAACTCAAAATATTCTAGCAGAAGCTTCATGGGTCAATTCATTTGAATGTCCACTATATAAAATACATAGGAATATTATACAAAATACAGTAAACGTACGGCCTTAAGGCCTTATAATAATTCTTCAAAAAGGTGGTTTACAAAATCGGCTCACAGGACGGCCATACATGAAAATAATAAAAACTCTTCGCTTGACCTTCGAGGGACGGCATAACATCAAAGGGCTGCAACCCACTATTTCTCACTCGGCTCTCCAGCACCTGCACAGTGACATTCCACCAACAAGGTGGCAAACAAGGCAATGGTCAGCATTAGCTAACCAAAATATAATGACCCTACCCCATACCTGGGGTAGCGGTATTCCTTCCCTGCAGGGATAAATTCATATATATATATATATCACACAAAAGTACAACTTAAGCACCATTCAATATCATAAACATTTGTATCATCTGTCAAACGTTCTGTGTACTCAGTGCACATTATTGGTGTAGTGGAAATCCCCAGCCCCACCACCGTTCAGAGGTCTGAGACTTGACCGTCAACATTAAGCATTATATTCCGGCACATAACCTCATTATAGCTACGACTCTCCCCTTATGCCAATGGTAAGTGACATGTACTTTAGGTCTCTTTAACCAAACCACATATAGAGGGTACATGTCAGCTCTTTCCCGTTGCTCAAATCCCAATGCAATCGCAGAAATCCGAAACCATCGTGTCCAATCTACATAACGTGGGTCAACCTCCCCTTTCCTGTAATCTAAAACATAACCAATGTTATGTACAATGGCTCTCAAGGCCATCAAAGCTGGGCAAACAGGCTCATAGCTCACCTCCTAGCCACATGATCTCCAGGAGATAGGCTTCGCAAGCACAATACTATATGGGAGCTATCGCCAGAGATAGCCGTTATGTTCTGTTGTTAACAACAGAGCTTCTCTTTTTGTCTCCCGACTCAACCATAACTGGAACTTCTTTCTAGAAAAACTGGTTGCATCCTGCAGTATCAGAAACAAGACTTTCACAATACATAGCTCACAAAGAGCTATCGCCATCGATATCCACTGTTGCCCGGCGATATCCAACAGTTATCCAATACTATTGAATTTTCTGGGTATTTTCCTAGAGCGCATCTCCAGTACTTCCTGCTACACAATTCACAGGCATAACCCTTGGACTCCATAAACTACTCAATTATACTCGAAGTCTTCTACAACATTCAAATTAAAATATCACCAATCAAGACCAAACTGTCTGGATGGGCTTCATACATCATGCCTATTATGTACTACGGTTTCTGAATTCTATATGCAAAATTATCTCGGGATATCACATATCAACCCATCAGAATTCCCTTCCTTTTCCACCTTTTGGTGCGGGATTCCATGCATTTACAAAACTTAGCACATCACTTGTCCAAGAAGAAAAATTGTAAACCTCATAGATCATTTTGGAGCCATGATCATGTCTTCTATCTGCATGGAAATGATTGCCTTACTTTCTTCCCCATGAATCTGGCTTCAGCACTCAATTATGACCCCAAAATCTCCTTCACCAAGCTTCCAAAGCTCGAACACCAGCCTTTCCTTCCTTTCATCTAAGGTTTCTTGAGAAGGAAGATAGAGAATAAGAGAAGAGAAATAATCCTCCTCTTTACTTCTTCTTTTGTTAAGTAGCCTTAGGAATAACCACAGCCACATGATCCTCTATTCAATAAGAATGAAGGGCCATGATTTTAACTAATAAGTCAATCTCAACGCAATCATCAGGCGATATCAGCTATCTCCTGGGCGATATCGTCGGTAGCCACTTTGACCCCAGTGAACACCACCCTTCGACCACTTTTCGTCCATCTAACAAGTATCCCAGGATCGCCGCTCAATATCTCACTATCCCGCGCAATATCTCACTATCGCCATGTAATAGTCCACCCAACGATTCGTTTTGTGCGTTGAGAGAGTTGAGTTCGTCGAGAGGTATCGCTAGAGATAGTCACTATCGCCTACTGATAGCTACACTTGAGCTCTGTTTTCTAATTCTTTGGGGTGTTATAACAAGTAACTAGAAGCGGTGCGTGATAGACTCAGCCCCAGCGCTCGCTAGAAAGTAGTACACCAGCTGAGGTGCATATACCTCCTTCTTCTACTGAAATAATATGATTGATTATTAAATCCTTGTTTGCGCTGATCAATGAGCAACCAGGAGGGAAAGTACAGTATCTTACCCTTGTTGTTGCCCTGATGTAGGTTGCCATAGTTGAGCCTATGGCTATAAGGTAAGTGGCCAATGAGCCTTTCTCGGTGAGGCAAGCAATGGATAAACAACTGAAGCATTTTCTGAGCTTCCATCCTCCAACATTTGAGAGAACTGGATCCCCCACTCAGGCCGAAGACTGGCTCACATGAATTAAGAGAGCCTTGACTGCGATAGAGATATAGGAGAGTCAAATGGTAACTGTAACTACCTTTTTTGAAAGGAGAGGCGAGACACTAGTGGGATAAGTTGGACTACAATATTTTGCTGGGAGGCAACTAACAGAGGTCTCGATGGAGGAGTTTTCGAGACTTTTTCTATCGAGGTATCTCCCATTTGCATAGAGTATTGTTATGGAGAATCAATTCGAGAGGTTGACACATGGTAAGAGTCTTGTTGATGATTGCCTGCATAAGTTCACTAGATTGGGGAGTTATGCGGGTTCTAAATTTGTTGATGAGGAGCACAAGACAAACAAGTTTTATGAAGGCCTGCATGACAATCTGTGGTAACTTTTCTCAGGTTCGATGACGCATGGCTTCTAACATTGGTGAATATTGTCAGGTCCCTAGAGCATGATCTGAAAAGAGTCCAAAGTAAGAAGGACTTGGATGTGAATAAGCTTGAGTTCAAAGTACTGAGCTCTATAATGTCTAGATAACTAGTGGAACAAGAAGTTGAGGTCTTCAGGGCTAGCTTCTTCTTCGGTTTCTGGGGTGACTATTGGGCGAGGTCCCCTCACATGTTATATGTGTGCAAGGTAGGGCATTGTTATCGAGACTTTCAAAGTGTTCCTTTGAAGGTAGAGAAAAGACGGGTGTGTCTTATGCTGTGAAAGGGAAGGCAGTGGAGCCAACTACATCCCATTATACAAAGCAATGTGGTGATAGGTACTGTTTAGTATACAACTTTCTCTACTTTATATACTTGATACCTTGTGCATTGGTTAACTTGTTTGACTTAGAATTTGTCCTGATTTTGGACTATCCGGCGAGAGCACTATTTGATACGTGAGCTTCTCATTCCTTTCTTTCTAAGGACTTCAAGTTGCATATCAGAGTGCCTTCTCTTATATCGACAGAAAGATTGGTTGTTTTGCTATCTAATGCATGTTTGATGCGTGCAGATAGAGCTTATTGTGTTCAGGCTTAGATGCATCTGTGTTGATGATATCTGAGTGTAATGTGATCTTTGGCATGGACTGACTCTTAGAGTAGCATGCCTACATTGATTGCAACTTGAAGGAAGTTACACTGGGTCAAAACACTGAACATGAGACTAAATTCACTGGTATGTGTGGATCGAGGAAGATACTGATATCTTATCTCCAAGTGTTCAAGGTAGTTTAGAAGGGCACATTGTTATTCTCCAAGCTATTGGAGGTTGTAAAGCCCAGTTTGATTTATGTTCCTATTATGTTGGATTTTATGGATGTATTTCCTAAAGATCTCCCTAGAATTCCAGCTCAGCGAGAGATCGACTTAACTATTGAGTTGGTACCATGTACAAAACTGTGTCAAGCTCACCATATCGTGTAGTGCCAAAGAATATGGCAGAACTAGATGTTTAGTTATAGGAGTTGCTATAGCAAGGATATATACGCCCAAGTATGTCACCTTGGAGTGCACCGGTCCTCTTTATAAAGGAAAAGGATGCCGGCTTTCGTATATGTATTAACTACCGTGAATTGAACTAGCTGACATAGAAGAACATGTATCTGATTCTGAGAATCCATAATTTATATGATCAGCTTGTTGGATTAACTCTTTATTCGAAGCTGGATTTGAAGACCGGCTATTATTAGTTGGGGATTCGGGAAAGTGATATTCCCAAGATAGCATTTAGTACACATTATGGACACTATCAGTTCGCTGTGATGTCATTTGGGCTAACAAATGCACCATCGGTACTCATGGATCTGATGCACAGTGTTAACCCCTCAGTCCGCAACATACTACAAGATTCCAAAGCCCCCCATTCAGCAGGCGCGGACAGGATTTGTCCGTCCGCCCAGTCCGGCACTGTCACCAGTCGGGCGCCAAGGGTGATACTCCAGCAGCGGACGCAAGGACCAGTCCGCTCAGTCCGCCGGCGCTTTGGGCAACAGGTTCTCCAGCGGCGGACGCAGTATCACGTCCGCCCAGGCCGCCGCCCTCCAGTGGGCGCGCCCAGCAGCAGTGGAAGCTCCAGCTCGCGAGCCCAGTCTGCCACTTCTGTGCGGACTGGCGTGTTCTTTCTTTTTGCTTCCCGTCACCACTGCCTGGTTCTCCTGTACCCCGGGCAGCCGGTTATTTTAGCCCTACCCGTTTGGGCAGGCCCCCTATCCTATAAATAGGGGGGAGGTGGTGCACTCAAGGCACGCTGACTCGGACCCAGGAGCCTACTTGTTACAGGATGCGGACTCGAATCCTGTGCCTTGCGGACTCCCCCTTGCTCTACTTCCCTCAGTCTTTTCCTTTCACTTGTAACTAGATCCTTCTTCAATCAAGGGAAAGCCCGTCGCAAGAGAGGCATTCAGGCCGCGACGGGCGAAGTCTGTTGTTGTCGTGGTTCACGGCCCTGCTCTTCTTCCAGCTCTCATCCGCTTAGTAGATCGCTACTCGCAGTCTCCCTATTCCCCCTGTGATCGAACAGTTAGCTGGTTGTGCTCGACCCCCCTTGTGTTTTCGTGCATCAACAGTTAACACGCGGCCTTCAGATCCGAGTAGTGTTTTGAAATCAGCGGACGAAAGATGTCAGACCGCAGAGCCCGCTCTTCAGATCGCTCTAGCTCTTCAGAAGACTCCCTTTGGGACGCGATTGAGCAAGCTCGCCTTGAGGCCGAGCAGTCTCGCAGGCAGACCGACCAGCGTCTTGACACAATCAGCCAAGCTCTGCTTGCTTTGGCCCAGCGGCTTGCTCCTCAGGCCGCAGCGGACCCAACGAACTCGCCAGTCCGCCAGACCCCAGCTCGCCGAACTCCGCTTCGGCAGTCGCCAGAAACTCCTCGGAACCCTGCTCAGACCGCAGCCCCTCTGCGCCCTCAAGAGGAAGAGTTTGCTTTCAGAGAGTTCTACAGAGAAGCTGCTAGGGGCACTCCTGCCCGCCAACTCCGCTTTGCTGACCGCCAGTCTGCCGAGCCCGCGGACTCCTCGGCTCCAGTACGCCCTTTCTATCCTGCAGAGTTTGACACCCCATCTCCCTTTGTTGACCGAATTCGATGGGAGTCAGCCCCGAGCAACTTCAGGGAGCCGCGCATCCCGTTCTATACAGGAGCGACAGATCCCGTTTCTCACCTCCAGGCATTTGAGGGGGCAGTTGCTTTAAGATGCCTCTCAGATGCGATTAAGTGAAAATTGATGGTTACCACTCTCGAAGGGCAAGCGAGAGAATGGTTCTATGAGCTGCCTTCGGGCACTATCTCTTCTTTTGCCGAGCTTCGTAGCCAGTTACTGCTGAGGTTTGCTACCTCAAGGAAGAGGAATAATGGGCCAGCTGCCCTATTTGAGATCAAGCAGAGGGATAACGAATCGGTGGCACGATTCGTTGATCGCTTTCAAAGAGAAATTCAGGGGGTGAGGAATGTGAACACCGACTATTACAAAGTTGCCTTAATCCACGGCCTCCGGGAAGGCCCTCTGAAGTTTAAGGCAACGACCAAGGCTCCCGAGACTTATCAGGAGTTGATCGCCATGGTCAACCGTTTCATAGAAGGGGAAAATGCCAATCCGACTTACGTCTCATCCCTGATAGCCAAGGCTGAAGGAAGGGATGCCTCTGCTTCTTCTTCCCGTGGCAAGCCCCCTCGCCCAGACTTCCAGCCTCCGTCTCAAAGAGGCAGGAACTTCCGCAACAAAAAACCATTCCAAGGCCATCAACAGTTTCACGAGCAGAGACTGCCGTTGGCCGCCACTCCCGCCGTTCCTTTGCAGGCTCTTCCCATCCTCCAGCAGGCAGCCTTGCCTGCCCCATGCCAATATGAAGAAAGTCCCATGGAGGACCCTGCAGATCTGGACCTTGACAAAGTCATCCAGATCCTGCAAAGGAGATCAGAAGAAAGGAGGCAAGAGCCTCAGAAGCTGTGGAAGCCGAGGAATAATTCGCAATACTGCCAATTCCACAAGGAAAAGGGTCATCTGACTGAGGAATGCAAGGCCCTTCGTGCGCTGATTGATAAGTTGCTTGCCGAGGGCAAGATTGACCTGACCAAGAAGGATTCTCCTTCCTCGTCGAAGCCATCCACCTCGAAGGGCAAAGAGGTAGCTGAGGCTTACCAGGAGTGTGTAGATGTGGAGGACGAAGGCCGTCTAGGGCCGATCAACGTCCCAGTGGAATGCTTTGATGCAGATGATGAGGGAGTTCTGGGATGCCTCTTCTTCATCCATGGTGGAGCAGGGACCGAGTCCACTCGGAAATCTTCAATTTCAAGGGTCACCCAGGCGGAGGTGGCCTCTTCTTCCGTTGCTCCCCCAAGAGAAGTCGTCACCTTTGGTCCAGAAGATCTTCCTCAAACAGCCAATCCATTTGACGATGCTGTTGTGATCAAGGCTGTGCTTGGAGACTTCACAGTGGACAGAATTCTTGTTGATACGGGCAGTTCAGTCAACCTCCTCTTCAAGTCTACTTTTGAGGCCCTGAGGACCGGAAAGCCTCTGCTTTCCACTGAGGGGCCGCTCTATGGATTCTCAGGAGAGAGGAAAGAGGTGGAGGGCAGCGTCACCTTGCCAGTGAAGCTTGGAGGGGCAACAAAGCAGATACAGTTCATAGTGGTCGACGCCCCCAGCAGCTACCATGCCATCTTCGGCAGGCCCCTGCTGAACAAGTGCCAAGCAGTGATTTCCACTTATCACCTCGCCATCAAGTTCTTTGCTGATGGGAGGATGTGCCGGGTCAGGAGCGACCCAAGGAGAGCAAGGGAGTGCTACGTCCGCACTGTCAACATGGTTGAAGCTTCCCTTGCTCCAGCAGAGGCTACAGAAGCCTCTTCCAGTTCGAAAGTTGCTGCTGATGAAGGTGCTCACCTGGAACCTGCCCAGGTGATGCAAGGAGTCCCCATTGCTGAAGGGGAGGAGAGGAAACTCTCCATCAACTCGGAGCTTCCTGAAGATCAAAAGGCTGAGTTGATTTCCTGCCTGCTAAAGAACCTGGATGTCTTTGCCTGGTCAGCAGAAGACATGCCGGGGGTGGATCCTGATGTAGCTTGCCACCACCTGAATGTTGATCCCAGCTGCAAGCCCATCCAACAGAAGAAGAGGGACGTGGCAACAAAGCTTGCAGAACCAATAAGGGAGGAGGTTGCGAAACTCCTCAAGGCGAATTTTATTAAAGAAGTGCAATATCCCACCTGGATTTCAAATGTTGTAATGGTTAAAAAACCAGGGGGAAAGTGGCGAATGTGTGTAGACTTTACAAAACTTAATAAAGCATGTCCTAAAGATTGCTACCCCCTGCCTCGGATAGATTCTTTAGTTGATTCCGCGGTAGGATACTCTTACATGAGTTTTTTAGATGCGTTTTCTGGTTATCACCAGATAAGAATGCATAAGCCCGACGTTCCTCACACGTCGTTCATAACTAACGATGGATGTTATTGCTATCTTGTCATGCCCTTTGGGCTTAAGAATGCTGGCGCGACCTATCAACGGATGATGGACCGTGTGTTTAACCATCAAAAAGGAAGAAGCCTAGAAGTGTATGTAGACGATCTCTTGATTAAGAGTAAATCGTTTTCACTGCACTTGTTAGATCTAGCAGAGACGTTCGGTACTCTGCGTAGATACAAGATGAAGCTCAATCCTTTGAAGTGTACTTTTGGAGCGAGTAAGGGGAAGTTTCTTGGTCATCTCCTTACTCCGGAGGGACTTGCCCCCAATCCTGACAAGGTAAAAGCTATTCTTGAAATGCCTACCCCTCGTTCGCCGAAGGAAGTTCAGCAGTTAGGGGGAAGGCTAGCAGGTCTTGCAAGATTTCTTTCTCGAGTTGGAGATAGGAGTGCCCCCTTCTTTAAGACCCTCCAACGTGCGTCCAAGTTTGAGTGGACAGAAGAGTGTTCCCAGGCTTTTGAACAGTTAAAGATGCATCTTACCTCATCGCCTCTGCTTCAGAGTCCCCGGCCAGGAGAGGTTCTTTTCTTGTACCTAGGGGTTGGCCCTGAGGCCGTCGGCTCCGTTCTTCTTCGGGAAGAAGGCAGAAAGCAATTCCTGATCTACTATGTCAGCCATATTCTGAAGAGTGCTGAGATGCGGTATCCGATCTTGGAGAAGTTAGCTTTGGCACTGGTCATGTCAGCTCGCAGGCTTCGCCCATACTTTCAAGCACATTCAATACAAGTCATCACCGATCAACCTTTGAAGGGTGTGTTGGAAAAGCCCGAGCATTCCGGCAGGCTAGCTAAGTGGGCAATAGAGCTAAGTGAATTTGAAATTTCTTATGTGCCCAAGACAGCCATCAAAGCTCAAGTCCTAGCAGATTTTCTGATTGACATGCCAGAGTCCAGTTCTGATCAGGCAGAAAGGTCACCTTTGGCTTGGACCATCTATGTTGATGGTGCCTCAGGCAGAAGTTCTTCTGGAGCAGGAGTGGTTCTCATCAATCCAAATGGAATCAAGCTGGAGCAGGCCATCAAGTTTTACTTTCCAGTAACCAACAACCAGGCTGAATATGAATCTCTGCTAGCAGGCTTGAGGCTCGCAAGGGAATTAGGGATCGATCATGTTCACATCAGAACCGATTCTCTGGTAATGGCGTCGCAAGTCCTCGGCAACTTCGAAGCAAGGGAGCCAGTCTTGAAAAAATATCTAGCTCTCGTGAAAATAGAGGTCGGCAGGTTTAAAAGCTTCACTATCGAACATATCCCCAGAGCAGAGAATGAGGAGGCCGATTTTCTTTCTAAGCATGGGATGCCTTCAGGAGGCACAACTTCCGAGCTCTTCCGCCCGGCAGTGGTGGAAGGAGATTTGATGTAGGTAGATCAGCGCACCTCTTGGATGGACCCATTCATCCTTTATCTATCAACAGGAAATTATCATCATACAGTTAGAGACAAGAAAAAGTTCAGAATAAAAGCAGCTCACTACTTTCTAGTGGCGGGAATCCTTTATAGAAAGACCTTCCTCTCAACCATGGCCCGATGTGTTTCAGAAGAAGAAGCTCACACCATTTTGCAAGAAGTTCATTCAGGAGAGTGTGGAAGTCACTCTGGAGCAAGAACTCTTGAAAGACGAGTCCTGCGGCAAGGGTATTTCTGGCCCACAATGAAGAAAGACTCAGAGATCTACGCCAGAAGGTGTGTTCAATGCCAGAAGTTTGCTCCGCTTCAGCACCAAGCAGCTCAGTCCCTCAGGTCGATTGCAACTCCTTGGCCCTTTGCGGTTTGGGGAATGGATCTCATTGGTCCTTTTCCCTTGGCAAGCGGGCAGCGGCGTTTTGTCATCGTGATGATCGACTACTTCAGCAAGTGGATCGAAGCCAAGGCATTGGCTAAGACAACGACTCAGATCGTCAAGAACTTCATTTGGGGAGAAATTGTCTGCCGGCACGGGATACCAATGACAATAATCACTGACAATGGGCCACAGTTCAACAACTCAGAGATGATAAATTTTTGCAGGCAGATCGGAACAGAGCTGCGTTTTGCATCAGTTCATCATCCCAGAAGCAATGGCCAGGTGGAAGCTGCCAACAAGCAGATCCTCAACTTGCTCAAGAAGAAAGTGCAGAATCTTAAGGGCAGTTGGGCTGATCAGCTTCCATCAGTCCTCTGGACCCTTAGGACAACGCCATCATCCGCAACCGGGGAGACTCCTTTCAAACTCTCTCATGGCTCAGAGGCACTCATCCCGATTGAGTTTGAAGTCCCGTCACCCAGAGTGCTGCTTGCAAGAGAAGGTGTCGATGATTAGGCTGAGTTGAATAATGAGGAGATGAGGTTCAGCTTGGAACACATCGAGGAGGTCAGAGATCAAGCAGCCATAAAGCAGGAAGAGGTCAAAAGGAGGATGGCCCGTTACTTCGATCAGAATGTAAGGATCAAACACTTCCAAGTGGGAGATCTAGTTCTAAAGAAGGTTGATGCTGCTGCAAGAGCTGGTTCAGTTGGAAAGCTTAATCCGAATTGGGCCGGCCCTTTTGTCGTCAAGGAAGCGTTAAAAAGCGGCGCTTACCGCTTGCAGACTCACGAAGGAGAGGATATACCGCACACCTGGAACGGAGATGATCTCAAGCGGTTCTATTCTTAAAACCTCCTTTTTCTACTTTGTATATCCTCTTCAAGAACTATTATGAATAGAAACTGCTTGCTAACACTTCTTCGAGTGTTTTTGTTGTAATCATAACAGATAAAGTGCTAAGAGAGATTTCAAAAATGGTTCTACACTCAAACTTTCTTCTTCCTTATGTTTGCTTTGCGAATATGTTTAAGAATCCATACTGACACCTATTTCTAGTGTTTTCTCTCTCTCCCAAAGACCTATAACGGTTCCCTGATACCAGGAGACATCGCCGAGTTCAGCTAGACCTCCCCTAGAGCCGTTGTCATTAGCGTAACACCACGAAGACCACGTGTTGCGAGGAGATTTTGCACCGTGTAGTGGGAGCTTGCAGGCTCTAGCGCGGTTGGATTCTGGACTTCGGATCCCGGCAGGTACCTGACCCCACCTTTGCATTATGGAGGGCAAGGTGGGTGTAAAGCTCTACCATGCCGCTTTAGGGATATTGTTACAACTTCGATGATCACATGAGGAAAGTATGCCGTTCCGGCTCACCTGCCCGCGGGTCATCTTAGCTTGTAACTCTCGAACACTCCATGGTACCCTCAAGCAGTGCCTGCAGGAGACCCACAGTTTAGACTGTACTCCAGGCAAGAGGGCAGGGAACCGTTCTGCCAAATGAGGGTCTTGCTTTTTGCAGGGAATATTATGCGGACTGGTTTTCTCTGTCCGCGCAGTCCGCCTATTTGGGTTGATCTTATAGCTTGTAGCCCGGTGAGGAAAGTATGAAGTTCAGGCTCACCTGCCCACCTGGTCGCAAGCTATAGATCATTTCTATCATTGGCGAACTGGTTTTCTCTGTCCACAGAGTCCGCCTGCTTGGGTTGATCTTATAGCTTGTAGCCCGGTGAGGAAAGTATGCCGCTCAGGCTCACCTGCCCACCTGGTCGCAAGCTATAGATCATTTCTATCGTTGGCGGACTCGATTCGTTATCCGCATAATTCGAAGCTTTGGGATTGCAAGCTGGTTATCTTTAGCGGATTGGTTTTCTGTATCCCCTCAGTCCGCAGGGTAGTTTATAGATCATATCTACAATGAGCGGATTGGTTGACTGTATCTGCTCAGTTCGCAGAATGATTTTCATGTTATACAAGTTTGATTTATTATAAGCGGATTAGTTTTCTGTATCTGCTCAGTCCGCGGAATGGTTTTCGCATTATTTGTCAAGTTAACAATCAATGTGCTTTTATATTATGTGCGGTCTGGCTTGCGGACTACAACTATAACTCAAGTACCCCTGGCATTATCAGCTGGCTGTTCTCTGAGGCGGATACTGAATAAGTTGATGTCTAAATTCTTTAATCAACCAGGTTCACTATAAATAATCATGCGGACTGCAAGTGAAACTCGATAGAGTCCGCCTGAGTTTCTTGGTCCAAAGTGGAACAATATTCTCTAATCAGCAAAGGCTCAGGTTTATCAAGCGTTTTGTGCGGACTGCTAAGTATCAGTGCGGTGAGCGTGGAATAATAAATCTCTAATCAGCAAAGAGAGCATTGCAGAAAGCACACATGCCAAAAAATATCCTTTCCATTTCATCAAAAAATTTTTACATCATTCAATATATTCGGCGGACTGCAATCTTGCATCCGCCACTTTTTACAAAAAACAACAAAATATATACATATGCATTGATCAATCAGTCCGCTGTCTCTTCTCAGGAGGTGCAGGGCTGTCACCGATGATGTCGACATCTGGAGAATAGCCCCCTGAGCTGCTCCCGCTGCTACCTGATCCTGTACCAGTGGCGGACCCTCTATGCGAGCTCCCAGTAGCAGAGGAAGAGGCAGAAGTGTCGGACTCGGCGGACAGCTCCTCTCCTTGTCGGCTCGATGCAGCATCGTCCGCATTTTCCCTGACACCTTGCTCTTCACCTTGAGAGCCTCCGTCTTCTTTCTCTTCTTCTTCTTCGTCGTCTTCATCCTCATCTTCGCCTTCCTCAATAACGTCCTTACCTTTTCTAGCTCTCTCCATCGCTGCGACCTGAGGGGCCAGCTCCGGGAAGATCTCCAGAAAAGGAACGCCGTCAACTCCTTCCTTCATGAGGCCGTCGCGGGCCAGTCGCTCAACAGCAACCTCAACAGTCTCCATCACAAAAGGGAGCGTGGCGGCCTAGAATTTTTTGTTCTCCAAGTCATAGGCGACCTGCGAAAAACAAGATTGCAAACATCATAGATCGCGGTGGATAGAAAATCTAGACCGAGAAAAATGCAACTCACCACCAGCTCCTCTCTTTGCCGAGCATTCCTTTCTCCCATCTGCGCGTTCCTTTCCTTTAGCACCTTATTATCCTTCTGAAGATGTTCATTCTGCCTCAACAGGTCTCTGGCCAGAGTGGCAACATAATGATTTGTCACGGCGCTGTTCGCAGAAGCCTGGGAAGCCAGCAGAGGGAGGTCGGCGGCGGACACCTTCTTGAGGTCGCTCAAGTTGCGCTTTCCGTAAAGAGTGGAGAGCGCAATATGAGCGTGGCGTGTTATCCGCGGACTCCTCCACGAAGGAAGCGCGGTGGATAGGCGGACATGCTTTTTCTTGCTGTGCCAGTGGACCATAGGGTTCCCCCTAAGGTCCCTCTGGCTGATACCGAAGCCGGTCATGGAGAAACTTTCGGAGGAAGAGTAGTCCGCTGCGGGATCCCCTTCCTCTTTCCTCTTTTTTGCAACTGCTTCCTTCTTCTCCCTTTGTGTAGGAGTGAAGCCGCTGGGCGTCTGCGGCAAGTTGGCGGGCACCGCCAAGGTCGCTGCAAAAAGAGAACCAGAGTTAACGAGATGGTCGCGGCGGATACAAAAGCTGAGTCCGCCAAATTACTTACTGTCCTCAGCCACAACATCCGCCAAGCTCGCCAGCAGCGGAAGGTAGTATTCGATGTCAAGCCTGGCATTCGCCAAGAACTCAACGATTGCGGACTCCAGGTCATCCAGCTGTACATTTTTGAAGACAGAGTCCGCGCGCACCTGCAGATACGTGTGCGCGAACCCAAGGTCGCCCTCAAAAATTAGAAACCTCGAGGTCCAGTTGTGGATCTTGTTTGGAAGACCCACTACCTTCATCCCCCTGCAGTAGAAGTAGATTACTCCCTTATAGGGGCGGCCTCCGGAGGCGGTTATAGAGCGGACGGAGAATATTTTGCGGAAGATGTTCATTGAGAAAGCAATCTTTTCAGATCGCAGATAAGAGATGTAGCTGCAGATCGCAGCAAGGGTATTCGGCGCGAGCTGGCCAGGGACCATCCCGTAGTGCTCGAAAATTGCTGCGAGCTCCCATAGGAGCAGGAACCTGAATCCGCTATCGAAATGATCAACGGGAATGGCGATCTGGGTCGCTGTCGAGAAATTCAACCTTTCCTGATGAGCGGGCAGGCGGACGAGTATGTTCGAGTCCGCCATCTTCTTTTCGACGAAGGCAGCCAAGTCAGCCTCCATCAAAGTACATTTTCTGTGATCGGCAGAATGGAAGGCGACTGCAGCATCAGTGCGCGCGAACACCATGTTGCAGGCCGCAGGATTCCTTTTACTTCAGCAATTTCCTACATAAAGAAAGCAGAAGGCAGTATTTATAGATAAAGTTTCTGACAGCTTTTTGGCCAGTCCGCGCAGGTCGCATATTCAATCCGCACAGTCCGCAAAGAATTAAATACAAAGGCAAATTAACATTCCAAAGGAAATTCAGAGCCAAGTTGTGGCCGGTGCAGCTTCCTATCCGCCCAGGTCGCATATTTTCCCACCTGCAGGTTAAATAACGAGAAGCAGACACAGCATGAATTCACACAAATCGCCACGTCACAAGGATTAAACTACATGAATAGCGGATATATAATCTGAGTCCGCACAGATCAAATAGAATTCAGTTCACAGCACAGCATTATTTGGAGCAATCATACAAACAATATACATTCAATCAGATAAAAGTTCAAGGAATTGCGGACTCAGCGATCCCTATTGTCAGTCCGCGCCGGCTTTTCTGCTCTGTCCCTGCATAGATGAGCCGCCTGATCGCTTATCTGAAGAATTTCACTGTATACGCGGCAGAGATGATGATGGATGACGTTTATAGTCCGGTGCATATGGGCGGCTTCCCGGTCAACTCGACTGAGAGGCACCATTGGCTCCGCTGCCGGCCTCGGCTCCTCATCCGCAGCGCGTGGGATACCACCTGCCGGTGCGGCGATCTCCGAAGCCGCGCGATCTGACGCCCGCGGCCTCTGCTCAGCGACCTCAGCAGTCAGCTTCTCTTTTCCTTCACGAGCCGACGCCAAGTGCTTGCCTCTGTAGTATCGGACGTCATCCGCGAGCCTTTTCTTTTCCCTTTCAGAACTCTCCAGCGCCCGCGAGATGCTGGCGACCTGGTCTTTGAGCGCCTTCTCGCGTTCCGCAGACTCTTTCTCGCGCGCCGCGGACGCCCTCTCGCGCTCCGCCGCTTTCTCTAACTCTGCTTTGACACACTGCATTTCAGCTTCAAATTTCTTCTCTAACTCTTGTACCATACTCAGGGTAGGCGGCTCATCTTCCGCGGACTCCACGTGTGAGACCGCGTCGGCACCGGTGTTGGGTGTGACCACGATCTCGCCGCTCTTGATGGAGCCCGACAGCGACTTTCTACCTGCAACAAATAAAGTCAACTTCGCATTCAAAGGCAGTTCGCGGCGGACTCAAAGAAAGGATAAAAGATCACTTTCAGATATAGCGGCAGCGAGTTTCCGACTATCGAAGATGATTGGCCGCCTTGCCCGCTCCGGGTCAAAGGCGCTTAACCGCTTTTTCCATTCGCGGTGAACCCTTGCTCTTCTTTCGGCAGCCGCACTTGTTGAGACCACGATATCGTCCGTCTTGGTGATAATTTTGATCGGTCTTGACGTCCGCGGCGGCGACCTGTAAAGCCACTTGCGCTGAAAGTATTTGGGCGCCGGCTGAAGTTTACCTGACCGCATCAGCTCCGCAGCAATCCGCAGATCCTCAGCGGCTTTGTCCGCTGCGGCCTGCTGCGAGGCTGCCCCGACCGCAGCAACATGAGCAATGATTTGCTTCTTTTGCTCCTCTATCTTCTCCTTCAGCCTCTCCCTCTCCTCTTCCTCCGCACCGGACAAGGAAGGGAGTTCGTCACCCTTATCTCCAGCAGTTTCCGCCTCGTTCTGCTGCAGCACAACCAGCAAGGAGTCCTGGATTAAGTCAAGTTGATCGACGTCTATGGAATCAAATATCTCATCCGTGGAAAGACTGACCGTTGAGAGGGAATTCTCTCCCGGGATTTGGGCCTCCGGAGTAACCAGATCGCCATCTGGAACTTCTTTTTCGCGCGGCCTGTATTGTAAGTCCGCCGCCCCAGTCCGCTTAGAGACGTTCTTCTCCTTCATTGCGCGAAGCTTCTTCTCAACCCGCTCGGCTATGGTCGCTCCGTCTCTCTTCCTCTTCTTCTTCTTGGCGGTCTTCTCAGCAGCATCTGCGGCGGTCCCCCCTAAATCGGGTTGGTCAGCGCGGACAGGTTCAGGATTCACAGCAGACAATGCCTTTGAGGGCGCGTCGTCCCCTACCTCAGTCCGCCGGACTTCTTCGTCCAAGTCAACGATTTGCACCGAGGCATTGGGGGAAGATATGTCAGTCTATATGTGTTCGCCAGCAGTGTCCGCCGAGGTTGCGGTTTTCTGAGAAGGGGCGGAGTCCGACATGGTTGCCATCTTCTCACTCCTCAACGGTTCGGCGTCGACTACGGCATCCTTGCGAGCAAAAACATCGACGTGGCGGACTGCTTTCTCCGCAGGCTTCTGGCTCTGAGAACTCTCTCCTATGGAGCGGACAGGATCTTTTCCTGTCGACCTCTTTACAACCTTTTTAGTCTTCATAGGCGTTGTATGCTCCAGGTCGCCTTTTGCAGTAACGCTAGACAAGAAAGCTCCAAGTCTTGCCATGCCGGACTGGAAAGTTGAGACCGCAAGTGGTGAGTAGCGCCCCGTATCGATCAAGATTCTCAACAGATCCAGACCCTCCAGCGATATTTATAGCGGTGGCGGGGTTTTCGAGATTTGCGGACTCGGCGGTTAAGAGAACATTTTCGAAGTTTTCTGGAAACTTAAAAATGTGCGGGGATTATGTTAACCCCTCAGTCCGCAACATACTACAAGATTCCAAAGCCCCCCATTCAGCAGGCGTGGACAGGATTTGTCCGTCCGCCCAGTCCGGCACTGTCAGCAGTCGGGCGCCAAGGGTGATACTCCAGCAGCGGACGCAAGGACCAGTCCGCTCAGTCCGCCGGTGCTTTGGGCAACAGGTTCTCCAGCGGTGGACACAGTATCACGTCCGCCCAGGCCACCGCCCTCTAGTGGGCGCGCCCAGCAGCAGTGGAAGCTCCAGCTTGCGAGCCCAGTCTGCCACTTCTGTGCGGACTGGCGTGTTCTTTCTTTTTGCTTCCCGTCACCACTGCCCGGTTCTCCTATACCCCGGGCAGCCGGTTATTTTAGCCCTGCCCGTTTGGGCAGGCCCCCTATCCTATAAATAGGGGGGAGGTGGTGCACTCAAGGCACGCTGACTCGGACCCAGGAGCCTACTTGTTACAGGCTGCGGACTCGAATCCTGTGCCTTGCGGACTCCCCCTTGCTCTACTTCCCTCAGTCTTTTCCTTTCACTTGTAACTAGATCCTTCTTCAATCAAGGGAAAGCCCGTCGCAAGAGAGGCATTCAGGCCGCGACGGGCGAAGTCTGTTGTTGCCGTGGTTCACGGCCCTGCTCTTCTTCCAGCTCTCATCCGCTTAGTAGATCGCTACTCGCAGTCTCCCTATTCCCCCTATGATCGAACAGTTAGCTGGTTGTGCTCGACCCCCCTTGTGTTTTCGTGCATCAACACACAGGATATTTCAGGAGTATTTAGATTGATTTATGATCGTCTTTATTGATGAAATATTAGTATACTCTCAGATAGAATTGGATAATGCCAATCATTTGTGGTTTGTTTTGAATACCCTGAGGAGAAATCGGCTCTATGCCAAGTTCTCTATGTGTGACCTTTGGCTAGCCTTGGTGGCATTTCTTGGTCATGTGATTAGTGGAGAGGGTTCTGCTGTGGATCTGATGAAGATAGTTGCGATACGAGAGTGGCATATGTTGTCTACTGTGGAGAAAGTCGATATCATTCTTGGATTTGCTGTCTATTATAGTGACTTCGTAGAGAACTTTTCGCGGATAGCTCTATCTCTCACTGCATTGAAAAGGAAGGATCAAAAGTTTGTTTGGACGAAGAGTGTGTATGAGCTTTTGAGTTGAGGAGTCATCTAACCACGTGCATATTTTGTGTTCGCCATGTGGTGCAGAAGGTTATGAGATCTATATTGATTTCTCAAGGAGCGGATTAGGCTGCATTCCTCTGTAGTTTGGCTAGGTTATTGCTTATGGATCTCGCCAACTCATAGTGCACAAGAGATTGATAAAGGAGACATTTGCTTTAAAGCTATGGAGGCAAATGAGATATTTGCCCTGAAGCTGTGGCGGCAATACTTGTATGGCGTGAAGATTGACATCTTTACAGACCATAAGAACCTAAAGTATTTGTTGAACTAGAAGGATTTTAATATGTGATAAAGGAAGTGGATGGAGTTCCTTGGGGACTACATTTTTGAGATACATTATGTTCCCTGGAAGGGAAATATTATCGCATATGCGTTGAATCACAAGTTTTCAACACATGCCAACTGGATACAATGCATAATGAACATCTTATTTGAGATTTGGAGGCCTTGGAGATATCTTGTGTGGACCGGTGAATCAGCATGAATGCATGTTTAAATTGGACGGCGGTGCAATATGACAATGCAGACAGGATTCAGCAGGCATTGGAGTTTGATGGCAGCATGAAATGCTAATTGGCATAGATTATGGATGGATCAAATGTCTAGTTTTCAGTTGATGAAGGTCTTTTATGGAAGTGCAGTATGTAATACTCCCATCCATCACATGGGCTATAACAGAAGTTATGGTCGCGGCCCTAGCCATAGTCTACAGATAGTTGGAGCAGTTACGTATAGAAACCAAACCACATGCGTATCTTAACTCTGAGTGCATTCTAGCAGAAGTATTAAAAGTAATAGGAACCCAACCTCAGGAATGTCCACTAAGCAAAAGTAGGAATTATTAACAAATACACAAATAGTCTGGCCTTAAGGCCTTACAAAATATTTCCAATAAATTAAATTTTCTTGCACACATCGGCTCGCAAGGCGATAACACATGAAAGTAGAAAAAGAATCTTTGCATGACATCCGAGGGCCGACTTAACACAAAGGGCTTCGACCCGCTACTTTTCTCTTGGCTCCCCAGTACCTGCATAGGGACAATCCACAAAGATGTGCAAAATAAGGAAACTGTCACCATTAGCTGACAAAATTATAACGACCCCGCCCTACACCAGGGGTGGTGGTGCTCTGATAATTTGTAAATATTCGTATTTTTCAGTACTTTATTTAGATTGTTTTAGTTTATTTTCGTCGTTTTTAGTTATTTTTGTTCAATAATATGTTCCACTTTTTATATACTCTTCTAACTTATCTTTTTTTTATTTTCTGATTTTGTTTTGCAAAAATTGGTTAATTTTCAGATTACACGCCCGTATCAATTGGGTTACGCCCGTGACCGGGCAGTGTCATCTTTATTCTAGTGGAAAACTGCCGCCTCCAATGGAAAAATCAAGTAACGCATGTGTCCAGATTGACACACCCGTGTCGGACAACTCAATGCCTGCAGCAAGCCAACCACTCAACGCCTCTAGCAAGACAAGCAGTCAATGCCTGCAGCAAGCCAACCACTCAATGCTTCTAGTAAGTCAAGGACTTGACGCCCCAGTCACGCCTTCTACATTGTCTGGTCATGCCCGTGACCGCCTCGACTTCTATAGCAAGCCAATATTTCCGCTTCTCCAGCAATCCATACCAGCCTGTCAGCTGGCCACGCCCCCCCCCCCCCCCCCCGACATGCCCGTGACCGTGACATGGCTTATACTCGAAGCTTCAAGAACCAAGCCAGCTCCCTAGATTTCGCAGTCTCTTTTAAGCCTGCCTGTCACGCCCGTGACCGGGGTCCGTGTAACCTAGTTTATTTTCTATAAATTGAAATTTTTTGTATGAACCAAGGGTTCAGTTTTTTTTGGGACCATTTTGGTGTTAGTGGGCTGCTTATGTGCTTTTCCATTCTATGTAATCATATTTTCTCCCCCTATCTTTTCTGTTAGTTTTAGCTTTTTGAAACCCTTTTTTGTTTTAATAAAATATGTGTTTTTTCTCCTTATGTTGTTATGGATTTCATTTGAGTGCCCCACTTATCTTCTCTTTTTATCCTTTTTTATCTTTATTTTTCTCTTAAAAATGGGTGTGTGTGTGTATGCGAGTAATTTTATGTTTTTTAATGTTTTCAAGTTATTGATTTGCTTAGTTTGGTTTTGGGTTTTCTCAAACTTGTTAGTTGTTATGCTAGCTTTTCTTAGCTTTTCCCTTATCTTTTATGTTTTTAAGTACTTTTTATTCATTCTTTTGAGTTTATAAAAAAGTTTTAAAAGTGATTTTAAATTTTTTTTAACTTAGTTTCTTTTAGCTTGTAAAACTTTTTGTTCTTTTTAACTTTATTTCTACTTTTTAAGCACTTTTATAAAGTTATAAGAATGAATTAGTTATCATTTTAATTTTTGGTTACCCGTGATTTTTGCTTTTATTTGAAAACCTTTTTACCTTCTTTAATTTTTATTTTGACTTTTTGTGCCTTTTGACAAGTTCTAGGAGTAGAAAAGTAGTTATTTTAATTTTTCTATCACTTTGTTTTTCTATTCATGTAGAGTGTGCGTGTACGAGATAGATTTTATCGCTTTCCTTTAAAGCTTTATTTACTGATTTACTCAATTTCTTTAGAGTGTGCGTGTGTGTGTGAGATAGCTTTTTCTACTTTCCTTTATTGCTTTCTTTAAATCATGTAGAGTGTTTGTGTGTATGAGATTAGAAATCGCATTTATTTCCCGCCTACTTGTTTGAGTAAGACTTGCTTTTATTTCCCGCCTACTGTTTTGAATGGGACTTGCATTTACTTCATGCCTACTCGTTTGAGTAGGATTTGCAATTTAATTATGTAATTTTTCTTTTTTGTAACTTAGCTTTTTTCCTTTCTTATGATTTTGTTGACTATGTGAGTTCTATGTTTAGCATAGTCTTGCTTCTTTTTTCTAATATTTGTTATTTTCTATCTATATTTAAAACCTCCTTTAGCATATATTTTCTAACTCACGCCTCACCAAAATCATAAGTCGTCCCCATCCTGATGAGTGGTTAATCGCTCTTAGCCTTCGGTATCGAAGTGCATTGGGAAATTAAAAATCATTTTAAATAATTAAAGGTCTTCTTTTTCTCTTTAATTAAAGAACTTAAGGTTTACCCCGGGTATACAACACGTAGAACCACAAATCGAGGTGTGGTCTCTATTTCCGTTCTCCATATGCTAGCTTGCTGAAAGGTCGTGCGCATGGATTGATTACCCTTGGGTAAAGAGAGTTGCTCACTAAACCTCAAGAGAGGAGGCGCAGAATTCTACCAGATTGGGTCCCCCACATTAGTAGGGTTCTTCACGCAATGCGGGCTGATGCACTCTCGGCAAGTGTACCGATCGCTGTCAAGTAATAAAAGTGAGGAGACTAATCCCCGGATATCGATCTCTTGAGGAGTGCAAGTAGGGAGTGTGGTTCTGCTATTGGAAAAGTGATAGCAAGTGTTAACGTGGCAAAGGGGGTTTAGTTTTGGTTTCCTAAGCTTAATGCTAATAAAACTAATGTGGGTTGCCGTCACCGCGTCACTTGGTTGGATTACTCTAGAGAGTAAAAGTGAAGATGGATGAGCTAATGTGGGTCGCAATCACCACTTCACAACGCATGCTTCTAGAAATCGCTAGAACGACACAATCACAACAAGCACAGGAAAAACGGAAGCTTAATAACACAAGCAATGTTTAAGACATAACAACATATCAACATGTTGAAACCTCAAGAAAAACATTGTTCTTAAGCAACAATCCCACTATCACAAGTTCAGAATGAAGTAACCACAAGAAGAAGAGGAGAAATACAACCGAGCGCACGAAGGCTTTCCGAGATTCACGGCCGGAGTCAAGGGTTGTCGGACCTTGACCGAGCTCTGTCTATGGATGATGTCCGGGAACCAAGAAGGGCTTTCACTTCCTTGGAATATCCCGTCTTCTTCGTGAATGATCGCTGGGCTAGTTCTGACCGAATAACTCCACAAGTGCAACAACAATTAGCTCGTATGTTAACTTGGAGGTCGGAGAAGATGAAGGTGGCCGGAGATGCAACTATTGCAAGCTTTTTGAGGAGAAATGGTGGACGTATCAACTCTCTAAGGAGGAGAGAGAAAATGACGGCTGGAGGCGAGTTTTCCCGCTCAGAGGAGCGAAAATGGCGGGGGAGCGGAGCTGGGTCCATGGAAAGAGGTAATCTGCAACTTAAATAGAAAAGTAAGAAAAAATGGTCACGCACGGTTTGACACACAGCCATGCGCAAACCATGGGATATTAACTTTCAGGATAGACACGACGAAGTAGATGCGTTGACCCGTGCGTTTTCCTTCGCGCAAGGGCAGTTCCGGCCGTGCGTGAAGGACATCGCATGGGTAGCGACAAAGCGCTGGAAAAGAGGGACACACAAGAAAACCATGCGTTCTACTCGCGCACGGGCGCTTCCGCCCGTACGTTAACAAATCGCACGATTAGCCACAGAAAGGAACAAACTTGAAAGCTATAGGAAAACCGCGCGTTTCCTTCGCGCATGATTTCAAAGAGATCGTAGGTCAACCGTGCGTGAGGATCGTCGAACTCAGCTCGATGAAATCCGTCCAGTTAAACTAAATGCACGATCCAGCGCAAACCATGTGTGAAATAAATGCATGACCATGCATTATCCTTGAGATAGAATTCCTACCTTGGGGGAAACGCACCACCTGCACAACAAAACCAAAGCTGGAGCACAAGCTCCCAACACCAAATACTGCAAAGAAAACCACAGGAAAGAGCCATGGGGAGCACCATGTGCATACCACCAATAACAGAATGCGCAATTGCAGACCCTCAGGCCAAAACAGTGCCCAAAATGGTCCATGACAGAACCATGCAATTATAACCGAAATCTGGTTGAAATGCAGCGCACGAGTGAGAAAACCAGCCAAGATGAGCCCGAAAAAACAAATAAATATTGGACTCATCACACCACCAGACTTAAACAGTTGCTCGTCCCGAGCAAATCATCCCTCCGTGCACTAGAAAATAGCTAGCTGGCTTAGAAATTTCAAAAATAAGGTAAAGCGAGAAATGAAATAGTCATGGGTACAGAAAATATAATAGATAAAATTTTTTAATTATGCTACGAAGTTTATAGATTTCGACAAGTGTAATTAAGTATTGTAACTACTCAAAAATAGAATTCTGGAGAATCATTTGGTCATGTGTAGGAAGAAAATAGGTAGGCCACTAAGTTGAGCATTGCCAAAGACCGGGGCTCGGGACCACCTCCAAATGAATCCACCAATGTCTGGGACCATATGCTTGCCGTACACACTCTCTCCACATCGCTAGTTTGACTCAAGTGCGAATCCGCAGGACTTTAGGAAAAAAATGAGACTTAGGCGTATATGTTGGTACGGATGCAGAAGGTAAATAATGGCTACGCACAACCCAAATGAGCTCATACAAAAAATCCTCTCGCCAAGCAATACAAATAGGTGCTCCACACCACCAGACTTGGACTTGATAAATGGGTGCGTGCACCGCCTACCAGCTCAAAATCTCAAATGGAATTTTCATTTAAACTTTTTCTTCTTTCATATCAAACTACCTTCTTTTTCTCGTTTTCTTTTCTTTTTAAAAAATTTTTATATCACATTCAGCCACATAATCATGAAATCTGTACATCACAAACACAAAGCAACACCTCAGTAACATCACCAAATGCAAGAAGTGATATACTAATAGCTCGAGCTAGGGGCGTGCTACTGGGATAGGCTTTTAGGCTTTGGTGATAACGGAGTGGGGCTGAATCAACAGGAGGGGTAGGCCCAAAATAGGCTAACAAGGATTACGTTAGGACTGGGTACAAGGCTGAACCGGGCCAAAATGATGGCCTACATCATACTCACGCTTGACTAACCATGCACCAAAGCTTCGAGAGTAGCTTGGGGCAAGTTCTTAGTAACCGAGAAAGATAATCCTTCCTCCCGACTCGAGTAATACGAGGCTAGTGGCGGCTACACACATTCCTACACTATCATTCGATTGTTCCAGATTCCACAGTTTTGAGTAGTACAAACATTATTTACAAATGCAGAATAGCATAAATTTACAAACATAAGAAAAATTAAATCTATATTGTTATCACAAAAGAAATAAATTAAACATGGGCCGAGCGCGTGCTTAAGTGCACGCTCATGCGGTGTATGTGCACAATGTTGTCATGATAAAATAAAAACTGAAAATGAAAATACTCTTGTGGTATGCAAGTGCATGTGCAAAGGTGACACGTGAAACTTTCCCCCACCAGACTTATACTAAAAAATATATTACACGATTTGCAATAAAATTAGAGAAATGATAAGTTGGGGGAAGAGGTTACACATGTTCAGCTAATGAGCATACCAGAAGAATGGCGTTAAACTTCAGCAATAAACCCATGGCCCAAACAAATTCCACCTGTAAAATAGAATATCTCCAACCACAAAAAGCTATACATAATTACGCACAACAACTAAATTGCACAAATTTAAAGCAAGCAGTAGCATTGGATCGTCTACCATAAGCGCTTTTCTTTACTATCCTTAAGGTGGACCAAATTCATGTATTAATAGTTATATAGATATTGTTTAAAAGCAAGAGTTCAGAATGCATGAAAAAAAGGTCCGAAGTTACACACATCATGAAGATAAATAAAACAAGAAACAGAAAGAAAGGGGGCCCCGAAGATCCTTCAATCTTCAGGACTTCCAAGGACAACAGATATCTAATCAGCCAAGAAGCTCCTGCATCACTGCTTGTCAAGAACTCTGATTGAAGAGCTATCACCCTCCAACAAATCTTCCAAATCTTCCTGAACCATTCAGTATTTCAGGGGGAGCTTTTGCTAAACATCAATCCACATAAGTCTTCTCAGTTTATTGAGAAAGAGAAGACAAAATCACTCTCTCACCCCCTCCTGTATAAAGGGTTGTCATCTCCCTTCAAAAGTGATTCCTGGTTGGAAGTCTCCTAACCAAAAGACTTGAGTTGGTTTTTGGGGACCTGATCAAAACCCATTGGTGTCAGGCACCTGATCAAAAACCTGAGTGGATTCCTACCAAGGGTGGTAGAAGAGTGGACTACCCAGATTTGTGGAACCACAATAAATTTCTTTTGTCGTGTGGTTGCCTATCCTTTTCTTTTTATTCATACTGTGTGGCTGTGATTAGAATTATTACTTTTTGTTTTCCAGTTTCTTAATTACTGCACATTTTCAGTTTACAGCAAAAGCTGTAACAGTACCTTTATTGGGACCTAACAAATTTTAAATATACACTATTCACCCCCCCTCTAGAGTATTGTAGACCTAACCCTCACTTTCAACCTACACATGGTGTTGGAGACATTGAGGAGAAACCAGTTGTATGCTAAGTTCTCCAAGTATGAGTTCTGGTTATCCTCGATAGCGTTTCTTGGTCATGTCGTTAGTGGAGAAGGGATAGCTATGGATTCAGCAAAGATAGTGGCGATACGGGAGTGGACTGCTTTGACTACTGTGGCGGAGGTCCAGAGCTTTCTAGGGCGTGCTGGCTACTACAACAGCTTCATAGAGAACTTCTCGCGGATTGCGCTACCACTCACGACTTTGACTAGGAAGAATTAGAAGTTTGTGTGGTCTTCGAAGTGCGAACATGCTTTTGAAGAGTTGAAGAGGCGGTTGACCACAACGCCTATTTTATGTTCCCTAAGTGGAACCGAAGGGTTCGAAATCTATAGTGATGCTTCGGGCAGTGGTTTGGGCTGTGTTCTGCTAAAACATGGGAGTGTGATAGCCTACGGTTCACGACAATTGAAAGCTCACCAGAGAAATTATCTGGTCCATGACCTGGAGTTAGCGGGCGTGATATTTGCTCTAAAGGTGTGGAGGCACTATCTGTACGGTGTGAAAGTCGACATATACACCGATCATAAGAGCTTGAAGTACCTATTAGATCAAAAAGAACTGAACATGAGGCAGCGGAGGTGGATGGATTTCCTAGGGGACTACATCTTCAAGATTCATTATGTGTCAGAGAAAGGTACATAGTGGCGGATGCGTTGAGTCGTAAGGTTCCGGCACAGGCCAACTGGTTATCGGTACATGATGAGAGATTGGTCCATGAGTTGGAGGCTTTGGAGATATCTTGCGTCGACAAGCAGTCTAGTACTGAGGTGAAACTATTTTGGACCGAGGTGAAGTGTGACCTAGCTGATAGAGTTCGGCGGACTTTGATTCAGGATAACAGCATGAAGTAGATCTTGGATGAATCATTGGATGGGTCAAATTCCCAATTTGCGGTTGAGGATGGGTTGCTAAGGAAGGACGGTCGCCTATGCGTTCCTAGTGCGGATAATCTTCAGGAGGAGTTGATGTACGAGGCTCATCATACCAAGTACTCAATCCACCCGGGAAGCACGAAGATGTATAGAGACATGAAGAAATTATTTTGGTGGCCACGATTGAAGAAGGATGTAGCACTTTTTGTGGCCAAGTGCCAAACTTGTGCCTTGGTGAAGGCGGAGTGCCAGATGCCCGGAGGTTTCCTGAAGTCCTTGCCTATCCCAGAATGGAAATTTGACGACATATCTATGGATTTTGTGCATGGTTTGCCGAAGTCGCAGAGGGGAAATGATGCCATCTGGGTGGTCTTAGATAAGGTTGACAAAGGTGTCGCACTTCATCCCGATCAGGATGGAAGATCCGGTGGAAAGTTTGGCCAAACTCTATGTGGAGATATTGTATGGTTGCATGGTGTGCCCCGCAGTATTGTCAGTGATCGAGATGGACGCTTCACGTCGAATGACTGGAGGTTGGTGTATAGTCTGTTGGGTACTATGCTAAAGTTCAGCACAGCCTTTCATCTGCAGACAGATGGCCAAACCGAGAGGGTCAACCGGACGTTGGAGGACATGCTTTGCATGTGCGTCCTAGATTTTCGAAAGCAGTGTGAAGATCACCTGTACATGGTGGAGTTTGCATATAACAACAGCTTTCAGGTGAGTATTGGAATAGCGCCTTTCGAGGCCTTGTACAGGAGAAAGTGCCGCACGCCGTTGTCTTGGTTGGAGACGGGCGAGTCGAAGCTTTACAAACATCAAGCGGTGGAAGATACCACTTCAGTGATACGGACAGTTCAGGAACGGTTGAAGATCGCTCAGGACAGACAGTCAAAGTACTATAACGCCAAACATAGGAACGTGGAGTTCAGTGTTGGCGACTTGGTGTACTTGAAAATCAAACCGTTCAAGGGTGTCTCGCGGGTTCTACGCTTGAAGAAGCTGAGTACGAGATACCTTGGATCATTTGAGATCGTGGAGCGTGTTGGCGAAGCAGCGTATAAATTGAAGCTGTAGGTGGAGTTGAGTGGGCTACACGATGTGTTCCACGTATCGGTGTTGTGTAAGGTGGTGCAAGAGCCTTCGCAAATAGTTGTGGTTAATCAAGTGCCAGTTGATTACGAGTTGAAAGTGCAGGTTAGATCTGATATACTCTAGAGGGGGGTGAATAGAGTATGGTGCTTGCTAAAAACTTTTTACAACTCTTGTTGTATTCCTAAGTGAACAGGGAAGCATATGAAATACAGCAAACACAGCAACTATCTAATTACAAAGCAATCACAGAACAATCACAAACCACATCCAGAAAACAAAAGAAAATAAGCAAACAGATGACACAAGGAGCTATAGTGGTTCCCCAACCAATCTGGGTACATCCACTCTTCTACCACCCTAGGTAGGAATCCACTACAGGATGAGTTGATCAGGTGTCCTGGGCACCAATGAGCTTTTGATAAGGGTACTCAAAAACCAAACCAGATTTTTTGATCAGGTGTCTTGCCACCACTGAGTTTTGATAAGGTCTCAAAAACCAACACAAACTTTTGAAGGGAGTTTGATAAACCCTTTATAGAGAGAGAGAGAGAGAGGTGAGATGATCTTCTCTGTCAACAATCAGAGAGAAGATAGTGGATGTTGTTAAAGCTCCCCCTGAGATCTATAGTTGTTCAGGAAGTGAAGCTTTGCAGTAGGGTTATAGGCCTTCAGAAGATTTGATCTCCAACAAAAGATGATTCTAGCAGCAGCTGAATGTGTGTTGTCTGGAGTATTGAATGATAATGGCCTTTGAACACTGGAATCAAGAGGGATCTAGAAGTTTCAGAATATTGATCTTCTTCATTGATGTGTGTTCCTGTATGAATTCTGTCTGTGAATATCTGCAACTCTTTCTCTTTTTTTGTTCTTCTTAACCAGCAGAATATGAATAATTCTTTTATTCCTTATATATGAATAGAATAGATCTCTGTCCAAGATAGCCGTTAGCCTGTATAAATGACTTCCTTAACTGCATTTTGTCTTTAAGAGGAAAGTCCACTAAAACATTCCTTTAAAATTCCCTTGAAACTTGCTCTAGATTAATTGAAACGGCTACAAGATCCTTGAAATAAATGATGGGAATAATTCTATAACTGTCTGAATTTGAATCTTGAAAAACGTCGATCTCTCCAGAAAAAGTCGACCTGAGCTCAACTATCGTTGAACTGAGCTCAGAGACTGGTCTTAGACTGAAACAGAAATCGTCGATCTGAGCTCAACTATCGTCGAATTGAGCTCAGAGATAGGGAAACAAACTAGAGACAGGAACATCGATCTGAGCTCGAAGATCGTCGAATGGAGTTCGACGACTCGTTGAAGTGAGCTCAGAGATCATCGAATGGAGTTCGACGATTCGTCGAAGTGAGCTCAGAGATCGTCGAATGGAGTTCGACGATTCGTCGTCCTGAGCTCGACGAAATGACTTAGTCTCCTGAACTGAAATATCTGGTCTTGATGGTCTTGAGGGCAGCTTTCAAACCTAAATACTAACCCTTAGACTTAAACTAATTGACCTTTAGATCTATACAAGGAGGTCAATACAAATTTCCTAAAGGACATAGTGATCCTTGCCCAAATCAGTAATAGGGTGTTCCAACAATCTCCCCCTATTTGGATTAGGATTACTATTTACAGACATTGGAAAAATAAAAACATACAATGCAGAAATGTAACAAACAAAACATTGCAGAAACACAGACATTATCACAGATAGTCAGAAAATAAATTTACTGTCATCTTACAGAATCATTCCTTTTCCTTGCTCTTTATGAGAACTATTTCTCTGTTAGGGTTGAGACTTCTTTCTTGAATCTTCTGTCATCAGCTGCACCTAGAGAAGTTTGATGCTTTGGCCTGGGGACTACAGCTTCTGGGTGCATCTTCATATAACTTTCTGAATCAAAGAATTTACTGGAAGAGTATCTCTCAAGTTCTTTCTTTCTTTGATCTGATAGAGTAGTGATATTAGATGTATCTTTTCCTTGTTCTCTAGCCTTCTTGATTTGGTATAGTGCAGCCAACTCTTTCATTATGGCTGTCCATGAAGTGGGATTATTTTCTGGGTCTTCAAATGGAATAGCAGGCTCATATCTGTTTGAAGAATTATCAGGAGGAGCTCTGGAAGAGACTAGATCTTTAAGCTTATAAGGGAAGGGACCAGAAGTAGTGTCAGAGGGACCTTGTCCTTCCCTTTGATAAGGATGTTGCCTGGAATACACTCTGAGTCCTCTTTGATTTCCTCTGTACTGTCCTCTTCTGGACTGATAACCTCTAGACTGATTTCCTCTTTGCTGAGATCTTCCTTGAAATTGATATGAAGTTTGGCTTCTAGCAGTAGATTGAGAGGTAGAACTACCACCTGTACCTGCATCAGGTGAAGGAGGAGGAGGAGGATTGAAATGGGATGATCCTTTATCATACTTCCTTTTCTTCTTCATGGCTTTCAGCTGATTTCTAGAGTACTGCATCCATGGTTCTGTAATAGGGCAATCATGCAATATATAATATGGAATATCATTTGTATCTTTCACCTTCTCTGGGGGAACTCTCTTCATGGCCTTGCTTCTTGCTTTCCTTTTCCTTGCAATTGTTGTAGAGGAATCATCAGAGTCAGTCCTAAACTGATCACTGTCTGAGCTTGTGGATTATCATACACTGCATCAATCCTCTTGATATATTCTTTCTATTGTTGAGACTGAGCAGAAGAGACAGCAGAAACAGCAATAGGAGCAACAACAACAACAGGAATTAGAGTAGAAGCAACACTGGCAGAAGAAACTATAACAGCAGGTTCAGATACAAAAATTTCAGAAACAGTAGTTTCAGATACAGCAGGCTCAAACACAATTGCCTCTGTCATATGCATATCTTCAGAAACTGAAACAGCAGCAACTGAACTAGCTGAAACATCAACAGCAGCAGTAGGAGCAACAGAAATAGAAATAGAAGGAGCACTGTCCACAACATTGAAGTAATTGAAGGAATTTACATAAGAACTCATTAAGCTGGGGTCACAGCTGGAAATAGGCTCAATGGCCTTAGTAAGATCTTCAGTATGCTGGACTGGAAGACAGCTGAAGTACACAGAATCAAATATTGATAGCAGTGACCTGAGGTCCACTGTAATGACTGCAACTGGAGCTTGAACTGGAGTTACTACAGCAGGCAATCTCTCAGCTTCATAAGGCATCTCCCCCTGCCTAGATTCAGTGATAACTGGATCAAGGCACCCAGTAGAAGGGATTGCCTGAGGAGGAACGATAGAAGATATCCTGGCAGACAACTCCTGAATAGTTTGCAAAAGTGGAGCCAAAGAGGTCTCCAGCAGTAGTGATAGCCTTGGAGCTATCAGCTCATATAACTTGTCTGCAATAGCTGGAAGATCTACTTACTGAAGATGGACTTGAGTAGAGGTAGGGATGGATGAGGTAGAGATGAGGGTTGGAGCAGTAGGAGATGTTTTTGGAGTGACTATGGATTGTGGAAGTGATGGTTGAGAGATTGGAATTGTGGAGATGGAAGATAGTGGAATGGAAATGGATGGTGTGGATGATGGTTGAGCAATGATGTCCTGAAGTAGTTGTTGATAAGAAGTGGATGATGATGGTGGCTCAGTAGGGGATGAAGGAGAATCATCCATATAGGAATCATCTAGAAGAGTGAAAGATGAAATATGAGATGATGAGTCAATGTCCATGTGTGGGTAGTGATGTAGTGGATGGAAGATTTCTTCAGTTAATGGTGGAGTTGGAGAAGGGATTGAAGTTGGAGATGGGATGGAAATGGGGGATGAAATTGTGATGGTGGATGTGACTGTTGTAGATGAAATAATAGGTGGAGAAGGAGATGAAGCAGGCAAATCTTCTGCAGGGGCAAAAACCTAAGGGGAAGAGACTGAAGTAGTCCTTGTGCCTGAAGAAGAGATTGCAGAGGGTCTACTGGGCTTTACAATCTGCCTGTCCCATTTCCCAAATAGGGCACAGGTAAGCCTCTTGGAGGCATTGATGTGCATCCCACTGGAAACAAGCAGTTCAGGGCATCTGTTGTGAAGAAACGGCCCTAAAATCCTCCAAAAATTAACAAAGTTCTTGTTAATTTTCTTCTTGATTAAATCAAAGAACACTTATCCCCAGTTCAGCTGCTTCTTGTCCACCAGGGCACCCATCAAACAGAGCTGATACCTAGATATGGTATCATGAGCTGAGTGTTTTGCCAACAGCACTTTCCCAACTACATCAGCAAGAAATATATACTCAACTTACAGATTCTTCTTAAACAATTTACTAGGGTTAGCTTCGGAATGTCCCATCCTCTCAAGCATAAGGGAAAACTCTTCTCCAGAAAGCTCAATAGAATCTTCTCCAGAATTAAATTGAAAAATCTCTGTCAAAACAGCAGGTGTTAAAGGTACCTGAGTTCCTGAGATGGTTCCAATCACTGTGTTCTGATCCAGATTGTGGGCAGTATACACCCATTCCTTTATTTCATTTTCGGCCAATTTGATCCTTGTAGTCATTATGGTAACTAACTGTTGGTCCTTGAAAAGTTCCAGAATATCCTTGAAGATTTGATCGATGTTATCAAAGGAATCCATGTCTATATCAAAGCCTGTATCAAATTTCATAGCTGCCAAGATTGCATCTGAAACTGTCATTGATTCCTGCAAAGAAAATGAACAAACACAAGAGCAAGTGCAGAAAAGTTTGGAGGGAAAGAGAAATTTTGCAGAGAGTATGAAAGCGCAAAGGCAGAACGACGGCCGAAAAATGAGTTTTATATTAGGGTTCGACGCAGATAAGGAAACATCGTTGAACTCTGTTCGACGATCTGGGCTTCTAAAGGAAACTGAAAGGTCATCAACATCGTCGATCTCCGTTCGATGATATTGGAGAGCGTCGAGCTCCGTTCGACGATCGCTGACCTGAAGACAGATAGTTTAGCACTATCTGAGAAGCGCTGAACTCTGCTCGACGATTTCTGAAATCGTCGATCTCCGTTCGACGATCTTGAGGAAAATCGTCGAGCGCAGTTCAGAGACCAGAAACACTCTATACACTAGAAAAAGCATTTTGATTTGCCTAGTCTTGGTCAGTTTACATTTTTTAAAAATCTTGGATATTATTTTAAACTTCCTCCGTCTAACATTCCTAACTAATTCAGGAAGAATGTATGTTTCTTTTCATCCACGGGTTTGGTGAAAATATCTCCCCTTTGCAAATCAGTTGGGATATATTGAAGTTCAATTTTGTTTTTCTCAACATTATCCCTTTGAAAATATCTCCCCTTTGCAAATCAGTTGGGATATATTGAAGTTCAATTTTGTTTTTCTCAACATTATCCCTTTGAAAGTGATGCCTAATTTCTATATGTTTTGTCCTACTATGGAGGACTGGATTTTGTGCTATGGAAATATCACTAGTATTATCACAAAATATTTTTGACTTCTCTAAGTTGTAGCCATAGTTTAGGAGCTGATTTTGAATCCACAAGATTTGTGAACAACAACTACCTACAGCCATATATTCAGCTTCAGCAGTTGAAGTTGACACAGATGTTTGTTTCTTGCAAAACCAGGAGACAAGTCTGTCACCAAGAAACTGACAAGTTCCACTAGTGCTTTTCCTGTCTATTCTGCATCCAGCATAATCAGCATCTGAAAAACCAGTTAAGTCAAATGCTGAATCTTTTGGATACCAGAGACCTATATTTGGACAACTTTTTACATACCTAAGAATCCTTTTTACTAAGGTTAAGTGTGACTCTCTAGGGCTCACTTGGAATCTAGCACATATGCATGTAGCAAACATTATGTCAGGTCTACTAGCTGTAAGGTACAATAAAGAGCCAATCATTGCTCTATATGTTGTCTGATCAACAGGTTTCCCATGTTCATCAGCATCTAATACAGCATTAGTAGGCATAGGTGTTTTCATACATGATGCTTCAGACATACCAAATTTCTTAACCAATTCTTTTGCATACTTGGTTTGAGAAATAAATATGCCTTCAGCATGTTGTTTGTTTTGCAATCCTCGAAAGAAGGATAGCTCACACATGCTACTCATTTCAAATTTAGAATGCATTAGCTTGGAAAACCTTCTGCACAAATTTGAATCAGTAGAACCAAATATAATATCTACATAGATTTATACTAGTAGGGTATGGGATTTATGGGTTCTAATAAAAAGAGTTTGCTCTACTCTATCCCATATAAAATCATTTTTCAGAAGAAAGCATGCTAGGGTCTCATACCATGCTCTAGGAGCTTGCTTTAGACCATATAATGTCTTATGCAATTTGAAAACATGATCAGGATGAGTTGAAGAGATAAAACTTGGGGGTTGTCTGACATAGACTTCTTCTTTGATATCTCCATTGAGAAATGCACTCTTTACATAGATCTAGTATACTTTGAAACCTTTGTGTGCTGCATATGCTAAGAAGATTCTTATGGCCTCTAACCTTGCAACTGGTGCAAAGGTCTGGTCATAATCTATCCCTTATTCTTGAGAGTACCCTTGAGCAACTAGCCTTGCCTTGTTCCTTACAATGACTCCTTGATCATCCAATTTATTTCTGAACACCCATTTTGTTCCAACAATGGAGTGATCCTTAGGCCTTGACACTAGTTCCCAAACTTTGTTCCTTTCAAATTGATGCAACTCCTCTTGCATTGCAATGATCTAGTGTGGATCTTGCTCTGCATCTTGAATGGATTGAGGTTCAATTTGAGAGAGAAAGCAAGTGTGCATCAGGTTTTGGTTACCTGATTCAGTGTGGATCTTACTCTTGCATCTTGAATAGATTGAGGTTCAATTTCTGGTTTGCACACCAGCTGAGATGTCTCCAATCACTTGGGAGATTGGATGGTCTCTTGATGTTACTAAATCAAAAGGAGATGTTGATTGTTCACCAACCTGTCTTGTTGTTTCCTCTTGTGGTACAACAACTGGCTCTTCAAGAAGATTCTCTTCAAGATGTTGAATGTCTTCTTCATCTTCACTGCTTTCATCTTTTTGAATAATTTGTAACCTGTCCAAGTCTTCAGCAAGAGAGTGTACCTGCAAAGGTTCTATGGTAGAAGTATTCTTCTCCTTGAAAGACATGTTAGATTCATCAAAAGATATATGAACAGATTCTTCAATTTTGAGAGTAGATTTATAATATACCCTATAAGCTTTACTGATCATGGAGTATCCCAGAAACACTCCTTCATCAGCTTTAGCTTGAAATTTTGCTAAGTATTTCTTGTCATTATTATGAATGTAGCAAATACAACCAAAGATTTTGAAATAATCTACTTTAGGTTTCTTCCCTTTGAGTAATTCATAGGGAGTCTTGCCCTTCAGTTTATGTATTAAACGTCTATTCAACACATAGTTGGAGGTGTTCACTGCCTCTTCCCAAAAGGATAGAGGAAGATGAGCATCTTACAATAATGTAGTAGCAGATTCAATAAGGGTTCTATTTTTCCTTTCAGCTACCCCATTTTGATGAGGAGTTCTAGGAGCTGAGAAATTGTGCCTGATCCCTTCACTTTGACAGAACTCTTGCATAAGAAGAGAATCAAACTTTATCCCATGATCACTTTTGATCAGGGCAATGTGAGTATTGAACTCACACTGTATGCATTTGAGAAACTCTGTCAAACACTTAAAGTTATCAGACTTCTTCCTTAGAAAGAACACCCATGTGAATCTAGAGAAGTCATCTACAACTACTAAAGTATAAGATTTCCCTCCTAAGCTTTGTACTGTAATGGGTCCAAAGAGATCCATGTGTAACAGATTCAAAATCCTAGGCGAATCACTCTTATTAAGTGATTTGAAACTATTTTTGGTTTGCTTGCCTAATTGACAAGCCCTACAAAGTCCTTCCTTCTTGTAGGGCCAAAAGAAGTCCTCTAACAAGTTTGTCCTTGGATAGCCTAACAATGGCTCTAAGGTTTATATGTCCTAATCTCTTATGCCATAATTCATTAGGTCTGCAAATAGAATTGAACAAACATATATCTACCTTGGTTGAAAGAAAATCTACAAGATAGATGTTACCTTTCCTTTTACCTGTCAACACAATTGTGTTGTCCTCTGATTTGATCTTGCATGAGGATTTGTTGAAAGTCACTTGATAGCCTTCATCACACAGTTGACTGATATTGATCAAGTTGTGCTTCAGTCCTTCCACATAGGCTACTTTCTTGAATGTGACTGTGCCAATCTGGACTGCATCATATCCTTTTGTTAGTCCAAAGTTTGAATCACCAAATATTACTTTGGGTCCAAGCTTGGCTTTGAAGGATGTGAAATTGTCCTTGTTTCCTGTCATGTTCTTTGAGCACCCACTATCCAGATATCATTGCTGGTTTGATGTTGGATAGGTCTTCTCCTGCACATAAAATAATTTATTTGTTTTTGACCCAGTTTACCTTGGGCCTAGGTTGATAACCTTTGAATTCAGAAATAAAAGACATCTCTGGTTGACTCTTATAGCCTTCAGGATGATATCTCCTAGGAGGTATTATCCATTCAATATATGGGTTAAATCTTTGGTATGAAGGACCCCTAGGTTTGAAATTTGATTTACCTTTGAAAAAATTTTCAAAACTCTAATCTCTGCTCGACGATCGCTGAGCTGAGTTCGACGATCTTGGGTCAGATCGTCGAGCTCCGTTCAAAGATCGACTGTGGCAGAGTTCAGGGTTCAGAGATCGTCGACCTGAGTTCGACGATTTAGTCTGAGATAGTTGATCTGCATTCGACGATCGTCTAGCTCCGTTCGACGATTTCTGTTGAACTCTTATTTTCTTAGGTAAGTCAGAATTCTTCCTAGCTACCTCTACAACTCCCTTACCTTTATTAGAGATAAACTTGATTGGGGTTGTTAATACTATAGGTTGACTAGATGAGGCACCCAAGCACAGTGTACTATTGAATCTTGAGTTCACTGTGCTTGGGATGTCCATTAGCTTGATACTTTTCCCATTGAGGGATTCTTCAAACTTTTTGGCATCTGATAGCTCACCTTTCAGTGAGGCTATCTGCTCCCTACAGCATTCCAACTCCTCAAAGAGTTTGAGGTTTTCTAATTTTAAAGTTCTGTGTTCAGATAGCTGATTTCTGAGAGAAATGATTTCCTTCTCAGATTTTAACAAATCTAAACACAGTGCTTTAAACTCACACTTGAAGTCCTCAGAATTAAAATCAAAAAAACTTATTACCTAGTCCTCTTCAGATTGAGTCTCTGATTCTTACTCTGACTCTTCTGCATCAGAATTTTGTTGTGAGGCATTGATTGCCATCATGCATAATTCTTTTTCATCAGCATCATCTTCATCATCACTAGAGCTGGATGAAGCTTCAGATTCTTCTTCTGTCTCACTCCAAGTTTCAGCAACAAACCCCTTCCTTGTATGTTTATTCTTGCTGGAGGAGGGTTTGCCATTGCTGCTCTTCTTGAAGTCTTTTTCTTTTCTCCTTTCTTTCCTGTCCTTCTTGTCCTTGTTTTTATTTTCTAGGACAGTCAGGCACAATGTGGACTGGTTTCCTGCATCCAAAACAAATACTCTCTTTGTTATTTGATTTATCATACCTTGGCTTGTCATGCTCTCTGTATGATCTTTTCCTGAAATCCTTCCTGGCCATTTTGTAAAACCTTTTGGCCAGTAGGCTTAGCAACTCTTCATTGCCTGTGACCTTGTCTTCAGGCTGATCTTCAATGGCTTTGAAAGCTATTGATTTTTCCTTTCTTGTAGCTTGTGAGGCAGCCTTCTGCTCTTCTTCTCTATTCTTGATGAGCAGCTCATAAGACTTGAGCTTGCCCAAGAGAGGTTCAGTTGTGATCTCACACTACTAGAAAAACGAGGATTAGCTACATATGTTTTTGCCAGGGTTCAAAAATCGTGGCTAATACACTAGTATTAGCCATGATCGCAAAACCGTGGCTATACAAAAACATGACTAATAGCTTTGTATTAGCTATGAAAAGTAAAAAACGCATGGCTAATATTGATATTTCAGCCCAAATATTTCAGCCCACCATCAAATCGCGGAAACAAAATAAAAATTCAAGAAATAAAAATCCACCCCGCGCCTCCATAACACTCCTCCCGATCGCCCTAAACCTAAGCAAATGCCATACCCTTCCTCGCAACTTCAGAGCGCCGCATCTTGCCGATCACTTCTCCTTCCTCTTGCATCTCTCCGGCAACAAGTTCGCTCACCGCATCTTGCTGATCACTTCCCCTTCCTCTGGCAACTCTCCGGCAACCAGTTTGCTCACTGCATCTCCCTTCGTTTTTCCGCCGGATCTTGGTAAGCTCTCATTTTTCTTCTCGCTGATTTCCATACATCATTCTGATTACTACACCGTAGCAGATCCTGCAAGCCATCCGACAATCTAATAGCGTCGTCGCACCCTGCTGACGAATCTTCTTCGCCCGACATCGCACTTGCAACCTCATCGCTCACGGGATTTTCTTTCGTTTACCAGCTGGATCTAGGTTACTTCACAATTTTCGATCAGTTTTTCATTACCCTTTTTATCAGTTCTTTGATTTTGATCTTCTCTCCCAATTTGTTACAGCTTTTGTTACAGCTTTTGTTACAGCTTTTGATTTCTAATTTCGTTCAACCAATCCCAACAGTACTGCAGCAAGCTGCTGTAAAATAGGACTATAACAAGCAGCAGTACTTGAAAATAAGTTCCCCAAAATTGAACTTTAGTTTTCTCTCAGTATCGTTTTGATTCTCATTGTGTTCGCTTATAATTATGGCAGGACATTGTGTTCAGTGACTGTGTTCTTTGTTCAGTTTGTGTGTTTGTTCTGTGTTCAGTATGTGTGTTTGTTTTGTGTTCAGTTAGTGTTCTGTGTTCAGTGAGTGAGTGTCGGTGCATGTTCCACTGCGTTCATGACTGCCATTATCGTGCCAAACTGTGTTCTTTTATATTGTGTTCAGTTGTGTGTAGTTAATGTTTATGTTCTGTCTGTAGTTAATTTGTGTTCTGTTTGCGTGTTCAGTGTTTGTTTTTGTGTGTTGCTAGTGTGTGAGCCCTGTGTCGGGCACTAGCAAATTTTAATGATGGCTTAACTTAGTCATTGATCTGAAAATGTTGGCTTAACTCGGTATAAATCAAAGTTTATTGATATCACAATACAAGTTTTGCTGTAATTAAATGAATATTTCTGAACACTTTCTGTTTTGTACCTATTTCTATTAAAAGTGATGTAACAAAAATATAGTTGTTATTACTTGTTTGTTAAACTCTCAAGTAGATTAGAAGTGATGCACCAATTTCAGTCTTGCTTTGATCATTCCGTTTTTTGCCGCTATTTCATTCCCCCTCCGCTAGTGAAAGATAATAAAGTCTATACTCATCTTATACAAAATGTTGTTACGAATTATTTGAAAGTTTGTCTAAATGATGATTCCTCGCAATGGCATGTGCGCTTTGATCATTCTCTCTCAATATATAATTATGCTTCCAAAATTGGCATCTATAAATATCATTTATAAATGACCATTATGCTTTATTTAAGTTGTGTTTAGGCTCCGGTGAGTTCAGACAAAATGCCACCGCCATAGAATGTATGTTTGACATGACAACGGTTATGACCGCCGCCATGAAAAGAAAATTAGTTTTGAACATAAAATCCTCAAGTTCTGCACAACTCTTCAGCATTTTAGGAATCAAAATTTTTTATTGTTGTTTTATTATTTTGGTAGAATCATTCCACTATTACACTATCGCTTCTCTCATACTTGAGTCTATTATGCTTTGCAATACCTTCTGGGCTCTCGATCAAATCTGTAATATATTTTCATTAGTTATTAGTAGAGAGCCAAAGGATTTAATTTTCCCGACTAAACTTTCAGATTTAGACTTCGTTTGGGGGGACTTATTTTCACCGGTCAAGTGGTTACGTCTGCATGGATCGGACCTTAGATCACATGGATCGGAACTTAAATTAAGGTCCGATTCATGCGATCTTAACTGCTTGACCGGTGAAAATAAGTCCCCTCAAACGAAGCCTTAGTACCAATTCATCAGTCTTATAACTCAAAATGTGTATGGATTAGTTTGAATTGAGAGTTTGGAAGTTGTCCTTGTCAAGCTCAATAGTTTGCCTTTTTTGAGTCTAAATTCTAGATTTGTATTTTCCTTAACAATATAGAACCTTGGCGTATCTAACTTTTTCTTGTAGTATTGAAAATTAAACATCACAAATTGTTTGACCGCACAAAATTCAATAATTCATTTCTTTATTTATTTACAATCTATTTGTTTTTGTTTAAGGCAATGCATGTTTGCTTAGATATGTGCTAATTGTTGGCTGTAGGCGCTCTCAACTGCTAAAGATATTGATTTCAGCCTCATTGCTTCCTGTTGAAAGCAGTCCTCCATTGAAGAAGGTGAAGTTCCATCCTCAACAGGAGATCTCACTTTAATTGTCTTTCAGTAAACATAGTGTAAGTAATTTAATTATTTGCATAGAGTTGGATGGAGACATTGATGGTAACTATAGGTTGATTTGCTTTAAAAGATGGTGAGGAATTGTTCTGATATGATTGCTCTGGGATAAGAAGAATATTTGACGATCATGTAAGGGATTCGCTTGCAAATAATAGGAGGCGATTTCGGTTGCCAATTCCTTCCGAGATCAGCCATCTATTTGGGCATGCAGACTGCACTTAACCAAAACATTTAGATGGTTGCACTACTAGAAAAATGAGTATTGCGTGTGTGTGTGTGTGTGTGTTTTATTGTGTATGTGTTTGTGTTTTTGATTTTGTATGTGTGTATGTGTGTGTTTGTTTTTATTTGTCAAAGATTATTTAAACTCAAACTAATATATTTTCATTGTCCGACCTCTATTTGTATAACCCTAATTTTTTTAATTTATGTAGATTTCTCTGTCATTAAATATGGATAAAAGTTGGATTGATTTGCCAAATAGAGCTTCATCTGAATACATCCATGGTGTTGACAAGTTTCTAGAATATGCCTATCAAAATAAAACATATAGTTTTGAGACTCGGATTTATTGTCCTTGCAAAAAATGTTGTAATACTTATTTGGTGGAGAGGGTCATTGCTCGTGACATATAATTATAAATGGATTTTTATCCAAGTATAAGATATGGACCCTTCACGGGGAATCATATTCTTCTACATCTTACAGTGGGAATGAACAACGTTCTGATTTTAGAGATGATATGATGGAGATGATACATGAAGCAATTGGAATTCCACCTATTGGTGCTAGTTTGTATGAGAATCCACCATCATTAACTAGTCCAAGAGTAGATGGTCCTAGCGAAGAAGATGCCAAATTTATAAAACTTGTTGAAGATGCAGAGTGTCCATTGTACCCTAATTATGTCAAGTATACATCCTTGTCTTTCATAGTTAGATTACTGCAAGGTAAAGTCATGCATGGATGGACAGATATCTCGTTCACATGGCTATTGGAGTGCCTCATTGATGCTTTTCCGGACATAAAAATACCCAAGTCTTATTATGAATCTCAAAAATTACAAAAGATTTGGGATTTTCTTACGATACTTGGGATGCATGCCCCAATAATTGCATGATTTTTAAAGGAAATGATATTTCACTTGAAAATTGTGAGATTTGCGGCGAGTCACGATACAAACAACTAAATGACAATCGAAATAACATGCAAAATACAATTTCAAAAATTCCAGCAAAATAAGTAAGATATTTTCCTTTGACACCGAGATTGAAAAGGTTATTCATGTCATCAAAAACTGCAAGTTATATGCGATGGCATGCAGAGGAACGTACTAAAGATGATAATATGAGGCACCCAGCTGACTCTCTAATTTGGAAAAAGTTTGATAAAGATTATCCTCAATTTGCTGCAGAGTGTCGCAATATTAGACTTGGTTTGGCCTCTGATGGGTTTAATCCATATAGAACCATGTCCATTGCTCATAGCACGTGGCCAGTTGTTTTAATTCCTTATAATTTGCCGCCATGGATGTGCATGACGCAATCTTTTCTCTTTCTTACTGTACTAATTGATGGACCGAAGGGGCCTGGCAATAAAATTGATGTTTACCTTCAACCATTGATTGAAGAGTTAAAAGAATTATGGAATGATGGTGTGGCTACATATGATGCATCAAAAAATCAGATGTTCACTCTACGTGGCGCATTATTTTGGACAATTAATGACTACCCAGCATATGCAAACTTATCAGGATGGAGTACAAAAGGCCAGTATGCTTGTGCAAATTGTAATTTGCAAACTAAATCACAGTGGCTAAGAAATTGTAGAAAATTTTGCTATTTGGGGCATCGTCGATGGTTACCCGTGGGCATAGGTTTCGAAGAGATAAGTCAGCTTTTAATTGATGTCGTGAATTTGAAGCTAAACCTCTAATGTTAAAGGGAAGTACTATCACAACACAACTGAATGATGTACTTACTGAATACAAGAAAGATGATCTTAAAAAGAGGAAGAGGGAAGATAATTGTAGGGTTAAGAATGTTGGTCAGAAACATGGTTGGAAGAAAAAAAGCATATTCTTTGAATTTCCATATTGGGAGTATTTTCAAACACGTCATTTCATTGATGTAATGCACCAAGAGAAGAATATGGGTGAAAATTTGCTTTATACAATATTGGGTATTATAGGAAAAACAAAAGATGGCTTAAAAGCAAGACGAGATTTAAAAGAAATGGGTATTCGAACAAAATTGCACCCACAACAACTTGCATCCGGTAAGGCCTTCTTATCTCCAGCCCGTTTTTCAATGAACAAAGTTCATCAAGATGTTTTTCTACAAGTGTTAAAAAATATCAAAGTGTCGGATGGTTATGCATCTAATATTTCTCGATGTGTACATTTGAAAGAGAGAAATATTTGGGGTCTTAAAAGTCATGATATGCACATTCTTATGCAACAATTCCTTCCAATAGCTATAAGGAAAGTATTGCCACCAGATGTTGTGAAAGTTGTTATCGAGTTATCTAATTTCTATAGACAATTGTGCTCAAAGACTATTAAGCATGTGGACTTGAAGATTATGCAAGAACGCATAGTTCTAACACTGTGTCATCTTGAAAAGATATTTCCACCTTCTTTTTTTGATATTATGGAGCATCTAACAATACATTTAGCTGAAGAGGCCTATGTTGGTGGTCCGGTGCAATTTCGATGGATGTATCCTTTTGAAAGGTAATGAACATTTCATATATTGTAGTTTATATATTTATTTATATAATATTGTTGGTATTAACTTATTATATATATTGAAATTAGGTATCTACTTACCTTGAAGAGATATGTTCGTAATCGTGCTCATCCGGAGGTTCTATTGCGAAAGGATATCTAATGGAGGAATGCATGAACTTTTGCGAACGATATTTTGTTGGCATTGAAACAAAATATAATCGACAAAATAGAAATTATGATGGAGGACATGACATTGGTCGCCCGTTTAAAAAGGGGAAAAAGATAGAACTTGATGAGATTTCTTGGATACAAATGCATCGTCATGTTCTTTTCAACATAGATGCAATCACACCTTTTCTAACGTGAGTTGTCATATTTTCTCCCATCAATTTAATTTGGTGTTTCTTTTTTACAATATCGAAATGTGTTTTTATATAGGAAACACACCAAAGAACTTAAAAATACAATCCCTCGTATGTCCGAACATCAAATTGATAAAGCTCATAATGAATCCTTTCATCTATGGTTTAAACATTATGTAAGTTCTTCAATATAGTAATGAAGATCAACTTTTTAATGAATCATTTCATTAATTTCATCCATGGTTTGATTATCTCTACAGGTTAGATGTATTGAAAACAATCTATCCGAAGAAGTTAAGCGTCTCAGTGAAGGTCCAGATAATTGGGCATGGAGATATGATGGATATTTTATTAATGGATTTCGTTATCGCACAAAGTGCAAAGATCAAAAAAGAACTACCCAAAATAGTGGTGTGCTGCTCAAAGCAAGTACAACTAGTTATGCTAGCTCCAAAGATAAGAATCCACGTGTAGGGGGTGTCACCTACTATGGAAGGTTAAGGGACATTTTTGAGATTCACTATGGTAATGTTTTTAAATTCATCCTGTTTAAGTGTGATTGGGTTGACCCTCAAGTTGGAAAAAAATTGGATGAATTTAGTTTCACTCTAGTGAACTTCAATCATTTGTTATATAGACAAAAAAAAAATGATAGATGAGCCTTTTATATTAGCCACTCAAGCAGAGCAGGTTTGTTACGTCAAAGATCCTCTAGATCCAGATTGGGAAGTCGTTATGAAGTTGACAGCTCGGGAATCATTTGATGTTGAACCTCAAGTTGAACCACTCAATCAACAACATTTGGATGAATCAATATGTGTACATGATGATGATACTAATTGGGTTAGGGAAGGAGTTGATGGTGATGTTGTTGATGATATTCCTTTAGATGTCGACAATGAAAAAACTAATGAAGAGTAATATTATATGTTATCATAATTTTGTGCTTGCCAAATTGCAATATTTTGTCTTTTTAAATTAATATATTTTGATTTATAATGTAGTTGTGATGTGTTTTGAATTAATATAGTTTGTTATATGATCTTCTTGCAGGCATGGGGAAGAAAAAAACACGAGGACAAACTATGACTGAAAAGTTGCAACTCTCTCAATCTGTCGCCGCGCATTCAATCTCCCAACCTAATATTAATCCTTCACCAATATCTCAACCCATCACCACTCTACATTCAGTTTCCCACGCTACTGCACATGCTACACCAAACTCCCAACCCATTGACACATCACATTCACTAGACAATGCAGGTATTTGGAATCATAATTTTTTTGCTTGACAAATTACTATATTTTGTCATTTTAAATTACATTTGATTCACCAATATAGTTTGTTATATGATCTTCTTGCAGGCATGGGGAAGAAAAAAAACACGAGGACAAACTATGACTGAAAAGTTGCAACTCTCTCAATCCGTCGCCGCGCATTCAATCTCCCAACCTAATATTAATCCTTCACCAATATCTCAACCCATCACCACTCTACATTCAGTTTCCCAAGCTACTACACATGCTACACCAAACTCCCAACCCATTGACACATCACATTCACTAGACAATGCAGGTATTTGGAATCATAATTTTTTTTGCTTGACAAATTACTATATTTGGTCATTTTAAATTACATTTGATTCACCAATATAGTTTGTTATATGATCTTCTTGCAGGCATGGGGAAGAAAAAAACACGAGGACAAACTATGACTGAAAAGTTGCAACTCTCTCAATCTGTCGCCGCACATTCAATCTCCCAACCTAATATTAATCCTTCACCAATATCTCAACCCATCACCACTCTACATTCAGTTTCCCAAGCTACTGCACATGCTACACCAATCTCCCAACCCATTGACACATCACATTCACTAGACAATGCAGGTATTTGGAATCATAATTTTTTTGCTTGACAAATTACTATATTTGGTCATTTTAAATTACATTTGATTCACCAATATAGTTTGTTATATGATCTTCTCGCAGGCATGGGGAAGAAAAAAACACGAGGACAAACTATGACTGAAAAGTTGCAACTCTCTCAATCCGTCGCCGCACATTCAATCTCCCAACCTAATATTAATCCTTCACCAATATCTCAACTCATCACCACTCTACATTCAGTGTCCGCTTACATTTTGGGAAGTATGTTACTTACAGTGGCGACTTGTTGGCAATTGCCACTGATTCCTCATTCTATATCTTAAAGTACAATGTAAGTTTATGGTCTTAGCTTGCAGTTATGCCGTCCCTCTCTATTTGTGTTCTTATGAATTTAACTGGTGCAGAATATTGATTTGCATTGAGAAGCAGCTTCCTTCAGTATTTACTTGTTTGTGTAAAAGTGGATTCAGCTCAACTTTTCTTCTTGCAGAGAGATGCTGTATTATCTCATCTTGAAGGTGGACAGTCTGTTGATGAGCAGGGCATTGGGGATGCATTTGAGCGCCTTCACGAAATAAATGAGCGTGTTCGAACTGGAATTTTGGTTGGAGACTGTTTCATTTACAATAACTCCTCTTGGCGACTGAATTATTGTGTTGGTGGAGAGGTACATTTTGTTGAATTCTCTGTTGGTTTAGCAACTCCTCAACAACTAGTTGCAACCTCTCTGCTGGTATAGTAACTTCCTCCTTGTCATATGCTATTGTTCTATTGCCTTATTTATTCAGTCGATAAAATGAAATATAGCGATCATCTAAAAGTTTTCGAAGGAAAATTTGAGGCTCTTATACATTTTGTTAGCTCCCTGGTTGTTATAATTTAAACTGCCTTCCATCCAGTGCTAAAACTTTCAGTTCCTGTATGAGTACTGATTTTTGTTGGATTACTGGATCAATTCCAAATGCTATTGTTGGATTCTTTCTATTCTGTTAGCATACTCACTCCTATCAGCATGTATTTGTAACAATTTTATAACTATTGCTCTCGATAAATAACACATGGTATGACGGTAGTCTTTTTGACTTGCTATGATGAAGCATTAAGATACAATTATTTAAATACACAGAGCAGCTCTTTATACATGTTGCCTGATATCTCTGGTACAGGAAATATATGCATTGGAGATGGCTTATGAGTAATATTCGAAGCAACCTGTGCAATTGGTTGAACAAAGATTCCAAGATCTGTTATAGATGTCTGACTACTTCCCCGGTTTGTGATCATTGAAACACTGCTCTCATGATCAGAATTAACATTTATATTGGTTTTTGGGATTTCTACATTGTGCAAGGAGTGCCCGCTTACATTTTGGGAAGTATGTCACTTACAGATTTCCAAGTCACTTGTAGATTGATTATGCAAGCTGCAATTTTTGTGTTCAATTTTGTTATCTACACTTATAAGCACTCTAGTTGGGTGATGTATAAATTACATTTTTTTTAAATTAAAGTAATGGATATTTGTTTTTCATGGGTTTGGTTTCTACATTTTTTTTTAGTGTTAGTATGACTGTTTTATGGATTAGCATACCATTATTTTGAATATGTTTTTTTTTAAAAAAAAAACATAAATTAGTATTTGCCACGGCTTAAAACCGTGGCAAATAGTTTTTTAAAAAATGATGAGTTTGCCTTTAGCCAGGGCTTCATACCGTGGCTAATAGTTGGCTTATTTGCCACGGGCAATAACCGTGGCAAATGGTTTATTTTAACTCATGAAACCGTTTTTGCCAGGGATTAAAACCGTGGCTAAAGGTAAAGATATTAGCCACGACAGTTTTTTTCCGTGGCTAATACTATTAGCTACGGCCAATCCGTGGCTTAAAATATTTAGCCACGCCGACTTTAGCCACGGATTTTTCCCGAGGCTAGACTGTGGCTAAAGCTTTTTAGCCACGGTTTTGGACTTTTTGCCAGGGCAATTTGCCCTGGCCAAAAGTCTATTTTCTAGTAGTGTCATTTAGGCTTCTGTCATCCTTGATTGGCCAGATCCTTGAGTCCCAAGTGCTTGGGAAGCACATTAGAATTTTATCATTGAGCTCAGTCAATGAGATCTCTTTGTCCAATGTTTTCAGCTCATTGACTATGAGACTGAGTCTATTATACATACCTGCTACTGACTCAACTTCTCCTTTCTTGAAATTCTCATATTAGGTTATGAGATGAGATCTTCTATCTTTTCTCTCATCAGCAGATCCTGAGACTATCTCAGATAACTTGTCCCAGATGTCCTTTGCTGAGTTACAGTCAGCTACTTTTTGAAATATTTCATCAGACATAGTCTGGGCTAATATATTCATTACCTTAGCATCTGCCACTTTCCATTTCTTTATTTCTGCATCTGTTCCTGAAGGAGGTGGAACAGCACGTGTACTTGTATTTTCTGGAGGTCTTGGACACACTATCAAAACAGAATTGAAAATGTCTTCATCAATAGAGTTTATTACAATCTAATCCTTGCCTTCCAAAGTGCAAACTTAGATAGATTGCACATTGGAGGTCTGGTGCTAGCATAATCTATTTTGGGTCGTGTTTTGTGAAGAAATAATTCTAGTAACAAACTTAAAACAAGCAGATCTAACTAGAGGGATATTTGGGTTCAGGTGTTAGCCTGTGCAACCACTAAGGTGTGGTAATTTAACCAACCTCGCTTTGATACCAATTGAAAGTGCAGGTTAGATCTGATATACTCTAGAGGGGGGGGTGAATAGAGTATGGTGCTTGCAAAAAACTTTTTACAACTCTTGGTGCATTCCTAAGTGAACAGAGAAGCAAATGAAATACAACAAACAGAGCAACTATCTAATTACAAAGCAATCACAGAACAATCACAAACTACAGCCATAAAACAAAAGAAAATAAGCAACCAGATGACACAAGGAGCTATAGTGGTTCCCCAACCAATCTAGGTACATCCACTCTTCTACCACCCTAGGTAGGAATCCACTGCAGGATGAGTTGATTAGGTGTCCTGGGCACCAATGAGCTTTTAATAAGGTACTCAAAAACCAAACCAGATTTTTTGATCAGGTGTCTTGCCACCACTGAGTTTTGATAAGGTATCAGAAACCAACACAAACTTTTGAAGGGAGTTTGATAAACCCTTTATAGAGAGAGAGAGAGAGAGGTGGGATGATCTTCTCTGTCAACAATCAGAGAGAAGATAGTGGATGTTGTCAAAGCTTCCCCTGAGATCTATAGTTGTTCAGGAAGTGAAGCTTTGTAGTAGGGTGATAGGCCTTCAGAAGATTTGATCTCCAGCAAAAGATGATTCCAACAGTAGCTGAAATGTGTGTTGTCTGGAGTCTTGAATGAGAATGGCCATTGAACACTGGAATTAAGAGGGATATAGAATTTTTAGAATATTGATCTCCTTCAGTGATGTGTGTTCCTGTATGAATTTTGTCTGTGAATATCTGCAACTCTTTCTCTTTTTTTTTGTTCTTCTTAACCAGTAGAATATGAATAATTCTTTTATTCCTTATATATAAATAGAATAGATCTCTGTCCAAGATAGCCGTTAGCCTATCATAAATGACTTCCTTAACTGCATTTTGTCTTCAAGAGGAAAGTCCACTAAAACATTCCTTTAAAATTCCCTTGAAACTTGCTCCAGATTAATTGAAAAGGCAACAAGATCCTTGAAATAAAAACTGGGAATAATTCCATAACTGTCTGAATTTGAATCTTGAAAAACGTCGATCTCTCCAGAAAAACGTCGACCTGAGCTCAACTATCGTTGAACTGAGCTTAGAGACTGGTCTTATACTGAAACAGAATCGTCGATCTGAGCTCAACTATCGTCGAACTGAGCTCAGAGATAGGGAAACAAACTAGAGACAGGAACGTCGATCTGAGCTCGAAGATCGTCGAATGGAGTTCGACGACTCATTGAAGTGAGCTCAGAGATCGTCGAATGGAGTTCGATGATTCGTCGAAGTGAGCTCAGAGATCGTCGAATGGAGTTCGACGATTCGTCATCCTGAGCTCGATGAAATGACTTAGTCTCCTGAACTGAAATATATGGTCATGAGGGTCTTGAGGGCAGCTTTCAAACCTAAATACTAACCCTTAGACTTAAACTAATTGACCTTTAGATCTATACAAGGAGGTCAAAACAAATTTCCTAAAGGACATAGTGATCCTTGCCCAAATCAGTAATGGGGTGTTCCAACACGAGTTGACGACAAAGGTTAAGCCTATACATATAGAAGACGTTGAAGTCAAGCGACTCCGCAACAAGGATATCTGAATGGTTAAAGTCCGTTGGAATAATTGCGGACGTGAGGAGCTTTCTTGGGAGGGAGAGCAAACTATGTCGGAGGAATACCCCGAGTTGTTCCGTTCAGGTAACTTGTAATTTTGTGTACCTTTACTTAATTTCGGGACGAAATTTCTTAAGTGGGGGAGATTTGTAACACCCCGAAAATTGTATTTGAGTTGGTCGCGTAAAAAGGGATTTTGGTGCCTGTATAGGGGTACACGGCCTAGGACACGGGCGTGTCCAAGGCCGTGTCTGGCATGGTGTTTCGGCAGATTTTATCCCGAGAAGGAAACGACAAGGAACACGGATTAATGACACGGGCGTGTGCCTACCCGCGTCAGTACCCGTGTTTCCAAGGGTCGTGTCGGTTGGCGTGGCGATTATATGTGACACGCCCCCAGACACGGGCGTGTTGAGGACCCGACACGGGTATGTCGAGTGAGACACAGGCGTGTCTGAGCCTGTGTAAGTCTCTGTGTTCGACGATCGTGCCTGGATCGAGGCACACGACCTGGGACACGGCCGTGTGCCAAGCCGTGTTCGGCCCAGGTCTGTTGATTTTTGAGCGGATCAGAGCCGTTCGATTTCTGTATTTAAAATCCGACGGACCAGGTGGTTTCCTGCTCTGTTGAGGCCTTGAATGGGAGTTGAATCCTTCATTTCTCTCCAAAGCTTTCTCTTTCCAAGGAGTTAGAGCAAGGAGGAAGAAGGAGGAGGATTCCGGCCGCCGACGGAGCATCAGAGCACCGTTTTGAGATCTGAGAGCGGATCCGTGGAGGAAAGATCGTTGCGAAGATTTCCATCCGTGTAGGTTTCTATGGCGACAAAGCGTAGTACAAGGGTAATGATTCTCTACTTGAGCATGTGAAGCTCTTCCTTTTTGCATAGGGAAAACCCGCTCCCGCGAGTGTGCGGTGTTCCTTGCGGTTGACGGGAATAGTCCCCTTAGTGTTGCATATAGAGTCCGGAATCGAAGTATGGGCATAGGCATTGTGTGTGAAGCCTACCCGAACGTGTATTGTCTGGATCGACGATGTTACATTTGATATGTTTTGTCGGAGAAGACTTCGTGCTTTGGGTTTTCGGGTTACTACGCGGTAGATTGCAGCAGGGATCCTCGGGGATTAACTCCAAGGCGCACCCGAAAAACTGAGCGAAAAAGTGTTCTGCTAACTTGGCGGTCTGGGAACCGGCTTTGAACATAACTGGGTTATGTGATTGTTTGGAAATGGCAGGATCCGAGAGAAGCTTGGCTCGTGCGTACGTCTTAAGGTGTACTACGCGTTGTGAGCAACGGGCAAGTGGAATCGAACTTGGGCTATGTGGTTCGGTGCGAGAGACCCGAAAAGGGGACTGGCCGTTGGCATAGTGGGGAGCCTTAGACAGTGGTCAGAAAGGCTAAATGCTCACGTGGTTGCCATCTTGGTGGTGGTGGTGAAGACGCTGAAGTGTCAAGATTCACCGTTAATGTGCCCTGAGTGCATGGGGTGTTAGGCCATGCCAGCCTACACCTGTGGTGAAATATAATTACACTTTATTTTTTAGCTGGGCTAATGTTATGCAGGGAAAGAGCACCACCGTCCCGAGTAAGGGGCGGGCTTGTTATAATTTGGTCGGCTTTTGCTGACTATTGCATTATTTGCCAACGTGCGGTGGAATGTTGCTTGCAGGTGCAGCGGAGCCGAGTGCAAGTTAGCGGGATGGAGCCCATGTAGATGTGCTGACCCTTGAAGGCCGTAAAGAGTAGTTTTTTTTTATTTTGTCATGTGTGGTCGGCCTGGGAGCCGATTTATGTAACACACTATCTTATTAAGTGAATATTTGTAAGGCCATAAGGTCGTGTACCCTTTCACTGTATTTGGTTTTCATTCTGTTGTGTGGATGTGGACATTCATGATTATGGATTTAAGTTTTGGGTTCTTTCAACTATTTAAAAGCTTCCGCTAAAATGCTCTGTGTAGGACGAGTAGTCTTAATTGGAATGTTTGGTTATTAATACGTAACCCTTCAGACTGTCTGTGGTATATGACGTCGGGTTCCAGCTGGACCTTGTGTTATATGTCATACGACGGATGGGGTGTTACAGAGAAGGTGTGCATCAGCAGGGGGCTGACTCTGGAGGACCAGGAGAGGATGCTAGCATGCATCTAGAAGAACGTAGACATATTCGCTTGAAGCGCAGCGGAGATGCCAGGGATCGACACAGATGTTTCCTGCCACCGCCTCAACCTAGAACTAGAAGCTCGCCCCATCTAGCAGAAGAAGAGGTCCATTACAGACAAGCTGGTCGAGCCCATCAGGGAGGAGATGGCCAAACTCCTGAAGGCCGTCTTTGTATCCAAAATTCAATACCCCGGCTGGGTCTCCCATGTAGTCATAGTAAAAAAGGGGTTAGTCGATGGAGAATGTATGTTGATTTTTCTTTGCTTAATCAATCATGTCCAAAAGATTGTTAACCCTTACCTCGAATCGATGCGCTGGATGACTCGGTCATCAGTTTTCCTGTATTGAGTTTTTTAGATGCATTTTGAATGTCTTTAATTCAAGGATAGCTAAATCACCTAGAGGCTGGGGGGTGAATAGGTTATTGGTTTCTTTTTGAGTTCTTTTAAATATCTTCTTTAAGAGCTTTGGCTTTTAGTTTTTTTATGCTTTCAAGATATACACAACTGATGAGTCCAAGTTATATACATATTTTTTGGACTCATCTGGGCTAGTTTTCTCGTTAATGCACTACACTTTAGAGCCATAATTATTCATATTTATTATTATGTCCATTTCATGTTAAGTGCACGTTTGGCCAGTTTTTAGTGTGATTCCGTAGTTTTTTTACTTTTTCCCTACTTGGTGTTTTTCTGTGTCTGGAGAATGTGGAATGCCCATTTCGGCGGCTCTTCTGTTTTTGATGCATGTACAAGGGTCGTGTGTGTGTTCCGGGATCGTTTGGGAATGTTTTTTGCCTAAGGGCCACTGATCATGCATTTTTACACGCGCACGGTCAGTGGACTCCTTTGCGCATGACCTCTGATCGTGCGCGGTCAGTTAATCGAACCCCAAACGGTAGAGGAATACTGCGCACGTTCATTGGATCTATAGCACACGACCACTGGTTGTGAGCCGCTGATTGTATGCACTATTCTGCATTTTTCCATGTTTTGTCTAGGGAAATCGCACGATCATTGGACATAGTGCGCATGAGCTCGGGTCGTGCGCCACTGCTCGTGCGTGTTTATTCCTTTTTTCCTGAAGTTCTGCCATTGCTAATCGCACGATCATGGGATCCATTGAGCACGACCGCTGGTCGTGCGCCCTTGATCGTGCGCTCTGATTTTCTACTGTAGTATTTATAACCATGCTTGTGAATTAGGGCGAAAAACTTTCATTTTCCTCCTTGCTTATGCGCACGGAAGTGCCGTTTCTCAGCCACGCAGGTCCTCCACTCATCTGCACCCTCCGGGAAGCTTTCTCCATTGATCCGAAGACATCTTCAACCCTTTAGTGATTTTCCAGCCACCAGCAGTGTGCAATAGAGATATTTCGGTACTACTCATTTGGGTAAATGGAGAAAAGATTGAAGGAAAGGGAAGAAGACGGAGGAAGACAAGTGGATTGACAACCCATTTGACTTTGGAAGCGACCACGGTCAGAGTCGTGAAGTGTACTTACAACCCACCACTCCGGCCAAGAACCCTGGCTAGGCTTTCCCCCTTTCAGTTTATTCTACCTCTTCTCCGTAGTGGGTTGTACTCTAAAGCTTGTAATGAACCTTAACTTGCTTTTATTTGTCTATGAATGAAGTTTGCTTGGGTTAGTTACATCCTCTTTTGTTAGATGTGATGCACTCCCGTCCATTCACATCCACTCCACTTACACACTCGAACCACTCTTGCAAAGGCTAGTGTTGGTAGATGAAGAGGTGATTGCGACCCTCACTCTACGCACGTTTGTTCACTCCATCCGCTTGCTCTCCAACCATTCGCCTCACAAAGCATGACATGGAGGCATGCACTAGTTCCATCCACCAAGCGAAGCAGCGCTTACAACCCACATTAGTTCTCGTTTTGTTTTGTTAGCATAAGGAATCAAAAAACCAACCTCCGTTGTTGTTTCATTTAACTCTTAGTAATGTGCTTTCTGCAACGCTATCACGATACACAACCTGCATTCCTTCAAGATCAATATTTGGGAAAGCTATTCCCAAATTTATTACTTGACAGCGACCGGTGCACTTGCCGATGCATCAAGTTTTTGGCGCCATTGCCGGGGAATGCATGCGTATTGTTGATTTGTGTTGTGTTATGAGAGTTACGACAGAGTTGCATGTTTCGAATTTATTTTATCCCAGTCTATTTTTGCTTTTTATATCTTTTAGAATTGTTAGATTTTTATTGAGAATCTATGCAAGGTAGTTTAATCCTGGAAATTTGTGATCTCTGCAATGTGGGCTAGTTTTAATATCCGTTGCCGCTGGTGTGGAGATATCTCTCATGCAACTGACAGATGTCCGAAGGAGTATGGTATCCAATACACTCAAGGATCTACATATGGAGCACCGACATCATATGGTACTCAATATGCTAGACATAAGCCTGTTACCAACTCAACCTCGCTTCCATTGTCGCACTACTTTCATTCGGAGTCAATACCCGTTGTACAAACAAAGCTGGCTAAGCAGTGTTTTTTTTGTCGGAGTTGGGATCACTCTTTGAAGGAGTGTGCTGCTTACTTGGCACAGTTGGAGGAGGATGATGAACTGGATGTTTTGATTGTCTCCACTGCGACAACTTGCAGCACCCCTTCTGTATTTGGGTACGTACTATTTCCACCTTCAGATTTTGAAGGGAGAAATACTAGTATTTGCACAGATACAAGTGTTGATCTAAACCCTGACACGGATGTTTTTACTCCTGATGTACATATATCATCTTGTATGGAGTCTGTTAGTTGTGAGGAGCCTATGCTTGATTTTTCTGCATGCACTGCTCCTTTATCCTCTAACTTGCATAGTATTCTTTCTGTTTCTGACACCGTCGTGCAGGTTGATTCGCAGGGAGAAGCTGGTATTTGTAGAATTATGTCAGATCCAGTTGAGGACATCTGCATGGCTGAGGTTGCTGACTCAGTCCCATATAAGGAAGTCCAATGCGTGGATGAGGCAGATGCAGCTCTAGCACATACTTGCACCAGCCAAGACAGCTGTGTGGATCCACCCACAATTCCGCCGATGTGAGATGACACCGAAATCATCCCCAAGATTTAGGTTGCCTTTTGTCATTCTTCTAATTTATTTCCTAACCCCGCTCACGTGCCTACTTCTCTGCAGGACCACATCGTGGAACCGATTGACTTAGTGCAAGGGCCTATAATGCAGCCTAGCATTGATGGAGATCGGGTGCAGGTGGAGTCAGATTCATCGAGCTTCACAACATTTATTCTACCCATGCCTAATGTTCAAGACATGTATATCTACACATGTATGTGGGTATTTGTTCTGTCGCCGTTTCGGTACCCGCTACCGAAATGTGAATTTGAACAACTGCCCGAGCACTTCAAATTTAATACGCCCATCAGTTAAAAGAGTGCATTGTCCTTGAATAATTCCTGTTGGGAGACAATAAACTCATCAGTTATCTAGATTAGTATTCGTTTTTTAAAATGGACCACTTGATCCTGTTTTGTGTGATGTGTTTCTTTATATATATATATGTATTTCTATTTTCTTGTTTTACGTGGGATCTCTAATCCACATGTGCTGGAACTTTTGCAAGCACAGCAGACCAGCCACTATCGGACAACCTCGCAACACGACTGGTATGCTCAGTTTTGAGCATAGGTATTTCTTACCCCTAACTCTTTATATTATTTGGATTGTTTAGTTTTATGAGTTGTCACATTCAAGTCTGTGGGAGAGCATGCCTGTGGTCACTACACGAGCACACATTTTATAGCATACCAGTTGTTATTTATTTATTTCAAAATCACTGTAGAACACACTGAATCACCCAATTGTGCGCGATCTTATCCATGCGCGCGGCTCAAGTCAAATGCATTGCTCGCGTGTAAACTTTAAAATAGTGGTGCTAGCTTAGGATTTTAGGATAGAGCAGTGCAAAACTCGTGCAGTGCTCCTAATCGAGTAGTCATGGTCTGTGTAAAAATAATATAGATTTAATTTTTCTTTATGCTCATAGATTTATACTTTTTTCTACAGATGTAAATATTATTTGTACTACTCCAAAATGTTGAATCTGGTGAAGTCGAACGGTAGTGTAGGGATGTGTGTAGCCGTCACTAGACTCATCTTGCTCGAGTCGGGAGGAAGGATCATCTTTTTCGGTGGCTAAGAACTTACCTGTAATACCCCCATCTGTCGTATGGCATATAATAGAAGGTCTAGCTGGAACCCGACGTCATATTCCACAGACAGTTGGAAGGGTTACATAAGAATACCAAATTCCACACAACTATAACTACTCGTCATACAAGAGCATTCTAGCGGAAGTTTTTAAACAGTTATAAATAACCCATAATTGATATATCAACTAACATGAATGTCCACAACTACCACAGGAATGAAATAACAAATACAAATAAAGCATTTGGCCACATGGCCTTACAAGGGTACCACTTAACAAAGTAGTGTTTTCCAAACATCGGCTCGCAGGCCGGCCACACATGAAAGAAATAAAATACAACTATTCTCTTTAACCTTCGAGGGCCAGCTCAGCAACTTGGGCTTCAGCCCACTATTCAGTACTCAGCTCTGCAGCACTGCAAGCAACATTCCACCACACGGTGGCAAACAAAGCAACAGTCAGCCAAAACCGACCAAATTATAACGACCCCGCCCCTTACACGGGACGTCAGCGCGCCTTCCCTGAATTTCATTAGCCAAGCTAAATAATAAGAATGCGAATATACTACGCCATTGGTGTAGGCTCTCACGGACCAAACACCCCGTGCACTCCGGGCACATTATCGGTGAATTCGGTCAATTCCGTAGCTTCACCACCATCCCCGGGATGGCAACAATGTGAGCCATTTAGCCTTTCTACCACTATCTAAGGCTCCCAACTATGCCAACGGCCAGTCCCTCTTTGGGTCTCTCGCACCGAACCTCATAGCCCGGGTCTGATTCCACTTGCCCGTTGCTCAAAACGCGTACTTCACCTTAAGACGTACGCACGAGCCAAGCTTCTCTCAGATCCCGCAACAATCCTAACAACACATAACCCAGTTATGTACAAGGCCGGCTCCCATGCTGCCAAATTATCAGAATTACGTTTCCGCTCAGATTTCCGGGTGCGCCTTGGAGTTAATCCCCAAGGATCCATGCTGCAATCTACATTGTAGAAACCCGAAAACACAAAACATGGAGTCTTCTCCGGCAAATCATACAAAATGCAACATCTCCGATCCAGACCAACATGTCCGGGTAGGCTTCACACAAAATGCCTATGTCCGTACTTCTCTTCTGGACTCTATATGCAACACAAGGGAGACTATTCTTGTCAACCCTAGGGAACACCGCACACTCGCGGGAGCGGGTTTCCTTATGCAAAAGAAGGAGAGCTTCACATGCTCAAGTAGAGAATCGTTACCCTTGAAGTACGCTTCTGCGCCATGGAAAAACTATACGGATAGAAGGCTTCGCAATGGAATTTCCTCCGCGGATCCACTCTCGGTTCTGAAAACGGTGCTCCGATGCTCCGCCGGCGGCCGGAATCCTCCCTCTCCTTCCTCCTCTCTCCAACTCCTTAGAAAGAGAATGGTAAAAAGAAAATGAGTAGTTAAACCTCCATTCCAGGCCTTAACAGAGCAGGAACACATCTGAGGCCGTTGGATCTTAATTAAAGAAAACGAACGGCTCAGATCCGCCCAAAAATCAACAAATCTGGGTCGAACACGGCTTCACACACGGCCGTGTCCCAGGCCGTGTGCCTCGATCCAGGCACGATCGTTGAACACAAAAACTGACACGGGTCGAGACACGCCCGTGTCTCAACCTGACAGGCCCGTATCGATTTCCGACACACCCGTGTATTAGGGTCGTGTCACTAGTAACTGCCACGCCAACCGACACGACTCTTGGGAACACGGGTGGTGACATGGGTATGCACATGCCCGTGTCATTTTACACGACCGTGTCACGCTGCCGTGTTTCCTGACGTGTCCTTCTGTGTACTCAGCCGGCCAACACAAACAATCGCACGGCCTTGGACACGGCCATGTCCTAGGCCGTGTACCCCTATACAGGCATCAAAACTTTCTCTTGGACACGATCAGCTCGATACGTTTTCGCGGCGTTACAAATCTCCTCCACTTAAAGAATTTCATCCCGAAATCATGCAAAGGTACACAAAAATATAAATGTTACCTGAGTGAAATAACTCGGGGTATTCTTCCATCGTAGTCTGCTCTTGCTCGCAAGAAAGCTCCTCACGTCCGTAGTTATCCCAACGGACTTTAACCATTCGGGTTTCCTTATTGCGGAGTCGCTTAACCTCCAAGTCTTCAATGCGTACTGGTTTGACCTTCGTCGTTAACCCATTTTCAACCGGCACTTGATCGACCACAATGACATGTGAAGGCTCTTGCACCGCCTTCCGCAACACCGAAACGTGGAACACATCATGTAGCCCACTCAACTCCACTGACAGCTTCAATCGATATGCTTCTTCGCCAACACGCTCTAGGACTTCAAACAGTCCAAGGTGTAACACCCCAGATTTTTGCTAAAGGTTCAGTCTGCAGTTCTGGAAAATTTTTGGATTTCTGGAAGGAGGCACACGGCCTGCGACACGGGCGTGTCGCAGGGCGTGTCGAGGCCGTGTCGACACTCGGTCCAAGTGTCGACACTTTCGCTCGACAAAGTGTCGAGAGTGAGGCACACGGCCTGCGACACGGGCGTGTCGCAGGGCGTGTCGAGGCCGTGTCGACACTCGGCCCAAGTGTCGACACTTTGTGCTCGACAGAGTGTCGAGAGAGGGGCACACTGCCTGCGACACGGGCGTGTCGCAGGGCGTGTCGAGGCCGTGTCGACACTCTGCCCAAGTGTCGACATTTTTGCTCGACAAGGTGTCGAGACTGGGGTACATGGCCTGTGACACGGGCGTGTCACAGGGCGTGTCCCGCTTGGTCGACGATCTTCGCTCGACGTTTTTCCGCGGTGTCGACACAAAGCCTGTCGACGGATGTCGAGACTTGGCACACGGCTTGGGACACGGGCGTGTCCCAGGCCGTGTCACCTCTCGGGTTGGTGTTGGGGCCGTGTCGTTTGAGACACACGACAGGCCACACGGCCGTGTCACTGGGGACACGGGCGTGTCGGATTGAACACGGGCGTGTCGGGTGCCCGTGTCTGATTCCAAGCGCGTCGATTTGAGACGGCGAATGAGGCACACGGCCCTGGACATGGGCGTGTGCCAGTCCGTGTTCGGCCCAGGTCTTCTATTTTCCAGGCGAATCGCAGCCATTCTTTTTCTGGTTTTGGGATCTAACGGTTCAGGCCTTTTCCTGGGGATTTAAGTCCGAAGTTAGGGTTGCAGATCCTCACTTTTTCCAAGTCCTTTCTTTCTTAGTTCTTGAGAGAAACTAGAGCAAGGAGGAAGAAGAAGAACTCTTGGGTTGTAGGAAGGGTTTCGGAGCTCCGAATCGCGAACCGAGTCCGGATCCGTGAAGCTTAGACCGCTGCGAAGATTTCCAACCGGCCATTTTTGTCATGGCAAGGAAGAGGAGTCGGAAGGTAATGACATCTCTCCTCTCGGTCCTTAGGATGCATGTATTAGCATCATTTGGTTTTCTTTCTCCCAAATTTCTGGGCACCGAACTCTCAAATGAGAGGGTTTTGGTTTGCCAAGTTTCAAGAGGAACTTCCGGGTTGATTGAGTCCGTCCCCGGCATATTTTTGCATTAGAGATCCGCTTCGCTAGTGGATTAGGCATGGTGGGTGAAGCCGTAGTCGCGACCGTTAGTCCGACTCGGTGATGTTGCATACGAACTTAGGAATTCGTAGAGATTTCCGTTGCGGCAAGATGCCGTTTGTGATGTGGTGGTGATTGTCCCGTTTGCTAGAAAAGGGTACTTGTAGTCGAACCCGGACAAGGTTAGCTCCTCGTGGCGGTAGATGGTTTCCTTGACAAGGTTAGCTCCGTATGAGTTGGAGATGGTTTCCTTGGTGGACAAGGTTAGCTCTGCACGGGTTGGAGATGGTTTCCTTGGTGCGCGGGAACGCTACAGTACAATGAGGGAATATGATGTGTTTAGTCTTGGTTGTGGTGGGCCAAGGCGTGGCTATGTCTCCGTGGTCGGCTGGCTATCCCGTGACATGTGCGTCATGTGTGGAGAGTGTCTCGGCGAGACTAGTCCCCTTCTGTGAGACTGACGAGAATGCCAAGCTTGGGGCAAGCCCGGGCAAAGAGGCCACGAGCGGGTGGGGTCCAGCAAGGCTTCTTAGAATCGGTCAGTCTGTGGTTGTTGGAATCCTGACATGAGACGTCAGAGCTTGCAGGCAAGCCCGGGGCTAAGCCCACGAGCGGGTGGAGCCTTGGCAAGAATTCCATGTGGCGGCCTGTGCGCCGTGTGAGGGAGTTGTGTCTCCCTCAATGTTTGCGGCTTTATGCCAATTGGGGAAATGTGAGTACCCAAATGACGTGATGTTGTGCTAGAGGCATACGCTGTAGGGTACCTTGGGTGAAGCCCGGGTGTTGCATTCATGTTGCATAGTAGGCCCTTTCTTTATATGCTCAACCAGTAGAGAACATGTTTGATGATTGAGACATCCAAGATTGCTTTATTGCTTTTCCATTTATGGGTGTTTATTTGCATATGAAGTGCTGACTTGCAGGTTGGAGGGTTCCCCGGGGTCCGTTAGGGGCGGCCGGGAGGAGATGTGTTGTTACACAGTTTGAGGTCAGCCTTTGCTGACCTACGTTACTAATAATTTTTACAGGGCAAGGATCGCACGCAGGAGCTAGCACGCCGGCCAAAAAGGCCTAAGCCCATGAAGTGTTTTCTCTTTTGTAGCACTACTTTTTTGATGATGTATGTCTGAGACTAGTTTGTCCGGCTTGCATGCCGAGGTAGAGTAGGAGTGCTGAGCACATTCATGTTTGTTGTACTACTTACTTTTGGACATTTGGTGTAAGGCCTTAAGGCCATTGGACTACTCTTTTGGTTAGTGGATAACTTCTAGTTGTGCTTGATTTTCCGCTGCGTTGTGCAAGTGTTTTGAGTTTGGGTAGCTATATCAACTTATAATACTAAAGCTGTGGCGTTCGTATGTTATGGGGCCCCGGCCGGACCCATATTATACGTCCACTACAGGGGAGGTGTTACAATTTGGTATCAAAGCGAGGTTAGATTCAAGGGCAGGGCGTAGAGAAGTTATCCACATAAGAGTAACGCGGGACCATGAGTGTCCTTATGTTTTAGTCTTGAGATTGGAGACTAATCCCTTATTTCTTGTCTTTCGAAAGAGTGCAAGCAACGAGGCGGGCACCTCAAGAGCAAGGGATGATCTCTCGGCGAGCAGTGCTACTGCTCCAGGTCTTTTGGGCACGGGTGTAGACCCGGCCGACTTCTGCCGCATGCTTGCAGAAGCGATGGTGGCAGCTCAAGCTGCAGCAGCGGCTCAGGTGGCAGCCCCTGCCACACCAGATACGGCGACGGCCGTGCCAGGAGCAGAAGCCAGGCGAGTGGAGCCTTTGGCGGAGAGGGTAGTTGTCGGACATGGAGACCGACACATGAAGTATTTCCTGAGTTTCCATCCCCCGTCTTTCAAGGGTGTTGGAACGCCGACGGATGCGGAGGACTGGTGGGTTCGCATTCAAGAACTGTTAAGGGCGACAGAGACGCCCGAGGAAAAGAAAGCTGAGTATGCGGCGTTCATGTTGGAAGGAGATGCAAAGTTATGGTGGGTGACCCATAGCGGCCGCCAGTTCCCAGGACGCACCCCGTCAGTGGAAGAGTTCGGGGACGCTTTTCTTAAGAGGTATATCCCAGTTTCAACTCGGTTGGCCCTGCAGAGGCAGTTTCTGCATCTAATGCAGCGAGACAAGACAGTGGATGAGTACGTGCAAGAGTTCACCCGATTGGGTCGTTATGCGGGAACGACAATGGCGGATGATGTAGAGAGGGATAACCTCTTCTACCAAGGTTTGAGGGAGAATCTGAGACAACCCCTCATCTCCATGAAGAGGGCGGGATTTAATGAGCTAGTTGAGGCCGCCAGGAGTTTGGAGAATGATTTGGAGCGAACCCAACGCCGTAAGGGTTTTACTCCCAAGCAAGGTGAAGGGAAGCCTTCCCAATCTCAAGGAAAGTCTGATGGGAGTAGGTGGAGGAAGAAGCCTCACACTCCCAGATCTGGTGAGAGGAGCAACTGGACGCCTGGGGGTTCCCACTCTAGGGGACCGCCGACGTGCTACAACTGCGGGAAGGTTGGGCACATAGCCCGTGCTTGTCAGCAAGGGGGAGCGGGGCAAGAGTCAAAGCAGGAGCAGTCTGTGCGCTCGGGCCCCAGTGCTGTAGAGAAAGGAAAGATGGCGGAGTCGAGCGCTTCTCGGTTCCAACCGGTACAACCAAGGGCCTACAACCTTGGACAGCAAGAAGCGATCCGCCAGACTGATGTGGTGACAGGCTTCGTGTTAGTTTCCGGATACCCCGCTAGGGTATTGTTTGATACGGGAGCATCGCACTCCTTTCTTGCGGAGAGCTTCATCCGGAGAATAGGAGTTGAGTCTTTCTCGGCGGGAGCAGAGCTGAAAGTGCGCATGCCCAATGGGTCGGCTATGTCCACCGGGGCTAAAGGGCGCATTTGTTGGGAGCTAGACGGAGTTGTCTTCGCTCTTGAAGCGGCAGTGTTACCATTAGTAGAGTTCGATGTCATTTTGGGTATGGACTGGCTTGCAGAGCAGCGCGCCAGTATTGATTGCCTTTCTAAGGTAGTGACTCTAAGGAGTAAGGGGCAAGCAGAAGTCAAATTTGAGGGCCTTTGTGGAGTGGCCTGTTCCCTGATTTCGGCCATGCAGTTGGTGCGGGCGGTTAACCAGGGTGGTGTAGCGCTTGTAGCGTTATTGGAGGTTCGTCTCTCCCAACTGTCTATTGAGGAAGTGCCTGTGGTGGCAGAGTTCGAGGATGTGTTTCCGGATGAACTTCCTGGGGCGCCTCCTCGGCGGGAGATCGACTTCTCGATCGAGTTAGTGCCGGAGGCTAGACCGGTGTCACGTCCTCCATTTAGGATGGCACCAAAGGAGTTGGCGGAACTTAAGGTACAGTTACAGGAACTGTTGGAGCAAGGGTATATTAGACCCAGTTCTTCACCGTGGAGCGCACCGGTGTTGTTTGTAAAGAAGAAAGACGGTAGCATGCGCCTGTGCATAGATTACCGAGAGCTCAATAAGTTGACCGTCAAGAATAAGTATCCGATCCCTCGGATAGACGATTTGTTTGACCAGTTGGTGGGGTCAGTGGGATATTCGAAGTTGGACTTGAAGTCAGGTTATTATCAGCTACGAATTCGAGATGGGGACATACCCAAAACTGCCTTTGGTACAAGGTATGGACACTTTGAGTTTACGGTGATGCCGTTCGGGTTGACGAACGCACCATCGGTGTTCATGGATCTGATGAATCGAGTATTTCGGGATTACTTGGATTCGTTTGTAGTTGTCTTCATTGATGACATCTTGGTGTACTCCAAGTCGGAAGTGGAGCATGAGACCCACTTGAGAATGGTTTTGCAAGTGTTGAGGGAGAATGCGTTGTATGCAAAATTCTCCAAATGCAAGTTTTGGTTGGAGAAGGTGGCATTTTTGGGCCACGTGATTAGTGGTGATGGGGTGGCAGTGGATCCAGCGAAGGTGGAGGCCATCAGAGATTGGCCGGTGTTGAGGACCATGGCGGAAGTCCGAAGTTTTCTTGGACTAGCCGGGTATTATAGGAGATTCGTGGAGAATTTCTCGAAGATAGCTCTACCCCTTACCTCACTCACTCGTAAAGACCATAAGTTTGTGTGGACCCAAGAGTGCAGTCAAGCATTCGAGGCACTGAAGGAGAGGCTTATGATGGCTCCGATCTTGAGTTTACCGCAAGGGACCGATGGATTCCAGATTTTCAGTGACGCATCGGGATGCGGTTTGGGTTGCGTGTTGGTGCAACATGGGAAGGTGATAGCTTTTGGGTCTAGACAGCTGAAGCCTCATGAGAGGAATTACCCCGTCCATGATTTGGAGTTGGCGGCGGTAATCTTCGCATTGAAAATTTGGCGACACTATGTGTATGGCGCAAGAGTGGAGATCTTCACGGACCATAAAAGCCTGAAGTATCTCTTGGATCAAAAGGACTTGAATATGCGGCAACGCAGATGGGTTGAGTTTCTTGGAGACTACGAAGTGGCGATTCAGTATACGCCGAGTAAAGCCAATGTGGTGGCGGATGCGTTGAGTAGAAAGTACTCGGGGCAAGGAAATTGGATCGAAGCTCATGATGAGCGGTTGGTTCGGGAATGGGAGTCCCTTGGACTGGAATGTGTTGCGAGAGGCGAGTCCAGCGTGGCTCGGTTAAACTGGATTGAAGTGCAAAACGACTTGTCCGATCGTATTCGGGAAGCGACTCGGTTAGATATGGAGTTTCAACCTTTTGTGTTGGAGGCTCAAACGGGCGAGAGCAGCACCTGCGAGATGATCGGGGGAATCTTGAGAAAGGATGGAAGGGTTTGTGTACCGCAGTTTGGCAATCTCCGTGAGGAGTTGATGTTTGAGGCTCACTTCTCAAAGTACTCCATTCACCCGGGCAGTACAAAGATGTACTTGGATATGAGGAGATCCTTTTGGTGGCCGGGGTTAAAGCGAGATGTAGCTTTGTATGTGAGTCGTTGCCAAACGTGTGCCTTGGTGAAGGCCGAATGTCAGAAACCGGGCGGGTTCCTGAAGCCCCTTCCAATTCCTGAATGGAAATTTGAGGACATCTCCATGGACTTTGTGCATGGGTTGCCTAGATCGCAGCATGGGAATGATGCTATTTGGGTGATCGTGGATCGCCTAACCAAGGTGGCTCACTTCATCCCAAATCGGAAAGAGGACAGCGTGGAGAAGTTGGTGGAGTTGTATGTTCGCAACATTGTGCGACTGCACGGAGTTCCTAAGAGTATAGTCAGTGATCGAGATGGACGGTTTACGTCCAAGGACTGGAGATTGGTTCAGAAGAGCTTGGGCACGAAGCTAAAGTTCAGTACGGCGTTCCATCCTCAAACTGATGGGCAAACGGAGAGAACGAACCGTACTATGGAGGACATGTTGAGGATGTGCGTTCTTGATTTTGGCAAGAGGTGGGAGGATCACCTCTTCATGGTAGAATTTGCGTACAACAACAGTTTTCAAGCTAGTATAAAGATGGCGCCATACGAAGCTTTGTATGGGAGGCGGTGTCGAACGCCAATGTCTTGGGCAGAGGCGGGAGACACCAAACTTTTGGGAAAGGATGCGGTAGTTGACGCTTGTGAGTTGGTACGGACCATCCAAGAGCGTATGAAAGTGGCGCAGGACAGGCAAGCAAAATATTTTAATGCTCGTCACCGGAAGTTAGAATTTGCAGTTGGTGATTGGGTTTATCTGAAGGTCAAGCGTTCAAAGGCGTCTCGCGGATTCGCCGACTCAAGAAGTTGAGTCCAAGGTTTTTGGGCCTTTTGAAATTGTTGAGCGGGTAGGAGAAGCAGCTTATAGGTTGGCATTGTCCGCAGATTTGAGTGGATTACATGACGTCTTCCACGTCTCCGTTTTGAGGAAAGCCTTGGTGGAGGCTAGCGTGGTGATTGAGCCGGCATCGGTGCTGATTGAGGAAGACTTGAGGACGCGAGTCTTTCCAATCGCTATAGAAGATTCGGAGACTCGGCAGTTGCGGAATAAAGAAGTCAAACTCGTGAAAGTTCGTTGGGACAACTGCGGTCGTGAGGAGTTCTCTTGGGAGCGAGAACAGGCCATGCTAGAAGACTATCCAGAACTATTTTCGTCAGGTACAATTTAAGTTTTTGTACCCCTTTTGTTTTGAAATTTCGGGACGAAATTCTGTTAAGTGGGGGAGAGTTGTAACACCCCAGATTTTTGCTAAAGGTTCAGTCTGCAGTTCTGGAAAATTTTTGGATTTCTGGAAGGAGGCACACGGCCTGCGACACGGGCGTGTCGCAGGGCGTGTCGAGGCCGTGTCGACACTCGGTCCAAGTGTCGACACTTTCGCTCGACAAAGTGTCGAGAGTGAGGCACACGGCCTGCGACACGGGCGTGTCGCAGGGCGTGTCGAGGCCGTGTCGACACTCGGCCCAAGTGTCGACACTTTGTGCTCGACAGAGTGTCGAGAGAGGGGCACACGGCCTGCGACACGGGCGTGTCGCAGGGCGTGTCGAGGCCGTGTCGACACTCTGCCCAAGTGTCGACATTTTTGCTCGACAAGGTGTCGAGACTGGGGTACACGGCCTGTGACACGGGCGTGTCACAGGGCGTGTCCCGCTTGGTCGACGATCTTCGCTCGACGTTTTTCCGCGGTGTCGACACAAAGCCTGTCGACGGATGTTGAGACTTGGCACACGGCGTGGGACACGGGCGTGTCCCAGGCCGTGTCACCTCTCGGGTTGGTGTTGGGGCCGTGTCGTTTGAGACACACGGCAGGCCACACGGCCGTGTCACTGGGGACACGGGCGTGTCGGATTGAACACGGGCGTGTCGGGTGCCCATGTCTGATTCCAGGCGCGTCGATTTGAGACGGCGAATGAGGCACACGGCCCTGGACACGGGCGTGTGCCAGGCCGTGTTCGGCCCAGGTCTTCTGTTTTCCAGGCGAATCGCAGCCATTCTTTTTCTGGTTTTGGGATCTAACGGTTCAGGCCTTTTCCTGGGGATTTAAGTCCGAAGTTAGGGTTGCAGATCCTCACTTTTTCCAAGTCCTTTCTTTCTTAGTTCTTGAGAGAAACTAGAGCAAGGAGGAAGAAGAAGAACTCTTGGGCTGTAGGAAGGGTTTCGGAGCTCCGAATCGCGAACCGAGTCCGGATCCGTGAAGCTTAGACCGCTGCGAAGATTTCCAACCGGCCATTTTTGTCATGGCAAGGAAGAGGAGTCGGAAGGTAACGACATCTCTCCTCTCGATCCTTAGGATGCATGTATTAGCATCATTTGGTTTTCTTTCTCCCAAATTTCTGGGCACCGAACTCTCAAATGAGAGGGTTTTGGTTTGCCAAGTTTCAAGAGGAACTTCCGGGTTGATTGAGTCCGTCCCCGGCATATTTTGCATTAGAGATCCGCTTCGCTAGTGGATTAGGCATGGTGGGTGAAGCCGTAGTCGCGACCGTTAGTCCAACTCGGTGATGTTGCATACGAACTTAGGAATTCGTAGAGATTTCCGTTGCGGCAAGATGCCGTTTGTGATGTGGTGGTGATTGTCCCGTTTGCTAGAAAAGGGTACTTGTAGTCGAACCCGGACAAGGTTAGCTCCTCGTGGCGGTAGATGGTTTCCTTGACAAGGTTAGCTTCGTATGAGTTGGAGATGGTTTCCTTGGTGGACAAGGTTAGCTCTGCACGGGTTGGAGATGGTTTCCTTGGTGCGCGGGAACGCTACAGTACAATGAGGGAATATGATGTGTTTAGTCTTGGTTGTGGTGGGCCAAGGCGTGGCTATGTCTCCGTGGTCGGCTGGCTATCCCGTGACATGTGCGTCATGTGTGGAGAGTGTCCCGGCGAGACTAGTCCCCTTCTGTGAGACTGACGAGAATGCCAAGCTTGGGGCAAGCCCGGGCAAAGAGGCCACGAGCGGGTGGGGTCCAGCAAGGCTTCTTAGAATCGGTCAGTCTGTGGTTGTTGGAATCCTGACATGAGACGTCAGAGCTTGCAGGCAAGCCCGGGGCTAAGCCCACGAGCGGGTGGAGCCTTGGCAAGAATTCCATGTGGCGGCCTGTGCGCCGTGTGAGGGAGTTGTGTCTCCCTCAATGTTTGCGGCTTTATGCCAATTGGGGAAATGTGAGTACCCAAATGACGTGATGTTGTGCTAGAGGCATACGCTGTAGGGTACCTTGGGTGAAGCCCGGGTGTTGCATTCATGTTGCATAGTAGGCCCTTTCTTTATATGCTCAACCAGTAGAGAACATGTTTGATGATTGAGACATCCAAGCCTGCTTTATTGCTTTTCCATTTATGGGTGTTTATTTGCATATGAAGTGCTGACTTGCAGGTTGGAGGGTTCCCCGGGGTCCGTTAGGGGCGGCCGGGAGGAGATGTGTTGTTACACAGTTTGAGGTCAGCCTTTGCTGACCCACGTTACTAATAATTTTTACAGGGCAAGGATCGCACGCAGGAGCTAGCACGCCGGCCAAAAAGGCCTAAGCCCATGAAGTGTTTTCTCTTTTGTAGCACTACTTTTTTGATGATGTATGTCTGAGACTAGTTTGTCCGGCTTGCATGCCGAGGTAGACTAGGAGTGCTGAGCACATTCATGTTTGTTGTACTATTTACTTTTGGACATTTGGTGTAAGGCCTTAAGGCCATTGGACTACTCTTTTGGTTAGTGGATAACTTCTAGTTGTGCTTGATTTTCCGCTGCGTTGTGTAAGTGTTTTGAGTTTGGGTAGCTATATCAACTTATAATACTAAAGCTGTGGCGTTCGTATGTTGTGGGGCCCCGGCCGGACCCATATTATACGTCCACTACAGGGGAGGTGTTACACAAGGTATCTCAGACTCAGTTTCTTCAAGCGTCGAACCCACGAGACACCCTTGAAAGGCTTGATTTTCAAATACACCCAGTCACCAACACCGAACTCCATGTTCCTATGCTTGGTGTTATATTATTTTGCCTGCGTGTCCTGAGCGATATTCAACCTTTCCGGAACTGTACGTATCATTGAGGTGGCGTCTTCTACCGCTTGATGTTTGTATAACTTCGATTCGCCTGTCTCCAAATAAGTAAACAATGTGCGACACTTTCACCCATACAAGGCCTTGAAAGGCGCCATTCCAATACTCGCTTGATAACGGTTGTTATATGCAAACTCCACCATGTACATGTGATCTTCCCACTGCTTTCCAAAATCCAAGACGCACATACAGAGTATGTCCTCCATCGTCTGGTTGACCCTCTTGGTCTGACCATCCGTCTGCGGATTAAAGGCTGTGCTAAAACTCAACTTAGTTCGCAACAGACTATGCACCATCAAGCATCCATCTCGGACACTAATGATACTGCGGGGCACACCATGCAATCGTACAATATTATCCACATAGAGTTTGACTAACTTCTCCATCGGATCTTCCTTCCTGTTCGAAATAAAATGTGACACCTTTGTCAATCTATCTACGACCACCCAGATGACGTCGTTTCCCCTCTGTGACTTTGTCAAACAGTGCACAAAATCCATAGAAATGTCATCAAATTTCCACTCCAGGATAGGTAGGGACTTCAAGAAACCTCTGAGCTTCTAACACTCCGCTTTTACCGAGGCACATGTCTGGCACTTGGCCACATAAAGTGCTACATCCTTCTTCAATCCTGGCCACCAGAACAACTTCTTTATGTCTTCATAAATCTTCAAGCTCCCCGAGTTGATTGAGTACTTGGTATGATGTGCCTCGTACAACAACTCCTCCCGAAGATTACCCGCACTAGGAATGCATAGGCGACCGTCCCTCCGTAGAAGTCCATCCTTAACAGCAAATTGGGAATTTGACCCATCCAAAGATTCATCCAAGATCTGCTTCATGCTGCTATCCTGAACCAATGCCCGCCGAACTCTAACAGCTAGGTCATACTGCACCTCTGTCCAAAACAATTTCGCCTCGACACTAGACTACTTGTCGACGCAAGATATCTCCAAATCCTCCAATTCACAGACCAATCTCTCATCATGTAGCGACAACCAGTTGGCCTGTGCAGGAACCCTACGACTCAACGAATCTGCCACTGCATTTCCTTTCTCAGGCACATAATGTATCTCGAAGGTGTAGTCCCCTAGGAACTCCATCCACCTCTGCTGCCTCATGTTTAGGTCCTTCTGATCCAACAGGTACTTCAGGCTCTTATGATCGGTGTAGATAACCTTCACACCGTACAGATAATGTCTCCACATCTTTAGAGTAAATATTATGGCCGCTAACTCTAAGTCATAGACCGGATAATTCCGCTCATGAACCTTCAATTATCGTGAACCATAGGCTATCACGATCCCATGCTGTAGCAGAACACTGCCCAGACCACTGCCCGAAGCATCACTATAGATTTTGAACCCTTCAGTCCTAGTCGGCGAACATAAGATAGCCGTCGTGGTCAACCACCTCTTCAATTCTTCAAAAGCATGCTCGCACTCCAACGACCACACAAACTTTTGATCCTTCCTTGTCAACGTCATGAGTGGTAGCGCTATCCGCGACAAGTTCTCTATGAAGTGCCTGTAGTAACCGACAAGCCCCAGAAAGCTCTGGACTTCCGCCACTGTAGTCATTATACGCCAATCCCGTATCGCCACTATCTTCGCCGGATCCACCGCTATCCCTTCTCCACTAACAACATGACCAAGGAACTCTACCGAGGATAACCGGAACTCACACTTGGAGAACTTTGCATACAACTGATTTCTTCTCAACATCTCCAACACCATATGCAGATGCTTGTAGTGATCTTCCTCACACTGTGAGTATACTAGGATATCGTCGATAAATACAATCACGAAACGATCCAGATACTCTCTGAACGTCCTGTTCATCAGATCCATAAACACAAATGGCGCATTGGTCAACCCAAACGGCATGACCATGAACTCGTAATGCCCAAACCACGTGCTGAACGCTGTCTTTGGGATATCACTTTCCCTTATCCTTAATTGGTAGTAACCAGATTTCAGATCTAATTTCGAATATACTGTAGACCCAACCAACTGATCAAATAGATAGTCAATCCTAGGGATCAGATACTTATTCTTCTCCGTAAGATTGTTCAACTCCCGGTAGTCAATACAGAGTCGCAAACTCCCATCCTTTTTCTTAACGAAAAGGACCGGTGCGCTCTAAGACGACGAACTTGTACGCACATACCCTTGCTCCAACAACTCTTGCAGTTGCACCTTCAACTCCGCCATCTCTCTTGGCGCTATCCGATATGGAGAGCGTGACACCGGTTTGGCACCCGCCACCAGCTCAATAGTAAAATCAATCTCCCACTGAGGAGGGGCTCCTGACAGATCATCCGGAAACACATCAGGATATTCGGACACAACTGGAATACTGCTCAGACTTGGATTAGGCGTTGAAGTTTGCACTAATGTGACAAACAGCTCTGCCCTAGACCGAAATGCCTTAATCACCTGTAGGGCCGACATCAAAACTTTACCCGACCCCTTCATGCCCGCGAACGAAGTCTCCCGATCAGTATTCAGTCCCAACCTAACCTCCTTTCAGTTGCAATCAATACATGCTCGCTGCTCCGAGAGCCAGTCCATACCGAAAATTACGTCGAACTCCACTAACGACAATACCAATGCTTGCAAGTCAAACTTCTGATCCCCAATCAGAATATTAACCACATAGACTCTATCCACGTGTATTGAGCACCCATTGGGCAACAACACATCCAACTTGTCTTTAGCCATCGAGGAAGGGACCCCGATGCGCGATACGAATCGTTCAGACAAGAAGGAATGGGAAGCTCCCGTATCAAACAGGGCTCTCGCCGGACAATCAAAAATCAACACGAAGCCTGGCACAAACAAATGTAATCTAACATATAAAAAGGTAACAACTACATAAAGTAAAATTGCTATAATTTAACTCATACCTGTCACAACGTCAGCTTATTTTATGGCCTCTTGCAGACCAAGGTTATAAACTCTAGGCTGGACTGGAGCATGGTGGGATGCGGTTGACTCCACCGCCTTCCCTTTCTCTTCATAGGTTGCTCCAGGTTTCCTCTCAAACTTTCCACGTCTGCTCCAACACTCACGAGCAAAATGCCCCATCTTTCCGCAGTTACAGCACGCTCCTAAGACTCGACTTGTGGTTGCCCCGCCGCACCAAACAAAGGGGTTGAGTTCGAAGTCTTCGGCTTCTTGTTCCATCTGCGGAAACCCGACTTTGCATTTGGCACTTTGAACTCTGACTTCTTTTCCCCTTGATCCTTCTTCTGTTACACTTTCTTTGCGACCTTTTCCAATGACCGGGCCAAATTGGCCAAGGCAAGGAAGCTCTGCGCCTTAGGCCCAGCAAGGAGAAGCTGTAGGTCGCCACGTAGACCCTCATAGAATCGGCTGGTCTTCCGCTCCTCTTCTGAAAACATAGTACCAGCATAATGACCCAGCAGCGTAAATTCGTGGAGATACTCATCCATGCTTCTGCCTCCCTGAGTCAGACCAAGGTACTAATTCTCCATCTCTAGCTTCTGAGCAGAGGGTAGATATCTGGCCAAAAACAACCTTGAGAATTCCTCCATAGGCACATCCACAAGTTCCCTTCCACTAGAAGATGAACCTCCAACTCGTCCCACCACAGCCTCACCTCACCAGCCAATAGGAAGGTCGCTATGGTGGTCTTCTGCTACTCAACAGTTTTTGTGGTCGTCAAGACCCTCTTTATCATAGAGAGCCAATCCTCAGCTTGAGTTAGCATTCCAATCCCATCGAACCATGGAGGATTAAAGCTCATTATATGCTTGAGCTGCTTCTCCGTAGCTCTCCTTGGTGCTACCAGATCAACTGTCGCGCGCTTTACCACTCCCGGCTCTACCATCCTAATCGGTTCTTGCTCATTTATAGGTGGTACTTGGTGCATTTGCCCTGCAGGTTGGGCATTAATCATAGCAAAGACCGCTTCAGCAAACAATTTGATGGTTTTTGCTGAAGGAGGTGTTGTAGGCACGTACCTCGGTGCACTACTTTCTGTCGATTGCGGGCGTTCCGATTGCCCAGCACCGCTCCTAGCCGCCTATAATAGCAAAGACCCTTGATTAAAAGACAAACATATTGTTAAAAACAATCATTGGAACACTCGGATTCCACAAAACAAGTGCATTTTTCATTCCTAAGTGGACATTCAAGGATTCTTTTTGATGTTATAACAATGACGCACACATGTGCTCTCCACCCCTTAAAAGAATTCATCCGCGAATTCATTGAAGTTGACCATAACCAAAAGTCTGATATCAAATTGTAACACCCACATCCGTCGTATGACATATAACAGAAGGTCCAGCTGGAACCCGACGCCATATACCACAAACCGTCGGAAGGGTTACATAAGAATACCAAATTCCACACAACTATAACTACTCGTGCTACACAGAGCATTCTAGCGTAAGCTTTTGAACAGTTATAAAGAACCCATAATTGATATATCAACTAACATGAATGTCCACAACTACCACGGAAATGAAATAACAAATACAAAGAAAGCATTTGGCCTTATGGCCTTACAAGGGTTTCACTTAACAAAGTAGTGTTTTTCAAACATCGGCTCGCAGACCGGTCACACATGATAGAAATAAAAAAAAACTATTTGCTTTGGACTTTGAGGGCCAACTCAGCAACTTGGACTTCAGCCTGCTATTTAGTACTCGGCTCCGTAGTACCTGCAAGCAACATTCCACCGCACGGTGGCAAACAAAGCCACGGTCAGCCAAAGCCATCCAAATTATAACGACCCCGCCCCTTACTCGGGACGGCGGTGCTCCTTCCCTGCATTTCATTAGCCCAGCTAAACAATAAGAATGCGAATATACTACGCCACATGTGTAGGCTCTCACGGCCCAAACACCCTGTGAACTCAGGGCACATTATCGGTGAATCCGGTCAATTCTGTGGCTTCACCACCATCCCTGGGATGGCAACAACGTGAGCATTTTAGCCTTTCTGACCACTATCTAAGGCTCCCGACTATGCCAATGGCCAGTCCCTCTTTGTGTCACTTGCACCAAACCACATAGCCCAGGTCCAATTCCACTTGGCCGTTGCTCACAATGCGTAGTTCACCTTAAGACGTACGCACAAGCCAAGCTTCTCTCGGATCCCACAACATTCCGAACAACACATAACCCAGTTATGTACAAGGCCAGCTCCCAGACCGCCAAATTAGCAGAATTACGTTTCTGCTCAGATTTTCGGGTGTGCCTTGGAGTTAATCCCCAAGGATCCCTGCTGCAATCTACCGTCTAGAAACCCGAAAACAAAAAACAATGAGCCTTCTACGACAAATCATACAAAATGCAACATCACCGATCCAGACCAACATCTCCAGGTAGGCTTCACTCACAATGCCTATGTCCGTACTTTGCTTCTGGACTCTATATGCAACACAAGGGGGACTATTCCTATAAACCCCAAGGAACACCGCACACTCACCGCACACTCGCGGGAGCAGGTTTCCTTATGCAAAATAAGGAGAGCTTCACATGCTCAAGTAGAGAATCGTTACCCTTGAAGTATGCTTCTGCGCCATGGAAAAACTATACTGATAGAAGGCTTCGCAATGGAATTTCCTCCGCGGATCAGTTCTCGGTTCTCAAAACAGTGCTCCGATGCTCCGCCGGCGGCCGAAATCCTCCCTCTCCTTCCTCCTCTCTCCAACTCCTTCGAAAGAGAATGGTAAAGAGCAAATGAGGAGTTAAACCTCCATTCCCGACCTTAATAGAGCTGGAACATATCTGGGCCATTGGATCTTAATTAAAGAAAACGAACGGGCTTAGATCCGCCCAAAAATCAACAAATCTGGGCCAAACACGGCATCGCACACGGTCGTGTCCCAGGCCGTGTGCCTCGATCTAGGTACGATCGTTGAGCAAAGAAACTGACACGGGTTGAGACACGCCCGTGTCTCAACCTGACACGCCCGTGTCTCAACCTGACGAGCTAGTACCGTTGGGAGAGTGTGAATGGGAAAGCGTATGATCCCCGACATTAATGGATTTCTTTGGAGGTGATCCTATGCCTCGGTCTTTGGAAATGCTCACCTGAGTGGACTGCATACTTTCTTCCTACATATGACCGAGCGATTCTCCAGAATTCCAATTTTGAGTAGATACAATATTTATTTACACCCGTCGAAAAGTATAAATTATGTAGTATAATTAAAAAGTTTATCTATTCTATTTTCTATACCCATGATATATTTGATTTCTCTCAATATTGTATTTGGAAATTACTAAGCCAGCTAACAATTATATAGTCCACAGAGTGATGATTTTCTCGGGACGAGCAAATGTTTAAGTCTGGGGGTGTGATGAGTCCAAGTTATATACATAATTTTGGACTCATCTAGGCTTGTTTTCTCGCTGATGCACTACACTTTAGAGTCATAATTGTTCATATTTGTTATTATGTCCATTCCATGGTAAGTGCACGTTTGGCCCGTTTTCAGTATGATTCAGTAGTTTTTATACTTTTGCCCTACTTGGTGTTTTTCTGTGTATGGAGATTGTGGAATGCCCATTTCGGTGACTCTTATATTTTTGCTGCAGGTACAAGGGCCGTGTGTGTGTTTCATGATCGTTTGGGAATGTTTTTCGCCTAAGGGCCACTTGATTGTGCATTTTTACATGCGCACGGTCAGTGGACTCCTTTGTGAACCACCACTAGTCGTGCATGGTCAGTTCATCAAATCCCAAACAGTACAGGAATACTGCACACGATCATTGGATCTATAGCGCACGACCACTGGTTTTTAGCCACTGATCGTGCGCACTATTTTTTCCATTTTTCTAAGTTCTGTTTGGGGTAATCGCACGATCATTGGGCATAGTGCGCACGAACTCTGCTCATGCGCCACTACTCGTGTGTGTTTATTCCTTTTTTCTGAAGTTCTGTCATTGCTAATCATACGATCATGGGATCCAGTGCGCACGACCGCTGGTCGTGCGCTCTGATTTTCTGCTATCGTATTTATACACGTGCTTGCAAATTAGGGCGAACAACTTTCATTTTCCGCACCGCTGCTGCGCGCGGAAGCGCCGTTTCTCATCCCCCGCAGGTCTTACACTCATCTCCACAGTCCGGGAAGCTTTCTCCAGCGATCCGAAGCCATCTTCAAACCTTCGGAGAGTTTCTGGACACCAACAGTGTGCAACAGAGATCTTTCGGTACTACTCATTTGGGCAAAAGGGAGGAAAGATTGAACGAAAGGGAGGAAGATGGAGGAAGACAAGTGTATTGACAACCCATTTGCCTCCAAAAGCAACCACAGTCAGAGTCGAGAAGTGGACTGACAACCCACCACTCCGGCGAAGAACCACGGCTAGGCTTTCCCCCTTTCGGTTTATTCTACCTCTTTTCCATAGTGGATATTAACTCTAAAGCTTGTAATGAACCTGAACTTACTCTTATTTGTCTATGAATGAAGTTTGCTTGGGTTAGTTACATCCTCTTTTGTTATCTATGATGCACTCGCCTCTAGTCACATCCACTCAACTTACGTACTAGAACCACTCTAGCAAAGGCTAGTATTGCTAGTTGAAGAGGTGATTGCGACCCTCACTCTCCGCACTTGTGTTCACTCCTTATGCTTGCTCTCCATCCATTCGCCTCACGAAGCACGACATAGCGGCCTGCACAAGTTCCATCCACCAAGCGAAGCGGTGCTTACAACCTGCATTAGTTCACTTTTTGTTTTGTTATCATTTTGAATCAAAAAACCAACCTCCGTGGTTATTTCATTTAACTATTAGTAACGATCTTTCTGCAATGCTATCATGATACCCAACCTGCATTCCCTCGAGATTGACATTCGGGGAAGCTATTCCCAAATTTATTACTTGACAGCGACCGGTGCACTTGCCGACGCATCAATAACCTGCACAAAGAAAACAACACAGAAAAGCACATAGTGATTTATAGTGGTTCCCCAAATATGTACATCCACTTGCCCTCCCACCTACACAACTATCTTGTTGGATTAGGCACAAACTCCTCCAAAATGCTCCTAAAAGCTTACAACTCAGATCCCTCAGGATCTCTATGTCTCCTCCAAGACTTACTTCTCTGCCACAAGGGCCTACAACTCAGTGGTCAGTAGACCACCTACCTCAAGCTGTTAAGCCCTACTCTCGGGCTAGGAGGACAGCCCTATCTCTGATCCACAAAGGATCCTACCTCAAAGCTCTGCAGTGCTACTACAATTAGTGACCCTCGAGATACCTACCTTAGCCTTATCTCTAAGGACGACAACTCAGGTTTTTTAGCCCTAAAACTTCAGGCACAAAGCCCTACTCTTAGAGTGCTGCCACACTCCTACAGCTCAGTACCCTTCTAGGTACCTACCTCAGTGCCACTCTAGGCACCAATAGCTCAATGACAATCTTATCACCTACCTCAGGCATAAAGGCCCTACACTCCGAGAGCAGCACTCTCCTACCTCAGGAAATTCAGACCTACAGCTCAGATCCACACTTGGATCCTATAGGATGAAGGTGGGCTGGTGGATATTCTTGACACAAGAGATGTTTCTCTCTATCAAGCTTCTTGATTGAGATAAACTCAGCCTAAAAATGACTACATGAATTTATTTTTTGAGTCTACATTCACTGAACTAAGAAGTACTTAGTCCTAACTACTTCCACAGCAATAAGTATTTAATTGAGCTAGAAGTGACTTACAGACCAATGTTCAGCCTCTTTCTGAACTGCGCCTGAAGCTTAGCCCTAACTACTACTTCATAGCACCATGGATTTTTCCTGCTGGTCAGTGAAGTAACTACAGCTAATTGTTGCTACCTGAGCTGAGAAAATCTCAGCTCTAACTTTGCAGACTTTGATAACTCTATCTTTTCTTCCTTTCTTGGGCTGAGGTGATTCATCCCTGACTTTGACTCCTAAGGAAAAGTCCCATGAGTCTTCTTTCTGGTCTCTGCTTCTTCTCTTCATAGCTTCCATACTAAAGTCTTTAGGATGCTTGTACAACTGGAACTGTGAAGAACTTGCAGCAAGGGTCGACACTTGGCTGCTTCCTCTTTTCTCAGAGAAATACTCTGGACATGCTTGTTGGTGTAGATGAAGATCACACCAGCTATATTGTTGTTGATGATGTTGATATCAAAAACTAACTTGCTCTATATCTTGCTGAGTTGAGCTTCCTGTACTTCGTCACAACAACCATGGAAGAGAAGAAGAACATCCTGATTGCTTTTTCCTGAAAACTATCTTCCTCAGTACGCCTTTTTCCTTTTATTGATTTTGACGCAATGGCTCTTGAGTAGTGTGCCCCACATATTTAATGGATAAAAACAACCTTGAGCAGTGGGCCCCACATATTTAATGTCCAACATCAACCTTGATTTAACTCCAACTGTCATACAGTCGGTCTGCGGTAACATTTGTCGCGTACTGTAGCCATCCCGCCACTAATTTGAAAAATGTTGACTTGCTGACGTCATCAGCTGTGGACAGCCAAAAATCAAGCAATATTAGCATAGGCGTTGAGTGAGTAATCATCGCTCAATGCCAAAACACTGAGACAGAATTCTGTCTATCTAGGCATTGAGAGCGTTGAGTGAACAAGCCTCACTCAACGCCATTTGCCTTAGCCAAAATCATCCTGCTTCTCTTGCATTGAGAGCATTGAGTGAGCATGCCTCACTTAATGCCATTTACCTTTCCCAATTTTCTGCCTCTGCAGTATAAGGCATTGAGTGCGTTGAGTGAGCATGCCACACTCAATACTTTTTGCCTTAGCTAATTTTTCTGACTGTAGTTTTACGAATGCTGAATTAAGTTCAATGATCGGTGAGCTCAGATCGACGAACTCAGAATCACAAACTCTGAATTTAGCTCAAAGAATGGTGAGTTCATCTCGACGAATGATGAGCTTTGCTTGACGAACTCTGAATCTCAAACATTGAATTTAACTCGATAATGGTGAGCTCAGCTCGACGAATGGTGAGCTGAGCTCGACGAACTCTGAATCCCAAACTCTGAATATAGATCGAAGAATGGTGAGCTCAGCTCGACGAATGGTGAGCTTAGCTCGATAAAGTCTGAACTTAGTTCGACGAATTTTGAACTAAGTTCAACTTACAGCCTTGTTGTTGTATGGCATTGAGTGTGTCTTTATCACTCAATTCCAAACTACTTAGCGATATTTCTGGCTTGCCAACATTCTTTCTACCTCTGGTGTTGAGTGAGCTTGCTTCACTCAACGCCTGTAGACTGAGCTGCAATGTCAACTGCTCCTTGACTTCTGGCATTGAATTTGAGCTTACCTCACTCAACGCCTATGTACTTTGGTAAATTCCTGCCTTTCCAGCATCTTATCTTGGTGTCCATATTTCTGTCTTATGACCAACTGTGACGTCACTTAGATAATTTGACTAGACTTATTCCTTGGAACATCCTGCACAAGATGAGCTTAAACAACATTAAATGCAACTATGCTCTTAATGTTGATGGAGATGCCTCTTCAAATCCAATCTAGGGAACATTGTGGGCAATGGACCGAACAATCTCCCCCTATTTGAAGAAGGCAGAATACCCAACAATACTAAGAGGCATTAACATAATAGGCAGAAAAAGGTCTTGCAGCTGTAGATTATAATCTGCTACAATAGCTATCTTATGCTATATCAATTCAATCTGCTCCATTCAAATTGTATTGAATCAAAAAGTTAAGTCAATGTATCCTCATACTATCTGAGCAATTGGTCAAATAATATACATTCTCCTTTCTACCACTTAATATTTAAATGGAGCACCCCTGGAAGCACTTAACTCAAAATATGCACTGACACAGTTATGGCTTAAACTGTAGTCAGGCATTGCATTTCTCATACTACTTGAATCTTTTCAAGAAATATGCTCTGACTTAACATGACCTAGTCATGTCAAGTAATGCTTATATATCTCCCCCTTATGTATTGCTATAGATCTCCCCCTTTCTGTCTTCTTCAAAAGGTATATCTATTGAGGGAAGAGAAAGGATCATGAGAGAGAATATCTCTGGATCCTAGTCGAAGTCCTATGTTGATAACACTAAGGAAATTATCCTAGTGATCTAACTACTAGATTAGGAGTCATAACTTTTGTGTTGATACATTGAAACAACACAACACTGCATCACTTGAACTTGTTGCACACATAGTTCCACTTACTGAAGTTTTATCTACAGAATCAGCATCCACTTGTGGTGATACCATTGATAAACCACATCACTGCAGCCCCTTGGCACTTGAGTGAACCATCGATCCACTTGAGCTGACTGCTAGTTATTCCTCTTCTCATAATCTTCCCCTTGGTCTGTGCATTGTCCTTAAGACAAACTGATCAGCAGTTGTGACAGCTGATCTACTGTAGTAGCGGCCTGCTCCCCCTCAACTGAGGCATTATTTGTCTGATTCCTGGTTGACATTCTAGTATATGCCAGTCTGGATACCATATGATGGTCTTTATAGTCTTGATGTCACATCAAGGACTTATCTACCTGCAAGAAAAGTAAATCCTACAACACAAACTAAAGTTTCGAGCTGCTGAAGCTATCCTAAGTTCCACACACCCAACTGAACCAAGAGGGTGTTGAACTTGACTTCATCTAGTGGCATGATAAACATGACAACCACTAGTCAATCAGGACAAACTTAGGATTGAGTTCTTGCTTATGCTCCCGAACTTATTGATACTTAATCTACATATGCATAGTCCTGCTATGATAGACAGGTTTCCTACCAACTTAGATTACACTAGAAGAATATTAATATAAAGAAGTTCTACTTATCTGGAGGTTATGGTTTTTGAGCTATAGCAGGATTCTCATCAGTTGATCACATCAGATCCCTTGCACCATGATCACTTCTTGCTGAGCCAGGTCTTTTCCTTTCCTTTAGCAACAGACTAGCCTCTGACATCTACTCTTTTTTCAAGCCACAATTGTAACACCCCCGATTTTTCTGTGATTATTTAATTCTCGTTTGGCATTACGTTGTCGCGTTTCCGGCATGTGCCGTTTGTTAGAGCGTGGTCTAGCTCTTTAGGTTCCTTGTGTGGTTGTTGGTAGCCTTTTTGGCAAGATTCCCTAGCAAGCCGGGTCTGTTTTGGTGACCGGTGAGGCCTCTCGGGGGATGCTTGTATTTTGGCTTCGGGTAGTGATAACCCGAGTTTTGTTCATCGAAAGTTGATTTCGACTTCGTAGTTGCGTTCGTAGTGTGGGTATTTAGCTACGGTGCAAATTTCGTCGAATTCCGAGGATGTTCGGGTTTCACGTCGTTTTGTACTTTATTTATATTAATGCGATATTATATATGGATATTTTGTTTAGATAATAACAGTTATGGGGAATAGGTGGCTGGCAGCGTTTGGATTGGCTAAGAATGTAAAATATTTTGGATTTAACCGCTATCTATATATAACCTTATTTAGAAAAGCCACTGTGGATGTTCTTTGTCTTTTCGGAATACAACCGCCATCCCTGTGCAAGAGAGGAAAACCGGCGTGCTGCCCTTGCCTTCCACCGCCGATTCTCGGAGTTTTAGCAAGCGGAATTCGATTTCGAAGGCGGATTTGGATTACTCTCGCCTAGACCTTCATTCCTATAGTAAGAGATTCATTTTTCATTATGTTTCTAGGGGTCTCGAAATTTTTGGTTTGATCCTTTTCCTCCATTAAAACTCTAGAATCCTGGTTTAGGTGCTGTTGCGACTGGAGCCGAGAGTGAGAGGAAGGGTTGTGCAAGATAAATCGCTGGAAATTGAGGCAAGTGGTACCCTGGCCCTTGCCATGTAGAATTTATTCACCTAGTTTCCTGTTGCTGTTGACTTAACCCTTCCAGATTTAATCAATGTCTAGTTTTTTTTAAGCCTGAAACCTCCTTGTCCAGATATCAGATTTTTGCTTCCTGTTCGAGATAGTTTAAGTTCCTATTCTTAGAACCTAGGAATGCTATATAGTCTTGCCAGATTTCTCTCTTTCTGCAAATTTTTAAGCCTACGGTCAGTTTGCTGTAGTGTTATAATGCTGAGTATTTCATGGGTAGGCTCGGTTTGGGTGTAAATTTGTCTTGACAGTTGTGGTAGCAGTAGCAGAAATTCTTTTCCTTTCCATAGTCTTGAGGATTAGAGTGATTATGGGCTTGTAGTAGTGGTCTGTAGAGTTGAGGAAGGTATGATGAAATCGTCGATCTGAGTTTGACGGAAATCGTCGAACTGAGATCGACGATCTCCGGTTGCCTGAGTTCGACGAGGATCGTCGAACTGAGTTCGATGATTTCCTGTGTCCTGTGTTCGACGAAAATCATCGAACTGAGTTCGACGATTGCCTGCAAACTGGGTTCGATGATTTCCTGTGGTTTGATATCGACGATGTCCTGTGGCTTGAGATCGACGATTTCCTGTGTCTTGAGATCGCCGATTTCCTGTGATCTGAGTTCGACGTTTATTATTTTTTTTGCCTTAACCGAACTTTTCTTTCATTTTCTTTTCTTCCCGAGTGATTACCTCCTAGGTGGGGATGTCTTGTCAGCCATTCGTTTCTTCCTTTACTTTTTTTGAAGGCCGACTCGTGGGTTATGGCAGGTAGTGGTGTTTTGACACTCTAAAGGAGTGGGATGGATTTTTGTGTGAGCCGTGGCCGCCACCTTTTAATCCCAGGTACGGGCTGGGTATTGCCGTGGCCGCCACCTTTTAATCCCAGGTACGGGCTTGGTATTGCCGTGGCCGCCACCTTTTAATCCCAGGTACGTGCTGGGTATGTGGTGGCCTTGTGCTGATACAGTGAATTTTTGGTTGGAACTATTTTGTTTGGGGGACTGTTTTTGGTCATCAACTCAGGTCCATGTTGTTTACTACTGCCATTAACTCACAAGTTAGGATTGTTAGGTGTTTCTTCCTTGTAGAATGCAGCTTATTGTGGCAAGTTCTCTCTTCTTTTGCCTTGTAGCCTCTGCAGGGCTTGATGTTGATTCCTTGTACTTTGTGTACTTTGGCTTACTTTGGACCGCATTTGCTTTTACTGTCATGTTTACTTACTCTCTTTCATTCTATTTTGATATTATACTATAATTCAGATTTTTCTTGTTTTACTTGCTGAGGTATTCTTTTCATCTGTGAATGCCTCAGGTTCTGAATAGTAGCCGAGTAGGCGGCTAGTTTTGATGTGTTGTTGTCGGTGATCTCTTGTACTGTAGAGATCAGTTTCTTGGTCTTGTGAGGTACATTACATGCTCGCCAGTGGGTTCATGTCAAGTTGTTGACGCCCGCTGGTAGTTTTTGCTTATGATACTAGATATGTTTCTTTTACCGCTACCTTTCTGGAGATAGTCTATTTTCTCTTGGGAGGATTTATGCTAGGTTGCTAGTTATTTTTAAACCTAAAACACTATAATAAGAATATCGCATGATCAGCATGTTTATAAAACTCATACACTACTTTCCAAGTAATGTAAAAAGATAGTTTTCGTACTTATAATATAAAATAAATCTAGAGTCTTGCATAGTATAAGTGGACCTCGGGGGACACTTATGCACTCTCATAGAATGTCAAATATAAATAAAGTATTTTCCGCTGCGTATAAGTATAGTTTTTAAACTGTGGACTAGGTGATCCACTGAGACGAGGGATACAACCTTTAAAATATAGCTGATTTTTCTAATAATTAAACTTATGAAATTTCATAGTCTAGTTAGATGGTGGAGATGCAGGCCCAGATCCAGTCTCTAGTGGCAACTGTGGTAGGGCAGACTCAGGGAGTGCAAGACCCTGCAAGGTGGTTAGCTGCTCCTTCCCCTCCTGCTCCCCTGAGACCCCCAGTGGTGGTGCCAGTAGAGATGGCCTTTTTTTCTCAGTTTCAACGACTTAGCCCTCCTGCATATGATGGGAAGGCAGATTTCATGGTCATAGATAATTGGCTGATCTCCATGGAGGAGATGTTCTCGTACTCTGGTGTTGCAGATGATCAGAGAGTGATGATAGCCGCCTATCAGCTTAAGGTTTTTGCTAAGAGTTGGTGGCTTAGAGAAAAGGAGAGCTTGGTGGCTGGTTGCTATTGGGGATTATTCAAGGAGATGTTGTTGAGGAAGTTCCTGCCTTCGGTCGAGTGTGACTGACTAATGAACGACTTCCTTCACCTGAAGAAGAGGCAAATCACGGTCAGTGAGTATGAGATAGAGTTCAGTAAGTTGAGCCGGTTTCCCCCTGGGTTATTGAGTGTTGAAGCAGATCAAGTCAAGCGGTTCTTTGGTGGCTTGAGGAGAGATGTTCAGCAGTTGGCCAGTGCTTATGGATTAGAGACTTATGCAGGGGTAGTGGAGGCTGCTCTGAAAGTGGAGGCAATTGAGACCGCAAAGAATAGAGACCAGCAAATGAGGAAGGACAAGAGGAAGTCTGCTGAAGAGAAGAACCCTCAGGTACTCGATGTTGCTTCGGGAATGAAGAGTAATGTAGTGTGTAGTTTCTGTGGCCAGTCAGGCCACCCTGTTGAGAGGTGTTTCAAGAAGGCGGGAGCTTAGAGGAAGGAACATGTTCATGCTATACAAGGCGCTACTAGGAAGGATGTTTCCTGTTCTGTTTGCAAGCGACCCGGGCATGATGCTGCCCAATGCTGGTCCAAGGATAAAGTCTGCTATCAGTGTGGACAGAAGGGTCATATCAAGACAAGTTGTCCTCAGTTCCAGCCTGTTCTTCAAGCAGTTCCACTTCAGGCTATACCTCCGCCTCAGCGTGTAGACAAGGGCAAAGGGAAGCTGAACGTGATCTCTTCCGAGGAGGCTCAAACTTCGACTCAGGTCATCTCAGGTTAGTTATTTTCCTAGCCTAAAAGTTTTATTTTTCTAGAATGGTTATAGTTTTTGTTTTGGTAGTTCCTTAGTTGCTTATATATACTCCTATAGGGGAATTTAAGGTGAAGAACCGCTGGGCGCATGATCTGTTCGACTCTGGTGCTACCTACTCGTTTGTGGCTAGAACTTTTGTAGAGCGTTATCAGTTGATTCTAGATCAAGTTCGTGATACCTTCCGCGTCAAGTTCCCTTCTAGTGAATCTATGTTATCAGATTTGGGCATTTTGGATTGCCCTGTTTTGTTGGGGGAATTTCTTGCGAAGGCAGACTTGAAGATGATTGATCTAGAGGACTTCAATGTTATTCTGGGCATGGACTGGTTGTCTAAGTATGATGCGGTTATTCAGTGCAAAGGGAAGTGCTTGGACTTCATCAAGGACAACGGTCAGCCTGGATGTGTGTCGGCTGATCCATGCTAGGATTCTCCTGTCATTTCTATGGTATGTGCTCAGAAGCTATTTCGTTCAGACTGTTTTGCTTGTTTACTCTCGGTGGTTGGGACTGCTGTTAGTGTACCGCGCTTGGAGGAGATTCCTGTTGTACATGGTTTCTCTGATGTTTTTCCTGATGACCTTCCTGGTCTTCCCCCCGAGCGGGATGTTGAGTTTGTGATTGATTTGGAACCGGGTACGCGTCCTATTGCTATGGCGCCAAATCGGATGGCCCCTCGTGAGTTGGAGGAGTTGCGAGTCCAGTTGGACGAGTTGTTTTCAAAAGGCTTTATCAGGCAGAGTTCGTCGCCTTGGGGTGCTCCTGTTCTATTTGTGAAGATGAAGGATGGGTCTATGAGGCTGTGCATCGATTATAGGGAGCTGAACAAAGACACCATTAAGAACAGGTACCCTCTGCCGAGGATCGATGACTTATTTGATCAGTTGCGTCGTAGCACGGTGTTTTCCAAGATCGATATTCGTTCTGGATATCATCAGCTCAGGATCCGTGAGGCAGATATTCCACGGACTGCATTTAGATCGAGGAATGGACACTTCGAGTTTCTAGTGATGTCATTTGGTTTGACCAACACACCATCAGCTTTCATGGATATGATGAACCGGGTGTTCAAGGACTTTCTAGACAAGTTCGTGGTGGTATTCATCGATGATGTGTTGATCTACTCTCGTAGTGATGAGGAGCATGAGCAGCATCTGCGCTTGGTTCTATCGAAGTTGAGGAACCACAAGTTGTTGAATTTTGTGAAGTGGAAGTGGTTGACGGGACAGGCCGAGCGGCCTGGGCGGACAGCGTCGGCGGACTGGGCGGACTGGGCGGACTACGGCCTAGTGATAAGTCTAGTGGTAGCCGGCTGTTCTTCTGAGCGGGTTGTACGGGTGAAGTCCGTGGACTATGCGGCCTATTATCTGCAGATAGTGTGTTGGCTGTTTGGTTTAGCCAAGGAGCGGCATGAGCGGATAGAGGCTTGCGGACTGGTGCATTGCTTAATGGCCGTGGTGCAAGTTTGTGCTTAACGGCAATTTGGCTCTTGTCTGCGGGAAGCTTGCGGACTGGCATGTCCGTATTGTGTGCTGTTGCGGACTAGGCTTAGAGCTTGGCTGAGGCCTTGTCGAGCTCTGGTGTTTCAGCAGGTGATTTGCTGTGGAGGTCATTGGCGGACTGGCGTGTGGAGTCCGGCAGGAGGCCATTGCGTTGGACAAGTTGCGAGTTTCTTGTGGTCTTTGCCTTTACTCAGGAGGAGTGTGGCGGCCTGCTTGATGGTTGGCGGACGGGAGTTTATGTCCTCCATGCTCTCTTTATGCATTTGGTGGTTCTGGACTTGGTCACACTCTGTGGCAAGACCAGGGTGTCCGCAGTATCCGCTAAGTCCGATGTTGACCATGCGGACTGTTGCTAACTCTGCCTTTGGTCGTGGACTTGTAGCGGATGGAGGCTTGAGTCTTGTTCTATGCGGACTACCTCGGGTTAGTGAAGACAGCCATTGAATGGGGTTGCTGTCCTGTAGTGGTTGAAAGCTTTGCGGGATGATGCCTTGTCCGCATAGCTTAGGCGGACTGAAGAGGGTTCGCCAAAGTTGCCTTGATCCTGGCGATTTATTCCTTGTTATCCGGCTAAGTCCTTGCAGACTCGGCGGACGGTGTTTTGCTATCGCGGGGCTTGGGCGGTGTCTCTATATCTAGGGCGGTGACCATACTCCTCACCTCGCCTATAAATAGGACCCCCCTGGCAGGTCTACAGTAACTGAGTGAACAGTAAGTTGGGTTCGGCGAAGTGTTACGGTCTCAGTTTTCTGTCCGCACGGATTGATTCAGAGCTGACGGTTTGCTGTGTGAACTTCGCGCGGGTAGATTCAAGGAGCCAGGAGTTTGGCTTTTACTTCGGTCAAGTACTTGTAAGTCGGCGGTCTCTGCGGATTCAGCAGGTCGCTCTGCGACTTGTCAGTTCTCTGTTTCATCTTTGCCAGCTTCAATAACCTATCCGCCGGTCTCAGGCGGGTAGGCGGTTTGTTCCTCAGTTCATCAGCAGGAGGAGAATAACGGTGTGTCCGCGCGGCCTCGCGGCTTCGGCGGACTCCGTGTCTATTCGGCGGATTTCATCTTCAGCTCGGGCGGCTTCGGCAGGCTTGGCGACCTCGGCGGTTTATGTGGACTCCGGTGCTGTCCGCCCGGCTTGGGTTTTGGTGCTTTCTGTTTTCAGCTGTTTATACTAGCGAAATCATGTCTCGCTACGTATACCTCGCTTTGTAAAGAAGTGTAATGAAAATAAGATCTGGTTGTTCTTCAATGCGCTTGGTGTGTTGAGCCTGCTTCCTGAGTTTCCGCTAGATCAAAGTGTGAACTGGGTAGTCCCGAAGATATTAATTTGGGTTTTGGGCTATCTTGTTGACCACCTTGAGAAAATGTAACTTGGTATCAGAGGCAGGTTCAGTTGCTTGAGCGGTCTTCAACCAGTGTTGTGCTCTGTGTTTGAGTGGTGATCAACCTGTGTTGATGCTCTGTGCTTCTGAAGGCTTATCCAAGCAGGTGTTGCAATGGAAGGGAGCTTTGCAAGAGGTCTTGGCATTGAACTCTTAACGTCGACTAACTTCAAGAAGTGGAAGTCGTGCATGAAGAGTTATCTTCTTGGCGAGGATCTGTGGGAAGTCGTCGGTGGTGACGACAGACAGGAAGTGACTGCTGCGTTCGGTACTGCTGAGCAGGTTAGGCTCTGGAGGAAAACAAATGCTAAGGCGGAGTTTATCCTCAAGAGGGCCGTGTCACCAGAACTGTTTGATCATATCATTGGATGTGAGTCGGCTGCTGATATTTGGACAACCATTGATGAGTTGTTCAATAGGAAGAATGTGGCGTGACTTCAGTTTCTGGAGAATGAGTTGGCTAGAACAACTCAAGGAGACCTTTCCATCTTGAAGTACTTCTTAAATATGAAGAGCTTGTGTGCTGAGCTGTAGGCACTGGATCCTGATGAACCTATCTCTGAGGCTAAGATGAAAAGACACATAATCTGCGGCTTGCGGAAGGATTATGTGGCCTTTGTGACATCTGTTCAAGGGTGGGCTACTCAGCCTTCCTTGCTGGATCTTGAGAATCTGCTTGTGTTGGAACACCCTATTACTGATTTGGGCAAGGATCACTATGTCTTTTAGGAAATCTGTTTTGACCTCCTTGTATAGATCTAAAGGTCAATTAGAATTGAGTCTAAAGGTTAGTACTTAGGTTTGAAAGCTGCCCTCAAGACCCCCAAGACCAGATATTTTAGTTCTGGAGACTAAGTCATTTCGTCGAGCTCAGGACGACGAATCGTCGAACTCCATTCGACGATCGCTGAGCTCAATTCGACGAATCGTCGAACTCCATTTGATGATCTATGAGCTCAACTTCAACGAGTCGTCGAACTCCATTCGACGATCTTTGAGCTCAGATCGACGTTCTTGTCTCCAGTTTGTTTCTCTATCTCTAAGCTCAGTTCGACGATAGTTGAGCTCAGATCGACGATCTCTTTTTCAGTCTAAGACCAGTCTCTAAGCTCAGTTCAACGATAGTAGAGCTCAGGTTGACGTTTTTCTGGTGAGATCGACGTTTTTTAAGATTCAAATTCAGACAGTTATGGAATTATTCTCATCATTTATTTCAAGGATCTTGTAGCCGTTTTCAATTAATCTGGAGCAAGTTTCAAGGGATTTTCAAAGGAATGTTTTATTGGACTTTCCTCCAGAAGACAAAATGCAGTTAAGGAAGTCATTTATGACAGGCTAACGACTATCTTGGACAGAGAAATATTCATTCAAATCGAAGGAATAAAAGAGATATCCATATTCTGCTGGAATAGAAGAATACACAGAACAACATCATCAAAAACAACTCTTACAACAATCACAACAATAGAAAGAGGAAGAGTTGCAGATATTCTCAATCTTAGAACTCATACTAGAACACCATCACAAAAGGAGATCAACATACTGAAACTTTCAGATCCCTCTTGATTCCAGTGTTCAAAGGTCATCATCATTCAAGACTCCAGACACCACACATTTTAGCTGTTGTTGAAATCATCTTTTGCTGGAGATCAAATTTTCTGAAGGCCTATCACCCTACTGCAATGCTTCACTTCCTGAACAACTCAAGAACTCAGGGGGAGCTTTGACAACATCCACTATCTTCTCTCTGATTGTTGACAGAGAAGATCATCTCATCCCTCTCTCTCTCTCTCTGCTGTAAATAGTTTTTCAAACTCCCTTCAAAAGTTTGTGCTGTTTTCTGAGACCTTGTCAAAACTCAGTGGTGGCAAGACACCTGATCAAAAAATCTGGTTTGGTTTTTTAGCACCTTACCAAAAGCTCATTGGTGCCCAGGACACCTGATCAACTCATCCGGCAGTGGATTCCTACCTAGGGTGGTAGAACAGTGGATGTACCCAGATTGATTAGGGAACCACTATAGCTCCTTGTGTCATCTAGTTGCTTACTTTCTTTTGTTTTCTGGCTGTGGTTTGTGATTGCGTTTTGTTTAGTTAGTTGCTGTGTTTGCTTTATTTTATCTGATTCCCTGTTCACTTAGGAATACAACAACAGTTGTAAAAAGTTTTTAGCAAGTACCATACTCTATTCACCCCCCCCCCCTCTAGAGTATCTCAGAACTAACCTGCACTTTCAATTGGTATCAGAGGTAGGTTGGTTAAAAATACCACATCTTCCAGGTTGGTTAAAAATACCACATCTTCCAGGTTGGTTGCACAGGCTAACATCCTGAACCCAAAGATCCCTATAGTTAGATCTGTTTTAAGTTTGTTATTAGAATTATTACTTCACAAAATATGGCTCAAAACAAAGATTATGCTAGCACCAGACCTCCAGTGTGCAATCTATCTAAGTTTGCACTTTGGAAGGCAAGAATTAGACTGTACATGAACTCTATTGATGAGGACATTTTCAATTCTGTTTTGACAGTGTGTCCAAGACCTCTAGAGAATACAAGTACAAGTACTGTTCCACATCCTTCAGGAACAGATGCAAAAATAAAGAAATGGAAATTGGCTGATGCAAAATCTATGAACATTCTAGCCCAGACTATGTCTGATGAAATATTCCAAAAGGTAGCTGAATGCAACTCAGCAAAGGACATCTAGGATAAGTTATCTGAGATAGTCTCAGGATCTACTGATGAGAGAAAAGATAGAAGATCTCATCTCATAACCCAGTATGAGAATTTCAAGAAAGGAGAAGCTGAGTCAGTAGCAGACATGTATAATAGACTCAGTCTCATAGTCAATGAGCTGAAAACTTTGGATAAGGAGATCTCATTGACTGAGCTCAATGATAAAATCCTAATGTGCTTCCCAAGCACTTGGGACTCAAGGATCTGGCCAATCAAGGATGCCAGAAGCCTAAATGAGATTACAACTGAAGCTCTCTTGGGCAAGCTCAAGTCTTATGAGTTGCTCATCAAGAATAGAGAAGAAGAGCAGAAGGCTGCCTCACCAGCTACAAGAAAAGAAAAATCAATAGCTTTCAAAGCCATTGAAGATCAGCCTGAAGACAAAGTCACAGGCAATGAAGAGCTGCTAAGCCTACTGGCCAAAAGGTTTTACAAAATGGCCAGGAAAGATTTCAGGAAAAGATCATACAGAAAGCATGACAAGCCAAGGTATGACAAATCAAATTACAAAGAGATTATTTGTTTTGGTTGCAGTAAACCAGGCCACATTGTGCCTGACTATCCAGAAAATAAAAACAAGGACAAAAAGGATAGGAAAGAAAGGAGAAAAGAAAAGGATTTCAAGAAGAGCAGCAATGGCAAACCCTCCTCCAGCAAGAACAAACATACAAGGAAGTGATTTGTTGCTGAATCTTGGAGTGAGACAGAAGAAGAATCTGAAGCTTCATCCAGCTCAAGTGATGATGAAGATGATGCTGAAGAAAAAGAATTCTGCATGATGGCTATCAATGCCTCACAACAAAATTCTGATGTAGAAGAATCAGAATATGAATCAGAGACTCAATCTGAAGATCACCTGATAATAGACTCATTTGATTTCAATTCAGAGGACTTTAAATGTGATTTTAAGGCACTTTGTTTGGATCTATTGAAATCTGAAAAAGAAATTATTTCTCTCAGAAATCAACTATCTGAACAAAGCACCTTAAAATCAGATAACCTCAAACTCTCTGAGGAGTTGGAATGCTGTAGGGAGCAGATAGCTTCACTGAAAAGTGAACTATCAGAGGCCAAGAAGCTTGAAGAATCCCTCAATGGGAGAAGTATCATGCTAATGGACATCACAAGCACAGTGAACTCAAGATTCAATGGTACACTGGGCTTGGGTGCTTCATCCAGCCAACCTATAGTACTAACAACCTCAATCAAGTTTATCTCTAATAAAGGCAAGGGAGTTGTAGAGGTATCTAGGAAGAATTCTAACTTACCCAAGAAAACAAGAGTTCAACAGAAATCGTCGAACGGAGCTAGACGATCGTCGAATGCAGATCAACGATCTCAGGCTAAATCGTCGAACTCAGGTCGACGATCTCTAAACCCTGAACTGTGCCACAGTCGATCTTCGAACGGAGCTCGACGATCTGTCCCAAGATCGTCGAACTCAGCTCAGCGATCGTCGAGCAGAGATCAGAGTTTTGAAAACTTTTTTAAAGGTAAATCAAATTCCAAACCTAGGGGTCCTTCATCCCAAAGATTTTACCCTTATACTGAATGGATAATACCTCCAAGGAGATATCATCCTGCAGGTTATAAGAGTCAACCAGGGATGTCTTTTATTTCTGAGTTCAAAGGTTATCAAGCTAGGCCCAAGGTAAACTAGGTCAAAAACAAGTAAATTGTTTTATGTGCAGGTGAAGACCTATCCAACATCAAACCAGCAATGGTATTTGGATAGTGGGTGCTCAAAGCACATGACAGGAAACAAGGACAATTTCACATCCTTCGAAGCCAAGCTTGGACCTAAAGTAATATTTGGTGATTCAAACTTTGGACTAACAAAAGGATATGGTGCAGTCCAGATTGGCACAGTCACATTCAAGAAAGTAGCCTATGTGGAAGGACTGAAGCACAACTTGATCAGCATCAGTCAACTATGTGATGAAGGCTAGCAAGTGACTTTCAGCAAATCCTTATGCAAGATCAAATCAGAGGACAACACAACTGTGTTGACAGGTAAAAGGAAAGGTAACATCTATTTAGTAGACTTTCTTTCAACTAAAGTAGACATATGCTGGTTCAATTCTATTTGTAGACCTAATGAGTTATGACATAAGAGACTAGGACATATAAACCTTAAAACCATTGCTAGGCTATCCAAGGACAACCTTGTTAGAGGACTACCTTCTGGCCCCTATAAGAAGGAAGGACTCTGCAGGGCTTGTCAATTAGGCAAGCAAACCAAAAATAATTTCAAGTCACTTAATAAGAGTGATTCACCTAGGATTTTGTATCTGTTACACATGGATCTTTTTGGACCCATTATAGTACAAAGCTTAAGAGGGAAATCCTATACTTTAGTGGTTGTAGATGACTTCTCTAGATTCACATGGGTGTTCTTTCTGAGGAAGAAGTCTGATAAGTTTAAGTGTTTGACAGAGTTTCTCAAATGCATACAGAGTGAGTTCAATACTCACATTGCCCTGATCAGAAGTGATCATGAGACAGAGTTTGATTGTCTTCTTATGCAAGAGTTCTGTCAGAGTGAAGGGATCAAGCACACTTTCTCAGCTCCTAGAACTCCTCAACAAAATGGGGCAGCTGAAAGGAAAAATAGAACCCTTATTGAATCTACTACTACATTGTTGTTAGATGCTCACCTTCCTCTATCCTTTTGGGCAGAGGCAGTGAACACCTCCAACTATGTGTTGAATAGAAGTTTAATACATAAACTGAAGGGCAAGACTCCCTATGAATTACTCAAAGGGAAGAAACCTAAAGTAGATTACTTTAAAATTTTTGGTTGTATTTGCTACATTCATAATAATGACAAGAAATACTTAGCAAAATTTCAAGCTAAAGCTGATGAAGGAGTGTTTCTGGGATACTCCATGATCAGTAAAGCTTATAGGGTATATAATAAATCAACTCTCAAAATTGAAGAATCTGTTCATATATCTTTTGATGAATCTAACATGTCTTTCAAGGAGAAGAATACTTCTACCATAGAACCTTTACAGGTACACTCTCTTGCAGAAGACTTGGACAGATTACAAATTATTCAAAAAGTGGAAAGCAGTGAAGATGAAGAAGACATTCAACATCTTGAAGAGAAACTTCTTGAAGAGCCAGTTGTTGTACTACAAGATGAAACAACAACACAGGTTGGTGAACAATCAACATCTCCTGTTGATTTAGTAATATCAAGAGACCATCTAATCTCCCAAGTGATTGAAGGCATCTCAGCTGGTGTGCAAACCAAAAATCAGGTCAACCAAAACCTGATGCACACTTGCTTCCTTCCTCAAATTGAACCTCAATCCATTCAAGATGCAGAGCAAGATCCACACTGGATCATTGCAATGCAAGAAGAGTTATATCAATTTGAAAGGAACAAAGTTTGGGAACTAGTACCAATGCCAAAGGATCACTCCATTGTTGGAACAAAGTGGGTGTTCAGAAATAAATTGGATGATCAAGGAGTCATTGTAAGGAACAAGGAAAGGCTAGTTGCTCAAGGGTACTCTCAAGAAGAAGGGATAGATTATGACCAGAACTTTGCACCAATTGCAAGGTTAGAGGCCATAAGAATCTTCTTAGCATATGCAGCACACAAAGGATTCAAAGTATAACAGATGGATGTAAAGAGTGCATTTCTCAATGGAGATTTCAAAGAAAAAGTCTTTGTCAGACAACCCCCAGGTTTTATCTCTTCAACTCATCCTGATTATGTTTTCAAATTACATAAAGAATTATATGGTCTAAAGCAAGCTCCTAGAGCATGGTATGAGACCATAGCATGCTTTCTTCTGAAAAATGAGTTTATAAGGGGTAGAGTAGACCAAACTCTTTTTATTAGAACCCATAAGTCTCATACCCTACTAGTATAAGTCTATGTAGATGATATTATATTTGGTTCTACTGATTCAAATTTGTGCAGAAAGTTTTCCAACCTAATGCATTCTAAATTTGAAATGAGTAGCATGGGTGAGCTATCCTTCTTTCTAGGATTGCAAATCAAACAACATGCTGAAGGCATATTTATATCTCAAACCAAGTATGCCAAAGAATTGGTTAAGAAATTTGGTATGTCTGAAGCATCATGTATGAAAACACCTATGCCTACTAATGCTGTATTAGATGCTGATGAACATGGGAAACCTGTTGATCAGACAACATATAGAGCAATGATTGGCTCTTTATTGTACCTTACAGCTAGTAGACCTGACATAATGTTTGCTACATGCATATGTGCTAGATTTCAAGTGAGCCCTAGAGAGTCACACCTAACCTTAGTAAAAAGTATTCTTAGGTATGTAAAAAGTTGTCCAAATATAAGTCTCTGGTATCCAAAAGACTCAACATTTGACTTAACTGGGTTTTCAGATGCTGATTATGCTAGATGCAGAATAGACCGGAAAAGCACCAGTGGAACTTGTCAGTTTCTTGGTGAAAGACTTGTCTCCTGGTTTTGCAAGAAACAAACATCTGTGTCTACTTCAACTGCTAAAGCTGAATATATGGCTGCAGGTAGTTGTTGTTCACAAATTTTGTGGATTCAAAATCATCTCCTAGACTATGGCTACAACTTAGAGAAGTCTAAAATATTTTGTGATAATACTAGTGTTACTTCCATAGCACAAAATCCAGTCCTCCATAGTAGGACAAAACACATAGAAATTAGACATCACTTTCTAAGGGATAATGTTGAGAAAAATAAAATTGAACTTCAATATATCCCAACTGATTTGCAAAGGGGAGATATTTTCACCAAACCCTTGGATGAAAAGAAACATACATTCTTCCTGAATCAGTTAGGAATGTTAGATGGAGGAAGTCTAAAATAAGTTCTAAGATTTTAAAAATATAAAAATGACCAAGACTAGACAAACATCTTGATTTTTTTAGTGTCTAGAGTATGTTTCTTGTCTCTGAACTGCGCTCGACGATTTTCCCCCAGATCGTCGAACGGAGATCGATGACTTCCGAAATCGTCGACCAGAGTTCAGCGCTTCTCAATAGTGCTTAACTATCTTACTTCAGGTCAGCGATCGTCGAACGGAGCTCGACGCTCTATAATATCGTCGAACGGAGATCGACGATGTTGATGACCTTTCAGTTTCCTTTAGAAGCCCAGATCGTCGAACAGAGTTCAACGATCTTTCCTTTTCTGCGTCGAACCATAATATAAAACTCATTTTCGGCCATCGTTCTCTCTTTGCGCTTTCATACCCTCTGCAAATTTTCTCTTTCCCTCCAAACTTCTCTATACTTGGTCGTTTGTTTGTTCATTTTTGCAGGAATTAATGGCAGTATCAGTCGCGATCTTGGCCACAATGAAATTTGACGCTGGATTTGATATCGACATGGATTCTTTCAACAACAGCGATCAAATCTTCAAGGAGATTCTGGAACTTTTGAAAGAACAACAGCTAGTTACCATCATGACTACAAGGATCAAATTAGCTGTAGATGAGATAAAGGAATGGGTGTATACTACCCATAACCTGGATCAGAATACAGTGGTTGTAACCATATCAGGAACCCAGGAATCTCTAACACCTGCTGCCTTGACAGAGGTTTTTCAATTAAAATCTGGAGAAGATTCTGTTGAGCTTTCTGGAGAAGAGTTTTCTAATATGCTTGAAAGGATGGGACACTCAGAAGCAAACCCTAGAAAATTGCTTAAGAAAAATCTGTCTGTTGAGTACAGATTTCTAGCTGATGTTGTTCGAAAAGTGTTGTTGGCCAAACACTCAGCTCATGATACCATATCCAGGTATCAGCTCGGCTTGATGGGTGCCCTAGTGGACAAGAAGCAACTCAACTGGGGAGAAGTTTTCTTTGATTTGATTAAGAAAAAGATTAACAATAACTTTGTTAATTTTGGGAGGATCTTAGGGCTGTTCCTTCACCACAGATGCCTTGCACTGCTTGTTTCCAGTGGGATGCACATCAATGCCTCCAAGAGTCTCACCTGTGCCCTATTTGGAAAATGGGACAGGCAGATTATCAAGCCCAGTAGGCCCTCTGTAATCTCTACTTCAGGCACAAGGACTGCTTCAGTCTCTTCCCCTCAGGTTTCTGCCCCTACAGAAGAGTTGCCTGCTTCTTCTCCTCCTCCTCCACCTCTTGTTTCATCTACAACAGTCACATCCACCATCATTATTTTCACCTCATCTCCAACTTCAATCCCTTCTCCAACTCCACCACTCACTGAAGAAATCTTCCATCCTCTACATCAATACCCACACCTGGATATTGAATCATCCTCTCATATTTCATCTTTCACTCTTATAGATGATTCTTATATGGATGATTCTCCTTCATCCCCTCCTGAGCCACCATCCTCATCCACCTCTTATCAACAACTACTTCAGGACATAATTGCTCAACCATCCTTCACACCCTCCATTTCCATTCCACTCTCTTCCATCTCCACAATTCCAATTTCCAAACCATCATTTCCACAATCCACAGGTTCTCCTACAAGATCTCATGCTGCTCCAACCTTCATTTCTACCTCATCCATCCCTACCTCTACTCAAGTCCCTCTTGAGCAAGTAGATCTTCCAGCTCTTGCAGACAGGTTATATGAGCTGATAGCTCCAAGGCTATCCCTCTTGCTGGAGACCTCTTTGGCTCCACTTCTAAAAACAGTTCAGGAGCTGTCTGCCAGGCTATCTTCTTTCCTTCCTCCTCAGGCAATCCCTTCTTATGGGTGCCTTGATCCAGTTATCACTGAATATAGGCAGGGGGAGATGCCTTATGAAGCTGAAAGATTGCCTGCTATAGTTTCCTCAGTCCAAGCTCCAGTAGCTCCAGTTGTAGTCATCACAGTGGACCTCAGGTCACTGTTGTTAGTTTTTGATTCTATGTACTTCAACTATCTTCCAGTCCAGCAATCTGAAGACATTACTAAGGCCATTGTGCCTATTTCCAGATGTGACCCCAGCCTAATTAGTTCTTATATCAATTCCTTCAAGGCTGTTGACACTGCTTCTTCTGCTGCTCCTACTGCTGCTATTGATATTTCTGCTAGTTTTCATATTGCTGTTTTTCAGGATATGCATATGACAGAGGCATTTGATTTTGAGCCTGTTGTTACTGCTACTGTTGCTCCTTCTGAAGTTGATTTTCCAGTTTCATCTGTTACTACAACTTCTATTACTGCTGTTGTTTCTGAACCTACTGCTGTAGCTTCTGTTTCTGAAGTTGTTGTATCTGAATCTGCTGTCATAACTCCTTCTGCTAGTGTTGCTTCTACTCCACTTCCTGATGTTGCTGCTGCTACTGTTGCTGTTTCTGCTGTCTCTTCTGCTCAGTCTCAACAACAGAAAGATTATCTCAAAAGGATTGATGCAGTGTATGATAATCCTCCAAGCTCAGACAGTGATCAGTTTAGGACTGACTCAGATGATTCCTCTGCTACAATTACAAGAAAAAGGAAAGCAAGAAGCAAGGCTATGAAGAGCGTTCCTCTAGAAAAAGTGAAAGATACAAATGACATTCTGTACTACATACTGCATGATTGCCCTATCACAGAACCTTGGATGCAATACTCCAGGAATCAACTGAAAGTTATGAAGAAGAAAAGAAAGCATGACAAAGGATCTTCACATTTCAATCCTCCTCCTCCTCCTCCCTCACCGGATGCAGGTGCAGGTGGTAGTTCTGCCTTCCAATCCTCTGCCAGAAGCCAAACTTCATATCAACCTCAAAGAAGATCCCAGTACAGAGGAAATCAATCTAGAGGTTACTAGTCCAGAAGAGGACAGTATAGAGGAAATCAAAGAGGACTCAGAGTATATTTCAGGCAACATCCTTATCCAAGGGAAGGACAAGGTCCATCTGACACTACTTCTGATCCCTTGCCTTATAAGCTTAAAGAATTAGTCTCTTCCAGAGCTCCTCCAGATAATTCTTCAAATAGATATGAGCCTCTTGTTCTATTTGAAGATCCAGAAAATAACCTCACCTCATGGACTGTAAGAATGAAAGAATTGGCTGCTTTGGACCAAATCAAAATAGCTAGAGAACAAGGAAGAGATACTTCAAATATCACTACTTTATCAGATCAAAGAAAGAAAGAGCTTGAGAGATACTCCTCCAGTAAATTTTTTGATTCAGAAAGCTATATGAAATTGCACCCAGAAGCTGTAGTGCCCAGGCCAAAGCATCAAACTTCTCTAGGTGCAGCTGATGACAGAAGATTTAAGAAGGAAGCTCTTAACCCCAACAGAGAAAGAGTTCTTATAAAGAGCAAGGAAAAGGAATGATTCTGTAAGATGACAGTATATTTTATTTTCTAAACTATCTGAGATAATGTCTATGTTTCTGCAATGTCTTGTTTGTTATATCTCTGCTTTGTATGTTTTTATTTTTCCCATATCTGCAAATAGTAATCCTAACCCAAATAGGGGGAGATTGTTGGAACACCCTATTACTGATTTGGGCAAGGATCACTATGTCTTTTAGGAAATCTGTTTTGACCTCCTTGTATAGATCTAAAGGTCAATTAGAATTGAGTCTAATGGTTAGTACTTAGGTTTGAAAACTGTCCTCAAGACCCCCAAGACCAGATATTTCAGTTCTGGAGAATAAGTCATTTCGTCGAGCTCAGGACGACGAATCATCGAACTCCATTCGACGATCGCTGAGCTCACTTCGACGAATCGTCGAACTCCATTTGACAATAACTAAGCTCAACTTCAACGAGTCGTCGAACTCCATTCGATGATCTTCGAGCTCAGATCGACGTTCTTGTCTCCAGTTTGTTTCTCTATCTCTGAGCTCAGTACGACGATAGTTCAGCTCAGATCGACGATCTCTGTTTCAGTCTAAGACCAGTCTCTGAGCTCAGTTCAACGATAGTAGAGCTCAGGTTGACGTTTTTCTAGTGAGATCGACGTTTTCAAGATTCAAATTCAGACAGTTATGAAATTATTCTCAGCATTTATTTCAAGGATCTTGTAGCCGTTTTCAATTAATCTAGAGCAAGTTTTAAGGGATTTTCAAAGGAATATTTTATTGGACTTTCCTCCAGAAGACAAAATGCAGTTAAGGAAGTCATTTATGACAGGATAACAGCTATCTTGGACAGAGAAATATTCATTCAGATCTAAGGAATAAAAGAGATATTCATATTTGCTGGAATAGAAGAATACAGAGAACAACATCATCAAAAACAACTCTTACAACAATCACAACAATAGAAAGAGAAAGAGTTGCAGATATTCTCAATCTTAGAACTCATATAAGAACACCATCATAAAAGGAGATCAACATACTGAAACTTTCAGATCCCTCTTGATTCCAGTGTTCAAAGGCCATCATCATTCAAGACTCCAGACACCATACATTTCAGCTGTTGCTGATATCATCTTTTGCTGGAGATCAAATTTTCTGAAGGCCTATCACCCTACTGCAAAGCTTCACTTCCTAAACAACTCAAGAACTCAGGGGGAGCTTTAACAACATCCACTATCTTCTCTCTGATTGTTGACAGAGAAGATCATCTCATCCCTCTCTCTCTCTCTACTGTAAAGGGTTTTTCAAACTCCCTTCAAAAGTTTGAGCTGGTTTCTGAGACCTTGTCAAAATTCAGTGGTGGCAAGACACCTGATCAAAAAATCTGGTTTGTTTTTTGAGCACCTTATCAAAAGCTCATTGGTGCCCAAGATACCTGATCAACTCATCCTACCTAGGGTTGTAGAAGAGTGGATGTACCCAGATTGATTGGGGAACCACTATAGCTCCTTGTGTCATCTGGTTGCTTACTTTCTTTTGTTTTTTGGCTGTGGTTTGTGATTGCTTTTTGTTTAGTTAGCTGCTGTGTTTGCTTTATTTTATCTGCTTCCCTGTTCACTTAGGAATACAACAACAGTTGTAAAATGTTTTTAGCAAGCACCATACTCTATTCATCCCCCCTCTAGAGTATCTCAACTCTAACCTGCACTTTCAGGTTGCATTGCATGAGAGCTTGGCAAGGCAGATGGCTGGAGTTAATCTTAATCAGGAAGGCAGCGAAGCTCTCTTCTCAGGCAAGAAGAAAGGATGGGGAGGGAAGAAGAAGAAGGTGCAGGTCGCTGGTGAGAAGGAGACTTCAACTTCATATCAGCCGGAGAGGTGCAATGCTCCTAAGGACTGGAAGAAGAATTTGAAGTGCTACCGGTGTCATCAGCGAGGGCACTTAAAGCGGGACTTCAAGGTCAAACTGCAGCCTGGGCATGCTGCGGGAAAGGTGGAAGCTTGCTCGAGAAGTGAAGAAGCAGAATGTGGCGGAGCTTTCATGACGGGCACTTGTGTCCGTGCCTTGTTTGCTGAGGACTTCAACAGAAAGTGGATCGTGGACTCCGGGTGTGGTCATCACCTCACCGGAGACAAGTCGAAGTTTACCTCCATGCAAGCATACTCAGGTAATGAAACTATTTTCACTGCTGATAATACTGTTTATGCAGTATAGAAAGAGGGGGTCATGTCTTTGGGTAGTGATCAGGGGCCACTCACGTTAAGGAGTGTGTATCACGTGCCGGGCGTGAAGAAGAACCTCTTCTCGGTGACCAATGCGGTGGACGCTGGTCATCACGTTCTGTTTGGGCCAACAGACATGTGGTTCCTTCGCAACGTATCAACGGTTAAAGCTGATGTTGCTCATGTAGGGAGGAGGGTTAATAACTTATTTGTTCTTGCAACCAATGCTTATGTTGATCGAATGAGGGCCTATGATAGCGCTGCTATCTGGCATGAGAGGCTGGGGCATGTTGGCATGACCAAGCTGAAGGCGATGGCTAGTAGAAGTTTGGTGAAAGGGTTGCCTAAGTTGTCCTCCTTTGGTGACGGGCATGTTTGCGCGGGATGTCAATACGGTAAGGCACATCACCTTCCGTTTGATAAGTCACAAACAAGGAGCAAGCAACCATTGGAGTGCATTCATGGCGACTTAATGGGACCGACGGTTACTGCCAGCCTTGGTGGAAGCAGATACATGCTTGTCTTGGTTGATGACTACTCAAGGTATACTTGGGTGTACTTCTTAAAGGAGAAGTCAGAAGCCTTCTATTTGTTCGGGGAGTTTAAGGAGTTGGTAGAAGGCCGGCTTGGCTTGCGGATTAAAAAGCTTAGAAATGATAACGGGGGTGAGTTTGTCTCCTCCGAGTTTTCTAACTTCTGCAGGAAGCACGGGATCCAACGGGAGCTTACTTGTGCTCACACTCCATAACAAAATGGAATATCGGAGCGGAAGATCCGTCATTTGACGGAGACCTGCAAATGATGGCTTCATGCGAAAGATATCCCAAGGTCCTTTTTGTCGGAGCAGATGTCTTGTGCTGCTTATATCATCAACAGGATGCCACTCTGCCCTATCAACATGAAGACTCCTTTTAAGCTGTTGCTGAAGGAGAAGCCGAGTGTGAGACACCTTAGGGTGTTCAGTTCAACTTGCTACGTGCATGTCCCGGATACTTCACGGACTAAGCTGGATGCGAAGGCAAGGAAGCTTGTCTTTGTTGGCTTCGATGAGCAGAAGAAGTGATGGAAATGCATGGATCTTGTGACGAAGAAGTTCGTGGTGTCAAGAGACGTTGTCTTTGACGAGCTGACGTCATATGGAGGTGGCTCGGTTGAGTTAACTGGAAGTAGCAAAGTTGATGAAGCACCGGTGGTGGCTGCTGAAGGCTTGGAAGAGGAGCTTGCTGTTTCACCAGCAGCTCCTGTTGCTTCTAACTCCGAGGCTGAGCCTTCTGGCTCAGGAAGCAGGGGGAGCACTGCCCAATGCTTGCCCCATGTAGGAGTTGAGCCCGAAGAAGCGACGAAAGTAGTGAGCAAGGGGCCGACCCTTCTTAGATCGAAGAGGGTTGTTAAGTCACCGGCTCGGTACTATGTTGGGAATGCAGTGAGCTTTGTCTCCTGCTTCTTTGCAGGTCATCTGGATGAGAGAGAGCCTGCAAACTTCAACGAGACCACTGGAGTTAAGGAGTGGGAAGATGCCATGAAGGAAGAGATTGATGCACTGAAGAAGAATGAAACCTGGGATCTTGTGCCCAAGGTTGATGGCATTACTTCGGTTACTTGCAAGTGGGTGTATAAGTTGAAGAAGAAGGCTGATGGGAGCATTGATAGGTTCAAAGCTCGCATGGTCGCTAGAGGATTCTCACAACAGTATGGAGAATACTATGAGGAGACATTCAGTCAAGTTACGAAGATGACTTCAGTTAGAGTGGTGATCGCCTTGGCTGCTAACAAGGGATGGAGGTTGTGGCAACTCGATGTGAAGAATGCCTTTCTTTACGGAGAGATTGACAAGGACATCTTCATGGATCAGCCGCTCGGTTTCATTTCTGAATATCATTCGGACTATGTCTGCAAGCTCATGAAGGTTCTCTATGGGTTGAAGTAAGCTCCTAGAGCTTGGTATGAGAAGATTGCAGAGTACTTGCAATTCTGTGGATACCTTGCTTCCAACTCAGATTCAAGCTTGTTCGTCAAGAAGAAGGGGGAGCTTCTAATCTTGGTCCTACTGTAAGTGGATGACATGATCATCACAGGGAATTCGGAGGGGGAAGTAGCAAGGCACAGGGCTGAGCTTGCTATACGCTTCGAGATGAAAGACTTGGGAGAGCTTCATCACTTTCTCGGTCTTGAGGTGGAGAGGAAGGAGTGCAGGATTCTCATTTGCCATAAAGGGTATGCAGATCGCATTGTGAAGCGATTCGGCATGGGCGAAGGGAAGAAGTGCTCTACTCCACTGGAACCTAGGATGAAGCTTCGTCGAGATGAGGGAAGGATTCTTCCTGGCCCCTTGGTGTTCAGAGCTCTTGTTGAGAGCTTGATTTACTTGATGATTACAAGGCCGGACATTGCTTATGTTGTTGGGCGAGTAAGTCGGTTTGTGGCTGAACCAAGGAAATCTCATCTAGTGGCAGCGAAGGGTATTCTGAAGTATGTCAAGGTGACTTCTGACATGGGACTCCTCTATGGAAGGGACTCGGAGTTTGCGATGCTTGGGTACACGGATGCTGACTATGGCGGTGATTCGGATGATCGGAGGTCTACTTTAGGTTATGTGTTCACTTGCGGTTCAGCTAGCATCTCGTGGTGTAGAAAGAAGCAGGACTCAGTGTCCGTCTCAACTACGGAGGCAGAGTATAAGGCTTCGGCCTTGGCTTCTCGGGAAGCCATCTGGTTGAGGAGGCTTATAAAGGATGTTCATGAAGAAGTGCAAGGGACAACTTTACTCCGGGGTGACAATGAGAGTGCTCTCAAGCTGGTAAACAATCCAGTGTGTTACGCTAGGACCAAGCATATAGAGATCGATCACCATTTCATCAGGGAGAAGGTGTTGGAGGGATCTCTGCTGGTCGGGCATGTTCGGAGTGAAGATAATCTTGCTGACATCTTCATGAAGCCACTGTCGAAGTGGTCCTTTGAGCGGTTGCGCAGCTTGCTAGGCTTGGTCACCACTTCCCACTTCAAGTGGGAGTGTTGAATTTTGTGAAGTGGAAGTGGTTGACGGGACAGGCCGGGCGGCCTGGGCAGACAACATCGGCGGACTGGGCGGACTGGGCGGACTGGGCGGACTAGGCGGACTGGGCGGACTGCGGCCTAGTGATAAGTCTAGTGGTAGCCGACTGTTCTTCTGAGCGGGTTGTACGGGTGAAGTCTGCGGACTATGCGGCCTGTTATCTGGAGATAGGGTGTTGGATGTTTTGTTTAGCCAAGGAGCGGCCTGAACGGATAGAGGCTTGCGGACTGGTGCATTGCTCAGTGGCCGTGGTGCAAGCTTGTGCTTAACGACGGGTTGGCTCTTGTCCGCGGGAAGCTTGCGGACTGGCATGTCCGTGGTGTGTGCTGTTGCGGACTAGGCTTAGAGCTTGGCTGAGGCCTTGTTGAGCTCTGGTGTTTCAGCAGGTGCTTTGCTGTGGAGGTCGTTGGAGGACTGGTGTGTGGAGTCCGGCAGGAGGCCATTGCGTTGGACAGGTTGCGAGTTTCTTGCTGTCTTTGCCTTTACTCAGGAGGAGTGTGGCGGCCTGCTTGATGGTTGGCAGACGGGAGTTTATGTCTGCCATGCTCGCTTTACGCCTTTGGTGGTTCTGGACTTGGTCACACTCTGTGCCAAGACCAGGGTGTCCGCAGTATCCGCTAGGTCCGCTGTTGACCGGGCGGACTGTTGCTAACTCTGCCTTTGGTCGTGGACTTGTAGCGGATGGAGGCTTGAGTCTTGTTCTATGCGGACTGCCTCGGGTTAGTGTGGACAACCATTGAAGGGGGTTGCTCTCCTGCAGTGGTTGAAAGCTTTGCGGGCTGATGCCTTGTCCGCATAGCTTAGGCAGACTGAAGAGGGTTCGCCAAAGTTGCCTTGCTCCTGGCGATTTATTCCTTGGTATCCGGCTAAGTCCTTGCGGACTCGGCGGACGGTGTTTTGCTATCGCGCGTGCTGGGGTGGTGTCTCTATCTCTATGGCGGTGACCACACTCCTCACCTCGCCTATAAATAGGACCCCCCTGACAGGTCTACAGTAACTGAGTGAACAGTAAGTTGGGTTCGGCGATTGATTCAGAGCTGACGGTTTGCCGTGTGCAGGTCGCGCGGGTAGCTTCAAGGAGCCAGGAGTTTGGCTTTGACTTCGGTCAAGTACTTGGAAGTCGGCGGTCTCTGCGAATTCAGCAGGTCGCTCTGCGGCTTGTCAGTTCTCTGTTTCATCTTTGCCAGCTTCAATAACCTGTCCGCCGGTCTCAGGTGGGTAGGCGGTTTGTTCCTCAGTTCATCAGCAGGTGGCGAATAACGGTATGTCCGCGCGGCCATGCAGCTTCGGCGGACTCCGTGTCTATTCGGCAGATTGCAGCTTCAGCTCGGGCGGCTTCGGCGGGCTTGGCGACCTCGGCGGTTTTGACGGACTCCGGTGCTGTCCGCCCGGCTTGGGTTTTGGTGCTTTCTGTTTTCAGCTGTTTATACTAGCAAAATCATGTCTCGCTACGTATACCTCGCTTTGTAAAGAAGTGTAATGAAAATAAGATCTGCTTGTTCTTCCATGTGCTTGGTGTGTTGAGCCTGCTTCCTGAGTTTCCGCTAGATCAAAGTGTGAACTGGGTAGTCTCATTTCTGGGACACGTGGTGAGTAAGGATGGTATCTCGGTCGACCCGGAAAAGATTGCAGCAGTGATGGATTGGAGTAGGACGGGCACGCCCAAGGATATTAGAAGCTTCCTAGGGTTGGTCAGTTACTACAGGAGGTTAGTGGAGGGTTTCTCTACCCTGGCTGCTCCTTTGACAAGGTTGACTCAAAAGAACACGGCCTTTGTTTGGAGCGAGAAGTGCGAAGAAGCCTTCCTGGAACTAAAGAACAGATTGTGCACTGCTCCCGTTCTGACCCTACCTACTGAGGGCGTGGAGTATTGTTGGGTATTGTATCCACAACGTACCTGATTTGAAGAAGCCCCTGAACAAAATAAGGTAAATAGACAATGTTTTTGACAAAATATTTCAAGTTGTGCTTTCAGTTATTCCACGCTAAGTGCACACCAATGTCAGGGTGCAGTAGGTCAATATACACGGGTCTGCACGACGTAATCCCTCGTTGAGCAGATCAGTGTGTTAGCCTACGTGTACTCTCTCTATTGGAGTGCACTTACTTTCAAGTACAGGGTTGTGTTTATGCAAGAGCAGACAAGGAGCAAGGATGAGTCAAAGAGCAGCTCAGCGGCATAAGACGAAAAATCATCTAAGTAAGAATCGACGAGAATCACCAAGTGATTCTCGCCGATTCGGCGAGAATCACTATGATTCTCGCCGAATCGTCGAGAATCACTGGCTGATTCTCGCCGGCTAAATCAGAGTGCAATCAAGTCAAATTCGACGAGAATCACTTTGTGATTCTCGACGAATCGTCGAGAATCACGTTGTGATTCTCGACGAATCGTCGAGAATCACTCTTGATTATCGACGATTCGACGAGAATCACAAGTGATTCTCGCCGATTTTTACTTGGGCAATTTTCGGGAAAAAGCTGGACCGGATTCTGTCGCTGGCACTATTTTGACCCGGATTTAGGGTTTCTTCTTGTGGGACCCACAACGGTCTTTAAGGTGTTTACTTGTGTGTATATATACGAGTATTTTTGAACAGTAAACAAACAGAGAAAAAGACGAAAAACGAGCAGCCGACCTTGACCTAGAATCGCGAAACAGCTCCGCCGCCGTCGCCGCTCGTGCAAGACGATCGCCGGTCGTTTGATCGTGGTTTCCTCCAGATATCCCGGCGACAGAAGCTTAGCCAAGCTTATAGTCTCACGCGTCTAACCAGAGATCTCTTGTCTCTCGATTTGTTGATCGGGAAAACCTTCCCCGTCCGAATCGATCGAGACAACCGATCCTAGTGTGACCGTTGGTAGACCGTGCTAGCTTTGCTACGAAGTTTGGATCTCCAAAGTACAGCAGCCGCACATCGTTGTCGCCGCCGATCCTGTGAACCTAGCCGCCGCCCATCTTGTCGCCACCGGTTCCGGGGAGATTCTCTCCAAGAGAGATCTAGGGTTGTGGACTCTTCGTGGACTTCAAAAACACGTCGTCAACGAAGAGGGACACCTTAGTCTCCAAACGTAGTTTGTATCTCTTGTACATTCTAGTTTTACTTTTGTTGTAAAGGAAAGTTGGTTCCTAGTTATAAGGGTTGGGTGCAACCCGTGTTATGGGAGTGTTGACTCCTACATGTGGAAGGGTTCCTTCCGATAGTGCAAGGATTGGATTTCAATCCTGTTGGAGAAGTGACCGAGTCGTCCCTTGTTGGGAGATAGGTCGAAGGGGGAAAGTGGATGTACCCAAATTTGGGAACCACTATAAATAGCTTGTGTACTCTTTTGTGCTGTGTTGTTTTATTTTCGAGTGCAGATACAATTTAAATTCCGCAAAAACGCTGCACGTCACCTATTCCCCCCCCCCCCATAGGTGAAGATAGTTGACACTAGGTGGACTTTCAAGTGGTATCAGAGCGAGGTTTCTCATCTAAAAGGTTAACACCTTGAGTAGAATCCTGCCGCTAGTGTCAAGAAGAAGGAAAACATCTACCATGGACGGGCTCAAGTACACAGGCAAGATCCCAGTGTGCACCAGGATCAACTTTCCTATCTGGAAGGAAAGGATCTGGTTCTACATGGAAGCAGTTGACCCTCGACTCTTTATGATCGTGGAGGAGGGACCTTATGTCCCCACTAAGGTCTCCACCATTGATCCTACCAAGAAAGTGCCGAAGAAACTTTCTGAAATGGACAAGGACGAGATGGTGCTAGTGGGACTTGACAAGAAGGCGCAGAACATTCTGGTCAGCGCTGTTGATGACTCAATGATGCAGAACTTCTGCAACTGCAGGACAACAAAGGAGATCTGGCATTGCCTGATCATCCTAATGGAGGGCGCCGATGAAGTGAGGGATGATCGTAGATCCCTCCTGAACCAGAAATATGAGGCCTTCAGACAAGGGCCTAAGGAAGAGATCGGAGTCACCTTCGAGAACTTCCTCAAGATTGTCAATGCCCTCAAAGGATACGGAAGAGTGTTCACTAATGGTGAACTCAATGATAAAAAATCCTTAGTAAGGGATGATCTGGCATTGCTTGATCATCCCTTACTAAGGAATGGGACACAAAAATCTGCGCCATCCGAGAGTTTGGCAGACTAGCTGAAACAGACCCGCAAATTCTGTTTGGGAAGCTGATGTCCTATGAGCTTCAACTGAACACTAGGAAAGAAGAAGAAGAAGCAGAGAAGGCTGCAGCCAAAGAAAAGACTGTGGCTCTAAAAGCCAGTCACTCCAGAAAAGGCAAGGGTGCGGTTTCATACCGTGCCAGGAAAAAGGATGAGGAGGAGGACTCCGAGCCATGCTCCTCCAGCTCAGAGCTGTCGGAGGAGGATTTCTCCCTCATCACCCGAGAGTTCAAGAAGTTCCTCAAGATGAGGAATCAAAGAAAGAAAGATGGCTCCTCCTCCAGGCATCAGAAGAAAAATTATTCTTCTGACAGGTATGCTTCTAAACCGAACAAACATCGCTCCTCTGACATTATTTGCTTTGGATGCAATAAGCCAGGACACGTCGTGGCCGACTGCTATCAAGGCAAGAGAGAAAAAGGGAAAGGAGAGGAGCACAAATCCTCTAGAGATAAGAAGAAAGAATGGAGCTACATCGCCAAAAGGCCAAAGACACTGAGTGAGTCTGATTCCTCAGACTCCAGTGATGATGAGGAAGCCTACTTCGGGCTGGTGGGTCGCTCCGACTCAGAAGGAGAATGCCCCCCATTTACTGGGAAGGTAAAAGCTCACACCCCTCTCTCCGACTCTGAATCTGATCCTGAGTCTCAGGATGATGAACCTGAAGATAGCCTTTCAGCCCGTGAAGCGGAGCTCCTCGAGAAGTGTGAGCTTCTGCTCAACACTTTCGAGGAGTGCCGTAAGAGATTGAAGGCTGAGAAAAAAGAAGTGAAATTCCTTAAGGGTGAGTGTGTCTCCCTAAGTGGAGGTCACCAGTTTGATTTCTCTCCGACAGGAGCACCTTGACCTGACTTCAAAGCATTCAGAGTCTCTTAAACTCCTTGATCTTAAGTAGGAGGAAGTCGACAAGTTGGAAGAACAACTTGCGGCAGAAAGTAAGATCGTCAAGAGCTTCTCTATGCCAGAAACTGTTCTTCCAGTAGTTGATACCTTCTCTGCTCAGGACAAAGGAGCTGGCTTGGGGCATGTAGGGGTATCCGGTTCCTCATCCAGGAGAAACAGGAACCAGAGGAAGAATAAGGCCGCCAAGAATGCCTCGGCTGATGAAAAGGGAAAGGCTCTGCTTAGTCCTGTTGCGTTCAGAAAGCCTAGCTTTCCTTGCAACCAACATGACTTTGAATCAACCTTTGGTCATCATTTCCGGCCCTCGGTTGCAAAGTCAAAGAGCCGATATGATGGTTGGACCTTTCCCCGGAACTTCGGTGAGAGTGCCCTCAAGGCACCTTATGAGAAAATCCACATGGAAAATTATGGTCAATTCTCTAGCGGCCATAATGGAAAGCAGGCACCAAGAGTCAAGCCTGTTATACTGACGAAACAAAAGGTGAAGAAGTCATGTGACTGCAATCACTATGAGGCCTCCGCCTCCAGATCCAAGGCCCCGGCTGTACCCATGATTCCCCGGGTAAGGCAGGAGCCTAGGAAGAGGTACAACAGATTCGACTGTTGGTGTTGTGGCAAAGTGGGTCACTTTGCCGTGGATTGTTGGTTTAATCCAAGGTATCTCGAGACTCCCTATGTTAGCAATGCGAGGCCGACCACTCGTAGGGTTAACCAACCGAGGGGGAGTATGCTAACCAAGAATTTAGGACCCAAGTTCGATTGGGTTCCTAAGGGAAATTAATTTTGTTTTGCAGGAATGTCCAAAGGCCACCAAAACGCCAATCTGGTACTTGGACAGTGGATGCTCCCGGCACATGACTGGGACAAGAAGCCTGCTGCGTGATTATACTCCAGTCGAGAATGGACCCAAAGTCATCTTTGGAGGGTCAGATCGAGGAGTCACCAGAGGTTACGATATTATTTCCAACGGTATAATCTCTATCACCGACGTGGCTTATGTTGAAGGGTTAAATCATAACCTGATCAGTGTAAGTCAGTTATGTGATAAAGGTTATGACGTTAAGTTCTGCAAGGATAAATGCCTGATAATTTCATGCGCCTCTTCTAAGACAATATTAACAGGCATTAGGAGCCGAAATATTTTCTGATTAAATTTTCTTAGTTTAGATTCATCTACCCCCGTATGCCTAGTGGCAGCTGGCAGTGCATCTCTTTGTGAACAATGGCACAAGAGATTGACACATATTAATTTCAAGACAATTAGTATGCTGTTTTCTAAAAGATTAGTAAGGGATGCTCCCGTTATCAAGTGCATCAAAGATAGCCCCTGTCCTGCTTGCCAGATGGGCAAACAGACTCGGGCTACCTTTAAGAGCATTGCAGACAAATACTCTTCCCGATGTCTTTACATTCTACATATGGACTTGTTTGGTCCAATGCAAGTTCATAGCTTGGGAGGCAAGTCATATACGCTAGTGATAGTTGATGATCATTCTCGGTTTACATGGGTGTTCTTCTTGAAATGAAAGTCAGATACGTTTGACATCTTCACTAGTTTTGTCAAGCAGGTTCAGAACGAATTTAACTGCTCAGTGGTCAAAATCAGAAGTGACCATGGAACAGAATTCGAATCTGGTGCTATGACAGAGTTTTGTGAAGAACAAGGTATCTTTCATGAGTTTTCCTCCCCGCGCACTTCTCAGCAAAATGGAGTTGCGGAGAGGAGAAATAGAACTCTCATTGAAGCCTGCACGACAATGTTGAAAGATGCTTCTATCCCAGAATAATTCTGGGCAGAGGCTGTCAATACAGCTTGTCATGTACAAAACCGAGCATTGATCAACAAGCATCATCGTAAGACGCCTTATGAGCTACTGAGAGGCAGGAAACCAACCATGTCCTACTTGAGGATCTTTGGTTGCCGATGCTATGTACTGAACAATGGGAAGTACCCGCGTACTAAATTTGGTGAAAAATGCTTCGAAGGCATATTCATGGGCTATAGTTCCCACAGTCGGGCATATAGGGTCTTCAATAAGAAAACCCTAGTGGTAGAAGAATCAATTAATGCTGTATTTGATGAAGGAAGTTTGCTTAACATCAATTCTTCCAGTGGTATTCTTGAAGATGCAGGTGCACGACTTGAACAGCTGGATCTCGATGAGACCGCTAAAGATGAAACTCCTAAGTACGTCAAAGTTTCCACCTCCACGTCATCTGGGAATGTTGAAGATCAAAATGGAACAAATCTCTTAGAAGAAGGAGAAGCCCAAGAAGTAGTCGAAGCTCCAGAAGCCAGACTTCTAGAGCTCTGGCACGTGAGGGATCATCCTAGAGATCAGATCATCGGAGATCCTCGTGTCGGTGTCAGAACTCGAAGAGGTACTATTAACGTAATTTTGCATCTTAGCTTCCTGTCACAGGTTGAGCCAAAGAAGTTCGACGAGGCGAACAAAGATGCGGCATGGATTTTGGCCATGCAAGATGAACTACATCAATTCGAACGATGCAACATTTGGACGCTGGTTCCCAGACCACACAAGCAGAATGTGATTGGCACCAAGTGAATCTTCAGAAACAAACTGGATGAACATGGTGTCATCATAAAGAACAAGGCAAGGCTGGTGGCTCAAGGTTACAGACAGGAGGAGGGGATTGACTTCGACCAGACCTTTCCACCAGTAGCAAGGCTCGAGGCAATCAGATTGTTCCTGGCGCATGCTTCACACAAAGGATTCACAGTCTATCAAATGGATGTGAAATCAGCATTCTTGAACGGAGACCTGAAAGAGGAAGTATACGTCGCTCAACCCCCAGGTTTTATCAATCCTACTTATCCCAATCATGTTTATTTTCTTAATAAAGCTTTATATGGTTTAAAACAAGCTCCACGAGCTTGGTATGAGACTTTATCTAGTTTTCTTCTTGAGAACAAGTTCTCTAGAGGTAAAATAGATAAGACATTGTTTCTCAGGGAAGTCAAAGGCAAGATTTTGCTGGTGCAAATCTATGTCGATGACATTATATTCGGCTCAACGGACAACAATCTTTGCAAAACGTTTTCTAAACTTATGCAAGGAAAGTTTGAAATGAGCAGTATGGGAGAGCTAAAGTATTTCTTGGGACTTCAAGTGAAACAGTCTGAGGATGGAATCTTCATCTCTCAGACGAAGTTCACAAATGAACTCCTCAAGAAATTCGGTATGGAGAATGCAACCTCTATGAGGACTCCAATGTGATTCACTATGTATCTGGATAAGGATGAGAAAGGTAAACCTTTCGATGAAACCAAATACAGAAGCATCATTGGATCCCTGCTCTACCGTACTGCCAGTAGACCGGATATCATGTTCTCCACATGTGTCTGTGCCAGATATCAGGTGAACACTAAGTAATCTCACTATGTCGCTCCGAAGCGAATTCTAAGATACCTTAAAGGTACTCCCAATCTTGGCTTGTGGTACCCGAGAAACAATGATGTCGAGCTAATAGGTTTTTTAGATGCTGATTTTGCAGGGAGTAGGGATGACAGGAAAAGCACCTCCGGGACGTGTCAATTCCTCGGACGAAGGCTTATTTCATGGAATAGCAAGAAACAGAATTGTGTTGCAACCTCCACAGCAGAGTCTGAGTACATCTCGGCAGGCAGCTGTTGCGCACAACTCCTATGGATCAGAAAACAGTTAGCCGACTACGACCTTCAGTTCAAGGAAGTACCTATGTACTGTGACTCCTCCAGTGCAATTGCAATTGCCAACAATCCGGTATCACACAGCAGAACGAAGCATATTGAAGTGCGCTACCACTTCATTCGGGTGCACGTGGAGAACAAGGACATCTCTCTCTGTTATGTCCCCACGGACAAGCAGATTGCAGATATATTCACAAAGCCCTTAGACGAAGCCAAGTTCAGTCTTTTCAAAACTGAATTGGGGATGCTAAACTATGAGGAATGAAGACTACATAAGCTCCAGGCTCGTGCAAGAACTGAGGGGGAGAAAGGAACTCAAGTGTGCGCACAGGTGCAACAACTGAGGGGGAGCAAGGGGTCAAATGCTACAGACCCCGATTTGCGGAAGCTGAAAAGGGGGAGATTACCCTCTCGGCTAAGGCTAAGGTGGCTCCAAAGTTTGCTCTCAAGAAACCGGTACTGGTAATGCATATATCTCTCACCTCAATTTCAAGGTTTTGATTTTCATTCCCATACGCTTTATTCACCTTAGCTTGTAGGGTTTAGGCTTATTCAAATAGGGGGAGATTGTTGGGTATTGTATCCACAACGTACCTGATTTGAAGAAGCCCCTGAACAAACTAAGGTAAATAGGCAATGTTTTTGACAAAATATTTCAAGTTGTGCTTGCAGTTATTCCACGCTAAGTGCACACCAATGTCAGGGTGCAGTAGGTCAATATAAACGGGTCTGCACGACGTAATCCCTCGTTGAGCAGATCAGTGTGTTGGCCTACGTGTACTCTCTCTATTAGAGTGCACTTACTTTCAAGTACAGGACTGTGTTTATGCAAGAGCAGACAAGGAGCAAGGATGAGTCAAAGAGCAGCTCAGAGGCGTAAGACGAAAAATCATCTAAGTAAGAATCGACGAGAATCACTAGTGATTCTCGCCGGCTAAATCAGAGTGCAATCAAGTCAAATTCGACGAGAATCACTTTGTGATTCTCGACGAATCGTCGAGAATCACGTTGTGATTCTCGCCGAATCGTCGAGAATCACCCTTGATTCTCGACGATTCGACGAGAATGACAGGTGATTCTCGCCGATATTTACTTGGGCAATTTTCGGGAAAAAGCTGGACCGGATTCTGCCGCTGGCACTATTTTGACCCGGATTTAGGGTTTCTTCTTGTGGGACCCACAACGGTCTTTAAGGTGTTTACTTGTGTATATATATACGGGTATTTTTGAACTGTAAACAAATAGAGAAAAAGACGAAAAACGAGCAGCCGACCTTGACCTAGAATCGCGAAACAGCTCCGCCGCCGTCGCCGCTCGTGCAAGACGATAGCCGGTCGTTTGATCGTGGTTTCCTCCAGATCTCCCGGCGACAGAAGCTTAGCCAAGCTTAGAGTCTCACGCGTCTAACCAGAGATCTCTTGTCTCTCGATTTGTTGATCGGGAAAACCTTCCCCGTCCGAATCGATCGAGACGACCGATCCTAGTGTGACCGTTGGTAGACCTTGCTAGCTTTGCTACGAAGTTTGGATCTCCAAAGTACAGCAGCCGCACATCGTTGTCGCCGCCGATCCCGTGAACCTAGCCGCCGCCCATCTTGCCGCCGCCGGTTCCGGGGAGATTCTCTCCAAGAGAGATCTAGGGTTGTGGACTCTTCGTGGACTTTAAAAACACGTCGTCAACGAAGAGGGACACCTTAGTCTCCAAACGTAGTTTGTATCTCTTGTACATTCTAGTTTTACTTTTGTTGTAAAGGAACGTTGGTTCCTAGTTGTAAGGGTTGGGTGCAACCCGTGTTGTGGGAGTGTTGACTCCTACGTGTGGAAGGGTTCCTTCCGATAGTGCAAGGATTGGATTTCAATCCTGTTGGAGAAGTGACCGAGTCGTCCCTTGTTGGGAGATAGTTCAAAGGGGGAAAGTGGATGTACCCAAATCGGGGAACCACTATAAATAGCTTGTGTACTCTTTTGTGCTGTGTTGTTTTATTTTCGTGTGCAGGTACAATTTAAATTTCGCAAAAACGCTGCACGTCACCTATTCCCCCCCCCCCCCATAGGTGAAGATAGTTGACACTAGGTGGACCTTCAAGTATGATGTGTACATGGATGCTTCGTATGTTGGTCTGGGTTGCGTGTTGACGCATGCTGGAAAAGTGATTGCGTATGGGTCAAGGCAACTAAAGATTCATGAGAGAAATTACCCAACGCATGACCTTGAGTTTGCAGCGGTGATTTATGTGCTAAGGTTGTGGAGGCATCTACTTTATGGTCCTCAGTGCAAGATCTTCACAGATCATAAAAGTCTAAAGTACGTGTTCAGTCAAAAGGAGTCGAATCTGCGCCAGTGGCGGTGGCTAGAGTATGTCGCCGATTATGATGTGGATATACAGTATCATCCGGGCAAGGCCAATGTGGTGGCCGACGCCCTGAGCCGGAAGACGGGGAAGATCTTTAATCTCACCGCCGATCGTTTAGTGGAAGAGTTCCTCCTAATGGATATTTCTGTGGGACGCTGTGACATGCAGAGCAGTTTGGCAGTGGCAGAACCGTCTTGGATTGCACTTACCAGGTTGCACCAGAAGGATGATCCGGATCTTCTGCACTTATACCTCGGGACTGAGAGAGGGGAGATGCCGGATTTTTCTATCGATGATGCGGGTACCTTGAAGTACTGCGACAGGTTTTGCATCCCCGCTGTTGGAGACATCAGGGGTATGATTTGCAGAGAGGCTCATGGATCCAGTGTTGCCTATCATCCAGGATCTAGAAAGATGTATCATGAATTGAAGCAGATTGCCTGGTGGTATGGGATGAAGGGTGATATAGCCCGATTTGTTGTTGAGTGCCACACTTGCAAGCGTGTGAAGGCCGATCATGGAAGGCCTGGTGGTAAGTTGACTACGTTGGAGTTCCCGACTTGGAAGAGGGAGAGTATTTCTATGGCCTTACCGAGATCTCCAAGGGGATTTGATTCAGTTTGGGTGATCGTGGTCCGATTGACGAAGTGTACGCACTTCGTACCCTATAAGATAGATTACTCGATGAAGAAGATAGTAGAGCTGTACTTGAATGAGGTCATCAGATTGCACGGTGTGCCAGTTAGAATCATTTTGGATCGACACTCCCGTTTTACATCTCGCTTCTGGAGGAGTTTGCAAAAGGGTTTGGGTACAGATTTGAGGTATTCTACAGCTTACCACCCATATACCAATGGTCAGACTGAGCGGGTGAACCAGATAGTTGAGAATATGATCAGGTGCTACATCTTGGACCACGGTGGAGTGTGGGATGATCGTTTGTGGCTCATGGAATTTGCATACAATAACAGTTACCAGGAGAGCTTGCAAATGGCTCCATTTGAAGCTTTGTATTGGAGGCATTGCAGAACGCCATTGTTTTGGACTGAGGTCGGTGAGAGGCCTGTGTTGGGTCCGGATGCGCTCGAGGAAATGGAAGTCGCAGTGAGGCTTATTCGAGAAAAGCTTCGTATAGCACAGGAGAGGTATGAGAAGAACGCCAACCGGCGTAGGTCTGACTTGGAGTTTTCTGTAGGGGACCTTGTGTTTCTTAAGGTTTCCCCGATGGTTGGTGTTAAGAGGTTTGGTAAGAACCGTAAATTGGATCCGAGGTATGTGGGCCTGTTTAAGATTGTAGAGAGGATTGGCGTGTCAGCATATAGATTGGATTTGCCAGCAAATTTCCGAGGAGTTCATAATGTATTTCATGTAAGCCAGTTACGGAAGTGTGTGCGAAGTAATGGGCAAGTCTTGGATGTTGTGCCCCAGTTGGAGCCTAATCTTTCATATGTTTAGGTACCGGTCCGCATCTTGGATACTCATGATCGGGTGCTGCGGACAAAGTCTATCCCGATGGTGAAAGTTCTATGGAAGAATCAGGATTTGGAAAGCGCGACTTGGGAGCTATAGTCGGCTATGAGGGAGGCTCACCGTCAACTGTTCCATTGATATGATTGGTACGTTTTCTTTCTAGTAGCTCTTGTTTTGTTACTTTCTTTCTATAGTAGAAGTTGTGTACGTAAAGTTTCGGGACGAAACTTTCTTTTAGGGGAAGTGACTGTAACGCCCCAGATTTTTCTACGATTATTTAATTCTCGTTTGGCGTTACGTTGACGCGTTTCCGGCATGTGCCGTTTGTTAGAGCGGGGTCTAGCTATTTAGGTTCCTTGTGTGGTTGTTGGTAGCCTTTTTGGCAAGATTCCCTAGTAAGCCGGGTCTGTTTTGGTGACCGGTGAGGCCTCTGGGGGATGCTTGTGTTTTGGCTTCGGGTAGTGATAACCCGAGTTTTGTTCGTCGAAAGTTGATTTCGACTTCGTCGTTGCGTTCATAGCTTGGGTATTTAGCAACAGTGCAAATTTCGTCGAATTCCGAGGATGTTCGGGTTTCGCATCGTTTTGTATTTTATTTATATTAATGCGATATTATATATTATATGTGGATATTTTGTTTAGATAATAACAGTTATGGTGAATAGGTGGCTGGCAGCGTTTGGATTGGCTAAGAATAGAAAATATTTGGGATTTAGCCGGTATCTATATATAGCCTTTTTTAGAAAAGCCACTGTGGATGTTCTTTGTCTTTTCGGAATACAACCGCCGTCCCTGTGCAAGAGAGGAAAACCGGCAGGCTGCCCTTGCCTTCCACTGCTGATTCCCGGAGTTTTAGCGAGCGGAATTCGATTTCGAAGTCGGATTTGGATTGCTCTCGCCTAGACCTTCATTACTACGGTAAGAGATTCATTTTTCGTGGAGTTTCTAGGGGTCTTAGAATTTTTGATTTGATCCTTTTCCGCCATTAAAACTCTAAAATCCTGGTTTAGGTGCTGTTGCGGCTGGAGCCGAGAGAGAGAGGAAGGGCTGTGCAAGATAAATCGCTGGAAATTGAGGCAAGTGGTACCCTTGCCCTAGCCAAGTAGAATTTATTCACCTAGTTTCCTGTTGTTGTTGACTTAACCCTTCCAGATTTAATCAATGTCTAGTTTTTTTAAGCCTGAAACCTCCTTGTTTAAGTCTACAAAATTTTTACCTTCTTGTACAGATATCAGATTTTTGCTTCCTGTTCGAGATAGTTTAAGTTCCTGTTCTTAAAACCTAGGAATGCTAATTAGTCTTGTGGATTTCTCTTTTGCTGCAAATTTTTAAGCCTACGGTCAGTTTGTTGTATTGTTATAATGCTCAGTATTTCATGGGTAGGCTCGGTTTGGGTGTAAATTTGACTTGACAGTTGTGGTAGCAGTAACAGAAATTCTTTTCCTTTCCATAGTCTTGAGGATTAGAGTGATTCTGGGCTTGTAGTAGTGGTCTGGAGAGTTGAGGAGGGTATGATGAAATCGTCGATCTGAGTTTGACGCAAATCGTCGAACAGAGATCAACGATCTCCGGTTGCCTGAGTTCGACGAGGATCGGCGAACTGAGTTCGACGATTTCCTGTGTCCTGTGTTCGACGAAAATCGTCGAACTGAGTTCGATGATTGCCTGTGAACTGGGTTCGACGATTTCCTGTGGCTTGAGATCGACGATGTCCTGTGGATTGAGATCGACGATTTCCTGTGGCTTGAGATAGACGATTTCCTGTGATCTGAGTTCGACGTTTATTTTTTTTTGCCTTAACCGAACTTTTCTTTCATTTTCTTTTCTTCCCGAGTGATTACCACCTAGGTGGGGATGTCTTGTCGTCCATTCGTTTCTTCCTTTATTTTTTTTGAAGGTCGAATCGTGGGTTATGGCAGGTAGTGGTGTTTTGACACTCTAAAGGAGTGGGATGGTTTTGTGTGCGAGCCATGGCCGCCACCTTTTAATCCCAGGTAAGGGCTGGGTATTGCCGTGGCTGCCACCTTTTAATCCGAATTACGGGCTGGGTATGTGGTGGCCTTGTGCTGATACAGTGAATTTTAAGTTGGAACTATTTTTTTGGGGGCACTATTTTTGGTCACCAACTCAGGTCCATGTTGTTTACTATTGTCATTAACTCACAAGTTAGGATTATTAGGTGTTTTTTCCTTGTAGAATGCAGCTTATTGTGGCAAGTTCTCTCTTCTTTTGCCTTGTAGCCTCTGCAGGATTTGAGCAGGGCTTGATGTTGTTTCCTTGTACTTGGTGTACTTCGGCTTACTTTGGACAACATTTGCTTTTACTGTCATGTTTACTTACTCTCTTTCATTCCATTTTGACATTATACTCTAATTCAGATTTTTCTTGTTTTACTTACTGAGGTATTATTTTCTTCTCTGAATGCCTCAGATTCTGATTAGTAGCCGAGTAGGCGGCTAGTTTTGCTGTGCTGTTGCTGGTGATCTCTTGTACTGTAAAGATCAGTTTCTTGGTCTTGTGAGGTAGTTTTCTGTTTTTCTTACAGACATACATGCTCGCCAGTAGGTTCGTGTCAGGTTGTTGACGCCCGCTGGTGGTTTTTGCTTATGATACTAGATATGTTTCTTTTACTGCTACCTTTCTGGAGATAGTCTATTTGCTCTTGGGAGGATTTATGCTAGGTTGCTAGTTATTTTTAAACCTAAAAGCACTATAATAAGAATATCCCATGATCAGCATGTTTATAAAACTCATACACTACTTTCCAAGTAACGTAAAAAGATCATTTTCCTACTTATAATATAAAATAAATCTAGAGTCTTGCATAGTATAAGTGGACCTCGGGGGACGCTTATGCACTCTCATAGAATGTCAAATATAAATAAAGTATTTTCCGCTGCGTATATGTATAGTTTTTAAACTGTGGACTAGGTGATCCACTGAGCCGAGGGATACATCCTTTAAGATATAGCTGATTTTTCTAATCATTAAACTTATGAAATTTCATAGTCTAGTTAGATGGTATTTGCCTGAGCGTCGACAGTTATTCCTTGCTTGACGTGGCATCACGACACGTGTTTTCTCATACTCTGATACTTCTTAATTTCGGAGAAAATGTGGGTTGTGACAACAATGAACCTTTTTTGCATTGGCAACTCAAACTTCATTCTCCTCCTAGATCATTGCCTTCATCCTTGATCATGGCCAGTTACCACTCCCATAGTGATTGTACCACTTGTATCGTTCCTCTTGGCCTCAGCTTTCTGATCAGGAGATTTTTTATTCTTTTCTCCCCCTAGTTGATTTCAAATGATACTAATGGTGCAGGTGTCAACTTCTCTTCTCTTGAGGCTGAATTTTTCTCAAGCAGCTGCCGGTCTTTAAAACTACTTGATACCATCCTCTTATTTTAATACCAAGTCTTTCTTTACACTATTGTTCCCATGAAATGTGTTGACTTATATCAATAATAGCTGGATCAAACTAGTTGTTCTTGTGAACTAGCTCAGTCATAGCAGTTGTAAACATCTGAATAGTCTCTCTCTCATACTTAGCAATGTCTATGGGCGCAAGCTGAACCTCAACAGTAATGCTGATCAATTTTGTGTTGGGGGATATTTGGGTAAGATTCAAGCATGTCCAGCGACCTTGACTAAACATGCCCCCCCCATCAGCATTTGCACAGATCCAGTCCTTATGACTGTTAGTCATCATTTCAGTTGATGATATCACTTGACGGCTTGACCCTTGTGTATAGTGAGTTTGATCAGCTGAGCACAGTGTGCATCTTCCTTGTTGCTCACAGAGGAGCTACTCCTAGTGATTTTCCTCAGCGATGAGTACACCCTACTTGTTCTTCTCCTAGTTTGCTGGTGTGGCAGCAAAGGTTAGTCCAATTAGACAGTCCTGTTGGCTGGATCTGGCTGGTCTTTATCTAAGACTTGTGCACTTTATCCACCTTTAGGAATGCACACAACATCCTTATCCTTGGGGAATTAAACATAGGAAAACTTCCTTGTTACAGTCCAAGTTATGGAACATCTTCTGTCCAAGTACTACGTGGGGGATGGGAACTTAGACTAACCTGGAAAATAGAGTTATATTAGCTTAGTACCCCAATAGCTATTGGGTCCTAGTTTTTGATTATACTGAAATCTAACTTTCCTTACAGCAGAATTTCTCACATGTAGGCTAACTCTTGCTCTAGACACGAAAGGATTATGCCAGAAATCTAGGGCAAAATGCCTCACCTTACCATAACACCTGTTGGAACACCCTATTACTAATTTGGGTCAGGATCACTATGTCTTTAGGAAACCTGTTTTTGACCTCATTGTATAGATCTAAAGGTCAATTAGAATTGAGTCTAAGGGTTAGTAGTTAGGTTTGGAAGCTGCCCTCAAGACCAAGGTTTTTCAGTTTGAAGACTAAGTCATTTCGTCGAGCTCAGTACGACGAATCGTCGAACTCCAATCGACGATCGTTGAGCTCACTTCGACGGATCGTCAAACTCCATTCGACGATCGCTGAGCTCAACTTCAACAAATCGTCGAACTCCATTCGATGATCTTCGAGCTCAGTTCGACGATCTTGACTCTAGTATTGATTCTCTATCTCTGAGCTCAGTTCGACGATAGTTGAGCTCAGATCGACGATCTCTGTTGCTGTCTAAGTCCAAATCCCTGAGCTCAGTTCGACGATAGTGGAGCTCAGTTCGACGTTTTTCTGAAGAGTTAAATGTTTTTCAAGATTCAAATTCAAAAAGTTAAGGAGTTATTCTCAGCAATTAATTCAGAAGATCTTGTAGCCGTTTTCATTAATTCTGGAGCAAGTTTCAAGGAATTATCAAGGAATGTTTCTTTGGACTTACCCCAGAAGACAATTGCAATTAAGGATGTAATTAATGACAGGCTAACGGCTATTCTTGACAGAGGATCATTTTCTATTCAGAACAAAAGGAATAAAAGACAAGATTTTTGAATCTCTCACAAGGACAAGAAGAGAGTGCACAACAAGAAGAAAAAAAAAGATTCTCTGCTACAACTCTTCTCTGGAACAATATCTTTCTCAACAACAATCAATCAAGAGAAAAAAGAAAAAGAGCTGTAGACATTCTCTGTCTCAAAAAGAATTCAAGAACACTATCACCAAAAGGAGATCAACAAATCTGAAATCTTCAGATCTATTTTGATTCAAGTGTTCAAGGCCATCATCATTCAAGACTCCAGACACCTCACATTTCAGCTGTTGCTGAAATCATCAATTGCTGGAGATCAACTTTCTGAAGGCCTATCACCCTACTGCAAAGCTTCATTTCCTGAACAACTACAGATCTCAGGGGGAGCTTTGACAACATCACTGAATCCACATAGTCTTCTCAGCTGTTTTGAGAAAGAGAAGACTTCCATCACTCTCTCTTCCCCGCCTCTGTAAAGGGTTTTTCAAACTCACTTCAAAAGTTTGTGTGTGGTTTTTGAGCACCTTATCAAAAGCTCATTGGTGGCAAGACACCTGATCAAAAAATCTGGTTTGGTTTTTGAGCACCTTATCAAAAGCTCATTGGTGCCCAGGACACCTGATCAACTCATCCTGCAGTGGATTCCTACCTAGGGTGGTAGAAGAGTGGATGTACCCAAGTTTAGGGGAACCACTATAGCTCCTTGTGTCTTCTGGTTGCTTGTCTTTTTTTTGTTTCTGGCTGTAATCTGTGATTAGTTTCTTTTGTAGATTGTGATTAGATAGTTTTCTATGTTTAGATTTACTATTTGCTTCCCTGTTCACTCAGATTACAACAACTGTTGTAAAAAGTTTTTAAGCACCATACTCTATTCACCCTCCCTTTAGAGTATATCAGATTTATCTTGCACTTTCAATTGGTATCAGAGGGAGGTTGGTTAAAAATACCACATCTTCCAGGTTGGTTAAAAATACCACATCTTCCAGGTTGGTTAAATATACCACATCTCAGTGGTTGCACAGGCTAACACCTGAACCCCAAGATCCCTAGTTAGATCTGCTTGTTTTGATTTTGTTATTAGATTATTTCTTCATAAATCATGGCCCAAAACAAAGATTATGCTAGCATCAGACCTCCAGTGTGCAATCTATCTAAGTTTGCACTTTGGAAAGCAAGGATTAGACTATACATGAATTCTATTGACGAGGACATTTTTAATTCTGTTTTGACAGTTTGTCCAAGTCTTTCAGAGAACACAAGTACAAATGTTGTTCCACCTCCATCAGGAACAGATGCTGATATCAAGAAGTGGAAGGTAGCAGATGCAAAGACTATGAACATCTTAGCCCAGACTATGTCTGATGACATTTTTCAAAAGGTGGCTGAATGTAATTCAGCAAAGGAAATCTGGGATAAGCTCACTGAAATAGTCTCAAGATCAGCTGATGAAAGAAAGGACAGGAGATCCCACCTCATATCCCAATATGAGAACTTCAAGAAGGGAGAAGCTGAGTCAGTTAGAGATATGTATAATAGACTCAGTCTGATAGTCAATGAACTCAAGACTTTGGATAAAGAGATCTCACTGACTGAACTAAATGATAAAATCCTAATGTGCTTCCCAAGAACTTGGGATTCAAGGATCTGGCCAATCAAGGATGCCAGAAGTCTGAATGAGAATACCATAGAAGCTCTCTTGGGCAAGCTCAAATCTTATGAGCTGCTTATCAAGAATAGAGAAGAAGAGCAGAAGGTTGCCTCACCAGCCACAAGAAAAGAAAAGACAATAGCTTTCAAAGCAATTGAAGATCAGCCTGAAGACAAAGTCACAGGCAATGATGAGCTACTTAGTCCATTGGCCAAAAGATTTTACAAGATGGCCAGGAAGGACTTCAGAAAGAGATCATACAAAGAGCATGACAAGCCAAGGTATGATAGATCAAATAATAAAGAAATTGTTTGCTTTGGGTGCAGGAAACCAGGGCATATTGTACCTGACTGTCCAGAGAACAAAAACAAGGACAGAAAGGATAAGAAAGAAAGAAGAAGAGATAAGGACTTCAAGAAGAATGGCAATGGCAAACCCTCCTCCAGCAAGAACAAACACACAAGGAAGGGGTTTGTTGCTGAATCCTGGAGTGAAACTGAAGAAGAATCAGAAGCTTCATCCAGCTCCAGTGATGATGAAGATGATGCTGAAGAGAAGGAGTTCTGCATGATGGCAATCAATGCCTCTCAACACAATTCAGATGCAGAAGAGTCAGAGTCAGACTCAGAGACTCAACTTGAAGAGGACCAGGTAATTAGTTCTTTTGATTTCAATTCTGAGGACTTTAAGTCTGAGTTTAAAGCATTATGTTTAGACTTACTAAAATCTGAGAAGGAAATTATTTCTCTCAGAAATCAATTATCTGAACATAGTATCTTAAAGTCAGAAAACCTCAAACTCTCTGAGGAGTTGGAGTGCTGTAGGGAGCAGATAGCTTCACTGAAAGGTGAGCTATCAGAGGCCAAGAAGCTTGAAGAATCCCTTAATGGGAGAAGTATCAAGCTGATGGACATCACAAGCACAATGAACTCCAGATTCAACAGTACACTGGGCTTGAGTGCTTCATCCAGCCAACCTATAGTTCTAACAACCCCAATTAAGTTTATTTCTGATAAAGGGAAGGGAGTTGTAGAGGTAGCTAGGAAAAATTCTGATCTGCCTAAGAAAACCAAGTTCCAGCAGAAATCGTCGAACGGAGCTCGACGATCGCCGAACGCAGATCGACGATCTCAGGCAAAATCCTCGAACTCAGGTCGACGATCTCTAATTCTTGAACTCTGCCACAGTCGACCGTCGAACGGAGCACGATGATCTGACCCAAGATCGTCGAACGCAGCTCCACGATCGTCGAACAGAGATCAGAGTTCTGGAAATTCTTTCAAGGGCAAATCAAAATTCAATCCTAGGGGTCCTTCATCCCAAAGCTTTAACCCTTATACTGAATGGATTATACCTCCGAGGAGATATCATCCTGAAGGCTATAATTGTCAACCTGGAATGTCTTTTATTTCTGAATTTAAAGGTTATCAACCTAGGCCCACGGTAAACTGGGTCAAACCAAGTGAATTATTTTATGTGCAGGTGAAGACCTATCCAACATCAAACCAACAATGGTATTTGGATAGTGGGTGCTCAAAGCACATGACAGGAAACAAGGACAACCTCAGATCCTTTAAAGTCAAGCTTGGACCCAAAGTCATATTTGGTGATTCAAACTTTGGACAAACTAAAGGATATGATGCAGTCCAAATTGGGATAGTGACATTCAAGAAGGTAGCCTATGTGGAAGGACTGAAGCACAATTTGATCAGCATCAGTCAGCTATGTGATGAAGGCTACCAGGTGACTTTCAGCAAAGCCTTATGCAAGATCAAGTCAGAGGACAACACAACTGTGTTGGCAGGTAAAAGGAAAGGTAACATCTAATTAGTAGATTTTTCTTTCAACAGAATGTAGACATTTGCCTGTTTAATTCTATTTGTAGACCTAATGTTTTATGGCATAAGAGATTAGGACATTTAAACCTTAGAACCATTGCTAGGCTATCCAAGGACAACCTTGTTAGAGGAGTCACCTTCTGGCCCCAACAAGAAGGAAGGACTCTGCAGGGCTTGTCAATTAGGCAAGCAAACTAAAAACAGTTTCAAGTCACTTAATAAGAGTGATTCACCTAGGATTTTTTATCTGTTACACATGGATCTTTTTGGACCCATTACAGTACAAAGCTTAGGAGGGAAATCTTACACTTTAGTAGTTGTAGATGACTTCTCTAGATTCACATGGGTGTTCTTTCTGAGGAAGAACTCTGATAACTTTAAGTGTTTGACAGATTTTCTCAAATGTATACAGATTGAGTTCAATACTCACATTGCCCTGATCAGAAGTGATCATGGGACAGATTTTGATTCTCTTCTTATGCAAGAGTTCTGTCAGAGTGAAAGGATCAGGCATACTTTCTCAGCTCCTAGAACTCCTCAACAAAATGGGGTAGCTGAAAGGAAAAATAAAACCCTTATTGAATCTGCCACTACATTGTTGTCAGATGCTCACCTTCCTCTATCTTTTTGGGCAGAGGCAGTGAACACCTCCAACTATGTGCTGAACAGAAGTTTAATACATAAACTAAAGGGCAAGACTCCCTATGAATTACTCAAAGGGAAGAAACCTAAAGTTGATTATTTTAGAATTTTTTGTTGTATTTGTTATATTCATAATAATGACAAGAGATATTTAGCAAAATTTCAAGCTAAAGCTGATGAAGGAGTGTTTTTGGGATACTCCATGATCAGTAAGGCTTATAGGGTATATAATAAATCATCTTGATGAATCTAACATGTCTTTCAAGGAGAAGAATACTTCTACCATAGAACCTTTGTAGGTACATTCTCTTGCTGAAGATTTGAACAGGTTACAGATTACTCAATAAGAGGAAAGCAGTGAAGACGAAGAAAGCATTCAACATATTGAAGAGAAACAACTTGAATAGCCAGTTGTTGTACCATAAGAGGAAACAACAACACAGGTTGGTGAACAATCAACACCCCCTGTTGATTTAGTAACATCAAGAGACCATCCAATTTCCCAAGTAATTGGAGACATCTCAGCTGGTGTGTAAACCAGAAATCAGGTCAACCAAAACCTGTTGCACACTTGCTTCCTATCTCAAATTGAATCTCAATCCATTCAAGATGTAGAGCAAGATCCACACTGGATCATTGCAATGCAAGAAGAGTTGAATCAATTTGAAACGAACAAAGTTTGGGAACTAGTACCAAAGCCTAAGGATCACTCCATTGTTGGAACAAAATGGGTGTTCAGAAACAAATTGGATAATCAAGGAGTAATTGTAAGGAACAAGGCAAGGCTAGTTGCTCAAGGATACTCTCACGAAGAAGGCATATATTATGACCAGACTTTTGCACCAGTTGCATGATTGGAAGCCATCAGAATCTTTTTAGCTTATGCAGCACACAAAGGTTTCAAGGTATATTAGATGGATGTAAAGAGTGCATTTCTAAATGGAGATATCAAAGAAGAAGTCTATGTCAGACAACCTCCGGGTTTTATCTCTCCAACCCATCCTGATTATGTTTTTAAATTGAACAAAGCATTATATGGTCTCAAGCAAGCTCCTAGAACATGGTATGAGACCCTAGCATGATTCCTTCTGGAAAATGAATTTATAAGGGGTAGAGTAGACCAAACTCTTTTCATTAGAACACATAAGTCTCATACCCTACTAGTACAGATCTATGTAGATGATATTATCTTTGGTTCTACTGATTCAAATTTGTGCAGAAGGTTCTCCAACCTAATGCATTCTAAATTTGAAATGAGTAGCATGGGTGAGCTATCCTTCTTTCTAGTATTGCAAGTCAAAAAACATGCTGAAGACATCTTTATTTCTCAAACCAAGTATGCAAATGAATTGGTTAAGAAATTTGGTATGTATGAAGCATCTTGCATGAAAACACCCATGCCTACTAATGCTGTATTGGATGCTGATGAACATGGGAAACCTGTTGATCAGACAACATATAGAGCAATGATTGGCTATTTACTATACATTACAGCTAGTAGACCAGACATAATGTTTGCTACATGCATATGTGCTAGATTCTATGTGAGCCCTAGAGAGTCACACCTAACATTAGTAAAAAGGATTCTCAGGTATGTAAAAAGTTGTCCGAATCTAGGTCTCTGGTATCCAAAAGATTCAGCATTTGACTTAACTGGATTTTCTGATGCTGATTATGCTGGATGCAGAATTGATAGGAAAAGCACCAGTGGAACTTGTCAGTTTCTTGGTGACAGACTTGTCTCTTGGTTTTGCAAGAAACAAACTTCTGTGTCAACTTCAACTGCTGAAGCTGAATATATGGCTACAGGTAGTTGTTGTTCACAAATATTGTGGATTCAAAACCAACTCCTACACTATGGCTACAACTTATAGAAGTCTAAAATCTTCTGTGATAATACCAGTGCTATTTCAATAGCTCAAAATCCAGTCCTCTATAGTAGGACAAAACACATAGAAATTAGGCATCACTTTTTAAGGGATAATGTTGAGAAGAATAAAATTGAACTTCAATATAACCCAACTGATTTACAAAGGGGAGATATTTTCACCAAACCCTTGGATGAAAAGAAACACACCTTCTTGCTAAATCAGTTAGGAATGTTAGATGGAGGAAGTCTAAAATAAGTTCCAAGATTTTAAAACTTTAAAAATTGACCAGGACTAGGCAAACATCTTGATTTTTCCAATGTCTAGAGTGTATTTCTGGTCTCTGAACTGCGCTCGACGATTTTCCCCCAGATCGTCGACCGGAGATCGACGCTTTCGGAAATTGTCGACCTGAGTTCAGTGCTTCTCAGATAGTGTTCAACTATCTCTCCAGGTCAACGATCATCGAACGACACTCGACGATTTTGTTCTCTGAACTATCGCAGAACCGAGCTCGACGCTCTCCAATATCGTCTAATGGAGATCGACAATATTGAAGACCTTTCAGATTTCTTTAGAAGCCCCGATCGTCGAACTGAGTTCAACGATCTTTCCTTTTCTGCGTCGAACCCAAATATAAAATTCATTTATCGGTCGTCGTTCTCTCTTTGCGCCTTCGTTCTCTCTGTAAATTTGCTCTTTCCCTCCAAACATCTCTACACTTGGTCGTTTGTTTGTTGATTTTTGCAGGTAACAATAGCCTTCTCAGTTGCCGTTCTAGCCACAATGAAGTTTGATGCCGGATTCGTTATTGACATGGAGTCTTTCAGCACCAGTGATCAGGTTTTTCAGGACATTCTCGAACTGTTCAAGGAGCAAAAGTTAGCTACCATCATGTCCACAAGAATCAAACTGCCTGCAGATGAGATCAAGGAGTGGGTCTATACTGCCCACAACCAAGACCAAAATACAGTGGTTGGTTCAATTTCTGGAACTCAGGTACCTCTGACACCTACCATTCTGACAGAGGTTTTCAATTAAATTCTAGAAGAGATTCTGCTGAGTTATCTGGAGAAGAATTTTCTGATTTACTTGCTAGAATGGGTCATTCTGATGCAAACCCTAGCAAGCTACTGAAAAAGAACTTAGCTGTTGAATACAGGTTTTTGTTTGATGTAGTGGGAAAGGTTGTATTGGCCAAGCATTCAGCACATGATACCATCTCCAAGTATCAGCTGTGCTTGATGGGAGCCTTAGTGGATAAGAAACAGTTAAACTGGGGAGAGATCTTCTTTGATCTGATTAAGAAGAAAATAAATAAGAATTTTGTGAATTTTGGAAGGATTCTAGGGCTGTTTCTCCAAAACAGATGCCCTACTCTGCTAGTCTCATATGGGATGCACATCAATGCCTCTAAGAGGCTGTCTTGTGCTCTCTTTGGCAAATGGGACAGACAGATAGTGAAGCCCAGCAAGCCCTCTGCAAGCACCACTTCAGGCACAAGGACTGTAACAGTCTCTTCCCCTCAAGTCTATGCCCCTGTAGATGACTTGCCTGCTGCTTCTTCTCCTCCTCCAACTCTTATTTCATCTCCACCAGTAACCTCCACCATTCAAAATTCATCCACCATCATTATTTCCAGCCCATCTCCAACATCAATTCCATCTCCAATCCCAACTCTTCCAATAACAAAAGAAATCTTCCACCCATTATATCACTACCCTCAACCAGATATTGACACATCATCCCACATTCCATCTTTCACACTTCTAGATGATTCCTTTATGGATGATTCACCTTCATCCCCTCCCGATCTACCCTCCTCATCCACATCATATCAACAGCTTCTACAAGATATCATTGATCAACCCTCCTTCACACCTTCTATCTCCATACCACTTTCTTCCATTTCCACAATCCCCACACCTCAACCTTCACTTCTACCATACTCTAGCTCTCCTCCAACATCTCCAGTTGCTCCTCCATCCTTCTCTACCTCTGCTCAAATCCTTACTGAGCATGTAGATATTCCAGCCTTAGCTGACAACCTATGTGAGCTGATAGCTCCCAGGCTGTCACTTCTGTCGGAGACCTCCTTGGATCCACGATTCAAGTCAGTTGCAGACTTATCTGCCAGGCTCTCCTCCATTTTTCCTCCTCAGGCAATCCCTTCATTTGGGTGCCTTGATCCAGCTCTCTCTGAATCTAGGCAGGGGGAGACGCCTCATGAAGATGTTAGTTTGCCTGCTGCTGCCATTTCTTTAGTCCCTGCTGCTGCTATCTCTTCAACTCAAGCTCCAGTTTCAACTCCACATGTTGCAGTCTTCTCAGTGGACCTCAGGTCCTTATTATCAGTTTTTGATTCAATATACTTCAGCTGTCTTCTAGTGAGTAATGCAGTCCAGCCCTCTGAAGATCTCTCCAAGGCCATTGTGCCCTTCTCAAGCTGTGACACTAGTGTTATCCATTCATTTGTAAATTCAGTTTATGCTGCTGCAAATATTGTTGTTTCTGTTTGTTCTGATGTTTCGGTTTCTGAGGATATGCAGACAGAGGCACTTGATTTTGAGTCTACTGTTATTGCTGATGTTATTACTGCTGTTATTGCTGATGCTGAAACTACTGAAAGTAGTGTTTCTAAAACAGTTCTCTCTGAATCTGTTGCTGCCCCAGTTGCTTTTGTTACTACTGCTGCTATATCTTCTAAGAGTGTTGCTCCTGAAACTTCTATTTCTGCTGTTACTACTGCTGCTGCTACAACTGTTGTCACCACTATTTCATCTGCTCCAACCCAACTTCAAAAAGATTATCTGAAAAGGATTGATGCTTTATATGATGAGCAAAGCTCTGAAAGTGATGAATATAGGACTGATTCTGATGATTCCTCAGCCACTATAGCCAGGAAAAGAAAGGCAAGGAGCAAGGCTATGAAAAGAGTTCCCCTAGCCAAAGTCAAAGATACAAATGACATACCTTATTACATTCTTCCTGACTGCCCCATTACTGAACAATGGATGCAATATTCCAAGAATCAATTGAAAGCTATGAAGAAGAAAAGAAAATATGAAAAAGGAACTTCTCAGTTTCATCATCCTCATCCTCCTCCACCACCTCCTCCTGATGTAGGTGCAGGTGGTAGCTCTGCTATTCATCCTTCTGCTAGAAGCCAAACCCCCTATCAGCCTCATGGAAGATCTCAATATAGGGGAAGCCAATCTAGAGGTTCTCAATCTTGGAGAGGAAATTATAGAGGAAATCAAAGGGAATTCCAAGTCTACTCAAAGGGCTATTCAAGGCAACATCCATACTCAAGGGAAGGACAAGCTTCATCTGACAGTACTTCAGGTCCTTTTTCCTACAAGTTGAAAGAAGTAGTCTCATTCAGAGCTCCTCCAGATAATCCTTCCAACAGATATGAGCCTCCAGTGCCCTTTGAGGATCCATAGAATAATCCTACTGCATGGACTGCCAGAATGAAAGAATTAGCTGCCTTGGATCAGATCAAGAAAGCCAGAGAGCAAGGCAAGGACACCTCCAGCATTACTACATTGTTAGAGCAAAGAAAGAAGGAACTTGAAAGATATGCCTCCAGCAAATTTTTTGATTCTGAAAGATACATGGAGCTGCACCCTGAAGCTGTGGTACCAAGGCCTAAACAATAAACATCTCTAGGTGCAACTGATGACAGAAGATCCAAAAAGGAAGCTCTTAACCCCAATAGAGAAATTAAACTTATAAAGAGCAAGGAGAAGGAATAATTCTGTAAGGTGATAATTATTCTGATTTCTGATTTCTGTCTAAGATATTATATCTGTGATTCTGCAATGTTGTTGTATGTTATATTGTTGCTTTGTATGATGTTTTTAATTTCTCCAATTTCTATAAATAGTAATCCTAACCCAAATAGGGGGAGATTGTTGGAACACCCTATTACTAATTTGGGTCAAGATCACTATGTCTTTAGGAAACCTGTTTTTGACCTCATTGTATAGATCTAAAGGTCAATTAGAATTGAGTCTAAGGGTTAGTAGTTAGGTTTGGAAGCTTCCCTCAAGACCAAGGTTTTTAAGTTTGAAGACTAAGTCATTTCGACGAGCTCAGTATGACAAATCGTCAAACTCCAATCGACGATCGTTGAGCTCACTTCGACGGATCGTCGAACTCCATTTGACGATCGCTGAGCTCAACTTCAACAAATCATCGAACTCCATTCGACGATCTTCGAGCTCAGTTCGACGATCTTGACTCCAGTATTGATTCTCTATCTCTGAGCTCAGTTCGACGATAGTTGAGCTCAGATCGACGATCTCTGTTGCTGTCTAAGTCCAAATCGCTGAGCTCAGTTCGACGATAGTGGAGCTCAGTTCGACATTTTTCTGAAGAGTTAAATGTTTTTCAAGATTCAAATTCAAACAGTTAAGGAGTTATTCTCAGCAATTAATTCAGAAGATCTTGTAGCCGTTTTCATTTTTTTTGGAGCAAGTTTCAAGGAATTATCAAGGAATGTTTCTTTGGACTTTCCCCCAGAAGACAATTGCAATTAAGGATGTAATTAATGACAGGCTAACGGCTATTCTTGATAGAGGATCATTTTCTATTCAGAACAAAAGGAATAAAAGACAAGATTTTTGAATCTCTCACAAGGACAAGAAGAGAGTGCAAAATAAGAAAAAAAAAAGATTCTCTGCTACAACTCTTCTCTGGAACAACATCTTTCTCAACAACAATCACTCAAGAGAAAAAGAAAAAGAGCTGTAGACATTCCCTGTCTCAAAAAGAATTCAAGAACACCATCACCAAAAGGAGATCAACAAATCTGAAATCTTCAGATCTCTTTTGATTCAAGTGTTCAAGGCCATCATCATTCAAGACTCCAGACACCTCACATTTCAACTGTTGCTGAAATCATCAATTGCTGGAGATCAACTTTCTGAAGGCCTATCACCCTACTGCAAAGCTTCATTTCCTGAACAACTACAGATCTCAGGGGGAGCTTTGATAACATCACTGAATCCATACAGTCTTCTCAGCTGTTTTGAGAAAGAGAAGACTTCCATCACTCTCTCTTCCCCACCTCTGTAAAGGGTTTTTCAAACTCCCTTCAAAAGTTTGTGTGTGGTTTTTGAGCACCTTATCAAAAGCTCATTGGTGGCAAGACACCTGATCAAAAAATCTTATTTGGTTTTTGAGCACCTTATCAAAAACTCATTGGTGCCCAGGACACCTGATCAACTCATCCTGCAGTGGATTCCTACCTAGGGTGGTAGAAGAGTGGATGTACCCAAGTTTAGGGGAACCACTACAGCTCCTTGTGTCTTCTGGTTGCTTGTCTTTATTTTTGTTTCTGGCTGTGATCTGTGATTAGTTTCTTTTGTAGATTGTGATTAGATAGTTTTCTGTGTTTAGATTTACTATTTGCTTCCCTGTTCACTCAGATTACAACAACTGTTGTAAAAAGTTTTTAAGCACCATACTCTATTCACCCCCTTTAGAGTATATCAGATCTACCTTGCACTTTCAACACCAACACTCTTGGATATTATATCTTCTTTTCTGAGCAGGTCTTGCAGTGTGGTTAACTGCTGTCTGAGCAGAAGGAAGAGGAGCAGCAGCTCTCTTCAGGTTCCTTTCAGTAAGGATCTGACTGAAGGTTGTCTTCCAGCAGACATCCTTTGCTTGCACTGAATGTTATTTACAGCTGTCTTCTTTGTAGAAGGCAAGCTGTTTAAATCATCAGAACTAGCCAAGTTAGGCTTACTGGTAGATTGAACCTTGGTCTGAGTCCTTGCTGGAATGGCTTGAGTGAAAGCCACTGCCTTTCCCTTGTGAGTTGGGGATGAGGCACCAAATATAAATGGTCCAGCATGGGAAACTTGTACTTTTTCATGGGGAGCCTTAAATGCACTCATTCCCTTACCCTTTCTTCTTCCATTGGAAGATACTCTTACAAGAATAATTCTCATTCTAGTAGTGACCATGCATACAGCCTTGGTCATACATATGAGATGGGAGGATTACCTTGTGAAAGGTTGACTGTGGCACAACAAGAGCTTGGCCTCTCCTATGGGATTGGGTAACTTTTGAAATCCACTCAGATTCATATTTTCTCTTGATAACATCTATCTTAGAGAAATTGGCCACTATCCTCTTCTCCCTTTCAAGTTTCTCTTATAGAACCTTGATCATAGAGTCCTTATATTTGATGGACTGATGGGCCGTGAACAGACTCTTATGTGGGTGGTTGGTTCGATGAGTCGTACGTCGCGGGCTTGCTAAAGGAGGCAAGTGCACCTATCGCAAGTAGTACTCGATATTCGGGGGAATACCGACGTCATATTGTTCTCGGGGTCGGGTTGATTATTCTTACTCCTCCAGGACGACTATTATTTTATTGAAAGTAAGATGGAGATTTAATTAACTAAAGACGAAATAAATAAAAGAGCGAAAAACAATTTAGAAAAATTCGAGGAAGGGTTAACGCTCGGCACCGAATCGGATTAAGACGAAAATAGCTTTTAATAATTATTGAACATAGTTTTCAAATTAATAAAAGGCAACTTGGCCGTGGAGGTTCCACAGATATGAGCACACTTATCTCTAGGAATATTGCTCTCCTGAATGCTAAGACTATTCGACCAAACATTAGTTCGACGAAGGATTCCTCTTAACGCTGGTTTTATGCTAAGAACCCCGCTATTGGGTGGGGAACCCAATCAGGAAGAATTATGCTTGTCCTCTCTCGAGGGTATGCACACAACTCTCTTTACCCAAGGGTGATCTGTCCATACGCACGGCCTCTCGGCTAGCTAGCGTATGGATAACGGAAATAGGGCCCACACATCTATTTGTGGTCCTACACGTCGTTAACCCGGAGTAAACCTTAAGTCCTAAAATTAAAGTGAAAATAAAGAACTTTAATTATTTCGAATCATTTAAAATATCCCAATGCTCTTCGACGCCGAGGCTAATAACGATTAGCCACACATCGGTATGGGGACGGCTTTATAATTTGTTGAGGTGCGAGTTCGTAATTAAGCACTAAAGGGTTATAAGAAAAAGACATGAAAATAACAAACATTTATAAAATTTGAAAGGTTAGCTAAAACGAGAACTCACACACACTTCAAATTAAAAAAAAAACTAAGTTACAAAAAAGGAAAATTACAAGTCCTACTCAAACGAGTAGGGGGGAAATAAGGGCGCACCATTTAACTCTTAACGAGTAGGCGGAAAATAAAAAAAAAAGAAAATTACAAGTCCTACTCAAATGAGTAGGCGGGAAATAAAAGCACGTCATTTAATTCTTAACGAGTGGGAGGAAATAAATGCGCACACACACTCTACATGAATTAAAAAAAGCAATAAAATTATCTCCTACACACAACGCACTCTACATAATTGAAGAAAGCAATAAAATAAAGCATGAAAATTTATCTCCTACACACACGCACTCTACATAATTGAAGAAAGCATAAAATAAAGCATGAAAAATTATCTCATAAACTCACACACACAACATGAAATGTAAAAGAACAAAGTGAAAAACTAACTCATACACTCACGAAAAACTCACTCATACACTCACACACACTAACAAAGAGAAAAACCTAAGTTGCTTACAAATTAAAATCACAAGATTTCTATTCCTAAAGCTTACCAAAAACCCATAAAGAGAACAACTAAAAAGAGAATGAGCAAAAAGTTTTCCAAAATAAAGCCAAAATCAATGGTGCTCAAAAATTAAAATTATATCTTTTTCATTCTTAAGAGTTCATAAAAGTGATAAAAAATTGAAAAGAAAATGAAACGAACAAAAAAGGTTTTACAATCCTAAAACAAAGCTAAGTAAAAAAAAAAACAAAATCACTTTCAATTCTCCTTTATAAATTCATAAGAATCAAATTTAAAAAACTCTAAAAAGGGACATGGTGAGAAAGAGAAAAACTAAACATGTTGCATTTCATTTGGAGATAAAATATATGATAAAACCTAACATGAAGACAAGTTAGAAACATAGAAAATAAACTTGTTACACTCATACACACACACACACACTTTCCATAAAGAGAAGAGCAAAGATATACAAAAGGGATAAAATGAGAAAGAAATAAGCCACCCATATGAATTTTCATGCCATGTAGAGAGAGAAAATCTAACTTTTTTATTATCATAATCAAACTATTACAAAGCTAAAGCTAAAGAAAAAACAAACATGAAAGGAAGGGGGGAGAAATCTCCTTACATAACACTTGAATCCATAAGGGCAGCCCACAAAACACACAAAATTGGCTCAAAAAGTTGAACCCTTGGTTATTACAGAAATTGGGTATTTATAGGAAAAAATCAAAGTACACGCCCTCCGACACGGGCGTGTCGGGGGGGGGGGGGTGTCAGCACAATTTGCGATATAATCTGATGATTTGATGGCAGCTTTGACTTGCGGCGGCCCACGTTGCAGTCACGTCGGTGTCTCTGTCTACACGAGGCGTGTCCGTGGGTGTGTTCAACAGGAGGATCTGGGGCGTCTTGCGTAAAAAGTCACCGGCGGCGTCTTGTCAGCCAGGTGGAGGAGTCACGTGGTGGTCACGCCCTAGGTCACGGGTGTGATGCTGGGCGTGTTGGGTTGGTCGACGAATGTCGAGAGCGTTTCTTCGAGCTGGAAGCCTTGATCGTCGATCGGGAATGACACGGGCGTGTCGGGTTAGATGACGCGGGCGTGTCAGGTCAATTTTTGACCGTGTTCTGAAAAATTTCAGAAATCAAATTTAAGTTATGTTAGAAACAATATTTACAAAAATGATCAATTTATTAAATAAAACTTACTAAAAAAAGCAGAACTAAACTAAAATATCATAATAAAAACATAGAAAAATGCGTATATTTACAACTTATTAAATACCCCCATACTTAAGTTTTTGCTATTCCAGAGTAAAAGTTTGAGGTGAATTTATAAGGAATAAAAGGAACTCTAAGTTTAGCAAACGCTTAATTAATTATAAGAGAGATTTAAATAAATATATGGGGTGTAAGAGTTAAGTCCTAAAATTACGTAGATGACTTAAATAGCGCAAAAGTTTTGGCCAAAAGACTTCTTGATGTAATCAAATAGAAAGCAATAATTGTAATGGTTAGATTAACGAAAATAGTTTGGAATTATATGAACTTTAGCTTATAGGAGTTTTACTGGATATAATGCAATTTACAAATTATGCTCTCAAAAAGATTTTTGAATTAATTATAGAATCATAAAATTGGCTAAGGGGGTTGATGTTGGTTTATGAAGAGGGTTTGAATATTGAGGTGAGGTGATTTTTTCTCGAACCTCCATTTTTTTCTTTTTGGATTATTAGGAAAATGAAATCTTATTTTCCTAATATCAATTTTTTTTTCAACTTCATAATAAAATTGACCCAATGTATATGTGTGGGAGTAATGAATTTTATCCTTTTACTCCGTAATATATAATCTTTTAAAATTATTGGGTACCTATGTTTACGGAACGAAATCTTATTCCCATTGACACAGGATCTTTTAAGGGTAAACAAAACTTATCATGCTAAGTACGGCATGATAAGGGGAGAAAAGAAAACTAGATTTTTAATTAAAAAATTTTTGAGAACAACCTTAATAAATTGTACGTTCCAAGTTTTCAGAAAGCTAAAAGTAAACATAATTGAATTCTATATTCGTTATTTTCTAACATAATACACGTGCTCCTATCAATGAAAAATTAGAAGTAGTGCCTAAAATGAGTTCGCTAATTTTAACAATGCATAATGAATTCTTTAAAACTTAACCCCGACTATTTAAATTTTTCAATCAATAATTAACAAACAAATAACAAACAAAGAATTAATAAAATTCACATATAAATAAACTTAAAACAGAATTTTTGGATAGCAAGAAAATTAAGAATGTTATATTTGATTTATTTTCTTCAAAACATTTTTTTGGATTTTTATAGTTTTTATCATCATTTTTTTGTGTTTTTAACTTATGATCTTTTCTTTGAATTTTTGTTTGGTTACTCAATTTTTTTGATTTTTGTCTTATTATCTTTTTTTTGTTATGTTTTTAAATTTGTTATTATATACAAATGGAAAACGATAAGAAATATATATACTTTTTTGGGTTTTTGAAATTCAGAAAATAGGAGTGCAGAAAATAAAGCACGAAAATACCCTGATACATAAGTCCAACATTGTCCTCAATGTTGCAACGTAAGTATGCGGAACAAAACTAAAATGCAATATTTACAAAGAAAATAAAGAGAAGGGGGGGTAGAAGCTTCCCTGAAACGCGTTCGGGGAGGCCCATCAGAAACTCTGCTGTTTATTAGAAAAAGTAGCAAACAGAATAAATAAAGAGCGAAAAAATAAGCGAGGGGGGCATCCTAGGAGCGCTTTATTTATAGTCGTGTAGCTTGACTATGTTGGCAGAGTTATAAATCGAGAAGGGTTATGGTTTCGTAATGCTCGATCACTGGGTCGCCCGCTATGTATAACTTTAGCCGATGACCGTTTACTTTAAACGAACCTCTTTTCGGGTGGGAGACGACTACAGTCCTATATGGAAAACCTTTTTCAACTATGAAGGGACCAGACCATCTAGATTTTAGTTTTTCAGGAAAAAGTTTAAGACGTGAAATATAAAGAAGGAGAAGATTGTCCGGAGAAAAAAATTTTGGGGAATTTATTTTTCGATATTGATATAACTTAGAACGCTCCTTATAGAACTTATTGCTCTCGTAAGCCTTCGAACACAATTCATCGAGCTCGTTTAGTTGCAGTTTTCTATTCTGAGCGGCTAAGTTGGCGTCGAGGTTTAAGAGTTTTAAAGCCCAAAGAGCGTGATGCTCTAGTTCTACGGGTAAATGACATGCTTTGTCATAGACTAACCGGAACGGTGTACAACCAATTACGGTTTGTATGTCGTCCGATGCGACCACAATGCATTGTCGAGTTTAACGGACCAATCTTTCCTATTTAGTGAAATGATTGTTTCTAATATTCGCTTAATCTCTCGATTGACTACCTCTACTTGGCACTAGTTTGCGGGTGGTAGGTTGTGGCGAGTTTGTGCGTGACTCTGTATTTAGCTAACGTCTTAGTCGTTAGTGCGTTACAGAACTGCATTCCCCTATCACTAACAATTGCGCGAGGCGTGCCGAAGCAAGAAAATAGTTTTTTAAAAAATGTAACGATGACTCGTGCATTGTTGGTGGGGAGAGATTGTGCTTCCGACCACCTCAATACGTAGTCGACCGCTACTAAAATATACATATTTTTGAAAGAGGGACGTAGGGGGCCAACAAAATCTATGCCCCATAAATCGAAGACTTCGCATTCTAAAAACATGTTTTCGGGCATCTCGTCGCGACGAGAAATGTTACCCGACCGCTTACAGCTATCGCATTCCCGCACAAAAGTGTGCGCGTCTTTGAAGAGAGTAGGCCAAAAGTAGCCCGCCTCTAGCGCCTTCCGAGCGGTCTGGTTGGCTTGATAATTCCCACCGGCCGGACCCTCGTGGCAGTGCTTAAGAATTTGCAAGCACTCCACACCCGCAACGCATCTTCAGACCGCTTGGTCCGCGTAGATACGAAAAAGAAATGTGTCCTCCCAAAAGAAATTTTTCAAGTCAAAAAAGAATTTCTTCTTTTGATGATTTGAAAACTATTTTGGAAGCACCCGCGCTACTAAGTAATTTGTTAAATCTACGATCCAAGGCGAAGATGATGAAGAATTATGAATGGCTAGGAGGCATTCCTCGGGGAATCTGTCATTTATTTCAGATTCGACGAGCGCTTCCGCAATCGAATTTTATAAACGGGAGAGGTGGTCTGCCGTTAGATTTTCCGCGCCTCTCTTCTCTCGGATCTCCAAATCAAACTCTTGTAGGAGGAGAATCCACCAAAGAAGGTGGGGCTTCGCATCATTTTTAGCTAATAAATATTTAAGGGCAGAGTGATCGATAAATACGATAACTTTAAAAAACGTTATATACGAGCGAAACTTATCAAAAGCGAAGATGACGGCTAAGAGTTCCTTTTCCGTCGTGGTGTAATTTACTTGTCCAGAAGTGAGCGTCTTGCTAGCATAATAAATTGGATGAAAATGTTTTTCTATGCGTTGGCAAAGAACGACATTTAGAAAATTTGAAAAGTTAGCTAAAACGAGAACTCACACACACTTCAAATTATAAATAAAAAAAACTAAGTTACAAAAAAGGAAAATTACAAGTCCTACTCAAACGAGTAGGCCAGAAATAAGGGCGCGCCATTTAACTTTTAACGAGTAGGCAGAAAAGAAAAGAAAAAGAAAATTACAAGCCCTACTCAAACGAGTAGGTGGAAAATAAAAGCATGACATTTAACTCTTAACGAGTGTGCGGAAATAAATGCGCACACACACACTCTACACGAATTAAAAGAAAGCAATAAAATTATCTCCTACACACAACACACTCTACATAATTGAAGAAAGCAATAAAATAATGCATGAAAATTTATCTCCTACACACACACTCTACATAATTGAAGAAATCATAAAATAAAGCATGAAAATTATCTTATAAACTCACACACACAACTTGAGATGTAAAAGAACAAAGTGAAAAAATTACTCATACACTCACACACACTAATAAAGAGAAAAATCAAAGTTGCTTACAAATTAAAATCACAAGATTTCTATTCCTAAAGCTTACCAAAAACACATAAAAAGAACAAATAAAAAGAGAATGAGCAAAAAGTTTTCCAAAATAAAGCCAAAATCAAAGGTGCTCAAAAATTAAAACAATAACTTTTTCATTCTTAAGTGTTCATAAAAGTGATAAAAAGTGAAAAGAAATTGAAAAGAACAAAAAATGTTTTACAATCCTAAAACAAAGCTAAGTAAAAAAAACAAAATCACTTTCAAACCTCTTTTATAAATTCATAAGAATGAAATTTAAAAAACTCTAAAAAGGGACATGGTGAGAAAGGGAAAAACTAAACATATTACATTTCATTTGGAGATAAAATCTATGATAAAACCTAACATGAAGACAAGTTAAAAACAAAGAAAATAAACATGTTACACTCATACACACACACACTTTTCATAAAGAGAAGAACAAAGAAATACAAAAGGGATAAAATGAGAAAGAAATAAGTCACCCATATTAATTTTCATGCCATGTAGAGAGAGAAAATCTAACATTTCTATTATCATAATCAAACTATTACAAAGCTAAAGTTAAAGAAAAAACAAACATGAAAGGAAGGGGGGAGAAATCTCCTTACATAGCACTTGAATCCAAAAGGGCAGCCCACAAAACACACAAAATTGGCTCAAAAATGTGAACCCTTGGTCATTACATAAATGGGATATTTATAGGAAAAAAAATCATAGTACACGCCCGCCGACACGGACGTGTCGGGGGGGGGGGGGGGGGGGGGGGTTGTCCGCACTATTTACGATGTGGTACAGCGATTTGATGGAAGCATTGACTTGCGAAGGTCCACGTGGCAGTAATGCCCATATCTCTGTCTACACGGGGCGTGTCGGTGGGCGTGTTCAGCCGGCGGATCTATGGCAGGTTGTGTAAAAATCGCCGGCAGCATCTTGTCGGCCAGGTGGAGGAGTCACGTGGCGGTCACGCCCTAGGTCACGGGCGTGACACTGGGCGTGTTGGGGTGGTCGACAAACGTCGAGAGCATTTCGTCGAGCTGGAAGCCTTGATGATCGATCGAGAATGACACGGGCGTGTCGGGTTAGCTGACACGGGCGTGTCAGGTCAATTTTTGACCGTTTTTTGAAAAATTTCAGAAATCAAATTTAAGCTATGTTTGAAACAATATTTACAAAAAGGAGCAATTTATTAAAAAAACTAACTAAAAAGGCAAAACTAAACTAAAACATCATAATAAAAAAATAGAAAAATGCGTATATTTACAACTTATCATGGACTCAACGTGGATATCTACCATGATCTTCAGATGAACAACTTCCCTCTCTTTAAGAGATAGCAAGGATGAAGTCTCATCTTACTGGGAAGCAGCTAGCTGGTGGGAGGCAATTTCCTCTGCTTGTTTCTTACCATGCAACTAGCTTTCCTCAAAAGCTTTCAGAAGTGTAGCATGTTTCTCAATCAATTAAGAGATTTCATCTTCTGACAGTGGACTCTCATCATCACTTGATGAAGGAGCATCAGAGTCTGAGCAAGACTCATGACCTGAGCAATAAGAAGAACTAGACAGAGATTGTACCTGATCTGGACGAGCCTGATCCTGGCTAAATTCTTCTTCTTCTAGTGTAGCAATCAGCCCATAGCATCTGCATTCACCTTCCTCAGCTTCATCCATCTTTGATTCACTATCGGAGTGTGACAGAGGGGCCTTGATCTCCATTTTTGCATCTACATAGACATCATCATCTAAAAGAGCCACCAATAGTCCAATGTGTTCCTTGCTCTCACTGTAGACTTGAAACTTCATTAAGCTCCACTCCATATGGTCCTCCTTTGAACCCACGAATGCAAACCTTTTAGCTATCCTTTGAGGTCTACTCAGACTGTTAAGTCCTTTTTGAGTAAGCTCCCTCTAATACCACTTGAAAGTCTTTAATTCAAGGATAGCTAAATCACCTAGAGGGGGGTGAGTAAGTTATTGGTCTCTTTTTGAGTTCTTTTAAATATCTTCTTTAAGAGCTTTAGCTTTTACTTGTTTTTTGCTTTCAAGATATACACAACCTGCACAAAGAAAACAACATAGAAAAGCACCAGGTGATTTATAGTGGTTCCCCAAATGGGTACATCCTCTTTTCCTCTCACCTATCCAACTATCTTATTAGACTAGACACAAACACCTCCAAAATGCTCCTAAGAGGTTACACCTCAGATCCCTCGGGATCTCTAAGTCTCCTCCAAGATTTACTTCTCAGCGATAAGGCCTACAACTCAGTGGTCAGCAAAACACCTACCTCAGGTTGTTAAGCCCTACTCTCAGGCTGGAAGGACAACCTTATCTCAGATTCACAAAGGATCCTACCTCAGATCCTTATAGTGCTCCTACACTCAGTTACCCTGAAGCTACCTACCTCAGCCTTATCTCTAAGGCCTATAGCTCAGGCTTTTCAGCCCTACAACTTTAGGCATAAGGCCCTACTCTCATAGTGCTGCAGAAATCCTACAGCTCAGTACCCTTCTAGGTACCTATCTCAGTGCCCCTCCAGTCACTGACAGCTCAGTGACAAACTTGTCACCTACCTAAGGCACAAAGGCCCTACACTTAGAGAGCAACACTCTCCTAGTACATGCAATTAAGCCCTACAGCTCAGATCCACACTTAGATCCTACAGGATGAAGGTGTATTGGTGGATTGGTGGATATTATTGAGACAAGAGATGTTTTTCTGTGTCAAGCTTTTGGACTGAGATTAACTCAGCCCAAAAATGACTATAGGAATATATTTCCTAAGTCTACCTTCACTGAACTAGAAAGTACTTAGTCCTAACTACTTCCACAGTAATAAGTATGTACTTGTGCTGGAAGTGACTTGCAGACCAATGTTCTATGTAACACCCCGAAAGTTGTATTTGAGTTAGTCGCATAAAAAGGGGATTTTTGGTGCCTATATAGGGGTACACGACCTAGGACACGGGCATGTCCAAGGCCGTGTCTTGCTGGTGTTTTTGGTCGTTTTCATCCCGAGAAGGACACGGCTAGAAACACGGCTAAGTGACACGGGCGTGTCATTTGACACGGGCGTGTCATTTGACACGGGCGTGTGCCTAACGTATCCCGACCCGTGTTATTTTGGGTCGTGTACGTTGCCATGAAGGTTATGCGTGACACGCCCCCGAACACGGGCATGTCAAGGAACCCGACACGGGTGTGTCAGGTGAGACACGGGCGTGTCTTGGCCCGTGTATCTTTCCTCCGTTCGACGATCGTGCCTGGAGCGACACACACGGCCTGGGACACAGCCGTGTGCCCAGCCGTGTTCGGCCCAGGTCTAGAGATTTTTGAACGGATCTGAGCCGTTCATTTTCTTTAATTAAGATCCAACAGCCCAAATGATTTCCTGCTCTGTTAAGGCCGGGAGTAGGGGAGTTAATCCTTCATTTCTCTCCAACCATTATCTCCATCAAGGAGTTGGAAAGAGGAGGAAGAAGGAAGGGATTCCGGCCACCGGCGGAGCATCAGAGCACTGTTTCAAAATCTGAGAGCGGATCTGTGGAGGAAAGTTAGTTGCGAAGAGTTCCATCCATGTAGTTTTTCCATGGCGCCAAAGCGAACTACAAGGGTAATGAATCCCTCTCCCGCGATTGTGCGGTGAGTGCGTGGTGTTCCTTGGTGTTGATGTGAATAGTCCCCCTTGTGTTGCATATAGAGTCCGTAATCAAAGTATGGGCATAGGCATTGTGTGTGAAGCTTACCCAGACGTGTATTGTCTGGATTGGTGATGTTGTATTTGATATGTTTTACCGGAGAAGACTCCATGCTTTAGGTTTTTCAGGTTTCTACGCGGTAGATTGCAGCAGGGTTCCTTGGAGGTTAGCTTCAAGGCGCACCCGGAAAACTGAGCGGAAACATGTTCTGCTAACTTGGCGGTTTGGGAACCGACCTTGATCATAACTGGGTTATGAGATTATTTGGAAAACTTTGGGATCCGAGATAAGCTTGGCCTGCGCGTATGACTTAAATTGTATATGCGGCGTGAGCAACGGTCAAGTGGAATTGGACCTATGCTATGTGGTTCGGTGCGAGAGACCCGTAGACGGGGACTGGCCGTTGGCATAGTCGGGAGCCTTAGACGGTGGTCAGAAAGGCTAAATGCTCACATGTTGTTGCTATCCTGGGGGTGGTGGTGAAGACGCTGATTGGTCAGGATTCACCGTTAATGTGCCCTGAGTGCACGGGGTGTTTGGCCGAGCGAGCCTACACTTGTGGCGATATATATAGTTGCACTTTATTATTTAGTTCGGCTAATGTAATGCAGGGAAAGAGAACCGCCGTACCGACCTAGGGGCGGGGTCATTTTAATTTGTTTGCCACCGTGCGGTGGAATTGTGCTTGCAGGTGCTGCGGAGCCGAGTACCAAATAGCGAGCTGAAGCTCATGTTGCTGTGCTGGACCTAAAAGGCCAAAGCGAATAGTTGTGTTTTATTTTTTTATCATGTGTGGCCGGCCTGTGAGCCGATGTATCTAAGACATGTTTTTATTAAGTGAACATTTGTAAGGCCATAAGGCCATGTACCCTTTTAGTGTATTTGGGGTTTCATTCCTGTAGTGTGTTTTGGACATTCATGTTTTTTGGATTTAAGTTTTGGGTTCTTTCAACTTTAAAAACTTCCGCTAGAATGCTCTGTGTAGGACGAGTAGTCTTAATTGGATAGTTTGAATATTCTTATGTAACCCTTCCAACTGTCTGTGATATATGGCGTCGGGTTCCAGCTGGACCTTCTGTTATATGTCATGTGACGGATGGGGGTGTTACAATTTGGTATCAGACTTCTGGTTACGGTCAGGCTTAAATGAATTCGTGGGAGAATTCTTTTAAGGGGTGGTGAGCACATGTGTGCGTCATCATTATAACATCAAAAAGAACCCATGAATGTCTACTTAGGAATGAAAATACACTTGTTTTGTGGAATCTGAGTGTTCCAATGATTGCTTTTAGCAATTTGTTTGTCGTCTAATCGTGTGTCTTTGCTATTATAGCCAGCTAGGAGCGGTGCTAGTCAGTCAGAGGGTCCGCAATCAGCGGAAAGTAGTGCACCAAGGGACGTGCCTATAACACCTCCTTCAGCGGAAACCATCAGGATGGTGGCTGAGGCGGTATTTGCAATGATAATTTCCCAACCTGCAGGGCAAATGCGTCACGCACCTCCTGCGAATGAGCAAGAACCGTTTAGGGCGGCAGAGCCGAGAGTGGTGGAGCGCGCGACAGTTGATCTGGTAGAGCCGAGGAGAGCTACGGGGAAGCAGCTTAAGCATGTAATGGGCTTTAATCCTCCGAGGTTCGATGGGGTTGGAACGCCAGCTCAAGCTGAGGACTGGCTCTCTTCGATAAAGAGGGTCCTGTAGCCACATTAATTGAGGAGTGGCAGAAGACCACCATAGCAACTTTCCTTTTGGTGGGTGAAGCGAGGTTGTGGTGGGATGAGTTGGAGTTTCATCTCTTAGTGGGAAGGCAGCTTGCTGATGTGCCTATGGAGGAATTTTTGATGTTGTTCCTAACCAGATTTGTACCCTCTGCTCAGAAGTTGGAGATGGAGAATCAGTATCTTGGGCTGACTCAGGGAGCCAGAAGCGTGGACGAGTATCTTCATGAGTTCACACGGTTGGGTCGTTATGCTGGTGCTACGTTTATGGAAGAAGAACGGAAGACCAACCGGTTTTATGAGGGTCTACGCGGCGACCTACATTTACTACTTGTTGGGCCTAAGGCGCAAGGCTTCCTAGCCTTGGTCAATTCAGCACGATCGTTGGAGAAGGTCGTTAAGAAAGTTTAAGAGAAGAAGGACCCAGGAAAAAGGAAGTCTGAGTTCAAGGTGCCAAATAACAAGTCAAGTTTCCGCAGATGGAACAAGAAGCGGAGGACTTCGAACTCAGCCCCTTCGGCTGATGCGTTGGGGGAAACTACAAGTCGAGTCCCAGGAGCTTGCTACAACTGCGGGAAGACGGGGAATTTTGCTCGTGAGTGTTGGAGCGGACGTGCAAAGTCCGAGAGGAAGACTGGAGCGACTTATAAGGAGAAAGGGAAGGCGGTGGAGTCAATCGCGTCCCATCATTCTCCAGCCCAGCCTAGAGTCTACAACCTTGGCCTGCAAGAGGCCATAAAGCAAACGGACGTGGTGACAGTTATGAGTTAAATTACAGTGGTTTAACTTTTATAGTTGTTACCTTCGTATTTGTTAGCTTACTTTTATTGGTGCTAGGCTTTGTGTTGATCTTTGAGTTTCCTGCGAGAGCCCTGTTTGATACGGGAGCATCGCATTCCTTCTTGTCCGAAAAATTCATATCGCGCATCGGGGTTCCGTCCTCGATGGCAAAAGATAAGTTGGATGTGTTGTTGCCCAATGGGTGCTCAATGCGAGCGGATAGGGTCTGCGTTGTGATGATTCGGTTTGGAGACGAGGAGTTTGTTTTGCGGGAGTTGGTTCTACCGTTAGTAGAGTACGACGTAATATTCTGTATGGATTTGCTCTCGGAGCAGGGTGCATGCATTGATTGTAACCGTAAGGAAGTTAAGTTGGGTCTGAATACTGATCGGGAGACTACTTTTGCGGGCATGAAGGGGTCGGGTAAGATTTTGATGTCAGCCCTTCAGGTGTTCAAGGGAGTTCGGTCTGGGGCAGAGCTGTTTGTCACTCTAGTGCAGACTTCGACGCCTAAGCCAAGTCTTGACAGTATACCAGTTATGTCTGAGTATCCCGATGTGTTCCCAGATGATCTCCTAGGAGCCCCTCCTCAGCGGGAGATTGATTTTACCATTGAGCTGGTACCGGGTGCCAAACTAGCGTCACGCTCTCCATATCGAATAACGCCAAGAGAGATGGCAGAGTTGAAGGTGCAACTGCAAGAGTTGCTAGAGCAAGGTTATGTGCGTCCAAGTTCGTCTCCTTGGAGCGCACCCGTTCTCTTTGTTAAGCAGAAAGATGGGAGCTTGTGGCTTTGTATCGACTACCGGGAATTGAACAAGCTTACGGAAAAGAATAAGTATCTGACTCCCCGGATTGACGATCTATTTGATTAGTTGGTTGGGTCAACGGTATTTTCGAAGTTAGATCTGAAGTCCGGTTACTACCAGTTAAGGATAAGGGAGAGTGACATCCCAAAGACAGCATTCAGTACGCGGTTTGGGCAATACGAGTTCACGGTCATCCCGTTTGGGTTAACAAATGCGCCATCCGTGTTTATGGATCTGATGAACAGGACATTCAGAGAGTACCGGGATCGCTTTGTGATAGTATTTATTGATGATATCCTGGTGTACTCGCAGTGCGAGAAGGATCACTACAAACATCTGCATATGGTGTTGGAGACGTTGAGGAGGAATCAGTTGTATGCTAAGTTCTCCAAGTGTGAATTCGGGTTATCCTCGATAGCGTTCCTTGGTCATGTTGTTAGTGGAGAAGTGATAGCTGTGGATCCAGACAAGATAGTGGCGATACGTGAGTGGCCTACTTTGACTATGGTGGCGGAAGTACGGAGCTATCTGGGGCTTGCCGGCTACTATAGGCGCTTCGTAGAGAACTTTTCACGGATAGCACTTCCACTCACGATGTTTACAAGAAAGGATCAAAAGTTTGTGTGGTCGCTGGAGTGCGAACAGGCTTTTGAAGAGCTGAATAGGCGGTTGACCCGGCGCCTATTTTATGTTCGCCAGTTGGAACCAAAGGGTTCGAGATCTATAGTGATGCTTCGAGTAATGGTTTGGGTTGTGTTCTGTTATAGCATGGGAGAGTGATAGCCTATGGTTCACGACAGTTGAAGGTTCACGAGAGAAATTATCCGGTCCACGACCTAGAGTTAGCGGCCGTGATATTTGCTCTAAAACTTTGGAGGCACTACCTATACGGTGTAAAGGTCAATATTTACACCGATCATAAGAGTTTGAAGTACCTATTGGACCAAAAGGATCTGAATATGAGGCAGCGTAGGTGGATGGAGTTCTTAGGGGACTACACCTTCAAGATACATTATATGCCTGGGAAGGGTAATACAGTGGCGGATGCGTTGAGTCGCAGGACTCCGGCGCAGGCCAACTGGTTATCGGTACATGATGAGAGAATTGTCCATGAGTTGGAGGCTTTGGAGATATCTTGCGTCGACAAGCAATCTAGTGCTGAGGCGAAACTATTTTGGACAGAGGTTCAGTGTGACCTAGCTAATAGAGTTTGGCGGGCTTTGGTTCCGGATAACAGCATGAAGCAGATCTTGGATGAATCATTGGATGGGTCAAATTCACAGTTTGTTGTTGAGGATGGGTTGCTAAGGAAGGACGGTCGCCTATGCATTCCTAGTGCGGATAATCTTCGGGAGGAGTTGATGTATGAGGCTCATCATACCAAGTACTCAATCCACCCGGGAAGCACGAAGATGTATAGAGACATGAAGAAATTATTCTGGTAGCCAGGATTGAAGAAAGATGTAGCACTTTATGTGCACAAGTGTCGTACTTGTGCATTGGTGAAGGCGGAATGCCAGAAGCCCGAACGTTTCTTGAAGCCCCTACCTATCCCAGAATGGAAATTTGACGACATATCTATAGATTTTGTACACGGTTTGCCGAAGTCGCAGCAGGGAAACGACGTCATTTGGGTGGTCGTAGATAGGTTGACAAAGGTGTCACACTTTATTCCGAACAGGAAGGAAGATCCGGTGGAAACGTTAGCCAAACTCTATGTGGAGAATATTGTTCGATTGCATGGTGTGCCCCGCAGTATTGTTAGTGATCGAGATGGACGCTTCACGTCGAATGACTGGAGGTTGGTGCATAGTCTGTTGGGTACTAAGCTAAAGTTCAGTACAGCCTTTCATCCACAGACGGATGGCCAGACCGAGAGGGTCAACAGGACTATGGAGGACATGCTTCGCATGTGCGTCCTAGATTTTGCAAAGCAGTGGGAAGATCACTTGTACATGGTGCAGTTTGCGTACAACAACAGCTTTCAGGCAAGTATTGGAATGACGCCTTTCGAGGCCTTGTACGGGAGGAAGTGTCGTACATCGTTGTCTTGGTTGGAGGCAGGCGAATCGAAGTTGTATAAACGTCAAGCGGTGGAAGACGTCACTTCAATGATACGGACAATTCAAGAAAGGTTGAAGATCGCTCAGGATAGACAGTCAAAGTACTATAACGGCAAGCATAGGAATGTGGAGTTCAATGTTGGCAACATGGTGTATCTAAAAATCAAGCCGTTCAAGGTTGTATCGCGGGTTCGACGCTTGAAGAAGTTGAGTCCGAGATACCTTGGACCATTTGAAATCCTGGAGCGTGTTGGCGAGGCGACATATAGATTGAAGCTGTCGGCGGAATTGAGTGGGCTGCATGACGTGTTCCACGTATCGGTGTTGCGTAAGGCAGTGCAAGAACTTTCACAGATCATTTCGGATAATCAAGTACCAGTTGATTATGAGTTGACCACAAGGGTCAAGCCAGTACGTATTGAAGATGTTGCAGTCAAGCGACTCCACAACAAGGATATCCGTATGGTTAAAGTCTGATGGGATAATTGTGGACGTGAGGAGCTTTCATGGGAGCGAGAGAAAGTTATGTTGGAGGAATACCCCGAGTTATTACACTCAGGTATTATTTAGATTTTTGTACCTTTGCTTAATTTCGGGACGAAATTCCTTAAGTGGGGGAGATTTGTAACGCCCCGAAAGTTGTATTTGAGTTGGTCGCATAAAAAGGTGATTTTTGGTGGCTGTATAGGGGTACAAGGCCTAGGACACGGGCATGTCCAAGGCCGTGTCTGGCTGGTGTTTTTGGTCGTTTTCATCCCGAGAAGGACACGGCTAGAAATACGGCTAAGTGATACAGGCGTGTCATTTGACATGGGCGTGTGCCTACCCGTCTCCCGACTCGTGTTCTTTTGGGTCGTGTCTGTTGCCGTGGCGGTTATGCGTGACACGCCCCCGAACACAGGCATGTCGAGGAACCGGACACGGGCGTGTCAGGTGAGACACGGGTGTGTCTTGGCCCGGTTGTCTTTCCTACATTCGACGATCGTGCCTTGAGCGAGGCACAAGGCCTGGGACACGACCATGTGCCAAGCCGTGTTCGGCCCAGGTCTGGAGATTTTTGAACGGATCTGAGCCGTTCGTTTTCTTTAATTAAGATCCAACGGTCCATATGGTTTCCTGCTCTGTTAAGGCCGGGAATGGGGGAGTTAATCCTTCATTTCTCTCCAACCATTCTCTCTCTCAACGAGTTGGAAAGAGGAGGAAGAAGGAAGGGATTCCGGCCGCTGGCGGAGCATCGGAGCACCGTTTCGAAATCTGAGAGCGGATCTATGGACGAAAGTTAGTTGCGAAGAGTTCCATCCGTGTAGTTTTTCCATGGCGCCAAAGCGGACTACAAGGGTAACGATTCACTACTTGAGCATGTGAAGCTCTTTCTTTCTGCATAGGTAATCCCGCTCCCGCGAGTGTGCGGTGAGTGCGTGGTGTTCCTTTGGGTTGATGTGAATAGTCCTCCTTGTGTTGCATATAGAGTCCGGAATCGAAGTACGGGCATACACATTGTGTGTGAAGCCTACCCAGACGTGTATTGTCTGGATCGGTGATGTTGCATTTGATATGTTTTGCCAGAGAAGACTCCGTGCTTTGGGTTTTTCGGGTTTCTACGCGATAGATTGCAGCAGGGATCCTTGGAGGTTAGCTTCAAGGCGCACCCGGAAAACTGAGCGGAAATGTATTCTGCTAACTTGGCTGTCTGGGAACCGGCCTTGATCATAACTGGGTTATGAGATTGTTTGGAAAACTTTGGGATCCGAGAGAAGCTTGGCCCGCGCGTAGGACTTAAATTGTATATGCGGCGTGAGCAACGGGCAAGTGGAATTGGACCTAGGCTAGGTGGTTCGGTACAAGAGACCTGAAGACGGGGACTGGCCGTTGGCATAGTCGGGAGCCTTAGACGGTGGTCAGAAAGGCTAAATGCTCACATGTTGTTGCCATCCTGATGGTAGTGGTGAAGAAGCTGATTGGTCAGGATTCACCGTTAATGTGCCCTGAGTGCACGAGGTGTTTGGCCGAGCGAGCCTACACCTGTGGCGATATATATAGTTGCACTTTATTATTTAGCTGGGCTAATGTAATGCAGGGAAAGAGCACCGCCGTCCCGACCTAGGGGTGGGGTTATTATAATTTGGTCGGCAATTGGCTGACCGTTGCTTTGTCTGCCACCGTGCGGTGGAATTGTGCTTGCAGGTGCTGCGGAGCCGAGTACCAAATAGCGGGCTGGAGCCCATGTTGTTGTGCTGGCCCTAGAAGGCCAAAGCGAATAGTTGTTTTTATTTTTTTATCATATGTGGCCGGCCTGCGAGCCGATGTATGTAAGACATATTTTTATTAAGTGAAAATTTGTAAGACCATAAGGCCATGTACCCTTTTAGTGTATTTGGGGTTTCATTCCTGTAGTGTGTTGTGGACATTCATGTTTATTGGATTTAAGTTTTGGGTTCTTTCAACTTTAAAAGCTTCCGCTAGAATGCTCTGTGTAGGACGAGTAGTCTTAATTGGATAGTTTGTATATTCTTATGTAACCCTTTCGACTGTCTGTGGTATATGGCATCGGGTTCCAGCTGGACCTTCTGTTATATGCCATGCGACGGATGAGGGTGTTACATTCTGCCACTTTCTGAACTGAGCCTGAAGCTCAGCCCTAACAACTACTTCACAATACCAGGGATTTTTCTTGCTAGTCAGTGAAGTTAATATAGCTAATTGCAGCCACCTGAGCAGAGGAAACCTCAGCTCTAACTTTGCAGACTAAGATAGCTCTGCCTTTTCTTCCTTCTTGGGCTGAGGTGATTGAATCCTGAATTTGACTCCTGGGGAAAAGTCCCCTAAGTCTTCTTTCAGATCTCTGCTTCTTTAAGCTTCTTCTTTTCACAGCTTCTAGATTAAAATCTTCAGGATGCTTGTACAGCTAGAACTGTGAAGAACTTCCAGCAAGGGTCGGCCCTTGGCTGCTTCCTCTTTCCTCAGAGAAATACTCTGGACTTGCTTGCTGGTGCAGATGAAGATCACACCAGCTATCTTGTTATTGACGATGTTGATATCAACAACTAACTTGCTCTTCGTATTGCTGACTTGAGCTTCATGTACCATGGCACAACAACCATGGCGGAGAAGAAGAACAACCTGATTGCTTTTTATCGAAGACTATCTTCCTCAGTACACCTTTTTCCTTTTATTAATTTTAACTGAACGACTCTTAAGTAGTGGGCCCTACTATTGGCCAACAACAACCTTGATCAGTGGGCCCACACATTTAATGTCCAACAGCAACCTTGCTTTAACGCGAACTATCGTACAATAGGTCTGCGACAACATTTGTCGCGTACTGTAGCCATCCCGCCACTAATTTGAAATATATTGAATTGTTGACTTGCTGACATCATCAGCTGTGGACTTAGCCAAAAATCAAGCAACATTAGCTTAGGCGTTGAGTGAGTAATCATCACTAAATGACAAAACACTTAGATAGAACTCTGTCTATTTAGGCGTTGAGAGCATTGAGTGAACAAGCCTCACTCAATACCATTTGCCTTAGCCAAAATCTTCCTGATTCTCTGGCATTGAGAGCATTGAGTGAGCATGCCTCACTCAACACCATTTGCCTTAACCAATTTTCTGCCTCTGCAGCATCTTAGGCATTGAGAGCATTGAGTGAGCATGCCTCACTCAACACGTTTTGTCTTAGCCAATTTTTCTGACTATAGTTCGACGAATGCTGAACTGAGTTCGACGATCGGTGAGCTCAGCTCGACGAACTCAGAACCCTAAACTCTGAATTTAGCTCGATGAATGGTGAACTCAGCTCAACGAATGGTGAGCTGAGCTCGATGAACTGTGAATCCCAAACTCTGAATTTAGCTCGACGAATGGTGAGCACAGCTCGACGAATGGTGAGCTCAGCTCGATGAACTCTGATTCCCAAACTCTGTGTTGGATCCCTAGTTGATTTGGGCTAGGTTCACTAGCTTAGGATGTGACCCATCATGTATAGCCAGAGTCAAATTTTTGTCCTAGAGTCTAGGCCAAGTCCTTAGAGTCAATTTTAGATGGACCAGCTATCATCAAGACCATCAGAGACTCCAGAATTAGAAGTTTTCAAGACTAAGTTAAATGAGTTCGACGTCTGTCGAACTCAGCTTGACAAAAGGTGTTCGGCGCTCGACGATCGTGAGGCAATTCTTAGTGCTGAGCTCGACGATCTTTGTTCTCTGTTCGACGAAGACAGAGTTACTTCAACAGACTAAAGTTAAGGAAACTTCAAAATTTTTTCTAAGTCCAGCTTCAGGCTTTGGTCGACGAACAAATTTCTGAGCTCGACGTACTTGGACCTCAAGTTCTCAACTTCTCAGGTTGACAAAGTCAACTTCTCAGGTCGACGATTTCAGTACTCTACTCGACAAATTCTGAATTCAGAGGATTTGCGTCGACACTTAGGGCATGTGTCGACACCAGACAACTCATGTCGACACCAGAAGATTTGTGTCGACACCAAGATCAATCAGTCGACACCAACTTAAGTCGACACAGAATATCAGTCATTCAGAATATTTTGACTAAGTCCACAATCTTTCATCGCTCGACGAATGAAGATTGTCAGTTCGACGAAGGTTGTAGGAGTTTTGACTTGAAGACTAATTGTTATTGTCTGGTCGATGAACTCATAAAGCTCAACTCGACGAACTCAAGCTCAGCTCGACGAACTCAAACTCAGCTCGACGAATTGTGTTCTTCGTTCGACGATTCCAGACTATGTCTTCTCCAGTTTCTCGTCCCGTTTCTTGGCGATGATTCCTGAACAATTAATGACAGATCTTCTCAGAATGTTACCGTTACAACGTGCAATTAATCTTGGATTATTTCATGCCATTTTTCCATTGAACAGTTAGGGAAATCATTGATTGCCGCTTCCTTCCCAGGCCGACTGCAAATACTGCTCAAGCTTTCAAATTTCAAAAGGATTCTTCAGGTAGTAAGATACACAGAAGAGAAAGTAATCATGTATACAGTCAGTCAGACACAAAGTCAGATTGCACAGAAGAACAATCTTATAGAAATCTAAAGTTCTAATGCAACCAGCCTTGGCTAGAGAACAACTTCATCAAGAAGAAGAAGAACAGCCTATCACTATCAAGAGTCTTCTTCTGTCAATTCTCAGGACAACTTCAAAAGGACAACAAAATTCTATCTCTCAAAGAAGTTCCTGAACAATCTCTGGTCCAGGCATTCCAGCTTACAAGACCTATCACCCTGAAGCAGTGCTCCAGTTTTCCTGATATATTCAAGATCTCAGGAGGAGCAAATCTGCTAACATCAATCCACAGTCTTCTCAGTTGTTATTGAGAAAGATAAGACACCATCACCTCTTTTCCAACTCCTTTACAGGGTTTTAATTCCCTTCAAAATTATTCCTGGTTGCAAGTCTCCTACCAAAAGACTTAAGGTTTTTATTTTTGAGCACCTGAACCAAAGCTCATTGGTGTCAGACACCTGATCAAAAACCTGAGTGGATTCCTACCAGGGTGGTAGAAAAGTGGATGTACCCAGGTTGGGGAACCACTATAAAATTTTTTGTGTCGTCTGGTTGCCCTTTTCTTTGGTTTTGGATGTGCTCTATGATTAGATAGTTTGCTGTGCTTATTTATTTTATTTGCTGACTTGTTCACTTAGGAATACAACAAAAGTTGTAAAGAGTTTGTAGTGAGCACAATAATCTATTCACCCCCGCCCCCTCTAGAGTATTTCAGATCTAACCTGCACTTGCAATTAGTATCAGAGGGAGGTTGGTTAAAATACCATACCTTAATTGGTTGTACAGGCTAACACCTGAACCACAAAGATCGCTCTTGTTAGATCTGATTGTTTGTTTTTGTTATTAGATTTATTTCTTCACAGAAATGGCCCAAAACAAAGATTATGCAAGCATCAAACCTCCAGTTTGCAATCTTAACAAGTTTTCCATCTGGAAGGCAAGAATCAGATTATACATGAATTCTATTGATGAGGATATATTTTATGTTATCTTAACAGGTGTACCTCCAGCAGCTGCAGCTTCTACCAGCACCTCAACAAACATGACTGCAGTACCACCTCTAGAGAACAATGAAGCATACAAGAAAGCCAAAATGGCAGATGCTAAGGCAATGAATATCTTGGCTCAAACTATGTCAGATGACATATTTCAAAAGGTGGCTGAGTGCACCTCAGCCAAGGCCATTTGGGATTCCCTCAACCAAATGGTAGCTGGTTCAACAGATGAAGGGAAAGACAGGAGATCCAATCTCATATCCCTGTATGAGAATTTCAAGAAGGATGAGGCTGAATGAGTGGATGACATGTATAATAGGTTAAGCTCAATCATCAATGAGCTCAAAACCTTGGATAAGGACATCACCCTGACAGAGGTGAATGACAAGATATTGATGTGCTTCCCTAGCTCTTGGGACTCCAGAATCTGGCCAATCAAATAAGCCAGAAGCCTAAATGAGATATTAACTGAATCTCTACGAGGCAAATTAAAGTCTTTTGAGCAGCTGATAAAATCAAGAGAAGCAGCAGACCAGAAGGCAACAACTCCAGTGAGAAAGGATCACAACATAACCTTCAAAGCATCTGAGGAAAGTGAGACCTCAACATCAAATTAAGAACTCATGAGCCTCTTTGCAAAAAGATTCTATAAGATGGCTAGGAAGGATTTCAGAAGGAAATCATCCAGGCAGAATGATAAGCCCAGATTTGACAAGACACCAACCAAAGAGGTTGTGTGCTTTGGGTGCAGAAAGCCTGGACATTACATCTCAGAATGTCCAGAAAACCAGAAGAAGGACAAGAGCAGAGAAAAGGACTCTAGGAGAAAACACAGCCGCAGACCCTCCTCCAGCAAATACAAAAAGAAAGACAAGGGCTTTGTTGCTGAAACATGGAGTGATACAGAGGACGAATCATCCTCTTCTAGCTCAAGTGAAGAAGTGGAAGAAGCAAGATCCAAGGAGGTTTGCCTAATGACAATTGATGCCTCCAGGAGCAATTCTGGATCAGAAGGAGAATCTGAAGATGAAGCAGCCTAAGACTCAGAGGCAGATCAGGTTCTATCGAATTTTGATTTTAATTCTGATTCATTCAAAATTGAATTCAAAGCCATGTGTTTAGATTTAATTAGCTCAGAAAAGGAAATAAAAACTCTTAGAGAAAGACTAGGAAATCTTGAATCTGTTAACTCAGAAAATATTAAACTATAGGACCAACTAACCTTAGCTAATGAACAAATAATTAAATTAAAATCTGAATTATGTGAGGCCAAACAACTAGAGCAATCTCTCAATGGGAGAAGTCTCAAGCTGATGGACATTACAAGCATAGTGAATGCCAAATTAAATGGCAAGCTGGGCTTGTGTGCTTCATCAAGTTTGCCCCCCATAATTAAAAAAATTTCTTACAACCCCTATTAAATTTATTACTGCCAAGGGAAAGGAAAAGATTATAAACAAACCATTGTCTAAAAACAATCCAAAACCCATAGACAAGAGAAATAAAAATCAGAAAACAAGTAATAAAAATAAGGTTCAACAGCATTCGTCGAACCCAGATCGACGAAATGTGGCCAGTTCGTCAAAACCAGATCGACTAACACTGAACGCAAACTTCAGCTATAATAATTCATCTTACTGCGATCGACGAACTTTGTATGGTTCGTCGAGCAGAGGTCGACGAACTTGGGGCGTAGAAAATGACTATTGTCATTCTCTGAGCAGAGATCGACGATCTCATCCCTATTCGTTGAACTCTGGTCGACAAACTTACAACAATTCATCGAACCCAGAAGGACCAAACTTAAACTATTTCTCTTACAGAAACTCTAAACCAGCTAATAAGTCATTCAATTCAGTAGCTGATGGGGTTATTCCACCTAGGAGATATCACCCCTTAGGTTATAAATCTCAACCTGCATTATCAGATATATCCAGTTTCTCTTTTCAACCAAATAAAGGACCCAAGGTAACCTGGGTCAAGAACAATTGAATTTTGTTTTTCATCGCAGGTACAGATGAAGAGCTGTCCAAGGGTAAGTCAGACCTGGTACTTGGACAGTGGTTGTCCAACCACATGACAGACAGCAAGGGCAATCAATCCAATTACAAGCCCAAGCTAGGACCAAAGGTGATTTTTGGAGATTCAAACAGTGGCCAATCAGAAGGATATGAGACAGTAAAGATTGGAACAGTTACCTTCAAGAAGGTAACATATGTAAGAGGACTCAAACATAACCTAATATCCATAAGTCAATTATGTGATGAAGGTTATCAGGTATACTTTAACTCTACCTCTTGTTATATTATTAATAATGAAAACCAAACTGTTTTAATTGGAATTAGAGAAGGAAACATATATCTAGTAGATTTTATTTCTGCCAAGACTGATGTTTGTTTACTCAATATCACTAGTAATCAAAATGAGTTATGGCATAAAAGGTTAGGACATGTAAACCTTAAGAATATAGCTAGGTTATCTAAAGACAACCTTGTTAGAGGTCTACCTTATGGCCCCTACAAGAAGGAAAGCTTATGCAGGGCTTGTCAATTAGGCAAGCAAACCAAAACTAGTTTCAAATCCATTAATAAAAGTGATTCACCTAGGATTTTGTATTTGCTTCATGTGGACCTATTTGGACCCATTGCAGTACAAAGCCTAGGAGGGAAGTCTTAAAGTTTAGTGATTGTTGATGACTTCTCTAGATTCAGTTGGGTAGCCTTTCTGAGAGCTAAGTCAGATACATTCAAGGTTCTTACAGATTTTCTCAGGACCATACAGATTGAGTTCTCTACTCATGTTGCATTGGTCAGAAGTGATCAAGGCAAAGAGTTTGAGTCTCTTCTTATGCATGAGTTCTGTGAGAAGGAAGGTATCAGGCAATGCTTCTCAGCTCCTAGAACTCCCCAATAAAATGGGGTAGCTGAAAGGAAAAATATGACATTCATTGAAGCTGCATGCACATTATCGGCAGATGCTTACATGCCTCTATCCTTTTGGGTAGAAGTTGTAAACACTGCTAAATATGTCCTAAATAGAAACCTTATACATAAGCAAAAAAATAAGACCCCCTATGAATTGCTTAAAGGGAAGAAACCTAAAATCACATACTTTAAAGTTTTTGGTTGCATATGTTACATTCACACAAATAACAAAAGATTCATTAGAAAGTTTGAGGCTAAGGCTGAAGAAGGGATATTTCTAGGATACTCACAAGTAAGCAAAGCCTATAGGGTTTTTAATAAATCATCTCTTAAAATTAAAGAATCTGTCCATGTATCTTTTGATGAAGCTAACATGTCTTATACAAAAGAGATTTCTATCAATAGCTTTTTGCAGGTTCCACAACTGTGTGAGTCTATGGATGGACTAAATCTTACCCAAGGGGTATCAACCCATACTTCTCAACAGGTTGCTGAAGACAGTGAAGAAGAAATTCAAGAGGAAGTGGCGGACCTTCCCTCAACAGCTAGTACCATTCCACAAGAGGAATTAATTACAGAAGCTGTTGCTCAACAAACTCCACCAACTGATCTTGTCACACTTAGAGATCACCCCAGATCTCAAGTGATTGGAGACATTTTAGCAGGTGTATAGACAAGGCATCAACTCAACCAAGATTTGATGCATGCATGTTTTCTCTCTCAAATTGAACCTCTCACCATCCATGAAGCAGAGCAAGATCCCCACTGGATCATTGCAATGCAAGAGGAACTAAATCAGTCTCAGAGATGTAGAGTTTTTGATTTGGTTCCAAGACCTCATAACTATCCAGTTATTGGAACCAAATGGGTCTACAGAAACAAGTTGGATGCTCAAGGAAACATAGTGAGAAACAAGGCTAGGCTTGTTGCTCAAGGCCACAGGCAAGAGGAAGGAATTGACTATGACCAAACCTTTGCCCCTGTTGCAAGGTTAGAGGCCATAAGAATCTTCCTTGCCTATGCAGCTCACAGGAGATTCAAAGTGTTCCAAATGGATGTCAAGAGTGCATTCTTGAATGGAGTGCTTCAAGAAGAGGTTTATGTAAAACAACCTCCAGGTTTTATCTCTCCTACTCAACCCTCTTTTGTATTTAAATTGCATAAAGCTCTCTATGGTTTAAAGCAAGCTCCAAGAGCTTGGTATGAGACCTTATCAAGCTTTCTTTTAGAGCATAAATTTTCAAGAGGAACCATAGATAAAACTCTTTTCACTAGAAGTCATAAGGACCAAATTTTGTTAGTACAAATATATGTGGATGACATCATTTTTGGGTCTACTGATCCCAAATTATGCAAGAGGTTTGCTGACCTCATGCATTCTAAATTTGAGATGAGTAGCATGAGTGAGCTTTCCTACTTCCTTGGTCTCCAAGTGAAGCAGCTCCCTGATTGTATCTTCCTCTCCCAAGCTAAATATGCTAAAGAGCTTATTAAGAAGTTTGGGATGGGTGATGCTTCAGGAATGAAAACACATATGGCTACTAATGCTGTTGTGGATTCTGATGCAGCAGGGAAACCTGTAGATCAGAAACATTATAGGGCAATTGTTGGATCCTTATTATACCTAACAGCTAGCAGACCTGATATAATGTTTGGCACATGCCTTTGTGCTAGGTTCCAAGTGAACCCTAAAGAATCTCACCTTATTTTCTTAAAAAGGATTTTGAGATATATAAAGAGTTATCCTAATCTAGGACTCTGGTATCTGCAGAGTCAGAGTTTGAGTTAACTGGATACTCAGATGCTGACTATGCTGGATGTAGAGTGGACAGGAAGAGTACCTATGGAACTTGCCAGTTCCTGGGTATGAGACTTATGTCCTGGTTTTGTAAAAAGCAAACATCTGTGTCTACATCAACTGCAGAAGCAGAATACATGGCAGTTGGCAGCTGCTGTTCACAAATTTTATGGATACAAAATCAACTCCTAGACTATGGTGTCAACTTAAATAATTCAACATTATTTTGTGATAATACTAGTTCTAGTACTATAGTACAGAATCCAGTTCACCATTCTAGGACTAAGCATATTGAAATAAGACATCATTTCATTAGAGATAATGTAGACAAAAAGAAAGTTAATTTAATCCATATTCCTACTGATCTACAGAGAGCATGAAAGATATGGTACCTAAACACCTAGAGGGGGGGTGAATAGGTGACCTAATCCTTTCCTAACTTTGTTGGCAGCCACTCAGTTATTTCACAGAGTTCTAACTACTTTTGCACAGCAAACAGCAATAACCAAACATACACAACACATCCACAACACAACCACAACACAGCACATAGTGTTTTATAGTGGTTCCCCAAGATATGGGTACATCCACTTTCCCCCTTCGCCTATCTAGCAGTGTACTAGATTCGGCCAAACTTCTCCACTGTCTCAGAACCCAAATTGGTTCCTACCTCAGGCCCAAAGCCTTACAACTCAGCTTTACCCAAAGCCTACACTCAGCCAATCAAGGTCTACACTCAGCCAATCAAGGCCTACACTCAGATATCTCAATCTCCTACACTCAGGCCAAATGCCCTACACTCAGCCTTTATAATTTTAGGCTTACAAATCACTCAGATCCAATGGATCCTACAAGTTAAAAAGATATTACAAATGATAACTCTACAACTCAGAATAATAAGAGAGGAGTTGAGAGATTCTTGATGAGTTCTTGGAAGAAATCAGCTGGATCCAATCTGACTTAGCTTTCTTCAAAGCTTCTTGAGTAGAACTGAATAAGACTGAATCCTCTGCAGTTGTTCCTTGACCTCTGCTTCTTAAGAATCAGAATTGAATCTGAATCCTTCTTCTCAGCCTAGTTCCAGAGGCTGATTTCTTAGATGGAGCCCTCTCTCTCCAACTTCTTAGATCTGCACTTGGACTGCAAGATCTTCTTGTATTGATACTCTGTGTACCACTTTTCTGATTACTTGAATAATCTGTTCCACTTATTAATCACTTGATCAACTCTTTCAACAACAGTCTCTGTAAACTGTGGGTGCCTATTTATAGGCCTTCTTCATGGTAACCGGCTGGTCCGGTTCATAACTGACTTCTGACATCTCTGACAGTTGCTGTAGACCGGCTGGATCGGCAGCTGTCATGTCAACCAGTCACTTCTTGAAAATCTCTAACAGTCAGTAAGTGTCGAGACTTTCTGTCTTTAAGTGTCGACACTTATAGACCAAGTGTCGACACATGCTTTGTAAGTGTCGACACAAGTCTACAAGGTGTCGACACATATCCTTGTATGTCTCGACACAGATTCTTCTTCATGTGTCGACACTGAAATTGAGTGTCGACACAAGTACTTGTTCTTCTAGCTTTTGCTGAATTCTTCTATGTGTCGACACATCTCCTTTGTGTCGACACATCTTCTTGTGTTGAATCTGTCAAGTGTCGACACTGCATCTTGGTGTCGACATATAGTGTTCTATGTTGAATCTTGCTGAGTGTCGACACAGCTCCTTGTGTCGACACACCTTCTTGTTGTTGAGACTTCATCTGAGTGTCGACACATTCCTATAGTGTCGACACTTGTACTTAGAATAATTTGTTGTTCTTTCTGTTCTTTGCTAAGTGTCGACACAGCTCCATGTGTCGACACTTTCTTCAAGTGTTGAGTCTTCAGCTGTGTGTCGACACATTGTTCTGGGTGTCGACACATACTTCAAATGTTGACTCTTCTGTTGAGTGTCGACACATTGTGTTGAGTGTCGACACATGCTTCAAGTGCTGACTCTTCTGCTTAGTGTCGACACATTGTGTTGAGTGTCGACACTTGTACTTAGACTCTGCAGACTTTTGCTGAGTGTCGACACAGCTCCAAGTGTCGACACTTTCTGGTGTAGACACAGCTTCACTGGGTGTCGACACAGCTCCTTGTGTCGACACCTTCTGTCTGCACTTTTCTTCACTGAGTGTCGACACAGCTCCAAGTGTCGACACTTTCTGTCTGGTGTCGACTCTGCATCCCAGGTGTCGACACAACGACTCCAAGTGTCGACACATCTTGTCTGGGTGTCGACACAAGTCTTCTTAAGTGTCGACACTTTCCCTCTGGGTGTCGACACATGGACTTAGAAACTTTTTGCTTCAGTCCAGTACTTTCTTAACCTGCACAAGTAACTCAAACATACATCAAATACATTATGATGTATATCATTGAGTTGGGTGAGGCTTCTTCAAATCAGGTACATTTGACCAATGTACCCAACAATCTCCCCCTATTTGGAGAAGTCATAACCCTTAGTCAATGATATACACCATCCATAATTAAAATTACAAAATGATGTACAGCAGATTATAATCAGCAGGGTAAACATAAACATGTAGAAATACACACATGTATACACATTCATTATTTCAGAACAATCAAGAAATAGACACATTTACAGAACAATCATGAAATATATTTATCATATATTGTTCTAACATTTTTCTTATACATCTTCAATGTTTTACAAAAATGTTTTACATTAAAAAGGATTGCAACATAATCTTCAAGTAAAATCCTAATCTATTTCTGATCAGGTTCCTTGATAACAATTCCCTTTCCAGCTTGGACTTGAGCTTTGGCAGGGGCTTCAACAGTTGCAGCATCAGCATGCTTCTTTCCTTTTAAGTCCTTCTTCTTCAGCTCTTCTGCTTTGATTTTCTGTCTCTCAAAATAGTGGTATGGCTTGGGGAAGTACTTGCTAGGCTCCACAGCAGTAGGAGGTAGCTTTCCCATCTTAGCCTTCCTTCTGAATTGTACTATAGCCTCCTGCCTGATCTCATGCTTTCTCCATTCTGCCTTAGAGAACCATTTGTTCCTGTCATTCATGTTGTCTTTGGCAGCTTTCCAGGCAGTTAGAATTATATTTCTAGAGGTAGGGCTCCATTGTTCAAAATCTGGCTTTTGTTCTGCTTGTTCCCTAAACCTCTTTTTAGACAGCCTAGTCTCTTCTTCTTTCTCTAATGCCTCTTGCATAGCTGCAGAAATAGGTTGAACAACCTTTTCCAGAATAACATTTGACTTCCCTGCAGTTGGGCTATACATTGTGCTTACATCTGCATGAACCATGTCAAAATCTGAAGGTGGATAAATCACTTGAGCTACTTCTGCTTGCTCACCTCCAAGATATGCAGTTTGAATTCCTGATTCAGCCACATTATCATCATCACAAAGTGGAGGATAGCCCAGTGTAGCTCTGATGGAGTTAGATATCCATTTGGCATGGTCAGAGCTAGCTTTGACTAATACTCTCTCCCCCTTTATGACTTCTCTGGCCATATGGTCTCTGACATCATCCTTTTGAAATCTAATCTGACTATCCAAGTATCTGATTCCCTCTTTAAAGTAAGGTCTGAGCTTAGTGAGCTGTTCAGAGATGGCCTTCTGGGAATCTTGAATTGTAGTCTTGACAGCAGTAATCTCAGCTTGAAATACCTTATCAAAGTCAGCCTTAGCAGCAGCAGTAGATGTTGAAGGTTCAGCAGTCTTATTCTTCAACTCAGTGACTATAGCATTATGGGAGGCAGTCAAATTATCATTCATTCTTAACTGATTCTCCAGTACATATCCTTGCTTTAATGCTATATCATCTACCTGAGCCTTGATCTTCTCCTGGTGAGTTGCCAAATAGACTATTGCATTCCCACCCTTGTGGAAGCAGTCAGTCATCTCCTTCTTGTTCAGGTTCATTTCAGACCTTATAGATTTTATATCTTGTGCAAGATCAAACTGTAGGGACTTGTGCCCTTCATCCACATAAGCCTCTATTGCCTTCCTTTGCTCATCCAACTTGATCTGCATGGCAATCATCAAAGCACTATAATCAACTGTTGGAGCTTGTTGAACTATAGGCTGTGGGGCAATGGATTGCAAGGCCTTTTTATAACTCTGGCTTCTCCTTTTGAAGACATAGAGTTTCTTCTTCTTGGCCCTAGCACTCTCCTCATCTTCAGAGGCAGAAGTACTGGCAATATCAACCCTGTCCTTAGGGCTTTGAGGCTTCTCAGGTTGCATATCAGGTGCTTGCTCAGTTTCTAGCCTAATAGGCTCTTCCAGAACTGTCAGTTGCTCCCCCTCAGCAGCAGCACTCTTATCTTCAGCAGCAGCATCCTTGTCCATATCAAAATCTTCTTGATCTAGATTTAGGAATAAATCCTCCATTGTATATTCAGGTGGAGATGGAGCTGGAGACAGTCTTTGCTCTTCAACCACTGACTCAGGTACCACTTCTTGTTCAGCAGATTTGTCTTTTAAAACAACATCTGGAACTTGACTGTCTAGCTGAGTTTGCTGATGGACATTAGACAAATTAGCATCTTCTATAATATAGTCTAAAGTTTTTAGGTCAGTGAGTACCTCTTGGATAATGATGGTGGCTTGCTCACTGTCCAGAGTAGATGGTTCTTCTACTACTGGAGGCTCCCCCTGGATCTCAGCATTATCTACAGCAGCAGGGGTCTTCTCTGCAGCCACATCCTCTTGGTCATCAGGAGTGAAGACAACATGTTCTTCACTATCAGAACTGCTGGAGGACTCTTGTGCCACAGCAGCAGTTTTTCTCTTCTTCTTAGGAGGAATCTCCTTCTCAGTAACTGGCTTCTCTGGGGTTGCCACTTCCTTGGACAACACCCTGTCCCATCTGGAAAATATCCTTTGGTCCATCTTCCTCATGTGGTTGATCTTGCTTCCAACAGCATTGCTCAGATTTAGGTAGAGACTTATAATTCTGCCCAGATTGGGCTTCTTCAAGCTCTCCTTGATCTTGTCAAAAACCACTAGAGACCAGTCTGTTCTTAGAGTAAAGATTATTCTGGTCATAATTTCAAACATAGAGGCAGACACCCTGTCATGCCCTCCTGGCTTACTGAGAATAACCTTGCCTACAATCTCAGACATGAATTTTCCTTGACTGTTCATGCCTTTCCTGTTGAATACCACACCAGGTAAGAGCTTCCCTGGTCTTTGAAGCAGTTACTTCCTCTTCATCTTGAGTTTTAGGTAGCTGGTGTACCTTCCTCAGATTCTTTGGTGAAACCTTGACCTTAGTTCCATGAACTCTGGATTTGATCCTATATCCAGATTCATCTACAGCAGCTCCATTAAGGAATTCAAGAACTTCCTTCTTCCAAATCTTTGTTGGTTCTGAAACCAAGTATTCCAATCCAGAATCGGCGACTAGGGTTACTACCGCCTTGATTTCCGCATCTGCATCGTCGAACGCGCCACGCACTAGCTCATAGCCCTCGTTAACGTTCTCCTCAAGCTTGGGTGCCATTAGGGTTAGGAGAATTTGTCTTTAGAAAAGAGAAGTGTCGACACTGTAGTTTTGGTCTCGAAACTTTGAAAGCGTGTCGACAAACAAAGACAGAACCCTATTTATACCTTTCTGATTTTGAAGATGAACAGGCGGGACAGCTAACTCAACATGTGTCGACACTGGCAATAAGTGTCGACACTGACTTATAATGTCTCGACACACATGTGTCGACACAAGTTTAGTCAACAGATATTATGTGTCGACACTTGGTTATGTGTCGACACAACATATCTCGACACTTTGTCGAGACTTTACTTAGAAGATTCTGAGTAAAACTTAAGTGTCGACACCACATTGGATGTGTCGACACCTACTTGACATGTGTCAACACTAACATTCTGAAGTATCGACACCAACATTCCTAGATGTGTCGACACCTTTTTCCTGAAGTGTCGACACCACTATTCTGTGTCGACATAGACTTGTCTATGTGTCGACACATTTTTACTTAGCCAATTTTCTATTCTGTAAACTTAGTCTAAGTTTATCATTCCTAGTTCAATTTTGAATCTATTGAACTTAGCTTCTTCTAGGGGCTTAGTAAACATATCAGCTACTTGTTCATCTGTTTTAACATATTCAAGTGAAATATCTTCTCTTTCTACATGTTCTCTAAGAAAGTGATATTTTATCTCAATATGTTTTGTCCTACTATGAGATACAGGGTTATTAGCTATTGAAATAGCACTTGTAGAATCACAGTAAAGTGGAGTTCTACTTACTTGAAATTCATAGTCCTCTAGCTGATGTTGAATCCACAGAAGTTGAGTACAGCAACTTCCTGCAGCCACATACTCTGACTCAGCTGTGGAGATAGCCACACTAGTCTGCTTTTTGCTGCTCCATGAAATTAGTCTTCCACCTAGGAATTGACAGGTTCCAGTAGTGCTCTTTCTATCCTCTTTGCATCCTGCAAAGTCTGCATCTGAATAACCTGTTAGATCAAAGTCTCCATTCCTAGGGTACCAGAGGCCTAGATAGGGAGTGCCCTTTAGATATCTCAAAATTCTCTTGACAGCAGTCAAGTGAGACTCTTTAGGGCAGGCTTGATACCTTGCACAAACACATGTAGCATACATGATGTCTGGTCTACTAGCAGTCAAGTATAATAGGGAGCCAACTATCCTTCTATACATGGTTTTATCTACAGGTTTCCCTGCATCATCCTTGCTAAGAGACATACTTGACCCCATAGGAGTCTTCATGGTACTGGATGAATCCATATCATACTTTCTTATGAGTTCTAGGGTGAACTTTGACTGACAAATGGACAAACCACTCTCAGTCTGTTTAACTTGGAGACCCAAGAAAAACTTCAGCTCTCCCATACTACTCATTTCAAACTGACCTTGCATAAGTTTTGCAAACTTTTTGCATAGGCTGCTTTCAGTAGACCCAAATATAATGTCATCTACATATATTTGGACTAGTATGACTTTGCCTCTAGATTCCCGAAGGAATAGAGTCTTATCTATTTTCCCCCTTGAGAACTTGTTCTCAATGAGGAAACTAGATAGGGTTTCATACCAAGCCCTAGGGGCTTGCTTTAACCCATATAAAGCTTTCCTAAGTCTATAGACATATTGAGGTAGAGTTGGATCAACAAAACCTGAAGGCTGCTCCACATAGACTTCTTCTTTCAAATTACCATTTAGGAATGCTGACTTGACATCCATTTGGTATGCCTTGAATCCTTGATAGGTTGCATAGGCCAAGAACATTCTTATGGCTTCCAGTCTGGCTACTGGAGCAAAGGTTTGATCAAAATCAATACCTTCTTCTTGCCTATATCCTTTAGCAACCAGTCTAGCTTTATTCTTAATGATGACACCTTGTTCATCCATCTTATTCCTGTAGATCCACTTAACTCCTATTACATTGTGGTCTTTAGGTTTAGGAACAAGTTCCCAAACCTTGCACCTCTTGAACTGATTAAGCTCTTCTTGCATTGCTTCAGTCCATTGTGGATCCATTATTGCTTCTTCAAATCTTTTAGGTTCAACTTGAGACAAAAAGCTGGAATAGATTGCAGCATTCATGTTTCTACTCCTGGTTTGTACTCCTTATCTTGGATCTCCAATAATCAGCTCTACTGGATGATCTCTAAGATGCATGTGGGCTGGAGGCATCCTCACTTCAGGTTGAACCACTTCAGCATCTGCATCATGCTGTATACCTTGGATTTCTTCAGCAACTGGCACATGTAGTTCTCCCCCTGGACAGCAGCTACTCTCCTCTCCTTGCTGTCTTGCAGCAGGCACCTCTTCTATAGTAAGCTTGTCCATTGTCTTTGTCAAACCTGTGGGGCTGCATACATTGCTAGACAACTCATTATTAATAAGTTTTGTCTCATCAAAAACTACATGCACTGATTCTTCTACAACTTGTGTAGTCAAGTTGTAGACTCTATAAGCCTTACTATTATTGTTGTACCCAACAAAAATTCCCTCTTGGGACTTGGCAGCAAACTTAGTTATGTAAGACTTCCCATTGTTAAGTATGAAGCATTTGCAACCAAAGATCCTGAAGTAGGATAGATTTGGTTTCCTGCCTTTCACAACTTCATAGGGGGTCTTGTTTAGCCCTTTAGTGATGGTAGCCCTATTTATAACATGGCATGCAGTGTTAACTGCTTCAGCCCAGAAATACTCTGGCAGTGATGTATCACTTAGTAGGGTTCTACCAGCTTCTATCAAGGTCCTATTTTTCCTCTCAGCAATGCCATTTTGCTGAGGTGTTCTAGGTGAAGAGAATTCTTGAAATATCCCAAAGTCTTCACATAGTTTTGTCATGCTATCAGACTGAAATTCAGTACCATGATCACTTCTAATTCTGACCACAGTACTATTTAGTTCATTCTGAATTTGCTTGACAAAGCTGTAGAAGACACTAGGTGTTTCAGATTTCTGTCTTAAGAAGAACACCCAGGAAAACCTTGAGTAGTCATCTACAACTACAAGGGTATAGACCTTCCTACCTAAGCTGTGAACTGGCATTGGACCAAAGAGATCCAAATGCAAGAGGTACAAACACCTCACAGCATCTTTGTTATCTATGCTTCTAAAGGTGGATTTAGTCTGCTTGCCCTTTTGACAAGCTGAGCAAATGCCATCTTTAACACACTTAACTTGAGGACCATTCCTCACTAACTCTTTACTAAAGAGTTTGCTAATTGTCTTGTAGTTAAGATGGGCCAGCCTCTTGTGCCATTTGACACAATGAGAGACTGTCTCATCAGCTACAAGACAATCTGGAGAACCATTGTTCTCAATCATAATGTCTAGGCAGTAGACATTTCTCTTCCTATAACCTGTCAAGATGATCTCTTGATCACTTGACCTCTTGATATGACAACCATTTTTAACAAATGAGATGTCATACCCTACATCACTTAACTGACTTATACTTATTAAGTTGTGTTTCAACCCTTTAACATAAGCCACTTGAGTAATGGTAACTAGGTTTGAAGAAATGTTACCAAACCCTTTGATGATTCCTTTTTCAGAACCACCAAAGGTCACTTTAGGACCATTTTTGATTGGAATATAGTCCTTCATTAGTCCCCTAGTTCCAGTCATATGTCTGGAACATCCACTGTCCAAGTACCATGTAGGGGTATGGCCACTTGGACTCACCTGCAAAACAGATTAATGGACCTTAGAACCCAAAGCAATCTTGGGTCCTTGGTACTTGTTAGTCTGTAACTTGACAAAGCTACCTACTGGCTTTCCACCAGGTAGCTTGCTACTCACCTTGGCACTGGCATTGTACCAACAGTCCATTGCAAAATGGCCAATCTTGCCACAGCACCAGCATTCAAACTTGTTGTACCTTTGCTTAGGTACTGCCTTGGCTGTCTTGACTACAGCAGGTTTGTTGAATGTTGGGGCTTTGCCCTTGGACTTAGACTTGGACTGCTCAGTCCCTGCAGGTCTAACAAAACCCAGTCCAGCCTTGCCTTTATGATGAACAAATTCATCAATTAAAGGTAGCACTGATTTAGGTTTTGAAAACCTAGCAACAATCTCTCTTTCTTTCTGAAGATTGATCTCCAGTCTCTTAATTTGATCATTCTTATAGGTGATAGTTCCCATCTGAATCACAGTAATGTGTTTCAGCCTGGCTACCTCATTCAGTTTTTGATCAAATTGTTTCTCAAAATCTGTTGCAACAGCCTTGAGATCTGCAATCTCCTTTGCCTGACTTTTGGCTAGGGTCTTGCTTTTCTTGTAGGCTTGCAACAGTACCTTATATTCATCTATAAGCTGATGAATATCTTCCTCAGACTCAGATATATTCTCATCACTTGATGAAGAAGAATCTGATTCTGAACTAGAACAAGAAACTGAATTTAAACTTGAACTTTGTACCTGACTGGGTCCTGGCTGCTCCAGGATTTTGGCACTGTCTGTCAAAGCCATTAACCCTTGGCAATGACTGTCTTCTTGTTCATAAATTGACTCCAAGATCTGCATGAATTCTTCCTCTTCTTCTTCAGCAAACAGCCCTATGTAGGCTTCAACCTCAGACTCAGTTTCTGAAGAAGAGATATCTGATAGAGTCTTCTCCTTCTTAGCAACAAAAGACTTTTCTTTCTTTCCTTTGAAGTGAGTCTTTTTCCTGTCACCAGATTCCTTTCTCTTTTCTGGACAATCTGCAATAACATGGCCCTGTCTATTGCAGCAATAGCAAACAATCTTTGAACTAGTTGCCTTGCTTGATTTTGTCCTTTTCTTGTCATTCTTTGAAGACCTCTTTTTCTGATAAGAGTCTTCCTTTCCTTGTGATGTAGAAGGCCTTGACCTCCACTGTTTCTTTTTCAAAAACTTCTGAAAGTGTCTAGTGAAAGCAGCAAAGTCTTCATCACTTTCACTGCTCTTAGACTTTGTGCTGTCAGACTCATCAGACTCTGATTCAACTACCTCTGGAGGTGGAGTTGAAGACTTATTCCTGCACTTTCTGGGAACTTCTGTCTTGAAAGCAACAGTTCTTTATTTGTGCTCATTCCTTGTTGATTTCTCCTCCTCTTTTCTCACTGTTAACTGCATTTCATAAGACAATAGCTTGTCAAACAGTGTGGGAGGAGGAATTTCCCCCAACTTAGCCATTTCTCTTATGGCACAGATCTTGGTGTCCCAATCTTTGGTTAGGGACCTTAAGAACTTGTCATTTAGTTCATAGTTAGTGAACTCTCTTCCATAAGACATGAGTTCATTAACTATCCTGTAAAATTTCTTATAGCACTCAGTGATGCTATCACCCTTTCCTTGCCTAAAGCTCTCATACTCCTGATTTAGCAAGAACTTCCTATCTTGCCTAACTTCTTCAGAACCTTCCATATAGACAATGAGAGTATCCCACATCTCTTTTGCTGTCTTACAGTGAATTAAGTTCTGAAAAGTGGCATCATCAATGGCACTCACTATTATGTTCTGTGCCCTCTTGTCCATGGTGGCTAGGATAATTTCATCCTTAGTCATCTCAGAGAAATCCTTTGGAGTCCTCTGATTTGCATCCAATACTGAAATCTTCATTGGCACATAAGGCCCTTCCTTAACTGTGATGTAGATTCTAGGGTCAGAGGCTTCCATAAATAGCCTTACCCTCTCTTTCCAGATCCCAAAGATCTCTTTCCTGCATATGAGTAATTTCATGGAACCCAATTCCTTGTGATTCTCATAAGAACCCATGTTTCTTGATGTTCTTGAATTTCTTGAATCTGTGAATTGCCTTACACTGAATCAGCCAAACAGGATCTCCTCAGACTGTTAGTCCTTGTTTTGAGAAACCTCGCTTTGATACCACTTGAAAGATATGGTACCTAAACACCTAGAGGGGGGGGGGGTGAATAGGTGACCTAATCCTTTCCTAACTTTGTTGGCAGCCACTCAGTTATTTCACAGAGTTCTAACTACTTTTGCACAGCAAACAGCAATAACCAAACATACACAGCACATCCACAGCACAACCACAACACAGCACACAGTGTTTTATAGTGGTTCCCCAAGATATGGGTACATCCACTTTCCCCCTTCGCCTATCTAGCAGTGTACTAGATTCGGCCAAACTTCTCCACTGTCTCAGAACCCAAATTGGTTCCTACCTCAGGCCCAAAGCTTTACAACTCAGCTTTACCCAAAGCCTACACTCAGCCAATCAAGGCCTACACTCAGCCAATCAAGGCCTACACTCAGAGATCTCAATCTCCTACACTCAGGCCAAATGCCCTACACTCAGCCTTTATAATTTTAGGCTTACAAATCACTCAGATCCAATGGATCCTACAAGTTAAAAAGATATTACAAATGATAACTCTACAACTCAGAATAATAAGAGAGGAGTTGAGAGATTCTTGATGAGTTCTTGGAAGAACTCAGCTGGATCCAATCTGACTTAGCTTTCTTCAAAGCTTCTTGAGTAGAACTGAATAAGACTGAATCCTCTGCAGTTGTTCCTTGACCTCTGCTTCTTAAGAATCAGAATTGAATCTGAATCCTTCTTCTCAGCCTAGTTCCAGAGGCTGATTTCTTAGATGGAGCCCTCTCTCTCCAACTTCTTAGATCTGCACTTGGACTGCAAGATCTTCTTGTATTGATACTCTGTGTACCACTTTTCTGATTACTTGAATAATCTGTTCCACTTGTTAATCACTTGATCAACTCTTTCAACAACAGTCTCTGTAAACTGTGGGTGCCTATTTATAGGCCTTCTTCATGGTAACCGGCTGGTCCGGTTCATAACTGACTTCTGACATCTCTGACAGTTGCTGTAGACCGGCTGGATCGGCAGCTGTCATGTCAACCAGTCACTTCTTGAAAATCTCTAACAGTCAGTAAGTGTCGAGACTTTCTATCTTTAAGTGTCGACACTTATAGACCAAGTGTCGACACATGCTTTGTAAGTGTCGACACAAGTCTACAAGGTGTCGACACATATCCTTGTATGTCTCGACACAGATTCTTCTTCATGTGTCGACACTGAAATTGAGTGTCGACACAAGTACTTGTTCTTCTAGCTTTTGCTGAATTCTTCTATGTGTCGACACATCTCCTTTGTGTCGACACATCTTCTTGTGTTGAATCTGTCAAGTGTCGACACTGTATCTTGGTTTCGACACATAGTCTTCTATGTTGAATCTTGCTGAGTGTCGATACAGCTCCTTGTGTCGACACACCTTCTTGTTGTTGAGACTTCAGCTGAGTGTCGACACATTCCTATAGTGTCGACACTTGTACTTAGAATAATTTGTTGTTCTTTCTGTTCTTTGCTAAGTGTCGACACAGTTCCATGTGTCGACACTTTCTTCAAGTGTTGAGTCTTCATCTGTGTGTCGACACATTGTTCTGGGTGTCGACACATACTTCAAATGTTGACTCTTCTGTTGAGTGTCGACACATTGTGTTGAGTGTCGACACATGCTTCAAGTGCTGACTCTTCTGCTTAGTGTCGACACATTGTGTTGAGTATCGACACTTGTACTTAGACTCTGCAGACTTTTGCTGAGTGTCGACACAGCTCCAAGTGTCGACACTTTCTGGTGTAGACACAGCTTCACTGGGTGTCGACACAGCTCCTTGTGTCGACACCTTCTGTCTGCACTTTTCTTCACTGAGTGTCGACACAGCTCCAAGTGTCGACACTTTCTGTCTGGTGTCGACTCTGCATCCCAGGTGTCGACACAACGACTCCAAGTGTCGACACATCTTGTCTGGGTGTCGACACAAGTCTTCTTAAGTGTCGACACTTTCCCTCTGGGTGTCGACACATGGACTTAGAAACTTTTTGCTTCAGTCCAGTACTTTCTTAACCTGCACAAGTAACTCAAACATACATCAAATACATTATGATGTATATCATTGAGTTGGGTGAGGCTTCTTCAAATCAGGTACATTTGACCAATGTACCCAACAGAGCAGATATTTTCACCAAACGCTTGGATGAGAAAACTCATCTGTTCTTTATAAATCAAGTGAGAATGATTAATGGAGAAGAGTTAAATTAATTTCTGTCTGCATTCGACGAATTTTCCAGAGTTCGTCGAACGGAGTTCGACGAATTAGGGAAAGTTTGAGAGATGCTCGTCGAACGGATATCGACGAAATCTCTGTGTGTGGAAACAATTTTCGTCGACCGGAGATCGACGAACTTTGCTTCAGAAGATATTTCGTCGAACGGAGTTCGACGAACTGTTTTCGATTCTTCTGGATGAGATCGACGAATTATCTGTCTATAATTTATTTCGTCGAGCTCAGTTCGAAGAATTGTTTCTTTTTCGTGGAACGGAGTTTGTCGATTCATATTTTGGAAAACTTATATCTAGGTTTTCTTCGACCTCCGTCCCGCGCTTTCAGTTCCTTTGCACTTGATCGCCGTTTTTCTCTGTCTTTCTTGCAGGTAATCAATGGCGATTCCAGCGAGCACCTTAGCCGTAATGAAGTTCGACACCGGGTTTGATATGGATTTTGATTCTTTCCAACACTCTGACCTCATATTTCTCTATATCCTGGAACTGCTAGAAGAACTTCATCTCAAGGATTTCATGACCATAAGGATTAAACTACATGGAATGAAAATTCGAGAATGGGTATACACGTCTACTATTTCTGAAGATGAAACATTGACAGGAACTATCGAGAGTACTGCTGCTTCCCTATCTCCCGCCGTCCTCTCTGAGATTTTTGGGTTGGTAAATGGAGAAGATAATATGGAAATGGAATCTGAAGAATTTAGTGAAATGATGAAGTTAATGGGGTTTTCTGGAAGCAACCCTAACAAGTTGTTGAAGAAACAACTGTCTGTCGCGTACCAGTTCTTGGCAGACATTGTCGGAAAAGTGCTGATGGGCAAGCACTTAGCGCACGATTACATCACAAGACATCAATTCCTTGTTATGTGCGTAGTGGTTAACAAGAGACATGTCAACTGGGGCACAATATTCTTTGAGTTGATTAAGAAGAAGAATAGCAAGAAGGAAGTCTGCTTCGGAAGAATACTGGGGATCTTCCTTAAGGAAAAGGCTGGTGAATGCATGGTCTCCCCGACCATCTTCATCAATGCCAGCAAGCGCCTCACTTGCGCTCTATTTGGCAGATGGGAGATGATGATCTCCAAGCCATCCAAGGCTTCCTCCTCTTCCATCCCTACTTCTGAGAGCACCAGGGCTGTAAAGGCCACTCCCCACCCTATTGAAGAGGTCCTTCCATCTCCACCATCTCTTCCAGCACCCCTTCCAGCCAAGCATCCTCCTCCTGTGCCTACTCCACCTCCATTTCCACCTCTAGACATCAGCAACATTCCAACACCTCCAGCTTCACCTCATGACACCCATATTCCTACACCTCCTCAGTCTCCACTCCCCCCTCATTTGTCCTCCATTCCCTCTTACAACATACCCACAGACTCTATCATGCCAGATGCCCCCATTCCATCTTCATCCCCATCAACTCAACACACTCATGTTATTCCTCCCTCCATTCCATCATCTTCCCCTTCCCCCTTTGACTCAACTACCATCTCATCTATCATCACCATTCTTACCCCTCTCATCAAATCTCTTATCACAGAGGCCATTACACCTCTTGTGAATTCTATCAATTCTTAATCTACACATGTTTCTCTTCTCTCTGCTGCCCCCTCTTCATCCAGGGGCCTGGCTCTAGGTTTTCCTGAACCCAGGAAGGGGGAGATGCTCAGTGATGAAGTTGCAGCAGCAGCAGCAGTCACAACAGCAGTTCCTTCTACAGTAGATGCAGATTCAGATACAGATACAGATATTTTGCCAGAATTTCATTCTGAGATGATTGAATTGATTAATTTTATGGATACTTACATTGACTTAGATGAGTTAGTTGAGCAAATAAAAAATGTTGGTGATTTCATTATGAATCCCACAGTTAATCTACCAGAATTACTGCAAATTTTTGATACTGTACATATGCAGTTTCTTCCAGCAGATTTTACTAAGCCACATTTGGCTAATGTTACCTATACCTCTGCAGTTAGTCCAGCAGTTGCTAAGTAACTCTGTGACAGTTTTGTTATCTCAGCTTTAGATTCAATCTCTGCAGCTAGTCTAGAAGTTATTCTAGAAGCCACCTCAGCCCCAAGTTTTGTTATAGATGACACTCCTATGCCAGATTTGGATGAGCTAATCCTGGCTGATATTGAAGAAGAGAATAAGGCAACAGCTGAAAGCTCTGTCCAAATTACTTCTGCTCCTTGTGCAGTCTCCTCCTCTCCTGTTGCTGAAACTTTAGTTCCTTAACCTTCGGCCCCTCTTCCAGAAAAAGCTGTTATTTCTGATAAAACTTTAAAAGCTTTGGATTCTCTTTATGATAACCCTCAGGGTTCTGATACTGATGATGAAGCTGATGATGAAGATGATTCAGATGAAGATGCTGCATAGAAAAAGAAGATGCTGTCAAAGAAAAGAAAGGCTCCTCCTCCTCCAGATCCTAAGCCTAATCCAAATGCTGACACCCCTTATTACATTCTGCATAATGTTACTCCATATAAGGGAATGCCTGCATGGATGTGGCTATCAAAGAACCAGCAGAAGGATAGGAAGAGAAGTAGGAGATATTCTCCTCCTCCAGTGCACAGATTCAGAAATGATCCACCTCCTCCTCCTCCTCCAGCAGCTGGTGCCACTGGCTCTTCTAGCTCTCAGAGATCTGCCCCCATGCAAACATATCAGAGACAGTCAGCGAGATCCTCTGGAAGCAGCCAACAGAGGCAACCATCCTCAGGAAATCAACAGTAACAACAACATTAGCAGCAAAAGCAACAAACCTCTGAAGTACAAAAAGCTGACAGTCCAAAAAGGCCATACTCTCCTCCAATTCTATTTGAAGATTCTGAAACTGCTAATACTGCAAGAATGGCAAGATACCAGGAATTAATTGGACTATCTTTGATCAATAAAGCAAAGGCTGAAGGCAAAGACTATCAGGCTTCACAACAATGTCAAAGTACATAAAAGAACAGTTGAAAAGGTTGACAAAGACAATAAACTGTTTAATGTTGATGACTATATGAAGCTCCATCCAGAAGTAGTTGTCCCCAGAGCTACATCATGGAATTTTATTGGTGCAGCTGATATGACTATGACAAAAGCTCAGGCTTCAGATTCAAAGAGAGAAATCATCTTCAAAAAGCCAGGAGAGCAGACAGCTGAAGACAGGTCCAAGGAGAAAAAGCCAAATAAGTAATCCTTATTTTGTTTCAGTCTCTTTCTGCATTAGGTTTCAAATTATGTTATTTGTTTAAATAAAGCCTATGTATATATATATCTGCTGCATGTGTTGGTAATTCTCTGCCAGATATATTTCTTTTTTTGCTTTGTTTTTTTGTTTGTTTCTGTTTTGACTCTGTTAGTGACCTCACCCAAATAGGGAGGAGATTGTTGGATCCCTAGTTGATTTGGGCTAGGTTCACTAGCTTAGGATGTGACCCATCATGTATAGCCAGGGTCAAATTTGTGTCCTAGAGTCTAGGCCAAGTCCTTAGAGTCAACTTCAAATGGACCAGCTATCATCAAGACCATCAGAGACTCCATAATTAGAAGTTTTCAAGACTAAGTCAAATGAGTTCGACGTTCGTCGAACTCAGCTCGACGAAAGGTGTTCGGCGCTCGACGATCGTGAGGCAATTCTTAGTGCTGAGCTCGACGATCTTTGTTCTCTGTTCGACGAAGACTGAGTTACTTCAACAGAGTAAGTCAGGGAAACTTCAGAATTTTTTCTAAGTCCAGCTTCAGGCTTTGGTCGACGAACAAATTTCTGAGCTCGACGAACTTGGACCTCAAGTTATCAACTTCTCAGGTCGACAAAGTCAACTTCTCAGGTCGACAATTTCAGTACTTTACTCGACGAATTCTAAATTCAGAGGATTTGTGTCGACACTTAGGCCATGTGTCGACACCAAACAACTTATGTCGACACCATAAGATTTGTGTCGACACCAAGATCAATCAGTCGACACCAACTTAAGTCGACACAGAATATCAGTCATTTAAAATATTTTGACTAAGTCCACAATCTTTCGTCGCTCGACGAATGAAGATTGTCAGTTCGACGAAGGTTGTAGCATTTTTTACTTGAAGACTAATTGCTATTGTCTGGTCGACAAACTCATCAAGCTCAGCTCGACGAACTCAAGCTCAGCTCGACGAACTCAAACTCAGCTCGACGAATTGTGTTCTTCGTTCGACGATTCCAGACTAGGTTTTCTCCGGTTTCCCGTCCCGTTTCTTGGCGATGATTCCTGAACAATTAATGTCAGATCTTCTTCGAATGTTACCGTTAGAACGTGCAATTAATCTTGGATTATTTCATGTCATTTTTCCATGGGACAGTTAGGGAAATCATTGATTGTCGCTTCCTTCCCAGGCCGACTGCAATTACTGCTCAAGCTTTCGAATTTCAAAAGGATTCTTCAGTCAGTAAGATACACAGCAGAGAAAGTAATCAAGCATACAGTCAGTCAGACACACAGTCAGATTGCACAGAAGGACAATCTTACAGAAATGTAAAGTTCTATTGCAATCAGCCTTGGCTAGAGAACAACTTCATCAAGAAGAAGAAGAACAACCTATCACTATCAAGAGTCTTCTTCTGTCAATTCTCAGGACAACTTCAAAAGGACAACAAAATTCTACCTGTCAAAGAAGTTCCTGAACAATCTCTGGTCCAGGCATTCCAGCTTTCAAGACCTATCACCCTGAAGCAGTGCTCCAGTTTTCCTGATACATTCAAGATCTCAGGGGGAGCAAATCTGCTAACATCAATCCACAATCTTCTCAGTTGTTATTGAGAAAGAGAAGACACCATCACCTCTTTTCCAACTCCTGTACAGGGTCTTAATTCCCTTCAAAATTATTCCTGGTTGCAAGTCTCCTACCAAAAGACTTGAGGTTTTGGTTTTTGAGCACCTGAACAAAAGCTCATTGGTGTCAGGCACCTGATCAAAAACCTGAGTGGATTCCTACCAGGGTGGTAGAAGAGTGGATGTACCCAGGTTGGGGAACCACTATAAAATTTCTTGTGTCGTCTGTTTGCCCTTTTCTTTGGTATTGGCTGTGCTCTGTGATTAGATAGTTTGTTGTGCTTATTTATTTTATTTGCTGACTTGTTCACTTAGGAATACAACAAAGGTTGTAAAAAGTATATAGTGAGCATAATACTCTATTCACCCCCCCTCTAGAGTATTTCAGATCTAACCTGCACTTTCACTCTGAATTTAGCTCGATGAATGGTGAGCTCAGCTCGACCAGTGGTAAGCTGAGCTCGACAAACTCTTAACTTAGTTCAACGAATTTTGAACTAAGTTCGACTAAGTTCAACTTGCAGCCGTTTTGTTGTATGGCATTGGGCATGTCTTCATCAATCAACATCAAACTACATAGCCATATTTCTGGCTTGCCAATATTCTTTCTTACCTCTTGCATTGAGTGAGCTTGCTTCACTCAACGCTTGTGGACTTAGCTACAATGTCAACTACTCTTTGACTTCTGGCGTTGAGTGATTTTACCTCACTCAATTCCTGTGGACTTAGGCAAATTCCTGCCTTTCCACCATCTTCTCCTGTTGTCCACATTTTTTCCTTATGACCACCTGTCACATCACTTAGACAATCTGTCTACACTTGTTCCATGGAACATACGGCACAAGACAAACTTAAACAACATCAAATGCAATAATGCTCTTAGTGTTGATGGAGATGCCTATTCAAATCCAATCTAGGGAACATTGTGGGCAATGGACTCCACAATCCCCCCCTATTTGAAGAAGGCAGAACACCTAACAATACTAAGAGGCATTAACATAATACGAAGAATAAATTCATGCAGCTGTAGATTATTATCTGGTACAACTGTTAGCTTATACTATATTAATTGAAATGTGCTCCATTAAAATTATATTGACTCAAAATGTTAAGTCAATGTATCCTCATACTACTTGAGCAATTGTTCAAATAAAATTCACTCTCCTTTCTACCACATAATATTTAAATGGAGCACCACTTAGAAGTACTTACCTTAAAATATGCACTGACACAGTTATGTCTTAACCTGTAGTCAGTTATTGCATTTCTCATACTACTTGAATCTTTTCAAGTAATATGCACTCACTTAACATGACCTAGTCATGTCAAGTAATGTTTCTATATCTCCCACTTATGTATTGCTACGTATCTCCCCCTTTCTATCTTCTTCAATAGGTATATCTATTGAGGGAGGAGAAAGGATCATGAGAGAGATTATCTCTTGATCCTAGTCAAAGTCCTATATTGATAACATAAAGGAAATTATCCTAGTGATCAAACTACTAGATTATGAGTCATACCTTTTGTGTTGATACATTGAAACAACACAACATGGCATCACTTGAACTTGTTGCACACATAGTTCCACTTGCTGATGTTTTATCTACAGAATCAGCATTCACTTATGGTGATAACATTGATACACCACATCACTGCAACCCCTTGGCACATGAGTGAACCATGGATCCACTTGAGCTGACTTCTAGTTGTTCCTCTTCTCATAATCTTCCCCTTGGTCTGTGCATTGTCCTTAAGACAAATTGATCAGCAGTTGTGACAGCTGATCTACTGTAGTAGCAGCCTGCTCCCCCTCAACTGAGGCATTCTTTGTCTGATTATTGGTAGACATTCTAGTATATGCCAGTATGGATACCACGTGATGGTCTTTATAGTCTTGATGTCACATCAAGGACTTATATACTTGCAATAAAAGTAAATCCCATAACACAAACTAGAGTCTAGAGCTACTGAAGCCATCCTAAGTTCCACATACCCAACTCAACCAAGAGTGTGTTGAACTTGACTTCATCTAGTGGCATGATAAACATGACAACCACTAGTCAATCAGGATAAACTAAAGATTGAGTTCTTCCTTATGCTCCCAAATATATTGATACATAATCTACATATGCATAGTCCTGCTATGACAGATAGTATTCCTAGCAACTTAGATTACACTTGTAGAATATCATATAAAGAAGTTCTACTTATCTGGAGGTTATGGTTCTGGAGTTGTAGCAGGATTCTCATCAGTTGATCACAAAAACTCCCTTGCACCATGATCACTTCTTGCTGAGCCAGATCTTTTCCTTTCCTTTAGCAAAGACTTGCCTCTGGCATCTGCTTTCTGTTCAAGCCACAATGACCCTTTTTGCATTGGCAACACAAATTTCCTTCTCCTCCTAGATGATTGGCTTCATCCTTGATCATGGCCAGTTACCACTCCCATAGTGATTGTACCACTTGTAACCATCTTTTTGGCTTCAGATTTCTGGTCAGGAGCTTTTTGATTCTTTTCTCCACCTAGCTGATTGTAAATGATACTAATGGTGCAGCTGTCTGCTTTCTCTTCTCAATGGGCTAAATTTTCTACTACAGCTGCTGATCTTTAAAACTACTTGATACCATCCTCTTATTTTGATACCAAGTCTTTCTTTACACTGATATTCCCATAGGAATGTGTTGACTTATTTCAGCAATAGTTGGAGCAGACAAGTTCTTGTGAACTAGCTAATTCACAGCAGTTGTAAACATCTGAATAGTCTCTCTCTCATACTCAGCATTGTCCATGGGGACAAGCTGAACCTCAACAGTAATGCTGATTTATTCTATACTGGGGGATCTTTGGGTAAGATTCAGGCTTTTCCAGCAACCTTGACTGAACATGCGCCCCATCAACATTTGCACAGATCCTTTCCTTATGGCTGACAGTCATCATTTCAGCAGATGATATCACTTGACTGTTTGATCCTTCTATATAGAGAGTCTAATCAGCTGAGCACAGTGTGCCTCTTCCTTGCTGCTTATAGAGGAGCTACTCTTAGTGATTTTTCTCAATGATGAGTACACGCTACTTGTTCTTCTCCTAGTTTTGTTGGTGTGGCAACAAAGCTTAGTCCAACCAGACAGTCCTGCTGGATGGATCCGGCTAGTCTTTTCCCAAGACTTGTGCACTTTATCCATCTTTAGTAATGCACAGAACATCCTTATCCTTGGGTCATTAACCATAGGAAAACTTCCTTGTTCTAGTCCAAGTTCTGGAACAACTTTTGCCCAAATACCACACGGGGTATGGTCACATAGACTAACCTGCAAAACAGAGTTATCTTACCGTAGGACCCCAAAAGGTATTGTGTCCTAGGTTCTAATTAGACTGAAATCTAACTTGCCTACCAACAGAATTTCTGACAGGTACGCTATCTCTTGCTCTAGATACAGAAGGATTGTGCCAACAATTTAGGGCAAAAATGCCCCATCTTACCACAACACCAACACTCATGGATTTTATATCTTCTTTTCTGAGTAGGTCTTGCAGTGTGGTTAACTGCTATCTAAGCAGAAGAAAGAGGAGCAGTAGCTTTCTTAGGGTTCCATTCAGCAAGGATCTGAATGAAGGTTAGTCTTCTAGTAGACTTCGTTTGCTTGCCCTGATTGGTATTTACAGCTGTCTTCTTTGTAGAAGATAAGTTGTTTATATCATCAGAATTAGCCAAGTTAGGCTAACTGGTAGACTGACGCTTGGTCTGAGTCCTTGGTCGAAGAGCTTGATTTAAAGCCACTGCATTTCCCTTGTGAGTTGGGGCTGAGGCACCAAATATAAATGTCCAACATGGGCCATTTGTACTTTTTCATGGGGATCCATAAAGGCACTCATTCCCCTACCCTTTCTTCTTCGATGGAAAGATACTCTTGTACTCTTGTAAGAGGAATTATCATTCTACCAGTGACAATGCATGCAACCTTGGTCATACCTATGGGAAGAGAGGATTACCATGTGAAAGGTTGACTATGGCACAACAGAATTTTGGCCTCTCCTCTAGGATTGGATAACTTTTGAAATCCACTCAGATTCAGATTTTCCCGTGATAACAACTATCTTAGAGAAATTGGCCACTATCCTCTTCTCCCTTTCAAGTTTCTCTTCAAGAACCTGTTGGGTACATTGGTCAAATGTACCTGATTTGAAGAAGCCTCACCTAACTCAATGATATACATCATAGTGTATTTGATGTTTGTTTGAGTTACTTGTGCAGGTTAGGAATACACTGGACTGAAGCTAAAAATTCTAAGTCCATGTGTCGACACCCAGAGGGAAAGTGTCGACACTTGAGAAAGCTTGTGTCGACACCTAGACAAGCAGTGTCGACACTTGGAGTCATTGTGTCGACACCTGGGAAGAAGAGTCGACACCAGTCAGAAAGTGTCGACACTTGGAGCTGTGTCGACACTCAGTGTAGAAGAATGCAGAAAAGCTGTGTCGACACTTAGCAGAAGTGTCGACACCTAGAAGAGCTGAGTCAACACCAGAAAGTGTCGACACTTGAAGTAAGTGTCGACACTCAGCAAAAGTCTGCAGAATCTAAGTCCAAGTGTCGACACTCAACACAATGTGTCGACACTATGCAGAAGAGTCAGCACTTGAAGTAAGTGTCGACACCCAGCACAATGTGTCGACACTTAGCTAAAGACTCAGTATTTGAAGTAAGTGTCGACACTCAGCACAATGTGTCGACACACAACCAGAGGAGTCAACACTTGAAGAAAGTGTCGACACTCAGCACAATGTGTCGACACTTAGTTGAAGACTCTACACTTGAAGACTTGTGTCGACACAAGGAGCTGTGTCGACACTTAGTAAAGATCAGAAAAGTTACAAAATTATTCTAAGTACAAGTGTCGACACTAAAGGAATGTGTCGACACTCAGCTGAAGAAACAAAAGTGAAGACTTGTGTCGACACCAAGAAGCTGTGTCGACACTTGACCGTTTCAACACATAAAGTTGTGTCGACACAAAGGAGTTGTGTCGACACTTAGAAGAATACAGTTGCAGAATGAAGTACAAGTACTTGTGTCGACACTCAATTTCAGTGTCGACACATGCAGAAGAAACTGTGTCGAGACATACAAGGAAATTGTGTCGACACCTTGTAGACTTGTGTCGACACTTACACAACATGTGTCGACACTTGGCCTATAAGTGTCGACACTTTAGAACAGAAAGTCTCGACACTATCTGACAGTTAGAGGAATTTCAAGAAGTGACTGGTTGACATGACAGCTGCCGATCCAGCCGGTCTACATCAACTGTCAGTGATATCAGAAGTCTGTTATGAACCGGACCAGCCGGTTACCATGAAGGAAGCCTATAAATAGGCACTCATAGTCTACAGAAGATATGATTGAGATTAAGAGATTAATTGTTGAAGTAATATAGAAGTGGTTGACAAAGTTTTTACAGAGAGAGTTCAGATCTTTGTAGAAGTGGTATATTGAGTATCAACACAAGAAGATCTTGCTGTGCATCAGCAGATCTAAGAAGTTGGAGAGAGAGAGCTCCAACTAAGTATTCAGTCTTTGGAACTAAGGCTGAGAAAAAGAATTCAGAGTCATCTGGATTTCAAGAAGCAGAGGTCAAGGAACAACTGCAGAAGATTCAGACTAATTCAGTTCTAATCAAGAAGCTTTGAAGGAAGCTAAGTCAGTTTGGATCTAACTGAGTTCTTCCAAGAACTCTTCAAGAATCTCTCAACTCCTCTCCTATTTCTGAGTTGTAGAGTTATCTATTATACTTTCTATTTTAACTTGTAGGATCCATTGGATCTGAGAGAATTGTAAGCCTATTTTATAAAGGCTGAGGGTAGGGCTTGGTTGCCTGAGTGTAGGAGTTGAAGAACTCTGAGTGTAGTCCTTAATTGGCTGAGTGTAGGCCTGGGTGGCTGAGTGTAGGCCTTTTGGCTGAGTGTAAGGCTTTGGGCCTGAGGTAGGAACCTAGTTTGGTTCTGAGTTAGTGGAGAAGTTTGGCCGAATCTAGTACACTGCTAGATAGGCGAAGGGGAAAGTGGATGTACCCAAAGATTGGGGAACCACTATAAATTAGTGTGTCTTCTGTGCTGTGCTGTGAAATTACTGTGTTTATGCTGTAATTGCTGTTAGCTGTAGAATTCTATGAAATAGCTGTTGTGCTGCCAAACAAAACTCAAAAAGGATTAGGTCACCTATTCACCCCCCCCCCCTCTAGGTGTTTAGGTACCATATCTTTCAAGTGGTATCAGAGCCAGGTTCCTCAAAAAGGACTAACTGTCTGAGGAGATCCAGTTTGGCAGATTCAGTATAAGTCAGGAAACAGTTTCAAGAAAATCAAGAAACATGGGGTCTTCAGAGAATCACAAGGAATTGGGTTCAATGAAACTACCCATTTGCAGAAAGGAGATTTTTGGAATCTGGAAAGAAAGGGTAAGGCTGTTCATGGAGGCCTCTGACCCTAGGATCTACATCACAGTCAAGGAAGGGCCTTATGTGCCCATGAAGATTTCAGTCTTGGATGCCACACAGAGAACTCCAAAGGATTTTTCTGAGATGACCAAGGATGAGATTGTCCTAGCTACAATGGACAAAAGGGCACAGAACATCATAGTTAGTGCAATTGATGATGCCACCTTCCAGAACCTTATTCACTGTAAAACAGCAAAAGAAATGTGGGATACCCTCATTGTCTACATGGAAGGTTCTGAAGAAGTAAGACAAGATAGGAAATCCTTGCTTAATCAAGAATATGAGAGCTTTAGGCAAGGAAGAGGAGATAGCATCACTGAATGCTACAAAAAGTTCTACAGAATTGTTAATGAACTCATGTCCTATGGAAGGGAGTTCACAAACTATGAATTGAATGATAAGTTCTTGAGGTCCCTAACCAAAGATTGGGACACTAAGATCTGTGCCATCAGAGAAATGGCAAAGTTGGGAGAAATTCCTCCTCCCACACTGTTTGGCAAGTTGTTATCTTATGAGATGCAATTGTCAGTAAGAAAAGAGGAGGAAAAGTCAACAAGGACTGAACACAGGGAAAGGACTGTTGCCTTTAAGTCAGAAGTACCTAGAAAGAACAGGACTAAGTCATCAACTCCTCCTCCAGAGGTAGTTGAATCAGAATCTGATGAGTCTGTTAGCACTAAATCTACAAGCAGTGAAAGTGATGAAGACTTTGCTGCATTTACCAGACATTTTCAGAAATTCCTGAAGAAGAAACAGTGGAAGTCCAGACCTTCTTTTTCCAAAGGGAAAGAAGTTCAGTATCAGGAGAAGAAGCCTTCAAAGAAGGACAAACAAGGACAAAGACTAGCAAGGCAACTGGGTCTAAGATTGTGTGTTACTGCTGCAATAGACAGGGTCATGTAATTGCAGATTGTCCTGAAAGAAGGAAAGAATCCAGTGACAAAAAGAAGACTCACTTCAAAGGAAAGAAGGAAAAGTCCTTTGTTGCAAAGAATGAGAAGACTCTTTCAGACATTTCTTCTTCAGACACTGAGACAGATGCTGAAGCCTATATAGGGCTATTTGCTGAAGAAGAAGAAGAGTTTATGCAGATCATGGAATCAATCTATGAACAAGAAGAGGTTCAGTGCCAAGGAATGATGGCATTGACTGAAAGTACCACAAATCCTGGAGCAGCCAGGACCTAGTCAGGTACAAAATCTAACCTTAAGTTCAGATTCCAGTTCTAGTTCAGAGTCAGAATCATCTTCATCAAGTGATGGAAGTGATTCTGAATCTGAGGGAGATATTCATCAGCTCTTAGATGAATACCAAGTACTGTTGCAAGCCTATAAGAAAAGCAAGATCCTAGCCAAAAGTCAGGCAAAGGAGATTGCTGATCTCAAGGCAGCTGCAACAGATTTTGAGAAGGAGTATGATCAAAAACTGAATGAAGTAGCCAGGCTGAAACACATTACTGTGATTCAGATGGGTACTATTACATTTAAAAATGATCAAATTAAGTTGCTGGAGATCAATCTCCAGAAGGAAAAAGAGCTAGTTGCTAGGTTTTCAAAACCTAAATCAGTGCTACCCTTGATTGATGAATTTGTTCATCATAAAGGAAAGGCTGGATTGGGTTTTGTTAAGCCTGTGAGGACTGTTCAGGATCAGTCCAAGTCCAAGGGCAAAGCCCCAACATTCAACAAGGCTGCTGTAGTCAAGACAGCAAAGGTTGTACCTAAGCAAAGGTACAACAAGTTTGAATGTTGGTGTTGTGGCAAGGTTGGCCACTTTGCCTTGGATTGTTGGCACAATGCCAGTGCCAAGTTGAGTAGCAAGTTACCTGTTGGAAAGCCAGCAGGTAGCTATGTCAAATTGCAAACTAACAATCACCAAGGACCCAAGTTTACTTTGGGTTCTAAGGTTCATTAATTTGTTTTGCAGGTGAATCCAAGTGGCCATACCCCTACATGGTACTTGGATAGTGGTTGTTCCAGACACATGACTGGAACTAGGGGACTACTGAAGGACTACATCCCAATCAAAAATGGTCCAAAGGTGACCTTTGGTGGTTCTGAAAAAGGAATCATCAAAGGGTTTGGTAACATTTCTTCTAACCTTGTTACCATTACTCAAGTGGCTTATGTTAAAGGTTTGAAACACAACCTCATTAGTATAAGTCAATTAAGTGATGTAGGGTATGACATCTCATTTGTTAAAAATGGTTGTCATATCAAGAGGTCAAGTGATCAAGAGATCATTTTGACTGGATATAGAAAGAGAAATGTCTACTGCTTAGACATTATGGTTGAGAACAATAGTTCTCCAGTCTGTCTTGTAGCTGATGAGACAGTCTCTCAATGTGTCAAATGGCACAAGAGGCTTGCTCATCTTAATTACAAGACTATTGGCAAACTCTTTAGTAAAGAGTTAGTGAGGAATGGTCCTCAAGTTAAGTGTGTCAAAGATGGCATTTGCTCAGCTTGTCAAAAGGGCAAGCAGACTAAATCCACCTTTAGAAGCTTAGACAACAAAGATGCTGTGAGGTGTTTATACCTCTTGCATATGGATCTATTTGGTCCAATGCCAGTTCACAGCTTAGGTAGGAAGGTCTACACCTTTGTAGTTGTTGATGACTACTCAAGGTTTTCCTGGGTGTTCTTCTTAAAGCAGAAATCTGAAACACCTAGTGTCTTCTATAGTTTTGTTAAGCAAATTCAGAATGAATTGAACTGTACAGTGGTCAAAATTAGAAGTGACCATGGTACTGAGTTTCAGTCTGAAAGCATGACAAAGCTGTGTGAAGACTATGGGATATTTCAAGAATTCTCTTCACCTAGAACACCTCAGCAAAATGGCATTGCTGAAAGAAAAAATAGGACCTTGATAGAGGCTGGTAGAACCCTATTAAGTGATTCATCACTGCCAGAATATTTCTGGGCTGAAGCAGTTAACACTGCATGCCATGTGATAAATAGGGCTACCATCACTAAAAGGTTAAACAAGACCCCCTATGAAGTAGTGAAAGGCAGGAAACCAAATCTGTCCTATTTTAGGATCTTTGGTTGTAAATGCTTCATACTTAACAATGGGAAGTCTTACTTAACTAAGTTTGCTGCCAAGTCCCAAGAGGGAGTGTTTGTTGGGTACAGCAATAATAGTAAGGCTTATAGAGTCTACAACTTGACCACACAAGTTGTAGAGGAGTCTGTGCATGTAGTTTTTGATGAAACACAACTAATTAACAATGAGTTGTCTAGTAGTGTGTGCAGCCCTACAGGTCTTACTAAGAAGATGGACAAGCTAACCATAGAAGATGTACCTGCTGCAAGACAGCAAGTAGAAGAAGATGGTTTATGTCCAGGGGGAGAACTACATGTGCAAGGAGCTGTAGAAGTACAAGGAACTCAGCTTGATGAAGATGCTGAAGAAGTTCAACCAGAAGTAAGGATGCCTCCAGCCAACAGGCATCTAAGAGATCATCCAGTAGAGCTGATCATTGGAGATCCAAGACAAGGTGTTCAGACAAGGAAGCAGAAATCAGAATGCTGTAGTATATTCAAGTTTTCTGTCTCAAATAGAACCAAAGAAATTTGAAGAAGCTATACAAGATCCACAGTGGACTGAAGCAATGCAGGAGGAGCTGAATCAGTTCAAAAGATGCAAGGTGTGGGATCTGGTTCCTAAGCCTAAAGATCACAATGTGATAGGAACAAAGTGGATCTACAGGAACAAGTTAGATGAACAAGGTGTCATCATTAAGAATAAGGCAAGACTGGTTGCAAAAGGATATAGGCAAGAAGAAGGTATTGATTTTGATCAAACCTTTGCTCCAGTAGCCAGACTGGAAGCCATAAGGATGTTCTTGGCCTATGCAACCTACCAAGGATTCAAAGTATACCAAATGGATGTGAAGTCAGCATTCCTTAATGGTAATTTAAAAGAAGAAGTATATGTGGAGCAGCCTTCAGGTTTTGTTGATCCTACTCTTCCACATCATGTCTATAGACTTAGGAAAGCATTGTATGGGTTAAAGCAAGCTCCTAGAGCTTGGTATGAAACCCTATCTAGTTTCCTCATTGAGAACAAGTTCACAAGGGGGAAAATAGATAAGACTCTATTCCTTAGGGAATCTAGAGGCAAAGTAATACTTGTCCAAATATATGTAGATGACATTATATTTGGGTCTACTGAAAGTAGCCTTTGCAAAAAGTTTGCAAAGCTTATGCAGAGTCAATTTGAAATGAGTAGTATGGGAGAACTGAAGTTTTTCTTGGGTCTCCAAGTTAAACAGACTGAAAGTGGTCTATCCATATGTCAGTCTAAGTTCACCCTAGAACTCATAAGGAAATATGGTATGGATTCCTCCAGTACCATGAAGACTCCTATGGGGTCAAGTATGTCTCTAAGCAAGGATGATGCAGGGAAACCTGTAGATGAAACCTTGTATAGAGGGATAGTTGGCTCCCTACTATACTTGACTGCAAGTAGGCCTGACATTATGTATGCTACATGTGTTTGTGCCAGGTATCAAGCCTGCCCCAAAGAATCTCACTTGACTGCAGTCAAGAGAATCTTGAGATATCTAAAGGGCACACCCTATCTAGGCCTCTTGGTACCCTAGGAATGGAGATTTTGATCTAACAGGCTATTCAGATGCAGACTTTGCAGGATGCAAAGAAGATAGAAAGAGCACAACTGGATCCTGTCAGTTCCTAGGTGGAAGACTCATTTCATGGAGTAGTAAGAAGCAAACCAGTGTGGCCATCTCCACAGCTGAGTCAGAATATGTAGCTGCAGGAAGTTGCTGTGCTCAACTTCTGTGGATTCAACATCAGCTAGAAGACTATGGATGTCAGGTAAGTAGAACTCCACTTTATTGTGATTCTACTAGTGCTATTTCAATAGCTAACAACCCTGTATCACATAGTAGAACTAAACATATTGAGATTAAATATCACTTTCTTAGGGAGCATGTAGAAAGAAATGATATTACACTTGAATATGTTAGAACTGATAATCAGATAGCTGATATGTTCACTAAGCCCTTAGATGAAGCTAAGTTTAATAGGTTCAAAATTGAACTAGGTATGATAAACTTAGATTAAGTTTACAGAACAAAAATTGGCTAAGTAAAAAGGTGTCGACACATAGACAAGTCTATGTCGACACAGAATAGTAAGTGTCGACACTTCAGGAAAATGGTGTCGACACATCTAAGAAGTTAGTGTCGACACTTCAGAATGTTAGTGTCGACACATGTCAAGTAGGTGTCGACACATCCAATAAGGTGTCGACACTTAAGTTTTACTCAGAATTTTTCTAAGTAAAGTCTCGACTACATGTCGAGTATAGTGGTGTCGACACTTAACCAAGTGTCGACACATAAAATCTGTTGAACTAAATTTGTGTCGACACATGAGTGTCGAGACATTATAAGTCAGTGTCGACACTTAATGTCAGTGTCGACACATGTTTAGCTCGCTATCCCGCCTGTTCATATTCAAAACTCAACAGGTATAAATAGGGTTCTGTTTGTGTTTGTCGACACGCTTTCAGAGTTTCGAGACTAAAACTCCTGTGTCGACATTTCTCTTCTCTAAGACTAATTCTCAAAACACTAATGGCTCCCAAGCTGGAAGAGAACGTAAACGAAGGCTATGAGCTCGTGCGAGGCGCATTCGACGACAGTGATCAGGAATTCAAATCAGTGATAACCCTACTCAGCGATTCAGGACTGGAATACTTGGTTTCAGAGCCAACCAAGATATGGAAGAAAGAAGTGATTGAATTTCTTACTGGAGCAACTGTGGACGACTCTGGATCCAGAATCAAATCCAGAGTACATGGAACCAAGGTCAAGGTTTCACCCAAGTCTTTGAGAAAGGTACTTCAGCTACCTAAGATTCAAGAAGAAGAGGAAGTGACCACATCTAAGACTAGAGAAGCACTCACTTGGTGTGGTCTTGATCCTAAGATGAAAATAGGATCAGTTTTCAACAGGAAGGGGATGAACAATCAAGGCAAATTCCTGTCTGAAGTTGTAGGCAAGGTTATTCTAAGCAAATCAGGAGGGCATGACAGGGTGTCAGCCTCTATGTTCAGTATCATGACCAGGATCATCTTCAACCTTAAGACAGACTGGTCTATGATTGTCTTTGAGAAAGTAAAAGAAAGTCTGAAGAAGCCCAATCTGGGCAGGATACTAAGTCTCTACCTGACTGGATCAATTCCAGAGGTAATGAGCTCTGCTGCAGGAACAAAAATCAATCACATGAGGAGAATGGACTCAAGAATATTCTCTAGATGGGAAAGGGTGCTGGTGTCAAAGGAATTGACCACCCCTGAAAAGCAAGCTTCTAAGAAAGACTCTCCTCCCAGGAAGAAGAGGAAGACTGCTGCTGTGCCTCAAGAGTCATCCAGCAGCTCAGGCAGTGAAGAACATGTGGTCTTCACTCCTGATAGTCCAATGGATAAGGCTGCAGAGAAGACACCTGCTCCTCAAGAGTCAGCTAACATCCAGGGGGAGCTTCCAGGTGTAGCAGACCCATCTACTCTGGAGAGTGAGCAAGCCACCCTCCTCATTCAAGAGGTACTTGTTGACCTTAATACTTTGAATTTTTCTATAATAAATTCTGATTTGTCTGATGATCATCAGCAAAATCAGCCAGCAACTCAAGAACCAGATGTTGTTCTCCAAGACACATCTGTTGTCGCTGATGAAACCAGAACATCTCCTGCACAGTCTCCAGCAGAATATACAATGGAAGACCTATTTTTGAATTTAGATCAGGATGATTTTGATATGGAAAAGAATGCTGCTGATGCAGTGAAGGATGCTGCTGCTGAGGGGGAGAATTTGGATATTCAAGTAGAGCCTATAAGGCTAGATACTGAGAAGGCACAAGATGTGCACACTGAAAAACAATCCAGCCCTAAGGATAGGGTGGATATAGCCAGTACATCAGAATCTGAAGATGATGCAGCTGAGCAAGCTAAGAAACAGAAGTTCTTTGTTTTCAAAAGAAGGAGTCAGAGCTATAAGAAAGCTCTACAAACTGTTGCACAACATTCCTTAGTTCAACAACCTCCATCAACTGATTACAGTGCTCTACTGTTTGCCATGCAAATCAAGATGGATGAACAAAGGAAGGCTTTAGAAACTTATGTTGATGAAGGGCACAAAGCACTACAATCTGATCTGGGACAGGAAATCAAGTCAATAAGGTTTGAAATGAACCTTAATAAAAAGGAAATGACTGATTGTTTTACAAAAGGTGCACATGCAGTGGTCTATCTGGCTAACCATCAAGAAACAATCAAAGAGAAAGTAGAAGATATAGCACTAAAGCAAGGCTATGTGCTGGAAAATCAACTCAGGATGAATGATAACTTGACTGCATCTCACAATGCCATAGTCACTGAACTCCAGAAAAAGTCTGATGAACCATCAACCTCCTCTGCTGCTGCCAAGGCTGACTTTGATAAACTCTTTCAAGCTGAACTAACTGCTGTCAAGACTGCCATCAAGGACTCCCAGAAGGTCATTTCTGAACAGCTTACCAAGCTAAGACCTTTCTTTAAAGAGGGCATAAGATATTTGGACAGCCAAATAAGGTTCCAGAAAGATGATGTGAGAGATCATGTAGCCCAAGAAGTCATAAAGGGGGAGAGAGTGTTAGTCAAGGCCAGTTCTGAGCATGCCAAATGGATTTCAAATTCAATCAGGGCTACACTTGGATATCCTCCCCTGTGTGATGACAATGAAGTAGCTGAATCTGGTATTCAAGGAACATATCTTGGAGGTGAGCAACAGGCCGTGGCTGATGTAATCTATCCACCTCCAGATTTTGAAATGATTCATGCCGATATAAGCACAATGTATAGTCCAACTGCTGGTAAGCCTAATATTATTCTGGAAAAGGTTGTTCAACCTATCACAGCTACTATGCAAGAGGCTTTGGACAAAGAAGAAGAGACTAGGCTATCAAAGAAGAAGTTCAGGGAACTTGCTGAACAAAAACCTGATTTTGAACAGTGGAGCCCTACTTCTAGGAACATCATTCTCACTGCATGGAAAGCGGCCAAGGACAATGCCCATGAGAGGAACAAGTGGTTCTCAGAGGCAGAATGGAGGAAACATGAAAGTAGACAGGAAGCCATTGTCCAACATAGAAGAAAGGCTAAGTTAGGAAAGCTACCTCCTACAGCTGTGGAGCCTAGCAAGTACTTTCCTAAGCCCTATCATTATTTTGAAAGGCAAAAGATCAAGGCTAAAGAACAGAAGAAGAAGGACTCCAAAGGGAAGAAGATTGCTGAAGTTGAGCCTGCTGCTGCTGCTGCTGTGAAAGCTAAAGTACAAACTGGAAAAGGCATAGTCATTAAGGAACCAGAGCAGAATTAGACTAAGATAAAAACTGAAGAATGTTGTAATCTGTTACATCTGAACATTATTGTAAATCTTTGAAAATCTATTGCAAACAATGTATGAACAATTTTTGATAAATATATATTTCATGATTGTTCAGTAGAATGTGTCTAATTCTTGTTTGTTCTGTAATGCTGTATGAGTATACATGTGTGCTTTATTACATGTTTAAGTTTAACTCTGTTGTCATATATCTGTTTTACTTCATTTTATAATTTTTAATTTTGAGTGATGTATATCATTGACTAAGGGTTATGACTTCTCCAAATAGGGGGAGATTGTTGGGTACATTGGTCAAATGTACCTGATTTGAAGAAGCCTCACCTAACTCAATGATATACATCATAGTGTATTTGATGTTTGTTTGAGTTACTTGTGCAGGTTAGGAATACACTGGACTGAAGCTAAAAATTCTAAGTCCATGTGTCGACACCCAGAGGGAAAGTGTCGACACTTGAGAAAGCTTGTGTCGACACCTAGACAAGCAGTGTCGACACTTGGAGTCATTGTGTCGACACCTGGGAAGAAGAGTCGACACCAGTCAGAAAGTGTCGACACTTGGAGCTGTGTCGACACTCAGTGTAGAAGAATGCAGAAAAGCTGTGTCGACACTTAGCAGAAGTGTCGACACCTAGAAGAGCTGAGTCAACACCAGAAAGTGTCGACACTTGAAGTAAGTGTCGACACTCAGCAAAAGTCTGCAGAATCTAAGTCCAAGTGTCGACACTCAACACAATGTGTCGACACTATGCAGAAGAGTCAGCACTTGAAGTAAGTGTCGACACCCAGCACAATGTGTTGACACTTAGCTAAAGACTCAGTATTTGAAGTAAGTGTCGACACTCAGCACAATGTGTCGACACACAACCAGAGGAGTCAACACTTGAAGAAAGTGTCGACACTCAGCACAATGTGTCGACACTTAGTTGAAGACTCTACACTTGAAGACTTGTGTCGACACAAGGAGCTGTGTCGACACTTAGTAAAGATCAGAAAAGTTACAAATTATTCTAAGTACAAGTGTCGACACTAAAGGAATGTGTCGACACTCAGCTGAAGAAACAAAAGTGAAGACTTGTGTCGACACCAAGAAGCTGTGTCGACACTTGACCGTTTCAACACATAAAGTTGTGTCGACACAAAAGAGTTGTGTCGACACTTAGAAGAATACAGTTGCAGAATGAAGTACAAGTACTTGTGTCGACACTCAATTTCAGTGTCGACACATGCAGAAGAAACTGTGTCGAGACATACAAGGAAATGTGTCGACACCTTGTAGACTTGTGTCGACACTTACACAACATGTGTCGACACTTGGCCTATAAGTGTCGACACTTAAGAACAGAAAGTCTCGACACTATCTGACAGTTAGAGGAATTTCAAGAAGTGACTGGTTGACATGACAGCTGCCGATCCAGCCGGTCTACATCAACTGACAGTGATATCAGAAGTCTGTTATGAACCGGACCAGCCGGTTACCATGAAGGAAGCCTATAAATAGGCACTCATAGTCTACAGAAGATATGATTGAGATTAAGAGATTAATTGTTGAAGTAATATAGAAGTGGTTGACAAAGTTTTTACAGAGAGAGTTCAGATCTTTGTAGAAGTGGTATATTGAGTATCAACACAAGAAGATCTTGCTGTGCATCAGCAGATCTAAGAAGTTGGAGAGAGAGAGCTCCAACTAAGTATTCAGTCTTTGGAACTAAGGCTGAGAAGAAGAATTCAGAGTCATCTGGATTTCAAGAAGCAGAGGTCAAGGAACAACTGCAGAAGATTCAGACTAATTCAGTTCTAATCAAGAAGCTTTGAAGGAAGCTAAGTCAGTTTGGATCTAACTGAGTTCTTCCAAGAACTCTTCAAGAATCTCTCAACTCCTCTCCTATTTCTGAGTTGTAGAGTTATCTATTATACTTTCTATTTTAAATTGTAGGATCCATTGGATCTGAGAGAATTGTAAGCCTATTTTATAAAGGCTGAGGGTAGGGCTTGGTTGCCTGAGTGTAGGAGTTGAAGAACTCTGAGTGTAGGCCTTAATTGGCTGAGTGTAGGCCTGGGTGGCTGAGTGTAGGCCTTTTGGCTGAGTGTAAGGCTTTGGGCCTGAGGTAGGAACCTAGTTTGGTTCTGAGTTAGTGGAGAAGTTTGGCCGAATCTAGTACACTGCTAGATAGGCGAAGGGGGAAAGTGGATGTACCCAAAGATTGGGGAACCACTATAAATTAGTGTGTCTTCTGTGCTGTGCTGTGAAATTACTGTGTTTATGCTGTAATTACTGTTAGCTGTAGAATTCTGTGAAATAGCTGTTGTGCTGCCAAACAAAACTCAAAAAGGATTAGGTCACCTATTCACCCCCCCCCCCCCTCTAGGTGTTTAGGTACCATATCTTTCAGAACCTTGATCATAGAGTCCTTATATTTGATGTACTCAACATGGATATCTACCATGATCTTTAGATGAGAAACCTCCCTCTCTTTCAAAGATAGTAAGGATGAAGTCTCATCATGCTAGCTGGAGGGAGGCAATTTCCTCTGCTTGTTTCTTACCAAGCAACTTGCTTTCCTTGAAAGATTTTAGAAGTGCAGCATGGTTCTCAATCAATTGACTGATATCATCTTCTAACAACAGACTCTCATCATCACTTGATGAGGAAGCATCAGAGTCTGAGCAAGACTCATGACCTGAGTAGAGGCCTTGAGCTCCGTCCCGGTTCGGGAATAGGGGAAGAAGCAGCAGCCCATAAACTACATGAGCCAGGTCCTGAGGAATGCAGAGCTCCACTATCCCATCTTGGAGAAGCTGCCCTTTGCTCTGGTCATCTCAGCTTGGAGGCTCTAGCCCTATTTCCAGGCACACTCCATTCGAGTGGTGACTGAAGATCTGTCACAACCTGTATTTTCTCAACATATAAGTTATATCAGAGTAAGAGAAAATATGCGGTGTGATACCACACCATACAATGCACTCAATGCTTGATGACTTAGCTGCCAAAAATCAGATGCCGATGTTGAGTGAGTTCAGCTCACTCAACGATGTAAATGCTTTTATTACATATCCGCAAAACTAAGCGATGGCATTGAGTGAGTTCAGCTCACTCAACGCTTTAACACTTACCCGCAAAAAGAACTAGATGACGGTGTTGCGTGAGCTCACTCAACTCACTCAACGCTGTCAACACTTTCTTATTTAACCGCAAAACTAAGTGATCGTGTTGAATGAGTTCAACTCACTCAACGCTTTATCACTTAGCCGCAAAAAGAGCGACATGACGACATTGAGTGAGTTCAGCTCACTCAACGCTTTCTACTTAGCTTTTACAGATTTTAAGGACAGCATTGAGTGAGCTCACTCAATGCTGTCAACACTTTTAGACTTCGATTTACAGGATTAAGAGACGACGTTGAGTGAGTTTAGCTCATTCAATGCTGTCAAATCTTTTAGACTTAGCTTCTAAAATTTTACAGAATGGCGTTGAGTGTGCTAAGCTCAATCAATGCTGCATTGAGTGTATACCACTCACTCAATGTTTTTTAACTTCTCAGACCACTCAACAAGGTGTTGAGCGCATTCAACACACTCAACACTTTTATACTTGAGGCAGAAAATGAATATCAGTGTAAGGCTATACTCAACGCCTAAGACAGAAACTTGGTAGAAATGCTATCCTACCTAAACAGAGGATATTAGACTTACAACAACCACTAATTTTTCAATAATTTAATTAATAGTATTAATAATTATTTTGTCAATATCTAAACCTAGACCTAGAACAACTTACTATCATGCTCACACAGGAAGAAATTTCTCCTATAACAATGCTCCCTCACTACAGTCACTAGCTTGCTGCTAGGCAAAGCACTATTCCGCCTTCTAGGACAGAAACAGTAACATGAAAGCTTGGCAAGGTGTAAATCACCACTTGCCCTAAGATTTATAGAAAAAGAATTTGACAAGGAGTAGATCCTACCCTAATTCTTCTTCTGTATGGGGAGAAAATCAAGAAAATTTGAAATAAAAACATGCAAGGGGGAAAACACAACTTGCCTCAAATCTCTAGAAATCCGGCCAAGCAACGCTCCACCTCATAGATCTGGCCTCAAGAACACCTAAGCAACATTTCCTGAAACTTCTCAGGATGAAAGAGGGTCAAAACGAAATCCTTAATACCCAAAATTTCACGAAATGGGAAATACTTACCGTAGAACGTAGATCTAGGTGATGTCTATCCGGATCTACTCTCCAAAGATGATTTCGAGCACCAACACCCAATAAATCGCTTGCCTAAGCTTATAAGAGACCGTCACTCTCGCTCTTCCCGTAACAGTCGATGGTTTCAAGAAGGAGACGATGAATAGGGTTTGTCTATTCACAAGGCTATTTATACATAGAAATATTAGTATTAAAATAATAGTTTATTATTAAATAATGGTCCAAACGACCCAAAATTCGCGCCAACACGGATTTCTACAAAAATCACACCGTGGCTAAATACCTACGATACAAACCCAACGACGTAGTCAAAATTAAGATTAAACGAACTAAACTCGGGCAAACACCTCCCGAAACCAAAAAACAAGCATTCCCAATGAGGCTCCACCGAGTCACCAAAACAGACCCGGCTTGCTAGGGAATTTTGCAAACTGGCTAAACCCAGCCTCACACAGAAAACCTAAGAGCTAAAACCACGCTCTAAAAATGGCATATACTGAAAACACGTCAATGTAACTCCCTGACGTCATAAACACGCCAGATAACGAATTAAACAAAATATCGAAAAATCGAGGGCGTTACAGTCACTCCCCCAAAAAGAAAGTTTTGTCCCGAAACTTTACGCACAAAACCTCTATTATAAAAGAAAATTAGATAACCAAGGGTTATTGAAAAGAATACATACCAATCAACTAGGGGAACAGATGAGGATGAGCCTCCCTCGTAGCAGACTACAACTCCTAAGTGGCACTTTCCACATCTTGGTTTTGCCATAAAACTTTAACCATTGGTATGGTTTTCCTCTGCAACACTCGATTTAGAGTATCCAGAATGCGGACAGGAATCTCAACATAAAAAAGATTAGGCTCCAACTTGGGCACAACATCAAGAATCTGTTAGTCCCTGAGCACACATTTCCGCAACTGGCTCATGTGAAACACGCCGTACACACCAGGAAAATTTACAGCCAAATCCAGCATATAAGCTGATACACCAATACGCTCAACAATCTTAAAAGGTCCCACATATCACGGTTCCAACTTATGATCCTTTCCAAATCTCTTAATGTCATACATTGGGGAAACCTTCAGAAAAACCAGGTACCGAACCGCAAACTACAAATCAGTCCTCCGACGATTAGCATTCTACTCATAACGCACCTGAGCTATACAAACTTTTCTCGGATATGCTTTACAGAAATATCCATTTCATCTAACGCTTCAGGACCCAGCAACGGTCTCTCACCAGCCTCAGCCCAAAACAAGGGAGTTTTGCATTGCCTACAATACAAGGCCTCAAACGGGGCCATCTGTAAACTTTCTTGATAGCTATTATTATAAGCAAACTCTAACAATCTGAGTCGCTCATCCCACGCACCTCCGCGGTACAAAATACAACATTTGAACATTTCCTGCATGATCTTATACACACTCTCTCTCTATTTGACCATTAGTATGCGGATGATAAGTGGTGGAGTACCTCAGATCGGTACCCAACCCTTCCTGCAAGCTTTTCCAAAAGCAAGACGTAAACCTGGAGTCTCGATCTGACACAATACTAACAGGGACTCCATTTAGCCTAATGAGATCATCCAGGTACAACTTTGCAATCTTTTTCATGGAGTAGTCAATCTTGAAAGGCACGAACTGGGCACACCTCGTCAGTCTATCAACAATAACCTAAACCGATTCATTTCCTCTGGGAGATCTTGGTAATCTAGTAATGAATTCCATGGAAATACTCTCCCATTTCCAGCTTGGAATATCAAAAGGCTTAAACTAGCTTCCAGGCCTTCTATGATCGTCCTTGACTTGCTTGCAAGTAAAGCACTCGGATACAAACTTTGCTATATAACCCTTTGTTCTAAACCACCAGACAATCTGCTTTAGTTCTTGATACATCTTTGTAGAACCTGGGTGGAAGGCAACACTAGAACTGTGCACCTCACTGCACAACTTAAATCGAATGTCCTCAACAACAGGAATACAAAATCTGTCGCGGTACTTCAAGGTACCCGCGTCATCGATCAAAAAATTTGGTAACTCCCCTTTCTCAATTCTATTGTAATGGTGCAACAAATCAGGATCTTCCATCTGATGTAGTCTTATGAGTGCAATCCATTAAGGCTTAGCTATCTCCAAACTACTTGATGAATTACGACTTCCAACAAAAATATCCATCAATAGAAATTCTTCTGCCAGAGAATCCAAAGAAAGATTAAAAATTTTCCCCGTCTTTCTACTCAGAGCGTCGGCTACCACATTAGCTTTGTCCAGATGATATTGGATCTCGACATCATAATCTGCTACATACTCTAACCATCTTTGCTGGCACACATTCAACTCCCTTTGAGTGAAAATGTATTTTAGACTTTTATGATTGGTATAAATTTTACACAATGCGCCATACAGCAAGTGCTCCACAGCTTCAAGGCATAAATCACAGCTGCAAACTCTAGATCATGCGTAGGGTAATTCCTTTCATGAATCTTTAACTGTCTAGACCCATAATCTATCACCTTACCTTCCTGCATCAGCACACAACCCAGACCAACATGTGATGCATCTATATATACCTCATATTCTAACCCTTCAGTAGACAAAGACGAAACTGAAGTAGTGCACAATCTCTTCTTCAATTCCAGAAAAGCTTCCTCGTACTTATCACTCCTAACGAAAGCTGTGTTTTTCTGCGTCAGTTTAGTCAAAGGCGAATATAACGTAGAGAAACACTCTACAAACCTTCTATAATATCCTGCTAACCCTAGGAAGCTCCTTATCTCCTTGGATGTGGTTGGCCTATTCCAATCCATAACAACAGCTATCTTCTCAGGGTCAACTAAAATTATATGTTTATTTACAACATGACCCAAGAAAGAAACCTGAGACAACCAAAACTCACACGTGCTCAACTTAGCAAACAGCTTATGGTCCCGCAAAGCAGACAAAACTAAACGTAAGTGTTGGGAATGCTCATCAGCACTGCGTGAATAAACTAGAACATTGTCTATAAAAACGACCACAAAATGGTCGAGAAAATCCCTGAACACTCGGTTCATCATATCCATAAAAGCAGAGCGTGCATTGGTCAAACCAAAATACATCACCAATAACTCAAAATGTCCATGCATGGAACAGAAGGTAGTTCGTGGTATATCCATCTCATAAATCCTTAATTGGTGGTAGCACAAATGAAGATCAATCTTTGAAAACACTGTGCTACCACGCAGTTGATCAAACAAATCATCAATCCTCGGTAAAGGATATCTGTTCTTGATGGTGACCTTGTTTAATTCTATATAATTGATGCACAACCTCATCAATCCATCCTTTTTCTTCACAAACAGCATGGGAGCACCCCAAGGTGAAGAACTGGGCATGATAAATCTGCTTTGTAACAAATCATCCAGATAGGTACGCAACTCCTCCAGCTCACGAGGGGCCATTCGGTATGGCGCCTTAGCAATAGGACGGGTACTCGACTCCAAATCTATAATGAACTCCATGTCTCTCTCAGGTGCAAAACCAGGAACATTGTCAGGGAATAAATCATAAAACTCATGCACCATAATTATCTCCTCTAAACATGGCAAGCCAACCTTAGTTTCCAAAACTGAAATCAAATAAGCAAAACATCCAAAATCTAAAAGTTTCCGAGCACATACCGCATAAATAATAGGAGAACTCTGGCGCAGAAAACCATAAACACACTTGGGTTGACCATTGTCATTTGGAAGTCCAAGCGCTTAACCTTGCACTGCATAATAGCATCATATATAGACAACCAGTCCATTCCCAATATCACATCAAAATTCTACAGGTCTATCACATTGAAATCAGCAAATGCTAGGAAATCGTCTAGCAAAATCAGACAACTCTAGATACCCCGGTCCTACACCACTGAATCACCGCAAGGAAACATAACTTGAAATGCATTGCTGACTTGATCGAGAGTCAAACGATAACGCTCAACAAAGGCCCTAGCCACAAACGAGTGGCTAGCACCTGAATCAAAGAGAACATGTGCCCAACGGTTCTTTACTTTATATTTCCCTATAAAAATGCTTACATAACTAATCGAACTACATCGAAACTACACCAACATGTTAAACAGATACAAAACGTGGTTAGAAACTATCCTGAAATCACTTGGGTAGTCGTCTGGGCTTCCTCCAGAGACACCACGTTCAGCTTTCCCTTTCCCTTGTCCAATCACTGCGGTGGCGGCAGAGCTTGTAGTGGAACTGGCTGCAGCGTGGGCTGAAGCTGGGGGCAATTTTGCTTGAGGTGTCCTTTTTGTCCACAATGGTAGCACACTTTATCCTTGCGCCAACAACTGGAAGCATCGTGCCCCTTTCTCTTGCATAGGGCACACATCAGATCTTCTTCGTGAGTGCCCTGAATAGCATGAACATGCTCCTTCTTCTGAGCTCCTATTCTCTTAAAATTATTCTCGAACGGGTGGCCTGGTCGGCCACAGAAGCTGCATACCTCCTTGCTTCTCTTTTTCGAAGCAGAACCCGATCCCTGGGGCTTCTTTCCCTCATCAGACTTCCTCTTTTCTTTTCTCAGTTGCTGACCTCGGTTCTCAACATTTTCGATTGCTTCGACCTTCAAAGCAGCTTCTACTAATTTAGCATAAGTTTCAGATCCATAAGCATTTGCTAGCTGTTGGATGTCACTCCGTAGACCACCCAGAAAATGTATAACTCCAGTGTCCTCAAAAAAAAAACTAAATCTGGGGCGAACTGGCTCTGCTTGCTAAACTCCACCTCATACTCACTCACCATGAGCTGCATCTGCCATAAGTGTAAGAAATCATTCAACAAACGGTCTCGCTCGACCGATGGCAGAAACTTCTTCAGCAAAAGCTCCTTGAAGACTTCCCATGAACATCCATCCTTCAAGTTCTCCTTTTCCCTCAGCCACCAGCAATTTGCAAGTCCCTTGAGCTGATAAGTAGCGACCATCAATCTCTGGTCAATAAAAAAACCTGAGTATGAAAACATCTCCTCGATGGCTTAATCCAGTCGTCCAACCCCATGAATTTTGCCCTAACATAATAGGTAGGAAGTCCTAATCACTGTAAATGTTAGATGAAGTTCATCTCTATTGGCAGCATAGCTGGGGGCACCAGAGGAGCAGGAGGAACTAGAACACCCTGACCCCCAGCCGGGTCCTGAACTCTAAGAGGCTGTCCTACAATGATAATCAATAAGGCTTGTGTAACGTTCCGATTCGCACTAGACCCCTCGTGCGCATTTTTTGGCGTCAGGAGAGCTGACTCGGGTTTATGGGAGTGCTGGCAATGGGGCTTCACTTGTAAATGGGGGAAGAAATCAGTCCAGAATAGGACACGGGTAGAGACACGGGCGTGTCCCTACCCGTGTGGGGGACACGAGTTCTCGAGTCGACGACTCGAGTATGTTTAGAGAAGGACACGGGTAGTGACACGGGCATGTCACTACTCGTATCCTGTGGACACGGTAGGGACACGGCGTGTCCCTATACGTGTGTGTCGAGTATAGCTCGACGAGGTCTGTCCCGAGGAGGACACGGGTAGAGACACGGGCGTGTCCCTACCCGTGTGTGTCGAGTTGAGTTAGACAAAGTGTGTCCAGAGAAGGACATAGCCAGAGAATATGACCATATCATGTGGACATGGGTCGGGACACGAGCGTGTCCCTACCCGTGTCGAGTATTGAACTGACACTAAAACTTTCGTCGACGTTTCGCCCGAGCAGGACACAGGAAAGGACACGGGCGTGTCCCTACCCGTGTAACTTTTCATTTATAAGGGTTGTGAAAACCCTAGCTGTTTTCACTCTTCATTTCACCCTTTTTCCTGAGAGAAACTTCTGTAGAGAGGGAAAGCTGTTGGAGCAAGTCCTAGAGGAGAAGTTCCGCCGCAGCCGTGATGGAGAAGATGCCGCCAAGAAGAGTTACACGATCCATGGCAGGAAGTGGTGGAAATGCCGGAAATGAGGTGAGCTTCCTCCCCTCTCCTTTGGTGCAAGATTTGTAGATATCTAGGTGAGATGTCGACTCAAAAGAGTCTAGACTAGTGAGATAGCTATTTCTCTGGGAAGAGGCCGTTCTAGGGCTTGTGCTCTAAGGATAGTGGTGTCTTTAACCTCTCCAACCTTCTATGAGAAGATGGGGGATGGTTTCGTGAAGAGTAATGGCCTCATGAGGGTGAATAAGGGAGGAGGAATTTCTGGAAGTGATTTTGGAAGATTGACTTGAGGAGGAAGAAGAATCGATGACGTTCATTCCGCTTTAAGATGCGCGCAGAATCTGTGTTCTGCGCTCAACGATCTTCTTGGCCATTTTTAGGGGTGATATATCCAAATCTGGGCTTTTGACTAAACCCGAAAGTTGAAGTACTTGAAAATACATTTCCAACAAGTGATTTCACGACTTCAGGCGAAGTTTGGAGCCACAGGAAAGTCTAAACGAATTTGATATCCGGCAAACCCTGCATGCAAAAATTGTGTTCTGTACGCAGTGGACTTTGAAGCCGATTTCAAGTATCATACTATTGAATCCGGGTTGTTGTTTGAACATGAAAGTTGTAACCCATGGAAAGACCTTTCCATCGAGGGGTTACACGCTTTCAATGGAATCCTGTAGCTTCGGGAATCGCCGGTCGAAATTGCTGTCCAGATTTATTCTACACTTAAATTCTGGATTTGGTATAACATGGATTTGGATTTGGTGGATTTAATGTTGCAATTAACATGAGGTTTGGGTGGACTCTTTTATGTTAATCATCTTAGTTCTATAATTGATGAAGTTTAATAATTGGATCTCATGAAATTGATTTGTGAAACGAAGCATACCTAAACGAAATGATTTTATAGAAATTGGTAGATTAATATAAATGCGCATCATGTTTATAATGTGTTGAAATCATTTTGAATGACATGTAGGAGGATAATCTATGGCCATGTGGATGTTTGATTAATGGAATGAATTCAGTAGTCCAATGCTTAAAGTGTCGTCTCCCTATGGGTAGCATTATGGAAGGGTGCAAGTGCGGTGTTGACCATCACTTGTTGGGATTGCATTGAGATGAGACAAAGTCAGAAGGTTGGGCTTGGACCTCGGTGTTCATTGCCCGGGGCTCCTTTTGTGCCGAGTGGATGGTTGGTTTTTGTCCTCGTGGTTTCTCCGAGGCTCCTTCCATGCCACAGTGATATGGAATTGAATGCGGTGTGAGTCGACACGCGGTGTCGTAATCCCAGGTTTAGGATAGTGTGGCAGGTCTACGGGCTCGCCAGTCATCACACCGACGGGAGTTGACAGTTAGACTTTGGGTAGTTGGGCTTGGTCCTCGGTGTTTATGTCCTGGGGCTCCATCCGTGCCAAGTGAATGGTTGGGCTATGTCCTTATGCTTTCTTCTGATGCCCATTCCTGGTCATACAAGGCCAGTTCGGGGATGTGTTCTCAGTACACATCTACTCCAGACCCCCGCTGGTGCATAGTATGCATGGGCTCTACTATTGGGTTCTTAGCGTTGAGGCATACAGAGGCCTAGGTGAAGTAGTGTGGATACCCACCTAGTAGTAGAGATGCCCGCTCTACTTTCAACGCCTGACCACGGCGGTTGATGCCTGAGAGGTTAGCTACCTACTCGAATAGTGGGAACTACTTGTCTATGTTGACATAGCGGTTGCATGTGTGTGATCATGGGTGAGTCATTTCATAGCATATATACCATTTCATAACATTACACAACAAGATCCTTATCGTATAAGTTTTTATGGGCACCCCTATACGATGAGTTATTTTATGTAAACTGATCCTTAACTTATAAGCTTGTATGGGCATCCTTATAAGTTAAGTTACTTTCCTGTTGTAGTTACTTGTACTTGATGATTGATATATCTCTTGTAGAACTGCTAGAATAATTGTTGTTAATCTTATTGTACCATTACCACCTGCTTGTACCTGCTTATACTATTTATTATACTTTGTACCCTTGCTCTTTTCTCCGCCTGGTGCCGAGGAGTCGCCGAGGGAGCTGATGTGAAGCCACTTAGTCTTTTCGACTAACGATTGCTACGTCTTCCTTTTTAGGAGGTCACCCCACATGTAGTGTAGCCGCAGAATATGCAGCAGGCGAGTTATGCCAGGATGATAGGGCCTGGAGGGACGGTGCAGCCGCTACCATCATTTACTGATCTGGGTGTTGAGCGACTCTGATGTAGCCCTGTTGAGCATTTATTAGTTGCACTCTGATAATATAGAAGCATGTTTTAGCTTCTCTATTTTGATGTACTTTGGACATATATGCTTGGTGTGGACTTGACTTATTGTTTATATTTTGGTTGGGTTGGCATGTATATATTGATATTGGTTGTAGCCGGCCGAATGAGCGTCTTGTGGTACAGGTTAGCCCGTGTGCTAATGCTACCGCAAGGCGGCTGTTCTGGGCATAAGACCCCCTTCGTGCCGTGTTTTGGGATCCGGGAGGGGGGTCTTACAAATGGTATCAACTTGCCATGATCCTAAACTAAAGAAGTCATTCAATAATGGTACCACCCCCGTTTGATTAGTCAGTTGGGGGACAAACTGACTTAGCAGAAGTAGTGGTGTGCCCATATATAATTCACACTTAGTATGCCCAACTTTGACCTTAAGATTAGCCAACATTACCATACGTTTGTATTCTACGTGTAGATTTCAGTGCTTGTTGAGCCGATGGGGGGCAATCCCGCCCCTTCCATACACACTCAGTTCCAATAATCCGAGTTGGGGCAGATGCTCACCGCCATCCTGGATGCCTTTAGGGCGCAACAGCCTCTAGTGCAACAACAGGCTCCGGGCTCTAACTGGCTGAGCACCTTTCAGGCTCTCTCCCCTCCCGCCTACCTCGGGACGGAGTCAGCAGTACGCATGGAGGAATGGCTTGACACAGTGCAGGAGTTCTTGGCGGGGATTCGTTGCCCAGCCAACATGGCTGTAACATTGGCGGTGTCCGTCTTGGAACTACATGCTAAGAGGTGGCGGAAGTCCCTCATGGGATCCACCTTCCAAGGTAGAGTCTATACAGAGATAAGTAGGAGCGAGTTCTTGGGTGTCTTCTTGGAGCACTTCATTCCCACATCCGCTCGAAATGAACTCGAAGAGAGGTTTCTTCTGCTGAAGCATGGATCAAAATCAGTTACGGAATATCAGCGAGAGTTTTAACATCTCGCGAGATTCGCAGACTCGTATGATTTGGATGATAGAGGATACGCCAAGCGTTTCAACAAAGGACTTCGAGATCCCCTAAGGCAAGCCCTTTTGTTTATAGCGTATGATAGCTTAGCAGAGATTATTGACATGGCGAAGCGATTGGAGGAGGACCACTTGGGAAGTGGTAAGAGACCTGCGAAGGGCGTGATGGAAGCCGGCCCAAGCAACAGGAGGAGACAGGATTATAGAGGAGGAAGAGGATATCAAAGAGGTGGAGGGCGTCACCACCAAAATTTAGAGTGGAGCATCCGGTTTCGCAGCTGCCCGCGTTGCCTCCACCACCACAACCTCAACAATTTCAGCAACCTGAGGGGCGTTATGGGCGGGTGTGCTTCGAATTCAACCAGTCGGGCCACATTTGACGTTTATTCCTGTAGTTGTTCAGGAACGTCCCTCCTGCTCTCCCTCCGGCAGCTCCTCGAGGACGAGGTTACATACGTGGTCGAGGACGAGGACCACGAGGAGAAAACCCCGGTCTTGCCTGGGATCAAGTGTACGCGCTGGAAATGGCACAAGAACGGAATCCCCAGGATGTGATTGCAGGTATGTTGCAGTTAACTTTCACATTTTCATTGTTTAACTTAACTTGCTTAAGACATACTAGACACCTAGTGTTGATTTTTGGTTATTAGTACTTAGGCACCATGGTAGTTGGCGGGAAGATGGCCTATGCGCAGTTCGATACCGGTGCCTCACAGTCTTTTGTGTCTGAGGACTTCATCAAAGACATGGAGGATGTACAATACTTTACTGGTATAGCTCGAAGAGTACGCCTCCCGGTCATCTCTGAGATGATCGCAACCACCAAGTGCGAATTGGAGATAATTATTGAGGTAAAGGCCTTTGATACGCCTGCCATGGTCTTGAGAATGCCAGAATTCGACCTCAATCTGGGCATGGGGTGGTTGGACTGGCACTTCGCAATGATCGATTGCGCGGAGAAACGAATCTATTTGAGACATGGGGACTCCGATGTCATCTTCCAAGGTATCAACTTTGCACCACGTATGTTGTTATCTTCAGTTCAGGCTGTAAAAGCCCATATGAATGGGGATGAAGTCTTAATGATCTGTTTCGAGTTGAAGGAGATGGCGTTGGATATGAAAGAGGTACGGGTTATGCGGGACTTCCCCGAGGTATTTCCTGAGAAACTGCCAGGATTACCCCCATACAGAGAAGTTGATTTTCAAATTAATCTAGTACCGGGTGCCAAGCCTGTGTCTAGTTCCCCTTACCGAATGACCCTGAAGGAACTCGCAGAGTTTAGAGTTCAACTGCAAGAACTGGTGGAGTCAGGGTTCGTTCGCCCCAGCTCATCACCCCAGGGAGCCCCTGTATTGTTTGTCAAGAAAAAGGATGGAACCCTGCGTTTATGCATAGACTATCGGGAACTCAATCGACTGAAGGTGCGGAACACTTATCCGCTACCCCGGATCGACGAGTTGTTCGATCAACTAGTCGGGGCGCATTGGTTTTCTAAGTAGGACTTATGCTCGAGATATTATCAACTGAGGATACAAGAAGGGGACATCCAAAAAACGACCTTTAGTTCAAGATACGTGTTGTACAAGTTCACTGTAATGCCGTTTGGACACACAAATGCCCCTTCGACCTTCATGGGCCTGATGAACAAGGTGTTTGAACCTTATTTGGATATCTTCATCATTGTTTTCATCGACGACATCCTGGTCTACTCAAAGATAGAGGAGGAGCATATTGAGCACTTGACCTTGGTATTGAAGAAATTAAAAGAACACGCCTTGTTCGCCAAGTTCATCAAGTGCAAATTCTGGCTTAAAGAGGTTACTTTCTTGGGGCATGTGATCAGTGGAGCATGACTAGCGGTGGATTCGGCCAAGGTGCGTGCTGTGAAGGAGTGGTCGCCCTTGAAGTCGGCGGCCGATTTGCGGAGCTTCCTTGGACTTGCCGGTATTACCGTAAGTTCGTAAAAGGATTCTTCAATATTTCCCTTCCTCTTACTTCGTTGACGAAGAAAGGTGTGAAATTTGAGTGGACACCAAAAAGTGAAGCGACGTTCCAAGAGTTGAAGGGTTGACTTACCTCTGCCCCCATCCTAGCCCTCCCATCTGGAAAGGAGGGATTTCAAGTTTACGCTGACACCCCATATCAAGGAATGGGAGCGGTGTTGATACAGCACGGACACGTGATTGCTTATGCTTCAAGACAACTGAAGAAGCATGAAATTAATTACCTGGTTCAGGATTTGGATTTTGGAGCAGTGGTGTTCACCTTGAATATTTATAGGCACAATCTATACGGCGTCCACTGCGAGATTTTCTCATACCATAAAAACTTAAAGTACATTCATCCACAGAAGGAGTTGAACTTGAGACAACGGCTGTGGTTAGAGTTCCTGTGCAATTATGAGTTCACCTTGAACTACCACCCCGGAAAAGCGAACTCGATGACCGATACGTTGACCAGAAAGGTACCTGACTCGAGCCCAGAGTCTCGGTTGATGAATATGGAGTTGGCTCGGATGATTGAAGAGATGGATATTACTTTGGTATATAAGGCTTCTTCGACAGAGTATACGGAGTACTTGGCAACCATGAGCATAGTTTGTGATATCCGGGCCCGAATCCCGGCGGAGCAAGGAAGGGATTCAGCTCTGGCCCTGGCGATCAAGTCAATCGAAGATGGGACTACTGATGAGTATACACTAAAAGACGGCCTCATTTATTTCTGCGGCCGGCTCTTCATTCCCAAAGGTGGTAAAATCCGGGAGGATATCTTGAGAGAGGCACATTGCTCTCAGTATTTAGTGGACCCAGGTATTGCCAAGATGTACGCCGGCTTACAGAAGAGCATGTGTTGTCCGAGAATGAAAAAGTATATCAGATATTTTGTTACACATTGCGAATCTCGTCAAAGAGTGAAGTCGGAGTGCAAGAGTCCCGGTGGTTTGCTACAGTCGTTGCCCATCCCCAAGTGGAAGTTCGAGGATATCTCCATGGACTTTGTCCATGGGTTACCTTGCTCACACTCAGGGAATGATTCGGTTTGGGTGATTGTTGATCGACTAACGAAGGTACCCCGGTTCATTCCTATGAAGAAAGAGGCTCGCGTGGATGTCTTCGTATTCCTCTTTGTGGAGCAGTTCGTACGGTACCATGGCGTGCCTAAGACAATCATTTCTGACCGTGATTGTCTCTTTACCTCGAAGGAGTGGAAGCAGGTACAGGCGTATTTGGGTTCACGCCTAACCTTTAGCACCGCGTTTCATCCTTAGACGGACGGGCAGTCTGAGAGGACCATCAGGACATTGGAGGATCTGTTGAGATTACGTGTGTTGGATAGAGGAGAGCCGAAAGGCTCTTCCCACTAGTGGAATTCTCCTACAACAACCGCATCCAGGCTAGCATCGGCATGGCACATCATGAAGCCCTTTACGGAAGAAGGTGTAGGACTCCATTGTCTTTGGTGCTGATGCGCCCGCGAACAGACTCTTACTGTGGTTGGTTCGGTGAGTCGATCGCCGCGGGCGTGCTACAGGAGGCAAGTGCACCTATCGCAAGTAGTTCTCGATATTCGGGGGAATACCGAGGTCGTATTGTTCTCGGGGTCGTGTTAACTATTCTTACTCCTCCGGGAGGATTATTATTTTACTGAAAATAAGGTGGAGATTTTAATTAAGTAAAGACGAAAAAAAGTAAAGGAGAGAAAAAAAACGATTTAGAAAATATTCGATGAAGGGTTAACGCTCGGCATCGAATCGGATTAAGACTAAAATAATTTTTAATAATTATAGAGCTTAGTTTTCAAATTAATAAAAGGCAACTTGGCCGTGGAGGTTCCACAAATGTGAGCGCACATATCTCTAGGAATATTCCTCACCTGAACGTTAAGACTATTCGACCGAACGTTAGTCCGACGAAGGATTCCTCTTAACGCCCACTTTACGCTAAGAACCCCGCTATTGGGTGGGCAACCCAATCCGGTAGAATTACGCTTGTCTTCTCTCGAGGGTATGCACGCAACTCTATTTACCCGGCGGTGATCTGTCCATACGCACGGCCTGTCGGCTACCTAGTGTATGGATAACGGAAATAGGGCCCAGACATCGATTTGTGGTCCTACGCGTCGTTAACCTGGGGTAAACCTTAAGTCCTTAAATTAAAGTGAAAATAAAGAGCTTTAATTATTACAAATCATTTTAAATGTCACAATGCTCTTCGATGCTGAGGCTAATAGCGATTAGCCACACATTGGTATGGGGACGGCTTAGGTGTTTGGTTATGCGAGCGTTCTAAACTATTCGCTGAAAAGTTATAAAGAAGATAAGAAGAAAAATAAAATAACTTAACGTTAGAAAAGTTATTACAGATTACCACGCCCGTATTCATCCAAACACATAACAAGAGACATAAATAAAATTTAGTTACACATAAAAGAAATATGCATAATTGAAATTGCAAGTCCCACTCAAACGAGTGGGGGCAGGAAATAAAAGCTGAAAATTGCAAGTCCTACTCAAACGAGTAGCACTGAAATGAAAGCGAGTCATACTCAAATGAGTAGGAGAAAATAAATGCGATTAAAAGGCTTTCTCAAATATTTACAGGGAGATAAAGATACGCCATTTAACTCAAATGAGTAGGCGAAAATAAATGCGAGTACAAGTCCTACTCAAACGAGTAGGCGGGAAATTAAGTCCGTCAATTTAACTCAAGTGAGTAGGCAGAAAAATAAAGAAAGAAAATTACAAGTTCTACTCAAACGAGTAGGCAGGAAATGAAAACGATGCGCCATTTAGTTACTTAACGAGTAGGCGGAAATAAATGCACACAAACACACACACTCTATATGAATTGAAAGAAAGCAATAAAACTATCTCCTACACACACGCACTCTACATAATTAAAGAAAATGATAAAATAAAGCATGTAAAATAAAGCATGAAAAACTAACACCTACACTCACACACTCTACATAATTTGAACAAAGCATCAAAACATTATTCTCATACACTCACGCACACATATTGAATGCAAAATGAAAGTTACCTAAAAATTAAAACATCTACTTTTTTATGCTTAGGTTTTGCGAAAAACAAATAAAAAGAACGAATTAAAATTTTAAGAGAACAAAAGTTTTTCAAAACAAATCAAAAACTAAAGCCTTTCCAAAATTAAGATTTCAACATTTTCATTTTTAGGATTTCATAAAAGTGCCAAAAAAAGTTGAAATAAAAAGAGAAAGAACAAAAAGGGTTTTCATCCTAAAATAAAGCTAAGTAAAAAAAAATCAAAAACACTTTAGTAACTCTTTTACAAATTCATAAGAATGAAGATGTTGAAAACATTACAAGCGGACATGAAGAAAAAAAGAAAAAGCTAATACAACATTTCATAAATTTCTAACAAAACCTAACATAAGACAAATTAAAATCATGTAAAGTAAATAAGTTACACTCATACACACACACACACTTTTCATAAAAGGGAGAACAAAGATGAAACCAAGGATAAAAGGGAAAGAAGTAAGCCATCCAAATGAATTTTCATGTCATATAGAGAGAGAAAATCTAACATTTTTATTAACATTATCAAACTATTACAAAGCTAAAATATAAAGCAAAACAAAACATGAAAGGAAGGGGGGAGAAATCTCCTAACATAGCACTAGAATCCACGGATGCAGCCCACAAAAACACACTAAAAATGGCTCAAAAATGTGAACCCTTGGTCATTACAGAAGTGGGGAATTTATAGGAAAAAAAGCAAAGTACACGCCCTCCGACACGGGCGTGGCGGTGGGCGTGTCACTACTGTTTGCGAAGGCGGCCGACAATTTGATGGCAAAGTTAACTTCGAGCTGGACACGTGTCGGTCTCGCGTTGGTCACGCCCCTGGTCACGGGCGTGACGGTGGGCGAGTTGGGGAGGTAGAGCTGGGCGCGGGTTGCGCCGAAAGTTGCCCCACGGGTCTTGTCGAGCCAGGTGGAGATGTCACGCCCCAGGTCACGGGCGTGAATATGGGCGTGTCGGTTGGTGTCGGCACTCGACAATCGTCGAGCGGAAAGTGTCGAGTTGAAATCGTCGAGTAGAAAGTTGGAGTCACGCCCTAGATCACGGGCGTGCCTCTGGGCGTGTCGCGGGTTCGACGATCGTTGAACTGAAATCGTCGAGCTGAATGGACACAGGCTTGTTTTTGACGTGTCATGCCCCTAGTCACGGGCGTGACATGACAATTTTTTGCAGATTTTAATTTTTTTCCTGAAAAATAAAATAAAACAAGTCAGTAAAATATTTACAAAAATAGGAGTATTTTATTGAACAAAAATAAGTAAAAACGATGAAAATAAATGAAAACGACTAAATTAATGTGCACAAAAATACGTATATTTACAATTCATCAAATACCCCCATACTTAAGCTTTTGCTATTGCAGAGCAAAAGTTTGAGGTGTATTTATAAGGAATAGAAAAAACTCTAAGTTTAGCTACCGCTTAATCAATTATAAGAGAGATCGAAATTAATAGTGTAAGAATTAAGTCCTAAAATTATGTAGATGATTTAAATAGCGCAAAAGTTTTGGCGAAAGGACTTCTTGATGTAATCAAATAGAAGGCAATATTTATAATGGTTAGATTAACGAAAATAGTTTGGAATTATATGACCTATAGCTTATAGGAGTTTTACTGGAAATAATACAATTTACAAATTATGCTCTCAAATAGATTTTTGAATTAATTATAGAATCGTGTAATTGGCTACAAGGGGGTAGTGGGTTTATGAAGAGGGTTTTTATTTTGAGGTGAGGTAATTTTTTTTCTAACCTCCATTTTTTTTCTTTTGGATTATTAGGAAAATGAAATCTTATTTTCCTAATATGATTTTTGTTTTTCAACTTCATAAGAATAAAATTAACCCAATGTATATGTGTAGGAGTAATGAATTTTATCCTCTTACTCCATAATATATAATCTTTTTAAATTATTGGGTGCCTATGTTTACGGAACGAAATTTTATTGTCATTGACATAGGATCTTTTAAGGATAAAATTTTTTTTGTCATGCCAAGTAGGTCATGATAAGGTAAGTAGAGAAAGGAAAACTAGATTTTTAATCCTAAAAATGTTTGAGAGCAACCTTAATAATTTGTACGTTCCAATTTTTCAGAAAGCTAAAAGTAAGTATAATTGAATTATATAGTCGTTATTTCCTAACATAATACACGTGCTCCTATTAATGAAAAATTAGAAGTAGTGCCTAAAACGAGTTAGCTATTTTTTTAAAAGAATAATGAATTCTTTAAAACTTAACTCCGGCTATTTAAATTTTTCACTCAATAATTAACAAACGAATAGCAAACAGAGAATTAATAGTATTCACATATAAATAAATTCAAAACAGAATTTTTGGATAGCAGGAAAGTTAAGGATGGAATATTTGATTTATTTGTTTCAAAACATTTTTTTTTATTTTTATAGTTTTTATAATCATTTTTTTGTTTTTCATTTATTATCTTCTTTTTTTATATTTTTGTTTTGTTTTACTCAATTTTTTTTGAACTATTATCTTTTTTTGTTTTTTTAAGAAAATTTTCATTCTATGTACAAAAACATGCGAGAAAAAGAGAGGTTTTTATAAGAATGAGGAAGGGGGAGAGAGAAAAGAGTATTTACAAAAAGAATATGTACAAAAAAAAATATTTACAAAGTGAAACTAAATATATTTTTTTGTTTTTTTTTGTTTTAAAATTTTTTTTTGAGTTTTTGGAAAAAAGAAAGAAAAAGAAAATGAAAACTTTTTTTGGATTTTTCATTTTAATAATTTTTTTCTCATTTTAAGATTTTTTTGTTTTTGTTTTGTTTTTATATGTATTTTTTTATATTTTTGAAATACAGAAAAATTGAAGTGCAGAAAGTAAAGCACGAAAAAACCCCCATTCTTAAGTCCAACATTGTCCCCAATGTTGTAACATAAGTATGCGGAACAAGAGGAAAAACAATATATACAAAGAAAATAAAGAGAGGGGGAGGGGGGTAGAAGCTTCCCTGAAACGTGTAGGGGGAGGCCGATCAGAAACCCTCAGTTTATTAGAAAAAGCAGCAAAGATAATAAGGAAAGAGCGAAAAAGATAAGCAAGGGGTGCCTCCCAGGAGCGCTTTGTTTATAGTCATGTAGTTTGACTATTTTGACGGAGTTATAGATCGAGGAAGGTTATGGTTTTCTAATGCTCGATCACTGGGTCGCCCCCTATGTATAACTTAAGCCGATGACCGTTTACTTTAAACGAACCTCTTTCCGGGTGGGATACGAGTATGGTCCCATATGGAAAGACTTCTTCTACTAAGAAGGTACCGGACAATCTAGATTTTAGTTTACCTGGAAAAAGCTTATGGCGTGAATTATAAAGGAGGACAAGATCGCCCGAAGAAAATATTTTTGGAGACTTTAAATTTCGATCGTGATATAACTTAGAACGCTCATTATAGAATTTATTGCTCTCATAAGCGTTCGCACGACATTCATCGAGCTCGTTTAGTTGCAGTTTTCTATTCTGAGCGGCTAAGTTTGCGTCGAGGTTTAAGAGTTTTTAAGCCCAAAGAGCGCGATGCTCTAATTCTACGGGCAAATGGCACACTTTACTGTAGACTAACCGGAACGACGTACAACCAATTGCTGTTTTGTATGCCATCACATAAGCCCAGAACGCATCGTCGAGTTTAACGGACCAATCTTTCCTATTTAGTGAAACTGTTTTTTTCTAAAATTCATTTAATCTCTCGATTTACTACCTCAACTTGGCCACTTGTTTGTGGGTGGTAGGGGGTGGCAAGCTTGTGTGTGACTCCGTATTTAGCTAACGTCTTAGCCATAAGAGCGTTACAGAAATGCATTCCCCTATCACTAACAATTGTGCGAGGCGTGCCGAAGCGTGAAAATAGTTTTTTAAGAAATGTAACGACGACTCGCGCATCGTTGGTGGGGAGGGCTTGCGCTTCCGCCCACGTCGATACGTAGTCGACCGCCTCTAAAATATACATATTTTTGAAAGACGGAGGTAGGGGGCCAACAAAATCTATGCCCCATAAATCGAAGACTTCGCACTCTAAAAACATGTTTTGGGGCATCTCGTCGCGACGAGAGATGTTACCCGACCGCTGACAGTTATCGCATACGCGAACAAAATTATGCGCATCTTTGAAGAGAGTGGGCCAAAAGTAGCCCGCCTCAAGCGCCTTCCGAGCGGTCCGGTTGGCTTGATAATGCCCACCGGATGGACCCTCGTGGCAGTGCTTAAGAATTTGCAAGCACTCCACACCCGCAATGCATCTTCAGACCGCTTGGTCCACGCAGATACGAAAAAGAAATAGGTCCTCCCAAAAGAAATTTTTCAAGTCAGAAAAGAATTTCTTCTTTTGATGACTTGAAAACTTTTTAGGAAGCACTCACGCTACTAAGTAATTTGCAAAATCTGCGAACCAAGGCGAAAATGACGAAGAATGATGAATGGCAAGGAGGCATTCCTCGGGGAATCTGTCATTTATTTCAGATTCGACGAGCGCTTTTGCACCCGAATTTTCTAAACGGGAGAGGTGGTCTGCCGCTAGATTTTCCGCTCCCCGCTTATCTCGGATCTTCCAATAAAACTCTTGTAGGAGGAGAATCCATCGAAGAAGGCGGGGCCTCGTATCATTTTTAGCTAATAAATATTTAAGCGCGGAGTGATCAGTAAATACGATAACTTTAGATAGCGTTATATACGAGCGAAACTTATCAAAAGCGAAAACGACGGCTAAGAGTTCTTTTTCCGTTGTCGTGTAATTTACTTGTGCGGAAGTGAGCGTCTTGCTAGCGTAATAAATAGGATGAAAATATTTTTCTACGCGTTGGCCAAGAACGGCACCTAAGGCAATATCACTAGCGTCGCACATAATTTCGAACGGAAGGGACCAATTAGTGGCCACTAAAATTGGTGAAGTGATAAGTTTTTGTTTTATTAAATTTAAGGCAGACTCGCATTCTCTACTAAAGATGAAACGTGATTCCTTTTCCAAGAGGTGAGTAAGCGGCTTTGTTATTTTTGAAAAGTCTTGAATGAAGCGTCGATAAAAACCCGCATGACCTAAGAAACTCCTAATAGATTTTACGTTTGTTGGTTGCGGGAGTTTTTCTATAATTTCTATCTTGGCCTTATCCACCTCTATGGCCGAGGACGAAATCATATGGCCGAGGACGAAACCTCCTCGAACCGTAAAGTTTCATTTTTCCCAATTTAATATAAGTCTTGTGTCCTCGCACCGTTGAAGGACACGATCTAAATTGTGAAGGCAATCGGGAAAAGAGCGTCCGAAAATAGAAAAGTCATCCATAAAGACTTCCATAATGTCTTCTACTAGCTCGCCAAAGATCGCTAGCATACATCTTTGGAATGTAGTCGGCGCATTGCAGAGTCCAAATGGCATTCTTCGATATGCGAAGGTGCCAAACGGGCAAGTTAAAGTTGTTTTCTCTTGATTATCGGGGGAAATGGGGATTTGGAAAAACCCCGATAAACCATCAAGAAAACAATAATATGGATGACCGGATAAACGCTCTAAAATCTGGTCCAAAAAAGGCAGAGGGAAATGGTCCTTGAGGGTGGCATCATTAAGTTTTCTATAATCGATGCACACTCGCCAACCCGTAACAGTACGAGTTGGGACGAGCTCGTTATGCTCATTCGCCACTACGGTAAGACCGCCCTTCTTGGGCACGACATGCACGGGACTAACCCATGCACTGTCCGAAATAGGGTAGATAATCCCCACATCTAATATCTTAATAATTTCGGCTTTAACGACGTCTTTCATGTTTGGGTTAAGACGACGCTGCGGCTGAATCATTTTGCGGCAATTATCATTAAGAAATATCTTATGGGTGCAAAAGGATGGGCTAATCCCCTTTAAGTCAGAGATTTGCCACACAATTACGTGGCGATGTTTAAATAAAACTTCCAATAAATCAGAAGTCTCCAAATCACTCAAGTCCGAAGAAATGATAACGGGAAGCGTATCACCTTTTCCCAAAAATGAGTATTTGAGCAATGCGGGTAAGGGTTTGAGGTCTAAGATGGCCGGTTCTTCTAGGGAGGTTTTAATGCCTATGTCTTTCTTACCAATTGGTTCGAAAGGCAAGTCTAAAGAGGTATCCTCATCGCATTTAAAATTTTTGAGAGCATAAATATCGTCGTTTAAAAATACGGACTCGAAAACGGGAGAAGAACGATCTCCAAAAAAGGTATCTAAAGAATAGCAGAAATCGTCCCTCGATGACAAATTGTCCATCAAGGGATTAATAGAGAAAGTAACTTGGTCATCGCCTACTCGGAGGAGAAGACTACCATTACTAAAATCTATTAGTGCGCGGGAGGTGGCGAGAAAAGGGCGACCGAGTATTATTGGTACCTCGGTGTCCTCCTTGATGTCTAAGATGACGAAGTCTACCGGGAAGGTAAACTTGTCTACTCGGACAAGTACGTCCTCCACAACCTCGATAGGGAACTTAACCGAGCGATCCGCTAATTGGATGCGCATATTCGTAGGACTAGGAGTACCCAAACCTAAACGCGAAAAGAGCGAGAACGGCATTAGATTAATGGTAGCCCCTAAATCGGTTAAGGCGTACTTCACTAATATATCACCAAAAAGGCACGGGATGGAAAACCGTCCCGGGTCGTTTTATTTTGTGGGAAATTTATTAGTAAGGGTCGCTGAGCAGACAGCGTTGAGAGATATGAGCGACATCGTTGAGAGAGCGGTCGGGTAACATCTCGATACATGCGAAATATCCTCTAATTTGCGTTTATTATAAAGGAATTCTTTTAAAAATTTCGCATATTTGGGCATTTGCGAGATAGCCTCGCAAAAAGGAACATTAATGTGAATTTGTTTTTATAATAAAATAATTTTTTCATATTACGCGTCCTTACGCTCGTTATCTAACTTATGCGTATATGGAAGGGCCTTGTTTAAAATAAGTTTTTCTTTTAAAAACGGTAGAGGCGGCGTAATCGAAGAAGGGGGAAGAGGGGTCGGAGGGGAAATATGTACCTGAGGGTCGGTCCGTTTTGGATCGAGCACCTCCTTTCCGCTACGGAGGGTTATAGCGTTGGCGTTCTCCCACGGATTGGGCTCCGTGTTTCCCGACAGTGCACCGAGCGCGCGCTCGGACATCATCCTCGCTAGTTGTCCAACCTGTTGTTCGAGAGTTTTTAGAGAACCAGGTGATGTTCCGAATATTTGACTCGTTGGACAAAATATACTTCGAAAAATTTTCCTCTATCGGGGAGGGTTTTGGAAGAGGAGGAGGCGGCAGAAATTCGGGCGCATAAGAAATAGGGGGACACTGAGCATTGTTCGGGTTGCTCCAAGAGAAATTTGGGTGATTCCTCCAACCCTGATTATAGTTATTACTATAAGGGTTGTTGTTGGGGTTGAAGGAAGGACGGCCCGAATTTCCCACGAAGTCCACGAACTCTTCAGGCCACACAGACGTTAGGGGGAATAAAACAAGGCGGAGTGGAGGAGGCAGCAGACATCTCCGCCACCTGCTTTGTTAACCTTTCAACTTGAAGGGTTAAGAGAGCAGTGGCATCCACTTCAAAAAGACCAGCAACCGGCTTTTGGCGTCCCCGCGGGACGTTCCATTGATAGGCATTCATAGCCATATCTTCGAATAAATCCAGGGCGGCCTCGGGGGTTTTGTTGTTTAGTGTACCCCCGGCAGCCGCGTCAATCATTTGACGCGTCTGAAAATTCAGCCCATTATAAAAAATTTGAACTTGCAACCACGTTGGCAGCGCGTGGTGCGGGCACCGACGGAGGAATTCCTTAAACCGTTCCCAAGTCTCGTATAGAGACTCACGATCGTTTTGCACAAACGAAGAAATGTCCGCCCGCAACTTTGCAGGTTTTGCGGGCGGAAAGTACTTCGTTATGAACCGCTTCGTCAACTCAGCCCACATGGTGATATATCCTCATGGGGAAGGCATTCAACCACGCCTTGGCTTTGGACTTAAGGGAAAAAGGAAATAAGCGCAAGCAAATGGCATCATCAGTGACGCCATTAATCTTGAAGGTGTCGCATATCTCCAAGAAATTGGACAAGTGGACATTCGGGTCCTCATCCGGCATTCTATCGAACTGCACGGCGTTTTGGACCATTTGAATGACACTCGACTTTATTTCAAAATTATTATTCGCAACCGCAGGGCGAACAATACTAGACCCAGTATCGTCCAGTTTAGGTCGGGCGTAATAAGACATAGTACGCTCGGCCGCCGGGGCAGGGTTAGGAGCGGCCATAACTACAACAGAGGGTTTGCCGATAGATTCTTCGGGGTCTAAAGAAGGAATTCGGCATTGAGATCGAATACGCACAAGGGAGCGTTCGATCTCAGGGTCGAAGTCAAAATCTTCAGACTCGGAGGGTTGTCCACGGGTCATATACCCAAAGAGAAAAAAAAATAAAACAAAATAAACTTTCTCTCTGTTTTTTTTTTATTTTATTTAAAATAAAGTTTTTTGTTTTTTTTAGTTTTTGTTTAGTTTATAGAAAATAAGTAAAAGTAATAGACTCCGGAATTCGAAATAGCAACTCGAAGAAAACTTCCCGGCAACGGCGCCAAAAACTTGATGCGCCCGCGAACAGACTCTTACTGTGGTTGGTTCGGTGAGTCGATCGCCGCGGGCGTGCTACAGGAGGCAAGTGCACCTATCGCAAGTAGTACTCGATATTCGGGGGAATACCGAGGTCGTATTGTTCTCGGGGTCGTGTTGACTATTCTTACTCCTCCTGCAGAACTATTATTTTACTGAAAATAAGGTGGAGATTTTAATTAAGTAAAGATGGAAAAAAGTAAAGGAGCGAAAAAAAAATGATTTAGAAAATATTCGATGAAGGGTTAACGCTCGACATCGAATCGGATTAAGACTAAAATAATTTTTAATAATTATAGAGCTTAGTTTTCAAATTAATAAAAGTCAACTTGGCCGTGGAGGTTCCACAAATGTTAGCGCACTTATCTCTAGGAATATTGCTCACCTGAACGTTAAGACTATTCGACCGAACGTTAGTCCGACGAAGGATTTCTCTTAACGCCCGCTTTATGCTAAGAACCCCGCTATTGGGTGGGGAACCCAATCCGGTAGAATTACGCTTGTCCTCTCTCGAGGGTATGCACGCAACTCTATTTACCCCGGGGTGATCTGTCCATACGCACGGCCTCTCTGCTAGCTAGTGTATGGATAATGGAAATAGGGCCCACACATCGATTTGTGGTCCTACGCGTCAACCCGGGGTAAACCTTAAGTCCTTAAATTAAAGTGAAAATAAAGAGCTTTAATTATTACAAATCATTTTAAATGTTCCAATGCTCTTCGATGCCGAGGCTAATAGCGATTAGCCACACATCGGTATGGGGACGGCTTAGGTGTTTGGTTATGCGAGCGTTCTAAACTATTCGCTGAAAAGTTATAAAGAAGATAAGAAGAAAAATAAAATAACTTAACGTTAGAAAAGTTATTACAGATAACCACGCCCGTATTCATCCAAACACATAACCAGAGACAGAAATAAAACTAAGTTACACATAAAAGAAATTTGCATAATTGAAAATGCAAGTCCCACACAAATGAGTGGGGGTGGGAAATAAGAAGTGAAAATTGCAAGTCCTACTCAAACGAGTAGGACTGAAATGAAAGCGAGTCATACTCAAATGAGTAGGAGAAAATAAATGCGATTACAAGGCTTTCTCAAATATTTACAGGGAGATAAGGATACGCCATTTAACTCAAACGAGTAGGAGAAAATAAATGCGAGTACAAGTCCTACTCAAATGAGTAGGAGGGAACTAAAGTCCGTCCATTTAACTCAAGTGAGTAGGCGGAAAAATAAAGAAAGAAAATCACAAGTCCTACTCAAACGAGTAGGCGGGAAATGAAAACGATGTGCCATTTAACTCTTAACGAGTAGGCAGAAATAAATGCACACACACACTCTACATAATTAAAGAAAACGATAAAATAAAGCATGAAAAATAAAACATGAAAAACTAACACCTACACTCACACACTCTACATAATTTGAACAAAGCATCAAAATATTATTCTCATACACTCACACACACACAAATTGAAAGCAAAATGAAAGTTACCTAAAAATTAAAACATCTACTTTTTATGCTTAGGCTTTTGCAAAAAAACAAATAAAAAGAACGAATTAAAATTTTAAGAGAACAAAAGTTTTTCAAAACAAATCAAAAACTTTTAGCCTTTCAAAAATTAAGATTTCAACATTTTCATTCTTAGGATTTCATAAAAGTGCCAAAAAAAGTTGAAATAAAAAGAGAAAGAACAAAAAGGGTTTTCATCCTAAAATAAAGCTAAGTAAAAAAAAATCAAAAACACTTTAGTAACTCTTTTACAAATTCATAAGAATGAAGATGTTGAAAACATTAAAAGAGGACATGAAGAAAAAGAGAAAAAGCTAATACAACATTTCATAAATTTCAAACAAAACCTAACATGAGACAAATTAAAAGCATGTAAAGTAAATAAGTTACACTAATACATACACACACACTTTTCATAAAAGGGAGAACAAATATGAAACCAAGGATAAAAAGGGAAAGAAGTAAGCCATCCAAATGAATTTTCATGCCATATAGAGAGAGAAAATCTAACATTTTTATAAACATTATCAAACTATTACAAAGCTAAAAGATAAAGCAAAACAAAACATGAAAGGAAGGGGGGAGAAATCTCCTTACATAGCACTAGAATCCACGGATGCAGCCCACAAAAACACACTAAAAATGGCTCAAAAATATGAACCCTTGGTCATTACAGAAGTGGGGAATTTATAGGAAAAAAGCAAAGTACACGCCCTCCGACACGGGCGTGGCGGTGGGCGTGCCGCTACTGTTTGCGAAGGCGGCCGACGATTTGATGGCAAAGTTGACTTCGGGCTGGACACGTGCCGGTCTCGCGTTGGTCACGCCCCTGGTCACGGGCGTGACGGTGGGCTTGTCGGGAGGTAGAGCTGGGCGCGGGTTGCGCGGAAAGTTGCCCCACGGGTCTTGTCGAGCCAGGTGGAGATGTCACGCCCCAGGTCACGGGCGTGACGATGGGCGTGTCAGTTGGTGTCGACACTCAACAATCGTCGAGCGGAAAGTGTCGAGTTGAAATCGTTGAGCAGAAAGTTTGAGTCACGACCTAGGTCACGGGCGTGCCTCTGGGCGTGTCGCGGGTTCGACGATTGTTGAACTGAAATCGTCGAGCTGAATGGACACGGGCTTGTTTTTGACGTGTCACGCCCCTAGTCACGGGTGTGACATGTCAATTTTTTTCAGATTTTAATTTTTTTTCCTGAAAAATAAAATAAAACAAGTCAGTAAAATATTTACAAAAATCGGAGTATTTTATTGAACAAAAATAAGTAAAAACGACGAAAATAAATGAAAACGACTAAATTAATGTGCACAAAATACGTATATTTACAATTCATCAGGTGCAAGATGAAGACCCGAAGGCTTTGGGAATTGAGTATATTGATGATATCGATATAGTGGTTAGACTGATACTGGATCGCATGTTGTGGGCTCAAAGTCAGCAGGCGATGTATTATAATGCAAAGCACCGAATGTTGGAGTTTTAAGTGGGTTATAAGGCATTTCTGAAGATCCGGCCGATGCATGGAGTGTCACGGGTTTGTGGTATGAAAAAGCTCATCCCAAGGTACATTGGGCCTTATACTATACTGGAAAGGATTGGCCCTTTGGCCTATCGGTTGGAGTTACCGCCATAGCTAGAGAATCTCCACGACGTGTTCCATGTGTTGTCGCTTCGAAAGGCGTTGCTGCGGTCCGATCAATTTATTCCCACCATGGATGGTGCAGTGGCGACTGATAGGTCTGTGAGACTAGAGACGGTGCGGATCGTGGACAACGAGACAAGGATTTTGTGCCGCAAAAGTGTTCCTTTGTTGAAGGTGCTATTGTCTAATCATGGGAAGGAGGAGTATACATGTGAGCCGGTGGACTTGATGCAAAAATGCTACCCAGAGTTGTTTGCTCAAGGTAATTCTTAAAAGCATATTTTATTTTCTGTTATGCTTCCCCCCCGTAGCCTTAGCCTGATTTTGGGGACGAAATCTTTTTTTTTGTTTATAGGATTTGTAACGTCCCGATTCGTACTAGTCCCATCGTGCGCATTTTTGGAGTCAGGAGAGCTGACTTGGGTTCAGGGGAGTGCTGGCAGTGGGGCTGCACTTGTAAATGTGGGAAGAAATCAGTCCAGAATACGACACGGGTAGAGACACGGGCGTGTCCCTACCCGTGTGCGTCGAGTTGAGTTCGACGAAGCGTGTCAAGAGAAGGACACTGCCAGAGAACACATCCGTATCATGTGGACACGGTTCGGGACACGGTTCGGGACACGGGCGTGTCCCTACCCATGTCGAGTATTGAACCAACACTAAAACTGTCGTTGACGTTTCACTCGAGCAGGATACGGTTAAGGACACGGGCGTGTCCCTACCCGTGTCACTTTTCATTCAAAAGGGTTGTGAAAACCCTAGCCATTTTCACTCTTCATTTCACCCCTTTTCATGAGAGAAACATCTGTAAAGAGGGAAAGTTGTTGGAGAAAGTCCTAGAGGAGAAGATCCGCCGCCGCCGTGAAGGAGAAGATGTCGCCGAGAAGAGTTACACAATACTTGGCCGAAAATGGTGGAAATGACAGAAATGTGGTGAGCTTCCTCCCCTCTCCCTTGGTGCTAGATCTGTAGATATCTAGGTGAAATGTCGACTCAAAAGAGTATAGACTAGCGAGATGGTGATTTCTCTAGGAAGAGGCCGTTCTAGGGCTTGTGCTCTAAGGATAGTGGTGTATTCAACCTCTACAACCTTCTATGAGAAGATGGGGGGACGGTTTCGTGAAGAGTAATGGCCTCATGAGGGTGAATAAGGGAGGGGGAATTTCTGGAAGTGCTTTTGGAAGATCGATTTGAGGAGGAAGAAGAACCGATACGATTCATTCCGCTTTAAGATGCGCGCAGAATCTGTGTTCTGCATGCAGCGATCTTCTTGGCCATTTTTAGGTGTGAAATGGCCAGAGCTGGGCTTTTGACTAAACACGAAAGTTGAAGTCCTTGAAAATACCTTTCCAACGAGTGGTTTCATGACTTCAGGCGAAGTGTATTGCTACGGGAAAGTCTGAACGAATTTGACATCCGGCCAACCATGCATGCAGAAATTGTGTTCTGTACGCAGCGGACTTTGAACCCGATTTCAAGTATGATACTATTGAATCTGGGTTGTGGTCTGAACATGAACATTGTAACCCATGTAATGACCTTTCCATCAAAGGGTTACACGCCTTCACCGGATTCCTGTAGCTTCAGGAATCGCCGGTCGAAATTGCTGTCCAGATTTATTCTGCACTTAAATTCTGGGTTTGGTATAACATGGATTTGGATTCGGTGGATTCAATGTTGCAATTAACTTGAGGTTTGGGTAGACTCTTTTATGTTAATCATCTTAGTTCTATAATTGATGAAGTTTAATAATTGGATCTCGTGAAATTGATTTGTGAAGCGAAGCATACTTAAACGAAATGATTTGATAGAAATTGGTAGATTAATATTAATGCGCATCATGTTTATAATGTGTTGAAATCATTTGGAATGACATGTAGGAGGATACTCTATGGCAATGTGAATGTTTGATTAACTGAATGAATTCAGTAGTCCAATGCTTAGAGTGTCGTCTCCCTACGGGTAGCTTGTGGAAGGGTACAAGTGCGGTGTTGACCGTCACTAGTTGGGATTTCATTGAGATGAGACAAAGTCGGACGGTTGGGCTTGGTCCTCAGTGTTCATTTCCCGGGGCTCCTTTCATGCCGAGTGGATGGTTGGGCTTGGTCCTCGTGCTTTCTCCGAGGCTCTTTCCATGACACAGTGATGTGGAATTTCCTGCGGTGTGAGTCGACAAGCGGTGTCGTAATCCCGGGTTTAGGATAGTGTGGCAGGTCGATGAGCTCTCCAGTCGTCACACCGACGGGAGTTGACAGTTAGAATTTGGGCGGTTGGTTTTGGTCCTCGGTGTTCACGTCACAGGGCTCCTTCCGTGCCAAGTAAACAGTTGGTTTGTGTCCTCGTGCTTTCTTTTGAGGCCTCTTCCGGGTCATACATGGCCAGTTTGGGGCTGGGTTCTCGGTGCACATCTACCCGAGACCCCCGCTGGGCCATAGTATGCATGGGCTCCGCTGTTGTGTTTTATCGTTGAGGCATATGGAGGCCTAGGTGAAGTAGTGTGGATACCCGCCTAGTAGTAGAGATGCCTGCTCTACTGTCACAGCCTGGCCACGACGATTGATGTCTGAGAGGTTAGCTACCTGCTCAAATAGTGGGAACTACTAGTCTATGTCGACATAGCGGTTGTATGTGTGTGATCATGGGTGAGTCATTTCATAGCATATATACCATTTCATAACATTACACAACAAGATCCTCATCGTATAGGTTTGTGTGGGCACTCCTATACGATGAGTTTTTTTATGTAAACTGATTCTTAACTTATAAGCTTGTATGGGCATCCTTATAAGTTAAATTACTTTCCTGCTGTAGTTACTTGCACTTGATGATTGATATATCTTTTGTAGAACTGCTAGAATAAATGTTGTTAATCTGATTATACCATTACCACCTACTTGTACCTGCTTATACTATTTATTATACTTTGTACCCTTGCTCTCTTCTCCGCCAGGTGCCGAGGAGTCGCCAGGGGAGCAGATGTGAAGCCACTTATTTTTTTTTGACTAACGGTTGCTACGACTTCCTTTTTATGAGATCACCCCGCAGGTAGAGCAGCCGCAGACTATGCAGCAGGAGAGCCATGCCAGGACGACAGGGCCTGAAGGGACGGTGTCGTCGCTACCGTCAGTTACTGATGTGAGTGTTGAGCGACTCTGATATATCCACCATTGGGCGTTTATTAGCTGTACTCTGATAATATAGAAGCATGTTTTAGCTTCTCTATTTTGATGTACTTTGGACATATATGCTTGGTGTGGACTTGACTTCTTGTTTTTATTTTGGTTGGGTTGGCATGTATATATTGATATTGGTTGTAGCCGACAGAATGGCCGTCTTGTGGTACAGGTTAGCCCGTGTGCTAATGCTACTAGAAGGTGGCTGTTCTGTCCATAAGACCCCCTTCGTGCCGTGTTTTGGGATCCAGGAGGGGGGTCTTACAACTTGTATCTGCGACTGTATCTCCATCATTTGCCTAGATAAATATTCATTGCTCTTCCCCAATCCTTCTATCACACCCTCATTCTGAGCACCAGACGACTCACCCTCAGACTTGGGAGTCGACCTTGTCATAGGACATCTCGACATCCTAATATCGTAATTACCAACTAATCAAAACCTAGCTTACCGCTAGAACTCTCAATCTTAGTTCGTACAATACATGTACAAATACTTGCTCAAGCGGCTAACTTGCTCTGGGGATATCATTAATGATTTCATGCCTAAACTTAAGATGATGTACCATCATCCTATAGACTCGTGTGGACAGACAATGAATGCATGAATTTGTATTCTTTTGACTAAAAACAATGTGTGTACATATGTTATCGCAAAAAGAACTAGATGACGACGTTGAGTGAGTTCTGCTCACACAATGCCATCAACGCTTTCTTATTTAAACGCAAAACTAAGCAATGGCGTTGAGTGAGTTCAACACACTCAATGCTTTATCACTTAGCCGCAAAAAGAACCAGATGATGACATTGAGTGAGTTCATCTCACTCAACGTTGTTAACGCTTTCTACTTAGCTTTTGTAGATTTTAAGAATATCGTTGAGTGAGTTCAGCTCACTCAACTCTGTCAACACTTTTATACTTAGATTTACAGGATTAAGAGACGGCGTTGAGTGAGTTCAGCTCTATCAATACTATCAATGCTTTTAGAGTTGGCTTCTAAAATTTTACAGAATGGCGTTGATTGTGCTAAGCTCTCTCAATGTCGCATTGAGTGTATACCACTCACTCAAAGTTTTTTAAATTAACTTCTCAATCCTCTTAGCAAGCTATTGAGTGCATTCAACACAATAAACGCTTTTATACTTTAGCTAGAAACCCCATCACTACCGCCCAGGAACCGTCGCTCTCCTGGAGATTCTTGCCACCAAGGCTGCGAGGAAGTCGGCACCGACAACCGGAGGAGTCAAGAAACTAAATATCAGTGTAAGGCTATACTCAATGCCTAAGACAGAAACTTGGCAGAAATGTTATATTACCTAAATAGAGGATATTAAACTTACAACAACCACTAATTTTTCAATAATTTAATTACTTGTATTAATAATTATTTTGTCAATATCTAAACCTAGGCCTAGAACAACTTACTGTCATGCTCACACAGGAAGAGATTTCTCCTGTAACAATGCTCCCTCACCACAGTCACTAGCTTGCTGCTAGGATAAACACTATTCGGCCTTCTAGGACAGAAACAGTAACTGAAAGCTTGGCAAGGGTGTAAATCACCACTTGCCCCAAGATTTACAAAAAATGAATTTGACAAGGAGTAGATCCTACCCTAATTCTTCTTCTATACCAGGAGGAAATAAAGAAAATGTGAAATAAAAACATGCAAGGGGGGAAACACCACTTGCCTCAAATCTCTAGAAATCAGGCCAAGCAATGCTCCACCTCATAGATCTGGCTGCAAGAACACCTAAGCAACAATTCTTGAAACTTCTCAGGATGAAAGTGGGTCAAAACGAAATCCCAAACACCCAAAATTTCATGAAATGGGAAATACTTACCGTATAATGTAGATCTAGGTGAGATCTATCCGGATCTACTCTCCAAAGATGATTTCGACCTCCAACACCCCATAAATCGGTTGCCAAAGCTTAGAAGAGACCGTCACTCTCGCTTTTACCGTAACAGCCGACGATTTTAAGAAGTAGACGATGAATAGGGTTTGTTTATTCAAAAGGCTATTTATACACAAAAATATTAGTATTAAAATAATAGTTTATTATTAAATAATGGTACAAACGACCCAAAATTCGAGTCAACACGGATTTCTACGAAAATCACACCGTAGCTAAATACCTACGATACGAACACAACGACGTAGTCAAAATTAAGATTCGAAGAACTAAACTTGGGCAAACACCTCCCGAAGCCAAAACACAAGCATTCCCAAAGAGGCTCCATTGAGTCACCAAAACTGACCCGGCTCGCGAGGGAATTTTGCAAACAGGCTAAACCCAACCACACACAAAATACCTAAGAGCTAAAACCACGCTCTAACAATGGCATATACCGAAAACACGTTAACATAACGCCCTGCCGTCATAAACACGCCAGATAACAAATTAAACCAAATATCGAAAAATCGGGGGCGTTACAGTCACTCCCCCTAAAAGAAAGTTTTGTCCCAAAACTTTATGCACAAAACCTCTATTACAAAAGATAATTAAATAACCAAGGGTTATTAAAAAGAATACATACCAATCAACTATGAAAACAGATGAGGATGAGCCTCCCTCGTAGCTGACTCCAACTCCCAAGTGGCGCTTTCCACATCTTGGTTTCGCCACAAAATTTTAACCATTGTTATGGTTTTCATTCGTAACACTCGATCTTGAGTATACAGAATGCAGACAGGCATCTCAACATAAGAAAGATTAGGCTCCAACTTGAGCACAGCATCAAGAATCTATCGGTCGCTGAGCACACATATCAATAACTGGCTCAAGTGAAATACGTCGTGCACACCAAGAAACTTTGCAGGCAAATCCAGCCTATAATCTGATACACCAATACACTCAACAACCTTAAAAGGTCCCACATACCTTGGGTCTAACTTATGATCCTTTCCAAATCTCTTAACGCCATACATTGGGGAAACCTTCAAAAAAACAAGGTACCTAACCGCAAACTCCAAATCAGTCCTCCGACAATTAGCATTCTTCTCATAACGCACCTGAGCTATACGAAGCTTTACTCTAATATGCTTCACAAAAATAAAAATTTCTTATAACGCTTCAGGACCGAGCAACGGTCACACTCCAGCCTCAGCCCAAAACAAGGGAGTTCTGTATTTCCTCCCATACAAGGCCACAAACTGGGACATCTGCAAACTTTCTAGATAGTTATTATTATAAGCAAACTCCAACAATCTGAGTCGCCCATCCCACGCTCCTTCGTGGTCCAAAATATAACATTGATCATGTCCTCCATGATCTGATTCACTCTCTCTGTTTGACCATTAGTCTGCGGATGATAAGCGGTGGAGTACATCAGATCGTTACCCAACCCTTCATGTAAGCTTTTCCAAAAGCGAGACGTAAACCTGGAGTATCGATCTTACAAAATACTAAAAGGCACTCCATGTAGCCTAATGACCTCATCCAGGTACAACTCTACAATCTTCTTCAAGGAGTAGTCAATCTTGAAAGGCACGAACTGGGCACACCTCGTCAGTCTATCAACAATTACCCAAACCGAATCATGCCCTCTGGGAGATCTCGTTAATCCAATAATGAAGTACATGGAAATACTCTCCCATTTCCAGCTTGGAATATCAAAAGGCGTTAAGTTGCCTCCAGGCCTTCTATGATCGTCCTTTACTCGCTTGCAAGTAAAGCACTCAGATATAAACTTTGCTATATAACCCTTTATTCCAAACCACCAGGAAATCTGCTTTAGGTCTTGATACATCTTTGTAGAACCTGGGTGGTAGGCAACACTAGAACCGTGCACCTAACTGCACAACTTAAATCGAATGTCCTCAATAATAGGAATACAAAATCTGTCGCGGTACTTCAAGGTACCCACGTCATCGATCGAAAAATTTGGTAACTTCCCTTTCTCAGTTCTCTTGTAAATATGCAACAAATCAGGATCTTCCATCTGATGCAGTCTTGTGAGTGCAATCCATGAAGGCTCAGCTACCTCCAAACTACTTGACGAGTTTTTACTTCCAACAGAAATATCCATCAAGATAAATTCTTCTACCAGAGAATCCATAGAAAGATTAAAAATTTTCCTCGTCTTTGTACTCAGAGCGTCGGCTACCACATTAGCTTTGTTCAGATGGTATTGGATCTCAACATCATAATCTGCTACATACTCTGACCATCTTTGTGTTGGGTTTCTCCATAGGGTTTGCACAACACTTGTGCACGCAGCGGAAAAGAAAAACATCAAGAAAAACCCAAAGAGATGTGGATCGGGCCATGAACAGTTGAATCAAGAAGTTAACAAAACTAGGCACAAATTACCTCGGTGGCGTTGAGTCACAACTCAACGAAAGCTCCAAACTTTGTCTGGTTGCTGGTGGCGATTTACGTGGAATAGACCACGTTTACAGAAGTACACGAGCGGGAGAACGCCGAGCTTTCCGTCGCACGGAAGATCGGGAAGGAGAAGACCGCACCTCGGCTATTCCACGGACTGCTATCCGCGCCAGGAAGAGCAGCACCAGCGACAGTCGCCGGAGAAGAGGTGGTCGACACAACACGGCGGCGGCGGAACTCTTCCGCGCCATCGGGATCGGCGGACAGCAATTTCCGCTCGATTCACAGAGGGGATAGATGCTACATCAAGGTGTTATATTTATACATAAATCGGAAAATCGCTATCCGCAGACCACCCAGAACTAGGGTTCAAACTCTAGATCATGCGTAGGATAATTCCTTTCGGCGACAAATTTTTATCGTCGACTGTCTAGACCCATACGCTATCACCGAGAATTACCTCCCTGCATTTCTCGTCGAGCACACAACCCAGACCCTTTGCCCAACCCGATGTCCTATAAGATTTTCCCATAACCCTATTCAGCGTGATTGGTAACTACCAACACAGACAGTATACTTCTCCACCTCTTATGTGCACCCTAGGCTTCTTGGCAGTGAGATTAGATGTTTGACCCTTCAGTATCATGGTAACTCCAACACTTTGCTGGTGCAGACAACTCCCTTTGAGTGAAAATGTATTTTAGACTTTTAGATCGGTATAAATCACACAATGCGCCAAACAACAATGCTCCATTGCTTCAAGGCATAAATCGTAGTTTCAAATTCTAGATCATGCGTAGGATTCCTTTCACAAATTTTTAACTGTCTAACCCAAGCTTCCTCCTCCCTGCATTAGCACACAACCCAGACCAACATTATCGCTATATACCAATTCTACCCTTCAGAGGCAAGCAAAACTGAACATGCACAATTTTTCTTCCAGAAAAGCTTCCTCGCACTTATCGCTCCAAACGAAAGCTGTGTTTTTCTGCGTCAGTTAGTCAAAGGCGAAGATAATATAGAGAAACCATCTACAAACCTTCTATAATAGCCAGCCAACCCTTGGAAGCTCCTTATCTCCTTGGGTGTGGTTGGCCTATTCCAATCCATAACAGCAGCTATCTTCTCAGGGTCAAGTGAAATTCTATCTTTATTTACAACATAACCCAGGAAAGAAACCTGAGGCAACCAAAACTCAAACTTGCTCAGCTTAGCAAATAACGTATGGTCCCTCAAAGTAGACAAAACTAAACGTAAGTGTTGGGCATGCTCAACAACACTGCAGAAATAAATTAGAACATTGTCTATAAAAACGACCACAAAACGGTCCAGAAAATCCCTGAAAACTCGGTTCATCATATCCATAAAAGCAGAGGGTGCATTGGTCAAACCAAAAGACATCACCAAGAACTCAAAATGTCCATGGTTGGAACGGAAAGCAATTTGTGGGATATCCGTCTCACGAATCCATAATTGGTGGTAGCACAAACGAAGATCAATCTTTGAAAACATTATGCTAACACGTAGTTGATCAAATAAATCATCAATCCTCGGTAAAGGATATCGGTTCTTGATGGTGACCATGTTTAATTCTATATAATCGATGCACAACCTCATCGAACCATCCTTTTTCTTCACAAACAGCGTGGGAGCACCCCAAGGTGAAGAACTCGGTCTCATAAGTCTGCTTTGCAACAAATCATCCATCTAGGTACGCAACTCCTCCAGCTCACGAGGGAGCATTCGTTACGACGGCTTAGCAATAGGATGGGTACCCGGCTCCAAATCTATAATAAACTCCACATCTCTCTCAGGTGGAAGACTAGGAATATTGTCAGGAAATAAATCAGAAAACTCACGCACTACCGGGATCTCCTCTAAACATGACAAACCGACCTTGGTTTCCAAAACTGAAACCAAACAAGCAAAACATCTAGAATATAAAAGTTTCCTAGCACATACTGCAGAAATAATAGGTGAACTCTGGCGCGGAAAACCATAAACACAACTGGGTAGACTGTTGTCCATCTGGAAGTATAAGCGCTTAACCTTGCACTGCATAACAACAACATATCTAGACAACCAGTCCATACCCAATATCACATCAAAATTCTCCGAGTCTATCACCTTCAAATCAACAAACGCTAGGAAATTGCCTAGCAAAATCGGACAACTCTAGATACCCTGGTCCGACACCACCGAATCACAGGAAGGAAACTTGACTTGAAACGCATCGCCGACTTGATCGAGAGTCAAATGATAATGCTCAACAATGGACCTAGCCACAAACGAGTGGCTATCACCTGAATCAAAGTGAACATGTGCCCAATGATTCTTTACTTTAAATTTCACTATAAAAATGCTTACATAACTAATCGAACTACATCGAAACTAGAGTTACATGCTAAAATGAAACAAAACTAGGTTAGAAACTAACCTGAAATCACTTGGGTGGACATCTGGGCTTCCGCTAGAGACACCACGCTCAGATTTCCCTTTCCCTTATCCAATCGCTGCGGTAGCGTCAAAGTTTGTAGTGGAACTGGCTGCAATGTGGGCTGAAGCTGGGGGCAATTTGGCTTCAGGTGTTCTTTTTGTCCATGCTGGCATCACACTCTATTGTTGCACCAACAACTGGCAGAATCGCGCCCCTTTCTCATGTACAAGGAACACACCAGATCTCCTTCTGGGAGCGCCCTGAATATCATGTACATGCTCCTTCTTCTAAGCTCCTATTCTCTTGAAACACTTCTCAAACGGGTGGCCTGATGGGCCACAGAAGCTGCATACCTCCTTGCTTCTCTTTCTCGAAGTAGAACCCGATCCTTGGGGATTATTTCCCACATCAGGCTTCCTCTTTTCTTTTCTCAGTTGCTGACCACGGTTCTCAGCATTTTCTATCTCTTCGATCTTCAGAGCAGCTTCAACAGCTTTAGCATATGTTTCAGATCCATAAGCATTTGCTAGTAGTTGGATGTCACTCTGTAGAACACCCAGAAAATGTTTAACTCTGGTGTTGGGAACTATGTCCACATTAACTCAGATTTGATGAAGTCACCCTGGAAATAAGATGAATTAGGTTGTATTTGATGCTTTGTTTGAGTTATGTGTTTGCAGGACTCTAATGGGAAGTGTAGACCAATGTTAGTCTACAATAGGTCACCAAACACAGGACCATACAGTGTAATCCCTCATTGTGCGTTCCAAAGTGTTGACTCATGTGTAGCCTCTCTATTGGGATGCACTTCATATTCAAGCTATAGGACTGTGTAAAGACTTGGTGCAGATTCTCTTCTAGTAGAAGAAAAATTGCTGACAGAAATTTTTCTAAGTGATTCTCTCGAGTAGGTCTTTAACTACTCGAGTAAATTACTTGAGATATACTCGAGTAAAACTTATGCATACGCGAGTAAGAAAATTCCTCCTCTCGTGAAGTTAAGTAAAACATTCGAGTAGTTCACTGACATACTCGAGTAGCTTACTTAACTACTCGAGTAGATCACTCTTCCTACTCGAGTTGCCCAAAATTTAGTTTCCAAATTTTTTTCTAAGTCATTTACTCGAGTAGGTACTTTATATACTCGAGTAGTTCTCGACACTGTGTCGAGTAACTCTCCTCTCTATGTCGAGTAGTTAAGAAATACTCGAGTAAGTCTTTCATATACTCGAGAAGATTTCTTTTCTCTCGAGTAGCTCAATCTGACTACTCGTGTAGCTGTTTTTCCCGTGTGCAGAATATTTCTAAGTGTTTGTCTTGAGTAGTTCTTCTAACCACTCGAGTAGCTCAAATTCTGCCTACTCGAGTAGTATAACTTGTACTCGAGTAGCTCAACTCCTTCCCGAGAAATTTTTCTGTGTACTCAAGTAGATCTTCTAAAGTACTCGAGTTGTTGATTATATGCACTCGAGTAGTTGTGTTCTACCTACTCGAGTAGTCATGAATTATATACCCGAGTAATATTTCTTTGCTTACTCGGAGTAGTCCTTGACCTACTCGAGTAGTTTTATACCTACTCGTGTATATGACCTCATTTTCTCTGAAATTTCTTATAAGTCCAGATTTGACAGATTTTCAAATTCTGGGATATGATTGGTCCACGTGTACGTCATTAAAAACCAATTATGACCGTTATTAGTACTCCTATAAAAAGTCTTGTCTAATCGACAAACCCTAATAAGAAAACAAGTTTTTCAAGAAGAAAATCATTCTAAGTTTTGCAGCCGCCTCTATGGAAGGTGTTTCTTCCGAGTTGTTGATCCAGTTGGTTGGATTGAGATTGTAGGAACTTTGTTCCGAGGGTAGGATTGATATTCAATCCAAGATAGTGGAGTAGCCGAGTCTAGTTTATTGCTAGATCGGTGAGGGAAAGTGGATGTACCCAAGGTCGGGGAACCATTATAAACCTTTTCTCATCTATGGTATTTTAGTAGATAGATCTGTGCTGTGTTCTGAGATCTTTTATTCCGCAAAAGACGCACAACTCACCTATTCAACCCTCTCTAGGTGATTTAGGTTGGCAACTATTATCTTTCAATTGGTATCAGAGGTAGGTTGATCGTTAAAAGGTTAACACCTTGATCAGTTCCTGCAATAGTTGTTATTTGAGATCTATCTATCATGGACAAGGCAAAGGATTTTGCCAAGCTTCCCCTATGCAACAAGAACACTTTCCCATGTGGAAATAAAGGATCAAATTCTTTATGGAAGCTGTGGATCCAAGGAACTTCATGATAGTTGAAGAAGGTCGTTATATCCCTATGACTGTCTCCACTATAGATCCTACCAATAAGGTTCCAAAGAAGCTGATGGATTTATACAAGGACAAGATTGCACTTGTCTCACTAGACAAGAAAGCTAAAAACATTATAGCAAGTGCAGTTGATGACTCAATGCTGCAGAACTTAATCCACTGCCAATCAGCAAAGGAGATGTGGCAGTCCTTGGTTACCTTAATGGAAGGAACAAAAGAAGTGAGGGATGATCGGAGATCCCTCCTCAATCAGAAGTATGAAGCCTTCTGACAGGGAAGCAAAGAGACCATTGATGATACATTTGAGAACTTTTTCAAGATAGTGAATGGCCTATGAGTCTATGACAGAGTATTCACTAATGGAGAACTGAATGACAAGTTCCTGAGATCCCTGACCAAAGAATGGGACAACAAGGTCTGTGCCATCAGGGAGTTTGGGAAGCTAGCTGAGACAGACCCACAAAATCTCTTCGGAAAGCTTATGTTATATGAGCTTCAACTCAACACCAGGAAAGCTGAAGAAGAGAAGAGTAGGTCTGCTCTCAAAGAAAAGTCTGTTGCTCTAAAAGCAGACACCTCCAGAAAGAAAAAGGCTGCCTCCCCAGCTCCTGCTCCAGAGATTAGTGAAGAAGAAGAAACTTCTGAGCCTAGTACCTCAGGCTCTGAGCTATCAGAAGGAGAGTTCTCACTTCTCTCACGTCAGTTCAAGAAATTCTTGAACAAGAAAAAGCAATGGAAAGGCAAGGATGCCTCCTATAGAAGATCACGACACGATGGTGATCGACAAAGAAAAGGCTCAAGTAGCCATGACAGGTATTTCTCTAAACAGAACAAATATATTTCGACTGAAATCATTTGCTAGTGTTGTAATAAGCCAGGTCACGTCATCGCCGACTGCCCTCATAAGAAGAAGGAGGGTGGTAGAAGAGAAGAAAAGAAATCCTCACACAACAAGAAGAGGAAAGAGAAGAGCCTCATAGACAAAAAGAGCAAGACTCTTAGTGACTCCGACTCATCTGAGTCAAGTGAAGAAGAAGAAGCTTATTTTGGTTTAATGGCTCAAACAGATGATGATCAAGAGCCCCAGTTCACTGGGAAGGTAAACTCTCATACCCCTCTTTCAGATTCGGAAGTCTCTGAGCATGATTGTGAGGATAGCTCCTCTGACGATGAGTCGAGCTAATGGCCCAATACAAAGAGTTAATCATGGCTTACGACAAATGTCGTCGAGTCGTGAAGACTCAGGCTAAAGAGATCAAATCTCTAAAAGCCAAATAGAGCATCTTGAGAGAGAAAGTCGCAAAGACTGACTCCCTCGAAGAAAACTTCAATAATGCTTATTGAAGAATATAACAAGGCTCTTGAGCACCTTGACCTTAAGGAGAAGATCATCAAAGAGTTGGAAGCACAACTTGCGGCTGAAATGAAACTTGTTGAGAGTTTCTTGAAGCCCAAAATAGTTCTTCCATTCGTTGCTGATTTCTCAGCAAAGGCCAAGGGAGCTGGATTAGGCCATTAAGAAGCTCCTAGTAAATCCTCTAGGAGAAACAAGAATCAACAGAAGAATAAGGCCGCCAAAAAGGCCTTAGCCAAAGAGAAGGGGAAAGCCCCTCAAGATCAAACTACATTCAAGAAAGTAATCTTTCCGTCAAATGAGTTTGATTTTGAATCATCCTACGGACACTTTGCTAGGCCTACCTATGTAGAGCCAAAGTCCCGCTATCAAGGATGGACTCGACCCCGAAACTTTGGCGAAAGTGTCTTTAAGGCACCTTATGAAGAAGTTATTCTTCAGAGCTATGGCCATTTCCATCATGGGCATAACTTCAAGAAGGCACCAAAGACAAAGCATGTTGTAGAAAAGTCCATAAAGGAGAAGAAGTCATGTGATTGCCATCATCATGAGGCATCTTTCTCCAAGAATGTTGCCCCTGCTAGACCACAATTCCAAAAGGTTAAGCAGGAGATCATGAGGCAAAGGTACAACAGATTTGACTGTTGGTGCTGTGGCAAGGTTGGTCACTTCGCCATAGATTGCTGGTTCAATTCCATAAACGCTACAACCCCTCATGTTAGCAACATGAGAAATACCAATCATAATGCTAAAACTCGCAGGGGGAGTACTCTAACCCGAGAAAAAGGACCCAAACGTGTTTGGGTTCCTAAGGCAAACTGATTATGATTGCAGTTATGTCCAAAGGCCAACAAAATACATATCTGTTATTTGGACAGCGGATGCTCTCGGCACATGACTGGGACTAGAAGCATCACTCAGAACTTTACTCCAGTCATGAACGGACTAAAGGTCTTCTTTGGAGGTTCAGACCATGGAATTACTAGAGGCTATGGTATGATTACTAACGACAATGTATCCTTCTCGGATGTGGCTTATGTCGAAGGATTGGAACATAATCTCATAAGCATAAGCCAACTCTGCGATAAAGGATACATAGTTGAATTCCATGCTGATAAGTGCTTGATAAAATCCGTTGACAATATGGAAACGATTCTATCCGTCACTCGAAGCAGGAATATTTTATGTTTAAATTTTATTTGTATAGATTCCTCTACACCAGTGTGTCTTTTAGCAAAAGATAGTGCGTCTCTTGGTGACCAATGGCACAAGAGACTAGCACATATTAATTTCAAAACTATTAATATATTATTTTCAATGAACTTGATACGTGATGCCCCAAATGTCAAGTGCGTCAAAGATAGATCTTATCATGCATGCGTAAAAGGCAAGCATTCAAGGGCTACCTTTAAAAGCGTTATTGGTAAAGACTCTAACAGATGTCTCCATCTATTGCACATGGACTTGTTTGGACCACTGCAAATTAGAAGTTTGGGAGGTAAGGATTATACATTGGTAATTGTTGATGATTACCCGCGTTTTGCGTGGGTGTTCTTTCTGAAACACATGTCAGATACCTTCGACATCTTTACTAATTTTGTCAAGCAAGTCCAGAATGAATACAACTGCTCCATAGTCAAAATCAGAAGTGACAACGGAACAGAGTTCAAATCTAGGGCCATGACAGAATTCTGTGAAAGCTCAGGTTTCTTTCATAAGTTCTCCTCTCCTCGCACTGCACAACAGAATGGAGTGGCTGAGAGAAGGAACAGAACACTCATAGAGGCCTGCAGGACTATGTTGAGTGATGCTTCACTTCCGGAGTACTTCTGGGCTGAAGCCGTCAACACTGCATGCCACGTGCAAAATCGAGCACTCATAAACAAAAACCACGATAAGACACCTTACGAACTTCTGAAAGGCAGGAAACCAACAGTCTCATACTTTAGAATCTTTAGCTGTAAATGCTTCGTACTAAACAATGGTAAGTATCATACCACCAAGTTCAGCGAAAAGAGTTTTGAAGGTATTTTTGTAGGCTATAGTAGCCATAGTAAGGCATATAAGATATTTAATAGAAAAACCCTAGTGGTAGAAGAATCGATACATGTTGTATTTGACGAGACGAGTTTGTTGCAAGGCAACCCCTCTAGTGTGCTCATTGAAGATGCAGGTGCAAAGATGAAAGAAACTAGCTTGGATGAACCGTCCGAAGATAAAGGCGAAAAGTTCATCAAGATCACGACTCCAACCCCTATTAGAGAGGCTGATGATCAAGATGAAGAAGTCATCCAAGATGAGGAAATCACTCTAGTGATTGAAGATAATCCAGATGCAAGACCTTTAGAGCTCAGACATCTGAAGGATCACCCCAAGGACCAGATCATACGAGATCCCAGGGACGGTGTCAGAACTCGAAGAGGTACAACTAATGAGAATTTATATTTGAGTTTTCTCTCACAGGTTGAACCGAAGAAGTTTGAGGAAGCAAACTCAGACGCATCGTGGATAATGGCAATGGAAGAAGAGCTAAAAAAATTTAAGCACTGCAATGTATGGAAGCTTGTTCCAAGACCCAAAGGAAAGAACATCATTGGAACAAAATGGGTCTACAGGAACAAGATGGACGAAGACGGGACGATCATAAAGAACATGGCCATACTCGTCGCTAAAGGCTATCGTCAAGAAGAAGGAATTGACTTCGACCAGACATATGCTCCTGTAGCGAGGCGGGAGGAAATAATGTTATTCCTAGCATATGCTGCATTCAAAGGCTTCACCGTCCTATCAGATGGACGTAAAGTCTGCCTTCCTAAATGGTAACATAAAGGAGGAAGTGTATGTGGAACAACCTCCAGGTTTCGTTGATCCTAACTTTCCTGATTATGTCTATTTCCTGCACAAGGCCCTATATGGTCTGAAACAAGCTCCTAGAGCTTGGTATGAGACGCTGTCTAGCTTTCTACTTGAGAACAAGTTCACAAGGGGAAAGATACACAAGACATTATTTCTTAGGGAAATAAAAGGCAAGATTTTGCTAGTGCAAATCTATGTCGACGACATTATTTTTGGCTCTACAGACGACAACCTCTACAAAAAGTTCTCTAAACTTATGCAAGGGCAGTTTGAAATGAGTAGTATGGGTGAGCTGAAGTATTTCTTAGGGCTTCAGGTGAAACAATCTGAAGATGGAATTTTCATCTCGCAGACCAAGTTCACCAAATAGCTGATTAAGAAATTCGGAATGGAGAACGCAACATCTATGACGCCTCCAATGGGCTCAACTATGTCTCTAGACAAGGATGAAAAAGGGAAACCTTTTGATGAAACCAAGTACAGAAGCATAATTGTATCCTTGCTCTACCTTACTGCCATTAGACCCGACATAATGTTTTCAACATGTGTCTGTGCTAGATTTCAGGAGAACTCTAAGGAATCTCACTACGCTACTGCAAAGCGGATTTTGAGATACCTTAAAGGCACACCAAATCTTGGCTTATGGTACCCAAGAAGTAATGACAATGAACTAATTGGTTTTTCAGATGCAGACTTTGAAGGTAGCAAAGACGACAGGAAAAGCACTTCAGGAACTTGCCAATTCTTTGGAAGAAGGCTAATCTCCTGGAGTAGCAAGAAGCAGAACTGTGTCGTAATCTCAACGGCTGAGTCAGAGTACATCTCCGCAGGCAGTTGCTGCGTACAGTTACATTGGATCAAGAATCACTTCGAAGACTACAATATGAAGTTCAAGAATATCCCATTGTTTTGCGACTTTTCCAGCGCAATTGCAATAGCCAATAATCCAGTCTAGCACAGCCGGACAAAGCTTATCGAGCTAAGGTATCGTTTCATCCGGGAGTGTGTAGAGCATGGGGACATAGATCTCCAATATGTCTCCATAGACAGGCAAGTCGTCGATATCTTCACGAAGCTGCTGGACGAGACCAAGTTCTCATTTTTCAAAACTGAACTTGGGATGCTCAACAAAGAAGATTAGAGAAGTTTGGATTTCATGAAAGCAAAGGAAATTAAATGGTTAGTAAAAATCTGGCTTTTCAAAGTTTTCTTCCTTCTCTGACTCAAGTAAAACCTGACCTACTCGAGTACTCAAAGTATCTACTAGAGTACTCAACAGACCTACTCGATTAGTCCTTTAACATACTCGAGTATGGCAATTAATGTACTCGTGTAGTACACTTCATCTACTCGAGTCAGTCAATTCTTCTACTCGAGTCACTGCAAATTCTATAGATCTACTCGAGTACCTTCTATAGACCTACTCGAGTAACTCCCTATATACTCGAGTACCTCTTTTACCTCTCGTGTATATGCCTCTTGGCTTTCAAATTTTCCCATGCCGCCTTTCATTTTAAATTATTTTCTTCTCGATGATTAGACATAAACCTAGGGTTATAAATTCGAAATTCTAAATTAATTCTACACGAAATCATTTCCATTCACTCGAGTACCCGTCCATCGCTTCGTCTTCACTCGAGAAATTACAGAGTCGCGACGGTTCCTCTTCCCCCCGACAGAGTTTTTTCCCATTTTCTGGATCATGGCCGCCGTCTCCAAGATTGGTGTAGGCTCGGAGCTTGTTACTGCCGGGATTGTCGAGCTTTCAGATGATTTCCACAACTTACTGCTTCTTCTAGATACTGCCAGACTGCCCTTCACTCTCCAAGAACCCTGCCGGATTCTCTTCCCAGAAGTAGCCGAATTCTTCTCAAATTTGAAGGTCAAAAGGAATGGCAAAGTCCTGAAATCCAAGGTGCAAGGTTTGAAAATTAAACTCTCCAAGACCACTGTCTCTCAACTTCTCCGTTTGTCGATAGTAGAGGAAGAAGATGACTTAGATGAAGAAGACTCCTACAGAACCTGCTTGTTTTGTGGGATTTCGCCTGAAGTACAGTCTATCAAATGATCAGACATGAACGCAGAAGGAAAATTTCTGGTTGATGTTATTGGAAAGATTTTACTGTGCAAGACCAACTCCACAAGAGACATTCCACTATATTTCTTCGACATCATGCAAGCCATGGTCTGCCGCAAGAAATATCAGTTTGGGATGCTAATTCTGGACAAAGTCAAGGATAGTTTGAAATCCCCCAACTTCGCCAGAATTATCTCTCTGCTCCTCCATGAAACAAATCCTCAGGTATTCGACTTCTTCAAAGGGACTCCTCTTCATCACATGAATACGGTCTCCATTTCATCTATTTAGAGATGGGAGCTCAAGCTGAAAAATCCTGCCCAAGCTGCAAAGCTCTCAGAAGTTCCAGCAGACCCAGCTTTAGAAGATAGGACTCCATCTCCCTCTCCTCATCATGTGGCCAGCTCCTCTGGTCCACCAAGTGAGGGGGTGCCTGCTCCTTCTGTCTCAGTCAGGAAGCCCTCTCCTCAGCCAGCAACTTCTTCCCTACCTCATATTCCTCAAACTCCAGCAACTCCCTCAGATCAGATACCTCAAGAATCTCTTCTCTCAACAGTTGCTGTCATAGATGTTATGATTGCAGAGCTCTCTGAAGAAGTGATGTCTATTACTCCTCTATCTCCTCCAGATCCATCCTCTGAATGTCACAAGGACTCATCTCCAGCACAGTCTCCTGAACATTCTCCAGCCAGGACTCCAGCACAATCTCCTGCTGCCCTCAAAGACCAGCAAGACACAATTCTTATTTCTGATGTGCCCTCTCCAGAGCTAGCAGAAGCTCCTCTCAGAAATCTAGATTTCTCTCTCCCTCAGGTTACAGAAGAAGGGGGTGCTATCATTCCTACCACCAGAGCTCACAGCTCTGTGATCATTGAAGAAATAGCTCCATGGGTAACTCCTCCCCTTCCTTCTGTTGCTCCTTCAACTACTGCTACTACTGCCTCTCCCTCTCCAGATTTACTATCCCAAATCTCTTTCCTGCTGCAAGAATAAAGAAATTATTTTGATACTTCCCTAAAGACTGTAACTGACAAGGTAATTGCTCTCGAGACTGAGATTCAACATAATACTGACAAGCTCAAGTACTTATTTCAACTTGGTGGCAAAGCCCTAGACCACACTATCACTAGTGTTGGAAATGTTATGGAACAAGGTGTCACCCTTGCAAACAATCAGATAGAGCTAGACAAGAGAAATGAAACCAACAAAGAGAAAATCTGTGAAGAAGTTGGTCTTTTCAAAGAAGATACTATAGAGAAGTTATCTATTGAAATCAGAAAGGGGGAGGGATTGATCAAAGAACTCAAAGAACAAGTAGAAAAATCAGCTGCTCAGAAGTCAGATGTATGGGAAACTCATGTGAAGACAATTCATGATGATGTGCTAGCCCAGATACAGAGTGTCAAATTTCATACCTATGACACTGCTGTCTGGATGCACAATCAGATTCTGCCAGACCTTGCTGTTGACCCCAACATCATTCCTCATCATTTAAATCCTCTAGCTACAGATGCATATGCTCCATCTGCTCCAGCTGCTCCTCTGCAACCTACCTTCTCTCCCAGGCCTGGAGACATAGTTTCTCCTCCAGACACCTATGCTCCATGCTGGGAAGAAGATCCTACTAACATCTTCCTTCAGGCTCCTCCAGAGATCAAAACTTACAAGAGGAAAAGGAAGTTTGGTGAAGTCCCCTCTGCTAGCAAGACTGCTCCTACTAAAGCTACTGAACATGCTGAAGTTTGGTCTCCAACCTCCAAATCCCTGATTCTGGAAACTCTCAGATTAGTTATGGAATTCTATGAGAGCAGGAATATTCATTACAGTTCATATGAATGGGAACTTTATGAAAAATCCATGACTAAGAGAAGAATCTATGACAGAGAATATGGGAGGAACAACCCTGCAGCCCCTCCTAGGCCTCCCAAGTATTATCCAAAATCCTACTGCTACCAGAGGAGACAACAAGAGAAATTGGACAGACAACAGAATCAAGGCTGACTTTCAAGGATTTTTGAGAGTGTGGAATGATTGACTGTAGAATTGATAATGTTGGATATTCTTATTTATATAATTCTAAGTTTTTGCTCTTATTATCCTTTCTCATAGTCTATTGCTTGCTTGCACATTTTCTACTTAGCTTCCTTTTATGTCTATAATTCACCTTAGTGTAAAGGATTCTGACTTCAACAAATAGGGGGAGATTGTTGGGAACTATATCCACATTAACCCAGATTTGATGAAGTCACCCTGGAACTAAGATGAATTAGGTTGTATTTGATGCTTTGTTTGAGTTATGTGTTTGCAGGACTCCAATGGGAAGTGTACACCAATGTCAGTCGACAATGGGTCACCAAACATAGGACCATATAGTGTAATCCCTCATTGTGTGTTCCAAAGTGTTGACTCATGTGTAGCCTCTCTATTGGGATACACTTCATATTCAAGCTATAGGACTGTGTAAAGACTTGGTGCTGATTCCCTTCTAGTAGAAGAAAAATTGCTGATAGAAATTTTTCGAAGTGTTTCTCTCGAGTAGGTCTTTAACTACTCGAGTAGATTACTTGAGATATACTCGAGTAAAACTTATGCATACTCGAGTAAGAAAATTCCTCCTCTCGTGAAGTTAAGTAAAACACTGGAGTAGTTCACTAACATACTCGAGTAGCTTACTTAACTAATCGATTAGATCACTCATCCTACTCGAGTTGCCCAAAATTTAGTTTCAAAATTTTTTTCTAAGACATTTACTCGAGTAGGTACTTTATATACTCGAGTAGTTCTCGACACTGTGTCGAGTAACTCTCCTCTCTGTGTCGAGTAGTTAAGAAATACTCGAGTAAGTCTTTCATATACTCGAGAAGATTTCTTTTCTCTCGAGTAGCTCAATCTGACTACTCGAGTAGTTGTTTTTCCCGTGTGCAAAATATTTCTAAGTTTTTGACTCGAGTAGTTCTTCTAACCACTCGAGTAGCTCAATTCTGCCTACCCGAGTAGTATAACTTGTACTCGAGTAGCTCAACTCCTTCCCGAGAAACTTTTCTGTGTACTCGAGTAGATCTTCTAAAGTACTCGAGTATTATATGCACTCGAGTAGTTGTCTTCTACCTACTCGAGTAGTCATGAATTATATACCCGAGTAATATTTCTTTGCTTACTCGAGTAGTCCTCGACATACTCGAGTAGTTTTATACCTACTCGTGTATATGACCTCATTTTCTCTGAAATTTCTTCTAAGTCCAGATTTGATAGATTTTCAAATTCCGTGATATGATTGGTCCACGTGTACGTCATTAAAACCAATTATGAACGTTATTAGTACTCCTATAAAAAGTCTTGTCTAATTGACAAACCCTAATTAGAAAATAAGTTTTTCAAGAAGAAAATAATTCTATGTTTTGCAGCCGCCTCTTTTCAAAAAGAATCGTTGTTTCCTCTCTCTCTCTTCGCGAAACGAAAGCCGCCACCGCCGATGTTCTTCTCCGGCAAGGGCTTCGATTTTCAGAGGAAATAAACTAAAGAAAGCTCTCCAGATCGAGATCATTTTTCACATACTCATCATCTGTCCGATCGTGGAAGCAAGGAGTTCAGATCTACTGTTGCCGAGAATCTTTCTTCAATTTTTCTGATAAAACCGCATGTCAAGAAGAAGATTCCAGTTCCTATTTTATTTTCAGATCTGAACCAGACAATATCACTGTTTGTATTTTTTCAATACTTGTATTTCATTTCCGTAGGAGAATTTTTTCTTCGAGTGTAGGAGTTCTCCACTCCGAGTTTGTAGGAAGGTGTTTCTTCCGAGTTGTAGATCCAGTTGGTTGGATTGAGATTGTAGGAACTTTGTTCCGAGGGTAGGATTGATTTTCAATCCGAGATAGTGGAGTAGCCGAGTCTAGTTTATTGCTAGATCGGTGAGGGAAAGTGGATGTACCCAAGATCGGGGAACCACTATAAACCTTGTCTCGTCTGTGGTATTTTAGTAGATAGATCTGTGCTGTGTTCTGAGATCTTTTATTCCGCAAAAGACACGCAACTCACCTATTCACCCCCTCTAGGTGATTTAGGTTGACAACTATTATCTTTCATCTGGTGGCCTCAGAAACAACTAAATATAGGGCGAACCGGCTTAGCTTGCTAAACTCTACCTCAAAGTCACTCACCGTGAGCTGCATCTACTTTAAGTGCAAGAAATCATTCAATAAATGGTCTCGCTTGACCGACGGCAGAAACTACTTCAACAAAAGCTCCTTGAAGACTCCCCATGAACATCAATCCTTCAAGTTCTCCTTTTCCCTCAGCCACCAGCTCTTTGCAAGTCCCTTGAGCTGATAAGTAGTGACCATCACTCTTTGGTCGACAGAAACTCCTAAGAAACCATCTCCTTGATGGATATAATCCAGTCGTCCAACCCCATGAATTCTTGCCTACCATCATAGGTAGGGTGTCCTAATCGCTGAAAATGCGAGATGAAGTTCATTTCTGGTGGCAGCACAGCTGGGGGCTAGAACATGCTGACCCCCAACTAGGTCCTGAACTATAAGCGGCTGTCCTACAATGACAGTCAACAAGGCTTGGATCTGTGACTACATTTCCAACACAACACAATGTCTCACAACACAATTCTGATGCAGAAGAGTCAGAGTCAGACTCAGAGACTCAATCTGAAGAAGATCAGGTAATAAGTTCTTTTGATTTTAATTCTGAGGACATTAAGTATGAGTTTAAAGCACTATGTTTAGACTTATTAAAATATGAGAAGGAAATCATCTCTCTCAGAAATCAATTATCTGAACACAGTACCTTAAAATCAGAAAACCTCAAACTCTCTGAGAAGTTGGAGTGTTGTAGGGAGCAGATAGCTTCACTGAAAAGTGAGCTATCGGAGGCCAAAAACTTGCAGAATCCCTTAATGGGAGAAGCATCAAGCTAATGGACATCACAAGCACAGTGAACTCTAGATTCAATAGTACACTGGCTTGGGTGATTCATCCAGCCAACCTATAATACTAACAACCCCAATTAAGTTTATCTCTGATAAAGGGAAGGGAGTTGTAGAGGTAGCTAGGAAAAATTCTGACTTACCCAAGAAAACAAGATTTCAACAGAAATTGTCGAACGGAGCTAGACGATCGCCGAACGGAGATCAACGATCTCAGGCAAAATCATCGAACGCAGGTCGACGATCTCTAAATCCTGAACTCTGCCACAATCGATCTTCGAACGGAGCTCGACGATCTGACCCAAGATCGTCGAACTCAGCTCAACGATCGTCGAGCAGAGATCAGACTTTTGAAAACTTATTTAAGGGTAAATCAAAATCCAAACCTAGGGGTCCTTCATCCCAAACATTTAACCCTTATACTGAATGGATAATACCTCCAAGGAGATATCATCCTGAAGGTTATAAGAGTCAACCAGGGATGTCATATATTTCTGAATTTAAAGGTTATCAACCTAGGCCCAAGGTAAACTGGGTCAAAAACAAGTAAATTGCTTTATGTGCATGTGAAGACCTATCCAACATCAAACCAGCAATGGTATTTGGATAGTGGGTACTCCAAGCCCATGACAGGGAGCACGGACAATTTCACATCCTTCAAAGCCAAGCTTGGACCCAAAGTCATATTTGGTGATTCAAACTTTGGACTAACAAAAGGATATGGTGCAGTCCAAATTGGCACAGTCACATTCAAGAGAGTAGCCTATGTGGAAGGACTGATGCACAACTTGATCAGTATCAGTCAACTATGTGATGAAGGCTACCAAGTAACTTTCAGCAAATCCTTATGCAAGATCAAATCAGAGGACAACATAACTGTGTTGACAGGTAAAAGGAAAGGTAACATCTATTTAGTAGACTTTCTTTCAATAGAAGTAGATATTTGCCTGTTTAATTCTATTTGTAGAACTAATGAGTTATGACATAATGAGACTAGGGCATATAAACCTTAGAACCATTGCTAGGCTATCTAAGGACAACCTTGTTAGAGAACTACGTTCTAGGCCCCTACAAGAAGGAAGGACTCTGCAGGGCTTGTCAATTAGGCAAGCAAACCAAAAATAGTTTCAAGTCACTTAATAAGAGTGATTCACCTAAGATTTTGTATTTGTTACACATGGATCTTTTTGGACCCATTACAGTACAAAACTTAGGAGGGAAATCTTATACTTTAGTGGTTGTAGATGACTTCTCTAGATTCACATGGGTGTTCTTTCTGAGGAAGAAGTCTGATAACTTTAAGTGTTTAACAGAGTTTCTCAAATGCATACAGACTGAGTTCAATACTCACATTGCCCTGATCAGAAGTGATCATGGGACAGAGTTTGATTCTCTTCTTATGCAACAGTTCTGTCAGAGTGAAGGGATCAGGCACACTTTCTCAGCTCCTAGAACTCCTCAACAAAATGAGGTAGCTGAAAGGAAAAATAGAACCCTTATTGAATCTGCCACTACATTGTTGTCAGATGCTCACCTTCCTTTATCCTTTTGTGCAGAGGCAGTGAACACCTCCAACTATGTGTTGAACAGAAGTTTAATACATAAACTGAAGGGCAGAATCCCTATGAATTACTTAAAAGGAAGAAACCTAAAGTAGATTATTTTAGAATTTTTAGTTGTATCTGTTACATTCACAATAATGACAAGAAATACTTAGCAAAATTTCAAGCTAAAGCTGATGAAGGAGTGTTTCTGGGATACTCCATGATCAGTAAGGCTTATAGGGTATATAATAAATCAACTCTCAAAATTGAAGAATCTGTTCATATATCTTTTGATGAAACTAACATGTCTTTCAAGGAGAAGAATACTTCTACCATAGAACCTTTGCAGGTACACTCTCTTGCAGAAGACTTAGACAGGTTACAAATCATTCAAAAAGAGGAAAGCAGTGAAGATGAAGAAGACATTCAACATCTTAAAGAGAAACTTCTTGAAGAGCCAGTTGTTGTACCACCAGAGGAAACAACAACACAGGTTGGTGAACAATCAACACCTCCTATTGATTTAGTAACATCAAGAGACCATCCAATTTCCCAAGTGATTGGAGACATCTCAGCTGGTGTGCAAACCAGAAATCAGGTCAACCAAAACCTGATGCACACTTGCTTCTTTTCTCAAATTGAACCTCAATCCATTCAAGATGCAGAGCAATATCCACAGTGGATCATTGCAATGCAAGAAGAGTTGCATCAATTTGAAAGGAACAAAGTTTGGGAACCAGTACCAAGGCCTAAGGATCACTCCATTGTTGGAACAAAGTGGGTGTTCAGAAACAAATTGGATGATCAAGGAGTAATTGTAAGGAATAAGGCAAGGCTAGTTGCTCAAGGGTATTCTCAAGAAGAAGGGATAGATTATGACCAGACTTTTGCACTAGTTGTAAGGTTAGAGGCCATAAGAATCTTCTTAGCATATGCAACACACAAAAGTTTCAAAGTATATCAGATGGATGTAAAGAGTGCTTTTCTAAATGGAGATATCAAAGAAGAAGTCTATGTTAGACAACCTCCATTTTTTATCTCTTCAACTCATCCTGATTATGTTTTCAAGTTGCATAAAGCATTATATGGTCTAAAGCAAGCTTCTAGAGCATGGTATGAGACCCTAGCATGCTTTCTTCTAAAAAATGAGTTTATAAGTGGTAGAGTAGACAAAACTCTTTTTATTAGAACCCATAAGTCTCATACCCTACTAGTACAAATCTATGTAGATGATATTATATTTGGCTCTACTGATTCAAATTTGCGCAGAAGGTTCTCCAACCTAATGCATTCTAAATTTGAAATGAGTAGCATGGGTGAGCTATCCTTCTTTCCAGGATTGCAAATCAAACAACATGCTGAAGGCATATTTATTTCTCAAACCAAGTATGCAAAAGAATTTGTTAAGAAATTTGGTATGTCTGAAGCATCATGTATGAAAACACCTATGCCTACAAATGCTGTATTAGATGCTGATGAACATGGGAAACCTGTTGATCAGACAACATACAGAGAAATGATTGGCTGTTTATTGTACCTTACAGCTAGTAGACCTGACATAATGTTTGCTACATGCATATGTGCTAGATTCCAAGTGAGCCCTAGAGAGTCACACCTAACCTTAGTAAAAAGGATTCTCAGGTATGTAAAACGTTTTCCAAATCTAGGTCTCTGGTATCCAAAAGATTCAGCATTTGACTTAACTGGATTTTCTGATGCTGATTATGCTGGATGCAGAATAGACAGGAAAAGCACCAGTGGAACTTGTCAGTTTCTTGGTGACAGACTTGTCTCCTGGTTTTGCAAGAAACAAACATCTGTGTCAACGTCAACTGCTGAAGCTGAATATATGGTTGCAGGTAGTTGTTGTTCACAAATCTTGTGGATTCAAAACCAACTCCTAGACTATGGCCACAACTTAGAGAAGTGAAAAATATTTTGTGACAATACTAGTGTCATTTCCATAGCACAAAATCCAGTCCTCCATAGTAGGACAAAACACATAGAAATTAGGCATCACTTTCTAAGGGATAATGTTGAGAAAAATAAAATTGAACTTCAATATATCTCAACTGATTTGCAAAGGGGAGATATTTTCACCAAACCCTTGAATGAAAAGAAACACACTTTCTTCCTGAAATAGTTAGGAATGTTAGATGGAGGAAGTCTAAAATAATATCCAAGATTTTCAAAAATCTAAAAATGACCAAAACTAGGCAAACATCTTAATTTTTCTAGTGTATAAGAGTGTTTCTGATCCTTGAACTGCGCTCGACGATTTTCCACCCGATCGTCGAACGGAGATCGACACTTTCCGAAATCGTCGACCAGAGTTCAGCGCTTCTCAGATAGTACTAAACTATCTTTCTCAGGTCAGCGATCGTCGTGCGGAGCTCGACGATTTTGTTTTCTGAACTATCGTCGAACGGAGCTCGACGCTCTCCAATATCGTCGAACGGAGATCGACGTTATTGATGACCTTTCAGTTTCCTTTAGAAGCCCCGATCGTCAAACTGAGTTCAACGATCTTTCCTTTTCTGCGTCAAACCCTAATATAAAATTCATTTTTCGGCCGTCGTTCTCCCTTTGTGCTTTCATACTTTCTGCAAACTTTCTCTTTCCCTCCAAACTTCTCTACACTTGGTCGTTTATTTGTTAGTTTTTGCAGGAATCAATGTCCGTCTCAGTTGCAATCCTGGCCGCAATGAAATTTGATGCAGGTTTTGTTATCGACATGGACTCTTTCAAAACAGTGATCAAATCTTCCAAGATATTCTGGAATTTTTCAAGGAACAAAAGCTAGTTACCATCATGACCACCAGGATCAAACTAGCTGCAGATGAGATCAAAGAATGGGTTTATACTGCCCATAACCTGGATCAGAATACAGTGATTGGAACAATCTCAGGAACCCAGGTATCTCTTACACCTACTGTCTTGACAGAGGTCTTCCAATTAAATTCTGGAGAGGATTCTGCTGAGATTTCTGGAGAGGAGTTTTCTGATTTGCTTGAAATAATCGGACATTCAGATGCAAAACCTAGCAAGTTGCTGAAGAAAAATCTATCTGTGGAGTACAGATTCCTAGCTGATGTTGTTGGGTAGGTATTGTTGGCCAAAACTCAGCCCATGATACCATATCCAAGTATCAGCTCTGCTTGATGGGTGCTCTTGTGGATAAGAAACAATTGAACTGGGGAGAAGTCTTCTTTGATTTGATTAAGAAGAATATCAACAAAAATTTTGTTAATTTTGGAAGGATATTAGGGCTGTTTCTTCAGAACAGATGCCCTGCCCTGCTTGTTTCAAATGGAATGCACATCAATGCCTCCAAGAGGCTCACCTGTGCCCTGTTTGAAAAATGGGACAGGAAAATTGTGAAGCCCAGCAGGCCCTCTGCAAGCTCTACTTCAGGCACAAGGACTGCTCTAGTCACTTCCCCTCAAGTTTCTGCCCCTGCAGAAGACTTGCCTGCTTCCTCTTCTCCTCCTCCTCCACCTCTTGTTTCATATACATTAGTCACATCCACCATCATCATCTCCACCCCATCTCCAACTTCCATTCCTTCTCCAACTCCTCCTCTCACTTAAGAAATCTTCCATCCCCTACATCAATAGCCCCACCTGGATATTGACTCATCCTCTCATATTCCCTCTTTCAATCTTATAGATGATTCCTTTATGGATGATTCTTCCTCATCCCCTGCTGAGCCACCATCTTCATCCACATCTTAGAAACAACTACATCAAGATATCATTGCACAACCATCTTTCACACCATCTATTTCCATTCCACTATCTTCCATTTCCACAATTCCCATCTCTCAACCTTCATTTCCACCTTTCACTTGTTCTCCTCCAACATCTCCTGCTGCTCCACCTTCAATTCCTACCTCTGCTCAAGTCCCTCTTGAGCATGTAGATCTTCCAGCTCTTGCAGACAAGCTCTATGAGCTGATACCTCCAAGGCTATCACTCTTGATGGAGGCCTCTTTCGCTCCACTGATAAAAATAGTTCAAGAACTGTCTGTCATGCTCTGCTCTCTCCTTCCTCCTCAGGCAATCCCTTCATCTTGGTGCCTTGATCCAGTCCTGACTGAATCTAGGCAGGGGGAGATGCCTCATGAAGTGGAAAGATTGCCTGCTGCTGCTGCTGTTACTTCAGTCCAAGATCAAGCTTAAATACCTCCAGTTGCAGTTATCACAGTGGACCTCAGGTCATTGTTATCAGATTTTGATTCTATTTATTTCAGCTGTCTTGCAGAGCACGCTGCAGTCCAGCAATCTGAAGATCTCTCTAGGGCCATTGTTCCCATTCCCAACTGTGACACTAGTTTAATTAATTCTTTTATAAACTCCCTCTCTGTTGTTGCTCCACCTGCTGTTACTGATGTTTCTGTTGCTCTTCCTGCTGCTTCTCCTACTGCTAATGTTGATGTTTCTGCTAGTTCAAATATTGATGTTATTGAGGATATACATATGACAGAGGCATTTGTTTTTAGCCTGCTGTTACTGCTGCTAATGCTCCTTCTGAATCTGCTGCTGTAGCTTCTGTTGCTGAAAATGTTGTATCTGTCTTTGCTGTTATAACTTCTTCTGCCAGTATTGCTTCTACTCCTCCTCCTCCTGTTACTACTGTTACTATTGATGTTTCTGTTGTCTCTCCTGCTCAGTCACAACAACAGTTAGATTATCTCAAAAGGATTGATGCATTATATGATAATCAAAGCTCAGAAAGTGATCAGTATAGGACTGACTCAGATGACTCCTCTGCTACAATTGCAAGGAAAAGAAAAGCCAGAAGCAAAGCAACGAAGAGAGTCCCCCTAGCAAAAGTGAAAGACACAAATGATATTCCTTACTACATTCTGCATGATTGCCCTATCACAGAACATTGGATGCAATACTCCAAAAATCAACTAAAAGCTATGAACAAAAAGAGAAAATATGATAAAGGATCATCCCAGTTCAATAATCCTCCTCCTCCTCCTTCACCTGATGCAGGTGCAAGTGGAAGTTCTGCATTTCAACTCTCATCCAGAAGCCAAAGCTCTTATCAACTTTAAGGTAGATCCCAATATAGAGGAAGCCAATCTAGAGGCTATTAGTCAAGAAGAGGAAATTACAGAGGACATCAAAGAGAATCCAAGTTTATTCAAAAGGACATTCTAGGCAACATCCTTACCAAAGGGAAGGACAAGGTCCATCTGACACAACTTCTGGTCCCTTTCCTTATAAGCTGAAAGAACTAGTCTCCTCCAGATCTCCTCCAGACAATCCTTCAAACAGATATGAGCCTCCAGTTCCATTTGAGGATCCAGAAAACAATCCTACTTCATGGACAGCTAGGATGAAAAAATTGGCTGCTTTAGAGCAGATCAAGAAAGCCAGAGAACAAGGAAAAGACACTTCCAATATAACTACATTATCAGATCAAAGGAAAAAGGAACTTGAAAGATACTCCTCCAGTAAATTCTTTGATTCAGAAAGCTACATGAAGCTGCACCCTGAAGATGTAGTGCCCAGGCCAAAGCAACAAACCTCTCTAGGTGCAGCTGATGACAGGAGATCTAAGAAAGAAGCTCTCAATCCAAACAGAGAAATAGTACTTATAAAGAGCAAGGAAAAAGAGTAATTCTGTAAGGTGACAATATATTTTTTGTTTCCTGAAGATATCTGAGATAATGTCTATTATTCTGCAATGTTTTGTTTTGTTGCATTTCTGCTTTGTATGTTTTTATTTTTCCAATATCTGTAAATAGTAATCCTAACCCAAATAGGGGGAGATTGTTGGAACACCCTATTATTGATTTGGGCAAGGATCACTATGTCTCTTAGGAAACCTGTTTTAACCTCATTGTATAGATCTAAAGGTCAATTAGAATTGAGTCTAAGGGTTAGTACTTAGGTTTGAAAGCTGCCCTCAAGACCAGAGATTTTAGTTCTGGAGACTAAGTCATTTCGTCGAGCTCAGTACGACGAATCGTCGAACTCCATTCGACGATCGTTGAGCTCACTTCGACGAATCGTCGAACTCCATTCGACGATCTCTGAGCTCTACTTCAACGAGTCGTCGAACTCCATTCGACGATCTTCGAGCTCAGATCGACGTTCTTGACTCCAGTTTGTTTCCTTATCTCTGAGCTCAGTTCGACAATAGTTGAGCTCAGATCGACGATCTCTGTTTCTGTCTAAGTCTAGTCTCTGAGCTCAGTTTAACGATAATGGAGCCCAGTTCGACGTTTTTCTAAAGAGTTAGACGTATTTCAAGATTCAAATCCAGACAGTTGTGGAATTATTGTCAGCATTTAATTCAGGATCTTGTAGCCGTTTTTCAATTAATCTGGAGCAATTTTCAAGGAATTTTCAAGGAATGTTTTGTTGGACTTTCCTACATAAGACAAATACAGTTAAGGAAGTCATTTATGATAGGCCAACGACTATGTTGGACAGAGGATCATTTCTATTCAGATGAAAGGAATAAAAGATATATTCTTTCTCTGCAACAAAAAGACAATTACAAGCAACAACTCTTACAACATCAATCACACAAGAGAAAGAGAAAGAGTTGCAGACATTCTCAGTCTCAAGAATTCATACAAGAACACACATCACAAAAGGAGATCAACTAACTAAAATTTTCAGATCTCCCTTGATTCAAGTGTTCAAAGGCCATCATCATTCAAGGCTCCAGACACCTCACATTTCAGCTGTTGCTAAAATCATCTTTTGCTGGAGATCAAACCATCTGAAGGCCTATCACCCTACTGCAAAGCTTCACTTCCTGAACAACTTAAGATCTCAGGGGGAGCTTTGACAACATCCACTATCTTCTCTCTGACTGTTGACAGAGAAGATCATCTCATCCCTTTCTCTCTCTCTCTCTCCCTGCAGTAAAGTGTTTTTCAAACTCCCTTCAAAAGTTTGTGATTGGTTTTTGAGCACCTTATCAAAAGCTCATTGGTGGCAAGACACCTGATCAAAAATCTGGTTTGGTTTTTGAGCACCTTATCAAAAGCTCATTGGTGCCCAGGACACCTGATCAACTCATCCTGCAGTGGATTCCTACCTAGGGTGGTAGAAGAGTGGATGTACCCAGATTGGTTTGGGAACCACTATAGCTCCTTGTGTCATCTGTTTGCTTGTCTTTCTTTTTTTTCTGGCTGTGCTTTGTGATTGCCTTGTGATTGCTCTGTGATTATTCTGTGTTTAGATTTACTTTATGATATTTGCTTCCCTGTTCACTTAGGAGTACAACAACAGTTGTAAAAAGTTTTTAGCAAGCACCATATTCTATTCACCCCCCCCCCTCTAGAGTATATCAGATCTAACTTGCTCTTTCAGCTTTGTAGCTGAAAGCTGGAGTGAAACAGAAGATGAATCCTCATCTTCCAGCTCCAGTGAAGAAGAAGAAGAAGATGCAAGGGATAAAGAAGTGTTCCTCATGGCCATTGATGCCTCCAGAAGCCAGTCAGATGAAGATGCATCAGACAGTGAAGAAGCTTCAGAATCTGAAGCTGACTAGGTACTTTGTACTTTTGATTATAGTTCTGATTCATTCAAATCTGAATTTAAAACCATGTGCATTGATCTGATAAATTCAGAAAAAGAAATTAAGACACTTATGGAAAGACTAGAAAACCAAGAAAATGTGATTTCTGAAAACAATAGGCTAAAAGATGAACTCACATTAGCTAATGAACAAACTATTGCTTTAAAAACTGAGCTATGTGAGGTCAAACAATTTGAGGAATCTCTCAATTGGAGAAGCCTCAAGCTGATGGACATTACAAGCAATGTTAATGCCAGACTAAATGGCAAGCTGGGCTTGGGTGCATCATCAAGTTTGCCCCAAATTCTCAAGAAGAATATTTTATCCACACCCATTAAATTTGTTTCTGCTAAAGGTAAAGAAATAATAACCAACAAACAAACCACAGAACAAATACCTAACTCAAAAAGTCAAAATAATAGAAATCAGAAAACCTTAGGTAAAACAAAGTTCAATAGATTTCGTAAAACTCAGATCGACAAAATGTGGCCAGTTCGTCGAACTCTAAACGTAGAGTTTAACTATAATTATTTATCTTACTGTGATAGACGAACTTTGTATGGTTCGTCGAGCAGAGATCGACGAATGTGGGGCACAAAAAATGATTATGTTCATTCTCTGGGCAGAGATCGACGAACTCATCCCAATTCGTCGAACTGTGGTCGACGAACTTACAACATTTCGTCGAACCCAAAAAGACTTAACAAAAATTATAACTATAACAACCACTCTATTAAAATAGAAAACCATTTAATCCATTAGCTGATTGGATAATTTCACCCAGAAGATATCATCCATTAGGATACAAATCTCAACCAGAATTTTCTGTGATATCTAGTTTTTCATATCAGCAATATAAAAGACCCAAGGTAACATGGGTCAAGAACAACTAACTGACTTCATTGTAGGAAAAGGTCTGTCCAGTAGTTAATCAACTATGGTACCTGGACAGTGGATGCTCCAAACATATGACTGGCAACAAGGATAACCTAATCAACTACAAGCCCATGCTGGGACCAAAGGTAATCTTTGGTGATTCAAAGTGTGGCCAGTCTAAAGGCTATGGAGATGTGAAGATTGGAGCAGTCACCTTCAGGAAAGTGACTTATGTAAGAGGACTCAAACATAACCTCATCTCCATAAGCCAATTATGTGATGAAGGTTATCAGTTACACTTTAACTCAACATCTTGTATTATTTCTAGTAAAGAAAAACAAAATGTTTTAATTGGGAATAGGCAAGGAAATATATACTTAGTTGTTTTTCATTCTGCCAATTCAGATATCTGCTTACTTAACATAATTAGTAATCAGAATGAATTATGACATAAAAGGCTAGGACATGTGAATATGAAAAATATTGCTAGGCTATCTAAAGACAACCTTGTGAGAGGTTTATCTTCTGGTCCTTACAAGAAGGAAGGCCTTTGTAGGGCTTGTCAACTAGGCAAGCAAACTAAATCTATCTTTAAATCAGTTAATAAAAGTGATTCACCTAGGATCTTGCACCTGCTACATATGGATCTCTTTGGACCCATTGTTGTACAAAGCCTAGGAGGGAAATCCTACACTTTAGTTATTATAGAAGACTTCTCAAGGTTCACTTGGGTGTTCTTTCTGAGATCTAAGTCAGATACCTTTAAAGTTCTTAAAGATTTTCTCAGGACCATACAGATTGAGTACTCTACTCATGTTGCATTGATCATAAGTGATCATGGTACAGTGTTTGAGTCTCTTCTTATGCATGAGTTCTGTGAGAAGGAAGGTATCAGGAACTGCTTCTCAGCTCCTAGAACTTCCCAACAAAATGGGGTAGCTGAAAGGAAAAATAGGCCCCTAATTGAAGCTGCAGACACATTACTTGTAGATGCTTACATGCCCCTATCTTTTTTGGCAGAGGTTGTAAGCACAGCAAATTATGTACTGAACAGAAGCTTAATACATAAAGTAAAGAATAGGACTCCCTATGAATTACTTAAAGTGAAAAACCTAAAAGCACCTATTTTAAAGTATTTGGTTGTATATGCTACATATATAATAATAACAAGAAATACATTAGAAAGTTTGAAGTTAAGGCTGAAGAGGGAATCTTTATAGGATATTCCATAGTAAGCAAAGCCTATAGGGTATTCAATCAATCGACTTTAAAAATTGAGGAATCTATACATGTTACTTTTGATGAGGCTAATATGTCTTGCAAGGAGAAAGAGATTTCTACCAGTAATCCTTTGCAAGTACCTCACTTGTGTGATAATTTGGATGGAATAAGCCTCACCCAAGAGGCTCCAACACATCCTTCTCCACAGGTTGATGAAGACAGTGAAGTAGAATAGTTGGAAGAAGTTCAACCTCATCCAACAACAAACATAATTCCACAAGAGGAATTAATTCAAAATGCTGTTGCTGAACCAACTCCACCAAATAATTTTGTCACACTAAGGGATCACCCTAGATCCCAAGTGATTGGAGACATAACAGTAGGAGTACAGACAAGGCATCAACTCAATCAAGATGTGATGCATGCATGTTTTCTCCCTCAAGTTGAACCTCAATCCATAACAGATGCTGAGCAAGATCCCCACTGGATCATTGCAATGCAAGAGGAACTCAACCAATTTGAGAGATGTAGAGTTTGAGATTTGGTTCCAAGACCCAAAGACTATCCAATCATTGGAACCAAATGGGTATATAGAAACAAACTAGATGCCCACGGCGTAATTGTGAGGAACAAGGCTAGGCTTGTTGCTCAAGGATATAGGCAAGAAGAAGGTATAGACTATGATCAGACCATTGCACCAGTTGCAAGGTTAGAGGGAATCAGAATCTTTCTTGCCTATACTGCCTACAAGAAGTTCAAAATATATCAAATGGATGTGAAGAGTGCATTTCTGAATGGAGTACTAAAAGAAGAAGTTTATGTTAAACAACCTCCAGGTTTTATCTCTCCAACCTATCCTTATCATGTATTTAAATTGCATAAAGCCCTCTATGGTCTAAAGCAAGCTCCAAGAGCTTGATATGAGACCTTAGCTAGCTTTCTGATAGAGCATGTAACGCCCCGAAACTCAAAGGAGCAAAGCGGGATGTTTTGGGCCAGTTTGAGTTCTGGCTGCAGGCACACGGCCTGGGACACGGGCGTGTCGCAGGGCGTGTCGACCCGTGTCGACACTTAGTTGTGAAGTGTCAAGACCGTGTACACGGCTTGGAGCCCAAGCGTGTCAAGGTGACACGGCTCGGGACACGGGCGTGTCCTAGAACCCGTGCAGTGCTCGGGTTGAAAATGAGGAAAAATCATGGGGTACACGGCCGTGTCAGGTGGAACACGGGCATGTCAGCTTGAACACGGGCGTGTTCGATACCCGTGTGAGGTTCCAGGTGATCCGATTTTGATGGCGAATGAGGCACACGACCCTGGACACGGGCGTGTGCCAGGCCGTGTTCGGTCCAGATTGGGCATTTCAGCCCCGAATCGAAGCCGTTCATTTCTTTAGCCGAAGATCCAACGGCTGGGGGTTGTTCCTGAAGGGATATACCCGGGTTTTGACTTAGAAAACCCTCACTTTTCTTAAGTGATCTCTTTCTAAAGCCTTAGAGAGAGAGGAGAGCCAAGAGAAGAAGAAGGAGCAAGATTCCGCCATTGGAGGAGCTTCGGAGCTCCGAATCGCGAGCCGACTCCGGATCCACGGAGGCAACGCTAGTGCGGTGGTTTTCATCCGATTACTTTTCAATGGTGCCAAAGAGGAACGCAAGGGTAACGATCCTCATCTTGAGCATGAGTAGCTCTCTTCCTTAGCATAGGAAGCCCGCTCTCGCGAGTTTGCGGAGAGTTGGAGGCGTTCCTTCGGGTAGATATGTGAAGTCCCCGTTGTTTAGAGTCCGTATGCGAGAACGGACATAGGCATGATGTGTGAAGCCTACCCGGACATGTTGGTCTGGATCGGTGATGTTGCATTGCATAATGCCGGAGAAGACTCCGTGCTATTGGTTGTTTTTTTCGGGTTTTCTACGCGGTAGATTGCAGTAGGGAGCCTTGGGGACTAACCCAAAGGTGCACCCGGAAAACTGGGCGGATACGAGATCTTGCCAACTTGGTGGCTTGAGAGCCAACTTGAACATAACCGGGTTATGTGACTTGTGATGGAAATGGGACTCGGTGGAAGTTTGACCCGCGCAAATGGCTTAAATTGTCGTTGCGATGTGAGCACGGGTTAGATGGAACCGTACCCGTTCTATGTCGTTTGGTTAAAGAGACCTAAAGACACGTGGCACTTACCGTTGGCATAGAGTAGGGTCTTCGGCGGTCGATGGCTTAAATTGTCGTGACCCAGGCCAGGAAGACAAATTGCTCATTTTCAACCCGAGCACTGCACGCCCGTGTTCCACCTGTGGAATTATGTTTGTTGTTGGATGAGGTTGAACTTCTTCCAACTATTCTACTTCACTGTCTTCGGCGGTCGATGGCTTAAATTGTCGTGACCCGTGTTCGAGCTGACACGCCCGTGTTCCACCTGACACGGCCGTGTACCCCATGATTTTTCCTCATTTTCAACCCGAGCACTGCACGGGTTCTAGGACACGCCCGTGTCCCGAGCCGTGTCACCTTGACACGCTTGGGCTCCAAGCCGTGTACACGGTCTTGACACTTCGCAACTAAGTGTCGACACGGGTCGACACGCTCGTGTCCCGAGCCGTGTCACCTTGATGCGCAAATGGCTTAAATTGTCGTTGCGATGTGAGCACGGGTTAGATGGAACCGTACCCGTTCTATGTCGTTTGGTTAAAGAGACCTAAAGGCACGTGGCACTTATCGTTGGCATAGAGTAGGGTCTTCGGCGGTCGATGGCTTAAATTGTCGTGACCCAGGCCAGGAAGACAAATTGCTCATAGGTTTGGCCGTCTAAGTGGCGGTGGTGAGTCCGGAATGTGTATGGCTTTAATTGACGTGACATCGACCGGTTCACCGAGAATGTGCCCTGAGAGCACGGGGCGTGTGGCCGTACGAGCCAACGCCTGTGATGAAATGGCTATTTATATACATTGCTCGCTTATGCTAATGAAATGCAGGGAATGAGCATCGCCGCCCCGAGTTGGGGGCGGGATCGTTATAATTTGGTCAGCATAGCTGACCGTTGCCTTGTTTTGCCACCGTGCGGTGGTTTGTTGCTTGCAGGTGCAGCTGGACCAAGCGGTCAATAGCGGGCTAAAGCCTTTTTTGCGAAGCCGGTCCTTGAAGGCCTAAGTTGGAAGTGTTTACTGCTTTATTCATGTGTGACCAGCCTGCGTGCCGTGGTTTGTAAATCATGTAATATTCAAGTGAAACATTTTGTAAGGCCTTAAGGCTTTTTGGGTATTTTGTAATAACATTCCTATTTTCTATTAGTGGACATTCGTGCTTTGATGCTGGGTTCTTGTTTACAACTTTAATTTAATGCTTTCGCTAGAATGCTCTGTGTAGGACGTTGAGATTGGTTGGATGGTTTCCATAAGTAACCACCCGGTCTATCTGTGGCATACGGCGTCGGGCCCCGGCCGGACCTACTGCTATATGCTATGTGACGGATAGGGGGTGTTACAATTTGGTATCAGACTACTTGTTTTGGTCGGGCTTAAAGTGAATTCGTGGGCGAATTCTTTTTAAGGGGTGGTGAGCACATTGTGTGCGTCATCGTTATAATGGTAAAAGAACCCATGAATGTCCACTTAGGAATGAAAATACTCGTGTTTGAGGAACCTGCGTGTTCCTATAATTGCTGTTTGCAATTTATTTGGTCGCTTAACGGTGTTTTGTACCACTATAGGTGACCAGAAGCGGTGTTGGGTCGTCAGAACGCCGAGTTTCTGAGGCTAGTAGTGCACCGGATGTTGCTCCTGCAACACCTCTGTCGGATGAGAATATTCGATTGGTGGCTGAAGCGGTGTTGGCCGTGATAAATGCGCAGCCTGGAAGGCAAGCGCAGCAGCCCGCTCCTGTGATGGAGCAAGAACCTCTGCAAGAGGCGGAGCCGAGGAGAGTGGAGCAAGTGGTTTTGGAACCGGTAGTGCCAAGGAGGGCAACTGAGAGGCAGCTAAAGCATGTAATGAGCTTTAACCCTCCGTTATTCTCGGGGTTGGGAACCCCATCTCAGGCTAAAGACTGGCTCTCCAGGGTGAAGAGAGTCATGACGGCGACAGCGACGGAGGAGTGGCAAATGACCACCATCGCTACATTCCTTTTGGACGGTGAAGCGAGGATGTGGTGGGAAGGATTGGAGCTGCACTTACTGAGAGGTAGGTGTTGGGTATTGTATCCACGATTACCTAGATTTGAGGAAGCCCCCTGTCAAGCTAAGATGAATTCACAATGTATTTGATGAAACATTTTAAGTTGTACTTGCAGTACCTCCACGCTAAATGCACACCAATGTCAGGGTGCAGTAGGTCAATATACACGGGTCTGCACGACGTAATCCCTCGTTGAGCAGATCAGTGTGTTGGCCTATGTGTACTCTCTCTATTGGAGTGCACTTACTTTCAAGTACAGGGTCGCTCATATGCAAGAGAAGACAAGGAGCACAGAGGATCAAGGAGCAACTCCTGGGGTGGAAGACGAAAAATCTTCCAAGGCAAATTCGACGAGAATCACCAAGTGATTCTCGCCGATTCGGCGAGAATCATAGTGATTCTCGCCGACTCATTAGTGATTCTTCTGGCCATCTCAAAATGGTGCCAAGTAAGATTCGGCGAGAATCACTTGTAATTCCCGCCGAACCAGTGGCCAAGCAGCCCATGTTCACAGTAAAATTCGTTGAGAATCAGTAAGTGATTCGACGAGAATCACAAACAATTCTCGACGAATCGTCGAGAATCACTTGGTGATTCTCGCCGATTCGTCGAGAATCGTCTGCGATTCTCGCCGATTTTGACTTGGCGTTTTCTCAGAATGCTGCTGGACCGGATTCTGCTTCTGGACTTGTTTGAACCGGATTTTGGGGATTTCTTTTGTGGGTCCCACAACGGTCAAATTTGCTGTATCTACAGGGTATAAATACATGGGTATTTTGAACAGTAAACTACGGAGAAAAAGGAACAGAAATCAAGCCGCAACGAAACCCTAAAACCGCGAATCCTCTCCGCTGCCGCCGTCGCCGTCGGGCAAGTAGGTCGCCGTCAACAATAGAGATTTCTTCCCGATCTCCGGCGACAGAAGCTTAGCAAGGCTCGAGTCTCACGCGTCTATCCAGAGATCTTTTGTCTCTCGATTTGTTGATCGGAAAAACTTCCCATCCGAATCGATCGAGACGACCGATCCTCGTGTGACTGTTGGTAGACCGAGCTTGCTTCACAACGAAGTTTGGATCTCCAAGTTCAGCAGCTGCTCTTCATCGTAGCCAACGATCCCGAAGCTAGCCGCCGCTCGTGTGCCGCCGCCAGTTCCGGGGAAATCCTCTCCAAGAGAGACCAAGGTCGTATACTCTTCATCGACTTCAAGAACACGTCGTCGAACAAAGAGGAACACCGTAGTCTCCAAAAGAAGTTTGTATCACGTGTACATTCTACATTTAATTTCGTTGTAAAGGAACTTTTGTTCCGTGTTGTAAGGGTTGGGTGCAACCCGTTTTGTGGGAGTGTTGACTCTCACGTGTGGAAGGGCTCCTTCCGTTAGTGAAGGGATTGGATTTCAATCCCGTTGGAGAAGTGACCGAGTCGTCCCTTGTTGGGGAGATAGGTCGAAGGGGGAAAGTGGATGTACCCGAGTCAGGGAACCACTATAAATTTGCTGTGTATTCTGTGTGTTGTGCTTGTTGTTTTTATTGTGCAGGTACATCCATAAATTCCGCAAAAGAACCACACGTCACCTATTCCCCCTCCATAGGTGCACATAGCTGGCACAAGGTGGACTTTCAAGTGGTATCAGAGGCAGGTTACTCTTCAAAAAGGTTAACACCTTGAGTAGAATCCTGCCACCAGTGTCAGAAGCATGGATCTGGATTATGACGTATTGCCACTCAAACTCCCTGCATGCACAAAGGATTATTATCCCATCTGGAGGATGAGAGTGTTATTTCACCTGGATGCCATCGATCCACGAGCATCCCTCATCCTGGAAGAGGGTCCGTTTATCCCCATGAAGACCTCCGACTCTGGGATCCAAGTGCCCATGGCATTGCTGAGATGTCTGAGATGGAACTATCTCTATTTCACTTGGACGAGAGGATTCGACAAATTATCATGGATGTCTGATCTGGAGCCTCTCGCTCTAGATTGGAAAAATGTAGAACGGCTAAATCTCTGTGGATGATGATCTCAGAGTTGATGGGGGGGTCAGAGAAAGCTGAAATATGCTGCCAATCAGAGGATGAAGCGTATGTGGGGTTTCTCACTTCTGAAGATGAAGGCAAGGATCCCTCGGACTGCATCAGAGCTCCCGTGTCCGTGTCAGAGACTGACGAGACCAGTGAGGAAAGCAGCTCTGACGAGGACGAAACATTGGTCACTGATTTTAATGACAATAACTCAGATGAACAGGTATCATCTTCATCCTGCCCCATATCTTTTGACTTTTCTGAAGACAGAAACTGCTCTCCTCCAGAAAATACTGATTCCCTGAAGAGAGCCCTTCAGGAGAGCAATCTACTTGCTGAGGAGCAAGCTCGAGAGATTGCTCGACTGAAGATCTTGTTGGTTCTCCAATTGGCGTCCAACAAGGTCAAGGACTCTAAGATCTCAGCTCTAGAGAATAGTCTAGATAATGAGAAACGTATAGTATCAAACTTTTCCAAAGTTGATGCTATAAAGAGAAAGCAAGAAACCGGTGGATTTCCCGGATTATTCAGGGATGGAGAAATGGGGAAACGGTGTTTCGACCCCCCACTCCAAGCAGGAAGGCAACTCATCATGCCTTCAGGTATGACCACAGGAGTAATCGTGGTCACTGCAAGGGTGATTTGTCCCCATGTGGAAACGTCCATAGTGCAATGGGCGTCATGGCCACCCATGAGGAAATACCTAAGGCTCATTCTGAGCCCTTTGTATTCACGGCCACTGCCACAACACAGTGTGGATCTGCATGTCCCAGCTCACAGAAGACTTCTCACCATTCGAGGACACGGGATAGGGAGGATAGAGGTCATGATGTCAGGCTTCATGGGGCCTCTGCAAGGGAGATGCCTGAAAGAATGGCACCACCTTCTCGGCCTCATAACGCTCACATCATGCATTCGTTCCACCCTTCCTCGTGTCACGATGGAAGAGGAATTTGTGTGACAAGAACATGCCCTATCCCGTTTAGACCTAGGACCGTGACTTCATCAGTCACTAGATCAGGTCGAAAAAGGCGATACAACATTCACCCTTGTTGGTGCTGCGGCAAAGTGGGGCACTTTGCCATTGACTGTTGGCACAACCCCTCTGTGCCCACAGCAAGGGCTTATCCACATTCTAGGGACAGAGGTAGTCTTCCAGACAGGTTTTCTGAAGGAAGGCAGTTGCGTGCTTATGCTAATAGAAACCTAGGACCCAATATGATTTGGGTTCCTAAGGTAAAGTAATTCTGTTTTGCAGGGTAGTCTAGGTCCCCGTAAATACGATGGGATCTGGACAGTAGGTGGCTCAAGGCTAACTTGGAACAAGCGTCTGCAATAACAGATGTGCTACCTGTTGAGCATACTCACTTTAAGCTACTAATGTGTTCTACCTGTGGGACTAAGACGATGACTCTCAAAATCCCAGGTAATTTTGATCAGTTCAAGGACTTGTATCATAATGGATCCTCATTCAAAATATATATATACTTATATATATCATCATATACAGATCCTTCTTTGTATATTAGTGTATGTATGCACGTCTAAGGATTGGTTAACTCGATGCATGCAAACCTTTACACCTCAATAAAGGGTTAACGAAGACATGTCGTTGTAAATCTCGACAACATACAATTGACATTAAGAAGACTTTGCAAAAACCTCAGTAAAATTCAAATAGATTGACTTTAGAATATACTTGTATTTATCATTCTTTTTATTGACTTGACATCGGAAAATTTCTAAAATATTGCAAGCTTCTCAAATGTGAAAATCCCTAGTCAAGAGACCCCCTCAATTTCGAATCAGATACATAGTATCAGAAGCCGAATTAACCAAATCTCCTGAATCCCGCCGAATTTGACAAAGCCGAATCAGTCAAATACTGCAAGACCCTTCGCATTCTTGACAAATCTCGCCGAATCATTTAAATCCCGTAAAACCCTTCGCCTTCCTCACAACTCCCGCGTCACGCTGCAGCAAGTACCCCGACACCCTGGTGACCACAGTGGGAGCTTCGCCGATTCTTCCCGCAAGAACTCTCCCGACAACCCGCCGGAGCTTCGCCGATTCTCCGCAACCCGCAGGAGTTCTTCCGCCGATTCGCAGCAGCTCGTGAGGTCTCCTCCTAAGCTTCCGCTAGGGTCTCGCAAAGTTCTCTTCGAAAGGATCCCGACGACTCTCGCCGAAACCCGCAGCCCTCCGACGCTCTCGTCGAAGTGAGCGAATCGCTACTGTGTTTCCCACAGGATACCCTTCCTTCCACCGAAGATCTTCCCGAAGCTCATCAACTCTCTTCCGTGAAAGCCCTTAGGTAACCTTCTCCTCACCCGCACTTGGATGCACTCACTAGTGATGCTTTCTTTTTGAATGTTCACTAATGCTTAGAGTAGGGCTTCTCTCTAGATCTTCAATGGCTCCAAGGACTACTGCAGGCTTGATTTCTGGCTGCGAGCTGGTTCGCACTGGATTCTCTCATGCCTCGGACGAGTTCCGGAATATCATTCTCATGCTGGAAGAGGCCGGGCTAACCTTCATATTGGAGCACCCTTGCAAAGTCCTGGATAAAGAGGTGCTGGAGTTCTTCTCTACCGCAAGACTCCGAGATAGAGACTCCATCATCAAGAGCAAGGTGGCTGGGACAAAAGTAAAGATGTCTGCCAGTAAGCTAACTCGCTACCTGCAGCTCTCAAGTTCGGAGCAGGAAGATTATCTGGAGGACGAGGACAAAGCCAGAACCCTCTTGTTCTGCGGTCTTCCAAGAGGCACTCGATCAGTAAAGAGAAAAGAGATGAATGAAGAAGGGAAGCTCCTATCTGACGTCATAGGAAAAGTACTCATCTGCAAGCCAGGCTCCCATGATCATATCTCCGGAGATATGTTCAAAATTCTCATAGCTGTGGTGTGCCGAAAGAGGTTCAACTGGGGGGAGTTGCTGTTCCAAAAGATCAAGGACACTCTGGGCACTCCAAGCTTCGGACGCATAATTAGTCTATATCTCAACCAGCTCAACGGAGACAAATTCGACATGAGCAAAGGAGTTCCTCTCCATTACTTGAAAAAGATGGATGCTACTGTGTTTGATCGATGGGAGCGGCGCATCGGGCAGCCTGCTGTGGAAGAGCAAGAGGAAGTATCTCCAGCAGCCTCCCCCAGTGAAATTCCTGATACTGTGACTGTAGGAATCGAGGGGGAGACTCTACCCACTCATATGGATATAATGTCTGAAATCGCCCAGGTGGCCAAGGATGCGGTGGCCGAAATTCATGAAGTAAGTGAACCTGAGTTGGAGGATGAGGAGGGCTTGAACAGAAACACTCAAAGAACTGAAGCTGAAGCACTGGACACTGCTGATCAAGAAGTGGAAGAAGCTGCTGATATCGATGAATTTTTGGATGAGGACGGAGAGGACGATGAGAATGAGGACCATGAAGTGTTGGAGACTCCGGATCCCGTTGAACCTCCATCTGATAAGTCTGCACCAGTGGAGGGGGAGTTTGATAAACCTCAAGAGGCTGCCAACATTCCTTCTATAGAGGCTGTGATTGTATCCAGCTCTACCGATGCATCTGCTGCAGAGCACGAGCAAGGGCAAGAAGTACCTCAGACCATACCGTTGCGAGATGAGCTGGCCACTCACACCATCAATGTCATTCAAGGAATAGTGAACGAGCTTAAAGATTCTTTTGATACAGCTCAGAAAACACTGCTGAAAAAGATCAAGACTTCTGAAGATCTCATGCTTAAAAATATGGTAGAGATCAACCACAAACTGGATGTGATGGAGAAGAAATTCGAAGAAAAGTATAACGCGGCCGGCGAAGCTGTCACACTGTTAATGGCCGGCTTGAAAAAGAATACTGATACTCTGGCTGTTGTCAATCAGAACACACACGTTGTAGCCAACAATATTCAGAAATTTGATGGTAATATGGTCACTTTAAATGCAAATCAGCAGGCCCTAATCACTGAATTCAGCAAGACAACTAAGCATATTGATGACTCTCTGCACTCATATGCCAATTGCATAGCTGACGAAGCCAAAAAGGGGGAGAAGGAGTATATCGCTAAGCTGGCCGAGCTCCAAGAAAGCATGGATGCAAACTTTGCACAATCAAGCAAATACGTTTATGAGAGTTGCTGGTGGATGCTACAACAGGCACTGGGCACGTTAGGCGTCGTCCTACCTGACTAACCTGCCGGTATTCAGGTTCCTGAGACATCTAAGGCTGCTGAGGAAGCAAGTGTTGCTGAGGATGTTAGTGCAAGTGTTGCTGCAGATATTCCCACACATGAAGCTGATGCTAGGGCTCTCTCCAAAGCTAAATTGAGGAGCATGTTTGACCAAGAGGCCTTAGCAAAAGCCAGGGGAAAGAGAAAAGTTCAGGAAGGGACCTCCAAGGAGACTCCAGCTGAGAAGCGAATCAGAATGAGTGAGGAGGATGTACGAAACGAAAGGTGGAGTCCAGTTTCAAGGAACATCATCTTAGACACCTTCCGGCTGTACGAAAGAGGAGAGATCAATCGAAATGAAGCATATAGCCAGTACGAATGGGAAACGCACAAAGCATTTGAAGCAAAACGCAACATTTTCTTCAGAAACAACAAGGATCCAGACAAAGTTGCTCCTCCTAGGTACTACCCGAAGCCCAAGGAATACATGGAAAGGCAAAGCAAAAAGTACTTGGCTCAAACTCTGAAGGGTGACGTAGCTAAGGACAAATAGTCATTATTTTATAGCTGGTCACTGTGTCTTAAGAACGTTTAATGATTATTACTGTCATATGAACAATTCTGAATTATATGTGAATATATTTCTCTTGGTATATATATATATTCTTGAATGTGTGAATGACTCAAGTCCTGTTCTGATTGCATATATTCCCTTGTGTTGCATATTTAATTTTTAAATGCTATAATTATTATTTGATAGGTGTTATTCATCTTAGCTAGTAGGGTTTTGGCTTCGTCAAATAGGGGGAGATTGTTGGGTATTGTATCCACGATTACCTAGATTTGAGGAAGCCCCCTGTCAAGCTAAGATGAATTCACAATGTATTTGATGAAACATTTTAAGTTGTACTTGCAGTACCTCCACGCTAAGTGCACACCAATGTCAGGGTGCAGTAGGTCAATATACACGGGTCTGCACGACGTAATCCCTCGTTGAGCAGATCAGTGTGTTGGCCTATGTGTACTCTCTCTATTGGAGTGCACTTACTTTCAAGTACAGGGTCGCTCATATGCAAGAGAAGACAAGGAGCACAGAGGATCAAGGAGCAACTCCTGGGGTGGAAGACGAAAAATCTTCCAAGGCAAATTCGACGAGAATCACCAAGTGATTCTCGCCGATTCGGCGAGAATCACTAGTGATTCTCGCCGAATCGACGAGAATCATTAGTGATTCTCGCCGACTCCTTCTGGCCATCTCAAAATGGTGTCAAGTAAGATTCGGCGAGAATCACTTGTAATTCCCGCCGAACCAGTGGCCAAGCAGCCCATGTTCACAGTAAAATTCGTTGAGAATCAGTAAGTGATTCGACGAGAATCACAAACGATTCTCGACGAATCGTCGAGAATCACTTGGTGATTCTCGCCGATTCGTCGAGAATCGTCTGCGATTCTCGCCGATTTTGACTTGGCGTTTTCTCAGAATGCTGCTGGACCGGATTCTGCTTCTGGACTTGTTTGAACCGGATTTTGGGGATTTCTTTTGTGGGTCCCACAACGGTCAAATTTGCTGTATCTACAGGGTATAAATACATGGGTATTTTGAACAGTAAACTACGGAGAAAAAGGAACAGAAATCAAGCCGCAACGAAACCCTAAAACCGCGACTCCTCTCCGCTGCCGCCGTCGCCGTCGGGCAAGTAGGTCGCCATCAACAATAGAGATTTCTTCCCGATCTCCAGCGACAGAAGCTTAGCAAGGCTCTAGTCTCACGCGTCTATCCAGAGATCTTTTGTCTCTCGATTTGTTGATCGGAAAAACTTCCCATCCGAATCGATCGAGACGACCGATCCTCGTGTGACCGTTGGTAGACCGAGCTTGCTTCGCAACGAAGTTTGGATCTCCAAGTTCAGCAGCTGCTCTTCATCGTAGCCGCCGATCCCGAAGCTAGCCGCCGCTCGTGTGCCGCCGCCGGTTCCGGGGAAATCCTCTCCAAGAGAGACCAAGGTCGTAGACTCTTCATCGACTTCAAGAACACGTCGTCGAACAAAGAGGAACACCGTAGTCTCCAAAAGAAGTTTGTATCACGTGTACATTCTACATTTAATTTCGTTGTAAAGGAACTTTTGTTCCGTGTTGTAAGGGTTGGGTGCAACCCGTTTTGTGGGAGTGTTGACTCTCACATGTGGAAGGGCTCCTTCCGTTAGTGAAGGGATTGGATTTCAATCCCGTTGGAGAAGTGACCGAGTCGTCCCTTGTTGGGGAGATAGGTCGAAGGGGGAAAGTGGATGTACCCGAGTCGGGGAACCACTATAAATTTGCTGTGTATTCTGTGTGCTGTGCTTGTTGTTTTTATTGTGCAGGTACATCCGTAAATTCCGCAAAAGAACCACACGTCACCTATTCCCCCCCCCCCCCCATAGGTGCACATAGCTGACACAAGGTGGACTTTCAGTAGGCAACTTGGTGATGTCTCGATGGAGGAGTTCTCTAGATTAGTTTTGGCTAGATACCTCCCGTCGACGCAGAAGATAGCGTTGGAGAATGAGTTCCTGAAGTTGGTACAGGGTGAGAGGAGCGTGGATGAATATCTCCACGAGTTTACTCGTCTGAGTTGTTATGCTAGTTCCACCATCGTGGATGAGGAGCGCAAGACTAATCGCTTCTATGAAGGCTTGAGGGATGAGTTGAGACTACTACTTTCGGGGCCGATTACGCAGAGTTTCTTAACCTTGGTCAATACTGCCCGGTCCTTGGAGAAGGACATGAAGAACGTACAAGCAAAGAAAAGCTTGGGTGAGACGAAATCTGAATTTAAAGTGCCGACTAATTCAAAGACCGGCTATCGGAGGGCTTTCAAGAAGCATAGGACTTCGGGTCCAGCTCCTTCTGGTGCTTCTGGGGCGACTACGAGTCGGACACCGGGCGCATGTTTTACATGCAGAAAGACGGGGCACTTTGCTCGTGACTGTTGGAGCGGACGTCCTAAGTCCGAGAGAAAGCCGGGAGCTACTTATGAAGAGAAGGGAAAGGCGGTGGAGTCGACCGCATCCCACTATGCTCCGGCCCAACCAAGGGTCTATAATCTTGGCCAACAGGAGGCCATCAAACAAGCTGATGTGGTGACAGGTACGGTTTAATTTATAGCAAGTCAATTTATTTAACTACTTGTTATGCACATGTTACCTTACCACTGCTTGTTTAGGATTTGTATTGATTTGTGAAAATCCGGCACGAGCACTCTTCGATACGGGAGCTTCACACTCCTTCTTGTCCGAAGGATTTATATCACGCATCGGAGTCCCTTCTTCGATGGCGAAGGATAAGTTGGATGTGTTGTTGCCCAATGGGTGTTCGATGCGAGCGGATAGGATCTGCGATGTTAAGATTCGCATTGGGGAGCAGGAGTTCGACCTGCAGGCGTCTTTACTTCCGTTGGCGGAGTTCGACGTCATATTTGGCATGGACTGGCTCTCGGAGCAGCAGGCCCATTTAGATTGCAGTAGCAAGGAAGTCAAGCTGGGAGCAAGTCGTGAGACGACTTTTACGGGCTTAAAGGGGTCGAGCAAGACGTTGATGTCTGCTCTTCAGGTGGTGAAGGCGGTTCGTGCCGGAGAAGAACTGTTCTTTACACTAGTGGAGGTTGCAAAGCCGAAGCCCGCGTTGGATTGTATTTCAGTGGTATCGGAATACCCTGATGTGTTCCCCGCAGATCTTCCTGGAGCCCCGCCTCAGCGGGAGATAGATTTTACGATCGAGCTAGTGCCAGGTGCAAAGCCTGTGTCACGATCTCCGTATCGGCTAGCGCCTAAGGAAATGGCGGAGCTGAAAGTTCAACTGCAAGAGTTGTTGGAGCAAGGGTATGTGCGCCCGAGTTCTTCGCCTTGGAGCGCACCGGTCCTCTTTGTTAAGAAGAAGGACGAAAGCTTGAGGCTATGTATTGATTATCGGGAGCTCAACAAGCTAACTGAGAATAACAAGTACCCGATCCACCGGATTGATGATCTCTTTGATCAGTTAGTCGGGTCGACGGTGTACTCGAAGTTGGATCTCAAGGCTGGGTACTATCAGCTGCGAATAAGGGAGAGTGATATCCCGAAGACAGCGTTCAGTACGAGATACGGGCATTATGAGTTTAAAGTCATGCCGTTTGGGCTGACTAATGCGCCGTCAGTGTTCATGGATTTGATGAACAGGACGTTCAGGGAGTACATGGACCATTTTGTGATCATCTTCATCGACGATATTTTGGTGTACTCGCAAAGTGAGGAAGATCACTTCAAGCATCTTCATTTGGTGTTGGAAATGCTAAGGAGAAATCAGTTGTATGCCAAGTTCTCGAAGTGCGAGTTTTTGCTATCCTCAGTGGCGTTCCTCGGGCATATAGTAAGTGGAGAGGGTATTGCTGTGGATCCGGCGAAGATTGTTGCGATACGGGAGTGGCCTGAGCTTGCTACGGTAGCAGAAGTCCGGAGCTTTTTGGGGCTTGCCGGCTATTATAGGCGCTTCGTAGAGAACTTCTCGCGGATAGCGTTACCTCTCACTACATTGACGAGGAAGGAGCATAAGTTCGTTTGGACGCCGGAGTGCGCGCGAGCTTTTGAGGAGTTGAAGTGTCGGTTGACCACGGCGCCTGTGATGAGTTCGCCATGTGGGACCGAAGGCTATGAGATATATAGCGATGCTTCAGGCAGCGGTTTGGGTTGCGTGCTACTGCAGCACGGAAGCGTGATAGCTTATGGCTCGAGACAGCTAAAAGTGCACGAGAGGAATTATCCGATCCGTGACTTGGAGTTAGCGGCCGTGATTTTTGCTTTGAAGCTGTGGAGACACTATTTGTACGGTGTGAAGATTGATATCTACACCGATCACAAGAGCCTGAAGTATTTGATCGATCAGAAAGATCTGAATATGCGGCAGCGTAGATGGATGGAGTTCCTGGGGGACTATACATTCAAGATCCACTATGTGCCTGGCAAAGGGAATGCGGTTGCGGACGCGTTGAGTCGCCGAGCCCCAGCTCAAGCCAATTGGCTATCAGTGCATGATGAGCGGTTGGTGCGGGAGTTGGAGGCGTTGGAGATTGTTTGTGTGGACAGACAATCAAGTGCTGAAGCAGTTCTGAATTGGACTGAAGTCCAATATGACCTGGCTGATCGTATTCGGCAGGCTTTGGATATGGATGCTCATATGAAGCAGTTCATGGTAGAGGCTCTGGATGGGTCAAATTCCCAATTCGTCGTGGAGGACGGATTGCTTTGGAAAGACGGTCGTCTGTGCGTCCCAAGTGTGGGCAATTTACGGGTGGAGTTGTTGCACGAGGCGCACCATACCAAGTACTCGATTCACCCGGGGAGCACGAAGATGTACCGTGATGTGAAGAAACTGTTTTGGTGGCCGGGTTTGAAAAAGGATGTGGCGCTCTATGCAGCGAAGTGCCAAACTTGCGCCTTGGTGAAGGCGGAGTGCCAAAAGCCGGGAGGATTTCTTAAGTCCTTGCCTATTCCGGAGTGGAAATTTGACGACATCTCCATGGACTTTGTGCATGGTTTGCCAAGGTCGCAAAAGGGGAACGACGCCATTTGGGTGGTTGTTGATCGATTAACGAAGGTGTCGCATTTTATTCCGCATAGGAATGATGATCCAGTGGAGAAGCTGGCAAAGCTTTATGCGGATAACATAGTACGGCTTCATGGTGTGCCCCGCAGCATCGTGAGTGACCGAGATGGGAGGTTCACGTCCAATGATTGGAGCCTGGTGCAGCAAATGTTGGGAACAAAGCTGAAATTCAGCACAGCCTTCCATCCACAAACAGATGGGCAGACCGAGAGAGTCAATAGAACCATGGAAGACATGCTCCGCATGTGTGTCTTGGATTTTGGAAAGCAATGGGAAGACCACCTTTATTTGGTGGAGTTCGCATACAACAACAGCTACCAAGCGAGTATTCATATGGCGCCCTTCGAGGCCCTATATGGTAGAAGATGTCGCACGCCGTTGTCTTGGTTAGAAACGGGTGAGCCAAAGTTGTATAAGCGATCGGAAGTGGAGGATGCTACTTCTTTGATGAGAACAATTCGGGAGAGGTTGCTTATCGCTCAGGACCGGCAAGCAAAGTACTATAATGCCAAGCACATGAACGTGGAGTTCGCTGTGGGCGATTATGTATACTTAAAGATCAAGCCGTTCAAGGGTGTCTCGCGGGTGCGACGATTGAAAAAGCTAAGCCCGAGGTACCTTGGACCGTTTGAGGTTCTGGAGCGAGTTGGTGAAGCGGCCTATAGGTTGAAGCTTTCAGTGGAGCTAAGTGGTTTACATGATGTATTCCATATTTCGGTGCTTCGTAAGGCGGTGCAAGAGCCTACGCAAGTGATCGCGGTTGATCAAGTGCCGGTGGAAAGTGGGCTAACGACAAAGGTCAAGCCCGTGCGGATTGAGGACTCGGAGGTCAAGCGGCTACGCAATAAAGAGATCAGGATGGTCAAGGTCCGGTGGGACAATTGCGGTCGTGAGGAGCTCTCTTGGGAGAGAGAGCAGACTATGCTTGACGAGTATCCGGAGTTGTTCCGCTCAGGTACAAATTTTGGTTTTGAACATGTCTTTCCTTTATGTAATTTCGAGGACGAAATTCTTTTAAGAGGGGGAGAGTTGTAACGCCCCGAAACTCAAAGGAGCAAAGGGGGATGTTTTGGGCCAGTTTGAGTTCTGGCTGCAGGCACACGGCCTGGGACACGGGCGTGTCGCAGGGCGTGTCGACCCGTGTCGACACTTAGCCGCGAAGTGTCGAGACCGTGTACACGGCTTGGAGCCCAGGCGTGTCAAGGTGACACGGGTCGGGACACGGGCGTGTCCTAGAACCCGTGCAGTGCTCGGGTTGAAAATGGGGAAAAATCATGGGGTACACGGCCGTGTCAGGTGGAACACGGGCTTGTCAGCTTGAACACGGGCGTGTTCGATACCCATGTGAGGTTCCAGGTGATCCGATTTTGACGGCGAATGAGGCACACGGCCCTGGACACGGGCGTGTGCCAGGCCGTGTTCGGTCCAGATTGGGCATTTCAGCCCCGAATCGAAGCCGTTCATTTCTTTAGCTGAAGATCCAACGGCTGGGGGTTGTTCCTGAAGGATATACCCGAGTTTTGACTTAGAAAACCCTCACTTTTCTTAAGTGAACTCTTTCTAAAGCATTAGAGAGAGAGGAGAGCCAAGGGAAGAAGAAGGAGCTAGATTCCGCCATTGGAGGAGCTTCGGAGCTCCGAATCGCGAGCCGACTCCGGATCCATGGAGGCAATGCTAGTGCGGTGGTTTTCATCCGATTACTTTTCAATGGCGCCAAAGAGGAACGCAAGGGTAACGATCCTCATCTTGAGCATGAGTAGCTCTCTTCCTTAGCATAGGAAGCCCGCTCTCGCGAGTTTGCGGAGAGTTGGAGGCGTTCCTTCGGGTAGATATGTGAAGTCCCCGTTGTTTAGAGTCTGTATGCGAGAACGGACATAGGTATGATGTGTGAAGCCTACCCGGACATGTTGGTCTGGATCGGTGATGTTGCATTGCATAATGCCGGAGAAGACTCCGTGCTATTGGTTGTTTTTTTCGGGTTTTCTACGCGGTAGATTGCAGCAGGGAGCCTTGGGGACTAACCCAAAGGTGTACCCGGAAAACTGGGCGGATACGAGATCTTGCCCACTTGGTGGCTTGAGAGCCAACTTGAACATAACCGGGTTATGTGACTTGTGATGGAAATGGGACTCGGTGGAAGTTTGACCCGCGCAAATGGCTTAAATTGTCGTTGCGATATGAGCACGGGTTAGATGGAACCGTACCCGTTCTATGTCGTTCGGTTAAAGAGACCTAAAGGCACATGACACTTACCGTTGGCATAGAGTAGGGTCTTCGGCGGTCGATGGCTTAAATTGTCGTGACCCAGGCCAGGAAGACAAATTGCTCATAGGTTTGGCCGTCTAAGTGGCGGTGGTGAGTCTGGAATGTCTATGGCTTTAATTGACGTGACATCGACCAGTTCACCGAGAATGTGCCCTGAGAGCACGGGGCGTGTGGCCGTGCGAGCCAACGCCTGTGATGAAATGGCTATTGATATACATTGCTCGCTTATGCTAATGAAATGCAGGGAAGGAGCATCGCCGCCCCGAGTTGGGGGCGGGATCGTTATAATTTGGTCAGCATAGCTGACCGTTGCCTTATTTTACAACCGTGCGGTGGTTTGTTGCTTGCAGGTGCAGCTGGACCAAGCGGTCAATAGCGGGCTAAAGCCCTTTTTGCGAAACCGTCCCTTGAAGGCCTAAGTTGGAAGTGTTTACTGCTTTATTCATGTGTGACCGGCCTGCGTGCTGTGGTTTGTAAATCATGTAATATTCAAGTGAAACATTTTGTAAGGCCTTAAGGCTTTTTGGGTATTTTGTAATAACATTCCTACTTTCTATTAGTGGGCATTCGTGCTTTGATGCTGGGTTCTTGTTTACAACTTTAATTTAATGCTTCCGCTAGAATGCTCTGTGTAAGACGTTGAGATTGGTTGGATGGTTTCCATAAGTAACCACCCGGTCTGTCTGTGGCATACGGCGTCAGGCCCCGGCCGGACCTACTGCTATATGCTATGTGACGGATAGGGGGTGTTACAGAGCATGATTTCACTAGAGACATAGTAGATAAAACACTATTCACTATACACCATAAGGATAAAATCTTGTTAGTACAAATCTATGTGGATGACATAATATTTAGGTCTACTGACTCTAAACTATGCAAGAGGTTTTCTGATCTCATGCATTCTAAGTTTGAGATGAGTAGCATGGGTGAGCTCTCCTACTTCCTTGGTCTCCAAGTGAAGCAGCTACCTGATGGCATCTTCATCTCCCAAGCTAAGTACACTAAAGAGCTTCTTAAGAAGTTTGGGATGGCTGATGCCTCAGCAAAGAAAATACCTATGGCTACTAATGTTGTAATAGATTCTGATCCATATGGGAAACCTGTTGACCAAAAGTTGTATAGGGGCATTGTTGGGTCCCTACTATATCTTACAGCTAACAGACCTGATATCATGTTTGTCACATGCTTTTGTGCTAGGTTCCAAGTGAACCCTAAAGAATCTCACCTAATTTTTTAAAAGAATTTTGAGATATATAAATAGTTGTCCCAGTCTAGGCCTATGGTATCCAACTAAGTAAGAATTTGAGTTAACTGGATACTCAGATGCTGACTTTGCTGGATGTATGGGTGGACAGAAAAAGTACCTCAATAACCTACCAGTTCCTTGGTATGAGATTAGTGTCCTGATTTTGTAAGATGCAGTCATCTATGTACACATCAACGACTGAAGCAGAATATATAGCTGCTGGCAGTTGCTGTTCCCAGATGTTGTGGATCCAAAACCAACTCCTGAACTATGGCTTCAACTTAAATAATTCAACTCTACTATGTGATAACCCAAGTGTTATAGCCATAGCACAAAATCCAGTTCATTACAGTAGGACTAAGCATATAGACATTAGGCATCATTTAATTAGAGAGTGTGTAGACAAAAACAAAATTAAACTTGTCTATATCTACACTGATTTACAAAGAGCTGATATTTTCACCAAACCCTTGGATGAAAAAAATCACTTGTTCTTTATAAATCAGCTTGGAATGATCAATGGAGAAGCCTTAGTTTAATTTTTGTCTACACTCGATGAATTTGTCAAAGTTCATCGAACGGAGCTCGACGAACTGGGGAAAGTTCTTGAGATATTCACCGAACGGAGATCGACGAACTCTCTATGAGTGAAGTTGTGTTCGTCGACCGGAGATCGACGAATCTACTTCAAAAAACTTTTGTCGAACGGAGCTCGAACAAATGTCTTCAAATCTTCAGACTGAGCTCGACGAATTATTTAGCTACAAATTATTTCGTCGACCTCAGATCAAAGAATTATTTTATTTTTCGTGGAACGGAGTTTGTCGATTCATATTCTGGAAAACCATATATCTAGTTTTTCTTCGACCTCCGTCCCGTGCATTAAGTTCCTTTGTACTTGATCTTCGTTTTTCTCTTGCAGGTGCTCTAATGGCAATTCCAGTAGGAAATCTTGCGGCAATGAAATTCGACACCGGCTTTGAGGTCGATTTCGACTCTTTCCAGCACTCCGACCCAATCTTCCTGGACATCGTGCAACTCCTAGAAGAACAGTAATTGAAGAGTCTGCTATCCACCAGGATCAAGATTGCTAGCACAAAAATTAGGGAATGGGTGTATACTTCTTCTACAACAGATGACAACACCATGACTGGAACTATAGTCAGTAATGTTGTTTCCCTCACCCCCGCCGTTTTAACAGAAATTTTTGGATTAAGTAATGGTGAAGAAGAATTGGAAATGGATACTGAGGAGTTTGATATGATGCTAAGCATGATGGGTTATTCTAGACTAACCCCTAACAAACTGCTTAAGAAACACCTCTCTGCTGAATTAAAATTCCTAGCAGATATTATGGGAAAAGTGTTGTTGGGAAAGCACACCGCCCATGACTACATAACCAGGCACCAAATCCCGGTCATGTGTGCAGTGGTTAACAAGAAAAAGGTGAACTGGGCTCAGATCATGTTTGATCTGATTAAGAAAAAGAATACAAAGACAGAGGTTTGATTTGGAAGGATACTAGGGATCTTCCAAAAGGAAAAAGCTGCTGAATTCATGGTCTCCCAGACCATATTCATCAATGCCTTTAAGAGGCTCACCTTTGCCCTTTTTGGCAGGTTGGAGAGGACCATCACCAAGACCTCCAAGGCTCCCTCCTCTTCCACCAGGGCTTCTGAGAGTACTAGGGCTGATCCAGCCACTTCCCACCCTACTAAAGAGATCCCTCCTCCACCTCCCTCACTTCCAGCCATCCCACCTCAACATCAGATGCTATAACAACCCTCTTCCACAATTGCTTCTCTTCCACAACCACAACAACAACCAATTTATATTCCTACTCCAGCTCCATCTCATGCCACTTCTCCACCAATATATATCACTAACATCCCCTCTTCCCCTCTTCAGGAATCTCAACAACCGTCTCATTCTCAATCACCACAACCAACCCCACCTAAATCCCCCCATAGTACACCCATTTCATCACCAACTTCATCTCCCTTACCACACCATCTGGACAACATCTCATTCTTTACTCCGCCTACCTCCCCTCCCCATACTTCCTCTCTTCCAGATGTCCACATACAAGATGCTCTCCCTCCTACTCCACCAACTACTACCATCCCCACTTCTGTCTCCACTCCAACACCCTCTCCCATACCCTCTACCACTCCACTATTGGATCCATCCATTATTCCATCTCTCATTGCACTGCTCACTCCCCTCCTCAAAACAATTATAGCAGAGGCTATTTCACCTCTTGCTACTTCCATATCTTCTCTTGCTGCACAGATATCTGTTCTCCCTGCTCCTTCCTCTTCAGTTAGGGGCCTGGCTTCAGTGTCCACTAAAACCAGGCATGTGGAGATACTCCATGAAAAAGAAGCAGTAGAAGCATCAGAAGAAGAAGCAACAGTAACAGCAGAAGCAACAACAGTAGCAGCAGAAATAACATCAGCAGATGCTGATCAAGAATTACTTGATTTCATTGATTTTATTGAGTCTGATATGGGCTTGGATGAGCCTATTTTGGCTGACATAGATACTGCTGGTGATTATGTTATAAATCCCACAATAAGTTTATCAAATTTATTGAGTATTTTTTATATTGCTTCTTTGAATAATCTGCTAGCAGACAGCAATAAGCCATCCATGGCTATAATTCCTTACACCACACTAATAAGCCCCAAAGTTGCCATGCAACTAAAGGCCACCTTTGTAGTAACAAAGATTCCAGCTATTCCATCTCCTCCTAGAGCTGTTTCCCCCCTTATTTCATCCCCTACAGCAGCCAGTTCTGCACCAATATTTGTTATATATGACTTACCTATGCCTGATCTTGATGCACTGATCATGGCAGATATAGAAGAGGAAAATAAGTCAGTTGCTGAAAGCACTGAAGTGTACAGTTCTCCAGCTCTAGCTCCTGCTCCAGTTCTAGTTCCAGCTCCTCCTCCAACTCCTACTAAGGCTAAAAAGCCAATTGATAAATCAATACTAAATGTCATTGATGCCTTATGTAACACCCCCTATCCGTCACATAGCATATAGTAGTAGGTCCGGTCGGGGCCCAACACCATATACCACAGACAGACCGGCCGGTTACTCAATGGAAACCATCCAACTAATATCAACGTCCTACACAGAGCATTCTAGCAGAATCAATTTTAATGGTTGCATTAATAAAGAACCAAACACGAGCATGAATGTCCACTAACAAGCCACAGAATGAACGTACAAATACACAAAGTACAATGGCCTTAAGGCCTTACAATTGTTTACTCAAATAGAAGTGTTTTCAAAACCTCGGCACGCAGGCCGACCATACAAGAATAAAAGAAAACACTGAGCATTAGGCCTTCGAGGGCCAGCACAGCAACTTGGGCTTTAGCCCACTATTTACCGCTCGGCTCTGTAGCACCTGCAAGCACAATCCACCGCAACGGTGGCAAACCAAAGCAACGGTCAGCAATTCTGACCAAATTATAACGATCCCGCCCCCAACTCGGGGCGGCGATGCTCCTTCCCTGCACTTTATTAGCATAACCAAGCAGTATATATATACATTGCATCACAGGCATTGGCACGCACGGCCACACGCCCGTGCACTAAAGGCACATTCTCGGTGAACCGGTCAATGTCACGTTAATTTAAGCCATAGACACCCTGGTCACACCACCGCCACTTTGACGGCCAAACTATGAGCATTTTGTCTTCACGGCATGGGTCACGTCAATTTAAGCCATAGACCGTCGAAGACCCTCATCTATGCCAACGACTCACACTGAACGACATAGAACGGGTACGGTTCCACCTAACCCATGCTCACATCGCAACGATAATTTAAGCCATATGCGCAGGTCAAACTTCTCCGAGTTCAGTTTCCGTCATATAGTTCACATAACACGGTTATTTTCAAGTTGGCTCCCAGGCCACCATGTTGGCAGAATCACGCATCTGCCCAGTTTTCCTGGTGCACCTTGGAGTTAATCCCCAAGGCTCCCTGCTGCAATCTACTACGTAGAAGACCTGGAAAACAACCAATTGCACGGAGTCTTCTCCGTCCATATATGCAATGTAACATCACCGATCCAGATCAACTTGTCCGGGTAGGCTTCACACATCATGCCTATATCCGTTCTCGATTACGGACTCTACATGTACACAACGGGGACTATTCATGTCTACCCGAAGGAACGCCTCAAACTCACCGCAAACTCACAAGATCGGGCTTCCCTATGCAAAAGAAGTAGAGCTTCACATGCTCAAGTAGAGAATCGTTACCCTAACATTTTTCCTTGGCACCATGGAAATTTAAGCGGATGAAAAGCACCGCACTCTCTTTACCTCCGTAGATCTGAAGTCGGCTTGCGATTTGGAGCTTCGAAGCTCTGCCGGTGACCGGATCTAGGCTTCTTCTTCCTCCTTTGCTCTCCCCTCTCTCTAAACTTAGAAAGAGAACCACTAAAGTGAAATGAGGGTTTCAAAGGCCCAATCTCGGGTATATCGAAGCACAAGCATCCCCCAGCCATCGGATTCCAAATTAAAGAAACGTACGACCACGATCTGTAGCTGAAAAGAAAAACCTGGGCCGAACACGGCCTGTGACACGCCCGTGTCCAGGGCCGTGTCCCTCATTCGCCATCAAAATCGATGCGTCTCGAAAAACACACGGGCACCCGACACGCCTGTGTTCGACCTGACACGCCCGTGTCAGACAGTACATGCTCGTGTTCCCGGGCGTGTTCCTCCATAAACACAGGAAAAACACCAACCCGAGACTCACATGGGTCTTGGACATGCCCGTGTCCTATTTGACACGCCCGTGTCATACCCAAACACGCCTGGGCTCCAGGCCGTTTTCACAGTCTCGAAATTTCGTCGAGCGCAGTTCGTCGACCACCCGACACGGTCATGGACACGCCCGTGTCCTAGGCCGTGTTCCCTGTCTTGACACATCGTCATTCAAAAATCGTCGACTTCCCTGGCAGATAGTCGACACGAGCTCGACAATCCCTGAGACATGCCCGTGTCTCAGGCCGTGTTCGCTGCTCGACGATCGTCGACTCCAGAATTCGTCAACCTCTCAGCCAAATCGACAACCCAAACACGACACGCCCGTGTCCCAGGCCGTGTACCCTCTGCCAAATTCCAAATTTGGCACATAACGCCTCCTGTCGCTCTTTTGAGTGTCGGGGCGTGACACCTTATATGATGCTCCTCAAGATTCTGATGATGAGGATGATGATGATGATGAAAGACTCAGAAGATGAGCCAAAGAAAAAGAAAATATCTAAGAAGAGTAAAGCACCTCCACCTCCTGCCCCAAAACCCAATCCTACAAATGACACACCATACTATATACTTTAAAAGATCACACCTTATAAGGGCATGCCAGCATGGATGTGGCTGTCCAAGAATGAACAAAAAGAAAGGAAGAGAAACAGAAGATATTCTCCTCCTCCACAGAGATTCAGAAAGGACCCTCCTCCTCCTCCAGCTGGTGGTGCTTCAAGTTCATCAACTCAAATGACTACATAATTTCAAACTTATCAAAGACAGCAGGGTAGGTCCTCATCTTCAGGAAGCAGCCAGCAAAGACATCATTTATCTGGCAAGCAGTACCAACAACAACAACAGCAGCATCAACAACATCAATAACAAAAATTCACTGAATATCATAAGGCTGAAAGCCCCAAAAGACTTGATTCCCCTCTTGTACCATTTGAAGATCTAGAGTCAGCTACAACTACTAGGATTGCCAGATTCCAAGAACTGGTTGCTCTGTCCATGATTAACAAAGCTAAAGCTGAAGAGAAAGATCCCTCCCAATTCTCAACCATGTCTAAATACAGGAAGGAAGAGTTTAACAGGTTTGCTAAGGCCAATAAAGTTTTCAATGTTGATGATTATATGAAGTTGCATCCAGAAGCAGTAGTGCACAGGACTACCTCTCTATCATTTGGGTTGCTGACATGGTAATGACAATGTTTCAAGCTGTAGACCCTAATAGGGAAATCAAGTTTACTAAGCCTGGTGAAAAGGCTATAGAGGAGAAGCACAAGGAGCAGAAGAAAAGGAAATGATACTTAAACTGATTAGTTTTTGTGGTATTTTAAAAAAATTGCTTTCTTATTTCCTGATACAAAGTCTTTTGTACATATATATCTGCTGCATTTGTTTTAAATTTTTCATGCCAGATATATGTTTTATTGCTTTGTTATTTATGTGAGTCTGTAATTAGTGACCTTACCCAAATAGGGGAAGATTGTTGGATCTCTTGTTGGATTTGAGTTAGGTTCACTAAGTTAGGATATTTGACCCAACATGTATAGCCAGGGTCATGTATGAGGTCTAGAGTCTAGGCCATGTCCTTAGAGTCAACACAACATGGACCAGCCATCAAAAGACTGCAAAAGACTCAAGACTTAGAGAAATTCCAAACACAGAAAATGAGTTCCACATTCGTCGAACTCAGGTCGACGAAAGTCGTGCTCAGCTCGACGAAATCAGAGATAATTCTCTGAGCTGAGCTCGACGAACTTGAATCTCCGGTCGACAAATTCCAGAGTATACTTCAACACCAAGTCCAGAATTCTTCACTTAACTCCAGTCGACGAACTTAGTTCTCAAGTCGACGAACTTAGTTCTCAGGTCGATGATCTATGGGTATTCTACTTCAACATCTTATTTCAGAAACAACTAGGTATTCTAAGTCCAGGATTAGACTCCAGTCGATGAATTCACCTTCTCAGCTCGACTAACTTAGACCACATTCCTGACAAGATTTATCTAACAGTTAGAAGTTCTCAGCTCGACGAAACTAGCTCTCAGGTCGACGAATCCAGTTCTCAGGTCGACGATTTCTGGATACTTCAACACTTCAACAATCTTAAGTCCAAGAACCATTTTTACTGAACTCCAGTCGACGAAGATAGAATCTCAGCTCGACGAACTTCATGCACAAAATTGGCAAAGTTCTGGAGAAAGCTGTTGTCTGTTCTTAGTTCGACAATCTTGGATCTCTGCTCGACGAACATCTATTATCAGATCGACGAACATAACTTCTCATCTTGATGAACTGTGGACTCAGCTCGACGAATTCTGTTCGCTGTTCGACGATTCCAGACTTAGTTATTTTCATCCTTCTGTCCTTCTATTGCAATAATTCCTGAGTAATTAATGCTAAAATATTCTCTGAATATTACCGTTAAACGGAGCATTAGTTATGGTCTTCATCAGGATTATTGCTTGCCATTTTTAAATGGGACAGTTGGGGAAATCAATCAATGCAAAATATTCTCCAGGCCATTAGCAATGAATGCAGAAGAAATTCAAATTTCAAATTGAAAATTTACATGGAAAATATAAAAATGATTTCTTCATCTCTCTCTCTAAAAGAAGACAGGATATAGAAGACAATACACAGTTCTCTGGAATAGCAATAGCAATCACACAGCAATACAGAATACAATGATAAAGAGAAACAAGCCTTAGATCAGAGAAACATCAACAAGCTGAAGAATAAAGAAGAACATATATTCAAGATGAAGAGTCTTCTTCCTTCTTCTTCCCAGTGTACTTCAGAGGACAACCAAAACTCTATCAGTCAAGAAGTTTTTGGATACTTTCTGGCCAAGGCTACAAGTTTGAAGACCTATCACCCTACAAAAAAGATCCAACTTTCCTGAACCATTCAATATCTCAGGGGGAGCACTTTGTTAAAATCAAGATCCACAAAAGTCTTCTCAGTTGTATCTGAGAAAGAGAAGACAAAATCACTTTCTCACCCCCACTGTATAAAGGGTTCTTAACTCACTTTAGAAGGTATTCCTGGTTACAAGTCACCTGACAAAAAGACTTGAGGTTTTGTTTTTGAGCACCTGATCAAAAGATCATTGGTGGCAGTCACCTGATCAAAAACCTGAGTAGATTCCTACTAGTGTGGTAGAAGAGGGGATGTACCCAGGTTGGGGAACCACTATAAAATTCTTGTGTTGTCTGTGTTGCTCTTTTCGTTTGTTCTTGTTGTGGTTGTGCTAATTAGGTTTGCTGTGTCTGTGATATTTTATATTTTTTGTGCTTGTGTTAAATCAGATTACTTTAGGACTAAGTTTTAATTACAGCAAAAGTTTTAAAAACCTAAAAATACTCTATTCACCCCCCCCCCCCCGCCCTCTTGAGTGTACCAGATCTAACCCCTAATTTTTAGAAATTTTGTCTTGAAAATATATAGTACAGTAAAATAATAAAAGTACGTAATATATAAAATGTACCTCAAAGGAACAACTCAGGGAACTCCTCTCTCATGGTTTTCTCACTCTCCCATGACATTTCCTCACAACCACAATAGTCCAAATAGACCTTGACCATTATGATTGACTTATTCCTTAGTTATTTGACCTCAGTGTCTTTGATCTGAATAGTTTTTAATTTCGTTCTCAACCCACTATCGACCGATACCTGATCCGCAACTACCACTTACATAGGCTCTTGCACCGCCTTCCGCAGTACTGATATGTGAAACACATCATGCAACCCACTTAACTCTGCAGAAAAAGCAAGATGATAGATGATAAAATAATATTTAAAGTTATTTTAATGTATTTTTTATTTAGTTTTATAAAAATATTTTCCTAAATTACTTTCTTTTTATATTTCAGGATAACCTGGGCTGCAATTATCAAATTGAAGCTGACAGGACTAATCAAGAGAAGAAGCTGAAAGTTATTTAACTTAAGGTTAGCTAGTCGCATAGAGGGGGGTGAATAGGTCTTTGAAATTTCTAAGTGTTTTTGCCGATTTCTTACTATGTGATCTAGAGCTTGTCCTTAGCACATGTAATATAAAATAAAAACAACAACACAGCCAAGCACACAGTTGTTTATAGTGGTTCCCCAATTGGGTACATCCACATTCCCTCCCACCTATCTAACTATTTTGTTGGACTAGACACAAACTCCATCAAAATGCTCCTCAGAGCTTACACCTCAGGGCCTCAGCATTACACTCAGGTTCTCTTCAGAGCCCTACCTTAGAAACAAAAAGGTTCCTACCTCAGAGCCCTGCAGTGTTTTTACAATATAGAGGTCCACTGACCACCTACCTCAGCTTTATTTCTAAGGCCTACAACTCAGGCTTTTCAGCTCAACAACTTCAGGCACAGAGCACTACTATCATAGTGCTGCAACACTCCTACAACTTTGTACCTTTCCAGGTACCTACCTCAGTGCCCTTCAAGGAACCTACAGCTCAGCCTCATCTAAGGCCTACAACTCAGTGACTCACTTGTCACATACAAATCAGTGACTCACCAACCACCTACCTCAGCCTTATCTCTAAGGCCTAATACTCAGGCTGGGAGGACAGCCCCACTCTCAAATCCATACTTGGATCCTGCCTCTGTACCCCAGTAGGGCACCTACCTTAGTGACTAATTAGTCACCTACACTCAGGCCAAAAGGCCCTAAAGCTTAGATTCAGATAAACTAAATTCTACAAAAATTTAAACAACAAGATGAGGTAAGTTTAAACCACTAACTCAGAGATAAATATCTGAGTCTACCTTGCTAGACTGAGCAGATATCAGTCCAGCCCTCTTGCTGTAGAAGGAACGAGTCTTCTTCTACAGCTAACTACATCTTTGTTGCATAGGTGAACAACTATCTGCTATTGAATGTTGAAGACCCTTCACAAAGCTATCTCCTTGGTGATCTGAATAATCAGCTACCTTATTCTAGAGAGAACACACTTGCTGAACTTGAATGAGGTTCCGCTAACTTTTCCTGCCGGGTGGCTAGCTCTCCTGGACTTGGCTTTCAAGCTTGTCGGAGAAGATGAAGTCCAGCCGCCTCTATTTTATATATTTCCTTCGTGTGTTTAGCATTTCTTCTCTGTAATCCTAATCCCATTTTCTTTCTTCTTTTTATATATGTTGATTTGAATCAATGACACAATTGAGTGTGGGCCTAGCCAAGGATGGTGAGCGCCACCTCCCTTAGAAAAGGGCAAATACAGCTTTCAGTGCTACTGCAGCTTTCCTGCAACGGCTTAAACTATTTTGACTTTGTTGACTTCTGGTGATGTCAGCAGTGGTCATCCTGTACTACTGTAGCTTTCCGGCAATGGAATGAAGGACTTTGACTTGTTGACTTTAGATGACGTCAGCAACGGTAATCACCATCTGGACTTAGAAAAATTCCAGAACTTCATTAAGCATTGAGTGATGTGAAGTCACTCAACGTCATCTATCTTGGCTCTTCATTAGAAGCGTTGAGTGAACCTATCTCTCTCAATGCTTCTGGACTAAAGGAATTTTCACTGGCTTTGTCTCAGCGGTTCCTTCTCAAATATCTCAGCAGTTTCTTCTTAATAGTTGAGACTATCTCATGTTACTGCGGTTTCTTCTCAGCAGTCTCAATGCTTTCTTTTTCTCAGCTGAGACTGTCTCCTGTCTCAGCAGTTTCTTCTCAGCGGTCTCAACACTTTCTGATTCATTTGAAGCGTTGAGTGAACCTGCTTCACTCAACGCTTCTAGACTTAGAGAAATACAGCTTGCTTTATTTGAGCGGTTATGCTGAGATATACTTCTCAGCTATCTCAGCTGTTTCAGTGGTTTTGCCTTAGTCAAATTATCTAGCTTTACTTCGACGAATATTGAACTGAGTTCGACGATCGGTGTAACATCCCATTTCTAACTAGACCCCTAAGAGTGGTTTTGGCCATGACTAGGTCATGACAAACCCTATGAAGCCAGTAATGGGTCAAGAGATAGGGGACAGAAAGGTGGGGGATCACCATGGTCTGCAAATAGTAGAACTCTGAACAATGATTTAGGATGACCATGGGCTACACCTTGACCCCAAGACCCTACCACAACACCCCTAATACCTTGGGAGGCCCATTAGAGCCATAAGGACCATTGGGGTCAAACAAAGAGGCTCAGTTGACCAAGGTCAACCCTAGCCCTAAATGGGTCAAACTAGCCTACTTAGGGTCAATTGACCTACTCCTAGCCTAGAGGACCCCACCTATGCCCTCCTAACCCTAAAGTGAGGTCCATGGGTCACTAAGGACACATTGGGGTCAGCCCTAGAGGCCAGGTTGACCCAAGTCAACTCAAGCTCCTAATCTGGTCAAAGTACCCTTACTAAGGGTATGTGACCTCCAAAGTGCAGGGTAACCCTACATAACCCTTCCTAGACCTTAGGGGAGGCCAATGGGTCACCAAGGACCCAATGGGGTCAACCCAATGGTTATGTTGACCCAAGTCAATTCTAGCCCTAAAATGATCAAAGTGCCCTTACCAAGGGGCATGTGACCCCCAAGATGCCCAACCAACCCTACTCAAGTCTTCCTAGACCTTAAGGGAGTCCAATGGGTCACCAAGGACCCATTGGGGTCAACTCAATTGGTCATGTTGACCAAGGTCAACTCTATTCTATTGTTAGGTCAAATTAGCCTAAATGGGTCAACCCAAGCTCAACCCCTTTTTCCTTTTAAGTTAACCACAATATAATGAAATATTATGGGTGGAAAGGGCTGCCAATAGGCTGGGGAGTCAGCATGGTCAGCTTTGGTGACTAGGAAAGAGAGAGAAAGCTTCATTCCATACTAATGGAGGAGAGAGAAAAGGGGAAAGAGAGTTGAAGGAGGAGATTGGCCAAGGAAAGGCCAATGGTCCCCATTGATGGCAGCATTCATCTCCTCCAGTGAAGGGGAGGAGTTTCCAGCCGTTTTCCTGGCTGTCAAGGGGCTGTTACAGCCTCCACCATCATGGCCGAAACAAGCCTTTAATGGCCATGATGGCCATGGCAGTTTTCTTCCATTCTTCTCCCCTCTGATGTTTTAAACATCATCAGTGAGCTTGGAGAAGAATTCCCCAATCCTTAACTGAAGAAATCCGGCGAGTTTACTGGGAGATTGCAGAATTCCGATCGGCGGCGCCACCACCATGTCAACCCTCAGATCCGCTCGTCTCCAGGCCGCCAACAAGGTCCTCCTCCTCCTCTTTTCGCATGGGTAGATCTTAGGTTTCATTAGGGCCAAGGTTCGGGCACAATTGAGCCCGATCCAATTCGCAAAATTCATGGCTTTTGGCCGAGAATTTTCTTGGTTGGATCGCCGGAATCCGCCCCTCCGGCGGCTGTGCCGCCGTCTGGCGATAGCCACCACCTCAACGGAGGTGATGGTGGCGGTGGCCGGTCGGGGAAGGGACTGGGTGGCCGGCGGCAGACGTTTGAAGTCGGCACAGGAAGAAGCAATCCTGGCCATTGGCTCATCGGGGACGATAACCCAGCGCCGTCGATCTGCGCCAAGATTCGCGCGGCATCAAATCAGATACTTTAGGATTTAAATAAATTTCATTTCATTTCTGTCACATTAGATGTATTTAATGTATTTAAATTTTAAAAATACTTAGGGACCCTGAATGGGAATCTGCCCAACATGAAAATTGTAGCTTAGGGTGTCTAGTTTGTAGCAAAAATTGCTTGGACCCTTTTGGGCCACTGGTTAGACCAGGGTACCCTTTTTGGTAGGACCTATACCTAGGTATAAATAGAAATTATTTTGGGTGCCCACACTTCATTCCTTGTCCAAACAAGTTGAAATTTGGGCAGTGAGAAAGTCTTAGTCATATCTAGAACCTGTCCAAAATGTAGAATTTTTGGAGAATATTTTTCTATAGTTTTTAGAAAAATTTAATAAATCATGATTAATTTAATTATGTGACCTAATTAATTTAAAACTCCCCCAAATTTTGGTGGGTGGTCGTATATGTCAGGATAGGTATAGGGTTAAAACTTTAGCTCATTTGGAGATGTTTAGGATAGGTAATTTACCCACCCTATATATGCCCTTATAAGGGTATTTTGGTCTAAAGCCACCATTTGATGGTTGAGTGGCCAAATTCCCTCACCAGAGGCTGCAATATTGACCACTGATATAATTTGACTTTTTACACTCACTTATGAAGTTTGGAGTGGTTTGGACTAGGGTAGCCCTAGAATTTTAGGGTAGGGCCTTTTAGGGTAAATTTCTAGGGTTTGAAGGATTTGGGGTCAAAAGACCTTGGATGGACTTGGAACTTGGTAATGATGTCCATAGGGTTACTATGGTCCTGTGGTTAAAATTTTATGGCATTTGGAAGACTTTAAACCCCTTAAATCTATAACCCTAGTTTAGGGCACTAGCTTTGAAATCATAAGATCTAATACCAAAACTTTCTGAAAAGGGCTGAGTTTTTGAATGGGTAGTTGTTTAGGGTATATATATCTTTGGAAATTTTATAATAAATTTTGGATGAATATTTGTGGTACTTTATTCACAGTCATGTTTTACAAGTTTCACTTAGGAATTTTTGGAGAACAATATACTTGATTAAATCTGATGAAACTTAGCAAAGGGGCTTGTAATCATGGTACCCAGCTCAGTAAATTTTTATGAAATTTTGGAAGAATGATATTTAGTAGTTGCTTCTTTAATTATTTAATTCTATGGAACTTTGGTAAATTTAATAATGACTTTTAAATTGTCTGAAAAATTTTAATTTCTTCATCATGAAGTTTCTAGTTCCTTATGAAGCCTTAGTAATTTTTACATAATTATTGGAGACATATTTGTGGCACTTCCTTCATTATATTTGATCTTAGGAATTATTTTTAATAAATCTTTCAGAGGTCAAGAACTATCTGGAAAATTATGAAAATTGGCAACCAATAATATTTCTCTGTTATTTAGTGAATAAAAATTTTAGGAGGCCATTACCTGAGAAAATCTTATGGTTCATGTTCAAATTGACTATGGCCTAGTTTTTGAGGAAAATTCAATAAATAGTAGATTAATTGGGAAAAATATGATTTTCTGAATTTAGACTATATTTATCATAATAGACCTCTGGTAAAATTTGTAGAGTTATTGGAGGAGAATTTAGAGTATCACCTATTGAGTACATCATATTAGCTTAGGGTGGTCTGCAATTAGTAAAAACAGCAGAAATCAAATTAAAGTGCACAATGAGTTTAGGAATTTGGAATAATGGGGCATTAGTCTGGTAGGTGAATTAGGTTTGTCATCAGAAGTGTAGATGAGTAGTGGAGGTTGGTTAGAGTTGTGTGGGGTTCGGGATCGACAAAGGATCACTCATCCTCGTTGAAAAGAAGGAGTCTTATACACTTGGGTTAGAATTCAATTATAACCCTAAGGGATTGAGAGATTTGTGTAGTAACCAATAATAATAAGTGCCTTGCGAAAGGGAGCTTTGGGCGTAATCCCATCGTAGTTCCTAGTGCCTTCGAGAGCCCTTCACGGGGAATACCTTGGGCAGTCCTGGGCTAACGCAACTCATAGGAATAATGAAACTTCAAGAGTAACTAGAATAATTAGGGTTTCACTCTCACACACCCCGAGGTTACGAGAAGTAGTTTTGGCTAGATGATCAAGCAGTAGGCTCGGTCGTTGTGGTTAGAGGGCAGGATGGCCCGGTGAGCTTCGACTCGGTGTTGGTACGTAAATTTGCATGTGCATAAAAGGAATGATACTAAGGTGGTGGGTCTTCGGTATTGGAGGATATTAGCACAGACACCAATACGTTGACTCGGTAAGTGTTGTGATAGCACTTCGCCAACAGAAGTCCGGTGCGCCAGCCGGAAAGAGTACGCAGGAGTCCGCTTAGTGCACCAGCGTTGAGGCGTACGATAGGTCTGACCAGTAGTGCTATACTGGTTTAGAGGTGGGCGAGGCCCAACCCACCGCTTCCGTCTGCCACTACGGAGGTATCCTGGGAGGTGAGGCTCCAGAAAGGGGGAACTAAAGGTCTGTGTGCACAGAGTCGGGTGTGTGTGTTGCACTTGCTTGATCCATCATACCTACTTGCATGTCATAGCATAAGCGATTCATTTAACCTTTGACACCTAAAATATAAGTGGTATGGGACACTTATACATTAGGCCCTGCAAAACGACCCCTTGGTCTATAAGCTTGTGTGGGCAAGTTTATAAATTAAGGTTAATTTTCTTCACATATATATATTGCTGTTAATAACCAACACCCCAACGTATAAATTGGTATGGGACTCTTTATACGATGGGAGCCTTGCAAAAGACCCCTTGCTTATATGTACCCATATAAGTTAAGGTTACTTTACTTTACGTGTTTACAAATATGTTTAGTTACTATATAAATTGCTAGATTTAGGTCCACCGTCACCTGCATTTGATATACTCTCCACTTTCAAGTCCTCCCTTTCTTCCTCTCCGCTCGGTGCCTAGGAGCCATGGGGGAAGGGGTGGGGGATGATAGGACTTAGTCTTTTAGACTAACGGTTTTCGAACCACATCATTTAGGGGATCGCGGAGCCCAGATTGGAGGAGCAGCCCCAGAGGTCGACACGCTTGGAGATAGGGCAGTCTAGCACAGGAGTTCAGATAGCTGGGACAGTGAGGCCCTTACTCTAGTAGTGTTTATTTTATTTCCACATGAGAGATCTTGTAGTGAGGAATTGTTGTATCGGGCATAAGCCCTTATTTACAGTGCTTGGTTTTGTGGACTCTCCCATCGTGGAGGTATTTTACTTAATGTGATATTTCTGTGGACTTTTACTTAGAGTTTTGCTTCGCATGTTATTACTCTAATTTTGTTACTATGCTGCGATCGAATTGGCCGGCAGAAACGGCATTTTGTGGTGATGACGCTTCAGGGCGAGAAGGTGTCACCGCAAAGCGGCGGTTCTGGGCATAAGACCCTGTGTTTTTATTAAAAAAAATGGGGTCTTACAAATGGTATCAGAGGAAACCTGGATCGAAAAGTAACAGTCCACAACCCCTGGTCCACCCCCGCGCGAGCTTAGTTTGCGGACAAACTAGCAGCGGAAGCAGTGGTGAGACCCTAAGGAGGAATCACTTGTAAAATAGTCCACTTTGCATATATTTGCGCTGATTACCCACTAATATAGTTTGTTTCGCAGCCTCCAGCTCAGCCCACACCACAAGGCGGGGCTCAGCGGACTCCGGACGTTGCACCACCTCCCCCGGTCCCTACTCCTTTCCTACAGTCGGAGGTGGGACAGACGTTGACAGCCATTTTGGATGCTTTCAGGGCTCAACAGGTTCTGGCTCCGCAGCCAAACCCGGGGGCCAACTGGCTGGCTATCTTTCGAGGACTCGCTCCCCCATCCTACTGTGGGACTGAGTCTGCCGTCCGGACAGAGGAGTGGCTAGATATCATGTACGAGATGTTGACTGGGATCAAGTGCCCGTGGGAGGAAAGGGTGCCCTTGGTCGTGTCTTGCTTGGAATCTCATGCTAAGAGGTGGTGGAAGACTTCCCTGGATACGATTTTTGCTGACAAGACGGCTGCGGAGATAGCTTGGGAGGAGTTCAAGGGCGCGCTATTGGAGCACTTTGTTCCGCAATCAGCCAGAGATGAGCTGGAGGACAGGTTTTTGCAGTTGAGGCAAGGGAGCAAGACGATGGTGGAGTACCACCGAGAGTTTGATCATTTAGCCCTGTTTGCAGACTCATATCAGTTGGACGAAGCTGGGTATACGAAAAGGTTCTACAAGGGCCTGCGGGAGGAGCTGAGGGAGACCTTACTATTTGTATCTGACGGGCCCATCTCCCGGATTTTGGAGATGGCGAAAAGAATCGAGGCGGATTGGCTTACTACTCGGGGCCGGAAGCGGCCAAATGAAGACCAGAGCCGGGGAGCCCGAAATGATCAGCGGCGGGGCCGCATCACAGATGGAAGAAGGGTAGAAGACCAGCCTCATCAGGAGGCGAGACAGGAGATAGGAATACCAGTGTTGATGGCTCCACCACCAGTTCAGAGGCGGGACGAACAGAGACCCGGGGAATGGCGTATCAACCGCCAGTGTGCTTCGATTGTCACCAGGTGGGGCACATTAGGAGGAACTGTCTCATGGGGAGGGCACCCCCACCAGCACCACAGGCTGCCCCACCAGCGCCATACTTCGGAGGCCGGGGTCGTGGCCGAGGACGTGGATACCCAGGTGGCGATCGTAGACCGGAAAGGGAGCAGGTGTATGCCTTGGATCTGGCACAGCCTCGAAACCCGGAGCAAGTCATAACAGGTATGACAAGAGTTTTTTAAATTATTTAAATAAAAATTCCATTATCTCTGCTGTCAATATTTTTTTTAGGAACTTCTCAAAAAACAAAAATGATTAAATAGGAAGAAACTAGTTACAGAATCCTAAGACATTTAACCGATCCAGGTATAGTCTTCGTCAGCGGCAAACCCGCCTACACATTGTTCGACACGGGTGCTTCGCACTCGTTCGTATCAGAGGCTTTCGTGGAAGGGCTAGATGGCGTAGAACAGTTCACAGGCCTGACGAGGAGGGTGCGTTTACCTGATGGATCGGAGCTATTCACCTCTACCCACTGCAACATGGAGGCGGAGATTGGCGGGAAGCCATTCGAAGTGGCGACAACGATTCTTAGAATGCCAGTCTTCGAGTTGATCCTGGGCATGACATGGTTGCACTGGAACCATGCCCAGATTGATTGCCAAGCGAAGAAGATCACAGTGAGGCATGGAGACTCGTTTATTGTCATCAAAGGTATAAGATCCGCCTCTTGTGTGCTTTTATCTTCAGTACAAGCCGTTAAGGCCCATCTACAGGGGGAAGAGGTCTACCAGATTCTGTTTGAGATAGAGGAGGCCAAGGGGGCCATGACAGACATCCCAGTGGTGCGGGACTTCGTCGACGTCTTCCCAGAGAAATTGCCAGGACTACCTCCGTGTCGAGAGCAGGATTTTCAGATAGAGTTAGTGCCCGGAGCCAGGCCGGCATCTAGGGCCCCTTACCGGATGGCCCCGAAGGAGTTGGCAGAGTTCCGGAGTCAGCTGCAGGAACTTGTAGAGGCAGGGTTCGTCCGGCCAAGTTCTTCACCGTGGGGAGCCCCGGTGCTGTTTGTCAAGAAGAAGGACGGAAGTCTCCGCCTGTGCATAGACTATCGAGCGCTGAATAGACTCACGGTTCGGAATACCTACCCACTCCCACGAATCGATGAGTTGTTCGACCAGCTGGAGGGAGCACATTTCTTCTCGAAACTTGACTTAAGGTCAGGTTATTATCAGCTGCGGATCCGAGAAGAGGACATTCCGAAGACCGCTTTCAGTAGCCGATACGGACTGTTCGAGTTCACAGTGATGCCGTTCGGGCTCACGAATGCACCATCAGCATTTACGAGCCTTATGAACAGGGTGTTCAAGGAATATTTGGATGTATTCGTCATCATCTTTATTGACGACATCCTTGTCTACTCAAAGACGGAAGGGGAGCACGCACGACACCTGGCCTTGACATTGGAAAGGTTACGGGAGCATCAGTTGTACGCAAAATTCAGCAAATGCCAGTTTTGGCTAAAGGAGGTGGCCTTCTTGGGCCATATCGTCAGTGGGGCTGGGTTGGCGGTAGACCCGGCCAAGATTCGGGCCGTTCAGTATTGGCCACCATTGAAGACGGCGACAGATGTGCGGAGCTTCTTGGGACTTGCCGGGTACTACCAGAAGTTTGTAGAGGGATTCTCCCGGATCGCGCTCCCTCTTACGAATCTGACGAAGAAGGAATCCCCTTTTATTTGGACACCACAGTGCGAGGCAGCCTTCGTGGAGATGAGGAGTCGGCTCACTTCGGCTCCCATCCTCGCTATTCCGTCAGGAAGGGAGGGATTCCAGGTGTATACCGACGCCTCCTACCAAGGGATGGGTGCCATTCTGATGCAGAACGGGCATGTGATAGCTTATGCCTCTCGACAGTTGAAGATTCACGAGAAAAATTACCCCGTCCACGATCTGGAGATGGGCGCGGTAATCTTCGCCTTGAAGATTTGGTGGCACTATCTGTACGGGGTTCATTGCGACATCTTCTCCGACCACCAGAACCTGAGATACGTGGACACGCAAAAAGACCTCAACATCAGACAAAGGCGTTGGGTGGAGTTCCTGACAGATTATGAGTATACTATGCACTACCACCCCGGGAAGGCGAACGTGGTGGCGGATGCGTTGAGCCGGAGAGGAGATGCTGCAGGGAAGGGACCTCAGCTTATGTCTATGGAGCTGGTCCGGTCTTTCGGGGACATGCAGATATCCCTAGTATCCGAGGACGATCCAGAATTATACATGGAGTATCTGGCGTCAATGATCGCTATTGATGATATCCGGGACCGCATCAGGGAAGGGCAGAAGACAGACCCTCGGGTGGAACCGATATTTCGAACCTTGGAGGAGGGTTCGACGGGGGATTATTCCTTGAAGGATGGGCTATTGTACTTCAGAGGAAGGATCTATATACCCGCAGGAGGTCAGATCCGGGAGGATATCATGGCGGAAGCGCATTGCAGTAGGTATTCGATACACCCGGGAATCACCAAGATGATGGCCGATCTGAAGAGGATGATGTTCTGGCCAGGAATGAAGAGGGATATTACACACTTCGTGACCCATTGCGAAGCCTGCCAGTTGGTGAAGGCGGAATGCAGAAACCCCGCGGGATTGTTGCAACCTCTTCCAGTGCCAGAATGGAAGCTTGAGGATATTGCGATGGATTTTATTCATGGTCTCCCCCGATCACGAACGGGAAATGATTCGATTTGGGTCATCGTAGATCGATTGACGAAGGTGGCTAGATTTATACCAGTCAGGAAGGACGATTCAGTGGGGGTTCTGGTTCGGAAGTTTGTGGAGCAGTACATTCGCTATCATGGAGTACCCAGGACGATCGTGTCAGATCGGGACGGTCGGTTTACATCCAGGGAATGGCGGTCGGTTCAGGCATACTTGGGCACTCGACTGACTTTTAGCACCGCCTTCCACCCTCAGACGGACGGGCAGACAGAGCGCACAAATCGGACACTGGAAGACCTGCTACGTCTATGCATCCTAGACCGAGGAGAACCTTGGGAAAAGATGTTACCGATGGTGGAATTCTCGTACAACAACAGTCATCAGGCCAGCATAGGCATGGCCCCCTACGAGGCTCTATATGGACGGAAATGCAGAACCCCACTCTCTTGGATTCAGGACGAGGACCCAAAGGCTTTGGGATCGGATTTTGTTGAAGACACCGAGGCTCAGGTGAGGTTGATCAGGGACAGGATGTTAGAGGCACAGAGCAGGCAGGCCAAGTATTATGACGCCCGCCATCGTCAGGTGGAATTTCAGGTCGGGGACCGAGTGTTTTTGAAGATCCGGCCTATGCTTGGAGTTTCTCGGATGCGTGGCCGAAGGAAGAAGCTCAGCCCCAGATATATGGGCCCTTACAGGATCCTGGAGCGGATAGGGGTCCTGGCTTACAGGCTGGAGTTGCCACCAAAGCTGGCAGCTCTGCATGATGTTTTCCACATATCCTCGCTGAGAAGGGCTCTACTACGCCCGGAGCAGCGGATTACGACCACCGAAGGGCCGCTAGCTTCGGACCGGTCAGTTCGTTTGGAGCCGGTTAGGATCGACGACCGAGGAGTACGAGTCCTGCGTCGCAAGAAGGTCCCATTAGTCAAGGTCCTATGGAGGAACCACGGCCAGGAGGAGCATACCTGGGAGCCGCAGGACCTGATGCGACAAAGATACCCAGAGCTATTCAGTCAGGTATACCTCTCAGACCCCTCAAGATGTTAATTTATTCTCCTGCTTTAATTTACTAAGGGCCGCTCTAGGCAGATAGAGGCTTATCTTTTGTTTATTGGGGGCTTATCCTTGTTTATTGGGATCTTGGTCTGCCGATTGGGCGAAATGGTCATAGATCTAGGTTTCCCTTTAAACCTATTTTAGCAAACAAGCTGCCATGCTGGGATGTTACAAGGTTCTTTTCTTCGGTAGTAAGTCCCGTAGACTCAACCTTGATTTCGGGGACGAAATCTTTGTTTTGTTTATTGGGATTTGTAACATCTCATTTCCAACTAGACCCCTAAGAGTGGTTTTGGCCATGACTAGGTCATGACAAACCCTAGGAAGCCAGTAATGGGTCAAGAGATAGGGGACAGAAAGGTGGGGGATCACCATGGTCTGCAAATAGTAGAACTCTGAATAATGGTTTAGGATGACCATGGGCTACACCTTGACCCCAAGACCCTACCACAACACCCCTAATACCTTGGGAGGCCCATTAGAGCCATAAGGACCCATTGGGGTCAAACAAAGAGGCTCAGTTGACCAAGGTCAACCCTAGCCCTAAATGGGTCAAACTAGCCTACTTAGGGTCAATTGACCTACTCCTAGCCTAGAGGACCCCACCTATGCCCTCCTAACCCTAACGTGAGGTCAATGGGTCACTAAGGACACATTGGGGTCAGCCCTAGAGGCCAGGTTGACCCAAGTCAACTCAAGCTCCTAATCTGGTCAAAGTACCCTTACTAAGGGTATGTGACCTCCAAAGTGCAGGGTAACCCTACATAACCCTTCCTAGACCTTAGGGGAGGCCAATGGGTCACCAAGGACCCAATGGGGTCAACCTAATGGTTATGTTGACCCAAGTCAATTCTAGCCCTAAAATGATCAAAGTGCCCTTACCAAGGGGCATGTGACCCCCAAGATGCCCAACCAACCCTACTCAAGTCTTCCTAGACCTTAAGGGAGTCCAATGGGTCACCAAGGACCCATTGGGGTCAACTCAATTGGTCATGTTGACCAAGGTCAACTCTATTCTATTGTTAGGTCAAATTAGCCTAAATGGGTCAACCCAAGCTCAACCCCTTTTTCCTTTTAAGTTAACCACAATATAATGAAATATTATGGGTGGAAAGGGCTGCCAATAGGCTGGGGAGTCAGCATGGTCAGCTTTGGTGACTAGGAAAGAGAGAGAAAGCTTCATTCCATACTAATGGAGGAGAGAGAAAAGGGGAAAGAGAGTTGAAGGAGGAGATTGGCCAAGGAAAGGCCAATGGTCCCCATTGATGGCAGCATTCATCTCCTCCAGTGAAGGGGAGGAGTTTCCAGCCATTTTCCTGGCTGTCAAGGGGCTGTTACAGCCTCCACCATCATGGCCGAAACAAGCCTTTAATGGCCATGATGGCCATGGCAGTTTCTTCCATTCTTCTCCCCCTCTAATGTTTTAAACATCATCAGTGAGCTTGGAGAAGAATTCCCCAATCCTTAACTGAAGAAATCCGGCGAGTTTACTGGGAGATTGCAGAATTCCGATCGGCGGCGCCACCACCATGTCAACCCGCAGATCCGCTCGTCTCCAGGCCGCCAACAAGGTCCTCCTCCTCCTCTTTTCGCATGGGTAGATCTTAGGTTTCATTAGGGCCAAGGTTCGGGCACAATTGAGCGCGATCCAATTCGCAAAATTCATGGCTTTCGGCCGAGAATTTTCTTGGTTGGATCGCCGGAATCCGCCCCTCCGGCGGCTGTGCCGCCGTCTGGCGATAGCCACCACCTCAACGGAGGTGATGGTGGCGGTGGCCGGTCGGGGAAGGGACTGGGTGGCCGGCGGCAGACGTTTGAAGTCGGCACAGGAAGAAGCAATCCTGGCTGTTGGCTCATCGGGGACGATAACCCAGCGCCGTCGATCTGCGCCAAGATTCGCGCGGCATCAAATCAGATACTTTAGGATTTAAATAAATTTCATTTCATTTCTGTCACATTTGATGTATTTAATGTATTTAAATTTTAAAAATACTTAGGGACCCTGAATGGGAATCTGCCCAACATGAAAATTGTAGCTTAGGTGTCTAGTTTGTAGCAAAAATTGCTTGGACCCTTTTGGGCCACTGGTTAGACCAGGGTACCCTTTTTGGTAGGACCTATACCTAGGTCTAAATAGAAATTATTTTGGGTGCCCACACTTCATTCCTTGTCCAAACAAGTTGAAATTTGGGCAGTGAGAAAGTCTTAGTCATATCTAGAACCTGTCCAAAATTTAGAATTTTTGGAGAAGAGTTTTCTATAGTTTTTAGAAAAATTTAATAAATCATGATTAATTTAATTATGTGACCTAATTAATTTAAAACTCCCCCAAATTTTGGTGGGTGGTCTTAGATGTCAGGATAGGTATAGGGTTAAAACTTTAGCTCATTTGGAAATGTTTAGGATAGGTAATTTACCCACCCTATATATGCCCTTATAAGGGTATTTTGGTCTAAAGCCACCATTTGATGGTTGAGTGGCCAAATTCCCTCACCAGAGGCTGCAATTTTGGCCACTGATATAATTTGACTTTTTACACTCACTTATGAAGTTTGGAGTGGTTTGAACTAGGGTAGCCCTAGAATTTTAGGGTAGTCCCTTTTAGGGTAAATTTCTAGGGTTTGAAGGATTTGGGGTCAAAAGACCTTGGATGGACTTAAAACTTGGGAATGATGTCCATAGGGTTACTATGGTCCTGTGGTTAAAATTTTAGGGCATTTGGAAGACTTTAAACCCCTTAAATCTATAACCCTAGTTTAGGGCACTAGCTTTGAAATCATAAGATCTAATACCAAAACTTTCTGCAAAGGGCTGAGTTTTTGAATGGGTAGTTGTTTAGGGTATATATATCTCTGGAAATTTTATAATAAATTTTGGATGAATATGTTTGGTACTTTATTCACAAAGTCATGTTTTACAAGTTTCACTTAGGAATTTTTGGAGAAAAATATACTTGATTAAATCTGATGAAACTTAGCAAAGGGGCTTGTAATCATGGTACCCATCTCTGTAAATATTTATTAAATTTTGGAAGAATGATATTTAGTAGTTGCTTCTTTAATTATTTAATTCTATGGAACTTTGGTAAATTTAATAATGACTTTTAAATTGTCTGAAAAATTTTAATTTCTTCATCATGATGTTTCTAGTTCCTTATGAAGCCCTAGTAATTTTTACATAATTATTAGAGACATATTTGTGGCACTTCCTTCATTATATTTGATCTTAGGAATTAAATTTAATAAAGTTTTCAGAGGTCAAGAACTATCTGGAAAATTATGAAAATTGGCAACCAATAATATTTCTCTGTTATTTACTGAATAAAAATTTTAGGAGGCCATTACCTGAGAAAATCTTATGGTTCATGTTCAAATTGACTATGGCCTAGTTTTTGAGGAAAATTCAATAAATAGTAGATTAATTGGGAAAAATATGATTTTCTGAATTTAGACTATATTTATCATAATAGACCTCTGGTAAAATTTGTAGAGTTATTGGAGGAGAATTTAGAGTATCACCTATTGAGTACATCATATTAGCTTAGGGTGGTCTGCAATTAGTAAAAACAGCAGAAATCAAATTAAAGTGCACAATGAGTTTAGGAATTTGGAATAATGGGCATTAGTCTGGTAGGTGAATTAGGTTTGTCATCAGAAGTGTAGATGAGTAGTGGAGGTTGGTTAGAGTTGTGTGGGGTTCGGGATCGACAAAGGATCACTCATTCTCGTTGAAAAGAAGGAGTCTTATACACTTGGTTAGAATTCAATTATAACCCTAAGGGATTGAGAGATTTGTGTAGTAACCAATAATAATAAGTGCCTTGCGAAAGGGAGCTTTGGGCGTAATCCCATCGTAGTTCCTAGTGCCTTCGAGAGCCCTTCACGGGGAATACCTTGGGCAGTCCTGGGCTAACGCAACTCATAGGAATAATGAAACTTCAAGAGTAACTAGAATAATTAGGGTTTCACTCTCACACACCCCGAGGTTACGGGAAGTAGTTTTGGCTAGATGATCAAACAGTAGGCTCGGTCGTTGTGGTAAGAGGGCAGGATGGCCCGGTGAGCTTCGACTCAGTGTTGGTACGTAAATTTGCATGTGCATAAAAGGAATGATACTAAGGTGGTGGGTCTTCGGTATTGGAGGATCTTAGCACATACACCAATACGTTGACTCGGCAAGTGTTGTGATAGCACTTCGCCAACAGAAGTCCGGTGCGCCAGCCGACAAGAGTACGCAGGAGTCCGCTTAGTGCACCAGCGTTGAGGCGTACGATTGGTCTGACCAGTAGTGCTATACTGGTTTAGAGGTGGGCGAGGCCCAACCCACCGCTTCCGTCTGCCACTACGGAGGTATCCTGGGAGGTGAGGCTCCAGAAAGGGGGAACTAAAGGTCTGTGTGCACAGAGTCGGGTGTGTGTGTTGCACTTGCTTGATCCATCATACCCACTTGCATGTCATAGCATAAGCGATTCATTTAACCTTTGACACCTAAAATATAAGTGGTATGGGACACTTATACATTAGGCCCTACAAAACGACCCCTTGGTCTATAAGCTTGTGTGGGCAAGTTTATAAATTAAGGTTAATTTTCTTCACATATATATATTGCTGTTAATAACTAACACCCCAACGTATAAATTGGTATGGGACTCTTTATACGATGGGAGCCTTGCAAAAGACCCCTTGCTTATATGTACCCATATAAGTTAAGGTTACTTTACTTTACGTGTTTACAAATATGTTTAGTTACTATATAAATTGCTAGATTTAGGTCCACCGTCACCTGCATTTGATATACTCTCCACTTTCAAGTCCTCCCTTTCTTCCTCTCCGCTCGGTGCCTAGGAGCCATGGGGGAAGGGGTGGGGGATGATAGGACTTAGTCTTTTAGACTAACGGTTTTCGAACCACATCATTTAGGGGATCGCGGAGCCCAGATTGGAGGAGCAGCCCCAGAGGTCGACACGCTTGGAGATAGGGCAGTCTAGCACAGGAGTTCAGACAGCTGGGACCGTGAGGCCCTTACTCTAGTATTGTTTATTTTATTTCCACATGAGAGATCTTGTAGTGAGGAATTGTTGTATCGGGTATAAGCCCTTATTTACAGTGCTTGGTTTTATGGACTCTCCCATCGTGGAGGTATTTTACTTGATGTGATATTTCTGTGGACTTTTACTTAGAGTTTTGCTTCGCATGTTATTACTCTAATTTTGTTACTATGCTGCGATCGAATTGGCCGGCAGAAACGACGTTTTGTGGTGATGACGCTTCAGGGCGAGAAGGTGTCACCGCAAAGCGGCGGTTCTGGGCATAAGACCCTGTGTTTTTATTAAAAAAAAAATGGGGTCTTACAATCGGGGAGCTGAGTTCGACGAAGTTTGAATCCCAGACTTCTTAATTTAGTTTGACAAATGGTGAGCTCAGCTAGATGAATGGTGAGCTTAGATCGACGAATTTTGAGTCCCTAACTTCTGAATTTAGCTCGGTGAATGGTGAGCTCTGCTTGACGAATTCTGAGTCCCAAACTTCTGAATTTAGCATGACGAATGGTGAGCTCAGCTCGACGAATTCTGAATCCTCCAACATACTCTTTTTCTTCACATATCCAATCATGGATTACCTGCATGCATGAACTTAAGCACACATCAAATACATTATGTGTGTATGTCATTGGCTAGTTTGACTTCTTACAATTCTGGGACATTGGGATCAATAGATCCAACAATCTCCCCCTATTTGAATAAGTCAAAAAAATTGCTTGATCAATAATACAGGTTATCGACATACACAACATATTCAACATAAAAATTTAAAACTTGTGTAACATTATTAGAGTTCAGAAATGTTACCACATTTCTCTAGCCTGTGGAGGATTACTTACTCCCCCTGTCATGTTGACACCCTTACTATTCCAGTGCTGAAGCAACTTAAACACCACCTGGATTTGAGCTTCCTTCATCTTGCCTTGGTCAGGTCTTGATCAAGTCTATTATTATTTCCCCCTGACTACTCTCCCCCTTTTTGACTTCTGCAATAGGGAGATTTCTGTGTGGTTTTTGTCTCCCTTCTATCTGGAGTTGATCTCCCCACTTTGATTCAATCCATTTCAGCTGTTAGGCTTGCTCCCCCTCAACAATTGCACACTAGCTTCATTAACATGAGGAAGGACTTATACTACTTGCAAAATAGACAGTGCAGCATATGATAGAGAAGAGATTTGAAGCTACACAAGATTCAACATAACCAATTCAAATTTGAAGGTGTTGAACTTGGCTTCATCTAGTGGCTTAGTGAAGATATCATCCACTTGCTTGTTTGTGGAGACAAACACAAGGATTATGTCTTCCCTTTCCATTTATTCTCTAATGAAATGGTACCTAATTTCTATATGCTTAGTCCTGCTATGAGACACAGGATTCCTAGCTATAGAAATTGCACTAGTAGAATCACAAAAGAGTGGACTTATCTGAATGTTGTAGTGTTGAGGTTGATGTTGGATCCACAGCAACTGAGCACAACAGCTCCTGTCTGAAATATACTCTGACTCTGCAGTTGAGATTGCAACACTCGTTTGCTTCTTATTGCTCCAAGATACAATATTTCCACCTAGAAATTGACAGGAGCCAGAAGTACTCTTCCTGTCCTCCTTGCTGCCTGCAAAATCTACATCTGAATAGCCTATTAGTTCAAGCTCCCCATTTCTAGGGTACCATTGGCCAATATCTGGGGTGCCCTTAAGATATCTCAAAATTCTTTTCACAATAGTGTTGTGAGATTCATTAGGGCATGTCTGATACCTAGCACAGACACATGTTGCATATATAATGTCAGGCCTACTTGCAGTGATGTAGAGAAGGGAGCCAACTATACCCCTATACAGAGTTGAATCAGCAGGTTTCCCAGAATTATGTTTGCCTATGGGCATACTTAAGCTCATGGGAGTTGTTATGGTGGAAGCATTCTCCATAACATATTTCTTGATTAGCTCCCTGGTGAACTTTGACTGAGATATGGATAGACCATCATCATTCTGTCTTACTTGGAGTCCCAAGAAAAACTTCAGTTAGCCCATACTACTTATCTCAAACTTCCCCTACATAAGTTTTGCAAACTTCCTACAGAGGTTGTCATCAGTAGAGTCAAATATTATATCATCAACATAAATCAGGACTAGGATGATCTTACCCTTAGATTCTCTTAGGAATAGGGTCTTGTTGATCCTCCCCCTTAAGAAATTGTTCTCAATAAGGATCGTAGAAAATGTCACATACCATGCTATAGGGGCTTGCTTGAGCTCATATAAAGTTTTCCTAAGTCTATACACAGTAGTAGGAGAGTTAGAATCTAGAAAACGTGAGGCTGCTATACATAGACCTCTTCCTTCAAATCTCCATTCAGGAAGGCTAACTTCGCATCCATCTTGAAGACTTTGAATCCCTGGAAGGCTACAAATGTACGGAACAATCTGATAGCTTCCAACCTTACAACTGGGGTAAAGGTCTAATCATAATTAATCCCCCCTTCCTGTCTATACTCTTTGGCCACCAGTCTAGTTTATTCTTAATTATAATGCCATTTTCATCAAGTTTATTTCTAAAAATCCACTTGACTCCAATGACATCATGTCCATCTGGTCTGGGAACCAGCTTCCAGACATTGCACCTTTTGAACTGGTTCAGTTCTTCTTGCATTGCACCAATCCAAAATTGGTCTTGAATTGTCTCTTCAAATTTCTTGGGCTCTTATTGTGACAGGAAGTTGGAATATAAAGCTTTGTTGAAACTCCTACTTCTGGTCTGTACATCTTGGCTGGCCTCACCTATTATCTGTTTTGTAGGATGATCTCTCAGATATTTGACTGTTAGGGGCAGCCTAACTGCTTCTTGCTGAGCACAATTTTCTTCAGCTGGTTGGACTTCATCTCCAGCTAGACTGTCATGTGCCTCCTCTAGACAACATACCTCTCCACATTCTTCTTACATAGCTGAGTCTTTATTTTTGATGGAGAGTTTTTCCATCATGACTTCTGTACCTGCAGAACTAGGCAAAGAGCTTGACAGCTCACAGTTAAACATGATTGACTCATCAAACAATACATGGACAAATTCTTCTATAACCTGATTAATCAAGTTATAGACTATATATGACTTACTACTATTGCTATACCCAACAAAGATCCCCTCCCGATTTGGCAGCAAACTTAGTCACTTTTGACTTACCATTATTCAAGATGAAACACTTGCAACCAAAGATCCTGGAATAGGATTTCTTCCATTTTCTGCCCTTCAAAATCTCATACGGAGTCTTGTTTTGGCCTTTTGTTATAAAAGCCCTATTGAGAACATGACATGCAGTGTTAACTGCCACAGCCCAGAAATATTCAGAGAGAGAAGTGTCACTCAACAATATTCTCCATGCTTCTATGAAAGTCCTATTTTTCCTCTCAACTAACCAATTTTGTAGGGGTGTTCTTGGAGAGGAGAATTCTTGATGAATCCCTTGCTTTTCACAGAAAGAAGTCATGGCAGCAAACTGAAATTCAATCCCATGGTCACTTCTAATTTTGACCACAGAGCTTGCAAGTTCATTCTGAATCTGCCTGACAAAATTCCAGAAGATATAAAAGGTTTCATCCTTTCTTCTGAGGAAGAACACCCAAGCAAATATAGAATAGTCATCAACCACCACAAGGGTGTAGACATTCCTACCTAGACTATGAACAGGCATAGAACCAAATAAATCCATATGTAGGAGAAATAAGAATCTCACTGAGTCCTTGGTCTCAATGCTCTTGAAGGAGGAGATAGTCTGCTTGACCATTTGGCAAGCAGCACAGATCCCCCCTTGGAGCATTTTATTTTGGGACCATTTCTAACTAGCTCATCACTGAAGAGCTGACCAATGGTCTTATAATTCAGATGAACCAGTATCTTGTGACATTGGACACAATATAAGACATTGCCATCTGCAAATAGGCATATAAGGGAACTACTATCTAAGCAAGAGAAGTTTAAACAATAAACATTCCCACTCATAATGCCTATTAAGATGACACTTTGGTCACCTAACCTCTTGATGTGGCAATTATCCTTGTGGAAGGAAATGTTATAACCAAGGTCACATAGTTGGCTTATGCTTATGAGATTGTGTTGTAACCCGTCCACATAAGCCACCTTTGTTATGGTGATTATGCCATTTGAGATCTTACCATAACCTCTAGTTATTCCCTTGTCAGAGCCTCCAAAGATAACCTTAGGTCCATTCTTTACTTGAGTGAATTACTTCAATAGCTCCTTTATTCTAGTCATGTGCCTGGAATATCCACTATCCAAGTACCATTTAGTAGAATTGGTACATGAACTAACCTAAAAAGAACACAAATCATCTCACCTTAGGACCCCAATTTCAATTGGGTCCTAAGTTCACATTAGCCTGAAAATAACCATGCCTTCCTACAATATTTCTAACAGGTTGGCTACCTCTGGACACTGAAGGATTGTGCCAACAATGTACAGTATAGTGGCCCACTTTTCCACAACACTAGCACTCATAGATATTATATCTCCTTTTCTATTTAGGACTAGCGTTTGGCTTAACTGCTCCTTGAACAATGTGAAGATGAGCTGCTGTATACTTCTGTTTTCTTTCAGTAGCCATTTGACTGAAGGTAAGTATTTCAGCTCACTATTTTGGTCTTTTCTGAGAGCCACCAGCTGCATGTCTCTTTTTAGCAAACATGCATCTGATAGCATCAGAAACTACCATTCCAGCCTTACCAGAAGGCTCACATTGAGTCATTACATTTACTGGATGACTCAGATTTCTTGCAACAACATTATCCTTGAGTTTTGGGGCTGCGACACCAAAAACAAATGGTCCAGGATGGGCCATTTGAATTTCCTCATGTTCAACTTTAAAGGCCCTCACATGGCTGTATCTTCCACCTTGGCTAGGGCCATATTGGACGATACCAGTAGATCTGCCATTCTCCCAGTGACCATAACAGCTTTCATGGTCATACCTGTTAGAAGGCAACAAGACTTTCTGAAAAAAACTTGAGGCAATGAGGCTAGAGGCACTACTGGTGCCTTCCCCTTTCCCTTTCCTTTTGGATTGGGAGGTTTAGTAGGTCCCTTAAAACCTAACCCTTTCCTACCCACTTGGATAAGGTGGGTGTCAATTAAGAGAAGCATAGTGTTAGGCTTAAAAAACTTGGTCACTAACAATTTCTCATTTAGGATATCATTTTCAAGTTTCAGGATAAGTTTCTCATTTGATACTCTTACCACAGACTGCCTGTCGATGATCACCTTGAGCTGGGCAAATTATGCAGCCATATCAGTGAGAGCTTTTTCTTATCCTTCACACTTGCTTTTAAGACTGAGAAGCTCTTTTGCTTGTCTCTTGATAAGGAGCTTGCACCTCTTGAATGCTTCAAGAAGTTCTCCATACTTTTCAATTATAAAATTGACATCATCCTCAGAATCTGAATCCTCTTCATCTCTTGATGATTGAGCTTCATAATCTGAGCTATACTCATGACTTGAAATAGAAGGCAGAGATTTATAATTTACCTGAGCTTGTCCAGGCTGATCTTGGCTGCTCTCTTTATCAGTTATTGCCATCAATCAATGGTATTGAACATCTTCCTCTTCATCTTTATCCAACTCTGAGTCACTATCAGAATATGACAGAGGGGCGTTGATCCCCATCCTAGCAGTAGGGTATTCTTCAGGTTCACCTTCAACAACAACCATTAGCCCAATGTAGGATTCTTCTTCTTCACTGTCTAACCCAGAGGAAGAGTCAGACAACGTCTTTTCCTTCTTAGAAATAAGGGACTTCACTTTCTTCTTTCCTTGTGGTGTTTCTTCACTCCTTTCCTCTTCACTGGGTAGTCAACAACTATATGCCCAGGTTTGCTGAAGCAGAAAAAAATAACATTAGAAGAAACTTGTTTGTTAGAGTTAGGAGCATACCTGTCCTGCTTAGAGGATTTCCTTCTATGCTGTGAGGAAGAGGATGGTCTTCTATTCTTCCAATGCACTTCTTCTTGAATTTCTGAAACAACATGGAGAAGGAAGCAAGGACCTCATCAGATGTATGGCTGTCTGAAGTGCTGGTCTTTGAGCACTCAGAATATGACTCAGCAATTTTTCTAAGTGGAGAGTTCTTCCTTCTATTCTTGGAGGCCACAGACTTCTTCTTGGCATGTGACTTACTGCTCTTCTCTTATTCCTTTCTTGCGGCAGGCTACATATCATATGACAGCAGCTTCCCAAACAGCGTTGAAGGAGGTGTGTCAACTAACTTGCCCATTTCCCTAATAACACAAATCTTTGTGTTCCAATCCCTTGTGAGGGACCTGAGAAATTTGTCTTTCAGCTCATATGTGCTGAAGACCGTTCCATATGTTCTCAATTCATTCACTATTCTGAAAAATCTTTCAAAGCTTTCAGCAATGCTCTCAGAATTTCCTGTCTGAAGGCCTCATACTCATAGTTGAGCATGGATTTTCTGTCATCACTCACCTCCTTTGAGCACTCCATGAACACAATTAGGGTGTCACACATCACCTTGGAGGTCTTACAGTGTAAGACCCCCTTCTCGAAACACAAAACACGGTAAGAGAGGAGTCTTATGCCCAGAACAGCCACCTTGCGGTAGCGTTAGCACATGGGCTAACATGTACTACAAGACACCTATTCTGTCGGCTATAGTCAATATCAAACATTGCCAAGCCATCCAAAAATATAAAATAGAAGTCAAATACACACATAAGTAAATAGTCCAAAAGTACATCAAATAAAAGAAGCATCATCAAGCTTCTATAATATCAGAGTATGAGTACAGAAGAGTCTGTCTAACTCACATAAGTCATCGACGGTAGCAACGACAACGTCTCTTCAGGCCCTATCGTCCTGGCCTGACTGTCCTGCCGCATAACCTGTTGCTGCTCTATCTGTTGGGTTCCCTCCTAAAAAGGAAGACGTACCAACCGTTAGTCATATAGACTAAGTGGTTCATATCCGCTCCCCCGACGACTCATCGGCACAGTGCGGAGAAAAGGACAAGTACAATATATATAAAAGAGCAGTAGTAAAACAGGTCGTACAAAAGTAAGCAACATCGAAGTATATCAGCTATATAATAAATGAGTAAACAATCTACTCTACAGTTCTACCATCCACAGCAGTATAATAATATAGAACTACAACAAAAAGTAACTCAATTTATATGAATGCTCATACAAACATATAAGTTGAGGATCAACTCAGCAATAAAGTAACTCATCGTATAAGAGTGCCCATACAAACTTCTACGAAGAGGATCTTGTGTATTCAATGTAATGTAATGACATGAATTCAATGCAATGACTCACCCATGATCACGCATACGTAACTGCTATGTCGACACAGACTATAGTTCCCACTTTTCGAGCAGGTAGCTAACCTCTCAGGTGTCAACTATCGTGGCCAGGTAGTGACAGTGGAGCGGGCTTCTCCACTACTAAGCGGGCATCCACACTACCGAACTTGGGCCTCCGTACACCTCAACACTAAGAACACAACTGCGGGGCTCACATGCATAATACTGCTCAGAAGGGGTCTCGGGTAGATGTGCACCAAGAGCCCAGCCCAATTGGCCTATCTTCGTGGCACGGAAGGTGCCTTTGTGAACAAATTTCCAAAGGACCAAGGCCAACAGTCCACTAGCACAGTGGGTGCCTCGGGAAGTAAGCACCGAGGACCAAGGCCCAACTGTGCAAGTCTAACTGTCAACTGCCGTCGGTGTGACGACTGGCGAGCCCGTAGACCTGAGACACTATCCTTAACACAGTATTACGACACCGCGTGTCGACTCACACCGCATGAAATTTCACTTCACCGTGGCATGAAAGGTTCCTCTGTGGACAAACCACCAGAGGACCCAGGCCAACCATCCACTTATGTCTCTTTTCATCATTACCAATCCAGTGCGGTCAAACAACCGCACTAACACCCTTTAACAATCTCGTGCTCCAAGACACCTAAGGGTTCACCATCAACATAATGTTACTTCACGCATTCACCAACCATTTGTCTATCATAATTACATATATACTATGATCACATAACTTTAACATCAATTGGATACAATCTTTTTACCAAGTTAAACTATTTATGCACACGTGTATCTTTCCACTAACTGCCAACAACCATTTATTCATAGCAATCACTACCAACTATGTACTACAAGTTCAAGCCAATCTCATCATAATTCAACATATTAGCATTGACATGTAAGTCCTTATTGGTTCACATATTCAAATCATTCCTACCATCTTAACTCATCAACCCATTTGTTCACTAAACCATGTGTACGTTATGCATCTGTCCAACAAATACCATTAATAATATTTTGTCACCATTACTTATACACTAAGTTTACCAAGTCGTTAACATTGTTGTACAACAGTCTCTTCCTACCAAATTAAAAGTCAATTTAACGCAAACCCAAGAATCATTTGTTCAGGAAAGCTTACCATACAACAACTTCGATCGGGGATTTCAGAGGCTACAGGAAACCGGTGAAAGCGTGTAACCCCTAATTGGAAAGGTATTTCCAAGGGCTACGACTTTAGTGTTTAGTCGAATGCCCAGATCTGCCACATCATTTCCGAAAATGGCCTCAAAGATCGCTGCATGCAGAAAATATATTTTTGCTAGCATCTTAAAGCGAGATGAACCACATCGTTTCATCTTCTTCCTCCAACCAAAATTCCAAAATCACATCCAAAATTCCTCCTCCCTTGTTCACCTCAATGGCCAACTTGCTTCACGAAACCAAGTCCCTATCTTCTCATAGAAGGAGGAAGTTGTCGAAGACATCTTATCTCTAGGGTATAAGCCCTACCATGGCCTTACCCTAAGAAAACTACTTCTCATGAATCAGGACTCCTTTGAGTCGATATCTCTCCTAGGAATAACTAACGATCTAGCACCAAGGGTGATGGTAGGAAGCTCACCTCATTTCCGGAGGTTCCGAGGTTTCCGGCCATAGATCTTGTCACCCTTCTCTGCGGGATCTTGTTCTCCCTCATTGGTGTTCATTCTTCACGTGAAAGAGAGGAAAAGAGAGGATTGCATAGCAATGGCTCTGCAAGGAGAACTGTTCGGCAAACTAGTAAAGAAATTGCTAGGGTTTTCCACATGTCCCTTTTATAATGAGAAGTTAGGGTAACTGCCTAGCCACGTGTTGGCCTGACATTGGACCGCCTAATATTACTTTAAATGAGTCATTTTGAAAGAACGCGACCCATTTAAGTCGATTTGGCGCAATTCCCAAAAATCTGGTTCAGCAGCGGTCGAAAATTTGCCCGAGACAAAGTATTTTCTAAGTTAAATGGCGCTCGATGAATTTTAGCACAGTTCGACGAATCATTGCTCGATGAATTCAGCATTCGATGAATTTTACTGAGTTCGACGAATCAGCGCGTGATGACTTTTGGTGTTCGATGAATTACCTGAGTTCGACGAATCAGTGATTGACGGATTTTGGCGTTCGACGAATTTTAGCCCAGTTCGACGAATCAACGCTCGACGAATTCAGCATTCGATGAATTTTCCTGAGTTCGACGAATCAGCGCTCGATGACTTTAGCGTCCGACAAATTTACCTGAGTTCAATGAATCAGTGCTTGACTATTTTCGGCGTTCGATGAATTAACTGAGTTCGATGAATCAGTGATCGTTGAATTTCGGCATTCGACAAATTATCCTCAGCATATGGCGTTGAGTGGTGTTGCGTCTACTTAATGCTCTTTATGCCTTAACATGCCAGAAACTTTCTAAGTTAAATGTCGTTAAGAGCGTTGAGTCCACTCAATGGTCTCAATGCCTTAACCCGCCAAACATTCTAAGTTAAATGTCATTGAGTGGTGTCAAGACCACTCAACGCCTAACACTCAGCACACTTTCTAAGTGAATTCTTGATCCAGTCATTAAGTCCGGTATACTCACTTGACGTTCCCCGAACCTGAGTCAATTTTCTTGACTCAAAACGTGTGCGAGGTGTCTGGCACGAAATGGGATGTTACAAATCCTATAAACAAAATACAAGATTTTGTCCCTGAAATCAGGCTAAGGCTGTGGGGAAGATAAAGCAAGGCAATATATTATGCTTTAAAAGTATTACCATGGGGAAACAACTCCGGGTAGTGCTTCTGCATCAAGTCCACCGACTCCCAAGTAAATTCTTATTTACCATGATTAGACCACAACACCTTTATCAAAGGAACACTCTTGCGACACAAATTCCTTATCTTGGTGTCCACTATCTGCACCGGATCTAGTCGTACAGATCTATCGGTTGCTACTGCTCCATCAGTGGTGGGCATATGTTGATGGGGTCGCAATGGCGCCTTCCAAAGTGACGACACATGAAATACGTCGAGAATATTCTACAGCTCTGGCGGTAACTCCAACTGATAGACCAAAGGGCCAATTCTTTCCAATATAGTGTAAGGCCCAATGTACCTTAGGCCGAGTTTCTTCACACCACGTACCCGTGACACTCCATGCATCGGCCGGATCTTCAGGAACACTTTGTCACCCACTTGAAATTCCACCATCCGGTGCTTTGCATTATAATATTTAGCTTGCCAGCTTTGAGCCTCAAGCATGCGGTCTCGTATTAATCTAACAACAACATCAGTATCAATGATGTACTCAATTCCCAGAACCTTCAGGTCTTCATCTTGCACCCATGATAAGGGGGTTCTACACCTTCCTCCGTAAAGAGATTGATGGGGTGCCATCCTGGTACTGGCCTGGTGATTGTTGTTATATGAGAATTCCACCAGGTGTAAGAGCCTTTCCCACAACTCTCCAATATCCAGCACACACAACCTCAATAGATCTTCCAAAGTTCTAATGGTCCTCTCTGACTGCCCGTCCATTTGAGGATGAAACATTGTGCTAAAAGTAAGGCACGTGCGCAAATAAGCCTGTACCACCTTCCATTCTTTAGAGGTAAAATGACCATCCTGGTCAGAATCAATTGTCTTTGGTACGCCATGGTACTGTACAAACTGTTCCACAAAGAGGCATACCAAAATGTCCACATGAGCCTCTTTATTCATAGGAATAAACCTGGCTACCTTTGTCAGGCGATCAACGATTGTGCAAACCGAATCGTTCCCTGAGCGTGAGCGAGGCAAACTGTGGATGAAGTCCATGGAGATATCCTCGAACTTCCACTCGCGGATGGGCAATGACTGTAATAAACCTCCGGGGCTCTTGCATTCCGCCTTCACCCTTTGACAGACCTCGCAGTGCGTAACATAATATCTTACGTCTCTCTTCATTCCCCGCCAACACATGGTCTTCCGCAGGTCGGCGTACATCTTGGCAATCCCATGATGCACTGAATATTGAGAGCAATGTGACTCTCTCAAGATAAATTCCCAAATTTTACCGCCTTTGTGGATGTAAAGCCGGCCACGGAGATGAACAAGGCCGTCTTTTACGGAATACTCGTCAGTAGTCCCATCTTCTATTGACTTAAACACCGAGGCCAGAGTAGGATCCTTTCCCTGCTCTGCCAGGATTTAGTCCCGAATATCACAGACTATACTCATCGCAGTTAAGTACTCTGTATACCCTTCCGAATGGTCTTTATATACAAGGGTATCTCCATCACTTCAAGCATCCGAGATTATTTCATACTCATCAATCGGGACTCAGGGCTCATTTCCGGTACCTTCCTGCTCAAAGCATCAGCTACAAAATTTGCTTTTCCTGGGTTATAGTTAAAGTTAAATTCATAATCACATTAAAATTCTATCCATCGCAGCTGTCTCAGCTTCAGTTCCATCTGAGTATGAACGTACTTTCAATTCTTGTGGTCCAAGAAGATTTCATAGTGTATGTCATATAGATAGTGTCTCCAAACCTTCAAGTCGAACACCACTACTGCCAATTCTAAATCATGTACTAGATAGTTGAATTCATGCTTCTTCAGCTGTCTCGGAGCATAAGGAATCACATGCCCATACTGCATCAGTACTGCTCCGTTCCCTTGATACGACGCATGAGTGTAGACTTTAAATCCTTCCTTCCCAGATGGAAGGGCTAGGATGGGCACGGTAGTAAGTCTGTCCTTCAGTTCATGGAATGCAGCGTCACACTGGGGTGTCCACTTGTATGACACACCTTTCTTTGTTCAGAGTAGTAAGAGGAAGGGAAATCTTTAATAATCCTTTCACAAGCTTGCGATAATACCCGAAAAGTTCAAAGAAACTCTGTACATCGGCCGCTGACTTCAAGGGCGACCATTCTTTCATGGCACACACTTTGGCCGGATCCACAGCTAGTCAAACCCCACTGATCACTTGGCCCAAGAAGGCAACTTCTTGGAGCCAGAATCCGGACTTGCTGAACTTGGCAAACATGGCATGCTCATTTAGCTTCTTCAAAACCAATGTCAGATGTTCGACATGCTCCTCCTTTGTCTTTGAGTAGAACAAAATGTCATCGATGAATATGATGACAATGATGTCTAGATAAGGCTCAAACACTTAGTTCATCAGACTCATGAAAGCTTAAGGGGCATTTATGGGCCCAAACGGCATCACGATGAACTCGTACAAGCCGTACCTTAAGCTAAAGGCTATTTTTTGAATGTCCTCTTGTATCCTCAATTGATCGAGCACAAATCCAACTTGGAGAAACAATGGTCTCCAACCAATTGATGAAACAACTCGTCGATCCGGCGTAGCAGATAAGTGTTCTACACAGTCAGTCGATTGAGCTCCTGATAGTCTATACATAATCGTAAGGTCTCATCCTTCTTCTTAACGAACAGGATAGGGAATCCCCAAGGTGATGAGCGGGGGCAAACAAATCCTGATTCCACCTGTTCTTGCAGCTGAGCTCAAAACTCTGCGAGTTTCTTAGAGCCATTTGATAAGGGGTCCTACAGATGGGCTTGGCACCTGTTACTAGCTTAATTTGGAAATCCACCTCTCTATGTGGGGGTAGTCCTAGCAATTTCTCAGGAAATACCTCGGGAAAATCCCGCACCACTCGCATATCCTTCATATCTATTGTGATCCCTTTCAATTCGAAACATATCATGTACACTTCATCCCGCCTCATGTCGGCTTTCAAGGCCTGAATTGAAGATAATAACAAACATGGTGCGAATCTTATACCTTGAAAAGTGACTTCAGTGTCTCCGTGTCCAAGCAGATTTGCTTCTCCGCATAGTCAATTCTTGCATAATGCCAATCCAACCATGGCATACCCAGAATGAGGTCGAATTCTGGCATCCTCGAAACTATGGCAGGGGTATCAAAGATCTTCCCTCCAAGGAGTATCTCCAATTCGCACTTGGCGGTTGCTGTCATCTCAGAGCCATCTGGGAGGCGTACACTCCGAGTAATAATAGTGAAGTATTGCACTCCTTCTAGGTCTTTAATGAACTTCTCGCTGATAGCGTTACCTCTCACTACATTGACGAGGAAGGAGCATAAGTTCGTTTGGACGCCGGAGTGCGCGCGAGCTTTTGAGGAGTTGAAGTGTCGGTTGACCACGGCGCCTGTGATGAGTTTGCCATGTGGGACCGAAGGCTATGAGATATATAGCGATGCTTCAGGCAGCGGTTTGGGTTGCGTGCTACTGCAGCACGGAAGCGTGATAGCTTATGGCTCGAGACAGCTAAAAGTGCACGAGAGGAATTATCCGATCCGTGACTTGGAGTTAGCGGCCGTGATTTTTGCCTTGAAGCTGTGGAGACACTATTTGTACGGTGTGAAGATTGATATCTACACCGATCACAAGAGCCTGAAGTATTTGATCGATCAGAAAGATCTGAATATGCGGCAGCGTAGATGGATGGAGTTCCTGGGGGACTATACATTCAAGATCCACTACGTGCCTGGCAAAGGGAATGCGGTTGCGGACGCGTTGAGTCGCCGAGCCCCAGCTCAAGCCAATTGGCTATCAGTGCATGATGAGCGGTTGGTGCGGGAGTTGGAGGCGTTGGAGATTGTTTGTGTGGACAGGCAATCAAGTGCTGAAGCAGATCTGAATTGGACTGAAGTCCAATATGACCTGGCTGATCGTATTCGGCAGGCTTTGGATATGGATGCTCATATGAAGCAGTTCATGGTAGAGGCTCTGGATGGGTCAAATTCCCAATTCGTCGTGGAGGACGGATTGCTTTGGAAAGACGGTCGTCTGTGCGTCCCAAGTGTGGGCAATTTACGGGTGGAGTTGTTGTACGAGGCGCACCATACCAAGTACTCGATTCACCCGGGGAGCACGAAGATGTACCGTGATGTGAAGAAACTGTTTTGGTGGCCGGGTTTGAAAAAGGATGTGGCGCTCTATGCAGCGAAGTGCCAAACTTGCGCCTTGGTGAAGGCGGAGTGCCAAAAGCCGGGAGGATTTCTTAAGTCCTTGCCTATTCCGGAGTGGAAATTTGACGACATCTCCATGGACTTTGTGCATGGTTTGCCAAGGTCGCAAAAGGGGAACGACGCCATTTGGGTGGTTGTTGATCGATTAACGAAGGTGTCGCATTTTATTCCGCATAGGAAGGATGATCCGGTGGAGAAGCTGGCAAAGCTTTATGCGGATAACATAGTACGGCTTCATGGTGTGCCCCGCAGCATCGTGAGTGACCGAGATGGGCGGTTCACGTCCAATGATTGGAGGCTGGTGCAGCAAATGTTGGGAACAAAGCTGAAATTCAGCACAGCCTTCCATCCACAAACGGATGGGCAGACCGAGAGAGTCAATAGAACCATGGAAGACATGCTCCGCATGTGTGTCTTGGATTTTGGAAAGCAATGGGAAGACCACCTTTATTTGGTGGAGTTCGCATACAACAACAGCTACCAAGCGAGTATTCAGATGGCGCCCTTCGAGGCCCTATATGGTAGAAGATGTCGCACGCCGTTGTCTTGGTTAGAAACGGGTGAGCCAAAGTTGTATAAGCGATCGGAAGTGGAGGATGCTACTTCTTTGGTGAGAACAATTCGGGAGAGGTTGCTTATCGCTCAGGACCGGCAAGCAAAGTACTATAATGCCAAGCACATGAACGTGGAGTTCGCTGTGGGCGATTATGTATACTTAAAGATCAAGCCGTTCAAGGGTGTCTCGCGGGTGCGACGATTGAAAAAGCTAAGCCCGAGGTACCTTGGACCGTTTGAGGTTCTGGAGCGAGTTGGTGAAGCGGCCTATAGGTTGAAGCTTTCAGTGGAGCTAAGTGGTTTACATGATGTATTCCATATTTCGGTGCTTCGTAAGGCGGTGCAAGAGCCTACGCAAGTGATCGCGGTTGATCAAGTGCCGGTGGAAAGTGGGCTAACGACAAAGGTCAAGCCCGTGCGGATTGAGGACTCGGAGGTCAAGCGGCTACACAATAAAGAGATCAGGATGGTCAAGGTCTGGTGGGACAATTGCGGTCGTGAGGAGCTCTCTTGGGAGCGAGAGCAGACTATGCTTGACGAGTATCCGGAGTTGTTCCGCTCAGGTACAAATTTTGATTTTGAACATGTCTTTCCTTTATGTAATTTCGAGGACGAAATTCTTTTAAGAGGGGGAGAGTTGTAACGCCCCGAAACTCAAAGGAGCAAAGGGGGATGTTTTGGGCCAGTTTGAGTTCTGGCTGCAGGCACACGGCCTGGGACACGGGCGTGTCGCAGGGCGTGTCGACCCGTGTCGACACTTAGCCGCGAAGTGTCGAGACCGTGTACACGGCTTGGAGCCCAGGCGTGTCAAGGTGACACGGGTCGGGACACGGGCGTGTCCTAGAACCCGTGCAGTGCTCGGGTTGAAAATGGGGAAAAATCATGGGGTACACGGCCGTGTCAGGTGGAACACGGGCGTGTCAGCTCGAACACGGGCGTGTTCGATACCCGTGTGAGGTTCCAGGTGATCCGATTTTGACGGCGAATGAGGCACACGACCCTGGACACGGGCGTGTGCCAGGCCGTGTTCGGTCCAGATTGGGCATTTCAGCCCCGAATCGAAGCCGTTCATTTCTTTAGCTGAAGATCCAACGGCTGGGGGTTGTTCCTGAAGGGATATACCCGAGTTTTGACTTAGAAAACCCTCACTTTTCTTAAGTGAACTCTTTCTAAAGCATTAGAGAGAGAGGAGAGCCAAGGGAAGAAGAAGGAGCTAGATTCCGCCATTGGAGGAGCTTCGGAGCTCCGAATCGCGAGCCGACTCCGGATCCACGGAGGCAATGCTAGTGCGGTGGTTTTCATCCGATTACTTTTCAATGGCGCCAAAGAGGAACGCAAGGGTAACGATCCTCATCTTGAGCATGAGTAGCTCTCTTCCTTAGCATAGGAAGCCCGTTCTCGCGAGTTTGCGGAGAGTTGGAGGCGTTCCTTCGGGTAGATATGTGAAGTCCCCGTTGTTTAGAGTCTGTATGCGAGAACGGACATAGGTATGATGTGTGAAGCCTACCCGGACATATTGGTCTGGATCGGTGATGTTGCATTGCATAATGCCGGAGAAGACTCCGTGCTATTGGTTGTTTTTTTCGGGTTTTCTACGCGGTAGATTGCAGCAGGGAGCCTTGGGGACTAACCCAAAGGTGCACCCGGAAAACTGGGCGGATACGAGATCTTGCCAACTTGGTGGCTTGAGAGCCAACTTGAACATAACCGGGTTATGTGACTTGTGATGGAAATGGGACTCGGTGGAAGTTTGACCCGCGCAAATGGCTTAAATTGTCGTTGCGATGTGAGCACGGGTTAGATGGAACCGTACCCGTTCTATGTCGTTCGGTTAAAGAGACCTAAAGGCACGTGACACTTACCGTTGGCATAGAGTAGGGTCTTCGGCGGTCGATGGCTTAAATTGTCGTGACCCAGGCCAGGAAGACAAATTGCTCATAGGTTTGGCCGTCTAAGTGGCGGTGGTGAGTCTGGAATGTCTATGGCTTTAATTGACGTGACATCGACCGGTTCACCGAGAATGTGCCCTGAGAGCACGGGGCGTGTGGCCGTGCGAGCCAACGCCTGTGATGAAATGGCTATTGATATACATTGCTCGCTTATGCTAATGAAATGCAGGGAAGGAGCATCGCCGCCCCGAGTTGGGGGCGGGATCGTTATAATTTGGTCAGCATAGCTGACCGTTGCCTTGTTTTGCAACCGTGCGGTGGTTTGTTGCTTGCAGGTGCAGCTGGACCAAGCGGTCAATAGCGGGCTAAAGCCCTTTTTGCGAAACCGTCCCTAGAAGGCCTAAGTTGGAAGTGTTTACTGCTTTATTCATGTGTGACCGGCCTGCGTGTCGTGGTTTGTAAATCATGTAATATTCAAGTGAAACATTTTGTAAGGCCTTAAGGCTTTTTGTGTATTTTGTAATAACATTCCTACTTTCTATTAGTGGACATTCGTGCTTTGATGCTGGGTTCTTGTTTACAACTTTAATTTAATGCTTCCGCTAGAATGCTCTGTGTAAGACGTTGAGATTGGTTGGATGGTTTCCATAAGTAACCACCCGGTCTGTCTGTGGCATACGGCGTCAGGCCCCGGCCGGACCTACTGCTATATGCTATGTGACGGATAGGGGGTGTTACAGAGCATGATTTCACTAGAGACATAGTAGATAAAACACTATTCACTATACACCATAAGGATAAAATCTTGTTAGTACAAATCTATGTGGATGACATAATATTTAGGTCTACTGACTCTAAACTATGCAAGAGGTTTTCTGATCTCATGCATTCTAAGTTTGAGATGAGTAGCATGGGTGAGCTCTCCTACTTCCTTGGTCTCCAAGTGAAGCAGCTACCTGATGGCATCTTCATCTCCCAAGCTAAGTACACTAAAGAGCTTCTTAAGAAGTTTGGGATGGCTGATGCCTCAGCAAAGAAAATACCTATGGCTACTAATGTTGTAATAGATTCTGATCCATATGGGAAACCTGTTGACCAAAAGTTGTATAGGGGCATTGTTGGGTCCCTACTATATCTTACAGCTAACAGACCTGATATCATGTTTGTCACATGCTTTTGTGCTAGGTTCCAAGTGAACCCTAAAGAATCTCACCTAATTTTTCTAAAAAGAATTTTGAGATATATAAATAGTTGTCCCAGTCTAGGCCTATGGTATCCAACTAAGTAAGAATTTGAGTTAACTGGATACTCAGATGCTGACTTTGCTGGATGTAGGGTGGACAGAAAAAGTACCTCAATAACCTACCAGTTCCTTGGTATGAGATTAGTGTCCTGATTTTGTAAGATGCAGTCATCTATGTACACATCAACGACTGAAGCAGAATATATAGCTGCTGGCAGTTGCTGTTCCCAGATGTTGTGGATCCAAAACCAACTCCTGAACTATGGCTTCAACTTAAATAATTCAACTCTACTATGTGATAACCCAAGTGTTATAGCCATAGCACAAAATCCAGTTCATTACAGTAGGACTAAGCATATAGACATTAGGCATCATTTAATTAGAGAGTGTGTAGACAAAAACAAAATTAAACTTGTCTATATCTACACTGATTTACAAAGAGCTGATATTTTCACCAAACCCTTGGATGAAAAAAATCACTTGTTCTTTATAAATCAGCTTGGAATGATCAATGGAGAAGCCTTAGTTTAATTTTTGTCTACACTCGATGAATTTGTCAAAGTTCATCGAACGGAGCTCGACGAACTGGGGAAAGTTCTTGAGATATTCACCGAACGGAGATCGACGAACTCTCTATGAGTGAAGTTGTGTTCGTCGACCGGAGATCGACGAATCTACTTCAAAAAACTTTTGTCGAACGGAGCTCGAACAAATGTCTTCAAATCTTCAGACTGAGCTCGACGAATTATTTAGCTACAAATTATTTCGTCGACCTCAGATCAAAGAATTATTTTATTTTTCGTGGAACGGAGTTTGTCGATTCATATTCTGGAAAACCATATATCTAGCTTTTCTTCGACCTCCGTCCCGTGCATTAAGTTCCTTTGTACTTGATCTTCGTTTTTCTCTTGCAGGTGCTCTAATGGCAATTCCAGCAGGAAATCTTGCGGCAATGAAATTCGACACCGGCTTTGAGGTCGATTTCGACTCCTTCCAGCACTCCGACCCAATCTTCCTGGACATCGTGCAACTCCTAGAAGAACAGTAATTGAAGAGTCTGCTATCCACCAGGATCAAGATTGCTAGCACAAAAATTAGGGAATGGGTGTATACTTCTTCTACAACAGATGACAACACCATGACTGGAACTATAGTCAGTAATGTTGTTTCCCTCACCCCCGCCGTTTTAACAGAAATTTTTGGATTAAGTAATGGTGAAGAAGAATTGGAAATGGATACTGAGGAGTTTGATATGATGCTAAGCATGATGGGTTATTCTAGACTAACCCCTAACAAACTGCTTAAGAAACACCTCTCTGCTGAATTTAAATTCCTAGCAGATATTATGGGAAAAGTGTTGTTGGGAAAGCACACCGCCCATGACTACATAACCAGGCACCAAATCCCGGTCATGTGTGCAGTGGTTAACAAGAAAAAGGTGAACTGGGCTCAGATCATGTTTGATCTGATTAAGAAAAAGAATACAAAGACAGAGGTTTGATTTGGAAGGATACTAGGGATCTTCCAAAAGGAAAAAGCTGCTGAATCCATGGTCTCCCAGACCATATTCATCAATGCCTCTAAGAGGCTCACCTTTGCCCTTTTTGGCAGGTTGGAGAGGACCATCACCAAGACCTCCAAGGCTCCCTCCTCTTCCACCAGGGCTTCTGAGAGTACTAGGGCTGATCCAGCCACTTCCCACCCTACTAAAGAGATCCCTCCTCCACCTCCCTCACTTCCAGCCATCCCACCTCAACATCAGATGCTATAACAACCCTCTTCCACAATTGCTTCTCTTCCACAACCACAACAACAACCAATTCATATTCCTACTCCAGCTCCATCTCATGCCACTTCTCCACCAATATATATCACTAACATCCCCTCTTCCCCTCTTCAGGAATCTCAACAACCGTCTCATTCTCAATCACCACAACCAACCCCACCTAAATCCCCCCATGGTACACCCATTTCATCACCAACTTCATCTCCCTTACCACACCATCTGGACAACATCTCATTCTTTACTCCGCCTACCTCCCCTCCCCATACTTCCTCTCTTCCAGATGTCCACATACAAGATGCTCTCCCTCCTACTCCACCAACTACTACCATCCCCACTTCTGTCTCCACTCCAACACCCTCTCCCATACCCTCTACCACTCCACTATTGGATCCATCCATTATTCCATCTCTCATTGCACTGCTCACTCCCCTCCTCAAAACAATTATAGCAGAGGCTATTTCACCTCTTGCTACTTCCATATCTTCTCTTGCTGCACAGATATCTGTTCTCCCTGCTCCTTCCTCTTCAGTTAGGGGCCTGGCTTCAGTGTCCACTAAAACCAGGCATGGGGAGATACTCCATGAAAAAGAAGCAGTAGAAGCATCAGAAGAAGAAGCAACAGTAACAGCAGAAGCAACAACAGTAGCAGCAGAAATAACATCAGCAGATGCTGATCAAGAATTACTTGATTTCATTGATTTTATTGAGTCTGATATGGGCTTGGATGAGCCTATTTTGGCTGACATAGATACTGCTGGTGATTATGTTATAAATCCCACAATAAGTTTATCAAATTTATTGAGTATTTTTTATATTGCTTCTTTGAATAATCTGCTAGCAGACAGCAATAAGCCATCCATGGCTATAATTCCTTACACCACACTAATAAGCCCCAAAGTTGCCATGCAACTAAAGGCCACCTTTGTAGTAACAAAGATTCCAGCTATTCCATCTCCTCCTAGAGCTGTTTCCCCCCTTATTTCATCCCCTATAGCAGCCAGTTCTGCACCAATATTTGTTATATATGACTTACCTATGCCTGATCTTGATGCACTGATCATGGCAGATATAGAAGAGGAAAATAAGTCAGTTGCTGAAAGCACTGAAGTGTACAGTTCTCCAGCTCTAGCTCCTGCTCCAGTTCTAGTTCCAGCTCCTCCTCCAACTCCTACTAAGGCTAAAAAGCCAATTGATAAATCAATACTAAATGTCATTGATGCCTTATGTAACACCCCCTATCCGTCACATAGCATATAGTAGTAGGTCCGGTCGGGGCCCAACACCATATACCACAGACAGACCGGCCGGTTACTCAATGGAAACCATCCAACTAATATCAACGTCCTACACAGAGCATTCTAGCAGAATCAATTTTAATGGTTGCATTAATAAAGAACCAAACACGAGCATGAATGTCCACTAACAAGCCACAGAATGAACGTACAAATACACAAGTACAATGGCCTTAAGGCCTTACAATTGTTTACTCAAATAGAAGTGTTTTCAAAACCTCGGCACGCAGGCCGACCATACAAGAATAAAAGAAAACACTGAGCATTAGGCCTTCGAGGGCCAGCACAGCAACTTGGGCTTTAGCCCACTATTTACCGCTCGGCTCTGTAGCACCTGCAAGCACAATCCACCGCAACGGTGGCAAACCAAAGCAACGGTCAGCAATTCTGACCAAATTATAACGATCCCGCCCCCAACTCGGGGCGGCGATGCTCCTTCCCTGCACTTTATTAGCATAACCAAGCAGTATATATATACATTGCATCACAGGCATTGGCACGCACGGCGACATGCCCGTGCACTAAAGGCACATTCTCGGTGAACCGGTCAATGTCACGTTAATTTAAGCCATAGACGCCCTGGTCACACCACCGCCACTTTGACGGCCAAACTATGAGCATTTTGTCTTCACGGCATGGGTCACGTCAATTTAAGCCATAGACCGTCGAAGACCCTCATCTATGCCAACGACTCACACTGAACGACATAGAACGGGTACGGTTCCACCTAACCCATGCTCACATCGCAACGATAATTTAAGCCATATGCGCAGGTCAAACTTCTCCGAGTTCAGTTTCCGTCATATAGTTCACATAACACGGTTATTTTCAAGTTGGCTCCCAGGCCACCATGTTGGCAGAATCACGCATCTGCCCAGTTTTCCTGGTGCACCTTGGAGTTAATCCCCAAGGCTCCCTGCTGCAATCTACTACGTAGAAGACCTGGAAAACAACCAATTGCACGGAGTCTTCTCCGTCCATATATGCAATGTAACATCACCGATCCAGATCAACTTGTCCGGGTAGGCTTCACACATCATGCCTATATCCGTTCTCGATTACGGACTCTACATGTACACAACGGGGACTATTCATGTCTACCCGAAGGAACGCCTCAAACTCACCGCAAACTCACAAGATCGGGCTTCCCTATGCAAAAGAAGTAGAGCTTCACATGCTCAAGTAGAGAATCGTTACCCTAACATTTTTCCTTGGCACCATGGAAATTTAAGCGGATGAAAAGCACCGCACTCTCTTTACCTCCGTAGATCTGAAGTCGGCTTGCGATTTGGAGCTTCGAAGCTCTGCCGGTGACCGGATCTAGGCTTCTTCTTCCTCCTTTGCTCTCCCCTCTCTCTAAACTTAGAAAGAGAACCACTAAAGTGAAATGAGGGTTTCAAAGGCCCAATCTCGGGTATATCGAAGCACAAGCATCCCCCAGCCATCGGATTCCAAATTAAAGAAACGTACGACCACGATCTGTAGCTGAAAAGAAAAACCTGGGCCGAACACGGCCTGTGACACGCCCGTGTCCAGGGCCGTGTCCCTCATTCGCCATCAAAATCGATGCGTCTCGAAAAACACACGGGCACCCGACACGCCTGTGTTCGACCTGACACGCCCGTGTCAGACAGTACATGCTCGTGTTCCCGGGCGTGTTCCTCCATAAACACAGGAAAAACACCAACCCGAGACTCACATGGGTCTTGGACATGCCCGTGTCCTATTTGACACGCCCGTGTCATACCCAAACACGCCTGGGCTCCAGGCCGTTTTCACAGTCTCGAAATTTCGTCGAGCGCAGTTCGTCGACCACCCGACACGGTCATGGACACGCCCGTGTCCTAGGCCGTGTTCCCTGTCTTGACACATCGTCATTCAAAAATCGTCGACTTCCCTGGCAGATAGTCGACACGAGCTCGACAATCCCTGAGACATGCCCGTGTCTCAGGCCGTGTTCGCTGCTCGACGATCGTCGACTCCAGAATTCGTCAACCTCTCAGCCAAATCGACAACCCAAACACGACACGCCCGTGTCCCAGGCCGTGTACCCTCTGCCAAATTCCAAATTTGGCACATAACGCCTCCTGTCGCTCTTTTGAGTGTCGGGGCGTGACACCTTATATGATGCTCCTCAAGATTCTGATGATGAGGATGATGATGATGATGAAAGACTCAGAAGATGAGCCAAAGAAAAAGAAAATATCTAAGAAGAGTAAAGCACCTCCACCTCCTGCCCCAAAACCCAATCCTACAAATGACACACCATACTATATACTTTAAAAGATCACACCTTATAAGGGCATGCCAGCATGGATGTGGCTGTCCAAGAATGAACAAAAAGAAAGGAAGAGAAACAGAAGATATTCTCCTCCTCCACAGAGATTCAGAAAGGACCCTCCTCCTCCTCCAGCTGGTGGTGCTTCAAGTTCATCAACTCAAATGACTACATAATTTCAAACTTATCAAAGACAGCAGGGTAGGTCCTCATCTTCAGGAAGCAGCCAGCAAAGACATCATTTATCTGGCAAGCAGTACCAACAACAACAACAGCAGCATCAACAACATCAATAACAAAAATTCACTGAATATCATAAGGCTGAAAGCCCCAAAAGACTTGATTCCCCTCTTGTACCATTTGAAGATCTAGAGTCAGCTACAACTACTAGGATTGCCAGATTCCAAGAACTGGTTGCTCTGTCCATGATTAACAAAGCTAAAGCTGAAGAGAAAGATCCCTCCCAATTCTCAACCATGTCTAAATACAGGAAGGAAGAGTTTAACAGGTTTGCTAAGGCCAATAAAGTTTTCAATGTTGATGATTATATGAAGTTGCATCCAGAAGCAGTAGTGCACAGGACTACCTCTCTATCATTTGGGTTGCTGACATGGTAATGACAATGTTTCAAGCTGTAGACCCTAATAGGGAAATCAAGTTTACTAAGCCTGGTGAAAAGGCTATAGAGGAGAAGCACAAGGAGCAGAAGAAAAGGAAATGATACTTAAACTGATTAGTTTTTGTGGTATTTTAAAAAAATTGCTTTCTTATTTCCTGATACAAAGTCTTTTGTACATATATATCTGCTGCATTTGTTTTAAATTTTTCATGCCAGATATATGTTTTATTGCTTTGTTATTTATGTGAGTCTGTAATTAGTGACCTTACCCAAATAGGGGAAGATTGTTGGATCTCTTGTTGGATTTGAGTTAGGTTCACTAAGTTAGGATATTTGACCCAACATGTATAGCCAGGGTCATGTATGAGGTCTAGAGTCTAGGCCATGTCCTTAGAGTCAACACAACATGGACCAGCCATCAAAAGACTGCAAAAGACTCAAGACTTAGAGAAATTCCAAACACAGAAAATGAGTTCCACATTCGTCGAACTCAGGTCGACGAAAGTCGTGCTCAGCTCGACGAAATCAGAGATAATTCTCTGAGCTGAGCTCGACGAACTTGAATCTCCGGTCGACAAATTCCAGAGTATACTTCAACACCAAGTCCAGAATTCTTCACTTAACTCCAGTCGACGAACTTAGTTCTCAAGTCGACGAACTTAGTTCTCAGGTCGATGATCTATGGGTATTCTACTTCAACATCTTATTTCAGAAACAACTAGGTATTCTAAGTCCAGGATTAGACTCCAGTCGATGAATTCACCTTCTCAGCTCGACTAACTTAGACCACATTCCTGACAAGATTTATCTAACAGTTAGAAGTTCTCAGCTCGACGAAACTAGCTCTCAGGTCGACGAATCCAATTCTCAGGTCGACGATTTCTGGATACTTCAACACTTCAACAATCTTAAGTCCAAGAACCATTTTTACTGAACTCCAGTCGACGAAGATAGAATCTCAGCTCGACGAACTTCATGCACAAAATTGGCAAAGTTCTGGAGAAAGCTGTTGTCTGTTCTTAGTTCGACAATCTTGGATCTCTGCTCGACGAACATCTATTATCAGATCGACGAACATAACTTCTCATCTTGATGAACTGTGGACTCAGCTCGACGAATTCTGTTCGCTGTTCGACGATTCCAGACTTAGTTATTTTCATCCTTCTGTCCTTCTATTGCAATAATTCCTGAGTAATTAATGCTAAAATATTCTCTGAATATTACCGTTAAACGGAGAATTAGTTATGGTCTTCATCAGGATTATTGCTTGCCATTTTTAAATGGGACAGTTGGGGAAATCAATAATGCAAAATATTCTCCAGGCCATTAGCAATGAATGCAGAAGAAATTCAAATTTCAAATTGAAAATTTACATGGAAAATATAAAAATGATTTCTTCATCTCTCTCTCTCTAAAAGAAGACAGGATATAGAAGACAATACACAGTTCTCTGGAATAGCAATAGCAATCACACAGCAATACAGAATACAATGATACAGAGAAACAAGCCTTAGATCAGAGAAACATCAACAAGCTGAAGAATAAAGAAGAACATATATTCAAGATGAAGAGTCTTCTTCCTTCTTCTTCCCAGTGTACTTCAGAGGACAACCAAAACTCTATCAGTCAAGAAGTTTTTGGATACTTTCTGGCCAAGGCTACAAGTTTGAAGACCTATCACCCTACAAAAAAGATCCAACTTTCCTGAACCATTCAATATCTCAGGGGGAGCACTTTGTTAAAATCAAGATCCACAAAAGTCTTCTCAGTTGTATCTGAGAAAGAGAAGACAAAATCACTTTCTCACCCCCACTGTATAAAGGGTTCTTAACTCACTTTAGAAGGTATTCCTGGTTACAAGTCACCTGACAAAAAGACTTGAGGTTTTGTTTTTGAGCACCTGATCAAAAGATCATTGGTGGCAGTCACCTGATCAAAAACCTGAGTAGATTCCTACTAGTGTGGTAGAAGAGGGGATGTACCCAGGTTGGGGAACCACTATAAAATTCTTGTGTTGTCTGTGTTGCTCTTTTCGTTTGTTCTTGTTGTGGTTGTGCTAATTAGGTTTGCTGTGTCTGTGATATTTTATATTTTTTGTGCTTGTGTTAAATCAGATTACTTTAGGACTAAGTTTTAATTACAGCAAAAGTTTTAAAAACCTAAAAATACTCTATTCACCCCCCCCCCCCCCCCCCCCGCCCTCTTGAGTGTACCAGATCTAACCCCTAATTTTTAGAAATTTTGTCTTGAAAATATATAGTACAGTAAAATAATAAAAGTACGTAATATATAAAATGTACCTCAAAGTAACAACTCAGGGAACTCCTCTCTCATGGTTTTCTCACTCTCCCATGACATTTCCTCACAACCACAATAGTCCAAATAGACCTTGACCATTATGATTGACTTATTCCTTAGTTATTTGACCTCAGTGTCTTTGATCTGAATAGTTTTTAATTTCGTTCTCAACCCACTATCGACCGATACCTGATCCGCAACTACCACTTACATAGGCTCTTGCACCGCCTTCCGCAGTACTGATATGTGAAACACATCATGCAACCCACTTAACTCTGCAGAAAAAGCAAGATGATAGATGATAAAATAATATTTAAAGTTATTTTAATGTATTTTTTATTTAGTTTTATAAAAATATTTTCCTAAATTACTTTCTTTTTATATTTCAGGATAACCTGGGCTGCAATTATCAAATTGAAGCTGACAGGACTAATCAAGAGAAGAAGCTGAAAGTTATTTAACTTAAGGTTAGCTAGTCGCATAGAGGGGGGTGAATAGGTCTTTGAAATTTCTAAGTGTTTTTGCCGATTTCTTACTATGTGATCTAGAGCTTGTCCTTAGCACATGTAATATAAAATAAAAACAACAACACAGCCAAGCACACAGTTGTTTATAGTGGTTCCCCAATTGGGTACATCCACATTCCCTCCCACCTATCTAACTATTTTGTTGGACTAGACACAAACTCCATCAAAATGCTCCTCAGAGCTTACACCTCAGGGCCTCAGCATTACACTCAGGTTCTCTTCAGAGCCCTACCTTAGAAACAAAAAGGTTCCTACCTCAGAGCCCTGCAGTGTTTTTACAATATAGAGGTCCACTGACCACCTACCTCAGCTTTATTTCTAAGGCCTACAACTCAGGCTTTTCAGCTCAACAACTTCAGGCACAGAGCACTACTATCATAGTGCTGCAACACTCCTACAACTTTGTACCTTTCCAGGTACCTACCTCAGTGCCCTTCAAGGAACCTACAGCTCAGCCTCATCTAAGGCCTACAACTCAGTGACTCACTTGTCACATACAAATCAGTGACTCACCAACCACCTACCTCAGCCTTATCTCTAAGGCCTAATACTCAGGCTGGGAGGACAGCCCCACTCTCAAATCCATACTTGGATCCTGCCTCTGTACCCCAGTAGGGCACCTACCTTATTGACTAATTAGTCACCTACACTCAGGCCAAAAGGCCCTAAAGCTTAGATTCAGATAAACTAAATTCTACAAAAATTTAAACAACAAGATGAGGTAAGTTTAAACCACTAACTCAGAGATAAATATCTGAGTCTACCTTGCTAGACTGAGCAGATATCAGTCCAGCCCTCTTGTTGTAGAAGGAATGAGTCTTCTTCTACAGCTAACTACATCTTTGTTGCATAGGTGAACAACTATCTGCTATTGAATGTTGAAGACCCTTCACAAAGCTATCTCCTTGCTGATCTGAATAATCAGCTACCTTATTCTAGAGAGAACACACCTGCTGAACTTGAATGAGGTTCCGCTAACTTTTCCTGCCGGGTGGCTAGCTCTCCTGGACTTGGCTTTCAAGCTTGTCGGAGAAGATGAAGTCCAGCCGCCTCTATTTTATATATTTCCTTCGTGTGTTTAGCATTTCTTCTCTGTAATCCTAATCCCATTTTCTTTCTTCTTTTTATATATGTTGATTTGAATCAATGACACAATTGAGTGTGGGCCTAGCCAAGGATGGTGAGCGCCACCTCCCTTAGAAAAGGGCAAATACAGCTTTCAGTGCTACTGCAGCTTTCCTGCAACGGCTTAAACTATTTTGACTTTGTTGACTTCTGGTGATGTCAGCAGTGGTCATCCTGTACTACTGTAGCTTTCCGGCAATGGAATGAAGGACTTTGACTTGTTGACTTTAGATGACGTCAGCAACGGTAATCACCATCTGGACTTAGAAAAATTCCAGAACTTCATTAAGCATTGAGTGATGTTAAGTCACTCAACGTCATCTATCTTGGCTCTTCATTAGAAGCGTTGAGTGAACCTATCTCTCTCAATGCTTCTGGACTAAAGGAATTTTCACTGGCTTTGTCTCAGCGGTTCCTTCTCAACTATCTCAGCAGTTTCTTCTTAATAGTTGAGATTATCTCATGTCACTGCGGTTTCTTCTCAGCAGTCTCAATGCTTTCTTTTTCTCAGCTGAGACTGTCTCCTGTCTCAGCAGTTTCTTCTCAGCGGTCTCAACACTTTCTTATTCATTTGAAGCGTTGAGTGAACCTGCTTCACTCAACGCTTCTAGACTTAGAGAAATCCAGCTTGCTTTATTTGAGCGGTTATGCTGAGATATACTTCTCAGCTATCTCAGCTGTTTCAGTGGTTTTGCCTTAGTCAAATTATCTAGCTTTACTTCGACGAATATTGAACTGAGTTCGACGATCGGGGAGCTGAGTTCGACGAAGTTTGAATCCCAGACTTCTTAATTTAGTTTGACAAATGGTGAGCTCAGCTAGACGAATGGTGAGCTTAGATCGACGAATTTTGAGTCCCTAACTTCTGAATTTAGCTCGATGAATGGTGAGCTCTGCTTGACGAATTCTGAGTCCCAAACTTCTGAATTTAGCATGACGAATGGTGAGCTCAGCTCGACGAATTCTGAATCCTCCAACATACTCTTTTTCTTCACATATCCAATCATGGATTACCTGCATGCATGAACTTAAGCACACATCAAATACATTATGTGTGTATGTCATTGGCTAGTTTGACTTCTTACAATTCTGGGACATTGGGATCAATAGATCCAACAATCTCCCCCTATTTGAATAAGTCAAAAAAATTGCTTGATCAATAATACAGGTTATTGGCATACACAACATATTCAACATAAAAATTTAAAACTTGTGTAACATTATTAGAGTTCAGAAATGTTACCACATTTCTCTAGCCTGTGGAGGATTACTTACTCCCCCTGTCATGTTGACACCCTTACTATTCCAGTGCTGAAGCAACTTAAACACCACCTGGATTTGAGCTTCCTTCATCTTGCCTTGGTCAGGTCTTGATCAAGTCTATTATTATTTCCCCCTGACTACTCTCCCCCTTTTTGACTTCTGCAATAGGGAGATTTCTGTGTGGTTTTTCTCCCCCTTCTATCTGGAGTTGATCTCCCCACTTTGATTCAATCCATTTCAGCTGTTAGGCTTGCTCCCCCTCAACAATTGCACACTAGCTTCATTAACATGAGGAAGGACTTATACTACTTGCAAAATAGACAGTGCAGCATATGATAGAGAAGAGATTTGAAGCTACACAAGATTCAACATAACCAATTCAAATTTGAAGGTGTTGAACTTGGCTTCATCTAGTGGCTTAGTGAAGATATCATCCACTTGCTTGTTTGTGGAGACAAACACAAGGATTATGTCTTCCCTTTACATTTATTCTCTAATGAAATGGTACCTAATTTCTATATGCTTAGTCCTGCTATGAGACACAGGATTCCTAGCTATAGAAATTGCACTAGTAGAATCACAAAAGAGTGGACTTATCTGAATGTTGTAGTGTTGAGGTTGATGTTGGATCCACAGCAACTGAGCACAACAGCTCCTATCTGAAATATACTCTAACTCTGCAGTTGAGATTGCAACACTCGTTTGCTTCTTATTGCTCCAAGATACAATATTTCCACCTAGAAATTGACAGGAGCCAGAAGTACTCTTCCTGTCCTCCTTGCTGCCTGCAAAATCTACATCTGAATAGCCTATTAGTTCAAGCTCCCCATTTCTAGGGTACCATTGGCCAAGATCTGGGGTGCCCTTAAGATATCTCAAAATTCTTTTCACAATAGTGTTGTGAGATTCATTAGGGCATGTCTGATACCTAGCACAGACACATGTTGCATATATAATGTCAGGCCTACTTGCAGTGATGTAGAGAAGGGAGCTAACTATACCCCTATACAGAGTTGAATCAGCAGGTTTCCCAGAATCATGTTTGCCTATGGGCATACTTAAGCTCATGGGAGTTGTTATGGTGGAAGCATTCTCCATAACATATTTCTTGATTAGCTCCCTGGTGAACTTTGACTGAGATATGGATAGACCATCATCATTCTGTCTTACTTGGAGTCCCAAGAAAAACTTCAGTTAGCCCATACTACTTATCTCAAACTTCCCCTACATAAGTTTTGCAAACTTCCTACAGAGGTTGTCATCAGTAGAGTCAAATATTATATCATCAACATAAATCAGGACTAGGATGATCTTACCCTTAGATTCTCTTAGGAATAGGGTCTTGTTGATCCTCCCCCTTAAGAAATTGTTCTCAATAAGGATCGTAGAAAATGTCACATACCATGCTATAGGGGCTTGCTTGAGCCCATATAAAGTTTTCCTAAGTCTATACACAGCAGTAGGAGAGTTAGAATCTAGAAAACGTGAGGCTGCTATACATAGACCTCTTCTTCAAATCTCCATTCAGGAAGGCTAACTTCGCATCCATCTTGAAGACTTTGAATCCCTGGAAGGCTACAAATGTACGGAACAATCTGATAGCTTCCAACCTTACAACTGGGGTAAAGGTCTAATCATAATTAATCCCCCCTTCCTGTCTATACTCTTTGGCCACCAGTCTAGTTTATTCTTAATTATAATGCCATTTTCATCAAGTTTATTTCTAAAAATCCACTTGACTCCAATGACATCATGTCCATCTGGTCTGGGAACCAGCTTCCAGACATTGCACCTTTTGAACTGGTTCAGTTCTTCTTGCATTGCACCAATCCAAAATTGGTCTTGAATTGTCTCTTCAAATTTCTTGGGCTCTTATTGTGACAGGAAGTTGGAATATAGAGCTTTGTTGAAACTCCTACTTCTGGTCTGTACATCTTGGCTGGCCTCACCTATTATCTGATCTGTAGGATGATCTCTCAGATATTTGACTGTTAGGGGCAGCCTGACTGCTTCTTGCTGAGCACCATTTTCTTCAGCTGGTTGGACTTCATCTCCAGCTAGACTGTCATGTGCCTCCTCTAGACAACATACCTCTCCACATTCTTCTTACATAGCTGAGTCTTTATTTTTGATGGAGAGTTTTTCCATCATGACTTCTGTACCTGCAGAACTAGGCAAAGAGCTTGACAGCTCACAGTTAAACATGATTGACTCATCAAACAATACATGGACAGATTCTTCTATAACCTGATTAATAAAGTTATAGACTATATATGACTTACTACTATTGCTATACCCAACAAAGATCCCCTCCCGATTTGGCAGCAAACTTAGTCACTTTTGACTTACCATTATTCAAGATGAAACACTTGCAACCAAAGATCCTGGAATAGGATTTGTTCCATTTTCTGCCCTTCAAAATCTCATACGGAGTCTTGTTTTGGCCTTTTGTTATAAAAGCCCTATTGAGAACATGACATGCAGTGTTAACTGCCACAGCCCAGAAATATTCAGAGAGAGAAGTGTCACTCAACAATATTCTCCATGCTTCTATGAAAGTCCTATTTTTCCTCTCAACTAACCAATTTTGTAGGGGTGTTCTTGGAGAGGAGAATTCTTGATGAATCCCTTGCTTTTCACAGAAAGAAGTCATGGCAGCAAACTGAAATTCAATCCCATGGTCACTTCTAATTTTGACCACAGAGCTTGCAAGTTCATTCTGAATCTGCCTGACAAAATTCAAGAAGATATAAAAGGTTTCATCCTTTCTTCTGAGGAAGAACACCCAAGCAAATCTAGAATAGTCATCAACCACCACAAGGGTGTAGACATTCCTACCTAGACTATGAACAGACATAGAACCAAATAAATCCACATGTAGGAGAAATAAGAATCTCACTGAGTCCTTGCTCTCAATGCTCTTGAAGGAGGAGATAGTCTGCTTGACCATTTGGCAAGCAGCACAGATCCCCCCTTGGAGCATTTTATTTTGGGACCATTTCTAACTAGCTCATCACTGAAGAGCTGACCAATGGTCTTATAATTCAGATGAACCAGTATCTTGTGACATTGGACACAATATGAGACATTGCCATCTGCAAATAGGCATATAGGGGAACTACTATCTAAGCAAGAGAAGTTTAAACAATAAACATTCCCACTCATAATGCCTATTAAGATGACACTTTGGTCACCTAACCTCTTGATGTGGCAATTATCCTTGTGGAAGGAAATGTTATAACCAAGGTCACATAGTTGGCTTATGCTTATGAGATTGTGTTGTAACCCGTCCACATAAGCCACCTTTGTTATGGTGATTATGCCATTTGAGATCTTACCATAACCTCTGGTTATTCCCTTGTCAGAGCCTCCAAAGATAACCTTAGGTCCATTCTTTACTTGAGTGAATTACTTCAATAGCTCCTTTATTCTAGTCATGTGCCTGGAACATCCACTATCCAAGTACCATTTAGTAGAATTGGTACATGAACTAACCTAAAAAGAACACAAATCATCTCACCTTAGGACCCCAATTTCAATTGGGTCCTAAGTTCACATTAGCCTGAAAATAACCTTGCCTTCCTACAATATTTCTAACAGGTTGGCTACCTCTGGACACTGAAGGATTGTGCCAACAATGTACAGTATAGTGGCCCACTTTGCCACAACACTAGCACTCATAGATATTATATCTCCTTTTCTATTTAGGACTAGCATTTGGCTTAACTGCTCCTTGAACAATGTGAAGATGAGCTGCTGTATACTTCTGTTTTCTTTCAGTAGCCATTTGACTGAAGGTATGTATTTCAGCTCACTGTTTTGGTCTTTTCTGAGAGCCACCAGCTGCATGTCTCTTTTTAGCAAACATGCATCTGATAGCATCAGAAACTACCATTCCAGCCTTACCAGAAGGCTCACATTGAGTCATTACATTTACTGGATGACTCAGATTTCTTGCAACAACATTATCCTTGAGTTTTGGGGCTGCGACACCAAAAACAAATGGTCCAGGATGGGCCATTTGAATTTCCTCATGTTCAACTTTAAAGGCCCTCACATGGCTGTATCTTCCACCTTGGCTAGGGCCATATTGGATGATACCAGTAGATCTGCCATTCTCCCAGTGACTATAACAGCTTTCATGGTCATACCTGTTAGAAGGCAACAAGACTTTCTGAAAAAAACTTGAGGCAATGAGGCTAGAGGCACTACTGGTGCCTTCCCCTTTCCCTTTCCTTTTGGATTGGGAGGTTTAGTAGGTCCCTTAAAACCTAACCCTTTCCTACCCACTTGGATAAGGTGGGTGTCAATTAAGAGAAGCATAGTGTTAGGCTTAAAAAACTTGGTCACTAACAATTTCTCATTTAGGAGATCATTTTCAAGTTTCAGGATAAGTTTCTCATTTGATACTCTTACCACAGACTGCCTGTCAATGATCACCTTGAGCTGGGCAAATTATGCAGCCATATCAGTGAGAGCTTTTTCTTATCCTTCACACTTGCTTTTAAGACTGAGAAGCTCTTTTGCCTGTCTCTTGATAAGGAGCTTGCACCTCTTGAATGCTTCAAGAAGTTCTCCATACTTTTCAATTATAAAATTGACATCATCCTCAGAATCTGAATCCTCTTCATCTCTTGATGATTGAGCTTCATAATCTGAGCTATACTCATGACTTGAAATAGAAGGCAGAGATTTATAATTTACCTGAGCTTGTCCAGGCTGATCTTGGCTGCTCTCTTTATCAGTTATTGCCATCAATCAATGGTATTGAACATCTTCCTCTTCATCTTTATCCAACTCTGAGTCACTATCAGAATATGACAGAGGGGCGTTGATCCCCATCCTAGCAGTAGGGTATTCTTCAGGTTCACCTTCAACAACAACCATTAGCCCAATGTAGGATTCTTCTTCTTCACTGTCTAACCCAGAGGAAGAGTCAGACAACGTCTTTTCCTTCTTAGAAATAAGGGACTTCACTTTCTTCTTTCCTTGTGGTGTTTCTTCACTCCTTTCCTCTTCACTGGGTAGTCAACAACTATATGCCCAGGTTTGCTGAAGCAGAAAAAAATAACATTAGAAGAAACTTGTTTGTTAGAGTTAGGAGCATACCTGTCCTCCTTAGAGGATTTCCTTCTATGCTGTGAGGAAGAGGATGGTCTTCTATTCTTCCAATGCACTTCTTCTTGAATTTCTGAAACAACATGGAGAAGGAAGCAAGGACCTCATCAGATGTATGGCTGTCTGAAGTGCTGGTCTTTGAGCACTCAGAATATGACTCAGCAATTTTTCTAAGTGGAGAGTTCTTCCTTCTATTCTTGGAGGCCACAGACTTCTTCTTGGCATGTGACTTACTGCTCTTCTCTTATTCCTTTCTTGCGGCAGGCTACATATCATATGACAGCAGCTTCCCAAACAGCGTTGAAGGAGGTGTGTCAACTAACTTGCCCATTTCCCTAATAACACAAATCTTTGTGTTCCAATCCCTTGTGAGGGACCTGAGAAATTTGTCTTTCAGCTCATATGTGCTGAAGACCGTTCCATATGTTCTCAATTCATTCACTATTCTGAAAAATCTTTCAAAGCTTTCAGCAATGCTCTCAGAATTTCCTGTCTGAAGGCCTCATACTCATAGTTGAGCATGGATTTTCTGTCATCACTCACCTCCTTTGAGCACTCCATGAACACAATTAGGGTGTCACACATCACCTTGGAGGTCTTACAGTGTAAGACCCCCTTCTCGAAACACAAAACACGGCAAGAGAGGAGTCTTATGCCCAGAACAGCCACCTTGCGGTAGCGTTAGCACATGGGCTAACCTGTACTACAAGACACCTATTCTGTCGGCTATAGTCAATATCAAACATTGCCAACCCATCCAAAAATATAAAATAGAAGTCAAATACACACATAAGTAAATAGTCCAAAAGTACATCAAATAAAAGAAGCATCATCAAGCTTCTATAATATCAGAGTATGAGTACAGAAGAGTCCGTCTAACTCACATAAGTCATCGACGGTAGCAACGACAACGTCTCTTCAGGCCCTATCGTCCTGGCCTGACTGTCCTGCCGCATAACCTGTTGCTGCTCTATCTGTTGGGTTCCCTCCTAAAAAGGAAGACGTACCAACCGTTAGTCATATAGACTAAGTGGTTCATATCCGCTCCCCCGACGACTCATCGGCACCGTGCGGAGAAAAGGACAAGTACAATATATATAAAAGAGCAGTAGTAAAACAGGTCGTACAAAAGTAAGCAACATCGAAGTATATCAGCTATATAATAAATGAGTAAACAATCTACTCTACAGTTCTACCATCCACAGCAGTATAATAATATAGAACTACAACAAAAAGTAACTCAATTTATATGAATGCTCATATAAACATATAAGTTGAGGATCAGCTCAGCAATAAAGTAACTCATCGTATAAGAGTGCCCATACAAACTTCTACGAAGAGGATCTTGTGTATTCAATGTAATGTAATGACATGAATTCAATGCAATGACTCACCCATGATCACGCATACGTAACTGCTATGTCGACACAGACTATAGTTCCCACTTTTCGAGCAGGTAGCTAACCTCTCAGGTGTCAACTATCGTGGCCAGGTAGTGACAGTGGAGCGGGCTTCTCCACTACTAAGCGGGCATCCACACTACCGAACCTGGGCCTCCGTACACCTCAACACTAAGAACACAACTGCGGAGCTCACATGCATACTACTGCTCAGAAGGGGTCTCGGGTAGATGTGCACCAAGAGCCCAGCCCAATTGGCCTATCTTCGTGGCACGGAAGGTGCCTTTGTGAACAAATTTCCAAAGGACCAAGGCTAACAGTCCACTAGCACAGTGGGTGCCTCGGGAAGTAAGCACCGAGGACCAAGGCCCAACTGTGCAAGTCTAACTGTCAACTGCCGTCGGTGTGACGACTGGCGAGCCCGTAGACCTGAGACACTATCCTTAACCCAGTATTACGACACCGCGTGTCGACTCACACCGCATGAAATTTCACTTCACCGTGGCATGAAAGGTTCCTCTGTGGACAAACCACCAGAGGACCCAGGCCAACCATCCACTTATGTCTCTTTTCATCATTACCAATCCAGTGCGGTCAAACAACCGCACTAACACCCTTTAACAATCTCGTGCTCCAAGACACCTAAGGGTTCACCATCAACATAATGTTACTTCACGCATTCACCAACCATTTGTCTATCATAATTACATATATACTATGATCACATAACTTTAACATCAATTGGATACAATCTTTTTACCAAGTTAAACTATTTATGCACACGTGTATCTTTCCACTAACTGCCAACAACCATTTATTCATAGCAATCACTACCAACTATGTACTACAAGTTCAAGCCAATCTCATCATAATTCAACATATTAGCATTGACATGTAAGTCCTTATTGGTTCACATATTCAAATCATTCCTACCATCTTAACTCATCAACCCATTTGTTCACTAAACCATGTGTACGTTATGCATCTGTCCAACAAATACCATTAATAATATTTTGTCACCATTACTTATACACTAAGTTTACCAAGTCGTTAACATTGTTGTACAACAGTCTCTTCCTACCAAATTAAAAGTCAATTTAACGCAAACCCAAGAATTATTTGTTCAGGAAAGCTTACCATACAACAACTTCGATCGGGGATTTCAGAGGCTACAGGAAATCGGTGAAAGCGTGTAACCCCTAATTGGAAAGGTATTTCCAAGGGCTACGACTTTAGTGTTTAGTCGAATGCCCAGATCTGCCGCATCATTTCCGAAAATGGCCTCAAAGATCGCTGCATGCAGAAAATATATTTTTGCTAGCATCTTAAAGCGAGATGAACCACATCGTTTCATCTTCTTCCTCCAACCAAAATTCCAAAATCACATCCAAAATTCCTCCTCCCTTGTTCACCTCAATGGCCAACTTGCTTCACGAAACCAAGTCCCTATCTTCTCATAGAAGGAGGAAGTTGTCGAAGACATCTTATCTCTAGGGTATAAGCCCTACCATGGCCTTACCCTAAGAAAACTACTTCTCATGAATCAGGACTCCTTTGAGTCGATATCTCTCCTAGGAATAACTAACGATCTAGCACCAAGGGTGATGGTAGGAAGCTCACCTCATTTCCGGAGGTTCCGAGGTTTCCGGCCATAGATCTTGTCACCCTTCTCTGCGGGATCTTGTTCTCCCTCGTTGGTGTTCATTCTTCACGTGAAAGAGAGGAAAAGAGAGGATTGCATAGCAATGGCTCTGCAAGGAGAACTGTTCGGCAAACTAGTAAAGAAATTGCTAGGGTTTTCCACATGTCCCTTTTATAATGAGAAGTTAGGGTAACTGCCTAGCCACGTGTTGGCCTGACATTGGACCGCCTAATATTACTTTAAATGAGTCATTTTGAAAGGACGCGACCCATTTAAGTCGATTTGGCGCAATTCCCAAAAATCCGGTTCAGCAGCGGCCGAAAATTTGCCCGAGACAAAGTATTTTCTAAGTTAAATGGCGCTCGATGAATTTTAGCACAGTTCGACGAATCATTGCTCGATGAATTCAGCATTCGATGAATTTTACTGAGTTCGACGAATCAGCGCGTGATGACTTTTGGTGTTCGATGAATTACCTGAGTTCGACGAATCAGTGATGGACGGATTTTGGCGTTCGACGAATTTTAGCCCAGTTCGACGAATCAACGCTCGACGAATTCAGCATTCGATGAATTTTCCTGAGTTCGACGAATCAGCGCTCGATGACTTTAGCGTCCGACAAATTTACCTGAGTTCAATGAATCAGTGCTTGACTATTTTCGGCGTTCGATGAATTAACTGAGTTCGATGAATCAGTGATCGTTGAATTTCGGCATTCGACAAATTATCCTCAGCATATGGCGTTGAGTGGTGTTGCGTCTACTTAATGCTCTTTATGCCTTAACATGCCAGAAACTTTCTAAGTTAAATGTCGTTAAGAGCGTTGAGTCCACTCAATGGTCTCAATGCCTTAACCCGCCAAACATTCTAAGTTAAATGTCATTGAGTGGTGTCAAGACCACTCAACGCCTAACACTCAGCACACTTTCTAAGTGAATTCTTGATCCAGTCATTAAGTCCGGTATACTCACTTGACGTTCCCCGAACCTGAGTCAATTTTCTTGACTCAAAACGTGTGCGAGGTGTCTGGCACGAAATGGGATGTTACAAATCCTATAAACAAAATAAAAGATTTTGTCCCTGAAATCAGGCTAAGGCTGTGGGGAAGATAAAGCAAGGCAATATATTATGCTTTAAAAGTATTACCATGGGGAAACAACTCCGAGTAGTGCTTCTGCATCAAGTCCACCGACTCCCAAGTAAATTCTTATTTACCATGATTAGACCACAACACCTTTATCAAAGGAACACTCTTGCGACACAAATTCCTTATCTTGGTGTCCACTATCTGCACCGGATCTAGTCGTACAGATCTATCGGTTGCTACTGCTCCATCAGTGGTGGGCATATGTTGATGGGGTCGCAATGGCGCCTTCCAAAGTGACGACACATGAAATACGTCGAGAATATTCTACAGCTCTGGCGGTAACTCCAACTGATAGACCAAAGGGCCAATTCTTTCCAATATAGTGTAAGGCCCAATGTACCTTAGGCCGAGTTTCTTCACACCACGTACCCGTGACACTCCATGCATCGGCCGGATCTTCAGGAACACTTTGTCACCCACTTGAAATTCCACCATCCGGTGCTTTGCATTATAATATTTAGCTTGCCAGCTTTGAGCCTCAAGCATGCGGTCTCGTATTAATCTAACAACAACATCAGTATCAATGATGTACTCAATTCCCAGAACCTTCAGGTCTTCATCTTGCACCCATGATAAGGGGGTTCTACACCTTCCTCCGTAAAGAGATTGATGGGGTGCCATCCTGGTACTGTCCTGGTGATTGTTGTTATATGAGAATTCCACCAGGTGTAAGAGCCTTTCCCACAACTCTCCAATATCCAGCACACACAACCTCAATAGATCTTCCTAATTTCTAATGGTCCTCTCTGACTGCCCGTCCATTTGAGGATGAAACATTGTGCTAAAAGTAAGGCACGTGCGCAAATAAGCCTGTACCACCTTCCATTCTTTAGAGGTAAAATGACCATCCGGGTCAGAATCAATTGTCTTTGGTACGCCATGGTACTGTACAAACTGTTCCACAAAGAGGCATACCAAAATGTCCACATGAGCCTCTTTATTCATAGGAATAAACCTGGCTACCTTTGTCAGGCGATCAACGATTGTGCAAACCGAATCGTTCCCTGGGCGTGAGCGAGGCAAACTGTGGATGAAGTCCATGGAGATATCCTCGAACTTCCACTCGCGGATGGGCAATGACTGTAATAAACCTCCGGGGCTCTTGCATTCCGCCTTCACCCTTTGACAGACCTCGCAGTGCGTAACATAATATCTTACGTCTCTCTTCATTCCCCGCCAACACATGGTCTTCCGCAGGTCGGCGTACATCTTGGCAATCGCATGATGCACTGAATATTGAGAGCAATGTGACTCTCTCAAGATAAATTCCCAAATTTTACCGCCTTTGTGGATGTAAAGCCGGCCACGGAGATGAACAAGGCCGTCTTTTACGGAATACTCGTCAGTAGTCCCATCTTCTATTGACTTAAACACCGAGGCCAGAGTAGGATCCTTTCCCTGCTCTGCCAGGATTTAGTCCCGAATATCACAGACTATACTCATCGCAGTTAAGTACTCTGTATACCCTTCCGAATGGTCTTTATATACAAGGGTATCTCCATCACTTCAAGCATCCGAGATAATTTCATACTCATCAATCGGGACTCAGGGCTCATTTCCGGTACCTTCCTGCTCAAAGCATCAGCTACAAAATTTGCTTTTCCTGGGTTATAGTTAAAGTTAAATTCATAATCACATTAAAATTCTATCCATCGCAGCTGTCTCAGCTTCAGTTCCATCTGAGTATGAACGTACTTTCAATTCTTATGGTCCAAGAAGATTTCATAGTGTATGTCATATAGATAGTGTCTCCAAACCTTCAAGTCGAACACCACTACTGCCAATTCTAAATCATGTACTAGATAGTTGAATTCATGCTTCTTCAGCTGTCTCGGAGCATAAGGAATCACATGCCCATACTGCATCAGTACTGCTCCCTTCCCTTGATACGACGCATGAGTGTAGACTTTAAATCCTTCCTTCCCAGATGGAAGGGCTAGGATGGGCACAGTAGTAAGTCTGTCCTTCAGTTCATGGAATGCAGCGCCACACTGGGGTGTCCACTTGTATGACACACCTTTCTTTGTTCAGAGTAGTAAGAGGAAGGGAAATCTTTAAAAATCCTTTCACAAGCTTGCGATAATACCCGAAAAGTTCAAAGAAACTCTGTACATCGGCCGCTGACTTCAAGGGCGACCATTCTTTCATGGCACACACTATGGCCGGATCCACAGCTAGTCAAACCCCACTGATCACTTGGCCCAAGAAGGCAACTTCTTGGAGCCAGAATCCGGACTTGCTGAACTTGGCAAACATGGCATGCTCATTTAGCTTCTTCAAAACCAATGTCAGATGTTCGACATGCTCCTCCTTTGTCTTTGAGTAGACCAAAATGTCATCGATGAATATGATGACAATGATGTCTAGATAAGGCTCAAACACTTAGTTCATCAGACTCATGAAAGCTTAAGGGGCATTTATGGGCCCAAACGGCATCACGATGAACTCGTACAAGCCGTACCTTAAGCTAAAGGCTATTTTTTGAATGTCCTCTTGTATCCTCAATTGATCGAGCACAAATCCAACTTGGAGAAACAATGGTCTCCAACCAATTGATGAAACAACTCGTCGATCTGGCGTAGCAGATAAGTGTTCTACACAGTCAGTCGATTGAGCTCCTGATAGTCTATACATAATCGTAAGGTCTCATCCTTCTTCTTAACGAACAGGATAGGGAATCCCCAAGGTGATGAGCGGGGGCAAACAAATCCTGATTCCACCTGTTCTTGCAGCTGAGCTCAAAACTCTGCGAGTTTCTTAGAGCCATTTGATAAGGGGTCCTACAGATGGGCTTGGCACCTGTTACTAGCTTAATTTGGAAATCCACCTCTCTATGTGGGGGTAGTCCTAGCAATTTCTCAGGAAATACCTCGGGAAAATCCCGCACCACTCGCACATCCTTCATATTTATTGTGATCCCTTTCAATTCGAAACATATCATGTACACTTCATCCCGCCTCATGTCGGCTTTCAAGGCCTGAATTGAAGATAATAACAAACATGGTGCGAATCTTATACCTTGAAAAGTGACTTCAGTGTCTCCGTGTCCAAGCAGATTTGCTTCTCCGCATAGTCAATTCTTGCATAATGCCAATCCAACCATGGCATACCCAGAATGAGGTCGAATTTTGGCATCCTCGAAACTATGGCAGGGGTATCAAAGATCTTCCCTCCAAGGAGTATCTCCAATTCGCACTTGGCGGTTGCTGTCATCTCAGAGCCATCTGGGAGGCGTACACTCCGAGTAATAATAGTGAAGTATTGCACTCCTTCTAGGTCTTTAATGAAGTCCGCCGACATAAACGAGTGTGAGGCACCAGTATCGAATAACGTATAGGCCGGTTTCCCACCAACCATCACGATGCCTAGGTACCAATATCAAATTCTCAAAGCTAGATTTCTAGTATATCTTAGGCAACTTAAGGTGAATACTGAAAATGTGTTAATTAACTGTAACATACCTGCGATCACCTCCTGAGGGTTTCACTCCTGCATCATGTCCAATACGAGCACCTGATCCCGAGCAGGTCTGGGGTTTCCTCCTCATGGTCCTCGTCCTCGACCACCCATGTGTCCCCGTCCTCATGGATCTGTCAGAGGGAGAGCAGGAGGAGCATTCCCAACTAGCTACGGACAGTGACGTCGGATGTGGCCCGGTTGGTTGTATTGGAAGCATAGTCACTCATACCAGCCTTCGGGTTGTTGGAACTGTTGGGGCTGTGGAGGTTGAGGCAATGTTGGAGGTTATGGGACCAGGTTCTCCATTCTAAAATTCCGGTGGAAATGCCTGCCACCTATTTGGTATCCTCTTCCACCTCTGTTGGCATGCCTCCTTCTATTACTGGGGCCAACTTCCATCACACCCGCAGGGGGTCTCTTACCACTTCCCAACTGGTCTGCCTCTAGCCTCTTTTCCATGTCGATTTTCTCTACCAAACTAGAGTCTGTTATAAACAAAAGGGCTTGCCTCAGGGGTCCCGCAAGCCTTCGTAGAACCGTTTACCGTATCCTCTGTCATCCAACTTATAGGAGTCAACAAATCTAGCCAGATGCTGAAACTCTCGCTGGTACAATATCACCGACGTGGATCCCTACTTCAACTGCAGGAAACTTTCTTCCAGTTCATCTCGAGCTGTTGAAGGGATAAAGTGCTCTAAGAAAGCTTCAAAAAACTCGAACCAACTAATATCCGTGCAGACTCTTCCTTGGAAGGTGGAGCCCATGTGCGACTTCCCCCACCTTTTGCATGCAGTTCTAGAAGTGACACTGCCAGGATCATAGCCATATTGTTCGGACAACTAATATCCGCCATCAGCTCTTGCACGGTGTCGAGCCATTCCTCTGTACGTAATGCCGACTCTGCCCCAAGGTAGGCAGGAGGGGAGAGAGCTTGGAAAGTGCTCAACCAACTAGAGCCCAGTGCTTGTTGTTGTAAAAGGGCTTGTTGGGACCTAAAGGAATCCAAGATAGCTGTGAGTGTCTGACGTAGCTCTGATTGCTAAAACTGTGTGGGTATGGAAGGGGCGGGAGTGCCCCCCACTAGCTCAACAAATACTGGGATCTACACGTAAGTTACAAACCTAAGGTCAGGTTGGTGAATCCTAAGGTCAAAGTTGGACATACTTAGTATGAATTACATATGGGCACACCACTGCTTCTGCTAAGTCAGTTTGTCCCCAAACTGACTAATCGAACGGGGGTGTCCCATTGTTGAATATCTTCCTTAGTTCAGGATCGTACCAAGCTGATGCCATTTGTAAGACACCCCTCGCAGAACACAAAACATGACACAAGAGGAGTCTAATGCCCAGAACAGCTGCCTTGCAGTAACGTTAGTACACAGGCTAACCTGTACTACAAGACGCCAATTCTGCCCGCTATAGTCAAAATTAAACATTGTCAACCCAAGCAAGAATATAAAATAGAAGTCAAATCCACACATGAGTAAATAGTCCAAAAGTACATCAATTTAAAGAAGCATCAACAAGCTTCTATAATATCAGAGTACGAGTACAAAAAGCATCCCTCTAACTCACATCATTCACCAACGGTAGCGACGACACCGTCCCTTCAGGACCTGTCATCCTGGCCTGCTATCCTGCTGCATAACCTGCTATTGCTCTATCTGCGGGGTTCCCTCCTAAACAGGAAGACGTAGCAAACGTTAGTCATAAAGACTAAGTGGCTTCACATCTGCTCCACCTGCGACTCCTCAGCACTGGGCGGAGAAAAGGAAAAGTACAATATATATAAAAGAGCAGTAGTACAAACATATGGTAAAAGAGTGAGCAATATCGATGTATATCATCTGTATAATAAACAAGGAAACAATCTACTCTAGCTGTTCTACCATCTACAACAGAATAATAATATAGAACTACAACAGAAAGTAACTCAATTTATATGAATGCCCATACAGATATATAAGTTGAGGATCGACATAGTAGTAAAGTAACTCATCGTATAAGAGTGCCCATACAAACTTATACGATGAGCATCTTGTGTATACAATGTAATATAATGAAATGAATGCAATGAAATGACTCACGCATGAGCACGCACATGCAACTACTATGTCAACACAAACTTGTAGTTCCCACTTTTTGAGCAGGTAGCTAACCTCTCAGGCGTCAACCGTCATGGCCAGGTGATGATAGTGGAGATGGCTTCTCCAATACTAGGTGGGCATCCACACTACCATGCCTAGTCCTCTGTACGCCTCAACGCTAACAACACAATAGTTGAGCTCACATGCGTACTACGCCTCAGAAGGGGTATCGGGTAGATGTTCAGCAAGAGCCCAACCCAACTGGCCTATCTTCATGGCACGGAAGCTGCCTCTGTGAACAAATCACCAAAGTACCAAGGACAACCGTCCACTAGCACGTAGGGTGCCTCAAGAAGTAGGCACCAAGGATGAAGGCCCAACCGTGCAAGTCTAACTATCAACTCCCGTCGGTGTGATGACTGGCAAGCCCGTAGACCTGCCACAATATCCTTAACCTAGGATTATGACACCGCGTGTCGACTCATGCTACATGCAATTTCACTTCACCGTGGTATGGAATGTGCCTCTGTGGACAAACCACCAGAGGACCAGGGTCGACCGTCCAATTATGTCTCTTTTCATCATTACCAATCCAGTGTGGTCAAACACCCGCACTCACACCCTTCATAATCTCGTGCCCCAAGACACCTAAGGGTTCACCATCAACATAAGGGTATTCACGTATTCACCAACCATTTGGTTATCATAATTACATATATACTATAATCACATAACTTTAACATCAACTGGATACAATCTTTTTACCAAGTTAAACCATTCGTGCACACATGGATCTTTCCACTAACTGCCAACAACCATTTATTCATAGCAATCACTACAAAATATGTAGCACAAGTTCAAGCCAATATCATCATTATTCAATGTATTACCATTGTCATGTACGTCCTTATTGGTTCACATATTCAAATCATTCTGACCATCTTAACTCATCAACCCATTCGTTCACTACACCATGTGTTCGTTATGGATCTGTCCAACAAATGCCTTTAACAATATTTTGTCACCATTACTTATGCACTATGTTTACCAAGACGTTAACATTATTGTACAACACTCTCTTCCTACCAAATTCAAAGCCAACTCAACACAGACCTAAGAATTATTTGTGCAGGAAACATTACTGTATAACAACTTCGATCGGGGATTCCCGGGGCTACAAGAATCTGGTGAAAGCATGTAACCACTCGTTGGAAAGGTATTTCTGAGGGCTACGACGTTCGAGTTTAGCAAAAAGCTCAAATCTGGATGCATCATGTATGAAAACGGCCTCAAAGATCACTGCGTGCAAAAAATAGATTTCTGTGCGCATCTTAAAGCGAGAGGAACCACATCGGTTCGTCTTCTTCCTCCAACCAAAATTCCAAAATCATATCCAGAATTCATCCTCCCTTGTTCACCCTCAAAAGGCCAACTTTCTTCACGAAACCAAGTCCCTATCTTCTCATGGAAGAAGGGAGTGGTCGAAGACATCTTATCTCTAGGGTACAAGCCCTAGCATGGCATTCTCCTAAGAAAACTTCTTCTCATGAATCAAGACTCCTTTGAGTCGATATCTCTCCTAGGAATAACTAAACATGTAGCACCAATGGATAGTGTAGGAAGCTCACCTCATTTCCGGTGGTTCCGATGTTTCCGCCCATGGATCTTGTCACCCTTCTCTACGACATCTTCTTCTCCCTCGTTGGTGTTCGTTCTTCACAGGAAAGAGAGGAAGAGAGAGGATTGCACAGTAATGGCTCGGCAAGGACAATTGTTGGGCAAACATGTAAAGAAACGGCTTGGGTTTTCCGCATGTCTCTTTTATAAAGAGAACTTTGGGTAACTGCCTAGCCATGTGTCGGCCTGACATTGGATCATCTAATATTATTTTAAATGAGTCATTTTGAAAGGATGCGGCCCATTTAAGTCGATTTGGAGTAATTCCCGAAAATTAGGTTCAACAGCAGCCGAAAATTCGCCCAAGGAAAAAAACTTTTTGAGTTAAATGTCGTTCGACGAATTTTAGCCCAATTCAATGAATCAGTGCTCAACGAATTCAGCATTCGACGAATTTTCCTGAGTTTGACGAATAAGCGCTTGACGACTTTCGGCGTTCGATGAAATACCTGAGTTCGACGAATCAGTGATTGACGGATTTCAGCATTTGATGAATTTTAGCCCAGTTCGACAAATCAGCGCTCGATAAATTCAGCATTCGACGAATTTTCCTAAGATCAACGAATCGGAACTTGATGACTTTAGAATTCGATGAATTTACCTGAGTTTGACGAATCAGCGCTTGATGACTTTCGGCGTTTGACGAATTACCAGAGTTCAGCGAATCAGTGATTGAGGAATTTCGGCATTCGATGAATTTTCCTCAGCCTATGGCGTTGAGTGGTGTTGAGTCAACTCAACGATCTCAACACCTTAACTCGCAAGGAACTTTCTAAATTATATGGTGTCCAGAGTATTGAGTCCTCAAAGCTTTAAATGCCTTAACCCGCCAAACATTCTAAGTTAAATGGTGTTGAGTGGTGTCAAGACCACTCAATGCCCAACAGTCAGCACACTTTCGCGATCCAGTCGTTGAGTCTGGTCGACTCACATGACATTCCCCAAACCTGAGTCAACTTTCTTTACTCAAAATAAGTGTGGGGGGTCTGGCATGAAATTGGATGTTACATGCATTGCACCAGATTCTGGAAGGTTGAATCATCCATTGCACTGGCAATGATGTTTTGAGCTCTCTTGTCCATGGAGGCAAGTAGGAGCTCATCTTTGTTCATTTCATCATAAGATTTAGGTGATTGAATGTTGGCATCCGGAACTGAGGTCTTCATAAGGATGAAGGGTCCTTCTTTAACTGTGATGTAAATCCTAGGGTCAGCAACTTTCATGAATTGCCTGAACCTTTCCTTCCAGAGGCCAAAGCCTTCCTTTCCGCAAATTGGTAATTTCATGGCTCCCAGTTCGTTGTAGTTGACACTAGACCACATTCTTATATCTTATAGCTACCCTTGGATGTATACTCAAATTGTTAGATCCTTTTTGAGCAATCTCCCTCTGATACCACTTAAAAGTTATTTATCTTAAGGTTAGCTAGTCACCTAGAGGGGGGGGGGGGTGGTGGTGGGTTGAATAGTTCTTTAAAATTTCTAAGTGTTTTTGCTAATTTCTTACTAGGTGATCTACAGCTTGTCCTTAGCACCTGCAATATAAAAGAAAAATAACAACACAGCCAAGCACACAGTTGTTTATAGTGGTTACCTAATTGGGTTGTAACATCTCTCAGACAAATAGACCCCCTAGGAGTCATTTTGTCATGAATAGGTCATGACAAAACCCTAGGAAGCCCAAGAAGGCCAAGCGAACCTAGGAATGTAGGTGAGATCACTATGGTCTGCAAATAGTATATCCTAAACCCTAGTCTAGGATGACCATGATGAGGCTTTACCAGGACTCTAAGATCCCATCGTGATCTCACTAATCTATTGGAAAGTCCATTAAAGCCCTAAGGGTCCATTGAAGTCGACCCAGGGTTGCCAAGTTGATCTAGAACCACCCTAGGCCTAAAAAGGGCAAGGTGCCCTAACTAAGGGTAGTGTGCCCCTAGTAAGCCAAACCAACCCTACCAGGGTCTTCCTAGACCTAAAGTGGGGTCAATGGGTCACTAAGGACCCATGGTGGGCAGTCCAAGTGGTTAAGTTGACTTAAGTCTACTCTAACCCTAAATGGGTCATACTGACCTAAATGGGTCATACTGACCTAAATGGGTCATACTGACCTACATAGGGTCAACTAACCTTCCCTTAGCCAAGTGGATGCCACTCATGTACTCCTAACCCTAGAGTGAGGTCAATGGATCACCTAGGACACATTGGGGTCAACTCTAGAGCTTGAGTTGATCCGAGTCAACCCTAGCCCTAAAGTGGTCAAAGTGCCCTAACTAAGGGGCAAGTGACCTTCAGAGTGCAAAGTTAACCCAACCCAAGTACTTATAGACCTTAGGGGAGGCCCATGGGTCACCAAGGACCCATTGAGGTCAACCCTAGTGGCTAATTTGACCAAAGTCAACTCTTGGGTCAAAGTGGTCAAACTAGCCTAAATGGCTAGCTCAAGCACAATCCAAGTGCTCTAGGCCCAGACAAGTGTGGCCCATTGGTCTAGGAAGTGGAGAGACACATTTTGGGCCCACCAAATTCATATTTTGGTGACTAGGAGAGAGAGAGGAAGTTACCCAAATTTGGAGGTGAGAGAAAGAAAGAGCTTAATGGCCATCATGGCCATGAAGGCTCCATAACCCCTCCTTTTGTTGGGGATTTTATTCGTTGGAGGCAGGGGAAGAGTTTCCAGGAGGTGGCCGACCATTGGGGTGGCTCAGTCCCCTCAATTTGACTTAAACTGAAAAGTAGGTTTAATGGCCTTTAATGGTGTTTTGATGAATTGGGGAGTTACACGCTTCCTCTCCCCAATTCCTTCTTTAAGAACCTTAACCAGGATCAGAGTGTAACACCCCGAAACTCAAAAGAGAGATGGGAGGCGTTTTGGGCCAAATCTTATATTTGGCAGGGGGCACACAGTCTGGGACACGGGCGTATCCCAGGGCGTGTCAGGCTCGAGTCGACGATTTTGCCGCGATGTCGACAAAATTTGGAGTCGACGATCGTCGAGCAGCGAACACGGCCTGAGACACGGGCGTGTCTCAGGTCGTGTCGCGCCCGTGTCGACGATCGGCCTGGGAGTCGACATTTTGGCTCGACGATGTGTCGAGACAAAGCACACGGCCTAGGATACGAGCGTGTCCAAGGCCGTGTCGGGTGGTCGACGAACTTCGCTCGACGAAGTGTCGAGACCGTGAACACGACCTGGATCCCAGGCATGTTCGGGTTTGACACGGCCGTGTCACATAGGACACGGGAGTGTCCAAGACCCGTGTGAGTCTCGGGTTGTTTTCGGGGTTGTGTCGATGGGGGCACACGACCAACCAAACGACCGTGTTAGTTGGGACAGAGGCGTGTCAAGTCAAACACGGGCGTGTCGGATGCCCGTGTGTTTTTAGAGATGCGTCGATTTTGACGGCGAATAAGGGACACGGCCCTGGACATGGGCATGTCACAGGCCGTGTTCGGCCCAGATTCTGCATTTTAGATCTGGATCGTGGCCGTTCGTTTCGTTAATTCGGGATCCGAAGGCTGGGGGCTGTTAGTGCTTGGATATACATGGGATTGGACCCTTGAAACCCTCATTTCACTTGAGAGGTTCTCTTTCTAAAGTATAGAGAGAGAGGAGAGCAAAGGAGGAAGAAGAAGCTTAGATCCGGTCTTTGGAGGAGCTTCGGAGCTCCAAATCGCGAAGCGACTTCGGATCTACGGAGGCAAAGAGAGTGCGGTGCTTTTCATCCGCTTACATTTACATGGCGCCAAGGAAGAACGCTAAGGTAACGATTCTCTACTTGAGCATGTGAAGCTCTACTTCTTTTACATAGGAGGCCCGCTCTCGCGAGTTTGTGTTGAGTTGGAGGTGTTCCTTCGGTTAGATATGTGAAGTCCCCGTTGTGTAGAGTCCGTAAACGAGAACGGACATAGGCATGATGTGTGAAGCCTATCCGGACATGTTGGTCTGGATCAGTGATGTTGCATTGCATGAATGCCAGAGAAGACTCCGTGCGAATGTTTGTTTTTCGGGTTTTCTACGTGCTAGATTGCAACAGGGAGCCTTGGGTATTAACCCTAAGGTGCACCCGGAAAACTGGGCGGATGCGTTATCTTGCCAACTTGGTGGCCTGGGAGCCAACTTGAACATAACCGGGTTATGTGATTTTGTGATGGAAACGGGACTCGGGAGAAGTTTGACCTGCGCATATGTTTTAAGTTAACGTTGCGATGTGAGCACGAGTTAGATGGAACTGTACCCGTTCTATATCGTTCAGATTATAGCCATTAGCATAGATGAGGGTCTTCGGCGGTCTATGGTTTAAATTACCGTGACCCATGCCGGGAAGGCAAATTGCTCATTGTTGGGCCGTCCTGGGTGTTGATGCATGAAAACGGACAGGGAGTCGGGCACCACCAGCTAACGGTTCGAACATCGGGGAATAGGGAAGGAAAGGAGGAGACTGTCGACCAATCGGTTACAAGCGGTCGCGGCTAAAGGACCGGAAAGGGGGGCCGCTGGCAGCGGCAACAGCAGAGTTCGCCCGCCGCGGCTTAAATGCCACTCTTACGGCGGACTTTCCTTTACTTAAAATGAGAAACAGTTACACAAAAGGGAAAAGAGGAAGCCGGTCGGACTACAAGCCGCAAAACACTAGACTTGAGACCGCAGCTCTTAACAGGCGAGCTCCTGGATCCCAGTCAGCGTGTCTTGGGGAGTGCACCCTCCCCCTATTTATAGGCTCGGGGGCCTGCCCAAGCGGGCAGGGCTAAAGTTACCGGCTGCCCGGGGTACAGGAGAACCGGGCAGAGGTGAGGGGAAGCAAAAGAGAAAGAAACAGGAAAGGAGGGAAGCCGCGCGGCCTGGCGGATTCCTCCTGGCGAGCTGACGGCTGGGTCCTGGAGCCTTGTCGCTGAACAGGGCGGCGTTGGCAGCGGCCTGATGTGGTGACCGCCCGGCTTGGGAGGCTTGGCGGCTTGAAATGGCAGGCCGCCCGGTCTGGAAAGCTACGCGGGCAGGTCGCGGATTCCGGGCTTATCATAATCCCCACACATTTTTAAGTTTCCAAAAAAACTTCGAAAATGTAGAACTAAGCCGGAGACCGCGACAGCCTCATCGTCGTCTATAAAATCCCCTGGCCCTTGTCATTCTTCGAGATTCCTGCCGAGCCACGGGTCGCTACTCGCCACTTGCGGTCAGCATTTTGCAAGCCGACGCGATCTTTCACAAGATGGATGTTATGTATTCAATGTTAGCACGCAACAAGAAACCGCCAGAAAAGAAGCAAAGCCGGAGCGAGAACTCGGAAGATTCTGCCCGACAGTCTGCCAAGAAGATTGGGAAGCCGGAGACTTCAGCGGCTTCTGGACCTGAAAAGAGGCCGACAGAGACCGTCGGCGGATCTTCGCAGGCCGCAGTAGATCCCAAAGCGGTTTCAAAGACTGCTCCATCACAAACCGTAATTGCCAAATCCTTCGACCTGACTTTCTCTCCATCAGGAGAACCACTGCTAAAAATCGGTTGGACGGAGGAGAAAAGTGTTGAATCTGGAAAACCGCCCGAATTGCAGGACAAGGTCGACGTAATCGTTGTGGACGACAACGAGCCGGAGAAGGCGCTGGAGACCGAACAGATTTTGGGCGAACAGCGCAAGCGGACTGAAAAGGTGTTCGGTTCCTTGAAACGGCAGAAGGAAAGGCGCGAAACCCTTGAAGAAAGGATGAAAAGGAAGATGAGGAAGTTGCACGCCAGAAACCGAAACATTTCCAAAAAGACCGGCGCGGACAGTCTTCAACACAGGCCGCACGAGAAGGAGGTACCCGAGAACCCGTCCACACTGGACTACAAGCCGAGCGAACTGGAGGGTACGCCCGCGGTTAGCGACTCGCTCAGCGAGCTCCTGAAGGGCATGGAGACCCTCCAGCGGCAAGACGCGCTATTGTCGACACCAGCGGCCTCTGAGGAGGTTGACCGCCCCGATATCCAGGTTATTGGGGAGAAGCCTGGCGAACCGGCTTCCGCGGCTTCTGAAGGAGCCGAGAAACTGAAGCTTCGCGAGAAGATGGAGGAGATGAAGAAACTGATCGCCGAGAAGCCGGTGGCGACCACACTTCCATTACTGCAAGGTAAACACCGGGACGTTAGGCGAATTGTTAAATTCTACAAGTCACGGTCAAGGAAGAAGGGGGCGAATATAATATTAAATCCGCCGGCCAGCGTTTTCCTGACCACGGCTCAACTGAAAAGCCGAGCGAAGGAAGCCGAGCGGCTATGGAAAGAAAAGCTAAAGAGGATAGATCCTGAACGGCTCCGGCGGCCAGTGATTAAAATCCATACCGCGGCCTCTGGAGGAGATAAACATCAAACCGGCGGTCTTATCCAACCGATTCCCTTACTAGAACCTTGCAACAATCCGGCTGAACCTGACTGCGGTTTGTCTTCTGCAGGTGTACCGGAGACCGCAATGAAACCGGGCGACTTGACGTCATTTTTGTCTATGCTGCCACCGCCTCCGCCTCCAAGTGTTCGCGAGAAGGAAATGGCCGACTTCCAGAAAGGACGTCGGCACGCTGCAGGCGGCTTTGGACGCGGCCACCGAAACCCTGCGAATTAAAGACGAACAGCAGCGGGTTGCCCAGGAGGCCGCGGAAAAAAGGATCCAAGAGTTGCAAACCACCCTGGAGCAAGAGACCACAAGGTTGCAGACTGCGCTTGAGCAGGAGACCATGAGGTTGAAGTCAGCGATGGAGCAAGAGACTGCTAGGCTCCAGACCGCGAGGGAAGAAGAGACCGCCAGGCTCCAGGCCGCGAGGGAAGAAGAGACCGCCAGGCTCCAGACCGCGATGGAAACCGCGGAGGCGAAGATTGCTGAGATGCAGGTCGCCTTGCAGCAGGAAAGGACGGAGAAGTATTTGCTGATGGTCGCGCTGCTGGAAGGAGACCGAGAAGAGATCCCACATGCTGAAGGCGGCGAGAACCAAGCCCTGCCAGCGGAGACCGGCGGAGAACAGCGGCCTGCTCTACCAACTTCTGGAGAGTTGCCGGGTACTGGCCGCTCGGCCTCTGGCGAGAATTCAAAGCCACCGGAGGCCGCGGCGCTAGACAGGTCGCAGTTCCAAGCGGGCTCGGGGGTCAGGGGATCCCAATGATCCCATTTGCGAGAGTGGAACGCGACACTGCGCGGGTTCATCGGTCTCTGCATGCGCTTCATAATCTGGTTAGCCAGGTATACGTTGCGATTGTGCAGACCGGTGAACAGGTCGTGCACATAGGACGAGACAGGCCGGAAGATGACAAGCGATACCGAGCGACTTGAGAGAACGAAGCCGCGCGGACAATTGAATATTATGTTGTAATATATATTTTTTCTGATGGATTGTTGGACAATTTGATTATTGTAAACTGCTGTATTTTATTATGCTGCGAACTGAATGCGGCTTATGCGGTTTGTATTTATAATCCACATGCCTGCTGCTTTGTTCTGAAAAATTTAAGATATAGGATAGTAGCCGCGCGGTCTGGTGAACAGCACGCCGGCTTGAATATTTTATGCCCACATGATTCGCCATAGAATTATTCTAAGTGCAGGTATATAGCCGTGCGGGCTGACGGACTAAACTGCGGCTTTGTCATTAAGCTGTTCTGTACTCCCAGCGGGCTTAGGCCGCGCGGTGTGACGACTAGCCGCGATTTGACGTTGGGCACTGTACCTTCACAGATTTTCTATAAATAGCGCTGACCCCGGAGATTTCATCACAAATCAAAAAGGATGCGGGCTAAGTCCAAGTCGTCGCGGTCTGACAAGGCCACTGCGGTTAGGACTGACGCGGCCTCCGCTTTCCACTCTGCTGATCACAAAGAATGCCGGCTTACAAAAGTCGAGCTGGACGATTTCGTTGAGAAGCACATGCATGGAAGTCCGCTGGTCGCGCGGCTTCCCCGACAGGATGAGCGGATCAACTCCTCGCACGCAAATCAGATCGCGGTCCCCATCGACCACTTTGACTGCGGCTTCAGCTTCCCGGTCATGATGGAGGCCGTAGCGGTCTTCGACCACTACGGAGTTGTGCCCGGACAACTACCCCCAAACTCGATAGCCGCCATATATAGCTTTATCTCCTACCTGAGGTCGGAAAGAGTCCGCTTCTCTATGAGGCTCTTACGGGAATGCTTTTCGGTGCGGTCTATCCCGGACTCCGGGACGAAGATCTTCCGGGGGCACCTCTACTTCGGCTGCAGAGGGCTGAAGATAGTTAACTTGGCGAACAAGATCGCGAACTGGTCCGAGCGGTTTCTCATATTCGAGGGAAACCTGGGGTTGCTGCCAGTCGACCCCCAAATCCGCGAAGAGGCCGCCTTCGGCAGCGGCGGCTTGGACGGCGTCGAGAAGGAGATCTACAACTTCTTCAAAGGCGAGCGGCTTGATGTAAACCACTACATCCCGCTGTTGCCGTCGCTAGTAGGAATAGAGGCGGAAGACAGTAAGCTCTAAGCCGGCCGAACTAAATGCTTAGCCGCACGGACTGGAAACTAACTTTTCCTTTATCTTTGCAGCTGCTGTGGCGGTCCCGCTAAACAAGCCGCAAACTCCTGGCGGCCTGACTCTCACTCAAAGAGAGAAGAGAGCGAGGCGTGCCAAGCCGGCGCGGGTTGTGGAGGAGGAGGAGTCGGCCTCCTCTGGAGAGTTTATGCTGCAAGGAACGGGCAGCAGCCTGAAGGACCTTCACGGCGATCTGGCCTAGCTGTGGAGTCCGGACGGCAAGTCAGTGACGATCTCCACCGCCCTCCCCTACTGGGGGGAAGAAGAAGTAAGCCGCCACGCGAGCGTGGTTGGCGGCGCGCTGTATGGCAAGCGCAACTTGAGGGCGATGCGCCAAGTTCCACCAGACGACCTGCCGCGGCTAGCCGCGCAGGTCGGGGCAAGGAGCTTTGTGGCAAGTCACTTCATGGGCCTTGCCTACAAGCAACTAATGAAGGAGAACAGCGGCCTGAAGAGGCAGTTAGTGGAACAACAGGAAGAGAACAAGCGACTAAAGGAAAGGGAGGCGGTAAGACATTACCGTTACTCGTGCGGTTAGCGTTATGTAACCGCGCGGCCTTACCTTTATCTTTTGTTTGCAGGAAATGTACAACCCGGCCAACCCCATCTTCCAAGACCAAGTCTTCCCGCAACTCGTCCAGGGAATCGATGGAGCGCTTAACCGCCTCCGGGACCTTGGCAGCTTTGCGACCGGCTTCACCGATTTTACTTGCGCCGACATCTACCCCACCCTGAAAGAGCAGGTGGCCGACGTCTACAGGTCGATCAAGGGCAAGAGCAAGGTCGGGGAAGAAGTCGGCGAGGTGGAGGAAGACGTCGAGGTAGAGGGTAGTCAGGGAAGCCCAAGTGCACGCACATCGTCTGAGTCCGGCGGTCAAGAATCTGAGACCGCGCGGCCAGACTCGACAACTTCTGGCGGTTCAGGGACCTCAGCGACCAGCAGCGGATACACTGAATCCCCCGTCGATATCGGCGATGGCGGTCATTTGGATTCTCCTGCGACTAAGAAGCTTAAACCGGGCGATTAGAAAATCTTTATCTTATTTTTTGTATTTTGAACTTTTTGGAAATCGGCGGTATTATTTTTTTGTAACCGCGCGATTAATGCTATGTAATACTTAATGAGATAGAAATGAAGGCAATTTTACCTTTTTCTTTACTACATCTCATTTTCTTACTCGTTTAAGTCCGCACGGTCTCAATATAACTTCCGATTTAATAAGATACAAGCACATAAACCGGTCTGAGTTCACACTGCGACTTCAACGAAGTTACCCGCAAGAGACATGTATTTCCCTACGGTTTATTCCGGAATGCTTGTCGACAATAAGCCGAGCGGCTAACCAATTAAACCGCAATTTGCCTTAATGAATTACTCAATGTTATCTGCTTGAAGAGCTGATTGACCGCGGCTTGCTTATACATAAACCGTGACCGCTAAGCCGCGCGGCTACCTGTCGCAGTCGCCAAACATCCAAAACATTAAGGTATAATATTGCGGCTAGGGCGAACTCTGAGATGAATTGCCCATTTGATAAAAGCAACAAGAATAGAGACAATCTTTGGCTTCCGATAATACAGGTCGATGTAGGCATATGGAAGCCGAAAATTTTTGTGACGACAGTTCGCTGATTAGCTAATATAATTAATACCATAGAAGTCGGCGGATCAAAGCCAGGAATTAAGTGCCAGACGCAGGCCGGCCGACTTCCTGTCCATATGAATAATAAACCGGCAATTGATATATGAAAGCCAAATAAGATACTGAATAGCGGATAGGCGGACGTAAGTCGGCCGAGTTCCCAAATACATTAATAATAATCCGGCGGGTAGGCAAATAACTTAAGCCGGAATATGTAACCGGGCGGCCTGTATAATACAACCTGTGCAGGCCGCTTAATAAAACCGCGAGGTAGCGGATAGGCTCGTGTTGTCCTGCAAAAATAGATGAAGACATGCACTTATGTGTCAATGTGGGCAGGTGCGTGTGGCAGTGCTTTCCACACAAAGAACACATAAGCGGGATTGAAATTCTTAATATCCACGACCGATGTCAAGCGGGACAAGTACGCAACGTCTGCGACTGAAGTCAAGCGGAACAAGTACGCAATGTCTGCGACGAAGGTCAAGCGGGACAAGTACGTAATGTCCGTCTGTGATTGAAGTCATGCGTGACGGGTACGCAATGTCTGCGACTGAAGGCCAAGCGGAATTTCCACTACACATCTGCGACCGAAGTCAAGCGGGATGTGGAGGGCTTAAGAATTCAAAAGGGGGCTCTTGCCCCTACATGCATGCATATTGGCATAAAAAGTAAAGCTAAAAAATAAGCTTCAAATGAAAAATAACGTTCGCATGATGTTAAGGATGTGGAAAAGGATATATGTCTGCAGTTTTAGCATGCCCCATTAATACCAATCGTGAAGGGGACGTTATATACCATTCTAAACATAAGCATTTCTCATCATATAAAGAAAGAGAAATCCCTGCTTGAACCATTGAGTAAGAAATGGAAGATTGCCTTAGAGAATTAATGAATGACATATTCTTGCAACTTTCCAGCTCTTGCAAGTTGATTAGCCAATTCTCTGAGAGCTATGCAATCTTCTGCTAGATGACCAATATCTTTATGATACTTGCAAAAAAGCTCCTCGTGTCGATACTTGATTTTAGATTTCATACGCCGAGGCTTCTTGAACTCAGGCATTCCTTGAATGATTATCAAAAGATCTTCCATAGAAATTTTAAACTTAACATACTTACCTGAACCTTTTTCACGCTTTGGAGTTTTACCCTGGAGAAGAGGAGGAGACTTGCAGTATTCAACTTGCGAAACATCTTGGGAGGAAATAGATTGTTGTTGACCAGAAGTCCCTTGAGATTGTTTAGCCATTTGATTCAGAAATGAAACATAACCTTTATTTGCCTCTTCGCCTACTATGAATGTATTAACTATATCAATAAGATCTCCATAGCTTTTGGGATACTTTGTGGTGAGCTTGAATTTCAATGGGCCTTCTTGAAGTGCATTTATGAAAGCATGCAAGTAATAGTCTTGATGGACGCTACAAACATCCAGAACCTCCTTTTGAAAACGATCAACAAAATCTGGATTAGACTCGTCGATTCCTTGCTTGATTCGGAAGAGAGCTCCAACGTCTCTTTTTCGCTTCCTGTAAATAGTGAATCTAGAAATAAATTGACTTCGAAGATCCTTAAAGCTGGTTACTGATCGAGGTGGGAGGCTATAAAACCATTCTCTTGCAACATTGCCAAAAGACATAACAAAGAGTTTGCATTTTACTCCATTTGACACGTTTCTCAGTGAAACAGCTGATTCAAAAGCTTGCAAATGAGAAAACGGATCATCACATCCAGCATACTCCGGGAGACGCGGTACTCTAAAGTTATCGGAGACAGTATCCCACCGAATACGATTAATGAATGGAGAAGGGGCCTCTTCTTCTTCCTCATAAAGAGGTTCATTTGCAACAGATTCTAGTCCACGCTCAACACTGTTTGCAAAAATTTCTCTATGAGGGTCAACAACCTCACAATTAAAATACGAGCAATCCTGCACTTCTGAGAGATCTGTAGTAACTGAGATGTTGCTGGATTTATTCTGACCCTTTGCAGGATTCATCTTGAAAATAGGGAATAAACGAACTTTTTCAAGAGACCGCAGAATAGCGGCGGCTTGACGGGCGGCTAGATGGTGCAACAAGCTGACAAGAAGACCGAGAAGAAAACCGAGCGGGTAGAACGCCAGGTTCTACAGCGCTGGAGGCGGGCTGAAAACCTTAGCCGGCGAAAGTCGCGGCTTGCTCGACAGGCCGCCGAGCTCTAGAGGAAAGAGCGTTCTAATTAGCTAGACCGCTGACTTCATCGATTAGTCGAGATCTAAAGGTCGCGTGTTAACTGTTGATGCACGAAAACGGACAGGGAGTCGGGCACCACCAGCTAACGGTTCGAACACCGGGGAATAGGGAAGGAAAGGAGGAGACTGTCGACCAATCGGTTACTAGCGGTCGCGGCTAAAGGACCGGAAAGGGGGGCCGCTGGCAGCGGCAACAGCAGAGTTCGCCCGCCGCGGCTTAAATGCCACTCTTGCGGCGGGCTTTCCTTTACTTAAAATGAGAAACAGTTACACAAAAGGGAAAAGAGTAAGCCGGCCGGACTACAAGCCGCAAAACACTAGACTTGAGACCGCAGCTCTTAACAGGCGAGCTCCTGGATCCCAGTCAGCGTGTCTTGGGGAGTGCACCCTCCCCCTATTTATAGGCTCGGAGGCCTGCCCAAGCGGGCAGGGCTAAAGTTACCGGCTGCCCGGGGTACAGGAGAACCGGGCAGAGGTGAGGGGAAGCAAAAGAGAAAGAAACAGGAAAGGAGGGAAGCCGCGCGGCCTGGCAGATTCCTCCTGGCGAGCTGACGGCTGGGTCCTGGAGCCTTGTCGCTGAGCAGGGCAGCGTCGGCAGCGGCCTGATGTGGAGACCGCCTGGCTTGGGAGGCTTGGCGGCTTGAAATGGCAGGCCGCCCGGTCTGGAAAGCTGCGCGGGCAGGTCGCGGATTCCGGGCTTATCACTGGGGACTGTGGTGAGTCGGCGGGCTTTGACCATATTCACCGAGAATGTGCCCTGAGTACACGGGGTGTGTGGCCGTGTAAGCCTACGCCTGTGATGAAATGTATATTTATACACTGCTTGGTTATGCTAATAAGTGCAGGGAAGGAGCATCGCCGCCCCGAATTGGGGGCGGGATCGTTATAATTTGTCAGCATTGCTGACCGTTACTTTTGTTTGCCACAATGCGGTGATTTGTTGCTTAAAGGTGCTGCTGGACCAAGTTGTCAATAGCGGGGTAAAGCCCAAATTGCGAAGTCGGACCTTGAGGGCCTAATTGAAGTGTTTACTTGCTTTTGTTCATGTATGACCGGCCTGCGTGCCGTGATATGGAAAACATGTTTTAAGAGTAAACCATTTGTAAGGCCTTAAGGCCAGTACTTGTGTATGTGCTACATTCCTATTTGGTGTATTAGTGGACATTCATGCTTGGTGCTGGGTTCTTTTAATTGCTACTTATAAAACTGCTTCTGCTAGAATGCTCTGTGTAGCACGTTATGATTGGTTGGATGGTTTCCATTGTGTAACCACCTGGTATGTCTGTGGTACATGGCGTCGGGCCCCGGCCGGACCTACTGTTATATGCTATGCGACGGATAGGGGGTGTTATAATTTGGTATCAGACTACTGGTTTCGGCCAGCCTTAAAATGGATTCGTGGATGATTTCTTTTTAATGGGTGGTGAGCACATGTGTGTGCGTCATCGTTATAACAGTAAAAGAACCCATGAATGTCCACTTAGGAATGAAAATACACGTGTTTGGGGAACCTGTGTGTTCCTATAATTGCTGTTTGCAATTTTATTTGGTCGCTTAACGGTGTTTTGTACCACTATAGGTGACCAGAAGTGGTGCTGAGCCGTCGAAATGTCAAGTTTCTGATGCTAGCAGTGCACCTAATGAAGCTCATGCAACACCTCCATCGGCTGAGAACATACGATTGGTGGCCGAAGCAGTGTTTGCCATGATTAATGCGCAGCCTGCAAGGCAAATGCAGCAGCCCGCTCCTGCGATGGAGTAGGTACCGCTGCAAGCGGCTGAGCAGAGAAGAGTGGAGCAGGTAGTAGAGGAACTGTTGGTGCCAAGGAGGGCAATCGAGAGACAGCTCAAACATGTCATGAGCTTTAATCCTACGGTATTCTCGGGTTTGGGAACCCATCTCAAGCTGAAGACTGGCTCTCCAGGGTGAAGAGAGTCATGACAGCAACAGAGTCGGAGGAGTGGCAAATGACCACCATTGCTACGTTCCTTCTGGACGGTGAAGCGAGATTGTGGTGGGAAGGATAGGAGCTGCATCTATTGAGAGGTAGGCAACTTATAGACGTCTCGATGGAGGAGTTCTCCAGACTATTCTTGGCTAGATACCTCCCTTCGGTGCAGAGGATAACGTTGGAGAACGAGTTCCTGAAGTTGGTTCAAGGAGACAGTAGCGTGGATGAATATCTCCACAAGTTTACTCGATTGAGTCGATAAGCTAGCTCCACCATTGCGGATGAGGAGCGCAAGACGAATCGATTCTACGAAGGGTTGAGAGATGTGTTGAGGTTACTACTCTTGGGGCCGATGACGTAGGGTTTCTTGACCTTGGTCAACACGGCCCGGTCCTTGGAGAAGGACATGAAAAATGTTCAAGTGAAGAAGAGAATTGGTGATAAGAAGTATGGGTTCAAAGTGCCGACTACTTCAAAGTCCGACTATCAAAAATTCTTTAAGAAGGCTAGGAATTCGGGTCCAGCTCCTTCTGGTGCGTCTGGGGCGACTACGGGTCGGACCCTGGGTGCATGCTTTACTTGCGGGAAGCCGGGGCACTTTGCCCGTGACTATTGGAGGGACGTCCCAAGTTTGAAAGGAAGCCGGGAGTGACTTATGAAGAGAAGGGCAAGGCGGTGGAGTCAACCGCGTCCCATTATGCTCCGGCCCAACAAAGGGTGTATAATCTTGGCCAACAGGAGGCCATTAAACAGACGGATGTGGTGACAGGATTTGTTTTGATTTGTGAAAATCCGGCAAGAGCACTCTTCGATACAGGAGCTTCATACTCATTCTTGTCCGAAGGATTTATATCACACATCGGAGTACCTTCTTCGATGGATAATGACAAGTTGGATATGTTGTTGCCCAATGGGTGTTCGATGCACGCGGATAGAATCTGTGGCATGAAGATTCGAATTGGAAGCCAGGAGTTCCATTTTCAAGCGTCGTTATTGCCGCTAGTGGAATTCGACATTATATTTGGCATGGACTGGCTCTCTGAGCAGCGAGCCTTTATTGATTTCGGTAGTAAGGAAGTCAAGCTGGGAGCAGGTCATGAGACGACTTTCACGGGCTTGAAGGGGTCCAGCAAGACATTGATGTCTGCTCTTCAGGTGGTGAAGGCGGTTCGTGTCGGTGCATAATTGTTCTTTACTTTAGTGGAGGTTGCAAAGCCTAAGCCCGCATTGGATTGTATTTCAGTGGTATCGGAGTACCCTGATGTGTTCCCTAGCGATCTTCCTGGAGCCCCGCCACAGCGGGAGATAGATTTCAGGATTGAGCTAGTGCCAGGTGCAAAGCCTGTGTCACGATCTCCGTATCAGCTAGCGCCTAAGGAAATGTCGGAGCTAAAGGTGCAACTGCAAGAGTTGTTGGAGCAAGGGTATGTGCGTCCAAGTTCTTTGCCTTGGAGCGCGCCGGTCCTCTTTGTTAAGAAGAAGAACGGAAGCTTGAGGCTATGTATTGATTATCAGGAGCTCAACAAGTTGACGAAAAAGACCAAGTACCTGATCCCCCGGATTGATGATCTTTTTGATCAGTTGGTCGGGTCGACAGTTTACTCGAAGTTGGATCTCAAATCCGGGTACTACCAGCTGCGAATAAGGGAGAGTGATATCCCAAAGACAGCGTTCAGTATGAGATACGGGCATTACGAGTTTACGGTCATGCTGTTTGGGCTGACTAATGCGCCGTCAGTGTTCATGGATTTGATGAACAGGACCTTCAGGGAGTACTTGGACCATTTTGTGATCGTCTTCATCGACGATATTTTGGTGTACTCGCAGAGTGAGGAAGATCACTTCAGGCATCTTCATTTTGTTTTGGAGACGCTAAGGAGGAATCAATTGTATGCCAAATTCTCGAAGTGCGAGTTTTGGTTGTCCTTAGTGGCGTTCCTTGGTCATATAGTGAGTGGGGAAGGTATTGTAGTGGATCCGGCGAAGATTGTTGTGATACGGGAGTGGCTTGAGCTTTCTACTGTAGCGAAAGTCCGGAACTTTCTGGGGCTTGCCGGCTATTATAGGCGCTTCGTAGAGAACTTCTTGCGGATAGCGTTACCTCTCACTACTTTGACGAGTAAGGAGCAGAAGTTCGTTTGGACGCCGGAGTGCGTGCAAGCTTTTGAGGTGTTGAAATGTCAGTTGACCACGGCGCCTGTGCTGAGTTCGCGGAGTGGGACCAAAGGTTATGAGATTTATAGTGATGCTTCGTGCAGCGGTTTGGGTTGCGTGCTAGTGCAACATGGAAGTGTGATAGCTTATGGCTCGAGACAGCTGAAAGTGCATGAGAGGAATTATCCGATCCGTGACTTGGAGTTAGCGGCCGTGATTTTTGCCTTGAAGCTGTGGAGACACTATTTGTACGGTGTGAAGATTGATATCTACACCGATCACAAGAGCCTGAAGTATTTGATCGATCAGAAAGATCTGAATATGCGGCAGCGTAGATGGATGGAGTTCCTGGGGGACTATACATTCAAGATCCACTACGTGCCTGGTAAAGGTAATGCAGTTGCTGACGTGTTGAGTCGTCGGGCCCCAGCTCAAGCCAATTGGCTATCAATCCATGACGAGCGGTTGGTTCGGGAGTTGGAGGCGTTGGAGATTGTTTGTGTAGATAAGCAATCAAGTGCTGAAGTAGTACTGAATTGGACTGAAGTCCAATATGACCTGGCGGATCAGATTCGGCAGACATTGGATTTGGATGACCACATGAAGCCGTTCATGGTAGAGGCTCTGGATTGGTCAAATTCCTAATTCGTTGTGGAGGACGGATTGCTTTGGATAGACGATCGTCTTTGCGTCCCAAGCATGGGCAGTTTGCGGGTGGATTTGTTGTACGAGGCGCACTATACTAAGTACTCGATTCACCCGGGGAGCACAAAGATGTACCGCGACGTTATAAACTGTTTGGTGGCCGGGTTTGAAGAAGGATGTGGCGCTCTATGTGGCGAAGTGCCAAACTTGCGCCTTGGTGAAGGCGAAGTGCCAAAAGCTGGGAGGATTTCTGAAGTCCTTGCCCATTCCGGAGTGGAAATTCGACGACATCTCTATGGACTTTGTGCACGGTTTGCCAAGGTCGCAAAAGGAGAACGACGCCATCTGAGTGGTCGTAGATCGGCTAACGAAGGTGTCGCATTTGATTTCGCATAGGAAGGATGATCTGGTGGAGAAGTTGGCAAAACTATATGTGGATAATATAGTACGGCTTCACGGTGTGCCCCGCAGCATCGTGACTGACTGAGATGGGCGGTTCACGTCCAATGATTGGAGGCTAGTGCAGCAAATGTTGGGAACAAAGTGAAAATTTGGCACACCCTTTCATCCACAAACAGATGGGCAGACGGAGAGGGTAAATAGGACTATGGAAGACATGCTCCGCATGTGTGTCTTGGACTTTGGAAAGCAATGGGAAGACCATCTTTATTTGGTGGAATTTGCGTACAACAATAGCTACCAGGCGAGAATTCAAATGGCGCCCTTCGAGGCACTTTATGGTAGAAAATGTCGCACGCCGTTGTCTTTGTTAGAAACGGGTGAGTCAAAGTTGTACAAGCGCCAAGAGGTGGAAGATGGTACGTCCTTGGTTCGTACCATTCGGGAAAGGTTGCTAATCTCTCAGGACCGGCAAGCAAAGTACTATAATGCCAAGCACAGGAACGTGGAGTTCGTTGTGGGCGACTGGGTGTACTTAAAGATCAAGACGTTCAAGGGTGTCTCGCGGGTGCGGCGATTGAAAAAGCAAAGCCCGAGGTACCTTGGGACGTTTGAGGTTCTGGAGTGGGTTGGTGAAGCAGCCTATCGGTTGAAGCTTTCAGTGGAGCTTAGTGGTCTACATGATGTATTCCATATATCGGTGCTACGGAAGGCGGTGCAAGAGCCTTCGCAAGTGATCACGGTTGATCAAGTGTCGGTGGATAGTGGGTTGACGACAAAGGTCAAGCCCGTGCGGATTGAAGACTCGGAAGTCAAGTGGCTATGCAATAAAGAGATCAGGATGGTCAAGGTCCGATGGGACAATTGCGGTCGTGAGGATCTCTCTTGGGAGCGAGAGCTGACTATGCTTGACGAATATCCGGAGTTGTTCCGCTCAGGTACAAATTTTGGTTTTGTACTTATTTTATTTATGTAATTTCGTGGACGAAATTCTTTTAAGAGGGGGAGAGTTGTAATGCCCCAAAACTCAAAAGAGCGACGGGAGGCATTTTGGGCCAAATCTGGTATTTGGCAGGGGGCACACGGCCTGGGACACGGGAGTGTCCCAGGGCATGTCAGGCTCGAGTCGATGATTTGGCCGCGATGTTGAGGAAATTTGGAGTCGATGATCGTCGAGCAGTGAACACGGCCTGAGGCACGGGCGTATCTCAGGGCGTGTCGAGCCCGTGTCGACGATCGGCACGGGAGTCGACATTTTCGCTCGACGATGTGTCGAGACAAGGCACACGGCCTAGGACACGGGCGTGTCCAAGGCCGTGTTGGGTAGTCGACGAACATCGCTCGACGAAGTGTCGAGACCTTGAACACGGCCTGGAGCCCAGGCGTCTTCGGGTTTACACGGGCGTGTCACATAGGACACGGGCGTGTCCAAGAACCGTGTGAGTCTCGGGTTGTTTTCGAGGTTGTGTCGATGGGGGAACACGGCCAACCACACGGCCGTGTCAGTTTGGACACGGGCGTGTCAAGTCAAACACGGGCGTGTCGGATGCCTGTGTGTTTTTTGAGACGCGTCGATTTTGACGGCGAATGAGGGACGCGGCCCTGGACACGGGCGTGTCACAGGCCGTGCTCGGCCTAGATTCTGCATTTTAGATCTGGATCGTGGCCGTTCGTTTCTTTAATTCGTGATCTGACGGCTGGGGTCTGTTAGTGCTTGGATATACACGGGATTGGACCCTTGAAACCCTCATTTTACTTGATAGGTTCTCTTTTTAAAGTATAGAGAGAGGAGAGCAAAGGAGGAAGAAGAAGCTTAGATCCGGTCTTTGGAGGAGCTTCGGAGCTCGAAATGCGAAGCGACTTCGGATCTACGGAGGCAAAGAGAGTGCGGTGCTTTTCATCTGCTTACATTTCCATGGCGCCAAGAAAGAATGCTAGGGTAACGATTCTCTACTTGAGCATGTGAAGATCTACTTCTTTTGCAAAGGAGGCCCGCTCTCGCGAGTTTGCGGTGAGTTGGAGGCGTTCCTTCGGGTAGATATGTGAAGTCCCCGTTGTGTAGAGTCCGTAAATGAGAACGGACATAGGCAAGATGTGTGAAGCCTATCCGGACATGTTGGTCTGGATCAGTGATGTTGCATTGCATGAATGTCGGAGAAGACTCCGTGCGAATGTTTGTTTTTCGGCTTTTCTACGTGGTAGATTGCAACAGGGAACCTTGGGGATTAACCCTAAGGTGCACCCGGAAAACTGGTCGGATGCGTGATCTTGCCAACTTGGTGGCCTGGGAGCCAACTTGAACATAACCGGGTTATGTGATTTTGTGATGGAAACGGGACTCGGGAGAAGTTTGACCAGTGCATATGTTTTAAATTAACGTTGCGATGTGAGCACGGGTTAGATGGAACTGTACCCGTTCTATTTCGTTCGGATTAGAGCCGTTGGCATAAATGAGGGTCTTCGGCGGTCTATATTTTAAATTACCGTGACCCATGCCGGGAAGGCAAATTGCTCATTGTTGGGCCGTCCTGCAGACGGTGGTGAGTCGGCGGGATTTGACCGTGTTCACCGAGAATGTGCCCTGAGTGCACGGTGTGTGTGGCCGTGTGAGCCTACGCCTGTGATGAAATGTATATTTATACAGTGCTTGGTTATGCTAATAAGTGTAGGGAAGGAGCATCGCAGCCCCGAATTGGGGGAGGGATCGTTCTAATTTGGTCGGCATTGCTGACCTTTACTTCCGTTTGCCACCGTACGGTGGTTTGTTACTTGCAGGTACTGCTGGACCAAGTGGTCAATAGCGGGCCAAAGCCCAAATTGCGAAGCCGGACCTTGAGGGCCTAATTGAAGTGTTTACATGCTTTTGTTCATGTATGACCGGCATGCGTGCCATGGTATGGAAAACATGTTTTAAGAGTAAACCATTTGTAAGGCCTTAAGGCCAGTACTTGTGTGTGTGCTACATTCCTATTTGGTGTATTAGTGGACATTCATGCTTGGTGCTGGGTTCTTTTAATTGCAACTTATAAAACTGCTTCCGCTAGAATGCTCTGTGTAGGACGTTATGATTGGTTGGATGGTTTCCATTGAGTAACCACCTGGTCTGTCTGTGGTATATGGCGTCGGGCCCCGACCGGACCTACTGCTATATGCTATGCGACGGATAGGGGGTGTTACACAGAGCAGGTGTTTCCCTCGATTACATCTCGATTCCCTTTCTTTTGGTGTAGATTTTTCAGAGGAGCCAAACCTTGGTGGCCGAAAATGGCGAGGAGGCACAACACCCGCTCTCAGGCCGCAATTCAGGTCCTCCCCTTCTCCTTCTTTTGTGGATATATTGTAGGGCCAATTAGGGATGAAAATCAAGCTCAATTGAGACCGATCGGGAAGGAAGATTCCCCAATTTTTCAATGAAAAATAAACCTTCGGGATCGCTAGAGACGGCCCCTCCGGCGGCTGAGCCGCCGCCTGGTGATAGCCACCACCTCGACGGAGGTGGTGGTGGCAGTGGCTGGCCAGGGAGGTGGCTGGGTGGCCGGCGGCAGGGGCTTGAAGATGGCCCAGGAAGAATCAATCCTGGCCATTGGCGCGCTGGGGATGATGACCAGATGTCGTCCGACATTACGCTAAGATTCGTGCTAATATAGATTAAACTATAGGGTAAATATTCATTTCATGTGATATTCTGTCACACATTATCTATTTAATAGTTTAAATTATTAAAAATACCTAGAAGCTAAGACAGAGAAAATGGTCAACATATAATTTGTAGCCCTATGGGTCTAATTGAATTTAAAATTAGTTTGAACCAATTTGGGTGCCTGGTTTGACCAGGTCACTCATTTTGGTAGGGTCTATACTTAGAGCTAGACAGAGATTAAAATGAGTGTCCACACTTCATCTCTGGTCCAAATAACTTGAAATTTGGACAGGGAGTCTCCCTAGTCTATACCTAAGCCTGCCCAAAAATGAAAATTTTTGGGGACAATATTTCTATAGTTTTTGAAATTACTTAATTACTCTAGGGTAAATTAATTAAGGGACCAAATTACCTCCAAACTCTCCCAAATTTTGGTGAGTGGTCCTTGGGGTCATCATAAGTCCCTGGATAAAATTTCATCTCATTTGGAGACGATTTGGATTGAATTCTTGTAGACTTTAGCCTTGCCACAATAAGAGTATTTAGGTCAAAAGTGCACTTTGAGTTTTGAGTGACCAAACCATCTCAACAGAGGTTGAAATTTGGGTCACTAACTTGGCATGACTTTTTACACCCTCCCATGGAAGATTGCGTGGGTTGGGGTAGATTTGCGCTAGGACCCAAGACCAAACCCTAAGGATGGTCTTTGGTGTCTTGTGAAGGGCATGTGGTCAAAAGACCTTGAAATGATTTGAAATTTTGTGGAGAGGACTCTAGTGTAGTTAGTGTCTCTGGTAGAAATCTTATTGGATTTGGAAGTTGTTAAATCTCTCAAAACCCTAACCCTTGTTTAGGGCATAAATTTTGTAGTGATAGAATAGGTTATTAAAACTCATGGAATAGTGATGAAACTTGGGTAGTGTAGTCATAGGGTTGGTATGAGTCCTTAGAAATTTTAATTGGGAATTTTGGAGCACTAATCTTTGTACTTCCTTTGTAATGCATGAGTTAGACCTACTTAATTATTTGTATATTGTGAACCCACTATCCATTGGAAAGTCATGAAAATTGGGTAGAGAGAGTTGTAGAGCATTATGCTCATGAATGAATTTTATTAGAATTTTTAAATACATAATTACAGCACCTACTTAACAAGCTCATAAATTTGGAACCTTGTTCAATATTTTATTCAGAACTCATTATTTGCTGACAAATTGTGAACCTTCATCAGTAGTGATTTTAGGTCAACATGCTCTGGTGTAGATTTTGTTACAATTTTTAAATGAATAATTCCTGTACTTAGTTCATTAAATTACCAATTTGGAGTATTGTTCAAAATTAGGCTTAGAGTTCATTATTAACTTAAAAATTATGAAACTTGGCCTAGAGTGTTTATTGATCATTATGAACATGTTTGCATTTTCTCAGAATTTTTGGAAGTATTCTTGTTGTACTTGTCTCTTAAAAATGATGAATGTAGGTTATTGTTAAAATTAGTGTTAGAGGCCTAAAGCTTGATAAAAAATTGGTAGACTTTGGATTCTATGTTGAATAATCTTCTTGTATTTTTCATAAATTTTGTGGAGCATTTGCATGTCTGAAATGGGTACTTCATGTTCAAACTTGGGTTTTTAGATTACTAGAAAAATTAAATAAGTTATCAGATAAATTAGGAAAATAATGAATTTCTGGATTTAGGTTAAACATGTTATGATAGACCCCCAATAAATATTATAGGAATATTGGAAGATTATTTTGAGTACCTCCCATGGTATACACCATATAGCTTAAGATGGTATGCGTTTAGTAAAACTGCAGAATTCATAGTAGGGTGCAAATGAACCTAGGGAGTTTGGATGTTGGTGTGTTGATCTGGTAAGTGAAATGAGTTCATCATCGAGAGTTGTGATGAGGAGTGGGTGGTTGACTAGTGTTAAGAGGTGCTCGAGGTCGACGAAACGTCATCTTCCCAGCATGAGAGAGAGGGTCAAAACACATTAGGGTTAGAACTAGTGTAATACTAAAGGGATCGGGAATCGAGTATTAACCAATAATAATAATTGTCTTGCGAAAGGGAACGATGGGCTTCAGCTACAATCATAGTTCCTAGTGCCCTTTGAGAGCCCTTCACGGGGAATACCGGGGCAGTACTGGGTTAACCTAAACTGTAGGCAAAATAAACTACAAGAGTAACTAGTATAACTAGGGATTTACTTTCACTCACCTCGATGTCTCGGGATGTTAGGTTGGGTCACTCGGGCAGTAGGCTCGGTGGATTTGGTGATGGGCAGGTTGGCCCGACGAGCTTTGGCTCGGTTGTTGTTTGTGACGGAAGGGATGGTTCGGGGAGCTTTGGCTCGGTACCAGATACATGAGGTTGCATGTGCACCAGCATTGAGGCATACGATAGGTCTGACTGGTAGTGCAATTACCAGTTTAGATGTGGGCGAGGCCCAACCCACCACTTCAGTTTGCCACTACGGAGGTATCCTAGGAGGTTCGGCTCCAGAAAGGGGGAACTAAAGGTCTGTATACAGAGAGTCGAGTGGGTGAGTTGCACTTGCATGTTTTCATCATGGCATAATTGCATTTCATAGCATAACCATTGCATATAACCCCGACACCTATTGTATTAGTGGTATGGGATGCTTTATACAATAGGTCTTGCAAAACGACCCCTTGGTTTATAAGTTCGCGCGAGCGTGCTTATAAGTTAAGGTTTTATTCATTAAATATATATGTATGCTTGCTAGAAAACCGACACCCTATCATTTAAATTGGTATGAGACTTTTTATATGATAGGAGCCTTGCAAAAGATCCATTGGCTTATGTGTTTTCATATAGGTTAAGGTTACTTTTTCTTGTTCAGTCTTTCTTATCTTCATTCTGTCGTATACACTATAGAACTGCTCGATTAGTTCTGCCGCCACCTGCTTATATTTGTCATTCTACACTTTCATGTCCTCTTGTTTCCTCCTCCCCGCTCGGTACATAGGAGCCATGGGGGAAGTGGCGATGGATGATAGAATATAGTATTTTAGACTAATGGTTTTCGAACCACATCATTTTAGGGGACCGTGGAGCCCAGCATGGAGGAGCAGCCCCGGAGGTCGGCATGCTTGGAGATGGGACAGTCTAGTACCGGAGTTCAGACAGCAGGGACTGTGAGTCCTGATCGCTAGTAGTTATTTTAGTTTTACTTCCGTGATGAGAGATATGTAGTAAGGACATTAATGTACAGGGCATAAGCCCAAGTTTTAGTACTTTTATTATATCTTTGGACACTCACTTCGTGGAGATTATGTGTTATATATGTGATGTTTGTGGACTTGTCGTTTATTATTGTGCTACTGTTGTGATCGACTTGACCGGCAGGATCGGCATTTTTTTGTGATGACCTTCCCGGGAGTGAAGGTGTCACCGCAAAGCGGCAGTTCTGGGCTTAAGATCTCGGTGTTTTAAAAAAAGGGGGGGTCTTAAATGGGTACATCCACTTTTCCTCCCACATATCCAACTATTTTGTTGGACTAGGCACAAACTCCAAAAAAATGCTCCTCAGAGCTTACACCTCAGACCCTTAGCCTTACACTCAAGTTTTCTTCAGAACCCTACCTCAGAACCACAAAGGTTCCTACCTTAGAGCCCTGCATTGCTCCTACAACACAGTTTTCCACTGACCACCTACCTCAGCCTTATTTCTTAGGCCTACAGCTCAGGATTTTCAGCCCTACAACTTCATGCACAAAACCCTGCTCTTAGAGTGCTATAGCACTCCGAAAACTCAGTACCTTTTTAGGTACCTACCTTAGTGCCATCTAGGCACCTACAGCTCAACATCCTCCAAGGCTTACAACTCTATGACACACTTGTCACCTACAGCTCAGTGACTCACCAGTCAGCTACCTCAGCCTTATCTTTAAGGTCTACTACTCAGGCTAGGAGGACAGCCCTACTCTCAGATCCAGACTTAGATCCTACCTTAGAACCATAACAGGGTATCTATCACAGTGGCTAATTAGTCACATACACACAGGCCAAAAGGCCCTACAGCTCAGATTCAGATAAATTGAATCCTACAGGATTTTAAACAACAAGATGAAGTAAATTTAAACCACTGTCTCATAGATAAATCTCTGAGTCTACCATGTTGGACTGAGTATATATCAGTCCAGTCCTCTTGCTGTAGAAGGAATGAGTCTTCTTCTAAAGATAACTATTTCTTAGCTGCACAGGTGAACAACTATCTGTTGTTGAAGGATGACAACCCTTTGCACATCTATCTCCTTGCTGATATGAAGAATCAGCTACCTTGCTCTGGAGAGAACACACTTACTAAACTGGAAAGAGCTTCAGCTAACTTTTCCTGCCTGCTGGCTAGCGCTGCTGGACTTGGCTTTCAAGCTTGTCACAGAAGATGAACTCTAGCCACATTTATTTTCTGTATTTCCTTTGTGTGTTCAGTGTTTGTTCTCCGTAACCATAATCTCCTCTTCTTTCTTCTTTTTATATGTGTTGATTTGAATTAACGACACAATTGAGTGTGGGCTCAGCCAAGAATGGTGAGCGCCACCTCCCTCAGAAAAGGACAAATATAGCTTTCGGCTCTACAACAACATTCCTGCAATGCCTTGAACTATTTTGAATTTGTTGACTTCTGGTGACGTCAGTAGTGGTCATCATGTACTGTTGTAGCTTTCCCGCAATAGCATGAAGGACTTTGACTTGTTGACTTTTGATGACGTCAGCAGCGGTCATCACCATCTGGACTTAGAAAAATTCCAGAACTTCATTAAGTTTTGAGTGATGTTAAGTCACTCAACGCCATCTGTCTTGGCTCTTCATTGGAAGCACTGAGTGAACCTGCCTCTCTCAATGCTTCTGGACTTAGTGAATTTTCACTGGCTTTGTCTCAGCAGTTCTTTCTCAACTGTCTTATTGGTTTCTTCTTAACAGCTGAGACTATCTCATGTCTCAGGGGTCTCAACGCTTTCTTTTTCTCAGCTGAGACTGTCTCCTATCTCAGCGATTTCTTCTAAGCGGTCTCAATGCTTTATTCTTCATTAGAAGCATTGAGTGAGCCTGCTTCCTCAACGATTCTGGACTTATAGAAATCCAGCTTGCTTTGTCTCAGTAGTTATGCTGAGATATACTTCTCAGTTATCTTAGCTGTCTCAGCGGTTTTGCCTTAGTCAAATTGTCTGGCTTTAGTTCGACGAATGTTGAACTGAGTTCGACGATCGGTAAGCTTAGTTCGACGAATTCTGAATCCCATACTTCTTAATTTAGCTCAACGAATGGTGAGTTCAGCTCAACGAATGGTGAGCTCAGCTCAACGAATGGTGAGCTGAGCTCAACGAATTTTGAGTCCCAAAATTCAAAATTTAGCTCGATGAATGGTGAGCTCAGCTCGACGAATTCTAAGTACCAAACTTCTAAATTTAGCTCGACGAATGGTGAGCTCAGCTCGATGAATTCTAAATCCTGCAACATACTCTTTTTCTTCACTTGTCCAATCATGGACAACCTGCATTCATGAACTTAAGCACACATCAAAAACATTATGTGTGTATGTCATTGACTAGTTTGACTTCTTATAAATCTCGGACATTGGGATCAATAGACCTAACAGAAAAAGAGCAAATCTGGAAAAATCACAAGTACACATCCTCTATTCACGGGCATGACATGGGGGCGTGACCTTTGTCATGACCATGCCTACTACCAGACATTCCAGAACCCAATTCCACGTCATTTAAATTTACACGCCCCCATATCACAGGCGTGACATAGGGCGCGACCAGAGTCATGGGCATGGCTGACCGAAAAAGCTCCAGATTCCAGTTCCATGTCAGATTAAAGTTACACGCCCCAGTCATGGGCATGAACTTCAGGTCACGGGCGTGACCCATATGCGTGACTTACAGCTTAGGGGGTGACGTAGCATTAAGAAGCCAGTTTCTGATCCAGGTTGTTCCAAGCTTACACACCCTAGGTCAGGGGCGTGACCTCTTCAGCAACTGCCAAATTAACTCCTACTGTTTCGAGTTCCTGCCATTTTCAATAACAATCAAGACACGCCCTAGGTCACGGGTGTGACCCGCAAAAATAGCAAATTTTGGCGGGTTTTCTCCAACGTTCCCTGGCTTTCAAGTTGATGGTTATATACCTTACATGACCCGAGTCACGGGCATGACCTAGGGGCATGGCTGTCAAGAATATTTACTATAAATTTCAGACATTGTCAGGAGGTTAGGAGGAAGATTTGGGGAGTTTAATATTTAGTATTTTGTATTTCTTTCTTGTAGTTTTCCATTTCATAGTATAGTATTTCTTTAGTAATTTAATTCAATTCTCTTTTCTTTAGTAATCATATTCTTCTTTTCCTTTTTATGTCATTCCTTTATCATGTTGAGTAGCTAATTTTATTAGCACTTGATCATGATAAACTTTGGAATAAAATAACCTTCTCTTGTCAAGCTCTATTATTCACTTCGATTTATCTTTGATTCTAGTTATGTTGAATTCACATTTCATGAATATGTTTTCCACCCTAGATCCTTATACTATATTTACCGAGAGGTTGTGGATATGAGTAGATCACACAAAGGTAGAAGGAGTTGCATGCACTCCTCGAGAGAGGATGACATAAATCTTCCGGATTGGAGTCAAATGTAATAGTGGGGTTTACTACATAAAGCAATCTTAGAGGTTTCAACTGACTGAGGGGTCTTAATCGATCAACCTATGTTTAGTCGAGAGCGTATTCTCGAGAGAGACACTTTTGTATTTTGGGAACTTTCACGGTCGAAGTAGATAATTTAAAAGCTTTCATTTCATGAAAGTTTATTTTAATTCAAAGGGAGTCTAGATCAAGTGTTATATTTTATTTCATTTTATTTCTATAGTTTAATTAACCTCTTTTTATATTCGATAAAATATTATTAATTTACGTGAGTAGAAGTTGTCAATAGGCCCGGAAAAATATGACACTTGATATTTTATTTTAAAATATCCTATACTATGAACGATATGTGCTCTTGCCTATAGTTTGTAGAATTTGGAGATATTATTAATCGTAAATTTAATGCATCAAGTTTTTGATGCCGTTGCCGGGAAAGTTTTTATTGTTGATATTTTGAAAACTCAAATTTTATTAATTTTATCATTATATTTTTCTCTACACTAATTATCTTTTTACTTTTTTTAAAATTCACTTCTATTAAGTAATGGTAGTTTAAATTTTCTTTCATTAAAAAATGTTATCTGATTTGGTCGCGAAGATTGTCAAGCTTCAAATTAAAGTACATCTTTTGGAAGCTGAATGAAAGCACAAAATTTTTTGTTATTATTGTGGTGCTCCTCATCGAAGTGAGACTTGCTATCTTTATTATTATTTCCAAAAAATTTCTTATGAAATTCTTTTGATAATAATTATGAAAATAATTATTCACACTTTAATGATAATTCTATTTCAAATTTTCACAAAAATAATTTTTCAGATTTTACTAATTTTCATGAAAATTATTTTTCAAACTTTAACGAGATTACTTTTTTCGATTTAAATAATTGTTGTTCCAACTCAAATTTAATTTTTCTTGTTGGCAAGATCAACCGGAAGGATTCCCGAGTAATGAGGATATTTCTTTAGATCCAAATTTTTGTTCTTCTTCTTCCGCAAACGCAAGCTTCTTTTTTTATTTTGGGGAAGCTTCATAAATTCAATTTGATTCATCTCCCCAAAATTTAGATGAAAATTTTATTAGTTCTAATAATTTTCCACATCTTCGAATATTTCTCCTTTGGACGTACATGAATCCTCATGTATCCCCTTAGTTTCTTATTCTGAAGATGAAAACAAATTTTTATTTCAACAATTTATTTATTGTGTGTGCATATCGGGTGAAATAGAAGAACATATTTCTTCTCCTCCTTCTGCTGATTTTTCTCTTTCTCTTCATGAATTTTCAAGCCCAACCTACAAATACTTGGGAATTCAAATTCATGAAAATATTGTGTCCACTAATTTTATAGATGAATTTTATGACAATAATTTTATTTTAGAAAATAAACAACTGGAGTTTAATCATATAGTTTCGCAAGAGCCTCGTCTTTGCGATTTTTTTGATACGCTTATTTTTGTGCACTAATGAGTTTCAGGTAGAAGATGAGCCGTTGTAATCAAACATCATCCCCGATCCATTTATCGCTCATCTACAAAAGTTCAAATCACCTCAGGTATGTATAGGTGGTTTGGATTTACATTTTCAAGCTTACTGTTGTTACAAGGAAAATCAAAGAGCAAGCAGAGGAGTAGCCGGGCGAGTGTATTTAGCTTATTCACCTAACCGTGAATTAAGGGAGTTGCCCGTTCACTTCAATTTTTATTTTCCTTTTTCTTAACGAAAATCGTCAAGCTTAGAGACGTGAAAAAGAAAAGTGATCTTTGGAGACACCCCTTGCTTATCCATTACTTTCTTGCAATTTTATTTTATTTTTTCCCATTTCCCCTTCTACTTGGATTATAAACTTTGAGGATAATGTTTATTTTTAGTTTGGGGATAAGATCTACTATTGTTATTTTTAATTAAAAATTCAAAATAAATGATGATTTGTTTTTCAAAAATACAAAAAAATAAAAAGTTGAAAATTTAATTTCATAGAAAGTGCCGTGTTGGGCTTTCATCCAACAAAATTGCCTAGTACCTTGTGAACCAATCACTTGGTGGTCCTCGAGAAGTCCAAGATATAACAAAAAAATTAGGATTTATATCTTACAAAAAGAAAAAAAATCAAAAAAATATGATAAAGCCCAACTTTATTTTTTGTGAGTTTCATCAATTTATTTTGAGAGTATTTATTAGAATTTTTATAATTTTTGATTTGCCAGTCTTTTATTTCATCATTATTAGTTAGATTTAATTTTTAGGTGATTTAATTTTAAGGAATATCTTTTGAATTAAATTTCTTTAGAGTAATTTATTTAGCTTTTTTTCCTCTTTTTATTCTAATTAGTTTCAAATTTGTTATAATCTAGCTTAACAATTTTAGATTTTAATTATGGTCACTTTATTTTTTAAGATTCTTAAAAAAGATTAATTTACTATAGTTGCTCTCTAATTTTTTAATTTAATCTAAAAATTTGTCTAGCCTTTCCCTTGTTCTTTTTATTTTCTTGTTAGATCAAATGTCACAGTGATAAGAGGATAAGATTCATTATCCCCTCATAAACATATGCAAAAAATTTTTTTGGGTTAGATCATATGTCATGGGAATTAAGCATTCCTTGGTACACATATTCACCCCCGAAAATAAAAGATGGAGTAAGAGGATAAAATTCATTACGCCCAATCAATTTTATTTTTATATGAAGAGATAAAAATATATTTGTTCATCTGTCATGAAAAATGAGAGGATAAAATTCAACATTATTGGGAATATTGCCCTCAATGTTCCCTCGATTTGATTTGAAGAAGAATCACCATCAACACTAAGAACATAGTTGTATTTAATGTTTTCCAAGATCATCATGTGCAGGATGTTCCTTGGAACAAGTTTAGACAGGTTGCTTAAGTGGTTGTGATAGGTGGTCACATGGTAGAAAGGTGGGGAGACAAAAATTTATCTAAGTCCACAAGCGTTGACTGAAGCCTGTTCACTCAACGCTAGATGCTAAGGAAGGATGCTGGAAAGACTAAAAATCATCTAAGTCCAAAGGCGTTAAGTGAAGGAAATTCACACAACGCCAGATTTCAAAAAATGCCGAGTAAAGGCTAGATAGTCAAAGCCTAACAATTTGCAAGACAGAAATGTCATGAAGTCCACAGGCGTTGAGTGAAGGTAGTTCCCTCAATGCCGTATAATAAGAGCATCGAGTACAACTCAGTCTATTAAAGCCTCAGCATTGGCAAGAAGAAAAATCGACTAATTCCAGAATCATTAAGTGAGGATAGCTCACTCAATGCCTGAAGAGAAGCGTTGAGTTATGCTCAAGCATTTGAAGATAATGTCAAGAATTCTAGATAAGTTCAGAATTATTGAGTCAGGACAACTCACTCAACGCCAAAGAAGAAGGCGTCAACAGTGCAATGATTAGTCAAATCCTAAAGAGAGATAGATAGAAAAAATTGTCTAAGTCCAGATGCATTGAGTGAGGACAGCTCACTCAATGCAAGCTCATCAAGAAAATTGGCTAAGTACAGAAGCGTTGAGTGAAGACAGTTCACTCAACGCCTCATCAATAAGAAGTTAGGCAAAAGTAGAAGCATTGAGTGATGAAGGCTCACTCAACGCATTCATAGAGGAAGTTTTGGCTAAGTACAAAAGCATTGAGTGAAGCCAATTCACTCAATGCCTCGTCATAAAGTCAGGCAGTCAGTGAAACGACTATGTACAGAAGCATTGAGTTATGAAAGCTCAGTCAATGCACTCAACGGTTAAACAACAGAAAGATTGTCCAAGGACAAAAGCATTGAGTGAAGGCTATTCACTCAATTCTTGGCAGTGCAGAAGAAATTGATTAAGTCCAGATTCATTGAGTGAAGCCAGTTCACTCAGAGCACTCAACGCTTGGTAGTGCAATTTATTTGGCTAATTATTTTTTGCATTGATTGAAGGTTGTTCACTCAATGCACTCAACACAAGGAATGAAACTGAGAATTTGGCTAAGTCCACAGATGCCGACATCAACAAATGTCAACAAGAGTAAACAGAATTCAAATTAGTTGCGGGAAAGCTACAGTATATGACAAATGGCATCGCAGGCCTACTATATGACTTTTCCTGTAAAAGCAAAGTTGATGCCAACAACTTCAGTGGGGCCCATGGGTCAAATAACCATTGGATGGCTGAAGATAAAAGGGATAAGTTCAGCGAATGTAAAGACAACTTTTAGAGTTTGATCATTTCGCAAATAGGAGGAACTTCATCATCTTCGTCCTCGCCATTGTTGCAGACCTTGAAGCTGGAGTTTCAAACCCGCTGAACTAAAAGTTCTTACAGTTAGCTGTAGCAGATATCACCAGCTATAATAAGGTCATAAAAGCTTTTTGAGACAGAAGACTAAGCAGAGTCTTCAAATTTCTACAGTCAAGGTTAGCTGATTAAAGAGTATAAAGAACTGTCAATTCATTGTCTTCATCAGCAAGGTTAGGAATGTAGTTTCTGAGTTTCTTCCAACACAAGCAACAGTTTTATAAAGATCTTTATCCTTGTTGCTAAGAAGAAGTTAGGGCTGAGATAACTCAGCTCAAGAAGCAGTTGACTAAGAGAACTTCTCTGGAGTCATATCAAAAACAAAAAATCACTTTCTTTTCTATAAGATTTAACAGATCTGAGTGTAGGCCTGATTTATAAAGAATGAGGTAGGATCTAGTTTTGGATCTGAGGTAGGGTAGTCTTGCTTGATGTAGGATCCTAGTGTGGATCTGAGTTGTAGGGCCTGTGTGCCTGAGGTTGGGCCTTTGGCCTGAGGTAGGATATGGTTCTGATCTGAGCTATATGAGAGTTTTACTCTCTAAGGTAGGGCTATCATCCTAGCATGAGTGTAGGGCATCATGTGTTCCTAAGGTATGTGATCTGCCAATCACTGAGTTGTAGGAGCAAGCTTGCTTTGAGGTAGGGCTTTGTACCTGAGGTAAGTTTTCGAGGAGACTGAGAGATTTTGAGGGATCTATGTTGTAAGCTCTAAGGAACCGATATTTGGAGAAGTGCCATATCTAACACACAGTTAGAGAGGTGGGAGTGAAAGAATTGGTTTCAAGATGTTCTAAAGACCTAGAGCGAGGGGGGGAGGGTGAATACGTTCAATTCTTTTTCTGACTTAGGCAGAAAATTCAATCTAATTTAGCAATTTACTAAGCAGAAAACCCAGCACAGTATTCACATACACATAGCATTCACAGATTGCACACCAGATTTATAGTGGCTCCCCAAATGATGGGTACATCCACTTTCCCCCTTCGCCTATCTAGCAGTGTATTAGATTCGGCCTAACTTCCTTCCTTGTTCTCAGATCAGCAGATCTTACACTTCAGAACCAAGACTGGTTCCTACAACTCAGAGTGAATCCACACTCCTACAACTCAGGCACAAGCACTACCTCAGCCTCTTATACAGGCCTACAACTCAGAGTGACCCCCCACTCCTACAACTCAGGCAAAAGCCCTACCTCAGCCTCTTTCACAGGCCTATAACTCAGGGAACAGATTCCCCTACCTCAGGCACTCAGCCCTACCTCAGCCTTTATAATTTAGGCTTACAACTCAGAGATGTAAATCTCATACACTCAGATCTATTACAGATCCTACAAAATTTATTGATGAAAAGATAATGATATCTTCAACCAGATGGAGAGAGAATTGGTTGGAGGCTTCTTGATCAGTTCTTGATAGAACTGATTACTTAAGGATCAACCTGTCTTAGCTTTCTTCAAAGCTTCTTGAATCTGAACAAAGTAGGGTTGATCTTCTTGGTGTGGAGTTGATATTCAATCAGCTTCCTTCAGAAATTAATCTGAATTCTTCTTCAGACTTGATCTGAATTCTTCAGGCAGACTGTTCAGAATCTGCCTTCATTGGATGAGAACTTCTCTCCTTCTTGTTTTTCTCTCCCAACAATCTGTTGACTGTTTCTTCTTTCTCTTCTTTTGGATTCTCAATCCTTCAGAGATTATAATTGATTAGCTTGATTAACTTTTCTCTATTCTGTATCTGTTGTTTTCAATTATTGAGAGAGCATATCTATATATAGGCTTCATCCATGGTAACCGGCTGTTCCGGTTTCAAACAGTCTTCTGACACCTCTGACAGATGTGATAGCAATGTCAGTAATGACAGCTGTCCAATATCCAGTTGTATTACTTCAGCCTTCATTGGACTTTGACTCAGCAGCAGAGAATGTCGAGTGAATACTTCATATGTGTCGACACGCATAGGTCATGTGTCGACACAAGTCCTGTGGTTGTCGACACAGCTTCACTTTTACTTCTCGACACAGCTTCTGTGGAATGTGTCGACACAAGTCCGGTGTGTCGACACAAACACTCCTTGTCTTGACAAAGTTGGTGTCGATAGAATTCTGGAATGTGTCAATAGCTTCTTTGTGTGTCGACACAACTCCTAATAATTTCAACACAATCTGGCCCTTAGTGTCGACACAACGTTGTCGATAGATTTTCTGTGTGTCGACACAAATTCTGGGTGTCGACACAATCTGGCCCTTGGTGTCGACACAGCCATTCCCAAGTGTCGACACTTGTACTTAGAGAATTTTTCTTTCCATTTACTTAACCTGCACATGATAACTCAACACAACATCAAATACAACTTGATGCATATCATTGAGTTAGGTGAGACTTCTCCAAATCTGGTACACATTTTCCAATGTACCCAATAATCTCCCCCTATTGGGAGAAGTCATAACCCTTAGTCAATGATATACATCACTTATAATAAAATTAATAATATGATGTATAAAAACATTCAATGACAGGGAAACATATAAACAAAACAAGTAAATAATATCATCACAGAATATGATACAAACATAACAAGCATGAATCATTATTTTGTTTAAATTTCCCAAAAGTTTGTTGACAACAGATTACATGGAGTTTGAAACTGAAGATTACAATGTTATAAAAATCTAGTGAATTTATCCTAATGCTGATCAAGCTCTTTGATCACTATGCCTTTTCCAGACTGGACCCTTGCTTGTACTGGAGCTTCAGTATCTTCAGCTGGCTTCTTGCCTTTGAGATCCTTCTCCTTAAGTTCTTCAGCCTTAACTTTTTGCCTTTCAAAAGAGTGATAAGGCTTGGGAAAGTATTTGCTGGGCTCTACAGCTGTAGCAGGTATTTTCCCAGCCTTGTGATCCCTTCTGAACTGATGTATCACATCTTGTCTTTGTAGATATTTGTTCCACTCAACTTCAGAATACCACTTGCCTCTATCATGTATTTTGTCTTTGACAGCTTGTTAGGCAGTGAGTATTATATTTCTGGAGGTTGGACTCCATCTTTCAAAATCAGGCTTTTGTTCAGCCTGCTCTCTAAAGCTTTTCTTTGAGAGTTGAGCTTCTTGCTCTTTATTTAGTGCTGCCTTTGACATTTCCACTTTCTCAAATATAACATTCTTAGTAGCCTCTGGAGGGCTATACATCTGTTGAACAAGTTGTTTAATTCCTTCAAATTAGAAGGGGGGTATATGATTTGAGCTACCTCCTGCTAACCCCTTTCAATTCCTGCAGCTTGAATACCTGACTCAGCTGTATTATCATCATCACATATGGGTGGATATCCCAGAGTTGCTCTAACAACATTTTTAATCCATTTAGCATGCTCTGAGCTAGCATTGACTGTCACCCTCTCCCCATTTATGACTTCTCTCTCAATATGATCTCTTATGTCATCTTTTTGGAACTGATGCGTGTAATTCGGCAAGCGTACCGGTCGCACAAGTAATAAAGTTTTGGGAATAAATCCCCGAGTGTCGGTCTCTTGAGGAATGCAATTAGCGTATAACGGCAACAGTACCAATAATATCATTATGAGAGTTATAAATAGAACAAAAAGGAAATAGCGGACTAGGGAGATTGTGGATGTTTAATTTACTGAACTAATAAAAGCTATGCGGGTCGAAGGCACCGCTTCGCAAGGTGAAGTGGGTTTGTCCGCCGCGATGTCGAACTTCAGTTGGGTGAGTGGAAGGGAAGCTAATGGATTGCAGTGTTCTTGTGTGGATTGCAATCGGACAAGGCACGGGAATGAAGTGGATGTGGGGTGAGCGAGGCGCATTCACACAGACAGAACTCACAAGCATAAGAAGATACTAACATTCCATTAACTATAAAATAAACTTGATGTTCAGGGATGGAAGTGTTCATTTCACTGCTCAAAACATTCATAACACAAAGGAAGGGGAAGAGGAGTAAACCAAAAGAGAATGAAGATCCACTGCGGGTCGTGGCCGGAGTAGCGAGTTGTCAGTCCGCTTCCGGGCTCAGTCCAAGGAGGCTTCCGGTACCAACGAGCTGTCACCTCGAAGGCCTTTAAGTCCGTTCTCTAGGTTATCTACTTCACCAACTCTGCAGGAAAGCTTGGAGTTGAAGTCATCAATGGCCGAGGGCTTCGCCGGAGTGTTGAAAAGCTTCGTAGTAGTTAGAAATGGCTTCCCGGCGAAGGTGGAAGTGATGGAGCAGCTGGAGAAGTGAAATGGCGATTCCCGCGCACTCTCCGATCGCAGCAAATGACAGGCGTTGACCTAAAACGCGGAGCAGGGCCTTATATACGGAGGCAGCAGAAGCAGTGCGCACGATCAGTGGCGCACGACCAGTGGTCGTGCGCACTGTAGGTCGATGATCGTGCGGCTTTTCCAAATAAACCTGCAACCTGGACAAGAAGCATCAGCATATATGCGCACGAGCAGTGGCGCATGACCAGTGGTCGTGCGCACTATGGCTAGTGCTTGTGCGATTACCGAGACAGGGTTATGAAAAAGGGGGTGTAATGCGCACGAACAGTGGCGCACGACCAGTGGTCGTGCGCAGTAAGTCCAGTGGTCGTGCGTAGTATTCTTGCATCGTCGGAGTCTCCCGAGCAGTTCCGGAGCATGCACACGACCACTGTACCAACAGGAGGGGCAGATAGGCCACCAGAACGTGCACACCACATCCCCGAGATAGAGCTAAAGAATAACAACAAAAATAGAAACACAGAAGCGGGCCTACAGTGCACTTAATCGTGAAATAGGTACATAAGCACAAATAAGCAATAAAGGCTCTCAAGTGTAGTGCTAAGACGATAAAACTAGCCCAAATGAGTCCAAAAATCAGTGTAAAATGTGGACTCATCACACCCCCAGACTTAACCATTTGCACGTCCTGAGCAAATCATTACTCCGTGGACTCGAAGATAGCAAACTGGCTCAGAAATTTCAAAAAGAAGTAAGACGAGAAATCAAATATATCATGGTATAGAAGATATAATAGAAAAACTTTTTAATTATACAACGTAGTTTAAACTATTCGACAGACGTAAATAAATATTGTAATTGCTCAAAATTAGAATTCTGGAGAATCGTGCGATCATGTGCAGGAAGAAAGTAGGCAGGCCACTAAGGTGAGCATTGACAAAGTTCGGGACTCAGGATCACCTCCAAAGGAATCCACCAATGTCGGGGACCATACGCTTGCACGTTCACACTCTCTCCATGGCACGGGTTAGACTCAAGCGTGAATCAGTAGGACTTGTAGGAGGAAATGGGGCTTAGGCGACGACTTGGTAGTCAAAGATAAACATGAAGGCTCTGTGCAACCAAAGCGAGTGAAAACAACCCAAACCAAAACAGCCACTTAGAAATGAATGGGGCACACGCCCCCAGACTTAGCTTGAAATCCGGGTGTGAACACGGCTGAACCCGACCAAATTCAATAAAGAGGATGGGGATCGAAATCTCAAAGCAATTCTTTCATATATATATATATTTTTTCTTTTGCGCGAATCAGCTTTTTATTTTCGTAAACTGTTGTTTTCTTTTCTGCGCTAGCAATCCCCAAACGAAGCAATCAAAACGGGAATAAAATCAGCACCCCCAAAAACAATGTCCACTAATCACAACCTCGGCAAAACAGTAAATACAAATCAGCTCAAGCATTTGATTGCGAAGGTGGGTTTAGCTTCAGGCCTTGGTGAAAGTGAGTGGAGCTGGATCAAAGGAAGGGTAGGCACAAATTTGGCATGCAATGGTTAACAGGTAGGAATGGCTAAACAAGGCTCAAACTAGCCAAAATGAAGGCCTACGTCATGCTCACGCTTAACTAACCGTGCACCAATGCTTCGAGAGTAGCTTAGGGCAAGTTCTTATCCACCGAGAAAGATGATCCTTCCCCCCGACTCGAGCAATACGAGTCTAGTGGCGGCTACACACATTCCTACACTATCGTTTGATTATCCCAGATTCAGATTTTGAGCAGTACAAACAGTATTTACGTGTGCAGAAAAGAATAAATCTACGAGCATAAAGAAAAATTAGTTCTATCCTAACTTTACACAAACCTTGAGTATTCGATTTGGAGCACTGCATGAGTTTCGAACTACTCAATCCTGAAATCCTAAGCCAGTACCACTATTTTAAAGTTTACACAAAAACAATAAATTTAACTCGGGTTGTGCACATGGGTAAGAGCGCACTCGTGTGGGTGATTCAGTGTGTGCAACATAAAGCAAGAAATAAGTAAACAAGATACTGGAATGCAACAAAAAGTGTGGTGTAGTGACCACAGGCATACTCCGCCCCAGACTTAAAGTTGACAACGAGTAAAAATAAGCATTCCAAATAGGATAAATAGCTAGGGTAGGAAGTACCTATGCTCAAAATTGAGCATACCAGTCGTGCAATGAGATGTCCAAGTGCGGCCAAGTTGCCGCGCCTCAAATATTCCTGCACCTGCGATTAAAGGATGCAAGCCAAACAAAATCTGGACACATATATATATGTATATATGAAGAAATAAACAGAACTCAAAACACAGCATATGACCAAATGGTCCAACTTAGGTTGTCTCCCGAAAGCCCTTTTGTTTATCGTCCTTAAGGTGCACCAAATATCTGTAATAGCAGTTCAAATAGAGAGTTCGATACATAAAAAAAAGAAAAGACAACAGTCGGCTCACAGATGGGCGCTCACAAAAATATAGTAGCTGTCTTGCTCAGAAAATATAAACGAAAGAAAAGAAACAGAAGGCGTGGTAGACTAGCTCTGTGGTGATGCCATTGTCGATCAAGGAGTGTCGCTATTGCTTTGCGTGGGGTCGGCGAGCTGCAGGCTTTGAGAGTTGCCGGTGGTTGCGCCGCCATCATATAATTTTAACAAGTGCCCATTGACTTTGAAATTGTCTCCGCTTTTCCCAACTATTTCGATGGCGGCAAAAGGGGAGACTCCGATCACTATGAAAGGGCCGCTCCACCGCGATTTGAGTTTGCCGGGAAATAAGCGGAGGCGGGAATTATACAGCTGGACTTGGTCGCCTGGTTGGAAGTCTTTGGGGATGATGTGACAGTCATGCCATTTTTTTGTTCTTTCTTTGTATATCCGCGCATTTTCGTATGCAAAATGCCGGAGCTCCTCTAATTCGTTCAGTTGAGTGCGACGCTTATCGGCTGCGGCTTCGATGTCCATGTTTAGCAATTTGGTTGCCCATAGCGCTTTGTGTTCCAGCTCGACTGGTAAGTAACAAGCTTTTCCGTAGACGAGTTGAAAAGGTGTCATACCGATAGGGGTTTTGAAGGCGGTTCTGTACGCCCATAAGGCGGCGTCGACCTTTTTGGCCCACTCTTTTCGGTTGGAATGGATGGATTTTTCGATGATTCTTTTGAGCTCGCGATTGGAGACCTCGACTTGCCCACAGGTTTGGGGATGGTAGGCAAGAGAGATTTTGTGGTGAACTCCAAATTTCTTCATGAGTTGCAAGAACGACTTGTTGCAAAAATGGCTCCCGCCATCACTGATGATGGTACGCGGGGCGCCGAATCGAGAGAAAATGTTCTTGTGTATGAAATTCAAAACGGTGCGCGCATCATTTGCTGCGACAGCCTCGGCTTCGACCCATTTGGAAACACAGTCTACTGCGACAATAATATAGAGTTTTCCATGCGACATTGGGAAGGGTCCCATGAAGTCAATTCCCCAAACGCCGAATGGTTCGCATACGAGCATATTGTTGAGAGGAATTTCATCCCTCTTGGAGATATTCCCTATCCTTTGGCATTCATTGCATTTTGCGACGTAAGCTTGTGTGTCTCTAAAAAGGGTTGTCCAAAATAGGCCACATTGCAGTATCTTGCGTGCTGTTTGGGTGGCGCCGAAATGACCGCCGGCCTCCCGATCGTGGCAGTGTGTTAAGACGGATTGAAATTCGGTCTCGGGTACACAACGCCGGATGATGCTGTCGTTGCAAGTACGGAATAGTAACGGGTCCTCCCAGAAATAATATTTGGCGTCGGACAGTAGTTTTCGCTTTTGCTGCGATGACATGTGAGGGGAGACAGATTTGCAAGCGAGGTAGTTGGCCATATCTGCGTACCACGGCATTGTCGGAGTGAGCGAACAGATGGTGAATAATTTTTCGTCCGGGAAGCAGTCGGCAATCTCGTTGCGGTTGCAGATGGGTACAACTCCTGCGGTGTTGCTCTCCAATCTTGATAGGTGATCGGCGATGACGTTTTCGACCCCTTTCTTATCTCGGATCTCGATGTCATATTCCTGTAGAAGAAGAATCCAACGGATTAGTCGGGGCTTGGCGTCTTTTTTTTGAATAAATACCTTAGTGCGGCATGGTCACTGTACACAATGACCTTAGATAACACTAGGTATGAATGGAATTTTTCGAAAGTGAAGATCACTACCAATAGCTCCTTTTCTGTAGTGGTATAGTTCAGTTGAGCATCGTTGAGAGTCCGGCTGTCGTAGGAGATAGTATGAAAGATTTTGTTTTTCCTTTGACCGAGCACTGCTCTGACTGCAACATCGCTTGCGTCGCACATGACTTCGAAAGGCAAAGTCCAATCTGGTGCCACCAAGATTGGAGCGGAGATGAGTCAATCTTTGAGAGTCTCGAAGGCCTGCATACATTTTTTTTCGAAGTCAAACGGGATGTCCTTGGCCAGCAAAATTGTGAGGGGCTTGGATATGGAGGAGAAATCACTGATGAATCTTCTGCAGAAACCGGCATGTCCCAAGAAGCTGCGGATCCCCTTGGCGGAAGATGGAGGAGGAAGATTTTTGATGATACTGACTTTTGCTTGGTCGACTTAGAGCCCCCTGTGAGAGACTTTGTGGCCTAAGACAATGCCCTCGCGAACCATGAAATGGAATTTTTCCCAATTCAAGACAAGGTTTGTATCCTCACAACGCTTCAGAGCTTTGTCTAGATTCACAAGGCAGGAATCGAAGCTGTTACCGAAAAGGGAAAAATCGTCCATGAAGACTTCGAGAAAGTCTCCAATCATGTCACCGAAGATGGCAATCACGCATCGTTGGAAGGTTGCTGGGCCGTTGCACAATCCTAATGGCATTCGCCTGAATGCGAAGGTGCCGGAAGGGCATGTAAACGTCGTTTTGTCTTGGTCATCGGGGTCAACTGTGATTTGATTGTATCCTGAGTACCCGTAGAGGAAACAATAGTATTCCTGACCGGCCAATTTTTCCAGCATTTGGTCGATGAAGGGTAGCGGGAAATGATCTTTGCGGGTGGCCTCATTCAGTTCCGGTAGTCTATGCAGACTCTCCACCCGGTGACCACGCGGGTGGGTAATAATTCATTCTTTTCGCTGGCCACCACCGTAATCCCACCCTTTTTGGGCACCACTTGCACTGGGCTGACCCATTTGCTGTCGCTGATGGGGTAAATGATACCCACATCAAGCAATTTTATTACTTCGTCCTGTACCACTTCATGCATCTTGGGGTTCAGTCGCCTTTGAGGTTGTGCCAACGGCTTGTATTGATCTTCAAGCAGAATTTTGTGCATGCAAAACGCCGGGCTAATCCCTTTTATGTCGGCTAATGAACGTCCAAACACAATTTTGTATTTCTTTAAGACATTAACCAAGGCGAGTTCGTTGTCGACGGAGAGAGATGCAGAGATAATGACTGGGCACGTTGTGCCTTCCTCTAAGAAAGCGTATTTCAGGGATTCAGGCAGTGGCTTCAGAGTTGTGGTAGTGGTTGTGACGGTAGATGTGATGAAAGGTTCTTTGGTTGGATGCGGGGTTCTCGGGACATTAGTGGCATCCTCCTCTTCCCACACTGGCTCGGCTGGGTCAAGAATCATTTCGCTGTACAAGTCCGGTTCGTCGATCAAATCTGCTTCGTCACAATTAGTGATTCTGAGATGTTGGGAAGGTTCGTGGACGTTGAAAGAAATCGTTTCATCCCCCAGGCTTAGGGTGAGCTCTCCTTGGTCAACATTGATAATGGCACGGGCCGTGGCAAGGAAGGGCCGTCCTAATATTATAGGCACTTTGGGATCGGCCATCATGTCAAGAATGATGAAATCTGCTGGGAAGGCGAGTTTGTTGACCATGACAGTAAGATCTTCGACTATTCCGGCCGGTTGTTTTATCGATCTGTCAGCTAATTGCAACCTCAGGTGGGTGGGCTGTAGAATCCCAACTCCTAGCTCGCTAAAGATGGAGAGCGGCATTAGATTTATTGAAGCTCCCAAATCACATAATGCGTGTCCGAATCGGTGGAGGCCAATTATGCAGGGAATGGTAAAACTGCCCAGATCTCTTCGTTTGGTTGGGGAATAGTTGGCGAGGAGAGTTGAGCATTCTTCAGTGAGATTGATCGTTTTCAGTCCTTCTAAAGATTTACGCCGTGTGATGAGTTTCTTTAGGAACTTGGAATATCCTGGGATCTGAGTGATAGCTTCTGTCAGAGGTATACTTATTTGCACTCCTTTCATGATCTCGAGGAATTTATGAAATTGTTTTTCAGCCTTTTCGTTTTGCAGTCGGTGGGGAAATGGTGGCTTCACGGCATTCTTCACAGGTTGTAATACTGCCATGGGTTCTTGTACGGTAGGTGAGGACGGGGGTTCCTTTATCAAATCGACGATGGGCTCGCGGAGTGATTGTGTGGGAGGGTCAGGAGGCGAAGCCCTCTCTAAGCTTTTTCCGCTTCTCAATCTCATAGTATGTACCGTTTCCTGTTTCTGATTGACTGAACATAGTAATGTTTCCGTGAGAATCCCTATGGCGATTTCTAGGCGCTGAATGGTGGTGGCTTGGTCATTGAACATCTCCATCATTTTGCACGCGTAAGAAAAAAATTGCTCTGTCTTTGACGAGAGATTGTGGTCGGTGGCTTCATCAGAGACTACTGAATTTATCTCTACTGGAAAGTCGGGAGAAGGCGGATAGTTCCAATGCCTACTAGTTTGGGCAATGTTGTCTATAACTTCCCAGGCATCCTCACTGGATTTGTTAAACAGAGTTCCACAAGCTGCGACATCAAGTAATGGCCGGAATCTGTCAGCGATGCTGAAGTAAAAAGTTTGGATTAGGAGGATGTCTGACATTTCCACTCTGCAGCATTCCCTTCGCAGGGACTGGAAACGCTCCCATGTATCGAACAAGGTCTCTTCATTTCTTTGGGTGAAGGTGATTAGCTCCTTGTAATTGTCTATTGCTAGCATCGGTTGTCGGAATTTGGCCAAAAATATTCTTTCGAGTTGTTTCCAGGATGAGGATATTCCCTTCCTAATATCTTGATACCATCGCTTTGCTTCGTCTTTCAGGGAGAATGAGAAGAGTCGGATCCTCTGCTGCTCATTGTTCGCAGCATTTGGCGTACAAGTGTGGTAAATTTCTAAGAACCGCTGCACGTGGCATAGTGCATCTATTTTTCCGTCTCCGCTGAATTGACAGTTTTTGATGATGTATTCGATGAGGTCAGGCGAGATCTCGAAACTATTATTTCCCATTACTGCTCGGTATGTGAGGTTGATAAGGTTTGCTTTATAAGTCTGCTGCTGAATTGTAGTCATTAAGAGAGGCTTGAATGAAAAAGGGGTAGTAAGCTACTAGGTCTCCTGTGCCTCGACCCTGCATTCACTGTGGCAAACACTACACACTAGAAGGAAACAACAGTCAAAACAAAACAATACTAACTCTTATAACAATATTAGAAGTCATCCGAAGTCGCTCTACAGTTGCATTCCCCGGCAACGGCGCCAAAAACTTGATGCGTGTAATTCGGCAAGCGCACCGGTCGCACAAGTAAAAAAGTTTTGGGAATAAATCCCCGAGTGTCGGTCTCTTGAGGAATGCAATTAGCGTAGAACGACAACAGTACCGAGAATATCGTTATGAGTGTTATAAATAGAACAAAAAGGAAATAGCGGACTAGGGAGATTGTGGATGTTTGATTTACTGAACTAGTAAAAGCTATGTAGGTCGAAGGCAACGCTTCGCAAGGTGAGGTGGGTTTGTCGGCCGCGATGCCGAACTTCAGTTGGGTGAGTGGAAGGGAAGCTAATGGATTGCAGTGTTCTTGTGTGGATTGCAATCGGACAAGGTACGGGAATGAAGTGGATGTGGGGTGAGCGAGGCGCATTCACAGACAGAACTCACAAGCATAAGAAGATACTAACATTACATTAACTATAAAATAAACTTGATGTTCAGGGATGGAAGTGTTCATTACACTGCTCAAAACATTCATAACACAGAGGAAGGGGAAGAGGAGTAAACCAAAAGAGATTGAAGATCCACCGCGGGTCGCGGCCGGAGTAGCGAGTTGTCAGTCCGCTTCCGGGCTCAGTCCAAGGAGGCTTCCGGTACCAACGAGTTGTCACCTCGAAGGCCTTTAAGTCCGTTCTCTAGGTTATCTACTTCACCAACTCTGCAGGAAAGCTTGGAGTTGAAGTCATCAATGGCCGAGGGCTTCGCCGGAGTGTTGAAAAGCTTCGGAGTAGTTGGAAATGGCTTCCCGACGAAGGTGAAAGTGATGGAGAAGCTGGAGAAGTGAAATGGTGATTCCCGCGCACTCTCCGATCGCAGCAAATGACAGGCGTTGACCTAAAACGCGGAGCAGGGCCTTATATACGGAGGCAGCAGAAGCAGTGCGCACGATCAGTGGCGCACGACCAGTGGTCGTGCGCACTGTAGGTCGATGATCATGCGCCTTTTCCAAATAAACTTGCAACCTGGACAAGAAGCATCAGCATATACGCGCACGAGCAGTGGCGCACGACCAGTGGTCGTGCGCACTATGGCCAGTGCTCGTGCGAATAACGAGATAGGGTTATGAAAAAGGGGGTGTAATGCGCACGAACAGTGGCGCACGACCAGTGGCCGTGGTAGTAAGTTCAGTGGTCGTGCGCAGTATTCCTGCATCGTCGGAGTCTCCCGAGCAGTTCCGGAGCACGCACACGACAATTGTACCAGCAGGAGGGGCAGATAGGCCACCAGAACGTGTACACCACATCCCCGAGATAGAACTAAAGAATAACAACAAAAATAGAAACACAGAAAACACACAGAAGCGGGCCTACATTGCACTTAATCGTGAAATAGGTACATAAGCACAAATAAGCAATAAAGGCTCTCAAGTGTAGTGCTAAGATGATAAAACTAGCCCAGATGAGTCCAAAAATCAGTGTAAAATGTGGACTCATCAGGAACCTAATCTGATTAACTAGATAATTGGTTCCTTCTGTATAATAAGCTTTAAAATTCTATAGCTGAGCAGATATGAGCTTCTGAGAGACTTGAATGGCTGATTGGAAAGTGGCTAAATCTTCATGAAGTTTCTTATCAAACTCTGACTTCTCTTTAACCCTTTCCTCAGTTAATGCAGTTGCATTATTCTTTAACTCAGTAACAATCACATTATGTGATTCAGTAAGATTATCATTCATCCTAATTTGATTTTCTAGGACATATCCTTGCTTGACCACTATATCATCAATCTGTGTCCTTGTCTCTTGTTGTTGTTTTGCCAGATAAACTACAACATTACCTCCTTTATGGAAGCAATCTGTCATCTCATTCTTATTCTGGTTTACTTTAAATCTGATTGATTTTATATCTTGAGCCAGAGTGAATTGAAGGTCCTTATGGCTTTCATCCATATATTTCTCCATGGCTGCTCTTTGTTCATCCATTTTAATTTGCAGAGCAACCAACAGTGAACTGAAATCAACTGTGGAGCTGAAGGTTGTGAGGCTGTCTGTAAAGCTTTCTTATAATTTGAGATTTTATTCTTGTAAACCATCAGTTTTCTCTTCATTGCTCTTAGTGCTTCTCCATCATCAGATTCAGAAGAACTGTCAAGATTCACTGTGTCCTTTGGACTTGAGGGCAGCTCCTTGTCTGTTCTTGGCAACTCACCCTGATTCCCTGGATCCTCCCCCTCAGTTCTTGGCACTACTTCCTCAGTTCTTACTTCTTGTAAGTTAGGAAACAAATCCTCAAGAGTAAATTCTTGTTGCAGTTGAACTGGAGGAACATCTGTATCTTGTACATTTAATGGAGTATCATCTAATGCAGATGTATGATCCATAGATACATCCTGTGCAGGGATGTTGTCATGGTGTGTCTGTTCAACATCAGTTAGAAGCACAGTTAGTGTATCTAGCGCAGTATCTAGTATAGTTTGATTAATATCATTTAATACCTCAAGATAAGTTTGTGTGGCTGTTTCAATCTCTAAGGCAGCTTGCCCTTTCTCAGGATCACTTTCTGGAGCCAAGACCTCTTGTTGAGTTGGTGAAAGTTCATTGGCTCCTCCTACAGGAGCCACATCCTGAAATTGATCCAGTGGGATGGTGCTTTCTGGAATATACTCCCCCTGCATCAGACTATCATCTACATTCTTAGGAGCAGATGATTTCCTTGTAGATTCTTGTTGGTCTTCATCTGAACTAAAGATTACTTGTTCTTCTGAATCACTAGAAGATTCAGGTTTCCTGGGTGTTGTCTTTTTCTTTTTCGGTTGTGGTTGTTTCTGTGGTGTAGAACCATCCTTTGTCAGAACTCTTTCCCACTTGGATAATATTTTTATATCCATCCTTCTCATGTGGTTTATTCTAGATCCAGTGGTGTGGTTCAACACTTCAGGAATATTTATTCCCAGATACAGACTCAGAATTCTACCTAGATTAGGTTTCTTCAGGCTTTCCATGATCTTGTCAAAAATCACTGCAGACCAGTTAGTTTTTATTCTGAAAATAATTTTGGTCATCAAACTGAACATATAGGCTTAGATCCTATCATGTCCACCTGGTTTGCAGAGAATTACTTTTCCAATAATCTCTGAGAGAAACTTTCCTTGTGAGTTCATTCCCTTCATTTGCATAGATGATTCAATCTTAGTGGTGGGCTCCAGGCCACACCATTGAAGAGCTTCTTTTGTCATTGAAGATGTGACTTCATCATCTTACTGAGTCCTGGGCAATTGGAGTGTCTTCCTCGGACGCTTTTGGGTAAGTTTCACCTTGCTTCCTTGAATTGATGACCTAATCTTCAATCCAGTTGAATCCAAGGTTGCTTTTGTATAGAATTCAAGAATTTCTATCTTCCAGATCTTGGTAGGTTCGGAAACTAGATATTCTAAACCATTTTCTTGGATTATGGTTATAACATTTCTAATCTCAATCGCTGCACTTTCAAAAGCATTACGAACTAACTCATAGCCTTCGCTGATGTTGTTCTCCAACTTTGGCGCCATTGGTGATGAGAAATTTGAGGAGAAGAGAGATGAAGGTTTGTCGACTCAAAGATTTGGTCTCGAAAATGTTGAGAGCGTAGTCGACAAAGTTGTTCTGTGACTTATTTATATGTTTGTCAACACAGAAGGTCAAAAGGCGGGGTAATAGATACTTAATGTGTCGACACTGTAGAGATTGTCTCGATACAGACTTCTAATGTCTCGACAGAGTCAGACAACACTATGTGTCGACATAGTTTGCGATGTGTCGACACAAACTTCTTAATAGTCTACTCTAGTATATGTGTGTCGACATAGACTTCTGTATGTGTCGACATAACTATCTAAATGATAGAACTTCTATGTGTCGACACCAAACTCTGACTGTCATGTAACACCCCCATCCGTCGCATGGCATATAACAGAAGGTCTAGCTGGAACCCGACGCCATATACCACAGACAGTCGAAAGGGTTATATAAGAATATTCAAACTATCCAATTAAGACTACACGTCCTACACAGAGCATTCTAGCGGAAGCTTTTAAAGTTGAAAGAACCCAAATCTTAAATCCATATCCAAGAATGTCCACATCCACACAACAGGAATGAAATCCCAAATACACTAAAAGGGTACATGGCCTTATGGCCTTACAAATGTTCACTTAATAAAAACATGTCTTACATACATCGGCACGCAGGACAGCCACACATGATAAAAATAAAAACAACTATTCGCTTTGGCCTTCTAGGGCCTGCAGAGCAACATGGGCTCCAGCCCGCTATTTGGTACTCGGCTCCGCAGCACCTGCAAGCACATTCCACCGCACGGTGGCAAACAAAGCAACGGTCTGCCAAAAGCCGACCAAATTATAACGACCCCGCCCCTAACTCGGGACGGCGGTGCTCTTTCCCTGCATATCATTAGCCCAATAAAATAATAAAGAGCAACTATACTATGCCACAGGTGTAGGCTCGTACGGCCAAACACCCCGTGCACTCAGGGAACATTAATGGTGAATCCTGACCAATCAGCGTCTTCACCACCACCCCCGGGATGGCAACAACATGTGAGCATTTAGCCTTTCTGACCACCGTCTAAGGCTCCCGACTATGCCAACGGGCAGTCCCCGTCTTCGGGTCTCTCGCACCGAACCACATAGCCTAGGTCCAATTCCACTTGCCGGTTGCTCACGCCGCATATACAATTTAAGTCCTACGCGCGGGACAAGCATCTCTCGGATCCCAAAGTTTTCCAAACAATCTCATAACCCAGTTATGATCAAGGCCGGTTCCCAGACCGCCAAGTTAGCAGAACACGTTTCCGCTCAGTTTTCCGGATGCGCCTTAAAGCTAACCTCCAAGGATCCCTGCTGCAATCTACCGCGTAGAAACCCAAAAAACCCAAAGCACTGAGTCTTCTCCAGCAAAACATATCAAATGCAACATCACAGATCCAGACAATACACGTCATGGTAGGCTTCACACACAATGCCTATGCCCGTACTTATGATTCCGGACTCTATATGCAACATAAGGGGGACTATTCACATCAACCCCAAGGAACACCACGCACTTACCGCAAACTCGCAGGAGCGGGATTCCCTATGCAGAAAGAAAGAGATTCACATGCTCAAGTAGAGAATCGTTACCCTTGTAGTCCGCATCGGCGCCATGGAAAAACTACACGGATGGAAATCTTCGGAACGAACTTTCCTCCACAGATCCGCTCTCAGATTTCGAAACGGTGCTCCGATGCTCCGCTGGTGGCCGGAATCCCTTCCTTCTTCCTCCTCTTTCCAACTCCTTGAGAGAGAGAATGGTTGGAGAGAAATGAAGGATTAACTCCCCTATTGTCGGCCTTAACAGAGCAGGAAACCATCTGGGCCGTTGGATCTTAATTAAAGAAAACGAACGGCTCAGATCCATTTAAAAATCTCCAGACCTGGGCCGAACACGGCTTGGCACACGGCCGTGTCCCGGGCCGTGTGCCTCGCTCCAGGAACAATCGTCGAACGGAGGAAAGACACACGGGCAAAGACATGCATGTGTCTCCCCTGACACGCCCGTGTCGGGTTCCTCGACAAGCCCGTGTTCGGGGGCGTGTCACACATAACCGCCACGGCAACGGACACGACCCAAAAGAACACGGGTAGGGACATGGGTAGGCACACCCCCGTGTCAAATGACATGCCCGTGTCACTTAGCCGTATTTCTAGCCGTGTCCTTCTCGGGATGAAAACAGCCAAAAACACCAGCCAGACACGGCCTTGGACACGCCCGTGTCCTAGGCCATGTACCACTATACAGGCACCAAAAATTCCCTTTTTCGCGACCACTCAAATACAATTTTCAGGGCGTTACAAATCTCCCCCACTTAAGAAATTTCATCCCGAAATTAAGTAAAGGTACACAAATCTAAATAATACCTGAGTGGAATAACTCGGGGTATTCCTCCAACATAGCTTGCTCTTGCTCCCAAGAAAGCTCCTCACGTCCGCAATTATCCCATCGGACTTTAACCATACGAATATCCTTGTTGCGGAGTCGCTTGACTGCAACATATTCAATACGTACTGGCTTGACCCTTGTGGTCAACTCATAATCAACTGGTACTTGATTATCCGCAATGATCTGTGAAGGCTCTTGCACCGCCTTACGCAACACCGATACGTGGAACACATCATGCAGCACACTCAATTCCGCTGACAGCTTCAATCTATACGCCGCCTCACCAACACGTTCCAGGATTTCAAATGGTCCAAGGTATCTCGGACTCAAATTCTTCAAGCGTCGAACCCACGATACACCCTTGAACGGCATGATTTTTAGATACACCATGTCGCCAACATTGAACTCCACGTTCCTATGCTTGGCGTTATAGTACTTTGACTGTCTATCCAGAGTGATCTTCAACCTTTCCTGAATTGCCGTATTATTGAAGTGGCGTCTTCCACCGCTTGACATTTGTACAACTTTGATTCGCCTGCCTCCAACCAAGACAACGACGTACGACACTTCCTCCCGTACAAGGCTTCGAAAGGCGCCATTCCAATACTCGCCTGAAATCTGTTGTTGTACGCAAACTCCACCATGTACAGGTGATCTTCCCACTGCTTTCCAAAATATAGGACGCACATGTGAAGCATGTCCTCCATAGACCTGTTGACCCTCTCGGTCTGGCCATCCGTCTGTGGGTGAAAGGTTGTGCTGAACTTTAGCTTAGTACCCAATAGACTATGCACCAACCTCCAGTCATTCGACGTGAAGCGTCCATCTCGATCACTAATAATACTATGGGGAACACCATGCAATTGTACAATATTCTCCACATAGAGTTTGACTAACTTTTCCACCAGATCTTCCTTCCTGTTCGGAATAAAGTGTGACACCTTTGTCAACCTATCTACGACTACCCAGATGGCGTCGTTTCCCTTCTGCGACTTCGGCAAACCGTGCACAAAATCCATAGATATGTCGTCAAATTTCCATTCTGGGATAGGGAGGGACTTCAAGAAACCTCCGGGCTTCTGGCATTCCGTCTTCACCAATTCATAAGTACGGCACTTGGCCACATAAAGTGCTACATCTTTCTTCAACCCTGGCCAACAGAATAATTTACTCATGTCTCTATACATCTTTGTGCTTACCGGGTGGATCGAGTACTTGGTATGATGTGCCTCATACATCAACTCCTCCCGAAGATTATCCGCACTAGGAATGCATAGGTGACCATCCTTCCTTAGCAACCCATCCTCAACAGCAAACTGGGAATTTGACCCATCCAAAGATTCTTCCAAGATCTGTTTCATGTTGTTATCCTGAACCAAAGCCCGCCGAACTCTATCAGCTAGGTCACACTAAACCTCTATCCAAAACAGTTTCGCCTCAGCACTAGATTGCTTGTCGATGCAAGATATCTCCAAAGCCTCCTACTCTTGGACCAATCTCTCATCATGTACCGATAACTAGTTGCGCCTACGCCGGAGTCCTGCGACTCAACGCATCTGCCACTGCATTTCCCTTCCCAAGCACATAATGAATCTTGATGGTGTAGTCTCCTAAGAACTCCATCCACCTCCGCTGCCTCATGTTCAGATCCTTTTGGTCCAACAGGTACTTCAAGCTCTTATGATTGGTGTAAATATCGACCCTTCACACCGTACAGGTAGTGCCTCCAAAGTTTTAGGGCAAATATCACGGCCGCCAACTCCAAGTCATGGACCGGATAATTTCTTTCGTGAGCCTTCAATTGTCGTGAACCATAGGCTATCACTCTCCCATGCTGTAGCAGAACACAGCCCAAACCATTGCCCGAAGCATCACTATAGATCTCGAACCCTTCGGTTCCACTTGGCGAACATAAAATAGGCGATGTAGTCAATCGCCTCTTCAACTCTTCAAAAGCCTGTTCGCACTCCAGAGACCACACAAACTTCTAATCCTTCCTAGTCAACGTCGTGAGTGGTAGCGCTATCCGCGAGAAGTTCTCTACGAAGCGCCTGTAGTAGCCAGCAAGCCCCAGAAAACTCCGGGCCTCTGCCACTGTAGTCAAAGAAGGTCACTCTCGTAACGCCACTATCTTCGCAGGATACACAGCTATCCCCTCTCCACTAACAACATGACCAAGGAACGCTATCGAGGATAACCAGAATTCACACTTGGAGAACTTAGCATACAACTGATTCCTCCTCAACGTCTCCAACCCAATGTGTAGATGATTGTAATGGTCCTCTTCACACTGCAAGTACACTAGGATATCATCGATAAATACTATCACGAAACGATCCAGGTACTCTCTAAATGTCCTGTTCATCAGATCCATAAATACGCATGGCGCATTCGTCAACCCAAACGACATGACCGTGAACCCATAATGCCCAAATCGCGTACTGAATGCTGTCTTTGGGATGTCGCTCTCCCTTATCCTCAACTGGTAGTAACCGAATTTCAGGTCCAACTTCGAATACACCGTTGACCCAACCTACTGATCAAATAGATCATCAATCTTTGGAATCGGATACTTATTCTTTTCCGTAAGCTTGTTCAATTCCCGGTAGTCGATACAAAGCCGCAAGCTCCCATCTTTCTTCTTAACAAAGAGAACTGGTGCGCTCCAAGGCGACGAACTTGTACGCACATAACCTTGCTCTAGCATCTCTTGCAGCTGCACCTTCAATTCCGCCATCTCTCGCGGCGCTATCCGATATGGAGAGCGTGACACCGGTTTGGCACCCGATACCAGCTCAATTGTAAAATCAATCTCCCGCGGAGGAGGGGCTCCTGGGAGATCATCTAGGAACACATCAGGATACTCAGACACAACTGGGATACTGCCAAGACTTGGCTTATGCGTCGAAGTCTGCAACAATGTAACAAACAGCACTGCCCCAGACCGAACTGTCTTAAACACCTGAAGGGCTGACATCAAAATCTTACCCGACCCCTTCATGCTCGCAAAAGTAGTCTCCTGATCGGTGTTCAAACCCAACTTAACTTCCTTACGTTTTAAATCAATGCATGCACCCTGCTCCGAGAGCCAATCCATACCGAACATTACGTCGTACTCTGCCAACGGCAAAAGCGACGCTCGCAAATCAAACTCCTGGTCTCCAATCCAAATCTTCACCACGCAAATCCTATCCGCACGCATTGAGCACCCATTGGGAAACAACACATCCAACTTGTCTTTTTCCATCGAGGATGGAACTCCGATGCGCGATATGAATTTTTCGAACAAGAAGGAATGCGATGCTCCCGTATCAAACAGGGCTCTTGCCGGAAACTCAAAGATCAACACAAAGAGTAGCACCAAAAAAGTAAGCTAACAAATACGAAGGTAACAACTATAAAAGTTAAACCACTATAATTTAACTCATACATGTCACCACATCCGCTTGCTTTATGGTCTCTTGCAGACCAAGGTTGTAGACTCTAGGCTGGGCTGGAGCATGATGGGATGCGGTTGACTCCACCGCCTTCCCTTTCTCCTCATAAGTCGCTCCAGACTTCCTCTCGGACTTTGAACGTCCGCTCCAACACTCACGAACAAAATGCCACGTCTTCTCGCAGTTGTAGCAAGCTCCTGGGACTCGACTTATAGTTGCCCCCGATGCATCAGCCGAAGGTGCTGAGTTCGAAGTCCTCTGTTTCTTATTCCACCTGCGAAAACTTGACTTGGCATTTGGCACCTTGAACTCAGACTTCTTTTCTCCTGGGTTCTTCTTCTCTTGAACTTTCTTAACGACCTTCTCCAACGATTGGGCCGAATTGACCAAGGCTAGGAAGCCTTGCGTCTTAGGCCCAGCAAGTAGTAACTGTAGGTCGCCGCGTAGACCCTCATAAAACCGGTTTGTCTTCCGTTCTTCTTCCATAAACGTAGCACCAGCATAACGACCCAACCGTGTGAACTCATGAAGATACTCGTCCACGCTTCTGGCTTCCTGAGTCAACCCAAGAAATTGGTTCTCCATCTCAAGCTTTTGAGTAGAGAGTACAAATCTGGCTAGGAATAATCTTGAAAATTCCTCCATAGTCACATCAGCAAGCTGCCTACCCACTAAGAGATGAAACACCAACTCATCCCACCACAGCCTCGCTTCACCCACCAAAAGAAAAGTCGCTATGGTGGTCTTCTGCCACTTCTCAGTTAACGTGGCTATCATGACCCTCTTTATCGAAGAGAGCCAGTCCTCAGCTTGAGCTGGCGTTCTAACCCCATCGAACCTCAGAGGATTAAAGCCCAATACATGCTTAATCTGCTTCTCCGTAGCTCTCCTCGGCTCTACCAGATCAACTGCTACGCGCTCCACCACTCTCGGCTCTGCCACCCTAACCGTTTCTTGCTCATTCGCAGGAGGTGCGCAATGCATTTACCCTACAGGTTGGGCATTTATCATTGCAAATACGGCTTCAGCCACCATCCTGATGGTTTCCGCTGAAGGTGTTATAGGCACGTCCCTTGGTGCACCACTTTTCGCTGATTACGTACGCTCTGACAGACCAGTACTGCTCCTAGCTGCCTATAGTGGCAAAGACACACGATTAGACGACAAACAAATTGCTAAAAGCAATCATTGGAATACTCAGATTCCATAAAACAAGTGTGTTTTTCATTCCTAAGGGGATATTCATGTGTTCTTTTTGATGTTATAACGATGACGCACACATGTGCTCACCACCCCTTAGAAGAATTCGCCCACAAATTCATTTTAGCCTGACCGTAACCAGAAGTCTGATACCAAATTGTAACACCCCCATCCGTCGTATGACATATAACAGAAGGTTCAGCTGGAACCCAACGCCATATACCACAGACAGTCGAAAGGGTTACATAAGAATATTCAAACCTCCCTCTGATACCAAATTGTAACACCCCCATCCATCGCATGCCATATAACAGAAGGTCCAGCTGGAACCCGATGCCATATACCACAGACAGTCGAAAGGGTTACATAAGAATATTCAAACTATCTAATTAAGACTACACGTCCTACACAGAGCATTCTAGCGGAAGCTTTTAAAGTTGAAAGAACCCAAATCTTAAATCCATATCCAAGAATGTCCACATCCACACAACAGGAATGAAACCCCAAATACACTAAAAGGGTACATGGTCTTATGGCCTTACAAATGTTCACTTAATAAAAACATGTCTTACATACATCGGCTCGCAGGCCGGCCACACATGATAAAAATAAAAACAACTATTCACTTTGGCCTTCTAGGGCCAGCACAGCAACATGGGCTCCAGCCCGCTATTTGGTACTCGGCTCCGCAGCACCTGCAAGCACATTCCACCGCACGGTGGCAAACAAAGCAACGGTCAGCCAAAAGCCGACCAAATTATAACGACCCTGCCCCTAACTCGGGACGGCGGTGCTCTTTCCCTATATATCATTAGCCCAATAAAATAATAAAGCGCAACTATACTACGCCATAGGTGTAGGCTCGCACGACCAAACACCTTGTGGACTCAGGGCACATTAACGGTGAATACTGACCAATTAGCGTCTTCCCCACCACCCCCAGGATGGCAACAACATGTGAGCATTTAGCCTTTCTGACCACCGTCTAAGGCTCCCGACTATACCAACGGCCAGTCCCTGTCTTCGGGTCTCTCGCATCGAACCACATATCCTAGGTCCAATTCCACTTACCCGTTGCTCACGCCACATATACAATTTAAGTCCTACGCGCGGGCCAAGCTTCTCTCGGATCCCAAAGTTTTCCAAACAATCTCATAACCCAGTTATGATCAAGGCCGGTTCCCAGACCGCCAAGTTAGCAGAACACATTTCCGCTCAGTTTTCCGTATGCGCCTTGAAGCTAACCTCCAAGGATCCCTGCTGCAATCTACCACGTAGAAACCCGAAAAACCCAAAGCACGGAATCTTCTCCGGCAAAACATATCAAATGCAACATAACCGATCCAGACAATACACGTCCGGGTAGGCTTCACACACAATGCTTATGCCCGTACTTACAATTCCAGACTCTATATGCAACACAAGGGGTACTATTCACATCAACCTAAAGAACACCACGCACTCGCTGCAAACTCGCTGGAGCGGGATTCCCTATGCAGAAAGAAAGAGCTTCACATGCTCAAGTAGAGAATCATTACCCTTGTAGTCCACTTCGGCGCCATGGAAAAACTACATGGATGGAAATCTTCGCAACGAACTTTCCTCCATAGATCCGCTGTCAGATTTCGAAACGGTGCTCCGATGCTCCGCCGGCGGCCGGAATCCCTTCCTTCTTCCTACTCTTTCCAACTCCTTGAGAGAGAGAATGGTTGGAGAGAAATGAAGGATTAACTATCCTATTCTCGACCTTAACATAGCAGGAAACCATCTGGGTCGTTGGATCTTAATTAAAGAAAACGAACGACTCAGATCCGTTAAAAAATCTCCAGACCTGTGCCGAACACGGTTTGGCACACGACCGTGTCCCAGGCCGTGTGCCTCACTCTAGGCACGATCGTCGAACGGAGGAAAGACACACGGGCAAAGACACGCCCGTGTCTCACCTGACATGCCCGTGTCGGTTTCCTCGACACGCCCGTGTTCGGGGGCATGTCACGCATAACTGCCATGACAACGGACAAGACCCAAAGGAATACGGGTAGGGACACGGGTAGGCACACGCTTGTGTCAAATGACACGCCCGTGTCACTTAGCCGTGTTTCTAGCCGTATCCTTCTCGGGATGAAAACGACCAAAAACACCAGCCAGACACGGCCTTGGACACGCCCGTGTCCTTGGCCATGTACCCCTATACAGGCACCAAAAATCCCCTTCTTCGCTACCACTCAAATACAATTTTCGGGGCGTTACATGTCGACACCACTATCACACCACTATTTTGTTGTGTCGACATAACTTACATTAAGTATCGACACAAACTACTATATGTCGACACAGATTTCCTTTTGTGTCGACATAAACTACTATATGTCAACATTGAATTACCTAGCCAGATTTACCAAGTTACTCTAGGTTTAACATGCCTAATTCAATTTTGAAAAAACTGAATTTAGTTTCATCTAGTGGTTTAGTAAACATGTCAGCAATTTGATTATTTATGGTGACAAATTCCAAACAAATATCTTCTTTTTCAGCATGCTCTCTAATAAAGTGAAATCTAATTTCTATATGCTTTGTTCTGCTATGTGATAGAGGGTTTTTAGCAATAGAAATAACACTTGTAGAATCTCAAAATAGTAGAGTTCTACCTACCTTGAGACCATAGTCTTCAAGTTGATGTTGAATCCATAAAGGCTGAGCACAGCAGCTGCCTGCAACAATATACTCAGACTCTGTAGTGGAAATTGCCACACTTATCTGCTTCTTCCTGCTCCATGACACCAATCTACCACCTAGAAACTGACATGTGCCAGTGGTGCTCTTTCTATCTTCTTTACAACCTGCAAAGTCTGCATCTGAAAAACCAATCAGTAGAAAGTCTCTATTCTTAGGGTACCAAAGACCAATATTAGGTGTGCCCTTAAAATATTTCAATATTCTTTTAACTGCAGTATAATGAGATTCTTTAGGGCTTGCTTGGTACCTAGCACAGACACATATAGCATACATAATGTCTGGTCTACTGGCAGTTAAGTATAGGAGGGAGCCAATTATCCCTCTATACAAACACTCATCTACAGGTTTTCCTGCATCATCTTTGCCTAAAGGCATACTTGCCCCCATTGGAGTTCTCATGGTGGTGGATGACTCCATACCATATTTCTTAATTAACTCCTTGGTGAACTTAGACTTTGATATGGACAAGCTGTAACACCTCCCCTGTAATGACCGTATAATATGGGTCCGGTCGGGGCCCCACAACATACGGACGCCACAGCTTTAGTACTATAAGATGATATAACTACCCACACTAAAAACTCTTTGCACAACACAGCGGAAACACAAGCAAGACTAGAAGTTATCCACCACTACAAGAGTAATAAAAAGATGACCTTATGGCCTTACAACATAAGAGAGTCCAAACTCAAATAATTCAACAATCATTAAAGTGCATAAGCACTCCTAGTCTACCTCAGCATGCAAGCCGGTCACCAAGGGCATCAAAACATACCACTGTGTAACCAACACATCTCCTCCCGGCTGCCCCTAACGGACCCCGGGGAACCCTCCAACCTGCAAGTCAGCACTTCGTATGCAATATATAAATATAAACAAGAAGTGCATTAAGAACAAGCTTGGATGTCTCAAACATCATACACGTTCTCTACGGGTTGAGCATATAATATAAAAAGGGTCCTACTTATGCAACATGTATGCAACCACCCGGGTTTCACCCAAGGCACCCTATAGCGTATGCATCTAGCACAACATCACATCAATTAGGTACTCATCATTTCCCCATTGGTATAAAGCCGCAAACAAAAAGGGAAACACAATTCCCCCCAATGGCACACAAGCCGACACATGGAACTCCTGCTAAGGCCCCACCCGCTCAAGGTCTTAGACCCGGGCTTACCTGCAAGCTCTGACATCTCATGTCAGGATTCCAACAAACATAACTGACCGATTATAAGAAGCCTTGCTGGACCCCACCCGCCATGGCCTCATTGCCCAGGCTTGCCCCCATGCTTGACATTCTCGTCAGTCTCACAGAAGGGGACTAGTCGCGCCGGGACACTTTCCACACATGAATTGCACGTCACGGGATAGCCAGCCGACCACTGAGACACAGCTATGCCTTGGCACATCACATTCCAAGACAATTCCACCATAGTCCCTCATTTGTACTGCAGCGTTCCCGCGCACCAAGGAAACCATCTACCACTCATGCGGAGCTAACCATGTCCACCAAGGAAACCATCTACCGCCATTGAGGAGCTAACCTTGTCCGGTTCCGACTACACGTACTTACTCGAGAAAAAGGGGAAAACATCACCACATCACAAAAGGCATCTTGCCGCAACGGAATCTCTACGAATCCTTAAAGTTCGTATACAACATCACTGAGTCGGACTAACAGTCGCTACTACGGCTTCACAAACCATGCCTAATCCACTAACGGAGCGGATCTCTAATGCAGAAAAATATGCCGGGGACGGACTCAATCGACCCGGAGGTTCCTCTTGAACCTTGGCGACCCAAACCACTCTCATTTGAGTGTTTGGTGCCAAAAAACTAGAAAAGAAAAGATGCTAAGACATGCATCCTAAAACCGAGAGGAGAAGTGTCGTTACCTTCCGACTCCTCTTCCTAGCCATGGAGAAATAGCCTGATAAAAACCTTCGCAAAGCTCTAGCCTCCACGGATCTGGACTCGGCTTGTGATTTGGAGCACCGAATCCTCTCCTACATCCCATACCCTCCTTCACCTTCTTCCTTGCTCTCCCTTCTCTCTAGAATTTAGTAAGAGAAAGCTTGGATAAGAATGAGGGTTTCCAACCCTATTCTCGGACTTAAATCCCCAAGAGCAGTCCTGGACCATCAGATCCCAAAATAAGGGATAGAGCGGCCACGATCCGCCTGAAAAAAAAGTACCTGGGCCGAACACGGCCTGGCACACGCCCGTGTATAGGGTCGTGTCCCTCATTAATCGTCAAAACCGATGCGCCTGGCATAACACACGGGCATCCGCCACGCCCGTGTTCGACCTGACACGCTCGTGTTCCAACTGACACGGCCGTGTGGTCGGCCGTGTGCCTCCATCGACACAGCCCCGAAAACAACCCGAGAACTACACGGGTAATGGACACGCCCGTGTCCTTGCCCGTGTCTACCTCAACACGCCTGGGCTCCAGGCCGTATTCACTGTCTCGACAATTCATCGAGCGAAGTTCGTCGACCATGCGGGACACGCCCTGTGACACGCCCGTGTCACAGGCCGTGCGCCCTGTCTCGACACTCGACACTCGTCGAGTGAACTTCGTCGAGAGAAGTTCGTCGACTGACTGACACGGCCTTGGACACACCCGTGTCCTAGGCCGTGTGCCTTGTCTCCACACGTCGTCGAGCAAAAATTGTCGACTCCCCGGACCGATCGTCGACATGGGCTCGACATGCCCTGAGACACGCTCGTGTCTCAGGCCGTGTGTCTTGTCTCGACACATCGTCGAGCGAAATTCATCGACCTCTCGACCAAAATGTCGACTGGAGCCTACACGCCCTGGGACACGCCCGTGTTCCAGGCCGTGTGCCCCCTGCTAGAAACCAAACTTGGCCAGAAAACGCTGGTCGACCCTCTCTCAAATTTTGGGGTGTTACAACTCTTCCCACCTTAAAAGAATTTCGTCCCGAAATTACAAAGCAAAAGGAAACAATGCTTAAATGGTACCTGATTTGAAGAGCTCTGGATACTCTTCTCGCATGTCTTGTTCTCGCTCCCAAGAGAGCTCCTCACGACCGCAGTTGTCCCATCGGACTTTCACGAGTTTAACCTCTTTATTCCGCAACTGCCGAGTCTTCGAATCCTCTATAGCAATTGGAAGGTCCCGCGTCCTCAAGTCTTCCTCAATCGGCACCGATGCTGGCTCGATCACCACACTAGCCTCCACCAAGGCTCTCCTTAAGACGGAGACATGGAAGACGTCATGCAATCCACTCAGCTCCGCGGACAACGCCAACCGATAGGCTGCTTCTCCCACCTGTTCAACAACTTCAAAAGGCCCCAAAAACCTTGGACTCAACTTCTTGAGTCGGCGAATCCGTGAGACGCCTTTGAACGGCTTGATCTTCAAATAGACCCAATCGCCTATCGCAAACTCCAACTTCCTGTAACAAGCATTAAAGTATTTTGCTTGCCAGTCTTGCGCCACCTTCATACGCTCTTTAATGGTCCGTACCAACTCACAAGCATCAACTACCACCTCTTTTCCCAAAATTTTGGTGTCTCCCGCCTCTGTCCAAGACATCGGTGTTCGACACCGTCTCCCATACAAAGCATCGTATGGCGCCATTTTTATACTTGCTTGATAACTGTTATTTTACGCGAATTCCACCATGAAGAGGTGATACTCCCACTTCTTGCCGAAGTCAAGAATGCACATTCTCAGCATATCCACCATAGTACGGTTCGTTCTTTCGGTTTGCCCATCAGTTTGAGGATGGAACGCCGTACTGAACTTTAGCTTCGTGCCCAAACTCTTCTGATCCAATCTCCAGTCCTTGGACTTAAACCGTCCATCTCGATCACTGACTATGCTCTTAGGAATCTCATGCAGTCGCACAATGTTGCGAACATACGACTCCACCAGCTTCTCCACGTTGTCCTCCTTCCGATTTGGGGTGAAGTGGGCCACCTTGGTTAAGCGATCCACGATCACCCAAATATCATCATTACCCTGCTGCGATCTAGGCAAAGCATGTACAAAATCCATGGAGATGTCATCAAATTTCCATTCAGGGATTGGAAGGGCTTCAGGAACCCGCCCGGCTTCTGACATTCGGCCTTCACCAAGGCGCAAGTTTGGCAATGATTCACATACAAAGCTACGTCCCGCTTCAGCCCCGGCCACCAAAAGGATTTCTTCATATCCAAGTACATCTTTGTACTGCCCGGGTGAATGGAGTACTTTGTGAAGTGAGCCTCAAACATTAACTCCTCACGGAGTTTGCCGAACTGCGGTATACAAACCCTTCCGTCCTTCCTCAAAATCCCATCAAACATCTCCCAGGCGCTGCTCTCGCCCTTTTGAGCCTCCAACACATATGGTTGAAACTCCACATCCAACCGAGTCGCTTCCCGAATGCGATCGGACAAGTCGTTCTGTATTTCAATCCAGTTCAACCGAGCCACGCTGGACTCGTCTCTCGCAACACATTCCAAATCAAGGGACTCACATTACCGTACCAACCGCTCATCATGAGCTTCGATCCAATTCCCTTTCCACGAGTACTTTCTACTCTAGGCATCCGCCACCACTTTGGCTTTACCTGGCGTATATTGAATCGCCACCTCATAGTCTCCAAGAAACTCAACCCACCTGCTTTGCCGCATGTTCAAGTCCTTTTGATCCAAGAGATACTTCAGGCTTTTATGATCCGTGAAGATCTCCACCTTTGCACCATACACATAATGTCACCATATTTTCAACGCAAAAATTACCGCCGCCAACTCCAAGTCATGGACGGGGTAATTCCTCTCATGAGGCTTCAGCTGTCTAGACCCAAAAGCTATCACCTTGCCATGCTGCACCAAAACGCAACCCAAACCGCATCCTGATGCGTCACTGAAGATCTGAAATCCCTCGGTCCCTTGAGGTAGACTTAGGATTGGAGCCATCATCAGTATCTCCTTCAGTGCCTCAAATGCTTGACTGTACTCTTGAGTCCACACAAACTTATGATCCTTACGAGTGAGTGAGGTGAGGGGCAGAGCTATCCGCGAAAAATTCTCCACGAATCTCCTATAATACCCGGCTAGTCCAAGAAAACTTCGGGCTTCGGCCATGGTCCTCAAAACCGGGCAATCTCTGATGGCTTCTACTTTTGTTGGATCCACTGCCACCCCATCCCCACTAATCACGTGGCCCAAAAATGCCACCTTCGCTAACCAGAACTCGCACTTTGAGAACTTTGCATACAACTGATTCTCCCTCAACACTTGCAAGACCACTCTCAAGTGGGTCTCATGCTCCACTTCCGATTTGGAATGCACCAAGATGTCATCAATGAAGACAACCACAAAAGAATCCAAGTATTCCCGAAATACTCGATTCATAAGATCCATGAACACAGATGGGGCGTTCGTCAGCCCGAACAGCATCACCGTAATCTCAAAGTGTCTGTACCTCGTACCAAAGGCAGTCTTGGGGACGTCCTCGTCCCGAATTCGCAACTGATAATAGCCTGAATTCAAGTCCAATTTTGAGTACACCACCAACCCCACCAACTGGTCGAAAAAGTCGTCTATCCGAGGGATCGGATACTTATTCTTAACGGTCAGTTTGTTCAGCTCTCGGTAGTGTATGCACAGCCGCATACTACCGTCTTTCTTCTTTACAAACAACACCGGCACGCTCCACGGCGAAGAACTGGGTCTAATATACCCTTGCTCCAACAGTTCCTGTAACTATACTTTGAGTTCAGTCAACTCCTTTGGTGCTATCCTAAACGGAGGACGAGATACCGGCCTAGCCTCCGGCACTAACTCGATCGAGAAGTGGATCTCCCGCCGAGGAGGCACTCTAGGAAGTTCATCCGGAAACACATCCTTGAACTCTGTCACTATGGGGACTTCCTCAATAGACAACTGGGAGAGACGAACCTCCAATAACGCTACCAGTGCTACAGCACCCTGGTCAACTGCTCGCATCAATTGAATGGCCGAAATCAGGGAAAAGGCCACTCCACAAAGGCCCACAAATTTGACTTCCGCCTTCCCTTTGCTCCTTAGGGTCACTACCTTAGATAGGCAGTCAATACTGGCGCGATGCTCTGCAAGCCAGTCCATGCCCAAAATGACATCGAACTCAACCAATGGTAAAATCGCTGCTACCAAAATGAAGTCAACTCCATCCAGCTCCAAACAGATACGCCGTTTGGCACCGGTGGTCATGGATGACCCATTAGGCATGCGCACTTTCAGCTCCGCATTCGCCGAGAGAGACTCAACTCCTATTCTACAGATGAAGCTCTCCGCAAGAAAGGAGTGCGATGCTCCCTTATCGAACAATACCCTAGCGGGGTATCCGAAAACTAATACGAAGCCTACAACATAGACATCACACATAAAAGTCTAAAAGTATGAAGCACAAAATTTAAACTTAAATTTCTTCATACCTGTCACCACAACGGTTTGGCGGATCGCTTCCTGCTGTCCAAGGTTGTAGGCCCTTGGCTGCACCGGTTGGAACTGAGAAGCACTTGACTCCGCCATCTTTCCTTTCTCTGCGACACTGGGGCTGGAGCGCACAGTCTGCTCCTGCCTTACCTCTTGATCCGCTCCTCCTTGAGGACAAACACGAGCTATGTGCCCCACCTTACCACAGTTGTAGCACGTCGGCGGTCCCTAGAGTGAGAACCTCCAGGCATCCACGTGCTCTTCTCACCAGACCTGGAAGTGTGAGGCTTTTTCCTCCACCTACTCCCTTCAGACTTTTCCTGGGATTGGGGAGACTTCCCATCCACTTGCATGGGAGTGAAACCCTTACAATGTTGGGTTCACTCCAGATCAATTTCCAATATCCTGATAGCCTCAACTAGTTCATTAAAACCAGCTCTCTTCATGGAAATGAGGGGTTGCCTCAGATTCTCCCTCAGCCCCTGGTAGAAGAGGTTATCCCTCTCTACATCATCTGCCATCGTCGTTCCCGCGTAACGACCCAAACGGGTGAACTCCTGCACATACTCGTCCACCATCTTGTCTCGCTGCATTAAGTGCAAAAGTTGCCTCTGAAGGGCCAACGGTGTAAAAACGGGAATGTACCTCTTTAGAAAAGCATCCCCAAATTCCTCCATCGACGGGGTGCGTCCAGGAAACTGGCGGCCGCTATGGCTCACCCACCACAACTTGGCATATCCTTCCAACATGAATGACGCATACTCAGATTTCTTTTCTTCTGTCATCTCTGCCGCCCTCAAAAGCTCTTGAATTCGAACCCACCAATCCTCCGCATCCGTTGGCGTACCAACTCCCTTGAACGACGGGGGATGGAAGCTCAGGAAATACTTCATGTGTCGGTCTCCATGTACGACAACCACCCTTTCCGCCAAAGGCTCCACTCGCCTGGATTCTCTGCCTGGCATGGTCATCGCCATGTCCGGTGTAGCAGGGGTTGCTACCTGAGCTGCCGCTGCAGCTTGGGCTGCCACCATCGCTTCTGCAAGCATGCATCAGAAGTCGGCTGGGTTTACACCCGTGCCCAAAAGAACTGGAGCAGTGTCACTGCTCGCCGAGAGTTCTTCTCTTACTCTCGACGTTCCCGCCTCGTTGCTTGCACTCTTCAAGAAAACAAGAAACAAGGAATCAGTCTATAATCTCAAGACTTAAACATAAGGACACTCATGGTCCCGTGCTACTCTTATGTGGATAACTTCTCTACGCATTGACCTTGAATCTAACCTCGCTTTGATACCAAATTGTAACACCTCCCCTGTAATGACCGTATAATATGGGTCCGGTCGGGGCCCCACAACATACGAACGCCATAGCTTTAGTATTATAAGATGATATAACTACCCACACTCAAAACTCTTTGCACAACACAGCAGAAACACAAGCAAGACTAGAAGTTATCCACCACTACAAGAGTAATAAAAAGATGGCCTTAAGGCCTTACAACATAAGAGAGTCCAAACTCAAATAATACAACAATCATGAAAGTGCATAAGCACTCCTAGTCTACCTCGTCATGGAAGCCGGTCACCAAGGGCATCAAAACATACAATGTCATAAAGAGTAGAGCTACTACAAAAGTTAACACTTCATGAGGCTTAGGCCTTTCTGGCCGGCGAGCTAGCTCCTGCTTGCGATCCTTGCCCTGTAGAAATTATTAGTAACGTGGGTCAGCAAAGGCTGACCTCAAACTGTGTAACCAACACATCTCCTCTCGGCCGCCCCTAATGGACCCCGGGGAACCCTCCAACCTGCAAGTCAGCACTTCGTATGCAATATCTTTATACTATAAGGAAACCCTTTCCAAGCTATGGTGTAACATTTACTTTCCCAAAATAGCCCTTTATCTCTTACTTTCATTTCAAAAATAAAGGTTTTTTTAGTCTTTTCCACTTTGCCGCCTTAATTTCCCGCTCAAAATTTTCGTGCCCGCCGGTAATAAAGTCGGGAAGGTGAAACCTAAACCAAAAAAACCCGCATCAGTCCCCCGCGCGCCGCATTTCCGCTCTCTCTGCTCCAGGGGCTTTCGTCGATGCATGAGGCTTCAGTCGTCGCACGCATAAACCCAGGTCGCCCCTCATCTCTGACGGCAAAGACATATGCCTCCGCTCATTCCCGAACTCTGCGAACTGCTTCTTCCTTGACAACTCGACAACGAGGGTGCCCGATTCGTAGGTATTCTCTAAAGTTCGTAAATTTTCACTGCTGCTCTACATTGTATTATTTACTTGCCCCTCATCTCTGCTGGCAAAGACATACGCCTCCGCTCATTCCCGAACTCTGCGGCTTCTCCCCAGCCCAATTTTCTTTCTCTTCTAGGGCAGGGCCTCCCTTCGTTAAACGCCTCTTCATCGACAACGAACGTTCCTCCCTTCGCGAACTGCTTCTTCCTCGACAACTCGACAACGAGGGTGCCCGATTCGTAGGTATTCTTTCATTCAATCTCTGTCCCAGTCATTTTAACCTATTCTTGAAGGGTATCGTTTGATATATATTTCACTGCTGCTCTACATGGTATTATTTACTTGCTCTCTTTTTTGTTGCATCCTCAATGTTCTATCTAATAGATTGGATTCTTCAAACAACATTTGCTACAGATAATTATAAATTTTTTCTGCAAATTACTGTATCCTCACGAATAAACCAAATGCTGAAAAAATCACTTTATTAAGAAGGCTTCTTGAAATGCTTGATTGGAAATAAAAGTGTGCTGCTGTTTGAAATTTGTATATAACCTGAACCGCTTAATTAAGAGTGTGATGGTGAATGGGGGGTTTGTGCAACTCTGAATATTACTGTAGTTTCTTTGTTTCATGTGTTTCCAGATGGAACTTAAGATTAAAGTTCATATGACTGCTTTAAACGGTCAAAATATTGGTTGTTTTAGGGTCGTTTATCGGAACCTCCCCCCCCCCCCCCCCCTTGAATTTACAAAATTACAGGTTGCACCCCTCACAATTCATAACATTACTGCACAAAAATACCCCTTACAGGGGAGGTTTTTGTAATTTTGAAAGATAGAGGAGTGCAAGCTAAAATTATGCTAACTCCTTTGGAGAGGTTTGGGTAATTAATTATATTTTTATTTGTTGCCTTTTTAAAAAATAAATCTCTTCAAATATGTCTGCTGTGATGTTTAATGTTCTTTATAGCCGTTGGTTTTGACATAATTTTGCCCAATTGATAATTTTGCCCAATTGACTTATTTGTGGGTGATAAAGTGATAAACCCGTCTAAAATTGATTGATGTCCTCAAGCCTTCTCCAATCTAACAACTCTAAGTTAGAACGTTGGAATATCATGAATTGAATTAATCTAACAACTCTTGATTACAATATTTTTCTGCAGCGCTCTCTGCGCCCCACTCCGCCTCTCCTACACCTCCTCGCGCGTTCTCCACGCACAGCCGGCCGCACAGCCGACACGCTTCATTCCCAAACGGGCTACTGATCACGGTGATAATTTCTGATCTTAGGTTTTTTGGTATATGGATGTCTTGATCTCACTTGAGAGTTTACTAAAAACATTACGAACTTGAGAGTTTACTAAAATAACTGCTACTGATTTGTTGATCTTAGGTTTTTTGGGTTTTTTGGTATATGGTTGTCTTGGTCTTACGATCTTATATGTTTTGAACATTAATAAACTGCTATATCTCAGTTTTTGTTTTTGGTTTTGGATGTCTTAATACAATCTACCGGTTTAAGACACTTGAGATTTCTGATCTCATTATTTTTTTTTGTTTTGGATGTCTTAATACAGTGTACCGGTTACTTAGATTTCTGATATTAGATTTCTGATCTTAAATTTGCAAAACAATCTACCTTCGAAAGACAACTTATACTTCCCGCATTTCACACACTTTCATTAACACTTATCTACTTGTCATTCAAATCACAAAATTGCAAATAAATGATTCTTATAAATAACATCAATATCAATAATAATTCTTAAGCGATTAATAATTTCCCTCGCGGGCCTGGTACGGTCGCGCTTGGCCGTAGGGGCGTTGCCCCGTGTACCCTGTATGGAATTAAATTAGTTTACTTTTAACCAAGTGGTATTTCATCAAACATTCTTAGAAATAATGTCAATATCAATACTAATTCTTAAGAGATTAATAATTTCCCTCGCGGGCCTGGTACGGTCGCGCTTGGCCGTAGGGGCGTTGCGCGGTGTACCCTGTATGGAATTAAATTATTTTACTTTTAACCAAATGGTACTTCATCAAACACAATAAACGATTACAAGTCTTATAGAAAATAGATAATTTATGAGTTCATTACATCGCATCGCAGACACTTGGAGATGGCCAGCCAAAATCATGCTGAGGCGTTGTCGTCATTGCCAAACCAGGGTGGGCCAGTCCAACGTAAAAGAGGGCCTCCTTCAACTTCGGCAGCAACCGCTGAGCAAACTCGAGAGTCGACCCGAGTACGTGTTAGTAATTGGAGACGGTCATTGACTGCAGAACAACGGAGTGCACTGAATGCAAGGAGAGCACAATCACGCTCAACCGATGACTTTACCATCGACCGTGGAAGTCCAACCAACACATCCAGAACCTCCAAATCAACCAAATGAAATTGAAGATGACAGTTCTGCGCCCACTTCGCGGACAGGACGTCGTAATATTGCAAGAAATTATCGTTCCTCCAACAACGTCCGCGTCTTCCAGCTACATCAACCAACGATTTGCCCTCACTGTGTAGCTCGATTATTCCACAAAGAAACAAAAAATTTATGCTGTAAACTTGGCAAAGTAATTTTACCTGCCATTCCTGTCTCCCCACAGTTGTTGGCTCTCTACACTGATCAGACAACAAGAGGGCGTCATTTCAGGCAAAATATACGTGCATACAACCATGTATTCTCTTTCACATCCATGGGCGTTACACGTGACGAAACACTTCCATCTTTAAACCAGGGTTTGTACACTTTCAGAGCACATGGGGCTATATATCACAAAATTGGATCTCTTCTTCCTACTCCTGGGGACAGACCACGATTTTTACAAATGTTCATCTATGACACCAAACATGAGACATCACATCATTTGGCGGAAAATAATGGACTCGATACGGAAATATTGAATGAGATCAAAGATATCCTTGATACACACAACCCATATGTCATAACATTTAGACAAATTGCTCAACACCAGCAGTTACAGTCGTGTCAACTACTTATTCGTGAACGACCGTCTACCGACCGACAATATATCCTTCCTACCGCATCTCAAGTAGCTGCAGTGTTGGTGGGAGATGAAGATTTTGCTGAGTCTACCGATAGGGACATCAAAGTCCATTTTACAAGCGTGCATTTGACTACAGTCAGGGAGTACGCAGGTTTTTATGATCCACTACAGTACCCACTCCTGCTCTTGCACGGTACTTTTGGTTGGGATTTAGATTTACAGACGGATCAGGGGTTACGTGTTAGTTGTTGTGACTATTATGCATGCTTGCTCCAGGTTATAAATTTCACGACTGTTGATTAAGAGCTTTGTGTAATAGATTTTTAATTTCCTAATTTCGTATAGTTTGTGGCCTAATACAGATACGCACGAATAATTCATCAATACTTCTTCGCGGAGGACGACTGCTTCAACAATATGTTGTGGATAATTACATCAAGATTGAGACTCAAAAACTCAGATGGATTAGCCTAAATCAAAATAAAATTCGTGCGGAGCTTTATCAAGGATTACAAGATTGCTTAAATGCTGGTGAAAATGATGCAGGTATATTTACTTTCTTATTCGTGCTTCTCAAACTGTTCTAATATATGCAGTTGCTGATTAACGTCTTTAATTTATTCTTTATTAATTCTTTCATAATTCTGTTTGCTTCGGATACATTGGGCGACGAACCGTCCTTCCGTCTTCTTTCATTGGCAGCCCTCGGGATATGTATCAGAGGTATCAAGATGCAATGTCAATCGTGCAACACTACGACAAACCAGATATATTTTTAACAATGACATGCAATCCTAATTAGAGTGAAATCAAAAAAGAACTTTATCCAGGACAACTTCCGCATGATCGTCCAGATCTACTTACGAGAATCTTTCGAGCTAAATATGAAAACTTAAAGGATGAGATCTTCAATAAAGGTATCCTTGGAAAGGTGGTTGCGCACGTTCACATTATTGAGTTTCAAAAGAGAGGTCTACCACACGTACATATGTTGGTTATTTTTGATGCCGAAGATAAAGTAAATACTCCATATGAGTATGATTCTTTGGTTAGCGCTGAGATAGCCAATCAAGAGGCGGATCGCCCTTTATATGATGTTGTTCTAAAACATATGATACATGGACCATGCGGTCACTTTAAAATGAATGCACAATGCATGAAGAATTTTGTGTGCAGTAAGGGGTATTCTCAGTCTTTTGCAGAGTATACTTTTCAAGAGTATGACTCATATCCTGTTTATCGACGTCGGAATGATAATAGTAGAACTATTACAGTTGGTCGTGGCATTGTGGTGGATAATAGATGGGTACTTCCATACAACCCGTGGTTACTCTTAAGGTATGATTATCACATCAATGTGGAGATATGTAGTAGTATTAAGAGTATTAAGTATTTGTACAAGTATGTCTACAAGGGACATGATTGCGTGTCATTTGAAGTTCGCCCTGCCCCTAATTATGATGAGGTGAGCAAGTACGTTGATGGTCGTTGGGTTTGTGCATCAGAGGCATTGTGGAAAATATTTAAGTTTGAGATGACGAGGATGTACCCTTCTGTTTCGAGATTGCAAATTCATTTACCAAATCAACATCAGGTTCACTTCGGTAGTGGGGACACGATTTCAAGTGTCTTGGCAAATGAGAGGAACTCCTAATCGATGCTAACTGAATTTTTTCGTCTGTATAGTGACGACCAAGTGCGTGAGAAATACTTATATAAAGATCTTCCAAAATATTACAGATATTTATCTGCCGAGCGCAAGTGGATACTGAGAGTATCAAATCAAAAGATTATTGGTAGAATATATGCAGTCAACCTAATGAAAGGCGAAAGGTTTTACTTACGACAGCTACTTAATCATGTTAAGGGTCCAAAATCGTTTGAGGATCTAAAGTTTATCGGCGGTGTTCAATGTACAACCTTTAAACAGGCTGCAGAGCAACACGAACTTCTTGAAGAGGACAATAACATTCGAGATTGCCTGGCTGAAGCAAGATGTTTTAGAATGCCAATTTCGTTGAGAAGGCTTTTTGCAACAATTTTGTTATACTGTGAACCGACATCTGTACAAGATCTGTGGGATGAGAATTTTGACAGTATGACGGAAGATTACACTTCAAGCAGCACTTCAAATAGCACTTATAAAAAAGATAAGTTACTTCATGATTTAGATGACATTTTACAACAACACAAGAAAACAATAAAAGATTTTGGTTTGCCGGCCATAAGTGAAGGTTTTGAGGGTTTGCACCTCTTCTCTAGCCTAATAGAACATGAACCTTCGTTCTTAATATCTGATGATGACTTAAATTCAGTAAACTCATTTAATCCAGAACAGCTGTCTGCATTCAACATCATCAGTGCATCTATACGAAAACGACAAAATGCAATGTTCTTCTTGGATGGTCCAGGAGGTATGGGAAAAACTAACCTTTATCGAGCATTGCTGGCAACTTTCAGAAAGGAAGGGTTCATTATACTAGCCACATCTTCATCGGGGATCGCAGCAAACCTACTCTCGGGTGGGAGGACTACACACTCGAAGTTCAAAATACCTATCAGATATGAAATACTGTCGACCTGCATATTTAATAAGCAGTCTGATTTGCGTGAATTGATACAACAAGCTGGGGCAATTATTTGTGATGAGGCCCCAATGATTCATAAAAAGGCATTCGAAGCTGTGGATCGATCTTTCAAGGATGTCCTTGACGTCAATCAGCCCTTCGGCGGTAAGGTTATGATCTTTGGTGGTGATTTCCGTCAGCTGACACCGGTCGTCGTAAATGGAACAAAATCTCAAATTATTAGCGCAAGTATTGTTGAATCGTATTTATGGATGAATGTTCGCATTCTTAGCTTAACAATGAATATGAGAGCTCACTACGATCCACATTTCTCGGAGTTCTTACAGCGCGTGGGTAACGGTGATGAGCCAGCCGTTCTAAATGATATGATTCATATTCCAACGTCCATGGTCATACCTTGGGTAGATGAACGCTCAATAAATATATTGATCGATGCAAAATTCCCTGAGATTGGTTCCCCAACAGATGTCAATTATATGGAAAGCAGAGCCATAATAACGCCTTTGAATGAAGATGTCAACAAAATAAATGAAAAATATCTTGAAATATTTCCGGGAGAATGCAAAACATACTATTCTTTTGACTCAGTAGTAGATGACACTCATAATTTATATTTGCCAGAATTCTTAAATTCAATAAATCCGGGGAATCTACCACCTCACGAGCTCAATCTCAAGAAAGGTTCACCGATAATGCTTCTTAGAAATATTGATCCAAAAATTGGGTTGTGCAACGGAACAAGTCTTATATGTGTAAACTTTTCAAGAAATGTTATTCAAGCTGAAGTATTGAGTGGGGCGTTTAAAAGGCACAAAGTATTTCTACCACGAATTCGCTTGAAGAGCGCAGAGGATGTTAAGATGCCCTTCGAGCTCACCCGAAAGCAATTCCCAATACGATTGAGCTATGCTCTAACCATCAACAAATCACAGGGCCAAACAATTTTAAATGTTGGAGTATATTTACCAAATGATGTTTTTAGCCATGGACAACTGTATGTGGCATTGTCAAGAGGAGTTTCTGCAAATAGCACTAAAGTGATGGTTAAAAATGGTACATTGGAGGAGAACGAAGGAGTGTACACTAGAAATGTGGTGTTCAAAGAAATATTCACAAAATTACATGCATCGAGCCAAATTACATATATTGAGTGGATTAATGTAACATTTGTAATATTCAAGAACTACTTTTTCTTCTGTTTTTTATTCAGTGTATTTTTATGAATATATTATGCATTGTATTACTTCTTCTATACATGTTTGAAAGCTTTCACAACCATTACCTCTGTCCACGATCTATATCTGAGACCACAAACGATATCGCCGCGCATGATCGATGTTGCCCCCACGACCAATGTCTCCCCTGCGACAATTGTCGCCCCGCGACAATTGTCGCCCCCGCGACAAATGTCGCCCTTGCTGACTGTCGCCCCCACGACGAATGTCGCCACCACGACAAATGTTACAATACTATAAAATGACGCTCCTACGACAAATGTCGCACCCACCACGAATGTCGCCCCCTCGACAAATGTCGCATCCACGACAAATTTTGCCCCCTCGACAAATGTCGCACCCACGACAAATGTTGCCCCCTCGACAAATATCGCACCCACGATGAATGCCGCCCCTTCGACAAATGTCACACCCACGACGAATGTCGCCGCCTCGACAAATGTCGCCCCCACGACGAATGTAGCACCCACGACAAATGTCGCCCCCTCGATGAATATCGCATCCACGACGAATGTCGCCCCCTCGACAAATGTCGCACCCACGACGGATGTTGCCTGCACGGGGTCCCCCGTGCACGACTGCTTGTATAAATATAAACAAGAAGTTCATTAAGAACAAGTTTGGATGTCTCAAACATCATACACGTTCTCTACGGGTTGAGCATATAATATAAAAAGGGGCCTACTTATGCAACATGTATGCAACCACCCGAGTTTCAGCCAAGGCACCCTATAGCATATGCATCTAGCACAACATCACATCAATTGGGTACTCATCGTTTCCCGATTGGCATAAAGGCGCAAACAAAAAGGAAACACAATTACCCCAACGGCACACAAGCCGCCACATGGAACTCCTGCTAAGGCCCCACCCGCTCAAGGTCTTAGACCAGGGCTTGCCTGCAAGCTCTGATGTCTCATGTCAGGATTCCAACAAACACAACTGACCGATCCTAAGAAGCCTTGCTGGACCCCACCCACTCATGGCCTCATTGCCCGGGCTTGCCCCCATGCTTGACATTCTCGTCAGTCTCATAGAAGGGGACTAGTCTCACCGGGACACTTTCCACACATGACTTGCACGTCACGGGATAGCTAGACGACCACGGAGACACAACCACGCCTTGGCACATCATATTCCAAGACAATTCCACCCTAGTCCCTCATTTGTACTGCAGCGTTCCCGCGCACCAAAGTAACCATCTAGCACTCATGCGGAGCTAACCTTGTCCACCAAGGAAACCATCTACCTCCATTGAGGATCTAACCTTATCCGGTTCGACTACACGTGCTTACTCGAGAAAAATGGGAAAACATCACCACATCACAAACGACATCTTGCCGCAACGGAATCTCTACGAATCCTTAAAGTTCGTATGCAACATCACCGAGTCGGACTAACGGTCGCGACTACGGCTTCACACACCATGCCTAATCCACCAACGGAGTGGATGTCTAATGCAAAAAAAACATGTCCGGGGACGGACTCAATCGACCCGGAGGTTCCTCTTGAACCTTGGCGACCCAAACCCCTCTCATTTGAGTGTTTGGTGCCCAAAAACTAGAAAAGAAAAGATGCTAAGACATGCATCCTAAAACTGAGAGGATACGTGTCGTTACCTTCCGACTCCTCTTCCTAGCCATGGAGAAATAGCCGAATGAAAACCTTCGCAAAGATCTAGCCTCCACGGGTCTGGACTCGGCTCGCGATTTGGAGAACCGAAGCCTCTCCTACAGCCCAAACCCTCCTTCACCTTCTTCCTTGCTCTCCCTTCTCTCTAGAATTTAGTTAGAGAAAGCTTGAAGAAGAATGAGGGTTTCCAACCCTATTCTCGGACTTAAGTCCCCAAGAGCAGTCCTGGACCATCAGATCCCAAAATAAGGGAAAGAGCGGCCACGATCCGCCTGAAAAAAAAGTACCTTGGCCGAACACGACCTGGCACACGCCCGTGTCCAGGGGCGTGTCCCTCATTCACCGTCAAAACCAACGCGCCTGGAATAACACACGGGCATCCGCCACGCCCGTGTTCGACCAGACACGCCCGTGTTCCAACTGACACGGCCGTGTGGTCGGCCGTGTGCCTCCATCGACACAACCCCGAAAACAACCCAAGAACTACACGGGTACTGGACACGCCTGTGTCCTTGCTAGTGTCTACATCAACACGCCTGGGCTCCAAGTTGTGTTCACTGTCTCGACACTTCGTCGAGCGAAGTTCGTCGACCATGCGGGACACGCCCTATGACACGCCCGTGTCACAGGCCGTGTGCCCCTGTCTCGACACTCGACACTCGTCGAGTGAACTTCGTCGAGAGAAGTTCGTCGACTGACTGACACGACCTTGGACATGCATGTGTCCTAGACCATGTGCCGTGTCTCCACACATCGTCGAGCGAAAATCGTTGACTCCCCGGACCGATCGTCGACACGGGCTCGACACGCCCGGAGACACGCCAGTGTCTCAGGCTGTCTGCCTTGTCTCGACACATTGTCGAGCGAAATTCGTCGACCTCTCAACCAAAACGTCGACTGAAGCCTGACACGCCCTGGTACATGCCCGTGTTCCAGGCCGTGTGCCCCCTGCCAGAAACCAAACTTGGCCAGAAAACGCTGGTCAACCCTCTCTCAAATTTTGGGGTGTTACACAAGCCATCATCAGTCTATCTTACTTGGAGTCCCAAGAAGAATTTGAGCTCACCCATACTGCTCATCTCAAACTTCCCTTGCATAAGTTTTGCAAACTTCCTTCAAAGGTTGTTTTCTGTAGATCCAAAGATTATGTCATCAACATAAATCTATACTAGGATCATCTTGCCCTTTGACTCCCTAAGGAAAAGAGTCTTGTCTATTTTCCCCCTTGAAAATTTATTTTCAATGAGGAAAGTAGACAATGTTTCAAACCATATAAGGCTTTCTTAAGTCTATAAACATAATCGGGATAAAGTGAATCAACAAAAACTTAGGGCTGATGAACATAGACTTCTTCTTTCAAATTACCATTTAGTAAAGCTAACTTGACATCCATTTGGTATACTCTGAAACCTTGGAAAGCAGCAAAGGCAAGGAATAGCCTTATTGCTTCCAACCTTGCCACTGGGGCAAATGTCTGATCAAAGTCAATGCCCTCTTCCTCTCTATAACCTTTGGCAAGCAGTCTTGCTTTGTTCTTCACTATGATGTCATTTTCATCAAATTTGTTCCTGTAGATCCACTTTGTCTCAATAATATTATGATCCTTTGGTTTTGGAACCAGCTCTCATACTTTACACCTTCTGAATTGATTCAGCTCCTCATGCATTGCATCAATCCAGTTGGAGTCTTGTATGGCTTCTTCAAATCTCTTTGGTTCCAACTGTGACAGGAAACTTGAGCAAAGCACTGTGTTCATGTGTTTGCTTCTGGTTTGCACACCATGTTTGGGATCACCAATGATTTGGTGTGCTGGATGGTCCTTTAGATTCCTTATTGCTGGAGGCATTCTATCAGCAATTTGAACTTCTTCAATTTCTCCACCATGCTGAACTTCATTGTCTTCAATGTTAGCTTGTGGACCTTGTACTCCCCCTGTACAGCAACCATCATTTTCCACATCCTGCCTTGCAGTTTGGTCTTCATTAATGGTCAACATATCCAACTTTTCTTTTAAACCTGTTGAGCTACAAGGATTGCTAGACAACTCACAGTTAATTAGCTTAGATTTATCAAACACTACATGAACAGATTCTTCTATAATTTTTGTAGTCAAGTTGTAGGCCCTATATGTCTTACTGTTATTGATGTACCCAACAAATATCCCATCTTGGGATTTGGCAGCAAACTTAGTTATGTGAGACTTGCCAGTGCTAAGCGCATAACACCTGCTACCAAAAATCCTAAAGTAGGATATGTTTGGTTTTTTGCCCTTCATAATCTCATAGGGAGTCTTTTGTGGTTCTTACTTATAGATGCTCTATTGAGAACATGACAAGCATTATTTACTGCCTTAGCCCAGAAATATTCTGGGAATGAAGTGTCACTTAGTAGAGTTCTACCAGCCTCAATAAGAGTTCTATTCTTTGTTTCAACAATTCCATTTTGCTGAGGTGTTCTAGGTGAGGAGAATTCCTGATGAATCACCAGTTCTTCACAAAACCTTGTCATACACTCAGACTGAAATTCAGTTCCATGGTCACTTCTGATTTTGACCACTGAATTATTAAATTCATTCTCAATTTATTTAACAAAGTTATTAAAGACAGTAGGGGTTTCAGATTTCTTCCTCAAAAAGAAAACCCATGTAAATCTAGAATAGTCATCTACTGCCACAAAAGTATAGAATTTCCTACCTAGACTATGAACTGGCATAAGACCAAATAGATCCATATGCAAGATGTACAAACACCTCACAGAGTCTTTGATATCAAGACTATGAAAAGAGGATTTGGTCTGCTTGCCTTTTTGACAAGCAGAACATATACCCTCTTTTATGCACTTAAATTGAGGACCATTCCTCACTAACTCTAAATTATAGAGCTGGTCTATAGTCTTATAGTTTAGATGAGCTAGTCACTTGTGCCATTGGACACACTGAGATGCTTTCTCATCTGCAACTAAACATACAGGAGAGTTCGTGTTTTCATAATCAAAATTTAAACAATAAACATTCCCTTTTCTATAACCAGACAAGATCACCTTCTGATCACTTGTCCTTTTGATCTGACACCCATTCTTAATAAATGAAATGTCATACCCAAGATCACTCAACTGACTTATGCTTATCAAGTTATGTTTCAAACCTTTTACATAAGCCACTTTAGTGATTGTTATAAAACTAGTAGAAATGTTACCAAACCCTTTAATGACCCATTTTTTCTGATCCACCAAAGATCACTTTGGGTCCATTCTCTATGAGAGTATAGTCCTTTAACATTCTTCTTGTTCCAGTCATGTGCCTGGAACATCCACTATCAAAGTACCATATAGGGGTATGGCAACTTGGACCCACCTGCAGCAAATAAAATTAATTTACCTTAGAACCCCAATGTTTATTGGGTTCTAGGTTCAAGTTAGATTGAAACTTGATATTCTTACCATCAGGCTTCCTCACAGGTAAGCTGACATTCTTCCTGACACTGGAGTTGTGCCAGCAATCCATGGCATAATGCCTTATCTTACCACAGTACCAACACTCATATTTATTATACCTCTTTTTAGATACAGTTTTAACAGCATTGCTGTCAACTGTTCGTAACACTGTTGGTACAGTGGTTCTTTGCTTGAGTGCTGGAGCTACACCCTTGTCATTTAGAATATCAGGCTTACCATGCCCATGTATGATATCATGATCATATCTATTAGTTGGCTGCCACACTTTTCTGAAGGAAATGGGGGGTTTGAAGGCTAGAGGTTGTACTGGGGCTTTGCCTTTTCTTTTGGAATTGGCAGCCTTTGCATTTCCCTTAAAGCCCAATCCCGTCTTATCCTTTTTGGGAATAAAATCATCAATTAAAGGTAAGACTAATTTTAGCTTAGAGAATTTAGCCACCAGATCCTTTTCCTTCTGAAGTTTGACTTCCAGACTTTTGATCTGATCATTCTTGAATGTAATAGTACCTATCTGAATAACAGTTATGTTTTTCAGTTTGGCTACTTCATTCATCTTTAGATCCAATATTTTTTTGAATCTAATGCAGCCAGCTCAAGAGCAATAATTTCCTTGGCCTGTGCTTTGTTAAGGATTCTGCTTTTCTTAAGTGCTTGCAGCAGATCACCATATTCATCAATAAGTTGACGAACATCTCCTTCAAATTCAGATTCATCTACATCTCTTGATGCATATGCTTCTGATTCTGAACCAGTATAGTAATCAGGACCAATTGAAGAATTGTTTACCTTAATAGGTCCAGGATGATCCTGGCACTGATCTTCTTCTGTCAAGCCATCAGCCCTTTATAACAATGTTCTTCAATTCCATTTACTGAGTCCAGCAACTTCAAGAACTCAGCCTCTTTTGCATCCTCTTTAGTTGCTAATAATCCTATGTATGCTTCAGCTTCAGCTTCAGCATTAGAATCTGATGATGAAGAATCTGACCAGCTTTTTGCTTCTTTGCAACAAAGGATTTCTCCTTCTTTCCCTTGTTTTTTAGTTTCTTCTAATCATTAGATTCTTTCCTTTTGTCAGGACAATCAGCTACCACATGTCCAGGCCTATTGCAGCAATAGAAAACAATCTTAGTCGAAGATAATTTACTAGGTTTAGAGCTATACCTCTCCTTCCTAGAGGATTTCTTTTTTTGATAGTAATCATCCTTGGATTTTTAGGAGGATGGCTTGGATCTCCACTGTTTCTTCTTCAAAAACCTTTGAAATTGTTTTGAGAAAGCTGCTAAGTCTTAATCAAAATTTGGACTATATGATGTGTGACTGTTAGAACTTTCTGAAACTACTTCTGCAACTTTCCTAAGAGGAGATGGATACATCCTCCTATCCTTTCTTATGGCTTCAGTCTTGAAAGCCACTGACTTATCTCTGTAATCAACTTTATTATATTTCTCCTCCTCCTTTCTGACCATCAGCTGCATTTCATATAAAAGCAGATTGCCAAATAATGTTGTAGGTGAAATTTCTACTAGTTTGGCCACTTCCCTAATGACACATATCTTGATATCCCAGTACTTAGTTAATGATCTCAAAAACTTATCATTTAACTCATATGTACTGAATACTCTTCCATATGACATCAATTCATTAACTATTCTGAAGAACTTCTTGTAACATTCAGTTATGCTGTCTGTTTTAGATTGTCTAAAACTTTCATACTCCTAATTCAGTATAGATTTTCTGTCTTCTCTCACCTCTTCTGAACCCTCCATGTAGACAATCAGGGTGTCCCACATTTCTTTGGAGGTCTTGCAGTGAATAAAATTTTGGAATGTTGAATCATCTATGACACTGACTATTATATTCTGTGCTATCTTATCCATATTAGCCAAGATGATCTCATCCTTTGTCATTTCAGAATACTCTTTGGTGTCCTGATATTTGCATCAAGAATTGAGACTTTCATTGGGATGCATGACCCTTCTTTGACTATCATATAGATTCTTAGATCTGAATCTTCCATAAGCAGTCTTACTCTTTCTTTCCATATGCCAAAAATCTCTTTCCTGCATATAGGTAACTTCATGGAACCAAACTCCTTATGATTCTCAATGGAACCTATTTTGCCTAATAGATTTCTGCCTTGGAGATCTACTCAGACTGTTAAGTCTATTCTTTGAGTAACCTCCCTCTGATACCACTTGAAAGAATTGGTTTCAAGATGTTATAAACACCTAGAGGGGGAGATGAATAGGTTCAATTCTTTTTCTGACTTAGGCAGATAATTCAATCTAATTTAGCAATTTACTAAGCAGAAAACACAGCACAACATTCACATACACATAGCATTCACTGATTGCACACCAGATTTATAGTGGTTCCCCAAATGATGGGTACATCCACTTTCTCACTTCGCCTATCTAGCAGTATACTAGATTCGGCCTAACTTCCTTCCTTCTTCTCAGATCAGCAGATTTTACAGCTCAGAACAAAAGACTGGTTCCTACAACTCAGAGTGAATCTACACTCCTACAACTCAGGCACAAGCCATACCTCAGCCTCTACCACAGGCCTACAACTCAGAGTGACACCCCACTCCTACAACTCAGGCAAAATCCCTACCTCAGCCTCTTTCACATGCCTACAACTCAGGGAACAGATTCCCCTACCTCAGGTACTCAGCCCTACCTCAGCCTTTATAATTTAGGCTTATAACTCAGAGATGTAAATCTCCTACACTCAGATCTATTACAGATCCTACAAAATTTATTGATGAAAATATAATGATATGTTCAACCAGATGGAGAGAGAATTGGTTGAAGGCTTCTTGATTAGTTCTTGATAGAACTGATTACTTAAGGATCAACCTGTCTTAGCTTTCTTCAAAGGTTCTTGAATTTGAACAAAGTAGGGTTGATCTTCTTGGTGTTGGAGTTGATCTTCAATCAGCTTCCATCAGAAATTAATCTGAATTCTTCTTCAAACTTAATCTGAATTCTTCAGGCAGACTGTTCAGAATCTACCTTCACTGGATGAGAACTTCTCTCCTTCTTGTTTTTCTCTCTCTACAATCTGTTGACTGTTTCTTCTTTCTCTTCTTCTAGATTCTCAATCCTTCAGAGATTATAATTTATTAGCTTGATTAATTTTTCTCTGTTCTGTATTTGTTGTTTTCAATTGTTGAAAGAGCATATCTATATATAGGCTTCATCCATGGTAACTGGCTGTTCCGGTTTCAAACAGTCTTCTGACACCTCTGATAGATGTGACAGTAATGTCAGTAATGATAGCTGTCAAGTCTCCAGTTGTATTACTTCAGCCTTCATTGGACTTTGACTCAGCATCAGAGAATATAGATTGAATACTTCATATGTGTCGACACACATAGTCCATGTGTCGACACAAGTCTTGTTGTTGTCGACACAGCTTCACTTTTACTTCTAGACACAGCTTCTATGGAATGTGTCCACACAAGTGGTTAATTGAATTCACTATCAACCCGAAAAGACAAGTGTACCTATCGAATTGTAGTACCAAGGTCGTATTAAAACACGGGGCTGTCAACTACTCTTACTCACGCTTCCACTATTATCCTACCGAAAGATTGTTGGATTTTTGAGAATTTTTAAATTAAAACTAAAGATAATTTGAAACAAAAAACTTATCTTAAAAAGCTAGCATTCGATCAATGATTCACCATGAAATGAGACGAGAAGGGAAAAAATGATTAATTTTATAATTGCGAATTAAACTCGACTGTGATGGATCCGAAAATAAGACAAAATCTCGCAAGAGCATTAAGTCTCCTAACTTATAGACGCTTTGATTGAAATCTCTTTACAAATCAAAGGAGCCTAAAGTTGCATTATCGAGGCGATCCGCACTATTGGATTTGACTCCAATCCGGAGGATTTACGTCATCCTATCAATAGGATTGCGTGCAACTCCTTCCTTCTTTGAGTGATCTTTCAAATCAACGAGTCTCTCGACTACTATGAAATGAGATCAAATGGCTACTACCGTATATCGTAAATACAGAGTCGACTCGATAAAAATCAAAGAAGGATCGAAAATAATTTAGACAAAAATAAAACTAAAGAGTAAAGGAGGTCCTCATCTCATTTCATGGATCCTCACGATCGAATGCTAAGTGAAATTTGCTACGCATAATCGAAAGGGAAACCAAAATAAGAGAAGGAAATAACATTTTCATTACTTAATAAAGAAGGGGTACACAATAAAGAGAACAAGACAATATTATCCTACTAAAAAAATGGTTACAGTAACAGAAAAGAAAAACAACAAGTAAAAAAGGGAAGAACTCTCTCTTGAACTAGCTATCTCACTTGCTCTCCCTCCAATTCAACCTTTTTAAAGCTTGAGGCAAGGGCTCCTTTTATAGATGAGGGGGAAGGTTCTAGATGGGAATAAAATGAAATGGCAAGGGGGGTGACCGGCCATGTGCTTGGAGAGGGGGAATGCATTTCATTTAATGAGGGGAAGAAAGGGAGGTGGGCTCAATGCATTGGCGGCAAGGTGCATGCATGGAGAAATTAATAAGAGAGAGAGAGGGTATGATGGATGCATTGTATGACATTTAATGGAATGAAAATAGGAGATATTTAATAGAAAGTGGATGAATGTAGAGGAGAGTGGCCGGCCATGAGGTTGGAGAATGCATGAATGCAATAAATGATGAGGGAGAGAGAGGATGAAAAAGGGTCGCCGGCCATGCATGAATGGAGACTTGGGCTGCACTTTAAGGGGGTAGGGCTACATGCATCTAAAGTGGGCTGCTTCATCATTGAAGTGGCTCAGGCAGAACTTGAAGACTTTATTTTGGGGTCGGGCTGCACCAAAGAGCTTCATGGACTCGGGTTGCACCAATGAAGAAGGTCGGGTTGCACCAATGAGGAAGGGCTCCATCAAGGAGGGTCGACCATGCACTTCAAAGGCTCGGGTTGCAACATTAAGCGGGCTGCTCCAAGTGAAGGGCTGCTCGGTTTAGACTTGGAGAAGGAGGCTGGGCTGGACTACACTTGTATGGCTTGGTTATGAGGGCAGCATGCATGTTGGACTTGAGCTCGGGTAGGGGATGCACCAACACATCAAGGGCTGCATTGGTCAAGAGGACTTGAACCTACAAATAACGAGACAAAACAAACATTAGACACATTAATATTATTTATTAACGTTGAACATAGTAATTATAACAAATAAGACTAAACATCACATAATATAATATATATTAATAAGACTAAACATAACAATAATAAGACATTAAATAAGACAATTAACAAAACATAAAAATAAACAACAAACATATTAAACATTAAAAATAAACTAAACATAACATAACAAAACATAAAATATAAAACATAAAATAATACGAACAAAACACATAATAAAGTTAAAAATTATAATATCATAACATAAAAGATATTAAACGAGAAATAAAACAAAACAGACATAAAATAAACAAAGTTATAAAAAAAACTTAGGAATTTAGGCTTATAAATTATACCAAAAATGATGACTAAAAGTAGTCATCAAATTCCCCCATGCTAGAGCTTTTGCTTGCCCTCAAGCAAATAAAAATTAAAGAACTAGGGAAAGAAAACAAAGTAGTTTTAGGTTGCATAATTAAGAAAAATAAAACATGAAAAATTAAACTATCCTAATTCCTATGTTTACAACTAGTGGGGTGAGAAGTGCACAATAGAAAACTTGAAATTGGAGACCTAAAAATATCATTAGAATATAAAGAAGAATTACAAATTTCAAAATTCCTAAAACAAGGCATCCAAAATTAATGAAAATATGATAAACAAAAATAGAAGTTCTAAATAAACGGCGCATTAACAAACTACTAGGTTGCTAGATAAAAATTTACCCTAAAACACCTCAAGGTAACCTCCAAAGAAATCCATCAATGATGGTGGCCATAGGCTTGTCCGTTCACACTCTCTCCACTACGCGAATTTACGTTATAAAGATTAATAGGACTTCTAATAGGCGTTAAAACTTGGCTTAGGTAAATGATTAGGAAATAAAAACAAGGATAAACATGATTGCTTAAACACTAAACCAAGGTTGAGCTCAACAAATAAACATAAACACATGAAAAGAAATGATAAGTACTTGAAACAAACAAAAGGCCATAAAATTTTTTTTACTTTAATAAATTGGCCACAAATAAACTTCATTTTTCTTTTTTTCTTTCCTTTCTTTTCTCTCACTTTTTTTGATTTGATAACATTTTGATAATAACATTTGTTTTTTCATAAAAGAGAGCTCCAAAAATAGGCTTTAAAATTTTATTTTCATTTCAAAGATAATACCCCCTCAAAAAAATGATTTTTAAGCTCAAAGTCTTAGTGTGAAAAAAGGAAATGCATTTTGGCTTTGGAGCAAATAATGAAATAAAGGTGGAGCTAAATCAAATAAACATGGAAAAGGCCCAACATTGTTTTGCAATGTTAAATTTTTTTTGGTGGGCAAGAAAAGCTCAAATGAGTCAAAGGGTGGCCTAAATCATTTCTAAAGTACGTAAAAACGACGCACATGCTTCGAGAGTAGCTAGGGACAAGTTCTAGACACCAAGAAAGACTACCCCACAAATGAAAAAGAGCTAATATTACCTAGCAAGCATTCATACGTAACTAACCGAATAAGAAGAGCAACTACAAATTGCTAACTTAAAATGAGAAAATAGATGCCTATATTTAAGAACTAGAAACTAGTAAAACTAAGATATGTTAAAATGATAAGTTTAGCAGACCTTTTCAAAGAAATCTATCTAGAACTACAAAACCGCACGGGCCTACACATCACTAGAAGAAACATAAAAATAAAGATGAAAATAATTTTCGATTTTGTTTTTCAAAAATATTTTAGCATTTTTTTTTGGATTTTTGATATAGTTAAATAAAAACAATACTCCTAAAAGGCTTAATATAACTATACTAATTTTTTTTGTGATTTCTGTGATTTTAAGACAACTAAACCCTCCCCCATGCTTAGATTTTTCATTGTCCTCAATGAAAGAAACAAAAAGAAAAATGAGAAAGAGAAGGAGACTGAGAAGGATAGAAAAATGCAAAAAGTAAATTAAATAAAAAGAACAGGACTTCCCCGGGGTTATGAGGCCGAATGTGGATGTCGCTCCCCCATGCTTGCGCTTTACATCACTTAATCATCATCAGACTTGACTTGATCCATCTTGATATCAGCAACGTTTAAGCGGCGATCACGAACTTGTACTTGAGCGGCCGCCGGCAGGAAGAGCAAAATAAAAGCAGAAAAATAGAGTCTGTGGGCAGGTGCCCAAGATTGTTCTTTATTATAATAATTTAAAGTTCGAATAATAATAATAAAAGTCTTAGAATAAAATGAAATGTCCAACATAAAAAAAAGTTCCATGAAAGAAAACATTACGATATAAATAAATGTTGTTCCGTAGCAGGAGATACACAATTATTTGAAAAATATAACTTTAAGCGATGACCATTTACTTTAAAATCACCCTAATCCGGGTGCGAGAGTAGCACAGTGCCATAAGGAAAAGCCTGTTTCACCGTAAAAGGTCCAGACCAACGAGATTTCAGTTTTCCAGGGAAGAGACGTAAACGCGAATTAAAAAGAAGAACCTGATTGCCTGATTTAAACATTTTAGGGTGGTGCAGGTTCTTATCATGATCAACTTTCGTTTCAGGGTCAGGTGGTTTATCATATGAATTTGTCAGATTTTTTTCTTTTTCAAAAATGAGATTTTCAAGCTTCTTTTATCTAAAAACAGTTTGATTTTCAAAATTCCTTTGCATGAACATAACCGTATTTTCAAAAACATTTGTAGAAAGTTCAGAAAAAGAAGATGAAAAATCATTTTGAGAAATATAGGAGTCTTCTTTTAATTCATCAATAAAAAACAAGAGTCATCATTTTGCAAAGAATTACTCATAGATTGATTAATATCAAAAGTAACCTCTTCATCTCCCACACGCAGAGAAAGTCTTCCGTCACTCACATTTATGATTGCTCGAGCGGTGGCTAGGAAGGGACGACCAAGGATAAGAAGGACCTCGACGTCCTCTTCAATATCGAGAATGACAAAATCCACCGGGAAGATGAATTTGTCGACCTTTACTAGCACGTCCTTAATAATTCCTAACGGATATTTGATCGACCTATCGGCTAACTGGATACTCATTCTTGTAGGGCTGAGAGTGCCCAATCCTAGCTTCTTGAATAATGACAAAGGCATCAAGTTGATGCTCGCACTAGATCCGCTAGCGCATGTTTTATAAAAAGATCAACAAAAATGCAAGGAATTAAAAAACTACCCGATCGTTTATTTTTTTAGGTAGGTTAGAGTTTTTATCGACCGCCGAGCACTCTTCATTTAACGTTATGTGAGAAAGATTTTCCAATTTCTATTTATTCGTTATTAAATCCTTGAGATATTTGGCGTATTTCGGCATTTGGCTAATGGCTTTGTGAAATGGCAAATTTATATGAATTTGTTTAAACATTTCAGGAAAGCGTGAATATTGATCATCTAATTTTTCCTTCCTAAGCCTAGCCGGATAAGGAGGTGGAGGAAATTCCTTTATAATTACAGGAGCATCATTTTGAAAATCGTTAACTTCGTTTTCAAAAATAGACTTTTCTTTTTCAAAATTAGATTTGTCTTTTTCTTTTTCGAAAATTTTATCATTTGATTCCGTAACGATAATATTTTCAGCAATTGGAGAGACAATCACCTCTGGCTCTTCCCTTGTGGTGGGCTCGTTAATAACTTTACCGCTCTAAAGGGAAATCGCATTCACGTGCTCCCTTGGGTTAGGTTCAGTGTTTGAGGGAAGAGCCCCGGGTGGCCTCTCGGAGATGACCTTGGCAAGTTGCCCGTCCTGGTTCTCTAAACTTTCAACGGAGCCAGTTAGACTTCTAATATTAGCTTCGTTCAAGCTTATATATTTAAAAAGGATCTCCTCCAAAGGGGGAGGTTTTTGAAAATTTTGGTTTTGATGTTGTGGTGGTGGTGGTGGAGTGAAATCGTGTGGTGGACGCGCAACATTAGCAGGGTTACTCCAAGAAAGATTAGGATGGTTAAGCTATCCAGGATGATAAGAGTTCGAAGCAGTATTAAAACCATGAGGAGAAGAAAAAGCAGAAAAAGTAGTCAAATTTGCATAATTATTTTGAGCAGGCCCGGGTATGTTCCCCAGATAATCCACCTGCTCGGCAGCAGCAGCATTCACATTTTCATATACCTTAGCGGCGGAGGAAGCAGTCATCTCCGAAATCTTCTTGTTCAGCATTTCCACTTGTAGCGCCAGTTGCGAAACCGAGTCCACCTCATAGATACCTGCAAGTTTATTTGGGCGAGTCCTAGACGAGTTCCACTAAAAAGTGTTCATCTCCATGTCCACTATAAGCTCAAGAGCGGCTTCCGGAGTTTTGCGGTCCAAAGAACCAGCGAAAGCGGCGTCTATCATTTTCTTAGTCTCTTGATTTAGCACATTATAAAATGCCTGAACCTGTAACCATACAGGCAAAGCATGATGGGGGCAGCGTTTCAAAAGCTCTTTGAACCTCTCCCATGTGTCATAGAGGGTCTCATAAGCAATTTAAGAATATGAAGTTATATCGTTTCTCAATTTAGATGTTTTGGAGGGGGGATATCTAGCAAGAAATTTATCAACTAAAATGTTCCAAGTAGTGATTGATCGTCTTGGAAGAGAACTCACCCACTGTTTGGCTTTTGTTCGTATGGAGAAAGGGAAGAGTCTTAGCATAATAGCATCGTCTGAGACACCATTTATTTTGAAGGTGTCACAGATCTCGAGAAAACTAGCAATATGCAAGTTCGGATCTTCATCTTGTAATCGTTCGAACGGTACATATTGCTGCACCATTTGTATTGTTAACCCCTCAGTCTGCAACACCCTGCAAGGTTCCAAAGCCCCCCTTTCAACAGGCGCGGATGCGATTTATCAGTCCGCCCTGTCCGGCAAGGTCACCAATCGGACAAGGTACCCCAGCGGCAGGACGCAAGGACCTGTCTGCTCAGTCCGCCAGGACGGATATCAGATTCTCTGCAGCGGCGGACGCAGTGTCTCGTCCGCCCAGGCCGCCGCCCTCCAGTAGGATCGCGCCCAGCAGCAGTGGAAGCTCTAGTCCGCGAGCTCAGTCCGCCCCTTCTGCGCGGACTGGCGTGTTCTTTCTTTTTGCTTCCCGTCACCGCTGCCCGGTTCTCCTGTACCCCGGGCAGTCGGTTATTTTAGCCCTGCCCGTTTGGGCAGGCCCCCTATCCTATAAATAGGGGGGAGGTGGTGCACCCAAGGCACGCTGACTCGGACCCAGGAGCCTACTTGTTACAGGCTGCGGACTCGAATCCTGTGCCTTGCGGACTCCCCCTCGCTCTGCTCTTGTCAACCTTTTCCTTTCACTTGTAACCCAATCCTTCTTAAATCAAGGGAAAGCCCGTCGCAAGAGAGGCATTCAGGCCGCGACGGGCGAAGTCTGTTGTTGCCATGGTTCATGGCCCTGCTCTTCTTCCTGCCCTCATTCGCTTAGTAGATCACTACTCGCAGTCTCCCTATTCCCCGGTGTTCGAACCGTTAGCTGGTGGTGCTCGACCCCCCTTGTGTTTTCGTGCATCAATAGTTAACACGCGACCTTCAGATCCGAGAAGTGTTTTGAAATCAGCGGACAGAAATGTCAGACCGCAGAGCCCGCTCCTCAGACCGCTCCAGCTCTTCAGAGGACTCTCTTTGGGACGCGATTGAGCAAGCTCGCCTTGAGGCCGAGTAGTCCCGCCAGCAGACTGACCAGCATCTCGACGCAATCAGCCAAGCTCTGCTCGCGCTGGCCCAGCGGGTTGCTCCTCAGGCCGCAGCGGACCCAGCGGACTCGCCAGTCCGCCAGACCCCAGCTCGCCGAACTCTGCTTCGGCAGTCTGCAACTCCTCGGAACCCTGCTCAGTCCGCCGCCCCTCTACGCCCTCAGGAGGAGCAGTTTGCTTTTAGAGATTTCTTCAGAGAAGCTGCCAGGGGCACTCCAGCCCGCCAGCTTCATTTTGCTGACCGCCAGTCCGCCGAGCCCGCGGACTCCCCGGCTCTAGTCCGCCCCTTCTACCCCACAGAGTTCGAGACCCCGTCTCCCTTTGTTGACCGAATCCGATGGGAATCGGCTCCGAGCAACTTCAGGGAGCCGCGCATCTCATTCTATTCAGGTGGAACCGATCCAGTCTCTCACCTCCAAGCATTTGAGGGGGCAGTCGCTTTGAGATGCCTCTCAGATGCTATCAAGTGTAAACTGCTGGTTACCACTCTCGAAGGACAAGCGAGAGAGTGTTCTACGAGCTGCCTTCGGGCACAATCTCTTCTTTTGCAGAGCTTCGTAGCCAGCTGTTGCTGAGGTTTGCTACCTCGAGGAAGAGGAAGAATGGGCCAGCTTCCCTATTTGAAATCAAGCAAAGGTATAATGAATCGGTGGCGTGATTCGTTGGTCGCCTTGATCCATGGCCTCCGAGAAGGCCCTCTGAAGTTTAAAGCAACAACCAAGGCACCTGAGACTTATCAAGAGTTGATCGCCATGGTCAACCGTTTCATTGAAGGAGAAAATGCAAATCCAACTTATGTCTCATCCCTGATAGCTAAGGCTGAAGGAAGGGATGCCTCCTCTTCTTCCTCTCGTGGCAAGCCCCCTCGCCCAGACTTCCAGCCTCCATCTCAAAGAGACAGGAACTTCCGCAACAAGAAACCTTTCCAAGGCCATCAACAGTTTCATGAGCAGAGACTGCCATCGGCCGCCACTCCCGCCGTTCCATTGCAAGCTCTTCCCATCCTCCAACAAGCAGCCTTGCCTGCTCCGGGCCAATTTGATGAAAGCCCCATGGAGGATGCTGCAGATCTGGACCTTGACGAAGTCATCCAGATCTTGCAAAGAAGATCAGAAGAAAAGAGGCAAGAGCCTCAGAAAATGTGGAAGCCAAGAAATAATGCACAATATTGCCAGTTCCACAAAGAAAAGGGCCATCTGACCGAGGACTGCAAGGCCCTTCGCACGCTGATAGAGAAGTTGCTTGCCGAGGGCAAGATTGACCTGGCCAAGAAGGATTCTCCTTCCTCTTCGAAGCCATCCACCTCAAAGGCCAAAGAGGTAGCCGAGGCATACCAAGAATGTGTGGATGTAGAGGACGAAGGCCGTCTGGGGCCGATCAACGTCCCGGTGGAGTGCTTCGATGCAGATGATGAAGGGGTCCTGGGACGCCTCTTCTTCATCCATGGTGGAGCAGGGACCGAGTCCACTCGGAAATCGTCAATTTCAAGGGTCACCCAGGCAGAGGTGGCCTCTTCTTCCGTTGCTCCTCCAAGTGAGGTTGTCACCTTTGGTCCAGCAGACCTACCTCAAACAGCCAATCCATTTGATGATGCATTTGTAATCAAGGCTGTGGTTGGAGACTTCACAGTGGATAAGATTCTTGTTGACACAGGCAGCTCGGTCAACCTCCTGTTCAAGTCTACCTTTGAGGCCCTGAGGACCGGAAAGCCTCTGCTTTCCACTGAGGGGCCACTCTATGGTTTCTCGGGAGAGAGAAAGGAAGTAGAGGGCAGCGTCATCCTGCCCGTGAAGCTCGGAGGGTCGACTAAGCAATACAGTTCATAGTGGTTGACGCCCCCAGCAGCTACCATGCCATCTTCGGCAGGCCCTTATTAAACAAGTATCAAGAGGTGGTTTCCACTTACCACCTTGCCATCAAGTTCTTTGCCGATGGAAGGATGTGTCGGGTCAGGAGTGACCCAAGAAGAGCAAGGGAGTGCTACGTCCGTACTGTCAACATGGTTGAAGCCAGCCCTTCCCTTGCTCCAACAGAAGCTGCAGAAGTCTCTCCCAGTTCAGAAGTTGCTACCGATGAAGGTGCTCACCTAGAAACTGCCCAGGTGACGCAAGGAGTCCCCATTGCTGAGGGGGAGGAGAGGAAGCTCTCCATCAACTCGGAGCTACCTGAAGATCAAAAGGCTGAGTTGATTTCCTGTTTGCTGAATAATCTGGATGTCTTTGCCTGGTCAGCAGAAGACATGCCAGGAGTGGATCCTGATGTTGCATGCCACCACTTGAACGTTGATCCCGGTTGCAAGCCCATACAACAAAAGAAGAGGGACATGGCTACAAAGCTTGCTGAGACGATAAGGGAGGAGGTCGCAAAGCTCCTCAAAGCAAATTTTATCAAAGAAATTCAATATCCTACTTGGATTTCTAATGTTGTAATGGTTAAGAAACCAGGAGGAAAATGGCGAATGTGTGTAGATTTTACCAAACTTAATAAAGCTTGCCCTAAAGATTGCTACCCCTTGCCTCGGATAGATTCTTAAGTTGATTCCGCGGTAGGGTACTCTTATATGAGTTTTTTAGATGCGTTTTCTGGTTATAACCAGATAAGAATGCATAAGCCCGATGTTCCTCACATGTCGTTCATAACTAATGATGGTTGCTATTGCTACCTTGTGATGCCCTTTGGGCTTAAGAATGCTGGTGCAACCTACCAACGGATGATGGACTGTGTGTTTAACCATCAGAAGGGGAGGAACCTAGAAGTGTATGTAAACGATCTCTTGATTAAGAGTAAGTCGTTTTCGCTGCACTTGCGAGACCTAGCAGAGACGTTCGCTACTCTGCGTAGGTACAAAATGAAGATCAATCCTTTGAAATGTACGTTTGGAGCGAGTAAGGGGAAGTTTCTTGGTCATCTCCTTACTCCGGAAGGACTTGCCCCCAACCCTGATAAAGTGAAAGCCATCCTTGATATGCCTACCCCTCATTCACCTAAAGAAGTTCAGCAGTTAGGGGGGAGGCTAGCAGGCCTTGCGAGATTTCTCTCTCAAGTTGGAGATAGGAGTGCTCCATTCTTCAAAACTCTCCGAGGGGCATCCAAGTTTGAGTGGACGGAAGAATTCTCCCAAGCTTTTGAGCAGTTGAAGATGCAACTGACCTCAGCACCCCTGCTTCAGACTCCTCGGCCAGGAGAGATTCTTTTCTTGTACCTAGGGGTTGGTCCTGAGGCCGTCAACTCCGTTCTTCTCCGGGAAGAGAGCAGAAAGCAATTCCCAATTTACTATGTTAGTCATATCCTAAAGAGTGCTGAGACACGGTATCCAATTCTGGAGAAGTTAGCCATGGAGCTAGTCATGTTGGCTCGCAGGCTTCGTCCATACTTTCAAGCACATTCAATTCAAGTCGTCACCGATCAGCCTTTGAAGGGTGTGTTGGAAAAACCAGAACATTCCGGCAGACTAGCTAAGTGGGCAATAGAGTTGAGCGAATTTGAAATCTCTTATGTGCCCAAGACAGCCATTAAAGCTCAGGTCCTAGCAGATTTTCTAATCGACATGCCAGAGTCCAGTCCTGATCCAGCAGAAAGGTCACCTTTGGCTTGGACCATCTATGTTGATGGAGCCTCAAGCAGTTCTTCCGGAGCAGGGGTGGTTCTCAACAATCCATCCGGAGTCAAATTGGAGCAGGCCATCAAATTCTACTTTTCAGTAACCAATAATCAGGCCGAATATGAATCTTTGCTAGAGGCCTTGAGGCTTGCAAGAGAACTAGGAATCGATCATGTTCACATCAAAACCGATTCTCTGGTGATGGCGTCACAAGTACTCGGTAACTTCGAAACAAGAGAGCCAATCTTGAAGAAATATCTAGCTCTTGTGAAGATAGAAGTCAGCAGGTTCAAGAGCTTTACTATCGAGCACATCCCCAGAACAGAAAATGAGGAGGCAGATTTTCTTTCCAAGTATGGGATGCTTTCAAGAGGAACAACTTCCGAGCTCTTCCGCCCGGCAGTGGTGGAAGGAGATCTGATGCAAGTAGACCAACGTGCCTCTTGGATGGACCCATTCATCCTCTATCTGTCAACGGGAGATTATCATCATACAGTCAGAGATAAGAAAAAGTTCAGAATAAAAGCAGCTCATTACTTCCTAGTGGCGGGAGTCCTCTACAGAAAAACTTTCCTCTCTACCATGGCCCGATGTGTTTCAAAAGAAGAAGCTTTCACTGTTTTGCAAGAGATTCATTCCGGAGAGTGTGGAAGCCAATCGGGAGCAAGAACTCTTGAAAAACGAATCCTACGGCAAGGATATTTCTGGCCCACTATGAAGAGAGACTCTGAGATCTATGCCAGAAGGTGTGTTCAGTGCCAGAAGTTTGCTCCACTTCAGCACCAAGCAGCTCAGTCCCTCAGATCGATTGCAACTCCTTGGCCCTTCGCCGTTTGGGGAATGGACCTCCTCGGTCCTTTTCCCATGGCAAGCAGTCAGCGACGTTTCATCATTGTAATGATCGACTACTTCAGCAAGTGGATCGAAGCCAAGGCATTAGCGAAGACAACTACTCAGGTCGTCAGAAACTTCATTTGGGGGGAGATTGTCTGTCGGCATGGAATTCCAATGGCTATAATCACTGATAATGGGCCGCAATTCAACAACTCAGAGATGATAGACTTTTGCAGGCAGATCGGAACAGAGCTGCGGTTTGCATCAGTTCATCATCCCAAAAGCAACGGCCAAGTAGAAGCCAACAAGCAGATCCTCAATTTGCTCAAAAAGAAAGTACAGAATCTCAAGGGTAGCTGGGCTGATCAGCTTCCATCAGTCCTCTGGTCCCTTAGGACAACGCCATTATCTGCAACTGGGGAGACTCCATTCAAACTTTCTCACGGCTCAGAAGCACTTATTCCAGTTGAGTTTGAAGTCCCATCACCCAGAGTTCTGCTTGCAAGAGAAGGCGTTAAGGACTGGCTTGAGTTGAATAATGAAGAGATGAGGTTCAGCTTGGAACACGTCGAGGCCATCAGAGATCAAGCAGCCATAAGGCAAGAGGAGGTCAAAAGAAGGATGGCCCGGTACTTTGATCAGAACGTGAGGATCAAACACTTCCAAGTGGGAGATCTCGTTCTAAAGAAGATTGATGCAGCTGCAAGAGCTGGTTCAATTGGGAAGCTTAATCCAAATTGGGCCGGCCCTTTTGTTATCAAAGAAGCATTAAAGAGCGGCGCTTACCGCCTGCAGACATACGAAGGAGAGGATATATCACACACATGGAGCGGGGATGATGTCAAACGCTGTTCTATTCTTAAACCTCCTTTTTTCTACTGTGTATCCTCTTCAAGAGTTATTATGAATAAAAACTGCTTGCTAACGCTTCTTCAAGTATTTTTTCTATGTAGTCATAACAGATGAAACGCTAAGAAATATTCCAAAAAATGGTTCTGCACCTGAACTCCCTTTTCTTTCTTATGTTGGCTTTGCAAATACACTTTATTAAATCAAAGGATCCATACTTACACCTTTTTCTAGTATTTTCTCTCTCTCCCCAAAAAAAAACCTATAACGGTTCCCTGATACCAGGAGACATCGCCGAGTTTAGCTAGACCTCCCCTAGAGCTGTTGTCATTAGCGTAACACCACGAAGACCACGTGTTGCGAGGAGATTTCACACCGTGTAGTGGGAGCTTGCAGGCTCTAGCGCGGTTGGATTCTGGACTTCGGATCCCGGCAAGTACCTGACCCCAACTCCGCATTATGGAGGGCTGGGTGGGGTAAAGCTCTACCATGCCGCCATAGGGATATCGTTATAACTTCAATGACCGCATGAGGAAAGTATGTCATTCCGGCTCACCTGCCCGCGGGTCATCTTAGCTTGTAACCCTCGAACACTCCATGGTACCCTCAAGCAGTGCCTGTAGGAGACCCATAGCTTAGACTGTACTCCAGGCAAGAGGGCAGGGAACCGTTCCGCCAAGTGAGCATTTTGCTCTTCGAAGGGAATTATGTGCGGACTGGGTTTCTCTGTCCGCTCAGTCCGCCTGTTTGGGTTGATTTTATAGCTTGTAGCCCGGTGAGGAAAGTATGCCGCTCCGGCTCACCTGCCCACCTGGTCGCAAGCTATAAATCATTTCTATTATGTGCGGACTGGGTTTCTCTGTCCGCTCAGTCCGCTAGCTTGGGTTGATTTTATAGCATGTAACCCGGTGAGGAAAGTATGCCGCTCTGGCTCACCTGCCGACCTGGTCGCAAGCTATAAATCATTTCTTGTATTATGAGCGGATTGGTTTTCTTTATCGCTATGGGTCATTTCTATCTTTGGCGGACTGGTCTTATCTATCCGCGCAGTCCGCCAGTTTCCTTGGGATGATTTTATAGATTTTATCTTTGGCGGACTGGTTTTCTGTATCCGCTCAGTCCGACAGTTTTCTTGAAACCACGAGCTATATAGATCATTTCTACTATGAGCGGGTCGGTTTTCTGTATCCGCTCAGTCCGCAGAATGGTTTTCATATGTTATGATTTGATTGTTAATAAAGAGAAATGCGGAGTCAATGAAGTACCACCTGACATTGTTATCAGCTGGCTATTTTCGTCATTTTTAAAGGCGAATGTTGAATGGGTTGATGAGTTGGATTCTCTAATCAGCAAGATTCGTTATGAATGATCTTAGTATCGTGCGGACTGCAATTAAAACTCAACAGAGTCCGCCTGACAATTTCTTATTCGTCGACAATAATATTCTTTAATCAGCAAGATATTGCTCAAACTTATCAGCGTGATGTGCGGACTGCTAAGTAAGTGTCGGTGCGGTGAGCGTGGAAAAAGAACATTGCAGAAAGCACACATGCCAAAAATATCCTTTCTATTTCATCAAAAACTGTTTACATCATTCTATATGTTCGGCGGACTGCAATCTTGCGTCCGCCACTTTTTACAAAAAACAAAAAAGATAAAAAAAAAAATACATTGATCAATCTGCAGTCCTTTGTTTCTTCTCTGGAGGTGTAGGGCTGTCACCAACAATGTCAAATTCTGGAGAGTAGCCCCCGGAGCCGCTCCCGCTGCTATCTGATCCTGTACTCGAGGCGGACCCGCTATGCGAGCTCCCGGTAGCAGAGGAGGATGCAGAGGTGTCGGACTCGGCGGACAGCTCCTCTACTCGCTGGCTCGAGGCAGCATTGTCCGCTATCTCCTTGGCACCTTACCCTTCGCCATGCCCTCCGTCTTCTTCAACTTCTTCTTCTCCATCTTCTTCTTCTTCCTCTTCTTCTTCCTCTTCTTCTTCGCCTTCTTCCTCAATGATATTCTTGCCTTTTTTAGCCCTCTCCATCGCCGCGACCTGAGGAGCCAGCTCAGGGAAGATCTCCAAAAAAGGGACGCCATCCACTCCCTCCTTTATGAAGCCGTAGCGGACAAGTCGCTCAATGGCGACCTCGACGGTCTCCTTCACAAAAGGGAGCATGGCGGTCTGCATGTTGTTATTTTCCAAGTCATAGGCAACCTGCGCAAAACAAAAGCAATCGTCATGCAGATCGCGGCGGATAGAAAATTAAGGTCGCAGCGAATTCAACTAACCCCGAGCTCTTCTCTTTGCTGGGCAACCCTTTTTCCCAACCGCGCATTCCTTTCCTTTAGCGTTTTATTATCCTTTTGAAGTTGTTCATTCTGCCTCAACAGGTCTCTGGCCAGGGTGGCAACATAGTGGTTTGTCACCACGCTGTTCGCAGCGGCCTGAGAGGCTAGCAGAGGGAGGTCGGCGGCGGGCACCTTCTTGAGGTCGCTCAAGTTGCGCTTTCCGTAAAGCGCGGAGATCGCAATGTGGTCGTGGCGTGTTATCCGCGGACTCTTCCACGAAGGAAGCGCGGTAGATAGGCGGACGTGTTTATTCTTGCTGTGCCAGTGGACCATAGGGTTCCCCCTAAGGTCCTTCTGGCTGATGCCGAAGCCATTCATGGAGAAGCTTTCTGAGGAAGAGTAATCCGCTGCGGGATCCCCTTCCTCCTTCCTCTTTCTTACAACTGCTTCTTTCTTTTCTTTTTGTGTAGGGACGAAGCCGCTAGGCGTCTGCGACAAGTTAGCGGGTACCGCCAAGGTCGCTGAAAAACAAATGGGTTAAACACCAAGGTCGCAGCAGATGCAAAAGCTGAGTTCGGAAGCTACTTACTCTCTTCGGGCATGACGTCCGCTAAGCTCGCTAGCAGCGGAATATACTGCTTGATGTCGAGCCTGGCGTTGGCCAAGAACTCGACAATGGCGGACTCTAACTCCTCCAGTTGCACGCTTTTGAAGGCGGAGTCCGCGCGCACCTGCGGATAGGTGTGTGCGAACCCTAGGTCGCCCTCAAAAATCAGGAACATAGAGGTCCAGTTGTGGATTTTGTTGGGATGGCCCACAACCTTCATCCCCCTGCAGTAGAAATAAATCACCCCCTTGTAGGGGCGGCCTCCGGAAGCAGTAATGGAGCGGACAGAGAATATTTTGCGGAAGACATTCATTGCAAAAGCGATCTTTTTAGATCGCAAATAAGAGACAAAGCTGCAGATCGCAGCGAGTGTATTCGGCGCAAGCTGGCTAGGCACCATTCCATAGTGCTCAAAGATGGCGGCGAGTTCCCATAGGAGCGGAAACTTGAATCCGCTATCAAAATGGTCCACAGGGATGGCGATCTAGGTTGCGGTTGAGAAGTTTAATCTTTCTTGATGGGCGGGAAGGCGGACAAGGATGTTCGAGTTCGCCATCTTCTTTTCGACAAAGGCGTCCAGGTCGGCCTCTGTCAATGTGAATTTCCGGTGGTCCGCGGAATGGAAGGCGACAGCAGCATCAGTCCGCACGGACACCATTTTGCAGGCCGCAGGGTTCCTTTTACTTCAGCTGTTTCCTGCAAAAGAGAAAGCAGAAGGCCCTATTTATAGCTAAAGAGTCTGACAACTTTTTGACCTGGTCGCAGAGCTCGCAATTCCAATCCGCACAGTCCGCAAAAAGTTAAAACAACCAAACAATAACGCGGATACAAACACAGATTCACATGCCAAGAAAAATTCAAAGCAAAAAGTTGTGGCCGACACAATTTTTTGTCCGCTCAGATCGCGCTTTTTCTCCCGGCAGGTCACAAGGAGCGGATACATTTTCATCCGCTTAGTTCGCAGTATTGCCAAGCTGCAGGTTAAATAACGAGAAGCGGACACAGCATTAGTCTGCACAATTCGGCACATCACAAGGATTAAGCTACATAATTTGCGGATATATAATCTGAGTCCGCACAGATCAAATAGAGTTCATTTTACAACACAGCATTGCTTGAAGCACAATTATCCAAATAATTATACAATTAAGCAAATAAAAGCTCAAGGCATTGTGGACTCAGCGGTCCCTATTATCGGTCCGCGCCGGCCTTTCTGCTCTGTCTTTGCATAAATGAGCTGCTTGATCGCTTATCTGAAGAATTTCGCTGTACACACGGCAGAGATGATGATGAATGACATTTATGGTCCGGTGCATATGAGCAGCTTCCCGATCAACCCGACTGAGGGGCACCATTGGCTCCGTCGCCGGCCTCGGCTCCTCATCCGCAGATTGTTGGGCACCGCCTGCCGGTGCGGCGATCTCTGGAGCAGCGCGATCTGACACTCGCAGCCTCTGCTCAGCGACCTCGGCAGTTCGCTTCCCTTTTTCTCCACGCACCGACGCCAAGTGCTTGCCTTTATAGAATCGGACGTCATCCGCAAGCCTCTTCTTCTCCCTTTCAGACCTCTCCAGCGCCCGCGAGATGCTGGCGATCTGGTCTTTTAGGGCCTTCTCGCGTTCTGCGGACACTTTCTCACGTGCAGCGGACGCTCTCTCGCGCTCCTCTGATTTCTCTAACTCTGCTTTAACACCTTGCATTTCAGCTTGGAATTTCCTCTCTAACTCTTTAATCATATTCAGGCTGGGCGGCTCATCCCTCGCGGATTCCACATGCGAGACTGCGTCACCACCGGTATTCGGCGTTACCACGAACTCACCACTCTCGATGGAGCCCGGCGGCGACTTTGTACCTGCAACAAATGAAGTCAACCTCACATTTAATGGCAGTTCGCAGCGGACGCAAAGAAAGGATGAAAGATCACTTTTAGACATAGCAGCAGTGAGTTGCCGACTATCGAAGATGATTGGTCGCCTTGCCCGCTCCGGGTCAAAGGCGATTAACCGCTTCTTCCATTCGCGATGAACCTTTGCTCTTTTCTCAGCAGCCGCACTTGTTGAAACCACAATATCGTCCGTCTCAGTGATGATTTTGATTGGTCTTGACATCCGCGGCGGCGACCTGTAAAGCCACTTACGCTGAAAGTATTTAGGCGCCGGTTGAAGTTTACCTGACCGCATCAGCTCCGCAGCAATCCACAGATCCTCAGCGGCTTTATCCGCCGCGACCTGCTTTGAGGCCGCCCCTACCGCAGCAACATGAGCAACGATTTGTTTCTTCTGCTCCTCTATCTTCTCTTTCAGTCTTTCTCTCTCCTCTTCCTCCGCAGCGGACAAGGAAGGGAGTTCGTCACCCTTATTCCCAGTGGCCGCCTCAGAATGCTGCAGTACAACCAGCAAGGATTCGTTGATTAAATCAAGTCGATCGACGTCTATGGAATCAATTATCTCATCCGTGGATAAACTGACTGTGGAGAGGGAATTATCTCCCTGGATTTGGGCCTCCGGTGTAACCAGATCGCTGTCAGGAACTTCTTTGTCGCGCGGTCTGTATTGTAAGTCCCCATCCCCAGTCCGCTTGGAGACGTTCTTCTCCTTCATTGCACGCAGTTTCTTCTCAACCCGCTCGGCGACGGTCGCCCCGTCCCTCTTCCTCTTCTTCCTTCAAGCAGTCTTCTCAGCAGAATCTGCGGCGGACCCCCCTAGGTCGGGCTGGCTTTCGCGGACAGACCTCGGGGTTCACAGCAGTCAACGCCTTTGAGGGCGCATCGTCCTCTTCCTCAGTCCGCCTATCTTCTTCTTCCAAGTTAACAATGGGCACCTGGGCATTAGGAGAAGATATCTCAGCCTCAATATGTTCACCAACGGTGTCCGCCGAGGTTGCAGTTTTCTGTGAAGGGGCAGAGTCCGACAGGGTCACCATCTTTTCACTTCTCAATGGTTCGGCGTCGACTGCGGCGTATTCACGAGCAGATATGTCGGTACGGCAGACTGCTTTCTCCGCAGGCTTCTGGCTATGGGAACTCTCTCTTGTGGGGCGGACAAGATCCTTTTTTGTCGACCTCTTTGCTATCTTCTTGGTCTTCATAGGCGTTGCCAGTGCTGGGTCGCCCTTTGCAATGAGACTAGAGAAGAAAGCTCCAAGCCTTGCCATGCCGGACTGGAAAGTGGAGACCGCGAGTGGTGAGTAGCGCCCCGTGTCGATCGAGATTCTCAACAGTTCCAGGGCCTCCTGCGATATTTATAGCGTTGGCGGCATTTTGGAGGCGTGCGGACTCGGCGGTTAAGAAAACATTTTCGAAGTTTTCTGGAAACTTAAAAATGTGCGGGGATTATGTTAACCCCTCAGTCCGCAACACCCTGCAAGGTTCCAAAGCCCCCTTTCAACAGGCACGGACAAGATTTATCAGTCTGCCCTGTCCGGCAAGGTCACCAATCGGACAAGGTACCCCAGCGGCGGACGCAAGGACCTGTCTGCTCAGTCCGCCAGGGCGGATATCAGATTCTCTGCAGCGGCGGACGCAGTGTCTCGTCCGCCCAGGCCGCCGCCCTCTAGCAGGATCGCGCCCAGTAGCAGTGGAAGCTCTAGTCTGAGAGCTCAGTCCGCCCCTTCTGCGTGGACTGGTGTGTTCTTTCTTTTTGCTTCCCGTCACCGCTGCCCGGTTCTCCTGTACCCTGGGCAGTCGGTTATTTTAGCCCTGCCCGTTTGGGCAGGCCCCCTATCCTATAAATAGGGGGGAGGTGGTGCACCCAAGGCACGCTGACCCGGACCCAGGAGCCTACTTGTTACAGGCTGCGGACTCGAATCCTGTGCCTTGCAGACTCCCCCTCGCTCTGTTCTTGTCAACCTTTTCCTTTCACTTGTAACCCAATCCTTCTTTAATCAAGGGAAAGCCCGTCGCAAGAGAGGCATTCAGGCCGCGACGGGCGAAGTCTGTTGTTGCCGTGGTTCACGGCCCTGCTCTTCTTCCTGCCCTCATTTGCTTAGTAGATCACTACTTGCAGTCTCCCTATTCCCTGGTGTTCGAACCGTTAGCTGGTGGTGCTCGACCCCCCTTGTGTTTTCGTGCATCAACATGTAGGATGCTAAGATTAAGCTCAAAATTATTGTTCGCAATTGCAGGTCGAACAATACTTGTTTTAGTCCCCTCCAGGTTGGGTCGAGCATAATCGGACATGGTCCTTTGCTGAGCCATTCCTGGGTTGGGATCTCCTATTTCAGAATTAAAATTACAATCACTGTCGGAATCCTCAACCGCTGTTTGAGAAGTGGAACCTCTGAATCGCAAGTTTCTCCGAAAGGAGCGTTCAATTTCTGGGTCCAAGTCAACAAGTAGTGACGGATTCGTGTGGGTCATGCACTAAGAAAATTAGAAGGAGAATGGAGGAAAGAAAAAGAGAAGAAGGGAAAAAAAAACCTGAAGAAGAAAATAGAGAAAGGTAAAATTTTTTTTTTTGATTTTTTGCAGAAGTAATAGTGAAAGCGTTTTCCTAATATTAACGAAAAAGCATCCCCGACAACGGCACCAAAAGCTTGGTGAATTGAATTCACTATCAAGCCGAAAAGGCAAGTGTACCTATTGAATTGTAGTACCAAGGTCATATTAAAACTCGGGGTTGTCAACTACTCTTACTCACGGTTCCACTATTATCCTACTGAAAGATTGTTTGTTTTTTGAGAATTTTTAAATTAAAACTAAAGATAATTTGAAACAAAAACTTATGTTAAAAATCTAGCATTCGATCAATGATTCACCATGAAATGAGATGAGAATGAAAAAATGATTAATTTTATAATTGTGAATTAAACTCGACCGTGACGGATCCGAAAATAAGACAAAATCTCGCAAGAGCATTAAGTCTCCTAACTTATAGACGCTTTGATCGAAATCTCTTTACAAATCAAAGGGGCCTAAAGTTGCATTATCGAGGCGATCCGCACTATTGCATTTGACTCCAATCCGGAGGATTTACGTCTTCCTATCTCTAAGATTGCATGCAACTCATTCCTTCTTTGAGTGATCTTTCAAATCAACGAGTCTCTCGACTACTATGAAATGAGATCAAATTCCTACTACCATATACCAGAAATACGGAGTCGACTCAATAAAAATCAAAGAAGGATCGAAAATAATTTAGACAAAAATAAAACTAAAGAGTAAAGGAGGTCCTCATCTCATTTCATGGATCCTCACGATCGAATGCTAAGGGAAATTAGCTACGCATAATCGAAAGGGAAAGCAAAATAAGAGAAGGAAATAACATTTTCTTTACTTATTAAAGAAGGGGTACACAATAAAAAGAACAAGAGAATATTATCCTACTAAAAAATATGGTTACACTAACAGAAAAGAAAAACAACAAGTAAAAAAGGGAAGAACTCTCTCTTGAACTAGCTATCTCACTTGCTCTCCCTCCAATTCAACCTTTTTAAAGCTTGAGGCAAGGGCTCCTTTTTTAGATGAGGGGGAAGGTTCTAGATGGGAATAAAATGAAATGGCAAGGGGGGTGGCCGGCCATGTGCTTGGAGAGGGGGAATGCATTTCATTTAATGAGGGGGAAAAAGGGAGGTGGGCTCAATGCATTGGTGGCAAGGTGCATGTATGGAGAAATTAATAAGAGAGAGAGAGGGTATGATGGATGCATTGTATGACATTTAATGGAATGAAAATAGGAGATATTTAATAGAAAGTGGATGAATGTAGAGGAGGGTGGTCGGCCATGAGGTTGGGGAATGCATGAATGCAATAAATGATGAGGGAGAGAGAGGATGAAAAAGGTTGGCCGGCCATGCATGAATGGAGACTTGGGCTGCACTTAAAGGGGCCAGGCTACATGCATCTAAAGTGGGTTGCTTCATCATTGAAGTGGGCTCAGGCAGAACTTGAAGGCTTCATGGTGGGGCCGGGTTGCACCAAAGAGCTGCATGGACTCGGGTTGCACTAATGAAGAAGGTTGGGCTGCACAAATGAGGAAGGGCTCCATCAAGGAGGGTCGGCCATGCACTTCAAAGGCCCGGGTTGCAACATTAAGTGGGCTGCTCCAAATGAAGGGCTGCTCAGTTTAGACTTGGAGAAGGAGGCTCAGCTGGACTGCACTTGTATGGCTTGGTTATGAGGGCAGCATGCATGTTGGACTTGAGCTTGGGTAGGGGCTGCACCAACACATCAAGGGTTGCATTTGTCAAGAGAACTTGAACCTACAAATAACAAGACAAAACAAACATTAGACACATAATATTATTTATTAACATTGAACATAATAATTATAACAAATAAAACTAAACATCACATAATATAATATATATTAATAAGACTAAACATAACAATAATAAGACATTAAATAAGGAAATTAACAAAACATAAAAATAAACAACAAACATATTAAACATTAAAACTACACTAAACATAACATAACAAAACATAAAATATAAAACATAAAATAATAAGAACAAAACACATAATAAAGTTAGAAATTATAATATCATAACATAAAAGACATTAAACGAGAAATAAAACAAAACAGACATAAAATAAACAAAATTATAAAAAAACTTAGGAATTTAGGCTTATAAACTATACCAAAAACGATGACTAAAAGTAGTCATCAACAAGTCCTGTGTGTCGACACAAACACTCATTGTCTTGACAAAGTTGGTGTCGACAGAATTCTGGTGTGTGTCGACACAGTCGTTGTCGACAGAATTCTGGAATGTGTCGACAACTTCTATGTGTGTCGACACAGCTCCTGATAATGTCGACACAATCTGGCCCTTAGTGTCGACACAGCGTTGTCGACAGATTTTCTGTGTGTCAACACAAATTCTGGATGTCGACACAATCTGCCCCTTGGTGTCGACACAGCCATTCCCAAGTGTCGACACTTGTACTTAGAGAATATTCCTTTCCATTTACTTGACCTGCACATGATAACTCAACAGAACATCAAATACAACTTGATGTGTATCATTGATTTAGGTGAGGCTTCTCCAAATCTGGTACACATTTTCCAATGTACCCAACAGGGAGGGACAGTGGATGTACCCATAATCTGGGGAACCACTATAAACCTTCTGTGTGCTTTTGTGGTGTGTCTTGAAAGCTGATAGTAACTAACTCTCAACTCACATAAAAGAAGGAAAACTCAAAAGAGACCAAAAACCTATTCACCCCCCTCTAGGTGTTTAGCTTCCCTTGAAAACTAAAGACTTTCAATCATTTTCTTGGTAAACATATGCATATATCAAAAAAAGTGTCGGGTGAGAGGATAAAATTCATCACATCCAATCAAAAACCACTTCATATTCCTTGTTTCCAAAACCCTAATATCCAATATAATTGCTTTAGAATTAGATTAAAATACTAAGAGAGCATAAGTAGTAGTTTAATTTTTCTCTTTAAGTCTCTTTTTGGTTAAGTGTGTTAAAATTTTAATCTATTTTTGTTGCTAATTACTCAATTTTGAATTCTAAATAATTTATATGAGAAATTTTTGCTAAATATTTTGCTCCTCTCATTTTAATTTCATATTTTAGGACTTAATTTTTTTATCCTTAAATTTTATTTTTAGGTTTCTTTTGATTTAATGAATTTTTAGTTTAATTTAAAAAATTATATTAATTTCTTATAAGTATTTCTCGTAGTTTTGCTCAGAAATAGCAAAGTTTATGTATGAGGGTATTTGATAAAGCAATATTTATAGTGATTTTAATGTAGTTTTATTTAATTAATATTTAATTTTATTTAGTTTTATAATAATATTAACCTAAATTACTTTCTTTTTATATTTAAGGATAATTTGGGCTTCAATTATCAAATTGATGTTGCCAGGACTGACCAGGAGATGAAGCTGAGCAAATCTGGAAAAATCACAAGTACACGCCATCCATTCATTGGCATTACATGGGGGCGTGAAAATTATCATGGTAGTGCCTCCCACCAGACGTTCCAGAACCCAATTACACGTCATTTAAATTTACATGCCCCCATATCATGGGCGTGTTATAGGGCGTGACCAGAGTCACGGGCGTAGACGACCGAAAGAGCTTCAGGTTACAGTTCCATGTCAGATTAAAGTTACATGCCCCAGTCACGAGCGAGACCTTTAGGTCAAAGGCATGACCTATAGATGAGAAATCCAGCTCAAATGGTGACACGGCATTAAGAAGCCAGTTTCCGATCCCGGCCGTTCCAAGCTTACACGCCCTAGGTCATGGGAGTGTCCTAGGGGTGTGATTTCTTCAGCAACTTTCAGATTAACTCTCGCCATTTTGAGTTCCCACCATTTTCAGTAAGAGTCAAGAAATTCCCTAGGTCACGGGCGTTACCTATGGGCGTGACCCGCAAAATTGCAAATGTTGGAGATTTTTCTCTCATGTTTCTGGTCTTTCAAGATGACGATACCATACCTTACTTGCTCCCAAGTCACGGGCATGTCCTCGGGGCGTGACTCTCAAGAAAATTTACTATAAATTTCAGACATTGTCAGGAGCTTAGGTGGAAGATTTGGGGATTTTAGTTTTTAGTATTTTGTAATTGTTTCTTGTACTTTTCCATTTCATAGTATAGTTTTGCTTGGGTAATTTTAATTCAAGTCTCTTTACTTTAGTAATCTTGTTCTTATTTTCCTTTTTATGTATTTCCTTTATTATGTTGAGTAGGTAATTTCATTAGCACTTATCATGATAAACTTTGAAATAAAATAAACTTCTCTTATTTGTTAAGCTCTATTATTCACTTAGATTTATCTTTGATGTTAGTTGTGTCAAATTCACATTTCATGAATATGTTTTCAACTCTAGATCCATATCCAAGATTTACCGAGAGGTTGTGGATATGAGTAGATCACTCAAAGGTAGAAGGAGTTGCATGCATTCCTTGAGAGAGGATGACGTAAATCTTTCGGATTTGAGTCAAATCCATTAATGGGGTTCACCGCATAAAGCAAGCTTATGGGTTTCAACTGGACAAGAGGTCTTAATCGATCAAACCAAAGTTTAGTCGAGAGCGTATTTTCGAGAGAGACGCTTTTGTATTTTGGAAACCTCCACGGTCAACTTAGATGATTTAGAAGCTTGCATTTTATGAAAGTTTATTTTAATTTAAAGGGAGTCAAGATCAAGTGTTATATTTCATTTCATTTTATTTTTATAGTTTAATTAACCTCTTTTTTATATTCGATAAAATAATATTAATTTACGTTAGTAGAAGTAGTCAATATGCCCGAAAAAATATGACACTTGATATTTTATTTTAAAATATCCTATACTATGAATGATAGGTGCTCGTACCTATAGTTTGTAGAATTAGGAGATATTGTTAATTGTAAATTTTACCCATTAATAGACAACTTCACCAACCCTTTCAACAATCTCAAATGGCCCAAGGTACCACATACTTAGCTTCTTCAAGCGACGAATCCTAGAAGCACCTTTGATTGGCTTGATCTTGAGATACGCAAAATCGCTAACCACAAACTCAACATTTCAGTGCTTGGTGTTATAGTACTTTGCCTACATATATTGAGCAATCAACAATTGCTCTTGTATCATACGTATCGTCGAATTCGGATCTTCGACGTCTTTACGCTTATATCGTTTAAATTCACCTGTTTCTACCCAAGCAAACAGAGTACAACACTTCCTACCATATAAGGACTCAAAGGGCACCATCTTAATACTTGCTTGGTAGCTATTGATATAGGCGAACTCGATCATAAAGAGATAGTCCTCACACCTCTTACCTAAATCCAAGGCGCACATTCGGAGAATTTCCTCCATTATCCTATTTACGCTCTCAATCTGACCTTCCATTTGTGGATGAAAGGTTGTGCTGAACATCAGCTTGGTACCCAATAGTTAGCGGATTAGTCTCCAATCATTTCAAGTGAAGCGCCCATCTCGATCACATAAGATTCTATGGGGCACACCATGTAATCATACGATATTGTCAACAAAATGCTTTTCCAATCTTTCAACTGAATCATCCCTCCTGTTCGGAATGAAGTGTGACACTATTAATGAGGAAATGGCACCACCAGGTAACGGTGTTCGAACTAATGGGGATGATGGAGGTTGATGAGGAACTGTCGAGCAACCAGTTACTTTAACTGTTAGGGATTAGCGTTTGAGGCCGAGAGAGGAGAATAGAAGAGAATAAGAGGGGCCTCTTGCAACGACAACAACAGACTTCACCCGCTGCGGCTTAAATGCCACTCTTGTGACATGCTTTCCTTTGACAATGAATCAGTATTACAGCTTGAGTTACTCCTTTACATAAAAAATATAGAGGGTAAAAAAGGAAGATGGCGGCTAGAAGGAAGAGATTGCTAAATGCAGCAAGAACTGAGCAAAAAGGTTGGTAGACCGCGTGAACTGCTGATCCTGCAGCTCGCTGCCTTAGGCCGAGCGGACTATGCGATCAGGAAGGGAAGACCACTGTGTCGCTGGGGCAGGCTGTCGGAGGAACCATGTTTTGGGGCCAAATCGTAAGGCTTAGCCACTGAGACCGCACGGATAGGCGTTCAGTCCACAAAAAGGGTTGGTGGATAAGAAGATGTATCCACAAGGTCTGCTGTCAATGTTGCTCCCCCCAAGGTCTATTTATAAGCTTGATGACGTGACGTCCAGGACAGGGCTTGTTGACATCACTTCGATGAAATGCGCGACCTAGGATGGAGCCCGCAGTATGCTATGCGAGCTGAGGAGTTGCTCGCCTGCTGCTGGGAAGAAGCAGACGTTGGGAAGCTAAAAATGACTTTGGCAGGACTGCGCAAGAGTCCTCCTGGTATAATGCTGATTAGGTGAATCCGCCTCCCCTGCTGGATGAGATTAATTCTCCACCTTCTAGAGGACTGATGTTGAGTCCACGATGCGCTATGCGGCTTGATGGGGAGTTCAACTTCTGCTGGAAGGCAGAGCAAGTCCACCACCATTAGGCAGACGGAGACCGAGTCCTCTACCTGTTTGTGTATAGCAGGTCGACCAATGATGGCGGCTTGGAGCAAGAGGCCTTCTGCTGGGTGACCTAGAGGCAGGTTGCCTACTGCTGGGCGACCTGGAAGCAGGTCGCCTATTGCTAGATGACCTGGATGTTGAATCTGCCTCCTTTATGCGAACTGGGCAGGTACGCCCCAAGCTTGGGCGTTATCCACTACCAAGCGATCTGACATGGTTATGGCATACCGAAATGCGAGGATGCCTATCGTAGGAGGGCTGATGAGAGTCCGCTTACTAGCGGTGGGATGGAGGAGACCGCTACCTGCCCTGCTAGCCGCACGAACTATTGGTGCGGACAAGGCCCTAGTCTGCGCCAACACATCGCCGACGACTATCATGCGACTAGCCGCACGGATAAAGAAGTCTATCCACACGGTTTGCTGGAAAATGGGCCAGGAACCCTCTGGATGAGACATAGCAGTCCCCGGCTTGCTAAGCAATCCATCTTGGATAGGATCACAAATTTTTCGGTTAACATACACCTTTGTCAAATGGTCAACGATTGCCTAAATGACATCATTGCCACGCTGCGATCTCAGCAAACCATGCATGAAATCCATAGATATGTCATTAAACTTCCACCCTGGTATCGGTAATGACTTATGGAATCCACAAGGCTTTTGACATTCAACCTTCACTAGGGCGCAAGTATGACACTTCGCCACATAAATAGCAATGTCCTTCAGACCTGTCCACCAAAACAAATGTTTCATGTCCTTGAACATCTGTGTACTCCCTGGCTGGATTGAGTACTTTGTAAAGTACATGTGCCTTGTACATCAATTTCTCTCATAATTTACCCACATTCAAGATGCACAACTGACTTTCCTTCCATAAATGAACTTCTCAAACAAAAAACTGGGAATTTAACCCATCCACAGTCTTTGCCAAGTAGCGTTTAATGCTGTCATTAAGCTCCAATGCCTGTGAATCCTATCCGCGTGGTCATATTGTGCCTATATCCAGTTTAAAAATGCATTTGCGGTAGTTCTCCTATACACACAGGAGATCTCTAAGGCCTCCAAATCTCGCATAATATGCTCTTCATGCATCTGTATCCAGTTGGAATGTGCTAGAGTATTGCAACTCAACGCATCTGTGATAATATTTCCCTTCCAGAGAATATAGTGTATTTTTAAGGTGTAGTCTACCAAGGAACTCCATCCACCTCCTTTGTTGCATATTGAAATCATTCTGACTAAACATATACTTGAGACTCTTATGGTTTGTAAAGATGTCAATCTTCATGCCATAAAAGTAATGTTGCCATAGCTTCAGGACAAATATTACAACCACCAACTCAAAGTCGTGGACTAGATAGTTTATCTCGCGCACCTTCAACTGGCAAGAGCCATAAGTTATAACCTTCCCAAACTACAGAAGAACATAACCTAAGCCATTCTGTGAGCCATCACTATGAAACTCGTACCCTTCTGTATCACATGTCTAGTACAAAATAGGCAATGTGGTCAGACAACTCTTCAACTCCTCAAAAGCTCGCGCACACTCCAGAGTCCAAATGATCTTCTGATCCATCCTCATCAAAGTAGTGAGAGGTAGAGCTACCTGCGAGAAGTTCACTACGAAGCGCCTATAGTAGCCGGCTAGTCCAAGGAAACTCCTGACTTACGCCACAGAAGGCAACACAGGGCACTCCTATATCACAACTATCTTTGCTGGATCCACTATAATTCATTCTCCACTAACCACATGACCAAGGAATACCACCGAGGCTAGCCAAAACTCATACTTAGAGAACTTATCATAAAGTCGATTCCTCCTCAGGTTATGTAAAACAAGCCTCAAATGATTCACATGATCTTCTTCCGACTGAGAGTATTCCAATATATCATCAATAAAGACAAGCAGAAATCGTTCTAAATACTCTTGAATGGTCCTGTGCATCAAATCCATGAATATTGATGGCTCATTTGTTAGCTCAAACTTCATCATAATGAATTCATAGTGCATGTAGGGTGTACCAAATACTATCTTAGGAATATCACTTTCCCTAATCCTCAAATTCCAACCACCGGACTTCAAATCTAATTTCGAATAGACAGTCGATCCATCCAGCCGATCAACTAATTCATCGATTTATGGAATCAAATACTTATTCTTCTACATTATCTTGTTCTGTTAACGATTGTCAGTGTATGGATGCAAATTTCCATCCTTCTTGTTCACAAAGAGGATCGGTGCACTCCAAGGTGACATAATTGGATGTATATAGCCTTGCTCTAGCAACTCCTGTAATTGAAAATTCAACTCTGCCATCTCCTTTGTCACTACTCGGTAGGGTGAGCGTGACACTAGCTTCGCACCTGGAACTAACTCAATAGTTTTGTCGATCTCTCACTGAGGTGGAACTCCAAGGAGATCTTTAGGAAACACATCTGCAAACTCCAACATAATAGGGACACCGCTCAGACTGGGCTTTGGCTCTATAGCATACCAATAGTATGAAGAATAACTTTGTGCCCTTTTGAACTACCTCGAGCTCTTGGAGAGCAGACATCAGTATCTTGCTCGATCCTCGCATACCAACAAACTTAGTCTTGTATTTGGTGTTCTGCCCCAGTGTTTCTTCCTTTGAGTTGTAATTAAAGCATGCATGCTACTTTGAGAGATTTTCCATGCCAAAGATCACGTCAAACTCAGATATCAGCAGCTTAGATGCTTCTAAGCCTAACTCAAGACTTCCTATCTAAACCTTAACACAACAACTTCTATTTGTATGCATCATGAACCTGTTATGTAGAAAAATATCCATCTATCTATCATCATAAATGAAGGCACTCTGATTCGCAATATGAACTCCTCAGATAGAAAGGGATAAGAAGACCATGCATCGAATAATGCTCTTGCCGGATAGTCCATGATTAGGATAAAGTCTAAGAAAAAGAAGTTAAGTAATGCAAAAGTTAACAAGTATATAATGTGATAAAAGTTGTATACTAAACAGTACCTATCACTACATCGCTCTGTTTAATGGCCTCCTGTTGGCCCAGATTATATACTCTGGGTTGTGCTGGAGAATATTGGGATTTTGTTGACTCTGCTACATTCCCTTTCTCCGCATAAGACACACCCACCTTTTTCTCCGTCCTTGGAAGACTACTATGACATTCTCGCGCTATGTGTCTGGCTTGCTGCAAGTATAGAAAATAATTAGGGCCTTCTTGCCCAGTAGTCACCAAAGAAATAGTAGAAGAAGCTGGCCCAGAAGATCTCGACTTCTTGTTCCACCAACATTAAATAGACTTTGGAAAGCTCGGTACTTTGAACTCTGGTTTCTTCACATCAAAGTCCTTCTTACTTTGGAATCTCTTCAAATCCGCTCTAGGGATCAGGCAGTATTCACCAATGTCAGAAAGGCCCGAGTCATCGGACACAAGCAAAGTAACCTCAAGTCATCTCCCAGACCTTCATAGAACAAATTTGTCTTTATCTCCTCATCAGCAAACGTAGATCCTACATACTTCCCCAATCTAGTGAACTCATGCAAGTAGCCATCAATAAGACTCACATCCTGAGTCAACTTCTAGAACTTATTCTCCATCACAATCTGTTGTGCAGAAAGGAGATACCTTGCCAGAAACAATCTCGAGAACTCATCCATTGAGACATCAGTCAGCTGCATTCCCAAAATTGATGTAATTCTAACTCATCCCACAAAAGCCTCGCCTCTCCATCCAACATGAAAGAAACCAGGGATACTTTCTACCCTTTATTCATTTCTATTATCGTAAAGGTTCTCTTTATACGAGTGAGCCAAAATTTTGGCTTGAGTTGGGTTCAAGTGCCCATATATATTGGAGGATTGAAGCTTATGAAATACTTCAGTTACTTCTTAGTTTCCCGTCTTATTATCAATGGCTCTTCAGCCACTTGTCTTACAGCTACTAGCTCAACTACGCTAACTATCGCCTTTGCCACCGCAGGTGTAGGAGGCTATACTAGCCCTCCTTATTGCACATTAATCATAACATAGACGGCTTCAGCATCTAAATGCATAGTTTCAATAGAATATGGAGGTGTAAGAACATCAGCATGTGCACTACTCACAATAGAGTACTAGGGTTGAGACTGCCCCTCACCGCATCTAGTCACCTATAATCATGAAACACACATTTAAGTGACTATTCACATTACAAACAACAATCAAAGGCACATAAAGGTTCCGTAAATATGTGTATTTCCATTCCTAAGTGGTCATCATTAGTTCTTTGACGTTGCAACGCTAACAGGCAGACATGTTCACCACCCTTTAAAAGAATTCAACCAGGAATTCGATGAAGGAAAGACCGACACCAGGCTCTGATACCAAACTGTAACACCCCCTCCGTCACGAATAATATAACAAAAGGTCCAGTCGGGGCCCTAAACCATATTCCACGAACAGTCAGTACAGTTATGCTTTGAAACTAAAACATACACGTATCCTAACTCAGAGTTACATTCTAGCGAATGTTTTTAAATAAGAAGAACCCAAACCAGTAATGTCCACTATATAATACATTAGCAATGAAAGTCATACACAAAGTTTGGACTTAAGGCCTTACAACATATGAAATGTTGACAATACCAAGGTAATTTACGTACTTCAGCACTCATGCCGACAACACAAGAAAATTAGTAAACACTTCGATTGGCCTTTAATGGACGACATTACACAAATGGGCTTCAGCCCGCTACTTCCCGCCCGGCTCTCCAGCACCGGCATAGGGACAACCCACAAAGATGTGGAAAACAAAGTAACGGTCACCTTTAGTTGACCAATTTACAAAAACCGTACCCCATGCCCGGGGCAGTGGTTTCCTTCCCTGTAGGAAAGCATAATTTATTTATAGAAAAACTGTACAACTTAAGCACCATTCATCACAGACGTTGGCGTACATGGCAACATGTCCCGTACACTTAGGGCATAGTATTGGTGTACTGACTTTCCACCTCCATCCATCGATGTTCATTGAGCTTTTACCGTCATTCCCTCCTTGCCTTACAAACTCTTCCCAAAATTAGAAGGTGTAATGAGGAGTGACCTTTTCACCTACCAGTAAGGGACGAGTTCGGATCAACTTTGCTCATGCTCACATCGTCGACATCACAATGGCATGACAAGGGTATAGCTTCACCACGGCCAATTAATGATAATCAATGTTATCCAATACAGTCAGCCCTTAGTGCCACCAAGCTAGGCATTGTAGGCCCTCAGCTTCGCATGCGATACACCCACTCACAAAGATGAGGGCTTCACAATCACAAATCAGCTCGCTGGGAGCAATCGCCAGCGGTAATGACTACCACCTCGCGATATCAACTAAACCACACATCTATCTCAGGATCGGGTACAGCCCCAGTACATTCATCTGCTCACTAGTAACTAATAGTAGCACTATCGCCAACAATATCACTATCGCCGGTGATAGCAACATAACATCATTTTAGTTGCAAACTTGCGTATTTCCGGGAGATCACCTTTAGTACGAACTGCTGCAAGCTGCACACCCCAAAACTCACCTTTAGTACATGTTTATTGATGAGTCCGATATTTATAAGGTTTTTTGGACTCATTTGGGCTAGTTTTCACGCACTTGCACTTCACTTTTAGTGTGTTATCATTGATATTTCATTTATATAGTTTTTCACACTAAGTGAATTGTTTTGGCCCTTGTGGTGTGCAATTGCACATTCTGTTGTTGGGGGTAGGCACATGGTGCTCCCTAGGGGCTCTTTCTAGTTGCTTTTGTTGAATTTCTGTTTTGTTGGAGGGTTCGGTTTGCTTTTATTTGTTTGTATGCAGGTGGTGTGTTTTCCCAAGGCTGGAATACAAGTTTGAGGAAAACGCACGGTCGTGCGTTTTCTTAGCACTCGGTTCTATGTGATCATGTGTTTTGTGTGTGCAGGAGAAACGTTGAGTGGAGCTCGATGAATTTCATCGGGCTGAGCCCGACGATCTTCATGCACGATTAACGCATTGTTTCATCGGAACCGTGAGCGACGGAAATGCACGGTTTTCCTGTAGCTTTCTTGTTTGTTCCATTCTGTGGTTAATCATGCGATTTGTTCATGCACGGGCAGAAGCACCCGTGTGCGAGTAAAACGCACGGTTCCACTGTATTTTCTTGATTTCCTGTGCTTTGTGTTTACCCGTACGATTTCCTTCACGTACGGGCGGAAGCGCCCGTGCATGAGTAAAACGCACGGGTCAACGCATCTTCTTCTGCAAGCTTGGCCTAGAAGTTAATAATGCATGGTTAGCGCACGGTCGTGCGCCAAACCGTGCATGCCTATTTTTCTGACCTACTTCTATTTAAAGCGCAGATTTCTTCTTTCAGGAGGATTTTTCGGCCTGATGTTCTTCCTGTCGTTTTAGGGAAAAGTTCTGCCATTTTCTACCTTGGAGAGGCCTCCGAGCAATCTTTCAACGACAAATCAAAGTCGAAGCTTCCTCTCGGCCTCCTTCTTCATCCTTGAGCTTCAAGAAGAGTAAGATCTAGCTTTCTCCATCAAGCTAAGGGAAGTTTGTGCCATCCTCCACCAAATCGTGACACGACGAAGACGGGTCCATTGGGAGTGAGTGATAGCCTCCTCTACCCCGGACGCAGTTGAGGACCGAGCTAGGATGCAGATTGACAACCCGACGATTCCTTCCATGAATCCTCTCAAGACTTCGGATCCGGTCGATTTCGCACACTTTTCTTCTCTTGTTGTTGATAGTATAGTTGATCTCTTGTATATGATGAAGTTATTCTTATTTTGATAAACATATGTGTACAATAAAGTCTATGTGATTTCATATTTATGTTATTTGCATGAGGTTCGCCATTATTTTCCTTCCTCCACCACACCGTACCGCACTAGCAATTGCTAGTGGCGTGCGTAGCGAAGAGGTGCTCTCGACTCTTATTCCGCCTTTCTAACCACCTCTTCTGCAAGCCTACTCGTCCATCTGCCCAGTGATTCAGTGCATAGCGGGCCGTGTAGTCTTCCATCCTGTCTGGCGAAGCATCGCATAACGGCGTTGCATAGGAGTAGTTGTTAATGTTTTACTTTTTGTTTCTGCAACCATCAATACCCACTTAGTTAACTCCGACTTAAGGACTTCAATCTCAAGTCCTCCTCGAAATTAACTCCACCTTACTTTGTTCCTTGAATAGATCGATACTTGGTGAAATTCACCCATTTTATTTTACTTGTGCGACCGGTACACTTGCCATCCAACGCATCAAGTTTTTTGCGCCGTTGCCAGGGAATACAGTCATCTGAGCTTTTGGAGAGGGAGATAGTAGACCGAATCCCTTTGCCATTTGTATATTTCATGCTTCTTCTTTGCTTTAGTTGCTAGAATTTTTATTTTTCTTATTTCTTTTTTCCCTTTACTGATTTGTGATTTAGATAGCAGATCCGTGCTATTTTTATTCTAGCTGTGTAGCACTTTTTCGGCAATTATTTTTATTCGCGATGTATTTCATTGCCGCGTGCCATCTCTATGACACTTTGCATCGATGCATCGACACCATGGCTGTTATGAAAGCTGAGCATTGCATTAGATGTTTGTTATGTCAAGTTATAGGCCACATGGTAAAGGATTGCCCACACTTGCGCGAGCTTTCTCCCTCTGGTGTCGTGTGCGCAGTAGCCTCCCGTTCACGGAAGGCTATCGTGGATAGGCCTACCAGGGTGTTGCCTGGCCCATACACTGACATAGCTCACCTTGCTCATTCTTTACCCATTGAGATTACCGAAGAATCTCTCGCTGCATACAGATCCTTCATGGGTCCCTCGATCCCTTTTTATGAGCTTCCCTTGAGTGATGATGATCACTCTTCTGGTAGCCAGAAAAAAGTGGATCAGGAATCCATGGGCGTTGCTGTATGGAATATAGAGATTGTTCCGATCAACGGGGTGGGGTCAGTGAATGACTTTACGATGGGGCCTGCTCATTCAATGCTTAATATTGAGAGAAGCTTTGCCCCTCCGCAATTTTTTCCTGATGGTGCTATGCCATTCTTGTTTGAGTCGGCTGATGATTGCGTATTTTTGGATGATTCGGTTACTGAGGATGCACCAAGGTGGGATGAGGATTATTTTATCTCTGACAGAGAATGTGGATCTTCGGAACACTGTTACGCACCCCGGTGGGATGAGGAATACCCTCTTTCCGATGCGGAGGTTTGCACTTCGTTATTGGATGAGGTCGTTCCCCTTACCACCGTGTACCTCGAGTTCTCGGATTCTCCACGATACGACTCGTATGATACCGACGATGATCTATGCTTGGATCTCGCTGGGAGTGAGACCGGGACCACTCCCCCTATTTCTGATTGTTTTAGTTCTTCTTCTCTTTTATTACTTGACCCCCCTTCTTTATTTGAGACTGTGCAGGTTGAGTCTCCATGGGTACATTGGAATGACGATAAGCCTGGTGCCCATGCTGTCACCATCGCTTCCTGCGAAACTATGGTGGACGACGCCTTGTTAGGCAAGGATTTATTTTGTGATAAGATGAGCAAGGACCAGCGCTCCTCCTCTTCTTATTTCCTATTTCCTCTATCTGCGAGGAGCAGGTATGATTATTTAGGCAGAGGGGTAACTGCTCTATCGGCGTATCAGTACCCGTTACCGAACGGATAATGGAACAGTTGCCTATGCACTTTTCTTTTCATAGGCCCATTAGCTAGTACTTTTCGTTTTTTGAATAAGTTGTGCTGGGATGACAATAACCCCAGTACTTCTCTAGGAGTAGGATTAGTTAGTTCGTTTTTATTATTTTAAAAATATCTTTACTTGTCATTTTATTTATTTTTGCTTTAATGCTTGCTTACCAGATTTTTGTGTGCTTGCACCTAATTCGGGAAGATTGCCTAGTCACTCAGGAGGTTCTTTGTTCCATTTGTTTTTGTTTTTCTCTCTGTTGTGGCAGGATGAGACTTCCCGGAGAAAATGATGGGAATCAGGCTGTTTTTGCAAAACACACGGTTGGGGAAACCGTGCTCGGCAAAAACACACGACCGTGCATTTTTTATTTATAAAAACGCAGGCCGAGCATTTTTGACGCACGCTGGCCCTAATTCTCGTGCGTCTGCTGCAATCATTCGCCTCGACTCCTTCTTCTCCAGCAAGATCTCTTCCTCCTCTTCCAAATCTTTCCACATTCCTCCTCTCTTTCTCTTCCACTTTCTTTCCTAATCATCGCTATGGGTTACAAGAAAGTGATTAGCAAGCTACGTAGCTTTGGTGGTGCCTCTTCCTCTTCCACGTGAGCTTCGATTTCGGCAGAACCAGAAGATGCTCAGGATGTTCCGGTGAACGATGAAGATGCAGAGCGGATGCTTCATTTTAGGAGACCTGAAATGGTCATGAGGTATGAACGCTTGTTCCAAAAAACATTTTTGGATTTCTGTTTCGTTTCGAATGAAGAGCTTGCGGACTTCGGTTTAGAGGTTGAGGCGGACCGATTACTCGACGTGGGTTCATGACGTCATCTATTCTCCATGGTGGAGACTGGATTTCGTGAGCTCACGCTCGAATTCCTTGTAATAACCCCATCCGTTCACATAGTATATACTAGAAGGTCCGGCCGGGGCCCCACAGCATAGACCACAAAACAGGCGGTGACATTACGGTGTGATACCAGAGTAGCGCAGCGCACCCTAACACATTGCATTCTAGCGGAAGCCTATAACACTACACTTGAACTCCACACCTGAATGTCCAACATATAAAAACTCCACATGTTATACATGATAGGAATGTCTTACACAGACAAGTAGTTGGCCTTATGGCCTTACATGGCTTTCAAAGCTGTGGCCTCAAACATTGGCACGTAGGTCGGCCACATAAAAATAAAACATAACATTTCCATTTCGTTTAGCTTCGAGGGCTAGTAACGGCAGCAGTAGAGGCAGTAGGGAATTCAGCCCTTATGCATCCTGCTCGGCTCTCCAGCACCTGCACAGGGACATTCCACCCAAGGGTGGCAAACAGAGGCAACGGTCAGCATTCAGCTGACCAAATTATAACGACCCTACCCCTTTCTCGGGGCAGTGGTATTCTTCCCTGCAGGCATAGCATATCACAAGCATGTATATATCTGACATATAAGGTGCTTTCACGCACACATGCCATAACAATCGTCAGCCACCCGGCCCGACGATCCTTGCACTCAGGGCACATTCTTGGTGTACCGGCGAACCAGTTGCCCACCACCTTATCAAGGTCGCAACCCAATGGAAAATCACTTGAGCATTTACTCCATGGCATGCAGCCAGAGTTTTATAGTCTTAGTGAACCGGGATTGGCCCATAGCCCACAATTGTATCACGACGCGCAGGCCTAAGACTCTTTCTATGCGCTCCAACAGACCAAACTTTCAGGTCTCACGTCAGATGGACATAACGCAGGTCGGATCATCCACCCCCCGTTGCTCAAATCGCCTTGCCATCACCGAGTACTGCATACTCGTGGCTAAAGAAAAGGCGTGGGTCGGTTTCACCGATCCTGTTCTAGCATTCAAGCCTGGGTGTTTTCCTGGGCGCACCAGTACTTACCATTACACCCATTTTGTATCACACATCAGCGGGTCTTTCCTAGGCACACCAGTACTTCCTACTACTCTCTTCACAGGTATGACACCGCAAATATCATTAATGTCAGTGGTCTTTCCTGGCTACCATGCCAGTACTTCCTGTTACTCCATTCACAGGTACCACCTATGAACATTAAGCATTACAAACGGCTTTTCCTAAACTTCCAGTCCAATACTTTCTGCTACTCTCTTCGCAGGTAAAACCCCACAGCACAAGCAGCACAAGCAATATACAGGTAATTTCATGGACTACCACTCCAGTACTTCCTGTTACTTCCTTCACAGGTAGAACCCATCGACTCCTAAATTACATGTTTATCCCGGACTCTTCTCTGGTTCGTATGCAACATCACCAATCCAGACCAACCTGTCTAGATGGGTTTCACACAACATGCCTATTCCGTACTCCATTTCCGGATCTATATGCCAACCAATTGGGGATCCCATGAATCAACCCAAAGATTCCCACAATCAACCACCCTTTGGTTTGGGAATCAGATGCATATGCCAAAAAAGATGCCTTCACATGGCTAGGAAGAATTATCATTACCCTCGAAGGTCGCTTCGGTGCCATGAGCTCCTAACTGGCTAGGATGAACCGCAACAGCTTTTCCTCCGCAACGCTGGCCTCGGATCTCTCATCGGAAAACCGCAGTACCACCAGTGACCAGCCCCTTTCCTCCTCCTCCTTCCTCTCCCTTTCTCTCACTAGGAATTAGAAAGATGAAAGCCAAGTATGAAATGAGTTCTTTCATCTCAATCCACGACCTTAAGGAAGCAGGGAGGCAGCTCAGCCCTTGGATCCCAGCTGAAGGCACGGACGGCCACAATTTTGCCACAAAGCATACTTTTGCCTGACACAGCCTGTGACACGCAAAGCGGTGCTCAACCGGCTTATCTAGTCCAGTACACGCCCATGTGACACGCCGTGTCATGGGCCGTGTCACCCAACACGCCTCCAGACACGCCCGTGTCTGTGGCCGTGTTTATCAGGCTGCACAAAATCGAAATCGACCCGAGACACACACGGCCTGTGACACGCTCGTGTCTCAGGCCCTTTGCCCATATACGACACCAGACACGCCCCAGCTCACGTTGAGTTTGTCGACCACGCTGACACGCCCTGTGACACGGTCGTGTCACAGTTCGTGTACTAAGCACTTGACGATCGTCGACCAAATTTTGTCGACCACTCGTCGATTGTTCACCCAGGAAGGACACGCCCTGGGACACGCCCGTGTCCCAGGCCGTGTCACCCAATTTTCCAATATCTGGATTTTGGGGTGTTACAACCATCCCCTCCTTACAAAAATTTCGTCCCCGAAATTTGCATCAAGTAAGGAACGCAAAGAGAAGAATTTTCATTTCACAATCGTTTCAATACAAGTCGATACACACTGCATAACTGTTACACAAAAAGTTCGGGAAACTTAGCTCGCATGGTCTGCTCTCGCTCCTATGTAAGCTCGTTACGGCCGCAATTGTCCCACCAGACTTTAACCATCCCGACTGTCTTGTTCTGAAACTGTTTTTCGGCTCAATCCTCGATCTGAATGGGCCTAACCTTCATCGTTAGCCCGTACTCCACCGGCACTTGATCATCCCTGATCACCAAAGCTGGATCTTTCACGGCCTTCCGCAACACCGAGATGTAAAACACATCATGCAATCCACCCAAGTCTGCCGAAAGAGCTAGCCGATATGCGGCTTCTCCAACTTGCTCGACCACTTCAAATGGACCAAGGTATCTTGGACTTAACTTTTTCAGACATTGAATCCTGGATACTCCTTTGAAGGGTTTGATCTTCAAGTATACCCAATCGCCTACCGCGAACTCCATGTTCCGGTGCTTGGCATTGTAGTATTTCTCTTATCGATCTTGAGCGATCAGTAGTCGTTCCCGAATAGTGCGTATTGTTGAGTTTGCTTCATCGACTTCATTACGCCTATAAACTCTGGCTTCGCCCGCTTCTACCCAAGCTAACGGAGTACGGCACTTCCGTCCATACAGAGCTTCATACGGCACCATGCTAATTCTTGCTTGGTAGCTGTTATTGTAAGCGAACTCCACCATATAGAGATGATGTTCCTATCACTTTCCGAAGTCAAGGGCGCACATCCGAAGCATGTCTTCCATTGATATGTTGGTCCTTTCAGTTTGTCCATCCGTCTGGGGATGAAAAGTTGTGCTGAATGTCAACTTCGTGCCCAACAGTTGATGAACTAGCCTCTAGTCATTCGATGTGAACAGCCCGTCTCGATCACTTACGATGCTCCGGGGAACACCGTGTAGCCGCAGAATCTGGTCAACATACAACTTTGCCAAATTTTCCACCGAATCATCCCGTCTGTTTGGCAAGAAGTGGCCACTTTTGTTAGCCGATCGACAATCACCCAGATGGAACCATTTCCTGGTTGAGATCTCGACAACCCGTGTACGAAATCCATGGAAATATCGTCAAACTTCCATTCTAGAATCGGCAATGACTTCAAATAGCCATCCGGCTTCTGGCATTCCGCCTTCACCATAGCACATGTTTGGCATTTCACCACATAATAAGCAACATCTTTCTTTAGCCCTGGCAACCAGAACAACTTTTTCATATCCCTGAACATCATCGTGCTCCCTGGGTGGATTGAGTACTTCGTATAATGCGCTTCATACATCAGTTCTTCCCTCAATTAACCCAAATTCGGGACGCACAAACGGCCCTCTTTCCGCAAAAGACCGTCATTCCTGGAGAATTTGCCCTCTGGCCCTTCTTTAACATAGCATAAGAGATCTTCATCTAATCTCGTTGCTCATCGAATCTGCTCTGCAAGGTCACACTGTACCTTCATCGAGTTCAGTCATGCATTGGCTATAGCATTCTTGTCAACACACGAGATCTCCAGCGCTTCCAACTCCTGGATGAGACGTTCATCATGCCTCTGCAACCAGCTTTCCCTTACCGGAGCTCTCTAACTCAAGGCATCTACGACTATGTTCCCCTTCCTGGGAGTATAATGAATCTCAAAGGTGTAGTCCTCGAGGAACTCCGACAACCTTCGTTGTCATATATTCAGATTCTTCTGCTCCAACAGGTACTTTAGGCTCTTTGGTCTGTATAGATCTCCACTTTCACTCCATAAAGATAGTGTTGCCATAGATTTAGTGCAAAGATCACTGCTGCCAATTCTAAGTCATGGACGGGATAGTTTCGCTCGTGCACCTTCATCTGGCGTGAGCCATAAGCGATCACCTTTCCATTTTGCAGAAGAATGCAACCTAAGCCGCTCCCTAAGGCATCGGTGTAGATTACAAACCCATTGATACCACATGGCGAGGACAACACATGCGCCGTGGTCAAACGAACCTTCAGCTCTTCAAAAGCTCGTGCGCACGCTGGAGTCCAAATGAACTTCTGATCTTTTCCTGTCAACGTGGTTAGCGGTAAAGCAATCCGCGAGAAGTTTTCAACAAATCTTCGATAGTAGCCCGCTAGTCCAAGGAAGCTCCTGACTTCGGCCACTGAAGACAACACCGGCCACTCCTGTATGGCCTTTATCTTTGCTGGATCCACTGCTATGCCCGCTCCACTCACCACATGGCCTAGAAATGCCACTGACGTTAGCCAAAACTCGCACTTCGAGAACTTGGCATAGAGCAGATTCTGCCTCAATGTATTCAACACCAATCACAAGTGCTTCTCATGATCGGCTTCCGATCTCGAGTACACCAGGATATCATCAATGAATACATTCACGAACAGATCCAGGTACTCCCGGAATATTCGGTGCATCAAGTCCACAAATACCGAGGGCACATTGCACAGCCCAAACGGCATTACCGTGAACTCATAGTGCCTGTACCGTGTTCCAAATGCGGTTTTGGGAATGACACCTTCCCGGATTCTCAACTGGTAGTACCCAGACTTCAAGTCCAACTTCGAATAGACGGACGATCCCACCAGCTGATCGAACAACTTATCAATCCGTAGGAAGTGGATATTTATTTTTCCCGGTCAGTATATTCAGTTCGCGGTAATCAATACATAATCGCAAGCCACCGTCTTTCTTCTTCACAAAAAGCACAGGCGCGCTCCAAGGAGACATGCTTGGGTGTATATAACCCTGCTCCATCAATTCTTGCAGTTGGACTTTCAACTCCGCCATTTCCTTAGGTGCGACGCGATGTGGCGAGCGGGCCACAGGTTTCGCACCTGGCACCAACTCAATCGTGAAGTCAATCTAGCGCTGGGGTGGTAGCCCAGGGAGATCCTTGGGAAATACATCTGTAAACTCCGACATGATCGGAACATCGCACACACTGGCCTTAGGCTCAACAGTCTGAATTAGCATGAAGTATAACTTCATGCCTTTCCGAACAGCTTTGACAACTTGGAGTGCAGACATCAACGTCCCGCCAACTCCTCACATACCCGCGAAACTCGTCTCCTGCTCGGTATTCCCGCCCAACGTGATCTCTTTGGACTGGCAATCAATCAAGGCATGCTGCTCCACGAGCCAATCCATACCAAATATCACGTCGAATTCCGCTATCGGTAATACAGATGTAGTCAAGCAGAAATCCCGACTTCCTATTTGCACCGCCACATCGCAAGCTTGATCCGCAAGCATCATACAACCATTCGACAACATCACTTTGACGCTGTTTGTCTTCACACGACTAGGTATCCCAAGCCACGCTATGAACTCTTTAGACAGAAAAGAATGCGACACACCCGTATCAAACAGTGCTCGCGCCAGCGTGTTCCGAATCATCACAAATCATGTGACCATCATGTCACATATACAAAACGCATACACATGTGCAATAAACCAAGCATACAAGCAATACAATGTGTAAAACTTAACTCGTACCTGTGACGACGTCACTCTGCTTGATGGCTTCCTGCAGGCCAAGATTGTATACCCGGGGCTGCGCCTGCGATGCAAAGGATTCCACCACTGCCTTGCCCTTTTACGCATATGACGCTCCCGCCTTCTTTTTAATCTTTGGCGGCACCCGACAATCCTGGGCTATATGCCCCACCCGTCCACAATTAAAGCACGTATGAGCATCCAGCTTTGAAGTGGTCCCCAACGTTGCTCCCGATGCAATCGAAGAAGGAATTTGTCCCATCGTCTTGGGCCTCTTGCCCCATTTCTTCTTATAAAATGACTTCGTCGGTCTGGGCACTTTAAACTTCGGCTGTGTCACAGCAATGCCCTCTTCCCATGCACCCTTTTCATGCCTTTTTCTAGCACGCAGGTAGTATCAACTAACGCCTAGAATCCTTGGTTCATAGAACTAGAAAGCAGGAATCTCAACTCGTCCTGCAGTCCTTCATAGAACCTATTTGTCTTTCTATGCTCATCAGTAAATATCGAACCCGCATACCGCCCCAAGAGTGTAAACTCATGTAGGTAAGCTTCCACACTGCCTTCTCCTTGTGTTAGCCTTTGGAATTCGTTCTCCATGGCTATACGTTGTGCCGCCAGGAGGTGCTTTGCTAGGAAGAGCCGAGAAAATTCCTCCATGGACACTTGTGTCAACGGTCTACCCTCCAAGTGGTGTAGCTCCATTTCATCCCACCACAGACGAGCCTCTCCTTCCAGCAAGAAGGAGGCTATGGTGACTTTTTGATGCTCCTCCGTTCCAATCGCCATCATAATCCTCTTGACACGTGACAACTAGTCTTCAGCCTGCGTAGGAGATCCCACTCCCGAGAACGTAGGCGGGTGAAAACTCATGAACTGCTTTAACTGTTTCTCATCTACTCGAGGATTCACAGCCAGTATAGGTTCTGGCCTTAATGCCGGTTGCACTTGCCCTTGTGCCTTCCCAAGTGGTTGTGCTTGCATCATGACAAATACAGCCTCATCAACTAATCGTACAGTTTTCGCAGAAGGCGGAGGTGTAGGCACCTTGGCTGGTGCCCAGGCTCTGATTGCCCCACACCACTCCGCGTCACCTAAAGGTGGACAACACACACATTAACGACCGTACACAAGCAATATAAACAGGTTAGGAACATGCATGTTCCTCAAACACAAGTATTTGCATTCCTACCATGGACATTCAGGAGTTCAATCGTGTTAACTTGGTTTACACAGACACGTGCTCGCCACCCCCACAAAAGAAGTCAACCACAACTCTGAGAGGGAAAGACCAAGATAGTTGATACCAAAAATATAACAACCCCATCCATTCATATAGTATATACTAGAAGTTCCGGCCGGTGCCCCACAGCATAAACCACAAAAAAGGCGATGACGTTACGGTGTGATACCAGAGTAGCGTAGCGCATCCTAACACATTGCATTCTAGCAGAAGCATATAACACTACACTTGAACTCCATAACTGAATGTCCAACATATAAAAAATCCACATGATATACATGATAGGAATGTCTTACACAGACAAGTAGTTGGCCTTATGGCCTTACAGGGCTTTCAAAACAGTGGCTTCAAACATTGGCACGCAGGCCGGCAACATAAAAAGAAAACATAACATTTCCATTTCGTTTGGCCTTCGAGGGCTAGCAATGGTAGCAGCAGAGGCAGCAGGGACTTCAGCCCTTATGCGTCCCGCTCGGCTCTCCAGCACCTGTACAGGGACATTCCACCCAAGGGTGGAAAACAGAGGCAACGGTCAGCATTCAGCTGACCAAATTATAACGACCCTACCCCTTTCTCGGGGCAGCGGTATTCTTCCCTGCAGGCATAGCATATCACAAGCATGTATATATATCTCACATATAAGGTGCTTTCACGCACACATGCCATCACAATCGTCAGCACCAGGCCCGACGATCCGTGCACTCAAGGCACATACTTGGTGTACCGGCGAACCAGTTGTCCACCACCGTATCAGGGTCGCAACCCAACGGCAAATCACTTAAGCATTTACTCCATGGCGTACAGCCAGAGTTTTATAGTCTTAGTGAACCTGGATTGGCCCATAAACCCCCATTATAGCACGGCGTGCGTGCCTAAGACTCTTGCTATGCGCTCCAACAGACCGCACTTTCAGGTCTCACGTCGGACGGACATAATGCAGGTCGGATCCTCCACCCCCCGTTGCTCAAATTGCCTTACCATCACCGAGTACGGGCACTCGCGGCTAAAGAAAAGGCGCGGGTCGGTTTCACCTATCCTGTTCTGGCATTCAAGCCTGGGTGTTTTCCTGGGCGCACCAGTACTTACCATTACACCCATTTTGTATCACACATCAGCGGGTCTTTCCTGGGTACACCAGTACTTCCTGCTACTCTCTTCACATGGTGTGACACCGCAAATATCATCAATGTCAGGGGTCTTTCCTGGCTACCACGCCAGTACTTCCTGTTACTCCATTCATAGGTACCACCTATGAACATTAAGCATTACAAAGGGCTTTTCCTGAACTTCCAGTCCAGTACTTCCTGCTACTCTCTTCGCAGGTAAAACCCAACAGCATAAGCAGCACAAGCATTATACAGGTTATTTCCTGGACTACCACTCCAGTACTTCCTGCTACTTCCTTCACAGGTAGAACCCGTCGACTTCTAAACTACATGTTTATCACAGAGTCTTCTCCGGTTCGTATGCAACATCACCAATCCAGACCAACCTATCCAGATGGGCTTCACACAGCATGCCTATTTCATACTCCATTTCCGGATCTATATGCCAACCAATTGGGGATTCCATGAATCAACCCAAAGATTCCCACAATCAACTACCCTTTGGTGGGGGAATCAGATGCATATGACAAAAAGGAAGCCTTCACATGGCTAGGAAGAAAGGTCGTTACCCTCGAAGACCGCTTCGGTGCCATGAGATCCTAACTGGTTAGGAAGAACTGCAACAACTTTTCCTCCACAACGCCAGCCTCGGATATCTCTTCGGAAAACCACAGCACCACCAGTGATCAGCCCCTTTCCTCCTCCTCTTTCTTCCTCTCCCTTTCTCTCACTAGGAATTAGAAAGATGAAAGCCAAGTATGAAATGAGTTCTTTCATCTCAATCCATGGCCTTAAGGAAGCAGGGAGGCATCTTAGCCCTTGGATCCCAGCTGAAGGCATAGACGGCTGTGATTTTGCCACAAAAGCATACTTTTGCCTGACACAACCTGTAACACGCCTGGGTCGTGTTCCCAAAGTGGTGCTAAACCGACTTATCTAGTCCAGTACACGCCCATGTGACATGCCCGTGTCACGGGCCGTGTCACCCGACATGCCTCCAGACACGCCCGTGTCTGTGGACGTGTTCATCAGGCTGCATAAAATCGAAATCGACCCGAGACTCACACGGCCTGTGACACGCCCGTGTCTCAGGCCATGTGCCCATATACGACACCAGACACGCCCCAGCTCACATTGAGTTCGTCGACCACGCTGACACGCCCTGTGACACGCCCGTGTCACAGGCCGTGTCCTAAGCACTCGACGATCGTCGACCAAATTTTGTCGACCACTCGTCGACTGTTCACCCAGGAAGGACACGCCCTGGGACATGCCCGTGTCCCAGGCCGTGTCACCTAATTTTTCCAATTTCTGGATTTTGGGGTGTTACATTCCTCTCCCCTTCCGCATTTTGGAGCCACGAGAAGCGTCTACTAGAGACTCCACTGCGGTGGTATTTCAGATGAACTTGCGCCAGTACACTTTTAGTGTGGGCATGCTTGCCGTTTATGCAGGGATATATGCGGTTGATGAACTCACGGAATCGGACATTCTAGCCCGACCCTTTGAGTTCCCAACCGGTGCTTCTCCCCACGCATTATGACAGGAGATCACTGGATTGCCACAACAGTACGAAGCACGTTCTGCCAAGTCATCCCAGATCATTTCTCCCGCGCTCCGCTATGTTCAGCACTTGATCGGGCACAACATTAATGCCCGCTCGATGAGTTAGAACGCAGCAGGGTGGTCGGGTCTACTCTACCTTTACAACATGCATCATGGCCTCTCTCTCCACCTAGGTCGCGTTCTTGCTAATTACTTCCTTCAGTAGGCCACGTACGTGCCCCTGAAGGCCATCAGTCATTTGCATTTTATTACGCAAATCACTGAGGGATTAGGAGTCTTTGACACTTTGCCCGCCATGATTCCCATTTCGCGAGGCGATTTCATTTCTTCGATCATGATGATCTCCTTAATGTTGGTGCGTCGTGTTTCGTCTGGCGGTATGTGGCATCATGTTATTTGTACTATGGAGCATGAGCAGCCAGCTAGGGCTTCTTCTACAGATGCGGGATCCTCTTCGGAGTCCCGCCAGCCCGATGATGTCGCGCCGATCCATACCGTGCCCTTGGGCCCAGCGCCCTCTTTTGCCCATGCCTCACATTGTAGGAGTTTCGCGAAGGATTATACCGACTTCTACGCGCGGCTTATGCAGATGGAGGAGCTATTGCGAGAGAAGCACTGCATGACGTCGCGCATTTTTGACTTTCTTCAAGTGCCCCCTGCTGCCCCTGCTCGAGCTTCTACTTCTCGTGCCAGTACTCCACCTCTCCGCCTTTTTCTAATCCGCCTGAGTGATTATTGTTGTTCTTCTCGGTTGGGATTATTTGTAGTTTTTGCATCATATTTGTATATTGGTTATTTTGACTTATTGTATGCAATACTCTATTCAGCTGGGGCATCGTCCCTAGGGTGGTTATTAGTTATTTTGCTTGCATTGTTTGCCTTTCTTGTGCCATTGTGATTAGTTTGTTTTGATATATGTGATGTGGTATTGTGTTTAGTACTAACTCGCGAGTATTGCTTAGCTAATATTTGTTATGGCTTGGTATACATTTTTTTGTTGTTTAAGCTATTTTGTAGGTGGCCTTTCTTTGGTACGGCAGAGTGAGCTAAATACTTTCGCAGGTTTGGCTTCATGCTTTAATGCCAAACTTCTGGTATGCTCATTTTCTGAACATGGGGTACCCTCTTCTCTGACTTTTGCTTCATTGCTATTATTCTAAATCTTGTGATAGGTTGTTCAGTTTAAGTCTGGTGGAGGAGAGTTATGTGTTACCTATGCACATGTGCTATTATCACTTGTATACTAAAAGTATATTTTCATTTTCTTTTTTTATTTCATCATGTCTGCATTGTGCACCTAGACCCACATGAGCGCGATCTTAAACACGCGCTCGGCTTAAGTCAAATGTATTTCTTTTGTGTTAACTTTAAAATAGGGTCTTGGCTTAGGATTTTAGGATAGGGTGGTGTGAAACTCATGCAGTGATCCTAATCGAGTACGCATGGTTTGGGCAGAAATAGTATAGATTTAATTCTTCTTTATGATCGTAGATTTATACTTTTTTTGCATTTGTAAATATAGTTTGTACTACTCAAAATTGCTGAATCTGGAGTAATCAAACAGTACTGTAGGAATGTGTGTAGCTGTCACTAGCCTCGTATTACTTGAGTTGGGAGGAAGGATTATCTTTCTCGGAGACTAAGAACTTGCCCCAAGCTACTCTCAAAGCATTGGTGCATGGTTAGTCAAGCGTGAGCGTGATATAGGCCATCATTTTGGCCCGGTTGAGCCTTGTCCCCAGTCCTACGTTAATTCTTTTTAGCCCATTTTGAACCTATCCCTCCTTTTGTTTTAGCCCCACTTTGCAATCACCAAAGCCTAGAGGACTTTCCCAGTCGCACACCCAAGTCTCGAGGTAGTGGTTTGCTACTTCTCGCTTTGTGTTGTTGCTATGGTACAGTTTTGTGTTTGTGAGGTGCAGATTTCATGATTATGTGGCTGAATGTGATATAAAAAATTTTCAGCAGGTCTGAAAAAGAAAAAAAAGGGAGAAAAAGAAAGTAGTTTGATATGAAAGAAGAAAAAGTGTAAATGAAAATCCCATTTGATATTTTGTGCTGGTAGGCGGTACACGCACCCGTATGTCAAGTTCAAGTCTGGTGGTGTGGTTTACCTGCTTGTATTGCTGGCAAGAGGATAGTCTTTTGTATGAGCTAATTTGGGTTATGTGTAGCCATTGTTTACCTTTTCATCATTACCTATGTATACGCCCAAGCCCCATTATCTTCCTAAAGTCCTACGGAGTCATGCTTGAGTCGAACTAGCGCTGTGGAGAGAGTGTGAACGGGCAAGTGTATGGTCTCCGACATTGATGGATTTCTTTGGAGGTGATACCGTGTAACATTCCATGTTACTTCTGGACCCCTCAACATAGATTGGGTTAGGCATGGGTGAGATTTAAGGAAGACCAACTATGTTTGACCCTAGGTAGTGGGTGGTAACCATGTGGGGCCCACTATAAGACCATAGTCAAAATAGGTCAAACTAGCCTAAGTGGGGACCCTAGCCACTCCCTGACCCCACCACATTTCCCTAACCCTAAAGACAATCTAAGTGGACCCTAGGGCATGACACTAGGTCAACACTTTGACCTAAATTTACCAAAGTCAAACTTGGGCTTAATTGGTCAAACCCACACTCATAAGCCCAATTAGCCTAAGTAGGGCACCCCCTTGACCCAACCCAAGTTGGGTGGTGCCACTAGACCCATTACCACCAAGTAGGGTCAGCTCACCCACCATGGTTGACCAAGTCAACCCTAAAAGTCAATTTGGTCAATATAAGGCCTAAAGAGAGAAAATGAGTGTCAAGCTCATTTACAATGGGCTAAGCCCATGAACCAAGACCCATGACCAGCCTTAATGGTTAATGACAGCCCCTACCCTCCTGAAATTGGAGAGAGATTGCATGCAAGGGGGAAATTTGGGAAATTGGGGGAAAAAGAGGAGAGAGAAGAGAGGGAAAATGGGGATGAAGGCCATGTGGCCCTCCTCCTCTCTTCCCAAGCACAGATCTGAACCCACACATCAATTATCATCCTTTCCAACCCAATTTCATGCCACTTGGAGCCAAGGAGGAGAAACCAAAGCTCATGGCCGAAATTCCCATCATGGCATCTCTGTATACAAGCCATATCAGCCAAAACCAACCATCCCATTAGCTTCAGACGGTCCAAAGGAGTGGAATTCGATACCTGAATCGAAGCTTTTGGTGGAGAATCGGGTTCGGGAGCAAGCTCGCCGGAGAGGAAAATTTCCATGGCCACCCGCCACCAAACCCGCCGCCAAGCCCCAATCCAGGTCCGTTTCACCTCACCTCTACCCGTACTAGTTTCCTAGATCTATTAGGCGAGACATCGGGCTCAAATGAGTCAGATCCAAGGTGAGCTTTTCATGAATTTCAGATTTTTTGATGGAGTGCAAGTTCGCCGGAAACCGCCGCCTCCGGCAGCCAAGTCGCCGCCGAACGTTAGCCCTCACCTCAACAGAGGTGTTGGTGGTGGTGGCCGGCCAGGGAGGTGGTTGGGTGGCTGGGAAATGGCCTTGTAAGGTGCTCCAGGTCGGGCAAATCGCGGCCCTTGGCTCCATGGAGAAGATGAACAGATGCCCTCCATTCTGCTTTAAGATTCGTGCCGTATCAAATTTAATTTTCTATCCTTATTTTTGCTGTCACTTGCAAGCTAATGTTAGGTCTCTTAGAGGCATTTCCAGAACTTAGTCTCTTAATACAAATTGTAGCTGATGGTCTTATCTTTAATTTGCCACCCTAAACATGTAATTTGGTGTAGTGTACAGTCCTGTAGGACATGTTTCCTAGGACTGGTCCTAGGGTAGGGCAGAAATTAAATTGGATGCCCAGGTCAAACCATTAGTCACCATGGCCCCACATTTTGCGCACATTCATGATTAGGGCATATGTAGCCCCTGCCAAAATTTAGGAATTTCTAGAGAACATTTTCCTATAGGTTTTGCCAAAATATCAAAATACAAATAAATGAAATATAAGGAGTTCTACACCTCCTCATGGTCCCAAATCTTGGTGGTAGGTCAGTGGGGACATACTTGGTGCATGATAAAATTTTCAGCACCTTGGGTTCACTGCATGTTGGAGAATCCACTTGCATGTGCTAGCTCATGTTATGCCTTGGTGTGCATTTAACAAAAATGCAAATATAGTGTATTCAGCCCAATGGTGACATGTAAAGGTCTTGGAATTATTTACAGTGGTTCATTAGGGTAAATTTCATCCCTCAAATTAATCATGTAATTTTTGGAATCAAAATTCCATTTATTGGAATTTATTTTCAAATATAGCTATTTTGGAAATAAAATTGGAAAATAAGTTTTCCTCAAGTACAAATCCCAAAATTTTGCCATGGCGTAGATAATGCCACATTTGACTTAGGAAAAATATGATCCCTCTGTTTTGAAGAACTTTTGGAGTAGATATCTTAAATTGCCCATTTTACCCTTATTTTATTAATTCTTGAAATGATGGATATGTACCTCAGAAAACTTTGGGATTTATTCTACTGCTATAAAATGGTATAATTAGTTTTGCATGAATTTTTCAGAATTAATGGATGCATTGTTAGTTGTTAGATTAATACAATGGTATTTTTGGTAAATATGTATTAATGGAATTTTATAGGCCATTACACAATAAATGTTGATGATACTCTGCCAATAGTCATAAATTAGTGTTCTAAAAGTTTTGTAAATTTCCTGGAATTTTTGATTACATAATGCCTATACTTCATTTGGAAAATGGAATTTGTCTGAATTTGATATTAAATAGGAAATGAGAATAAATAATTAAAGGAAAATTATGAAACTCTGTAGGCAGCAATATTTTATCAATATACATCTCAGGAAAAATTTCCTAGGTCAGTGGATATTTAATCATACTACTTCATGTGTAAAGTGACCTAGTGTTTAAATTAAAAGATTTAATTAAAGGACTATTTGGCCAAGAAAAATTATGAGAATTCATAGGGTAGTTTCCTTAGTCCATACTACCCTAGAAAAAATATTTAGAGAAAAGATGTCTTAAGGTTTGGAAGATCACATTTTTAGGGTAACCATAGGACATGGTCTGCATATAACACAAATAGGTCTTGCCTTAGGGGTTACCAGGGGATTGATTATCGGCTGAAATAAAAGAGTTCAACATGAATAACCCTGGTGGGTAGAGTTGTCTTGGTGAGGGATCAGAAGTGCAAGTCTTAGTTAGCAACTGGAGTGGGGGTCGGCGGAAGACCGTCGGTTTCCCGGTAACACCTTAAGTCACTAGGGTTGTACTAGAGCAATAAGGAGAGCTGGGGAGATACATGGGTAGCCATCAACTAAAATAAATATCCTTACGAAAGGAAAAGCTGGGCGTAATCCCAACACAGTTCCTAGTGCCCCTTGAGAGCCCTTCACAGGGAATACCGGGGGCAGTCCTGGGATTAACCTTAAATCTCTAAGTCTAATAACCCGTAGACAAGAGTAGATTAATAGGTTAGGACATTGTTGTACCTTCTCGCCCGAGTAGGGTTGGAGAGATTCATGGCATATGCTCACCCGTTTGGGGTTTGAGGGAGTTGGTATAAAGGCACTAATGTGCGATCTCACCCGTTTTGGGGTTTGAGGGAGTTGGTATAAAGGCACTAATGTGCGTTCTCACCCGGGTTTGGGTTTGAGGGATTCAGGACGGGTTTGGTCCTGCGAGCGGGAGGCTCGGTATGAATTACTTGCATGTGCATAAATATCGTGGCGGGGCATGCGGTACTGGCCGTTCGTCACACCGATGGCAGTACGGTGCACCAGGCGGTTGTGAGAGTTAGAGGGGCCAGTGGGTTGTTTTACACTGCGGTCTGGAGGACGATCCCCGATAACACACATCCGACCCAACAAGACTGACGGGTTTGTCAGCAAAGTACGTACGCGAGACTCTAGAGTGCACCTTGGACGTGTACAGAGGCGTATGAGAGGGGTCTAAGGCTTGGTAGTGTGCATACCGGTCTAGAAGCGGAGACGCCCGCTCCGCTGCTGCCGTAGCCACAGCGGTGGTACCCGAGAGTGATGCTAGCTCTCAAAAAGTGGTAACTAAAGATCTGTGATCACAGAGTCGTTGTGTGTGATTTGCACTTGCCTGCGCATAAATTGCATCATATCATTCATTCATATTAGGTCATACGCTTCATAGATCCTTATCATATAAATTAGTATGGGCTCTTTTATATGATAAGTTAAATTTCCTGGAAACCCTAACTTATATATTTGTATGGGCATTTATATAAGTTAGGGTACGTTTGTGATGATAGTTTAGTGGTAGATTAGTTTATTTACTTGTTCATATTACTGCTCTTTACTTTCCTTTACTGCACTACTCTTACTTATTACTTGTACTGTACTTAGAACTGCTAGAATAGAACTACATTACTTATTACAACTCTAGTTAGATACTGTCACCTGCTTCCACTTTGCTACCCCTTTTGTTGTCCTCCGCTTCGTCCTCCCGCTCGGTGCCTAGGAGCTGCGGGGCGAGGTGCGGAGGAAACGAATTAGTCTTTTTAACTAATGGTCGGTGACCAACTATTTTTAGGAGCCCGTGGAGATGGAGCACAAGCACGTCGAGGAGGCAGGACATGAGGAGCAGATACCGCTTCAGCATGCTACTACCACTACTGTGCGTCCTCAGGTGGGACGAGATCTGATGTTCTAGTTTAGCTTCCGCATTTATTATTTTGTGAGAGAGTGATTTTGATGTACTGGGCATAAGCCCTTTTTACTCTTTCATTTGTACTCTTTAGTGGACTATTGTGATGTACTTTTCATTTCATTTATATGATTGTACTATGTGGCTTGTGGACTGATGGTTTTATATACAGTTTTACTTCTTTCTTCTCATATTGGCCTACAGGTTAAATGATCGTACTAGCCGACAGAATCGGCGTGTTACGGTGTCGACTAACCCGTGAGTTAGTGCCACCGTAAGACGGCGGTTCTGGTCATAAGACCCGGTAGCCCTCCTTGGTAATGGGGAGGGGGGTCTTACAAACTGGTATCACTTGAACAACGATCATATGAGAAAGAAGTCCACAACATGGGACCACCCCCGCCCGAGCATTAGTTTGCGGACAAACTATGCAGCGGAAGCAGTGCTGTGCCCATGTGTAAAGTCACTTAAATGGTCCACAAAGTACAATGAGTTAGGCCAGTTTTGTTTTAACCTTACCTTTATGCAACCTCCACAGGTCGCCGCGCCGCAAAATGTGGCTCCTCCCCCTCCAGCTGCCACTCCATTCCTACATACGGAGATGGGGCAGACCTTGACGACGATTCTGGATGCCTTCAGAGCCCAGCAAGTCCCGGCTCCACAGCCAAATCCGGGGTCGAGCTGGCTGAGTGCATTCAAGAGCCTGTCCCCACCGACGTACCGTGGGACAGAGGATGCAGTGAAGACGGAAGAATGGCTGGAGTCCATACATGAGATCTTAGTAGGCATCAGCTGCCCAGTCGGCGAGGCAGTACCTCTAGCCACCTCTGTGCTGGAGGCTCATGCGAAGAGATGGTGGAAATCAGTCCGGGAGTCTACTTATGCGGACTTTGAGCTGTCAGAGATATCTCTTTTGGCGATGTGTTTCTGGAGCACTTCGTCTCTGCCACGGACAGAGATGCCTTGGAGGAGAGGTTTTTAAACCTCAAGCAGGGGACTAGATCGGTGATAGAGTATCAGAGAGAGTTCTCTCATTTGGCCAGGTTCGCAGGGATTCAGGATACCGATGATAGGAGGTATGCCAAGAGATTTTACCGGGGCCTCAGGGATGATTTGAGGCAGGCCTTGCTTTTTATTTCTCATGGCACATCTAGGCAGATCATTGAGATGGCGAAGAAGCTGGAGGCTGACCAGCTGATGGTGCGAGCCGGAGGGAAGAGACCATTTGATGGGTCAACATCAGGAGAGAGCAGTAGGTGCTCTCAAAGAGGCAGGACCATCGGATACATGAAGGGTGGGGGACGTCGTCGTCCCAACTTCAGGCAGGAGCAGGGGCCTCCTCCAGCATTGGCTCCCCCACCTCTACAGATGCATGATCCGAGGAGACAGGATGACCGAGGCCACCGACAAGTGGTTTGTTACGGATGCCGCCAGCCCGGGCACATCAGGTCGGAGTGCCCGCACCGATTCCATCCCCCTCCTCCTCCTCCACCTCCAGTGGCCCCAGTACAGCAGGGCCGAGGACGAGGCCGAGGACGAGGCCGAGGTCGGGGATATCACGGCAGGAGACGCGAGCAGGAGCAGATATACGCCTTGGACCTCACAGAGCCGAGGAACCCCGAGGAGGTTATCATAGGTACTTAAAGTTAATTATGGATTTTCTTGAGTTTTCAATGATATATATATAGTACCTGTAACTATAGGATAACAATTAACTTTCACATAAACAAACCTCAGGCATAGTTATGATCAGCGGCAAGCCCGCTCATACTCTCTTCGACACGGGTGCTTCACACTCGTTCGTATCCGAGGCCTTCATCGACGGACTCGAAGGCGTGGAGAGGTTTCCTGGACTAGAGATGAGGGTGCGTCTACCCGATGGGTCGGAGCTGCGGACCACTGCACATTGTGATATGGAGGCCGAGATTGGCCCAAGGCATTTGAGGCGCCGGCAACTATTCTGAAGCTGCAGGACTTTGACTTGATTTTGGGCATGGCCTGGTTGCATCGGAACCATGCCCAGATAGATTGTCCGTCCAGGAGGATCACGCTAAGGCATGGCGACTCTCATGTTATCGTTGAAGGTATCCAGCCTATCTGTCACCTACTGTTATCTTCTGTACAGGCTGTGAAGGCCCATGAGCAGGGTGAAGAAGTTTATCTTGTCTGCTTCGAGATGGTGGGAACAGAGACGACTATCTCAGATATTCCGGTGGTCCGGGATTTCTCCGACGTATTCCCGGAGAAATTGCCCGGGCTACCACCTGCTAGAGACTTGGATTTCAGGATTCAGCTAGTACCGGGAGCGAGGCCGGTGTCCCGGGCACCCTACAGGATGGCTCTCAGGGAGTTAGCAGAGTTCAGGACTCAACTGCAGGAGCTAGTCGAGTCAGGATTTATGCGGCCCAGTTCATCGCCATGGGGAGCACCAGTTCTCTTTGTGAAGAAGAAGAACAGATCACTGCGACTATGTATAGATTACCGGGAGCTGAACCGGTTAACGGTCCGCAGTACCTATCCTCTGCCTCGGATAGATGAGTTATTTGACCAGCTACAGGGAGCCTTCTGGTTCTCCAAGCTAGATTTGCGATCCGGCTACTATCAGCTCCGTATCAGGGGAGAGGACATACCGAAGACGGCATTCAGTTCACGCTATGGATTATACGAGTTCACGGTGATGCCTTTTGGGCTCACGAATGCTCCTGCCGCATTCATGAGTCTAATGAACCGTGTATTCGAGCCTTTCTTAAACCGCTTCGTGATTGTTTTCATCGACGACATCCTTATATATTCTCGGACTCAGGAGGAGCATACGGAGCACCTGGCACAGGTCTTGCAGAGGCTGAGGGAGACCCAGATGTACGCAAAATTTTCGAAGTGCTAGTTCTGGTTGCAGGAGGTGGCTTTCCTGGGGAACACGATCATTGGGGCTGGGTTAGCAGTGGACCCAGCCAAGATAGAGACAGTGAGGGATTGGCCACGGCCGAAGACCGCATCTGACATCCGCAGTTTCTTGGGGCTAGCAGGGTATTATCGCAAGTTCGTGGAGGGGTTCTCGAGGATAGCACTCCCCCTCACGTCCTTGACAAAGAAGGACACAGATTTTGTTTGGACAGAGCGGTGTGAGACGGCTTTTCAGGAGCTGAAGGACCGACTCATCTCATCCCCCATCCTTGCGCTTCCATCCGGGAGCGTAGGATTCCAGATCTACACGGACGCCTCTTATCAGGGGATGGGTGCAGTCCTGATGCAGCATGGACATGTTATTGCTTATGCTTCGAGACAGTTGAAGAAGCATGAGCATAACTATCCAGTACATGACCTAGAGCTCGGGGCTGTGGTTTTCGCCCTAAAGATATGGAGGCATTACTTATACGGGATTCATTGTGACATCTTCTCAGATCACAAGAATCTCAAGTATATCGATACACAGAAGGACCTAAACCTGAGACAGAGGAGTTGGCTGGAGTTCCTCTGTGATTATGACTAAAAGATCCACTATTATCCGGGAAAAGCGAACACGGTAGCGGATGCTTTGAGCAGGAGGGCCAGCACTTCTGGACCGGAGCCCCGATTGATGTCTATAGAGTTGCTACAGATGATGGAGGACATGCACATTACCATGGTGTCCGAGACCGAGCCAGTAGTATATAGAGAGTATTTGAGCTCAGTGATCAGTGGCGATGATATACAGGAGCGCATCCGAGCACATCAGAGGCTGGATGCTGCGTTACAGCCGATTTTCAGTGCCCTAGAGAGGGGCAAGGTCGAGGACTACATGCTACAGGATGATCTTCTTCGATTCCGGGGGCGCATCTACATAACAGCAGGGGGCAGTATCCGGGATGACATACTCCGAGAGGCACATTGCTCGAGATATTCAGTGCACCCCGGCATCACCAAGATGTGGGCAGATTTGCGGAGGTCTATGTATTGGCCCGGGATGAAGAGGGAGATCACGGATTTTGTGACCCATTGCGAGACCTGCCAGCGTGTGAAGGCAGAATGCAAGAGCCCGGGAGGTTTACTACAGCCACTGCCAGTTCCAGAGTGGAAGTTCGAGGACATTGCTATGGACTTTGTACACGGATTGCCTCGCTCCCACTCTGGGCATGATTCTATATGGGTTATAGTGGATAGATTGACCAAGGTAGCGCGGTTTATTCCAGTTCGAAAGGATGCCCCAGTTGCAGTTCTGGTGAGATTATTTGTGGAGCAGTACGTCAGATATCATGGCATTCCCAGGACGATTGTTTCGGACCGTGATGGTCGGTTCACTTCGAGCGAGTGGAGGGTCGTGCATGCTTACTTGGGATCTCGGCTTACTTTTAGTATCGCCTTCCATCCGCAGACCGACGGACAGACCGAGCGGACCATCCGGACCATGGAGGACCTGCTTAGACTATGCATATTGGATACGGGGAGGCCTTGGGAGAGGCTGCTGCCATTGATTGAGTTCTCGTATAATAACAGCCACCAGGCTAGCATCAGGATGGCTCCATACGAGGCACTTTATGGGAGGAGATGCCGGACACCGCTATCATGGGTTCAGGATGTGGATACCAGGGCTCTTGGATCTGATTATATAAAGGATACTGAGGCTCACATTCGATTGATCAGAGATCGGCTACTAGAGGCCCAGAGCAGGCAGGCAAAGTATTATGATGCTCGGCACCGGAAGGTGGAGTTCCAGGTTGGAGACAGGGTATTCTTGAAGATACGTCCAGTACACGGTGTCTCTCGGGTGCGGAGGCACAAGAAGCTCAGTCCACGATACATGGGGCCATACCTGATCCTGGAGCGGATCGGCCCCTTGGCTTACCGACTGCAGCTGCCACCGGAGTTGGGTGCATTACATGACGTCTTCCATGTCTCTTCCTTGCGAAGAGCTCTCCTTCGGCTGGAGCAGCACATTACTACTACAGCCGGACCGGTAGAGCCTGACAGATCAGTGAGATTGGCGCCGATCCGGATTGACGATACAGCCATCCGAGTGTTGCGGAAGAAGAAGGTCCCTCTTGTGAAGGTGCTGTGGTCCAACCATGGACGGGAGGAGCACACTTGGGAGCCGAGGGATCTGATGCTGGAGCAACACCCGGAGCTATTCGCATCAGGTACTTTTAAGTTATGTCTTTAAAATTTCTTGATGATTCTTGCAAGTAGAACCCCGTAGACCCGAACTTAAATTTCGGGGACGAAATTATTTTCTTGTTTATTGGAATTTGTAACATCCCATGTTACTTCTGGACCCCTCAACTTAGATTGGGTTAGGCATGGGTGAGATTTAAGGAAGACCAACTATGTTTGACCCTAGGTAGTGGGTGGTAACCATGTGGGGCCCACTATAAGACCATAGTCAAACTAGGTCAAACTAGCCTAAGTGGGGACCCTAGCCACTCCCTGACCCCACCACATTTCCCTAACCCTAAAGACAATCTAAGTGGACCCTAGGGCATGACACTAGGTCAACACTTTGACCTAAATTGACCAAAGTCAAACTTGGGCTTAATTGGTCAAACCCACACTCATAAGCCCAATTAGCCTAAGTAGGGCACCCCCTTGACCCAACCCAAGTTGGGTGGTGCCACTAGACCCATTACCACCAAGTAGGGTCAGCTCACCCACCATGGTTGACCAAGTCAACCCTAAAAGTCAATTTGGTCAATATAAGGCCTAAAGAGAGAAAATGAGTGTCAAGCTCATTTCCAATGGGCTAAGCCCATGAACCAAGACCCATGACCAGCCTTAATGGTTAATGACATCCCCTACCCTCCTGAAATTGGAGAGAGATTGCATGCAAGGGGGTAGTTTGGGAAATTGGGGGAAAAAGAGGAGAGAGAAGAGAGGGAAAATGGGGATGAAGGCCATGTGGCCCTCCTCCTCTCTTCCGAAGCACAGATCTGAACCCACACATCAATTATCATCCTTTCCATCCCAATTTCATGCCACTTGGAGCCAAGGAGGAGAAACCAAAGCTCATGGCCGAAATTCCCATCATGACATCTCTGTATACAAGCCATATCAGCCAAAACCAACCATCCCATTAGCTTCAGACGGTCCAAAGGAGTGGAATTCGATACCTGGATCGAAGCTTTTGGTGGAGAATCGGGTTCGGGAGCAAGCTCGCCGGAGAGGAAAATTTCCATGCCCACCCGCCGCCAAACCCGCCGTCACGCCCCAATCCAGGTCCGTTTCACCTCACCTCTACCCGTACTAGTTTCCTAGATCTATTAGGCGAGACATCGGGCTCAAATGAGCCAGATCCAAGGTGAGCTTTTCATGAATTTCAGATTTTTTGATGGAGTGCAAGTTCGCCGGAAACCGCCACCTCCGGCGGCCAAGTCGCCGCCGAACGTTAGCCCTCACCTCAACGGAGGTGTTGGTGGTGGTGGCCGGCCAGGGAGGTGGTTGGGTGGCCGGGAAATGGCCTTGTAAGGTGCTCCAGGTCGGGCAAATCGCGGCCCTTGGCTCCATGGAGAAGATGAACAGATGCCCTCCATTCTGCTTTAAGATTCGTGCCATATCAAATTTAATTTTCTGCCCCTATTTTTGCTGTCACCTGCAAGCTAAGTTTAGGCCTCTTAGATGCATTTCCAGAACTTAGTCTCTTAATACAAATTGTAGCTGATGGTCTTATCTATAATTTGCCACCCTAAACATGTGATTTGGTGTAGTGTACAGTGCTGTAGGACATTTTTCCTAGGACTGGTCCTAGGGTAGGGCAGAAATTAAATTGGATGCCCAGGTCAAACCATTAGTCACCATGGCCCCAAATTTTGGGCACATGCATTATTATGGCATATGTAGCCCCTGCCAAAATGTAGGAATTTTTAGAGAATATGTTCCTATAGTTTTTGCCAAAATATCAAAATACAAATAAATGAAATATAAGGAGTTCTACACCTCCCCATGGTCCCAAATCTTGGTGGTAGGTCAGTGGGGACATCCTTGGTGCATGATTAAATTTTCAACACCTTGGGTTCACTGCATGTTGGAGAATCCACTTGCATGTGCTAGCTCATGTTATGCCTTGGTGTGCATTTAGCAAAAATGCAAATATAGTGTATTCAGCCCAATGGTGACATGTAAAGGTCTTGGAATTATTTACAGTGGTTCATTAGGGTAAATTTCATCCCTCAAATTAATCATATAATTTTTGGAATCAAAATTCCATTTATTGGAATTTATTTTCAAATATAGCTATTTGGAAATAAAATTGGAAAATAAGTTTTCCTCAAGTACAAATCCCAAAATTTTGTCATGGCATAGATAATGTCACATTTGACTTAGGAAAAATATGATCCCTCTGTTTTGAAGAACTTTTGGAGTAGATATCTTAAATTGCCCATTTTACCCTTATCTTATTAATTCTTGAAATGATGGATATGTACCTCAGAAAAATTTGGGATTTATTCTACTGCTATAAAATTGTATAATTAGCTTTGCATGAATTTTTCAGAATTAATGGATGCATTGTTAGTTGTTAGATTAATACAATGGCATTTTTGGTAAATATGTATTAATGGAATTTTATAGGCCATTACACAATAAATGTTGATGATACTCTGCCAATAGTCATACATTAGTGTTCTAAAAGTTCTGTAATTTTCCTGGAATTTTTGATTACATAATGCCTATACTTCATTTGGAAAATGGAATTTGTGTGAATTTGATATTAAATAGGAAATGTGAATAAATAATTAAAGGAAAATTATGAAACTCTGTAGGCAGCAATATTTTATCAATATACATCTCAGGAAAACTTTCCTAGGTCAGTGGATATTTAATCATACTAATTCATGTGTAAAGTGACCTAGTGTTTAAATTAAAAGATTTAATTAAAGGACTATTTGGTCAAGAAAAATTATGAGAATTCATAGGGTAGTTCCCTTAGTCCATACCACCCTAGTAAAAATATTTAGAGGCAATATGCCTTAAGGTTTGGAAGATCACATTTTTAGGGTAACCATAGGACATGGTCTGCATATAACACAAATAGGTCTTGCCTTAGGGGTTACCAGGGGATTGATTATCGGCTGAAATAAAAGAGTTCAACATGAATAACCCTGGTGGGTAGAGTTGTCTTGGTGAGGGATCAGAAGTGCAAGTCTTAGTTAGCAACTGGAGTGAGGGGCGGCGGAAGAACGTCGGTTTCCCGGTAACACCTTAAGTCACTAGGGTTGTACTAGAGCAATAAGGAGAGCTGGGGAGATACATGGGTAGCCATCAACTAAAATAAATATCCTTGCGAAATGGAACGCTGGGCGTAACCCCAAAACAGTTCCTAGTGCCCCTTGAGAGCCCTTCACAGGGAATACCGGGGGCAGTCCTGGGATTAACCTTAAATCTCTAAGTCTAATAACCCGTAGACAAGAGTAGATTAATAGGTTAGGACATTGTTGTACCTTCTCGCCCGAGTAGGGTTGGAGAGATTCATGACATATGCTCACCCGTTTGGGGTTTGAGGGAGTTGGTATAAAGGCACTAATGTGCGATCTCACCCGTTTTGGGGTTTGAGGGAGTTGGTATAAAGGCACTAATGTGCGTTCTCACCCGGGTTTGGGTTTGAGGGATTCAGGACAGGTTTGGTCCTGCGAGCGGGAGGCTCGGTATGAATTACTTGCATGTGCATAAATATCGTGGCGGGGCATGCGGTACTGGCCGTTCGTCACACCGATGGCAGTACGGTGCACCAGGCGGTTGTGAGAGTTAGAGGGGCCAGTGGGTTGTTTTACACTGCGGTCTGGAGGACGATCCCCGATAACACACATCCGACCCAAGAAGACTGACGGGTTTGTCAGCAAAGTACGTACGCGAGACTCTAGAGTGCACCTTGGACGTGTACAGAGGCGTATGAGAGGGGTCTAAGGCTTGGTAGTGTGCATACCGGTCTAGAAGCGGAGATGCCCGCTCCGATGCTGCCGTAGCCACAGCGGTGGTACCCGAGAGTGATGCTAGCTCTCAAAAAGTGGGAACTAAAGGTCTGTGATCACAGAGTCGTTGTGTGTGAGTTGCACTTGCCTGCGCATAAATTGCATCATATCATTCATTCATATTAGGTTATACGCTTCATAGATCCTTATCATATAAATTAGTATGGGCTCTTTTATATGATAAGTTAAATTTCCTGGAAACCCTAACTTATATATTTGTATGGGCATTTATATAAGTTAGGGTACGTTTGTGATGATAGTTTAGTGGTAGATTAGTTTATTTACTTGTTCATATTACTGCTCTTTACTTTCCTTTACTGCACTACTCTTACTTATTACTTGTACCGTACTTAGAACTGCTAGAATAGAACTACATTACTTATTACAACTCTAGTTAGATACTGTCACCTGTTTCCACTTTGCTACCCCTTTTGTTGTCCTCCGCTTCGTCCTCCCGCTCGGTGCCTAGGAGCTGCGGGGCGAGGTGCGGAGGAAACGACTTAGTCTTTTTGACTAATGGTCGGTGACCAACTATTTTTAGGAGCCCGTGGAGATGGAGCACCAGCACGTCGAGGAGGCAGGACATGAGGAGCAGATACCGCTTCAGCAGGCTACTACCACTACTGTGCGTCCTCAGGTGGGACGAGATCTGATGTTCTAGTTTAGCTTCTGTATTTATTATTTTGTGAGAGAGTGATTTTGATGTACTGGGCATAAGCCCTTTTTACTCTTTCATTTGTACTCTTCTGTGGACTATTGTGATGTTCTTTTCATTTCATTTATATGATTGTACTATGTGGCTTGTGGACTGATGGTTTTATATACAGTTTTACTTCTTTCTTCTCATATTGGCCTACATGTTAAATGATCGTACTAGCCGGCAGAATCGGCGTGTTGCGGTGTCGACTAACCCGTGAGTTAGTGCCACCGTAAGACGGCGGTTCTGGGCATAAGACCCGGTAGCCCTCCTTGGTAAGGGGGAGGGGGGTCTTACATACCGAGCTCCGGTGTTTGGCAATGCTCAACTTAGTGTCCTGTCTACTTTCTTCCTACGCATGACCGAACGATTCTCTAGAATTCTATTTTTGAGTAGTTACAATACTAATTTACACTTGTCGAAATTTATAAACTTCGTAGCATAATTAAAAAGTTTATCTATTATATTTTCTGCACCCATAAGTATTTGATTTCTCGCTTTACTTTATTTTGAAATTTCTAAGACAGCTAGCTGTTTTCGAGTCCACAGAGAGATGATTTGCTCGGGATGAGCAAATGTTTAAGTATGATGGTGTGATGAGTCCGATATTTATAGAGTTTTTCGGAATCATCTGGGCTAGTTTTCACGCACTTGCACTTCACTTTTAGTATGATATCGTTGATATTTCATTTATATAGTTTTTCATGTTAAGTGCATTGTTTTGGCCCTTGTGGTGTGAAATTGCACATTCTGTTGTTAGGGGTAAGCACATGGTGCTCCCCAGGGGCTCTTTCCAATTGCTTTTGTTGAATTCCTGTTTTGCTGGAGGGTCCTGTTTGCTTTTATTTGTTTGTATGCAGGTCGTGCATTTTCTCAAGGATGGAATGCAGGTTTGAGGAAAACGCACGGTCGTGCGTTTTCTTAGCACACGGTTCTTTGCGATCGTGCATTTTCTGTGTGCAGGAGAAACGTCGAGTGGAGCTTGACGAATTTCGTTGAGCTGAGCCCGACGATCTTCACGCATTATTAACGCACAGTTTCATCAGAACCGTGCGCGAAGGAAACACAAGGTTTTCCTGTAGCTTTCTTGTTTTGTCCATTTTGTGGTTAATTATGTGATTTGTTTACGCACGGGCGGAAGCGCCCGTGCGTGAGTAACACGCATGGTTCTACTGTATTTTCTGGATTTCCTGCTCTCTGTGTTTACGCGTGCGATTTCCTTCACGCATGGGTGGAAGCGCCCGTGCGAGAGTAAAATGCACGGGTCAACGCATTTTCTTCCCCAAGCTTGGCCTGGAAGTTAATAACGCACGGTCAGCACACGGTCGTGCGCCAAATCGTGCGTGCCTATTTTTCTGAACTACTTCTATTTAAAGCGCAGATTTCTTCTTCCAGGAGGATTTTTCGGCATGTTGTTCTTCCCTCCGTTTTAGGGCAATGTACCGCCGTTTTCCACCTTGGAGAGGCCTTTGGGCAAGCTTTCAACGCCAAATCAAAGCCAGAGCTTCCTCTTGGCCTCCTCCTCTATCCTTGAGCTTCAAGAAGAGTCAGATCTAGCTTTATCCATCAAGCTAGGGACGTTTGTGCCATCCTACATTGGATCGTGACACGAAGAAGACGGGACCATTGGGAGTGAGTGACAGACTCCTCTACCCCGGACGCAATTGAGGACTGAGCTAGGACACAGATTGACAACCCGGTGATTCCTTCCTTGAATCCTCCTCAAGACTTCGAATCTGGTCGATTTCGCACACTTTTCTTCTCTTGTTGTTGATAGTATAGTTGATCTCTTGTATATGATGAAGTTATTCTTATTTTAATAAACATATGTATACAATCATGTCTATGTGATTTCATATTTATATTATTTGCTTGAGGTGCGCCTTTATTTTCCTTCCTCCACCACACCGTGCCGCACTAGCAATTGCTAGTGGCTTGCGTAGCGAAGAGGTGCTCTCGACCCTCATTCCGCCATTCTGACCACCACATCCGCAAGCCTACTCGTCCATCCCCCCAGCGATTCAGTGAATAGCGGCCCGTATAGTCCTCCATCCGCCTAGCGAAGCATCGCGTAGAGGCGCTGCATAGGACTAGTTGTTAGTGTTTTACTTTCTGTTTCCGCAACCATCAAAACCCCCTTAGTTAACTCCGACTTAAGGACTTCAATCTCAAGTCCTCCTCGAAATTAACTCCACCTTAGTGTGTTCCTTGAAGAAATCGATACTTGGGGAAATTCACCCATTTTATATTACTTGTGCGACCTGTATAATTGTCGTCCAACACATCATTTATCCATAGAGTCTTCTCTAGCATGATAATTAATCATCGACAATCTAGACCAACTTGTCCAGATGATCTTCACACAACTTGTCTATGTCTGTACTTTGATTCCGAACTCAATATGCAATTTCTACCTGGGATACTCTCGTATTGACCAAAAGGAAACTTCCCATTCTTCACAAATTTGTTAGGGTTTCCATGTAAACATGCTAAACAGGGACTTCACTTGTGAGAGAGGAGAATCGTTACCCTTGTACATCGCTTAGGATCCATGAGATTGCCTGTGATCCTCATGGAAGCATTTGTAACACCTTCCTCTCCATAGATTTATCCTTGGCTCGAAAATCCAATCACAAGAACTCCTTCAAACCTCTTCTATAGGACTGGTTTCACACTTCTTCTTCATCTCCTTTCCTTTTCTCCCCAACTTCTTCTCCTTAGATTAAAGAGAGAGGGAGAGTAAAGTGAAAGAGGTAATGAGAAGACAATATCCCCCCCTCTGCTTCTTAATAATCCCGTGCCTAAAATCATCCATAGGATCACCACTTCCTAAGGAATGGATGACCACGATTAAAATTGAGCTTTCACTTAAAACGCTATTGTCGGGCGATATCTTTCTATCACAGCGTGATGGCCTCGGCGGTGGCCGCTTGACCAAGGTAACACAACTTTGCCTCTTAACACCACTTCACGGTCCACTAACACATGGCTGCCTGCCACGTGGCTCACTATCACTTGGAAATATTGCTATGGCAAGCAATAGTAAATCGACTGCATCAATTTCTTGACTACACAACTTTATCACTATCGCCGAGCGATATCGTGTTATTGACTGTGGTAGTAAATCGACTGCATAAACATGCCCACTATCTTTAGGCGATATCTGTTGGGTACATTGGTTTAAATGTACCAGATTTGAAGAAGCCTCACCCTACTCAATGATATACATCAAAATGTATTTGATGTATCTTGAGTTTAGTTGTGCAGGTCAAGTATTCACAGGGAAAAGCTGAAAAGTTTCTAAGTCCATGTGTCGACACCCAGGAGCAAAGTGTCGACACTTAAGAAGACTTGTGTCGACACCCAGGCAAGCAGTGTCGACACTTGGAGTACTTGTGTCGACACCAGGGATGCAGAGTCGACACCAGACAAAAAGTGTCGACACAAGGAGCTGTGTCGACACTCAATGAAGAAAAGTCCAGTGAAGCAGTGTCGACAATTAGCAGTTGTGTCGACACCCAGAGGAATAGTGTCTACATCTGAAAGTGTCAACACTTGGAGGCTGTGTCGACACTCAGCAAAAGTCAGCAGAGTCTAAGTATAAGTGTCGATATAATAAAGAATGTGTCGACACTCAGCAGAAGACTCAACACTTGAAGAAAGTGTAGACACAATGGAGAATGTGTCGACACATAGCAGAAGACTCAACACTTGAAGAAAGTGTCGACACAAGGAGCTGTGTCGACACTTAGCAAAGTTCAACAAAATTCTAAGTACAAGTGTCGACACAAAGGAGATGTGTCGACACTCAGCCAAAGTCTCAACAGAAGAAGAATGTGTCGACACAAGGAAATGTGTCGACACTCAGCAAGTATCAATACTGAAAGCATGTGTCGACACCAAAAAGATGTGTCGACACTGAACAAGTTCAACACATGAAGATGTGTCGACACAAAGGTATTGTGTCGACACTTACAAGAATTCAACTAAGTGCTGAAGAACAAGGAGTTGTGTCGACACTCAATATCAGTGTCGACACATGATGAAGAAGCTGTGTCGAGAAGTGAATTCTACAACACTAGGAGTTGGGTCGACACCTTGAAGGCTAGTGTCGACACTTAGTCAACTTGTGTCGACACTTAGTCTATAAGTGTCGACACTTAAAGACAGACAGTCTCGACACCTTCAGACAGTTACAGAATTTTTAAGAACTGACTGGATGACTTGACAGCTGCCATTCCAGCCGGTCTACTGCACCTGTCAGAGTTGTCAGAAATCAGTTATGAACCGGACCAGCCGGTTACCATGAAGAAGGCCTATATATAGACTTATACTGTCTACATAAACACATGATTAATTGTGGTTCAAGTGATCAAGTAATAAAAAGAAGATCTAGCTATTCATTGAAGAATCTAGTGAAGATCTAAAAAGTTGGGGGAGAGAGAGCTCCATCCAAGAAGACAGCCGTTGGAACCAGGCTGAGAAGAAGGGTTCAGATTTTGTTCTGAATCTTAAGAAGCAGAGATCAAAGGATCAACTACAGAGGAGATCAATCTTATTGTGTTCTACATTCAAGAAGCTTTGAAGAAAGCCAAGTCAGGTTGATCTCAGCTGAGTTCTTCCAAGAACTCATCAAGAAACTCACAACTCTTCTCTCTTTTATTTGAGTTGTAGGGTTTACATTTTGTATTCATATTATCTTGTAGGATCCTTAGGGATCTGAGATTGTAAGCCTGTAATTATAAAGGCTGAGTGTAGGGCCTGTGTGCCTGAGTGTAGGAGATTTATATCTCTGAATGTAGGCCTGTTGTGGCTGAGTGTAGGCCAGCTGTGGCTGAGTGTAGACTTTGTGAAGAAGCTGAGTGTAGGTCTTTGGAGAAGACTGAGTTGTAGGACCTTGGGCCTGAGCTGTAGGAACCTGTGTTGGGGTTCTGAGTGTAAGATCTGAGGATCTGAGATAGTGGAGAAGTTTGGCCGAATCTAGTACACTGCTAGATAGGCGAATGGGGAAAGTGGATGTACCCAAACCTTGGGGAACTACTATAAACCTGTGTGTTCACTGTGTGCTTGTGATATTCTGTGATTGTTGTTGGATTGCTGTGTAAAAGTAGATATAACTCTGAGATAAAATCTGAATTCTGCCTAAAAAGTTAAAAAGATTTAAGTCACCTATTCACCCCCCTATAGGTGATTAGGTACAATATCTTTCAAGTGGTATCAGAGGGAGGTTACTCAAAAAGGACATAACTGTCTGAGTAGATCCTGTTGGCAAATTCAGTCTAAGTACAGTACAGAATCAAGAAAATCAAGAACCATGGGTTCCACTGAGAATCATAAGGAATTGGGATCCATGAAGCTTACCTATTTGCAAAAAAGAAATATTTGGAATCTGGAAGGAAAGGGTGAGACTATTTATGGAAGCCTCAGACCCTAGGATATACATCACAGTTAAAGAAGGGTCATATGTGCCCATGAAGGTTTCAGTCCTAGATGCAAATCAGAGAACTCCTAAAGACTTTTCTGAGATGACAAAAGATGAAATAGTTCTAGCCACAATGGATAAGAGGGCTCAGAATATCATTGTGAGTGCCATAGATGATGCTACCTTTCAGAATTTGATACACTGTAAGACATCTAAGGAGATTTGAGATACTCTTATTGTGTACATGGAGGGTTCTGAAGAAGTGAGGCAGGACAGAAAGTCCTTATTAAACCAGGAATATGAAAGTTTCAGGCAAGGTAGGACTGATAACATAACTGAATGCTATAAGAAGTTCTATAGGATTGTGAATGAGCTAATGTCCTATGGCAGAGAATTCAGTAATTATGAGCTTAATGATAAGTTCTTAAGGTCCCTTACAAAAGATTGGGACACCAAGATCTGTGCCATAAGGGAAATGACAAAGTTAGTAGAAATTCCTCCACCAACACTATTTGGAAAACTGCTGTCCTATGAAATGCAGTTGATGGTAAGGAAGGAGGAGGAGAAGACTACAAGAAGTGAACATAAAGAAAGAACAGTGGCATTCAAGACAGAAGTCACCAAGAAATACAGAAGTAAGTCTCCTTCACCACCTCCAAAGGTAGCTGAAACTGAGTCAGATGAGTCAGCAAGCAGAAAGTCTAAAAGCAGTGAAAGTGATGAGGACTTTGCTGCCTTCACAAGACATTTTCAGAAGTTTTTAAAGAAGAAACAGTGGAGGACAAAGCCATCTACTTCAAAAGGAAAAGATGACTATTATCAGAACAAGAAGTCATCAAAGAAAGACAGGAAAAAGACCAAGTCAAGCAAAACAACTCTTTCAAAAATTGTTTGCTATTGCTGTAATAGACAAGGACATGTTATTGCAGACTGTCCAGAGAAAAGAAAGGAATCTAATGATAAGAAAAAGACTCAATTCAAGGGCAAGAAGGAAAGATCTTTTGTTGCCAAAAAGGATAAGAGCCTGTCAGACATATCTTAATCAGAAACTGAGTCAGATGCAGAAGCATACATAGGACTATTTGCTGAGGAAGAAGAAGAAGAGTTCATCCAGATCATGAACTCTATATATGAACAAGAGGACAGTTAGTGCCAAGGACTGATGGCATTGGCAGAAAGTGACAAAATCTAGGAGCAGCCTGGACCTAGTAACGTACAAAATTGTTCTTTCAGTTCAATTTCTTGTGCTAGTTTAGAATCAGATTCATCATCATCAAGTGATGAGAGTGCATCTGAGTCTGAAGAGGATATTCATCAATTGATAGATGAATATAAAGTTCTGTTGCAAGCTTTTAAGAAGAGCAAGTGCCTAGCCAAGAGTCAGGCAAAGGAAATTGCTAATCTCAAAGTTGCTGCAACTGATTTTGAGAAAATGTTTGATCAAAAGCTAAATGAAATAGCCAGACTGAAGCACATAACTGTGATTCAGATGGGGACTATATCATTTAAGAATGATCAAATCAAAAGTCTGGAGATTAGTCTTCAGAAGGAGAGAGATTTAGTTGCTAGGTTTTCTAAACCAAAGTCTGTTCTACCCTTAATTGATGAATTTGTTCATCAAAAAGGTAAAGCTGGACTGGGGTTTACTAAACCTACAAGGACTGTTCAGTCCAAGTCCAAGGGCAAATCCGCAGCTCTCAACAAGTCAGCTGTAGATAAAACAGCTAAGAATGTACCTAAGCAAAGGTACAATAGGTTTGAGTGTTGGTGCTGTGGCAAGGTAGGCCACTTTGCCATGGACTGTTGACACAGTGCAAGTGCCAAAGTGAGTAGCAAACTGCCTGTTGGAAAACCTGCAGGTAGCTTTATTAGGAAGCAAACTAACCAGTACCAAGGACCCAAGAATTCTTTGGGTTCTAAGGTTCACTAATCTATTTTGCAGGTAAGTCCAAGTGGCCATGCCCCAATATGGTACTTGGACAGTGGATGTTCCAGACACATGACTGGAACAAGGGGATTGCTAAAGGACTACACACCCATCAAGGATGGTCCAAAAGTCACCTTTGGTGGTTCTGAAAAAGGAACTATCAAGGGTTTTGGTAACATTTCTAGCTCCCATATAACTATTACTCAAGTGACCTATGTTAAAGGTTTGAAACAAAACCCTTATTAGTATAAGTCAATTGAGTGATGTAGGATATGACATCTCATTTGTCAAAGATGGTTGTCATATCAGGAGGTCAAATGATCAAGAGATCATTTTGACAGGTTATAGAAAGAGGAATGTCTATTGCCTACACATTATGTGTGAGACCAATGGTTCTCCAGTGTGTCTTGTAGCTGATGAGAAAGTCTCTCATTGTGTCAAATGGCACAAGAGGCTAGCTTATCTCAACAACAAGACAATTGGCCAACTCTTTAGCAAAGAGTTAGTGAGGAATGGTTCTCAAGTTAAGTGTATTAAAGATGGAATATGCTCAGCTTGTCAAAAGGGCAAGCAGACAAGATCTGTTGATGCACGAAAACACAAGGGGGGTCGAGCACAACCAGCTAACTTGTTCGATCACAGGGGGAATAGGGAGACTGCGAGTAGCGATCTACTAAGCGGATGAGAGCTGGAAGAAGAGCAGGGCTGTGAACCACGGCAACAACAGACTTCGCCCGTCGCGGCCTGAATGCCTCTCTTGCGACGGGCTTTCCCTTGATTGAAGAAGGATCTAGTTACAAGTGAAAGGAAAAGACTGAGGGAAGTAGAGCAAGTGGGAGTCTGCAAGGCACAGGATTCGAGTCCGCAGCCTGTAACAAGTAGGCTCCTTGGTCCGAGTCAGCGTGTCCTGAGTGCACCACCTCCCCCCTATTTATAGGATAGGGGGCCTGCCCAAACAGGCAGGGCTAAAATAACCGGCTGCCCGGGGTACAGGAGAACTGGGCAGCGGTGACGGGAAGCAAAAAGATAGAACACGCCAGTCCGCACAGAAGTGGCGGACTGGGCTCGCGAGCTGGAGCTTCCACTACTGCTGGGCGCGCCTTCAAAAGGGCGGCGGCCTGGGCAGACGAGATACTGCGTCCGCCGCCGGAGAACCTCTTGCCCAAAGCGCCGGTGGACTGAGCGAACTGGTCCTTGCGTCCGCTGCTGGAGTATCACCCTTGGCGCCCGACTGGTGACAGTGCCGGACTGGGCGGACGGACAAATCCTGTCCGCGCCTGCTGAATGGGGAGCTTTGGAATCTTGTAGTATGTTGCGGACTGAGGGGTTAACATAATCCCCGCACATTTTTAAGTTTCCAGAAAACTTCGAAAATGTTCTCTTAACCGCCGAGTCCGCAAACCTCGAAAAGGCCGGCAACGCTATAAATATCGCTGGAGGGTCTGGATCTGTTGAGAATCTTGATCGATACGGGGTGCTACTCACCACTTGCGGTCTCAACTTTCCAGTCCGGCATGGCAAGACTTGGAGCTTTCTTGTCTAGCGTTACTGCGAAAGGCGACCTGGAGCATACAACGCCTATGAAGACAAAAAAGATTGTGAAGAGGTCGACAGGAAAAGATCCTGTCCGCTCCATAGGAGAGAGTTCCCAGAGCCAGAAGCCTGCGGAGAAAGTAGTCCGCCACGTTGATGTTTCTGCTCGCAAGGATGCCGTAGTTGACGCCGAATCGTTGAGGAGTGAGAAGATGGCAACCTTGTCGGACTCCGCCCCTTCTCAGAAAACCGCAACCTCGGCGGACACTGCTGGCGAACACATGGAGACTGACATATCTTGTCCCAATGCCTCGGTGCAAATCGTTGACTTGGACGAAGAGGACCGGCGGACTGAGGTAGGGGACGACGCGCCCTCAAAGGCATTGGCTGCTGTGAATCCTGAACCTGTCCGCGCTGACCAGCCCGATTTAGGGGGGTCCGCCGCGGACGCTGCTGAGAAGACCGCCAAGAAGAAGAAGAGGAAAAGAGACGGAGCGACCGTCGCCGAGCGGGTTGAGAAGAAGCTTCGCCCAATGAAGAAGAACGTCTCTAAGCGGACTGGGGCGGCGGACTTACAACACAGGCCGCGCGAAAAAGAAGTTCCGGACGGCGATCTGGTTACTCCGGAGGCCCAAGTCCAGGGAGAGAATTCCCTCTCAACGGTCAGTCTTTCCACGGATGAGATATTTGATTCCATAGACGTCGATCAACTTGATTTAATCCAGGACTCCTTGCTGGTTGTGCTGCAGCAGAACGAGGCGGAAACTGTTAGAGATAAGGGTGACGAACTCCCTTCCTTGTCCGCTGCGGAGGAAGAGGAGAGGGAGAGGCTGAAGGAGAAGATAGAGGAGCAAAAGAAGCAAATTGTTGCTCATGTTGCTGCGGTCGGGGCAGCCTCGCAGCAGGCCGCGGCGGACAAAGCCGCTGAGGATCTGCGGATTGCTGCGGAGCTGATGCGGTTAGGTAAACTTCAGCCGGCGCCCAAATACTTTCAGCGCAAGTGGCTTTACAGGTCGCCGCCGCGGACGTCAAGACCGATCAAAATTATCACCAAGACGGACGATATCGTGGTCTCAACAAGTGCGGCTGCCGAAAGAAGAGCAAGGGTTCACCGCGAATGGAAAAAGCGGTTAAGCGCCTTTGACCCGGAGCGGGCAAGGCGGCAAATCATCTTCGATAGTCGGAAACTCGCTGCCGCTATATCTGAAAGTGATCTTTTATCCTTTCTTTGAGTCCGCCGCGAACTGCCTTTGAATGCGAAGTTGACTTTATTTGTTGCAGGTAGAAAATCGCTGCCGGGCTCCATCGAGAGCGGCGAGATCGTGGTCACACCCAACACCGGTGCCGACGCGGTCTCACACGTGGAGTCCGCGGAAGACGAGCCGCCCAGCCTGAGCACGATAAAAGAGTTAGAGAAGAAATTTGAAGCTGAAATGCAATGTGTCAAAGCAGAGTTAGAGAAAGCGGCGGAGTGCAAGAAGGTGTCCGCGGCGCGCGAGAAAGCGTCCGTGGAACGCGAGAAGGCCCTCAAAGATCAGGTAGCCAGCATCTCGCGGGCGCTGGAGAGGTCTGAAAGGGAAAAGAAAAGGCTCGCGGATGACGTCCGATACTATAGAGGCAAGCACTTGGCGTCGACTCGTGATGGAAAAGAGAAGCGGACTGCTGAGGTCGCTGAGCAGAGGCCGCGGGCGTCAGAGATCGCCGCACCGGCAGGTGGTATCCCACGCGCTGCGGACGAGGAGCCGAGGCCGGCAGCGGAGCCAATGGTGCCTCTCAGTCGAGTTGACCGGGAAGCCGCCCATATGCACCGGACTATAAACGTCATCCATCATCATCTCTGCCGCGTATACAGTGAAATTCTTCAGATAAGCGATCAGGCGGCTCATCTATGCAGGGACAGAGCAGAAAAGCCGGTGCGGACTGACAATAGGGACCGCTGAGTCCGCAATTCCTTGAACTTTTATCTGATTGAATGTATATTGTTTGTATGATCGCTCCAAATAATGCTGTGCTGTGAACTGAATTTTATTTGATCTGTGCGGACTCAGATTATATATCCGCTATTCATGTAGTTTAATTCTTGGACGTGGCGATTTGTGCGAATTCATGCTGTGTATGCTTCTCATTATTTAACATGTAGGTGGGAAAATATGCGACCTGGGCGGATAGGAAACTGCGACGGCCACAACTTGGCCCTGAATTTCCCTTGGAATGTTAATTTGTTATTGTATCCGCGTTATTTGTTTGGCTTCTTTTTAATTCTTTGCGGACTGTGCGGATTGAATATGCGACCTGCGCGAACTGGCCAAAAAGCTGTCAGAACTTTATCTATAAATATTGCCTTCTGCTTTCTTTATGTAGGAAATTGCTGAAGTAAACGGAATCCTGCGGCCTGCAACATGGTGTCCGCGCGCACTGATGCTGCAGTCACCTTCCACTCTGCCGATCACAGAAAATGTACTTTGACGGAGGCTGACTTGGCTGCCTTCGTCGAAAAGAAGATGGCGGACTCGAACATACTCGTCCGCCTGCCCGCTCATCAGGAAAGGTTGAATTTCTCGATGGCAACCCAGATCGCCATTCCCGTTGATCATTTCGATAGCGGATTCAGGTTCCCGCTCCTATGGGAGCTCGCAGCAATTTTTGAGCACTACGGGATGGTCCCTGGCCAGCTCGCGCCGAATACCCTTGCTGCGATCTGCAGCTACATCTCTTACCTGCGATCTGAAAAGATTGCCTTCTCAATGAACATCTTCCGCAAAATATTCTCCGTCCGCTCTATAACCGCCTCCGGAGGCCGCCCCTATAAGGGAGTAATCTACTTCTACTGCAGGGGGATGAAGGTAGTTGGTCTTCCAAACAAGATCCACAACTGGACCTCAAGGTTTCTAATTTTTGAGGGTGACCTTGGGTTCGCGCACACGTATCCGCAGGTGCGCGCGGACTCCGTCTTCAAAAACGTGCAGCTGGACGACCTAGAGTCCGCAATCGTCGAGTTCCTAGCGAATGCCAGGCTTGACATCGAATACTACCTCCCGCTGCTGGCGAGCTTGGCGGACGTCATGCCTGAGGACAGTAAGTAATTTGGCGGAGTCAGCTTTTGTATCCGCCGCGACCATGCTGTGACTCTGGTTCTCTTTTTGCAGCGACCTTGGCGGTGCCCGCTAACTTGCCGCAGACCCCCAGCGGCTTCACTCCTACACAAAGGGAGAAGAAGGAAGCAGTTGCTAGAAAGAGGAAGGAGGAAGGGGATCCCGCAGCGGACTACTCTTCCTCCGAAAGTTTCTCAATGGCTGGCTTCGGTATCAGCCAGAAGGACCTCAGGGGGAACCCCATGGTCCATTGGCACAGCAAAAACAAACACGTCCGCCTATCCACCGCGCTTCCTTCGTGGAAGAGTCCGCGGATATCACGCCACGCGCATATCGCGATCTCCGCGCTGTATGGAAAGCGCAATCTGAGCGACCTCAAGATAGTGCCCGCCGCCGACCTCCCTCTGCTGGCCTCTCAGGCCTCTGCGAACAGCGCGGTGACAAATCACTATGTTTCCACTCTGGCCAGAGACCTGTTGAGGCAGAATGAACAGCTTCAGAAGGATAACAAAGTGCTGAAGGAAAGGAACGCGCTGATGGGAGAAAGGAATGCTCGGCAAAGAGAGGAGCTGGCGGTGAGTTGCATTTGACGCGGTCTAGATTTTTTATCCGCCGCGATCTGTCTGATGTTTGTAATTTTGTCTTTCGCAGGTCGCCTATGACTTGGAGAACAAAAGATTCCAGGCCGCCACGCTCCCTTTTCTGATGGAGACTGTTGAGGTTGCTGTGGAGCGACTTGCCCGCGACGGCCTCATGAAGGAAGGAGTGGAGGGCGTCCCTTTTCTGGAGATCTTCCCGGAGCTGGCCCCTCAGGTCGCAGCGATGGAGAGAGCTAGGAAAGGAAAGGATGTCATTGAGGAAGGCGAAGATGAGGATGAAGACGACGAAGAAGAAGAAGAAGAAGAAAAAGAAGACGGAGGCTCGCAAGGCGAAGAGCAAGGTGTCAGGGAGAATGCGGACGATGCTGCATCGAGCCGACAAGGAGAGGAGCTGTCCGCCGAGTCCGACACCTCTGCCTATTCCTCTGCTACTGGGAGCTCGCATAACGGGTCCGCCACTGGTACAGGATCAGGTAGCAGCGGGAGCAGCTCGGGGGGCTATTCTCCAGATGTTGACATTATCGGTGACAGCCCTGCACCTCCTGAGAAGAGACAGCGGACTGATTGATCAATGCATATGTACATATTTTGTAGTTTTTTGTAAAAAGTGGCGGACGCAAGATTGCAGTCCGCCGAACATACTGAATGATGTAAATTTTTTGATGAAATAGAAAGGATATTTTTTGGCATGTGTGCTTTCTACAATGCTCTCTTTGCTGATTAGAGAATATTGTTCCACTTTGGACCAAGAAACTCAGGCGGACTCTGTCGAGTTTCACTTGCAGTCCGCATGATATATTATTTATAGTGATCCTTGTTGATTAAAGTATTTAGACATCAACTTATTCAGTATCCGCCTCAGAGAACAGCCAGCTGATAATGCCAGGGGTACTTATAGTTGTAGTCCGCAAGCCAGACCGCACATAATATAAAAGCACATTGATTGTTAACTTGACAAATAATGCGAAAACCATTCCGCGGACTGAGCAGATACAGAAAACTAATCCGCTTATAATAAATCAAACTTGTATAACATGAAAATCATTCTGCGAACTGAGCAGATACAGTCAACCAATCCGCTCATTGTAGATATGATCTATAAACTACCCTGCGGACTGAGGGGATACAGAAAACCAATCCGCTAAAGATAACCAGCTTGCAATCCCAAGGAAAGCTTCGAACTATGCGGATAACGAATCGAGTCCGCCAAAGATAGAAATGATCTATAGCTTGCGACCAGGTGGGCAGGTGAGCCTGAGGCGGCATACTTTCCTCACCGGGCTACAAGCTATAAGATCAACCCAAATAGGCGGACTGCGCGGACAGAGAAAACCAGTTCGCCAAAGATAGAAATGATCTATAGCTTGCGACCAGGTGGGCAGGTGAGCCTGAACGGCATACTTTCCTCACCGGGCTACAAGCTATAAGATCAACCCAAATAGGCGGACTGCGCGGACAGAGAAAACCAGTCCGCATAATATTCCCTGCAAAAAGCAAGACCCTCATTTGGCAGAACGGTTCCCTGCCCTCTTGCCTGGAGTACAGTCTAAACTGTGGGTCTCCTGCAGGCACTGCTTGAGGGTACCATGGAGTGTTCGAGAGTTACAAGCTAAGATGACCCGCGGGCAGGTGAGCCGGAACGGCATACTTTCCTCATGTGATCATCGAAGTTGTAACAATATCCCTAAAGCGGCATGGTAGAGCTTTACACCCACCTTGCCCTCCATAATGCAAAGGTGGGGTCAGGTACCTGCCGGGATCCGAAGTCCAGAATCCAACCGCGCTAGAGCCTGCAAGCTCCCACTACACGGTGCGAAATCTCCTCGCAACACGTGGTCTTCGTGGTGTTACGCTAATGACAACGGCTCTAGGGGAGGTCTAGCTGAACTCGGCGATGTCTCCTGGTATCAGGGAACCGTTATAGGTCTTTGGGAGAGAGAGAAAACACTAGAAAAATGTGTCAGTATGGATTCTTAAACATATTCGCAAAGCAAACATAAGGAAGAAGAAAGTTTGAGTGTAGAACCGTTTTTGAAATCTCTCTTAGCACTTCATCTGTTATGATTACAACAAAAACACTCGAAGAAGTGTTAGCAAGCAGTTTCCATTCATAATAGTTCTTGAAGAGGATATACAAAGTAGAAAAAGGAGGTTTTAAGAATAAAACCGCTTGAGATCATCTCCGTTCCAGGTGTGCGGTATATCCTCTCCTTCGTGAGTCTGCAAGCGGTAAGCGCCGCTTTTTAACGCTTCCTTGACGACAAAAGGGCCGGCCCAATTCGGATTAAGCTTTCCAACCGAACCAGCTCTTGCAGCAGCATCAACCTTCTTTAGAACTAGATCTCCCACTTGGAAGTGTTTGATCCTTACATTCTGATCGAAGTAACGGGCCATCCTCCTTTTGACCTCTTCCTGCCTTATGGCTGCTTGATCTCTGACCTCCTCGATGTGTTCCAAGCTGAACCTCATCTCCTCATTATTCAACTCTGCCCAATCATCGACACCTTCTCTTGCAAGCAGCACTCTAGGTGATGGGACTTCAAACTCAATCGGGATGAGTGCCTCTGAGCCATGAGAGAGTTTGAAAGGAGTCTCCCCGGTTGCGGATGATGGCGTTGTCCTAAGGGTCCAGAGGACTGATGGAAGCTGATCAGCCCAACTGCCCTTGAGATTCTGTACTTTCTTCTTGAGCAAGTTGAGGATCTGCTTGTTGGCAGCTTCCACCTGGCCATTGCTTCTGGGATGATGAACTGATGCAAAACGCAGCTCTGTTCCGATCTGCCTGCAAAAATTTATCATCTCTGAGTTGTTGAATTGTGGCCCATTGTCAGTGATTATTGTCATTGGTATCCCGTGCCGGCAGACAATTTCTCCCCAAATGAAGTTCTTGACGATCTGAGTCGTTGTCTTAGCCAATGCCTTGGCTTCGATCCACTTGCTGAAGTAGTCGATCATTACAATGATAAAACGCCGTTTCCCGCTTGCCAAGGGAAAAGGACCAATGAGATCCATTCCCCAAACCGCAAAGGGCCATGGAGTTGCAATCGACCTGAGGGACTGAGCTGCTTGGTGCTGAAGCGGAGCAAACTTTTGGCATTGAACACACCTTCTTGCGTAGATCTCTGAGTCTTTCTTCATTGTGGGCCAGAAATACCCTTGCCACAGGACTCGTCTTTCAAGAGTTCTTGCTCCAGAGTGACTTCCACACTCTCCTGAATGAACTTCTTGCAAAATGGTGTGAGCTTCTTCTTCTGAAACACATCGGGCCATGGTTGAGAGGAAGGTCTTTCTATAAAGGATTCCTGCCACTAGAAAGTAGTGAGCTGCTTTTATTCTGAACTTTTTCTTGTCTCTAACTGTATGATGATAATTTCCTATTGACAGATAAAGGATGAATGGTTCCATCCAAGAGGCGCGCTGATCTATCTGCATCAAATCTCCTTCCACCACTGTCGGGCGGAAGAGCTCGGAAGTTGTGCCTCCTGAAGGCATCCCATGCTTAGAAAGAAAATCGGCCTCCTCATTCTCTGCTCTGGGGATATGTTCGATAGTGAAGCTTTTAAACCTGCCGACTTCTATTTTCATAAGAGCTAGATATTTTTTCAAGACTGGCTCCCTTGCTTCGAAGTTGCCGAGGACTTGCGACGCCATTACCAGAGAATCGGTTCTGATGTGAACATGATCGATCCCTAATTCCCTTGCGAGCCTCAAGCCTGCTAGCAGAGATTCATATTCAGCCTGGTTGTTGGTTACTGGAAAGTAAAACTTGATGGCCTGCTCCAGCTTGATTCCATTTGGATTGATGAGAACCACTCCTACTCCAGAAGAACTTTTGCCTGAGGCACCATCAACATAGATGGTCCAAGCCAAAGGTGACCTTTCTGGCTGATCAGAACTGGACTCTGGCATGTTAATCAAAAAATCTGCTAGGACTTGAGCTTTGATGGCTGTCTTGGGCACATAAGAAATTTCAAATTCACTTAGCTCTATTGCCCACTTAGCTAGCCTGCCGGAATGCTCGGGCTTTTCCAACACACTCTTCAGAGGTTGATCGGTGATGACTTGTATTGAATGTGCTTGAAAGTATGGGCAAAGCCTGCGAGCTGACATGACCAGTGCCAAAGCTAACTTCTCCAAGATCGGATACCGCGTCTCAGCACTCTTCAGAATATGGCTGACATAGTAGATCGGGAATTGCTTTCTGCCGTCTTCCCGAAGAAGAACGGAGCTGACGGCCTCCGGGCCAACCCCTAGGTACAAGAAAAGAACCTCTCCTGGCCGGGGACTCTGAAGCAGAGGTGATGAGGTAAGCTGCATCTTTAACTGTTCAAAAGCCTGGGAACACTCTTCTGTCCACTCAAACTTGGACGCACGTCGGAGGGTCTTAAAGAAGGGAGCACTCCTATCTCCAACCCGAGAAAGAAATCTTGCAAGACCTGCTAGCCTTCCCCCTAACTGCTGAACTTCCTTCGGTGAACGAGGGGTAGACATTTCAAGAATAGCTTTTACCTTGTCAGGATTGGGGGCAAGTGCCTCCGGAGTAAGGAGATGACCAAGAAACTTCCCCTTACTCGCTCCAAAAGTACACTTCAAAGGATTGAGTTTCATCTTGTATCTACGCAGAGTAGCGAACGTCTCTGCTAGATCTAGCAAGTGCAGCGAAAACGATTTACTCTTAATCAAGAGATCGTCTACATACACTTCTAGGTTTCTTCCTTTTTGATGGTTAAACACACGGTCCATCATCCGTTGGTAGGTCGCGCCAGCATTCTTAAGCCCAAAGGGCATGACAAGATAGCAATAACATCCATCGTTAGTTATGAACGACGTGTGAGGAACGTCGGGCTTATGCATTCTTATCTGGTGATAACCAGAAAACGCATCTAAAAAACTCATGTAAGAGTATCCTACCGCGGAATCAACTAAAGAATCTATCCGAGGCAGGGGGTAGCAATCTTTAGGACATGATTTATTAAGTTTTGTAAAGTCTACACACATTCGCCACTTTCCCCATGGTTTTTTAACCATTACAACATTTGAAATCCAGGTGGGATATTGCACTTCTTTAATAAAATTCGCCTTGAGGAGTTTCGCAACCTCCTCCCTTATTGGTTCTGCAAGCTTTGTTGCCACGTCCCTCTTCTTCTGTTGGATGGGCTTGCAGCTGGGATCAACATTCAGATGGTGGCAAGCTACATCAGGATCCACCCCCGGCATGTCTTCTGCTGACCAGGCAAAGACATCCAGGTTCTTTAGCAGGCAGGAAATCAACTCAGCCTTTTGATCTTCAGGAAGCTCCGAGTTGATGGAGAGTTTCCTCTCCTCCCCTTCAGCAATGGGGACTCCTTGCGTCACCTGGGCAGGTTCCAGGTGAGCACCTTCATCAGCAGCAACTTTCGAACTTGAAGAGGCTTCTGCAGCTTCTGCTGGAGCAAGGGAAGCTTCAACCATGTTCACAGTGCGGACGTAGCACTCCCTTGCTCTCCTTGGGTCGCTCCTGACCCGGCACATCCTCCCATCGGCAAAGAACTTGATGGCGAGGTGATAAGTGGAAATCACTGCTTGGTACTTGTTCAGCAGGGGCCTGCCGAAGATGGCATGGTAGCTGCTGGGGGCGTCGACCACTATGAACTGTATCTGCTTTGTTGCCCCTCCAAGCTTCACTGGCAAGGTGACGCTGCCCTCCACCTCTTTCCTCTCTCCTGAGAATCCATAGAGCGGCCCCTCAGTGGAAAGCAGAGGCTTTCCGGTCCTCAGGGCCTCAAAAGTAGACTTGAAGAGGAGGTTGACTGAACTGCCTGTATCAACAAGAATCCTGTCCACTGTGAAGTCTCCAAGCACAGCCTTGATCACAACAGCATCGTCAAATGGATTGGCTGTTTGAGGAAGATCTTCTGGACCAAAGGTGACGACTTCTCTTGGGGGAGCAACGGAAGAAGAGGCCACCTCCACCTGGGTGACCCTTGAAATTGAAGATTTCCGAGTGGACTCGGTCCCTGCTCCACCATGGATGAAGAAGAGGCATCCCAGAACTCCCTCATCATCTGCATCAAAGCATTCCACTGGGACGTTGATCGGCCCCAAACGGCCTTCGTCCTCCACATCTACACACTCCTGGTAAGCCTCAGCTACCTCTTTGCCCTTCGAGGTGGATATCTTCGACGAGGAAGGAGAATCCTTCTTGGTCAGGTCAATCTTGCCCTCGGCAAGCAACTTATCAATCAGCGCACGAAGGGCCTTGCATTCCTCAGTCAGATGACCCTTTTCCTTGTGGAATTGGCAGTATTGCGAATTATTCCTCGGCTTCCACAGCTTCTGAGGCTCTTGCCTCCTTTCTTCTGATCTCCTTTGCAGGATCTGGATGACTTCGTCAAGGTCCAGATCTGCAGGGTCCTCCATGGGACTTTCTTCATATTGGCATGGGGCAGGCAAGGCTGCCTGCTGGAGGATGGGAAGAGCCTGCAAAGGAACGGCGGGAGTGGCGGCCAACGGCAGTTTCTGCTCGTTAAACTGTTGATGGCCTTGGAATGGTTTTTTGTTGCGGAAGTTCCTGCCTCTTTGAGACGGAGGCTGGAAGTCTGGACGAGGGGGCTTGCCACGAGAAGAAGAAGCGGAGGCATCCCTTCCTTCAGCCTTGGCTGTCAGGGATGAAACATAGGTTGGATTGGCATTTTCCCCTTCTATGAAACGGTTGACCATAGTGATCAACTCCTGATAGGTCTCGGGAGCCTTGGTCGTTGCTTTAAACTTCAGAGGGCCTTCCCGGAGGCCGTGGATCAAGGCAACTTTGTAATAGTCGGGGTTCACATTCCTCACCCCCTGAATTTCTCTTTGAAAGCGATCAACGAATCGTGTCACCGATTCGTTATCCCTCTGCTTGATCTCAAATAGGGTAGCTGGCCCATTCTTCCTTTTCCTTGAGGTAGCAAACCTCAGCAGTAACTGGCTACGAAGCTCGGCAAAAGAAGAGATAGTGCCCGAAGGCAGCTCATAGAACCATTCTCTCGCTTGCCCTTCGAGAGTGGTAACCAGCAACTTACACTTAATCGCATCTGAGAGGCATCTCAAAGCAACTGCCCCCTCAAATGCCTGGAGGTGAGAAACGGGATCTGTCGCTCCTGTATAGAACGGGATGCGCGGCTCCCTGAAGTTGCTCGGGGCTGACTCCCATCGAATTCGGTCAACAAAGGGAGACGGGGTGTCAAACTCTGCAGGATAGAAAGGGCGGACTGGAGCCGAGGAGTCCGCGGGCTCGGCGGACTGGCGGTCAGCAAAGCGGAGTTGGCGGGCAGGAGTGCCCCTAGCAGCTTCTCTGTAGAACTCTCTGAAAGCAAACTCTTCCTCTTGAGGGCGCAGAGGGGCTGCGGTCTGAGCAGGGTTCCGAGGAGTTTCTGGCGACTGCCGAAGCGGAGTTCGGCGAGCTGGGGTCTGGCGGACTGGCGAGTTCGCTGGGTCCGCTGCGGCCTGAGGAGCAAGCCGCTGGGCCAAAGCAAGCAGAGCTTGGCTGATTGTGTCAAGACGCTGGTCGGTCTGCCGGCGAGACTGCTCGGCCTCAAGGCGAGCTTGTTCTATTGCGTCCCAAAGGGAGTCTTCTGAAGAGCTAGAGCGATCTGAAGAGCGGGCTCTGCGGTCTGACATCTTTCGTCCGCTGATTTCAAAACACTACTCGGATCTGAAGGTCGCGTGTTAACTGTTGATGCACGAAAACACAAGGGGGGTCGAGCACAACCAGCTAACTTGTTCGATCACAGGGGGAATAGGGAGACTGCGAGTAGCGATCTACTAAGCGGATGAGAGCTGGAAGAAGAGCAGGGCCGTGAACCACGGCAACGACAGACTTCGCCCGTCGCGGCCTGAATGCCTCTCTTGCGACGGGCTTTCCCTTGATTAAAGAAGGATCTAGTTACAAGTGAAAGGAAAAGACTGAGGGAAGTAGAGCAAGGGGGAGTCCGCAAGGCACAGGATTCGAGTCCGCAGCCTGTAACAAGTAGGCTCCTGGGTCCGAGTCAGCGTGTCCTGAGTGCACCACCTCCCACCTATTTATAGGATAGGGGGCCTGCCCAAACGGGCAGGGCTAAAATAACTGGCTGCCCGGGGTACAGGAGAACCGGGCAGCGGTGACGGGAAGCAAAAAGAAAGAACACGCCAGTCCGCACAAAAGTGGCGGACTGGGCTCGCGAGCTGGAGCTTCCACTGCTGCTGGGCGCGCCTTCAAAAGGGCAGCAGCCTGGGCGGACGAGATACTGCGTCTGCCGCCGGAGAACCTCTTGCCCAAAGCGCCGGCGGACTGAGCGAACTGGTCCTTGCGTCCGCTGCTGGAGTATCACCCTTGGCGCCCGACTGGTGACAGTGCCGGACTGGGCGGACGGACAAATCCTGTCCGCGCCTGCTGAATGGGGGGCTTTGGAATCTTGTAGTATGTTGCGGACTGAGGGGTTAACAAGATCCACCTTTAGTAGCATTGAAAACAAAGATGTTGTGAGGTGCTTATACCTCTTGTATATGGATCTCTTTGGTCCTATGCCAGTTCACAGCCTAGGTAGGAAGGTCTATACCTTTGTGGTTGTAGATGATTACTCAAGGTTTTCCTAGGTGTTCTTCCTTAGACAGAAATCTGAAACACCTAGTATCTTCTATAGCTTTGTCAAACAAATTCAGAATGAACTAGACAGTACAGTGGTCAAGATAAGAAGTGACCATGGTACTGAATTTCAGTCTGATAGTATGGCAAAACTATGTGAAGAATTTGAGATATTTCAACCAAGAACACCTCAGCAAAATGACATTGCTGAGAGGAAAAATAGAACCTTGATTGAGGCTGGTAGAACCCTATTAAGTGATACATCACTACCAGAATATTTTTGGGCTGAGGCAGTTAATACCGCATGCCATGTAATTAATAGGGCTACCATTACTAAAAGCCACAACAAGACCCCCTATGAGATTGTGAAAGGCAGAAAACCAAACCTATCCTATTTCAGGATCTTTGGTTGTAAGTGCTTTATACTTAACAATGGAAAGTCTAACTTGACTAAGTTTGCTGCCAAGTCCAAAGAGGGAATTTTTGTTGGGTACAGCAACAACAGTAAGGCTTATAGAGTCTACAACTTGTCTACACAAGTTGTAGAGGAGTCTGTACATGTAGTATTTGATGAAACTAGACTTATTAACAATGAGTTGTCTAGTAGTATATGCAGCTCCACAGGTATAACAAAGAAGATGGACAAGCTCACTATAGAAGAAGAACCTACTGCAAGACAGCGGGTAGAAGATAGTGGCTGCTGTTCAGGGGGAGTACTACATGTACCTAATGCAGAAGAAGTACAAGGAGTGCAGCAAGATGAAGGAACTGAAGAAGTTCAACCTGAAGCCAGAATGCCTCCAGCTAACAGGCATCTAAGAGATCATCCAGCAGATCAAATCATTGGTGATCTAAGACAAGGGGTACAAACAAGGAGCAGAAATCTGAGTGCAGCACTCTACTCTAGTTTTCTATCCAAAGTAGAGCCAAAGAAGTTTGAAGAAGCCATCCTAGACCCTCATTGGATTGAGGCAATGCAAGAAGAGCTGAATCAGTTCAAGAGGTGCAAAGTTTGGGAGCTAGTTCCTAAACCAAAAGACCACAATATAATTGGAACCAAGTGGATCTTTATGAACAAGATGGATGAACATGGAGTAATTGTCAAGAACAAAGCTAGATTGGTTGCTAAAGGATATAGGCAGGAAGAAGGTATTGACTTTGATCAAACCTTTGCTCCAGTAGCCAGACTGGAAGCCATAAGGATGTTCCTGGCCTATGCAACCTTTCAAGGATTTAAAGTCTACCAAATGGATGTTAAGTCTGTCTTTCTTAATGGTAATCTAAAGGAAGAAGTCTATGTGGAACAGCCATCAGGTTTTGTTGATTCAACTCAACCTAATCATGTCTATAGACTTAGGAAAGCTTTATATGGGTTAAAGCAAGCCCCTAGGGCTTGGTATGAAACCCTGTCTAGTTTCCTCATTGAGAATAAGTTCACAAGGGGGAAAATAGACATGACTCTATTCCTTAGGGAATCCAGAGGCAAAGTAATACTAGTCCAAATATATGTAGATGACATAATATTTGGGTCTACTGAAAGTAGTTTTTGCAAAAAGTTTGCAAAACTAATGCAAGGACAATTTGAGATGAGTAGTATGGGGGAACTTAAGTTCTTCTTGGGTCTCCAAGTTAGATAGACTGAGAATGGATTATCCATATGCCAGTCTAAGTTCACCGTAGAACTCATAAGGAAGTATGGTATGGATTCATCCAGTACCATGAAGACTCCTATGGGATCAAATATGTCTCTTAGCAAGGATGATGCAGGGAAACCTGTAGATGACACTTTGTATAGAAGGATAGTTGGCTCCCTTATATATTTGACTGCAAGTAGACCAGATATCATGTATGCTACATGTGTCTGTGCTAGGTACCAAGCATGCCCTAAAGAGTCTCATTTGACAGCAGTCAAAAGGATACTGAGATATCTAAAGGGCACTCCTTATCTAGGCCTTTGGTACCCTAGGAATGGGGATTTTGAACTAACAGGTTATTCAGATGCAGACTTTGCAGGATGCAAAGAAGACAGAAAAAGTACAACTAGAACCTGTCAATTCCTAGGTGGAAGACTGATTTCATGGAGTAGCAAGAAGCAAACAAGTGTGGCTATCTCCACTCCAGAATCAGAATATGTGGCTGCAGGAAGTTGCTGTGCTCAACTTCTATGGATACAACATCAGTTTGAGGATTATGGAATTCAGGTAACTAGAACACCACTGTTTTGTGATTCTACTAGTGCTATATCAATTGCAAACAATCCTGTTTCCCATAGTAGAACTAAACATATTGAAATAAAATATCATTTTCTTAGGGAACATGTAGAAAAGAAAGATATTTCACTGGAATATGTAAATACTGATAATCAACTAGCTGATATGTATACTAAGCCCCTAGAAGAAACAAAGTTCAATAGGTTTAAAATTGAACAAGGTATGATAAACTTAGAATAAGTTTATAGAAATGACTAAGTAAAATAGTGTCGACACACAGAGTTGTCTGTGTCGAGACAAAAAAATGGTGCCGACACTTCAGTGAAAAGGTGTCGACACATCTATGAAGTTGGTGTCGACACTTCAGAAAATTAGTGTCGACACATGATAAGTAAGTGTCGACACATCCAAGGTGGTGTCGACACTTAGGCTTTACTCAGAATTAGTATAGTAAAGTCTCGACTATGTGTCGAGCTGAGTGGTGTCGACACATATATTCTGTTGACTAAACTTGTGTCGACACATAGGTGTCAAGACATTATAAGTCAGTGTCGACACTTTTTATCTGTGTCGACACAATTTAAGTTAGTTAACCCGCCCTTTCATCTTCAATCTTAGAAAGGTATAAATAGGATTTCTCCATTGTCTGTCGACACGCTCACCAAAGTTTCGAGACAAAACTTGTGTGTCGACACCTCTCTTCTCTCCATTCAAATTCTTCAAACCCTAATGGCGCCAAAGCTCGAGGAGAACGTCAATGAAGGCTACGAACTGGTGCGACATGCGTTTGAGGATGCAGATCAGGAGATCAAGAAAGTGGTAACCCTAGTTGCAGACTTTGGGTTAGAATTTCTTGTTTCAGAGCCGACTAAGATCTGGAAGAAAGAAGTCTTAGAATTCCTGAATGGAGCTAAAGTAGCTGAATCTGGACTCAAGATAAAGTCTAGGGTTCATGGTGAAAAGGTGAAGGTCTCACCAAAAAGTTTAAGAAAGGTCCGGAACCTACCAAGGACAAAAGAAGAGGATTGTTGATGCACGAAAACGGACAGGGAGTCGGGCACCACCAGCTAACGGTTCGAACACCGGGGAATAGGGGAGGAAAGGAGAAGACTGTCGACCAATCGGTTAGTAGCGGTCGCGGCTAAAGGACCGGAAAAGGGGGCCGCTGGCAGCGGCAACAGCAGAGTTCGCCCGCCGCGGCTTAAATGTCACTCTTGCGGCGGGCTTTCCTTTACTTAAAATAAGAAACAGTTACAACGAGTAAAAGAGGAAGCCGGCCGGACTACAAGCCGCACTACACTAGACTTGAGACCGCAGCTCTTAACAGGCGAGCTCCTGGATCCCAGTCAGCGTGTCTTGGGGAGTGCACCCTCCCCCTATTTATAGGCTCGGGGGCCTGCCCAAACGGGCAGGGCTAAAGTTACCAGCTGCCCGGGGTATAGGAGAACCGGGCAGAGGTGAGGGGAAGCAAAAGAGAAAGAAACAAGAAAGGAGGGAAGCCGCGCGGCCTGGCGGATTCCTCCTGGCGAGCTGACGGCTGGGTCCTCGGGCCTTGTCGCTGAGCAGGGTCGGCGTTGGCAGCGGCCTGACATGGAGACCGCCCGGCTTGGGAGGCTTGGCGGCTTGAGTAAGCAGGCCGCCCGGTCTGGAAAGCTGCGCGGGCTGGTCGCGGATTCCGGGCTTATCAGAATCCCCGCACATTTTTAAGTTTCCAAAAAACTTCGAAAATGTAGAACTAAGCCGGAGACCGCGACTGCCTCATCGTCGTTTATAAAATCCCCTGACCCTTGACATTCTTCAGGATTCCTGCCAAGCTACGGGTCGCTACTCGCCACTTGCGGTCAGAGTTTTGCAAGCCGACGCGATTTCTCTAGCGATGGATGTGATGTCATCAATGTTAGCCCGCAACAAGAAACCGCCAGAAACGAAGCAGAGCCGGAGCCAGAACTCGGATGATTCTGCCCGTCAGACTGCCAAGAAGATTGGGAAGCCGGAGACATCAGCGGCTTCTGGAGCTGAAAAGAGGCCGACAGAGATTGTCGGCGGACCATCGCAGGCCGCAGTAGATCCCAAAGCGTTTTCGAAGGCTACTCCACTGCGAACCGAAATTGCCAAATCCTTCGACCTGACTTTCTCTCCATCAGGAGAACCACTCCTAAAAATCGGTGGGACGGAGGAGAAGAGTGTTGAATCTGGGAAACCGTCTGAATTGCCGGGCAAGGTCGACTTAATCGTTGTGGATGACAACGAGCCGGAGAAGGCGCAGGAACCCGAGCGGACTTTGGTTGAACAGCACAAGCGGACTTAAAAGGTGTTCGGCTCCCTGAAACGGCGGAAAGAAAGGGGCGAAACCCTTGAAGAAAGGATGAAGAGGAAAATGAGGAAGCTGCACGCCAGAAACCGGAATATTTCTGAAAAGACCGGCGCGGACAGTCTGCAACACAGGCCGCACGAGAAGGAGGTACCCGAGAACCCGCCTACACCGGAGTACAAGCCGAGCGAACTGGAGAGTACGCCAGCGGTTAGCGACTCGCTCAGCGAGCTCCTGAAGGGCATGGAGACTCTCTAGCGGCAAGACGCGCTATTGTCGACACCAGCGGCCTCTGAGGAGGTTGACCGCCCGGACATCCAGGTTATTGGGGAGAAGCCTGGCGATCCGGCTTCCGCGGCTTCTGAAGGAGCCAAGAAACTGAAGCTTCGTGAGAATATGGAGGAGATGAAGAAACTGATCGCCGATAAGCCGGTGGCGACCGCACATCCATTGCTGCAAGGTAAACACCGGGACGTTAGGCGAATTATTAAATTCTACAAGTCGCGGTCAAGGAAGAAGGGGGCGAATATTATATTCAATCCGCCGGCCAGCTTTTTCCAGACCACGGCTCAACTGAAAAGCCGGGCTAAGGAAACCGAGCGGCTATGGAAAGAAAAGCTGAAGAGGATAGATCCTGAGCGGCTCAGGCGGCCAGTGATTAAAATCCATACCGCGGCCTCTGGAGGAGATAAACATCAAACCGGCGGTCTTATCCTACCGATTTCCTTACTAGAAGGTCGCAACAATCCGGCTGAACCTGACTGCGGTTTGTCTTCTGCAGGTGTACCGGAGACCGCGATGAAACCGGGCGACTTGACGTCGTTTTTGTCTATGCTGCCACCGCCTCCGCCTCCAAGTGTTCGCGAGAAGGAGATGGCCGACTTCCAGAAGGACGTCGGCACGCTGCAGGCGGCTTTGGACGCGGCCACCGAAACCCTGCGGATTAAAGACGAACAGCATCGGGTTGCCCAGGAGGCCGCGGAAAAAAGGATCCAAGAGCTGCAAACCACCCTGGAGCGAGAGACCGCAAGGTTGCAAACTGCGCTTGAGCAGGAGACCGCGAGGATGAAGACTGCGATGGAACAAGAGACTGCCAGGCTCCAGACCGCGATGAAGGAAGAGACCGCCAGGCTCCAGACCGCGAGGAAGGAAGAGACCGCCAGGCTCCAGACCGAGATGGAAACCGCTGAGGCGAAGATTGCTGAGATGCAGGGCGCCTTGGAGCAGGAGAGGGCGGAGAAGTATTTGCTGATGGCCGCGCGGCTGGAAGGAGACAGAGAAGAGATCCCTCATGCTGAAGGCGGCGAGAACCAAGACCTGCCGGCGGAGACCGGCGGAGAACAGTGGCCTGCACTACCAACTCCTGCAGAGTTGCCGGGTACTAGCCGCCCGGCCTCTGGCGAGACTTCACATCCGCTGGTGGCCGCGGCGCCTAACCAGGTCGCAGTTCCAAGCGGTCTGGGTGTTCAGGCGATCCCCATGATACCGTTTGCGAGAGTAAAGCGCGACGCTGCGCGAGTTCATCGGTCTCTGCATGCGCTTCACAATTTGGTTAGCCAGGTGTACGTTGCGATTGTGCAGACCGGTTAACAGGTCGCGCACATAGGGAGAGACAGGCCGGAAGACGACAAACGATCCTGAGCGACTTGAGAGAACTAAGCCGTGCGGACATTTGAATATTATGTCGTAATATATATTTTTTCTCTGGATGTTGAACAATTTGATTGCTGTAAACTGTTGTATTTTATTATGATGCGAACTGAATGCGGCTTATGCGGCTTGAATTTACAATCCACATGTCTGCTGCTTTGTTCTGAGAAATTTAAAGATTAGGATAGTAGCCGCGCGGTCTGGCAAACAGAGCGCCGGCTTGAATACTTGATATCCACATGATTCGCCATAGAATTTTTCTAAGTGCAGGAATATAGCCGTGCGGACTGACGGACTAGACGGCGGCTTGGTCATTAAGCTGATCTGCGCTTCGAGCGGACTTAGGCCGCGCGGCGTGACGACTAGCCGCGATTTGACGTTGGGCACTGTAGCTTCACGGATTTTCTATAAATAGAGCAGATCCCATAGATTTCATCACAAATCAAGAAGGATGCGGGCTAAGTCCAAGTCATTGCGGTCTGACAAGGCCACTATGGTTAGGACAGACGCGACCTCCGCTTTCCACTCAGTTGACCACAAAGAATGCCGGCTAACAAAAGTCGAGCTAGATCACTTTGTTGAGAAACACATGCAAGGAAGTCCGCTGATCGCGCGGCTTCCCCGACAGGATGAGCGGATCAACTCCTCCAATGCAAATCAGATCGCGGTCCCCATCGACCACTTCGACTGCGGCTTCAGCTTCCCGGTCTTGCTAGAGGCCGTAGTGGTCTTCGACCACTACGGGGTTGTGCCGGGACAACTACCCCCAAAATCGATAGCCGCCATCTACAGCTTCATCTCCTACCTCAGGTCGGAAAGAGTCCGCTTCTCTATGAGGCTCTTCCGAGAGTGCTTTTCGGTGCGGTCTATCCCGGACTCCGTGACGAAGATCTTTCGGGGGCACCTCTACTTCGGCTGCAGAGGGCTGAAGATAGTGAACCTGGCGAACAAGATCGCGAACTGGCCGGAGCGGTTTCTCATCTTTGAGGGAAACCTGGGGTTGCTGCCAGTCGACCCCCAGATCCGCAAAGAGGCCGCCTTTGGGAGCAGCGGCTTGGACGGCGTCGAGAAGGAGATTTACAACTTCTTCAAAGGAGAGCGGCTTGATGTAAACCACTACATCCCGCTGTTGCCGCTGCTAGTAGGAGTAGAGGCGGAAGACAGTAAGCTCCAAGCCGGCCGACCTGATATCTTAGCCACACGGACTGGAAACTAACTTTGCCTTTATCTTTGCAGCTGCTGTGGCGGTCCCGCTGAACAAGCCACAAACTCCTGGCGGCCTGACTCTTACTCAAAGAGAGAAAAGAGCGAGGCGTGCCAAGCCGGCGCGGGTTGCGGAGGAGGAGGAGTCGGACTCCTCTGGAGAGTTCATTCTGCAAGGAACCGGCAGCAGCTTGAAGGATGTCCACGGCGATCCGGCCTTGCGGTGGAGTCCGGACGGCAAGTCGGTGACGATCTCCACCGCCCTCCCCTACTGGGGAGCAGAAGAAGTAAGCCGCCACGCCAGCGCGGTTGGCGGCGCGCTGTATGGCAAGCGCAACTTGAGGGATATGCGACGAGTTACTCCAGACGACCTGCCGCGGCTAGCCGCGCAAGTCGGCGCGAGGAGCTTCGTGGCAAGTCACTTCATGTGCCTTGCCTACAAGCAACTGATGAAGGAGAACAGCGGCCTGAAGACACAGTTAGGCGAACAACAAGAAGAGAACAAGCGGCTTAAGGAAAAGGAGGCGGTAAGTCATTACCAATACTCGTGCGGTTAGCATTATGTAACCGCGCGACCTTACCTTTACTTTTGCTTTGCAGGAAATGTATAACCCGGCCAATCCCATCTTCCAAGACCAAGTCTTCCCCCAACTCGTCCAAGGGATTGATGGAGCGCTTAACCGCCTCCGCGACCTTGGCGGCTTGGCCACCGGCTTCACCGACTTTACATGTGCCGACATCTACCCCTCCCTGAAAGAGCAGGTGGCCGACGTATATAGGTCGATCAAGGGCAAGGCCAAGGTCGGGGAAGAAGTCAGCGAGGTGGTAGGAGACGCGGTGGAAGAGGTCGGCCAGGGAAGCCGGAGTCCACGCACATCGCCTGAGTCCGGCGGCCAAGAATCGGAGACCACGCGGCCAGACTCGACAACTTCTGACGGTTCAGCGAGCTCCGCAACTAGCAGCGGATACTCTCTATCATCCGTCGACATTGGCGATGGCAGTGATTTGTATTCTCCTGCGACTAAGAAGCTCAAACCGGGCGATTAGAAAATCTGTAACTTGTTTTTGTATTTTGAACTTTTTTTTTGAAATCGGCGGTATTGTTTTTGTAACCGCGCGATTAAGACTTTGTAATACTTAATGAAATGGAAATGAAGGCATTTTTACCTTTCTCTTTGTTATATTTCACTTTTCTTACTTGACTAAGTCCGCGCGGTCTCAGTTTAGCTTCCGATTTAAAATATAAGTATGTAAACCGGCTGAGTTTGCGCTGCGACTTCAACAAAGCTATCCGCAAGAGAGAGATATTTTCCTGCGGTTTATACCGGAGTGCACGTCGACGATAAGCCGAGCGGCTAATAACTTAAACCGCAATTTTCCTTAATGAATTATTCAACGTTATCTGCTGGAAGGGCTGAATTGCCGCGGCTTGCTCATACATAAACCGTGACTGCTAAGCCGCGCGGCCACCTGTCGCGGTCGGCAGACATCCATAACATTGAAATATTATATTGCGGCTAGGGCGAACTCTGAAACGAATTTCCCATTTGATTAAAGGAACAAGAATAGAGAAACAAGCTTCGGCTTCCGATAATACAGGCCGATATAGGCATATGGAAGACGGGAATTTTTGTGACGACAGTTCGCTGATTAGCTAATATAATTAATACCATAAGTCGGCAGATCAAAGCCAGGAAATAAGTGCCAGACGCAGGTCGGGCGACTTCCTTTCCATATGAATAACAAACCGGCAATTGATATATTTGAGCCAATTAAGATACTGAATAGCGGATAGGCGGACGTAAGTCGGCCGAGTTCCCAAATATATTAATGATAATCCGGCAGGTAGGAACCGGAAAGTTAAAAAACTTAAGCCGGAATATGAAACCGGGCGGCTTGTGTAATTAATTATACAACCTGCACAGGCCGCTTAGTAAAACCGCGAGATAGCGGATAGGCGCATGTTGTCCTGCAAAAATAGGTGAAGACATGCACTTATGTGTCAATGTGGGCAGGTGCGTGTGGCATTGCTTTCCACACAAAGAACACATAAGCGGGATCGGAATTCTTAAAAATCCATGACCGATGTCAAGCGGGACAAGTACGCAACGTCTGCGACTGAAGTCAAGCAGGACAAGTACGCAATGTCTGCGACGAAGGTCAAGCGGGACAAGTACGTAATGCCTGTCTGTGACTGAAGTCATGCGTGACGGGTACGCAATGTCTGCCACTGAAGGCCAAGCGGAAAACCCACTACACATCTGCGACTGAAGTCAAGCAGGACAAGTACGCAATGTCTGCGACGAAGGTCAAGCGGGACAAGTACGTAATGCCTGTCTGTGACTGAAGTCAAGCGGGATGTGAAGGGCTTAAGAATTCGAAAGGGGCTCTTGCCCCTATATGCATGCATATTGGCATAAAGAGTAAAGCTAAAAATAAGCTTCAAATAAACAAGTAACATTTGCATGATGTTAAGGAAGTGACAAAGGATATATATCTGTAGTTTTATCATGCCTCATTAATACCGATTGTGAAGGAGATGTTATGTACTATTCTGAACATAAGTACTTTTCTTTATAGAAAGAAAGAGGAATCACTGCTTGAATTATTGAGCAAGAAATGAAAGATTGCCTTAGAGAGTTACTAAATAACATATTCTTGCAACTTTCCAGCTCTTACAAGTTGATTAGCCAATTCCCTGAGAGCTATACAATCTTCTGCTTTATGACCAATATCTTTATGATACTTGCAAAAAAGCTGCTCGTGCCGATACTTGATTTTGGATTTCATATGCCGAGGCTTCTTGAACTCAGGCATTCCCTGAATGATTATCAAAAGATCTTCCATAGGAATTTTAAACTTAACATACTTACCTGAACCTTTTTCATACTTTGGAGTTTTATCTTGGAGAATATAAGGAGACTTGCAATATTCAACTTGCAAAACATCTGGTGAGGAAATAGATTGCTGTTGACCAGAAGTTCCTTGAGATTGTTTAGCCATTTGATTCAGAAATGAAACATAACCTTTATTTGCCTCTTCGCCCATTATGAATGTATTAACTATATCAATAAGATCTCCGTAGCTTTTGGGATATTTTGTGGTGAGCTTGAATTTCAATGGGCCTTCTTGAAGTGCATTTATGAAAGCATGCAAGTAATAGTCTTGATGGACGCTACAAATATCTAAAACCTCCTTTTGAAACCGATCAACAAAATCTGGATTAGACTCGTCAATTCCTTGCTTGATTCGGAAGAGAGCTCCAACGTCTCTTTTACGCTTCCTGTAAATAGCGAATCTAGAAATAAATTGACTTCGAAGATCCTTAAAGCTGGTTACTGATCGAGGTGAGAGGCTATAAAACCATTCTCTTGCAACATTGCCAAAAGATATAACGAAGAGTTTGCATTTTACTCCATTTGACACTTTTCTCAGTGAAATAGCTGATTCAAAAGCTTGCAAGTGAGAAAACGGATCATCACAGCCAGAATACTCCGGGAGACGCGGGACTCTAAAGTTATCGGAGACAGTATCCCCCTGAATTCGATTAATGAATGGAGAAGGGGCCTCTTCGTCGTCCTCACAAAGAGGTTCATTTGCAACAGATTCTAGTCCACGCTCAACACTGTTTGCAAAAAATTCTCTATGAGGGTCCACAACCTCACTATTAAAATACGAGCAATCCTGCACTTCTGAGAGATCTGTAGTCACTGAGATGCGGCTTGATTTATCATGACCCTTTGCAGGATTCATCCTGAAAAGAAAGAATAGCCGAACTTTTTCAAGAGACCGCAGAACAGCGGCGGCTTAACGGGGCGGCTAGACGATACTGCAAACCGATAAGAAGACCGTCTGAAAAGAGAGCGGATAGAAAGCCAGGTTCTACAGCACTGGAGGCGGGCTGAAAACCTTAGCCGGCGAAGTCGCGGCTTGCTCGACAGGCCGCCGAACTCTAGAGGATAGTGCGGTCTAATTAGCTAGACCGCTGATTTCATCGATTAGTCGAGATCTGAAGGTCGCGTGTTAACTGTTGATGCACGAAAACGGACAGGGAGTCGGGCACCACCAGCTAACGGTTCGAACACCGAGGAATAGGGGAGGAAAGGAGAAGATTGTCGACCAATCGGTTACTAGCGGTCGCGGCTAAAGGACCGAAAAAGGGGGGCCGCTGGCAGCGGTAACAGCAGAGTTCGCCCGCCGCGGCTTAAATGCCACTCTTGCGGCGGGCTTTCCTTTACTTAAAATAAGAAACAGTTACAACGAGTAAAAGAGGAAGCTGGCCGGACTACAAGCCGCAATACACTAGACTTGAGACCGCAGCTCTTAACAGGCGAGCTCCTGGATCCCAGTCAGCGTGTCTTGGGGAGTGCACCCTCCCCCTATTTATAGGCTCGGGGGCCTGCCCAAACGGGCAGGGCTAAAGTTACCGGCTGCCCGGGGTACTGGAGAACCGGGCAGAGTTGAGGGGAAGCAAAAGAGAAAGAAACAAGAAAGGAGGGAAGCCGCGCGGCCTGGCGGATTCCTCCTGGCGAGCTGACGGCTGGGTCCTCGGGCCTTGTCGCTGAGCAGGGTCGGCGTTGGCAGCGGCCTGACATGGAGACCGCCCGGCTTGGGAGGCTTGGCGGCTTGAGTAAGCAGGCCGCCCGGTCTGGAAAGCTGCGCGGGCTGGTCGCGGATTCCGGGCATATCAAGGATGAAGTTACTACTTCAAAAACCAGAGAAGCTTTAACATGGTGTGGTCTAGATTCCAAGCTGAAAATTGGATCTATATTCAATAGGAAAGGCATGAACAGCCAGGGGAAATTCCTTTCAGAAATTGTTGGCAATGTGCTCTTAAGTAAGCCTGGAGGGCATGACAGGATATCAGCCCATATGTTCAATCTTATGACCAGGATTATCTTCACATTAAAAACTGATTGGTCTGTAGTAGTCTTTAAGAAGATTAAGGCAAGTCTGAAAAAGCCCAATTTGGGTAGGATACTAAGTCTATACTTGGCTGGTGGTATACCAGAAGTTATGAGTAAAGCTGCAGGCAGTAAAATCAATCATATGAGGAAAATGGACATGAGACTCTTCTCCAGATGGGATAGGGTTTTATCCAAGGAAATGCCCACACCAGAGAAAATTACTCCCCAAAAGAAGAAGAAGAAGACTGCCCCAGTGGCTCAGGATTCCACTTGCAGCTCTGGTAATGAAGAGCAAGTTGTCTTTACTCCTGATGAGGATGTAGAAGGAAATGCTGGGAGGTCTCCAGCTCAACAAGATGCTGTAGTGAGGCAGGGGGATCTACCACCAGCTAGCCCCATACACCAGGATCAATTCCAGGGGGAGCATCTAGTGGTGGAAGAGCCAACTCCTCTTGAAAGTGAAAGAGCCACCCACATCATCCTTGAGGTAATCATTGAGATTAATGCTTTAGATTTTCCTATAGAGAATAATGTTTTGTCTGATTCATTAAATGATGTTAATCAGCAAACTCAGATTGATAGCCAACTCCCAGATGTTGTCATGAAGGACACATCTGTTATAGCTCAAGTTATATCTGATCCAGTGGTAGATGAGCAAAGAGTTTCTCCTGCCCATTCTCCACAAGAATTTACAATGGAAGATCTTTTCCTCAATCTGGATCAAACAGACTTTGACAAGGAAAGTGCTGCTGCTGAGGGGGAGAAGTCCCAAGTTAAGGGGGAGCAGGTCAAACTTAATGAAGAACCTGCCAGGCAAGAACCTGAGAAGCCCAAGGAAGTTGAGGAGCTACCAAGGGAGAGGGTAGAAATAGCAAGTACATCTGCTTCTGAAGATGATGAGGATACAAGGGCAAAGAAAAGGAAATTTCAAGTATTTAAAAGAAGGAGCCAGAGATATAAGAAGGCTTTGCAAACTATAGAACCATAGCCTATATCACAGCCATCACCATCTGTAGATTATAGTTCTCTCATGGTTGCTATGCAAATTAAACTGGATGAGCACAGGAAAGCCATTGAAAAATATGTGGATGAGGGGCATAAGTCCTTACAGTTTGATCTGGCCCAGGATATTAAGTCTATAAGATTTGAAATGAATCTTAATAAGAAGGAGATGACTGACTGCTTCCATAAGGGAGGGAATGCAGTAGTCTATCTAGCAACTCATCAAGAGAAAATAAAAGCTCAAGTGGATGACATTGCACTGAAGCAAGGATATGTTCTTGAGAAGCAGATCAGAATGAATGATAACTTAACTGCTTCGCACAATGCAATTGTCACAGAGATGAAGAACATAGCTACTGGACTGACTACTTCTAATGCTACTGCTATGGCAGAATTTGATAAAGCCTTACAAGAGAGCATCACTGCTGTTACATCTGCTATTCAAGATTCTCAGAAACTGATCTCAGAAAAACTCCAAAGGTTAAAACCTTTCTTTAAAGATGGAGTCAACTATTTGGATAACCAAGTAAGATTTCAAAAGGATGATCTAAGAGATCACATGGAAAGAGAAGTCATAAAGGGGGAGAGGGTGTTAGTCAAAGCCAGCTCTGATCATGCTAAGTGGATTTCTAATTCTATCATAGCTACTCTTGGATATCCTCCTTTATGTGATGATGACAATATAGCAGAATCTGTGATACATCCTACATATCTAGGAGGGGAGCAACCTGAAGTGGCTCAAGTCATCTACCCTCCTCAAGATTTTGATATGATACATGCTGATATACAGTCCATGTATAGCCCACCTGGGGAAAGGACAATGTCATCATAGAGAAGGTGGTTCAGCCAGTATCTGAGGCTATGCAAGAAGCTTTTCTGGAAGAACAGGAAGCTAGATAGTCTAAGAAAAGGTTTAGAGAGCAATATGAACAAAGACCTGACTTTGAGCAGTGGAGCCCCACTTCAAGAAACATTATCTTAACTGCATGGAAAGCTGCCAAAGATAATATACAAGACAGAAACAAATGGTTTTCTGAACTATAATGGAGGAAGCATGAGACAAGGCAAGAAGCCATAATGCAATACAGGAGAAAGGCCAAGATGGGAAAGCTACCTCCTACTGCTCAGGAGCCTAGCAAGTACTTTCCCAAGCCTTATCATTATTTTGAGAGGCAAAAGATTAAAGCTGAAGAGTAAAAGAAAAAGGATCTGAAAGGCAAGAAGCCTGCTGATACAGGAGTTGTTGAAGCCCCTGTACAAGCCAAAGTACAATCATGAATATGAATTGTGATTAAGGAGGCTGATCAGAATTAGAATAGATTTATCTTAAGTTTACAGTTGTAATATTTTGATTTTAAAACACACTGTAAATTTTTGAATGATAAATATGACAAAGTGTTAGAACAATGTGATGTGTTATAAATCTATTTCATAATTGTTCTGAGATGATATCTGTGTTTACATGTTTTGATTAATACATGTTAATGTATGCCCTGTTATATAATCCTGTTTTATATCATGCTATGATTTTATTCTGTATGGTGTATATCATTGACTAAGGGTTATGACTTCTCCAAATAGGGGGAGATTGTTGGGTACATTGGTTTAAAGGTACCTGATTTGAAGAAGCGTCACCCTACTCAATGATATACATCAAAATGTATTTGATGTATCTTGAGTTTAGTTGTGCAGGTCAAGTATTCACAGGGAAAAGCTGAAAAGTTTCTAAATCCATGTGTCGACACCCAGGAGCAAAGTGTCGACACTTAAGAAGACTTGTGTCGACACCCAGGAAAGCAGTGTCGACACTTGGAGTACTTGTGTCGACACCAGGGATGCAGAGTCGACACCAGACAGAAAGTATCGACACAAGGAGCTGTGTCGACACTCAATGAAGAAAAGTCCAGTGAAGTAGTGTCGACACTTAGCAGTTGTGTCGACACCCAGAGGAATAGTGTCTACATCAGAAAGTGTCAACACTTGGAGGCTGTGTCGACACTCAGCAAAGGTCAGCAGAGTCTAAGTATAAGTGTCGACATAATAAAGAATGTGTCGACACTTAGCAGAAGACTCAACACTTGAAGAAAGTGTCGACACAATGGAGAATGTGTCGACACATAGCAGAAGACTCAACACTTGAAGAAAGTGTCGACACAAGGAGCTGTGTCGACACATAGCAAAGTTCAACAAAATTCTAAGTACAAGTGTCGACACAAAGGATATGTGTCGACACTCAGCCAAAGTCTCAACAGAAGAAGAATGTGTCGACACAAGGAGCTGTGTCGACACTCAGCAAGTCTCAACAGAAGAAGAATGTGTCGACACAAGGAGCTGTGTCGACACTCAGCAAGTATCAATACTGAAGGCATGTGTCGACACCAAGAAGATGTGTCGACACTGAACAAGTTCAACACATGAAGATGTGTCGACACAAAGGTGTTCTGTCGACACTTACAAGAATTCAACTAAGTGCTGAAGAACAAGGAGTTGTGTCGACACTCAATATCAGTGTCGACACATGATGAAGAAGATGTGTCGAGAAGTGAATTCTACAACACAAGGAGTTGTGTCGACACCTTGAAGGCTAGTGTCGACACTTAGTCAACTTGTGTCGACACTTAGTCTATAAGTGTCGACACTTAAAGACAGACAGTCTCGACACCTTCAGACAGTTACAGAATTTTCAAGAACTGACTGGATGACTTGACAGCTGCCATTCCAGCCGGTCTACAGCACCTGTCAGAGTTGTCAGAAATCAGTTATGAACCGGACCAGCCGGTTACCATGAAGAAGGCCTATATATAGACTTATACTGTCTACAAAAACACATGATTAATTGTGGTTCAAGTGATCAAGTAATAAAAAGAAGATCTAGCTATTCATTGAATAATCTAGTGAAGATCTAAGAAGTTGGAGAGAGAGAGCTCCATCCAAGAAGACAGCCGTTGGAACCAGGCTGAGAAGAAGGGTTCAGATTTTGTTCTGAATCTTAAGAAGCAGAGAACAAGGATCAACTGCAGAGGAGATCAATCTTATTGTGTTCTACATTCAAGAAGCTTTCAAGAAAGCCAAGTCATTTTGATCTCAACTGATTTCTTCCAAGAACTCATCAAGAAACTCACAACTCTTCTCTCTTTTCTCTGAGTTGTAGGGTTTACATTTTGTATTCATATTATCTTGTAGGATCCTTAGGGATCTGAGATTGTAAGCCTGTAATTATAAAAGACTGAGTGTAGGGCCTCTGTGCCTGAGTGTAGGAGATTTGTATCTCTGAGTGTAGGCCTGTTGTGGCTGAGTGTAGGCCAGCTGTGGCTGAGTGTAGGCTTTGTGAAAAGCTGAGTGTAGGTCTTTGGAGAAGACTGAGTTGTAGGGCCTTGGGCCTGAGCTGTAGGAACCTGTGTTGGGGTTCTGAGTGTAAGATCTGAGGATCTGAGATAGTGGAGAAGTTTGGCCGAATCTAGTACACTGCTAGATAGGCGAAGGGGGAAAGTGGATGTACCCAAACCTTGGGGAACCACTATAAACCTGTGTGTTCACTGTGTGCTTGTGATATTCTGTGATTGCTGTTGGATTGCTGTGTAAAAGTAGATATAACTCTGAGATAACATCTGAATTCTGCCTAAAAAGTTAAAAAGATTAAGTCACCTATTCACCCCCCCCCCCTCTAGGTGATTAGGTACAATATCTTTCAATATCGCTATAGCCAACGATAATAATTTGACAACATCGACTTTTCGACTGCATCGACTTTTTGACAGCGTCATCTTGTTGACTACATCGACCTAAATGCTATCGCCTGGCGGTATCACACTGCTAGTGATAGCTCTCAGAACTGCAACTTGTTGTTTTTCAACTGTGGGAAACTTGCGGTGTTACATTAAGTTGGAACTCTATGAAGTTAGAACACATGCACATCAGGTCGAGTCCTCAACTCCATATCTTGAGAATGTTCCTTTGTTTAATCACCCAACTCTACCTTTTGTGTCTATAATGACAATCACATGTCAAGGCTACGACACCTCAGGGCATCACACATATGAATGCCCCAAAGGTGAACTCTCCTATGAATTCACTAATATGAATTTTGATGAATTTATTAATTTTTCTAGCAATAAAAATAGAACGTTCGCCTATTTGAAAATTTATAATATTCTACTGAGGAATCACCTCAATTTTTCATGGAATCAAAAAATGGCTAGCCAAAGATGGCAATTGTGTTGGGTATTGTATCCACAATAACCCAGATTTGGTGAAGTCTGTAATGCCCCGAAACTCAAAAGAGCGACGGGAGGCGTTTTGAGCCAAGTTTGGATATTGGCAGGGGGCACACAGACAGGGACATGGGCGTGTCCCAGGGCGTGTCATGCTCGAGTCGACGATCTGGCGGAGAGGTTGACGAATTTTGGTGTCGACGATCGTCGAGTAGCAAACACGGCCTAGGATACGAGCGTGTCACGGGCCGTGTCCTTCTCGGGTTCTTGGCCATTTTTATTCAAGGGTGAAACACGGTATGTAGCCCAGGCGTGTTCGGTGGAGACACGGGCGTGTCATTTTGGACACGGGCATGTCCAAGACCCGTGTCCTTCTCATGTTGTTCTTGAACCTGTGTCGATGGGAGAACACGGTCGGTAACACAGCTGTGTACTGGTTGACACAGGCGTGTCAAGTTTGACACGGGCATGTCGAGAATGTTGGAACACCCTATTACTAATTTGGGTCAGGATCACTATGTCTCTAGGAATCTTTGCTTGACCTCCTGTATAGCTTAATAGGTCAATTAGAATTGAGTCTAAGGGTTAGAAGTCTAGGTTTGGAAGCTGCCCTGAAGACCAAGATTTTGTGTTTGGAGACTAAGTCATATCGTCGAGCTCAGCACGACGATTCGTCGAACTCCGGTCGACGATCGTCTAGCTCAACTTCGACAAGATCGTCGAACTCCATTCGACGATCGCTGAGCTCAACTTCATTATATCGTCGAACTCCATTCGACGATCGGTGAGCTCAGTTCGACGATTCTGACTCTGCTTTGGATCTTTATCTCTGAGCTCAGTTCGACGATCTTTGAGCTCAGATCGACGACATTTTGCTGCTGTATATTTCCAGATCGCTGAGCTCAGCTCGACGATAGCAGAGCTCAGTTCGACGATTTCAGATAACTTCCAGGATGTTTCTAAATTCAAATTCAAATCAGTTAGGAGTTATTCTGCAATTAATTCAGAGATTTCCTAGCCGTTTTCATTCATTTCTGGACCAAGTTTCAAGGGATTTCTAAAGGAATGTTTCTGTGGACTTTCCTCCAAAAGAGTTTATGCAATTAAGGATGCAATTAATGCAGGCCAACGGCTATACTTGACAGAGAATATTATTCTATTCTATATCAGAGAATAAAAGACAGGATTTTTTTTTGAATCTCACACAGAACACACACAATACAGAGAGAGAATACAGATTACAGAGATACATTCAAAAATCTTCTGTCACAAAGAATTCTGAAGAACACACATCCAAGGAGATCAAGCTTTCTCAAATCTTCAGATCTCTTTAGTTTTCAAAGTGTTCAAGGCCAACATATTTCCAGACTCCAGACATTCAACATTTCAGCTATTGCTGAAATCATCTATTGCTGGAGTTCAATCTTTGAAGGCCTATCACCCTCAGCAAAGTTTTTTCTTCCTGAAGATCTCAAGGATTCAGGGGGAGCTTTGACATCAATCCACATAGTCTTCTCAGTTGTTTGAGAAAGAGAAGACTGTCATCATTCTCTCACCCCCACTCTGTAAAGGGTTTCTCAAACTCCCTTCAAAAGTTGAGCTTGGTTTTTGAGCACCTTGTCAAAAGCTCATTGGTGGCAAGACACCTGATCAAAAAATCTGCTTTGGTTTTTGAGCACCTTATCAAAAGCTCATTGGTGCCCAGGACACCTGATCAACTCATGCTGCAGTGGATTCCTACCTAGGGTGGTAGAAGAGTGGATGTACCCAAGTTTAGGGGAACCACTATATTTCCTCGTGTCTTCTGGTTTTGCTTGTGTTTATGTTTGTTTCTGGCCTTGATTTTTCTGTGCTTAGTTTTTGTTTAACTTAGTGCTGTGATTAGATTTATTATTGCTTCCCTGCTCACTCTTATTACAACAATTGTTGTAAAAGTTTTTAAAACACCATATAGTCTATTCACCCCCCTCTAGAGTATATCAGATCTAGCTGCTCTTTCAATTAGTATCAGAGCCAGGTTGGTTAAACATACCATACCTGATTGGTTGTACAGGCTAACACCTGAACCCAAAGATCCCAAACTAGATCTGTTTTTCTTTGGTATTTTATTGTTAGATTTTGTTTTCACAAATCATGGCCCAAAACAAAGATTATGCTAGCACCAGACCTCCAGTGTGCAATCTATCCAAGTTTGCACTTTGGAAAGCAAGGATTAGGCTTTACATGAATTCTATTGACGAAGATATCTTTAATTCTGTTTTGACAGTATGTCCAAGACCCCCAGAGAACACAAGCACAAATGCTGTGCCACCTCCATCAGGAACAGATGCTGATATCAAGAGATGGAAGGTAGCTGATGCTAAGGCTATGAACATCCTATCCCAGACAATGTCAGATGACATATTTCAAAAGGTAGCTGAATGTAATTAGCAAAAGAAATTTGGGACAAACTCTCAGAAATAGTCTCAGGCTCAGTTGATGAGAGAAAGGATAGAAGATCCCATCTCATCTCTCAATATGAGAACTTCAAGAAGGGAGAGACTGAGTCAGTGGGAGACATATACAACAGGCTAAGTCTAATTGTCAGTGAACTCAGGACTTTGGACAAAGAGATCAATCTAACAGAACTTAATGACAAGATCCTAATGTGCTTCCCCAGCACTTGGGATTCAAGAATCTGGCCAATTAAGGATGCCAGAAGTCTGAATGAGATCACCACTGAAGCTCTATTGGGTAAGCTCAAATCTTATGAGCTACCCATCAAGAATAGAGAGGAAGAACAGAAGGCTGCCTCACCAGCCACAAGAAAAGAGAAGACCATAGCCTTCAAGGAAACTGAGGATCTGCCTGAAGACAAAGCCACAGGCAATGATGAACTACTCAGTCTGCTGGCCAAAAGATTCTATAAAATGGCCAGAAAGGACTTCAGAAGAAGATCATACAAGGAGCAGGATAAGCCAAGGTATGACAAGTCCATTAGTAATAATAAAGACATTATTTGCTTTGGTTGCAGGAAACCAGGGCACATAGTTCCTGACTGTCCAGAGAACAAGAACAAGGACAGAAGGGACAGAAAAGAAAGAAGAAAGGAGAAAGACTCCAAAAGGAATGGCAATGACAAACCTTCTTCAAGCAAAAACAAGCATACAAGAAAAGGGTTTGTTGCTGAATCCTGGAGTGAGACAGAAGAGGAGTCAGAAGCCTCATCCAGCTCCAGTGATGATGAGGATGATGCAGAAGAAAAAGAGTTCTGCATGATGGCAATCAATGCCTCACAGCACAATTCAGAGGAAGAGGAGTCAGAGTCAGACTCAGAGACTCAACCTGAAGAAGATCAGGTGAAGACCTATCCAACATCTAACCAGCAATGGTATTTGGATAGTGGGTGCTCTAAGCACATGACAGGGTACAAGGACAACCTCACATCCTTCAGAGCCAAGCTTGACCCAAAGTTATCTTTGGTGATTCAAACTTTGGACAAACTAAAGGATATGGTGCAGTCCAGATTGGTTCAGTAACTTTCAAGAAGGTAGCTTATGTGGAAGGACTGAAGCACAACCTAATTAGCATCAGTCAGCTGTGTGATGAAGGCTACCAGGTGACCTTCAGCAAAGCCTTATGCAAAATCAAGTCAGAGGACAACACAACTGTGTTGACAGGTAAAAGGAAAGGTAAAATCTATCTAGTAGATTTTCTTTCAACTGATGTAGATATCTGCTTGTTTAATTCTATCTGTAGACCCAATATTTTATGGCATAAGAGATTAGGACACCTAAACCTTAGAACTATTGCTAGGCTATCCAAGGACAACCTTGTTAGAGGACTACCTTCTGGCCCCTACAAGAAGGAAGGACTCTGTAGGGCTTGTCAATTAGGCAAGCAAACTAAAAACAGCTTTAAATCACTTAATAAGAGTGATTCACCTAGGATATTGTATCTGTTACACATGGATTTCTTTGGACCCATCACAGTACAAAGCCTAGGAGGGAAATCCTACACTTTAGTAGTTGTAGATGACTTCTCTAGATTCACTTGGGTGTTCTTTCTAAGGAAGAAGTCTGATAACTTTAAGTGTCTGACAGAGTTTCTCAAATGTATACAGATTGAGTTCAATACTCACATTGCCCTGATCAGAAGTGATCATGGGACAGAGTTTGATTGTCTTCTTATGCAAGAGTTCTGTCAGAGTGAAGGGATCAGGTATACTTTCTCAGCTCCTACAACTCCTCAACAAAATGGGGTAACTGAAAGGAAAAATAGAACTCTTATTGAATCTGCCACTACATTGTTGTCAGATGCTCATCTACCTCTATCCTTTTGGGCAGAGGCAGTGAACACCTCCAACTATGTGCTGAACAGAGGCCTGATACATAAACTAAAGGGAAAGACTCTCTATGAATTACTCAAAGGAAAGAAACCTAAAGTTGACTATTTTAGAGTCTTTGGTTGTATTTGCTACATTCACAATAATGACAAGAAATATTTAACAAAATTTCAAGCCAAAGCTGATGAAGGAGTGTTTCTGGGATACTCCATGATCAGCAAGGCCTATAGGGTCTATAATAAATCATCTTTGAAAATTGAGGAATCTGTTCACATTTCATTTGATGAATCTAACATGTCTTTCAAGGAGAAGAATTCTTCTACCATAGAACCTTTGCAGGAACATTCTCTAGTTGAAGACTTGAACAGGTTACAGGTTACTCAAGAGGATGAAAGCAGTGAAGATGAAGGGAATGCTCAACACATTGAAGCACAACTTGAAGAGCCAGTTGTTGTACCACAAGAGGAAACAACAACACAGGTTGGTGAACAATCAACACCCCCTGTTGATTTAGTAACATCAAGAGACCATCCAATTTCCCAAATAATTGGAGAAATCTCAGCTGGTGTGCAAACCAGAAATCAGGTCAACCAAAACCTGTTGCACACCTGCTTCCTATCTCAAAAAGAACCTCAGTCCATTCAAGATGCAGAGCAAGATCCAAACTGGATCATTGCAATGCAAGAGGAGTTGCATCAATTTGAGAGGAACAAAGTATGGGAACTAGTGCCAAAGCCTAAGGATCACTCCATTGTTGGAACAAAATGGGTATTCAGAAACAAACTGGATGATCAAGGAGTAATTATAAGGAACAAGGCAAGACTAGTTGCTCAGGGATACTCTCAAGAAGAAGGAATCGACTACGACCAGACTTTTGCACCTGTTGCAAGATTGGAAGCCATCAGAATATTTCTAGCTTATGCAGCTCACAAAGGCTTCAAAGTATATCAGATGGATGTCAAAAGTGCTTTCTTGAATGGAGACATCAAAGAGGAAGTTTATGTCAGACAACCTCCAGGTTTTATCTCTCCAACTTATCCTGATTATGTTTTTAGACTGAACAAAGCATTATATTGTCTCAAGCAAGCTCCTAGAGCATGGTATGAGACCCTAACATGCTTTCTCTTGGAAAATGGTTTTATAAGGGGTAGAGTAGACCAAACTCTTTTCATTAGAACCCATAAGTCCCATACCCTACTAGTACAAATTTATGTAGACGATATAAATTTTGGTTCTACTGACTCCAAATTGTGCAGAAGGTTTTCTAACCTGATGCATTCTAAATTTGAGATGAGTAGCATGGGTGAGCTATCCTTCTTCCTAGTATTGCAAGTCAAGCAACATGCTGAAGGCATCTTTATTTCTCAAACCAAATATGCAAATGAATTGGTTAAGAAATTTGGTATGTCTGAGGCATCTTGTATGAAAACACCCATGCCTACCAATGCTGTATTGGATGCTGATGAACATGGGAAACCTGTTGATCAGACAACATATAGAGCAATGATTGGCTCTTTACTGTATCTTACAGCTAGTAGACCAGATATAATGTTTGCTACATGTATATGTGCTAGGTTCCAAGTAAGCCCTAGAGAGTCACACCTAACTTTAGTAAAGAGGATTCTCAGGTATGTTAAAAGTTGTCCAAATCTAGGTCTCTGGTATCCAAAAGATTCAGCATTTGATTTAACTGGATTCTCAGATGCTGATTATGCTGGATGCAGAATTGACAGGAAAAGCACCAGTGGAACTTGTCAGTTCCTTGGTGACAGACTTGTCTCTTGGTTTTGTAAGAAACAAACATCTGTGTCAACTTCAACTGCTGAAGCTGAATATATGGCTGCAGGCAGTTGTTGTTCACAAATCTTGTGGATTCAAAACAAACTCCTAGACTATGGTTACAACTTAGAGAAGTCTAAAATCTTTTGTGATAACACAAGTGCTATTTCCATAGCTCTAAATCCAGTCCTCCATAGTAGGACAAAACACATAGAGATTAGGCATCATTTCTTAAGGGATAATGTTGAAAAGAATAAAATTGAATTACAATATATCCCAACTGATTTACAAAGGGTAGATATTTTCACCAAGCCCTTGGATGAAAAGAAACACACCTTCTTCCTAAATCAGTTAGGAATGTTAGATGGAGGAAGTCTTAAATAATATCCAAGATTTTGAAAGCTTAAAAATTGACCAAGACTAGGCAAACATTCTGATTTTTCTTAGTGTCTAGAATTTTTCTGATCTCTGAACTGCGCTCGACGATTTGCCCCAAGATCATCGAACGGAGATCGACGATTTCCAACAATCGTCGAACTGAGTTCAGCGTCTCTCAGATAGTATGAACTATCTCTTCCGGTCAACGATCGTCGAACGGTACTCGACGATCATGTTCTCTGAACGATCGTCGAACGGAGATCGACGCTCTCCAATATCGTCGAACGGAGATCGACGATGTTGAAGACTCTTCAGATTCCTTTAGAAGCCTCGATCGTCGAACTGAGTTCAACGATCTTTCCAATTCTGCGTCGAACCCTAATATAAAACTCTTTTTTCGCCGTCGTTCTTCATTTGCGCTTTCGATTTCTCTGCAAGAATTCTCTTTCCCTCCAAACAGTTCTACACTTGTTCGTTTTGTTTGTTGAATTTTTGCAGGTACACATGGCTGTGTCAGTTGCTGTTCTTGCTGCAATGAAGTTTGATGCCGGTTTTGACATTGATATAGAATCCTTTAGCACGACTGACCAGATTTTTCAAGATATACTGGGTTTGTTCAAGGACCAGAATCTGACAGCAATAATGACCACCAGGATCAAGCTGGCTTCTGATGAGATCAAGGAGTGGGTTTATACTGCCCATAATCAAGATAACAACACCATTGTTGGGTCTATTTCTGGAAATCAGGTACCCTTGACCCCAACCATTCTTTCAGAAGTTTTTGAATTGAGAAATGGAGAAGATTCTGCTGAGTTATCTGGAGAAGAATATTCTGAACTGCTTGCCAGGATGGGTCATCCAGAGGGAAACCCTAGCAAGCTCTTCAAAAGGAACCTGTCTGTAGAGTACAGGTTTTTGGTAGATGTGGTTGGGAAAGTGCTACTGGCAAAGCACTCTTCCCATGATACAATATCAAGATATCAGCTCTGCCTCATGGGAGCTCTTGTGGACAAGAAGAATCTGAATTGGGGAGAGGTTTTCTTTGACCTCATCAAAAAGAAAATCAACAAAAGTTTTGTTAATTTTGGGAGAATTATTGGAGTATTTCTGCAGCATAGGTGCCCTGCCTTGCTGGTCTCCTCTGGAGTTCATATCAATGCCTCCAAGAGATTGTCTTGTGCCCTCTTTGGAAAGTGGGACAGACAAATAAGCAAGCCTAGCAGGCCCTCCTCCAGTGCTCCTTCAGGCACAAGGACTCAAAGAGTCACTCCTCCACAGGTCTCTGCCCCTGCAGATGACCTGGCTGCCTCAGCCATCCCTTCCACATTTCTCCAGCTCTCCACTTCCAGAACCTTCAGCTGCTTCCATACCTTCTACCTCTGCTCCAGCTCTTGAGCAAGTAGACCTCTCAGCCCTTGCTGACAGGCTGTATGAGCTGCTTGCCCCCAGGCTCTCTCTATTGTTGGAGACCTCCTTGGCTCCTCTACACCTGTCAGTGGCAGCCCTTTCTGCCAGGCTCTCTTCCCTCTTTCCTCAGGCAGCACCTACAGCAGTGTGCCTTGATCCAGACATGTCTGCATCTAGGCAGGGGGAGATGCCATATGAAGTGAATCTTCATGCTGTTGCTGCTTCTGTAAGCTCTCTGTCTGCTGCTGCTGTTAGTTCTGCTTCTTCTGCTGCTCCTCCTCTTGTTGCTGTGCCTTCAGCACAAAGTCAGATTTCAACTGCAGTCCTTGCAATAGACCTCAGGTCTTTGCTATCAGCTTTTGATTTGCTTTCTTCAGCTGTCTGCCAGAGGTTAATGTTGTCCAGCCTCCAGAAGATTTATCCAAGGCACTTGTGCCTTTTTCTTGTTGTGACCCTAGCATTATCACTTCTTTTGTAAATTCAGTAATTGCTGCTGCTGCTTCTTCTGAAGAAAGGACTGATTTTGCTTCTGAGAATGTTGATACTGCTGCTGCTGCAGATATTCATACTACTGCTGAAGTTCTTACTGTTTCTGATGAACCATCTTCCAAGGACATTCTGATGTCAGAGGCCACTGAATTTGAGCCTTCTGCAGTCTTTGATGATGTTCCTTCTGTTTCTGTTGTTGTTAGGGAATCTGCTGTTTCTGCTGCTGCTAGTGAAGTTGCTACTGTTGTCACCTGTCCAGAGCCTACTGCTGCTGCTGTTGTTGTTTCTGCTTCACCTTCTCCATCTACTGCTGTCCCTGCTGTTACCATCTCAACACCTGCTGCTGCTGCTGTTTCAACTTCTGCCTCATCTGCCTCTGTTCAGCTTAAAAAGGACTTGATGAAGAAAATAGATGCTCTCTATGATGACCAAAGTTCTGAATCTGATGAATTTAAAACAGACTCTGATAACTCTTCTGCTACCATTGCCAGGAAAAGGAAGGCAAGGAGCAAAGCAATGAAAAGGGTACCTCCTGCTAAAGTTAAAGATAACAATGATATCCCATATTACATTCTGCATAACTGCCCAATCACTGAACACTGGATGCAATACTCTAAAAATCAGCTGAAAGCAATGAAGAAAAAGAGAAAATATGAGAAGGGTTCATCCCAATTCCAGCACTCTCATCCTCCTCCACCACCTCCTCCTGATGCAGGTGTAGGTGGAAGCTCTGCAAGTCAACCCCCAGCCAGAAGTCAGGCTCCCTATCAACCTCATGCCAGATCTTACCACAGGGAAAGCCAATCCAGGGGTTCACATTTTAGGAGAGGAGGATATAGAGGAAGTCAAAGAGATATTCAAGTATATTCCAAAGGGTACTCCAGGCAGCACCCATATTCTAGGGGAGGACATAGTTCTTCTGATACAACTTCTGGTCCTTTCCCTTACAAGCTGAAAGAGACTGTGTCTGCCAGGCCTCCTCAAGACAATCCTTCCAACAGGTATGAGCCACCTGTACCTTTTGAGGATCCTGAAAATAATACAGCTGCTTGGACTGCAAGGTTAAAGGAATTAGCTGCACTGGACCAAATTAAAAAGGCCAGAGAACAAGGATTAGACTCTTCCAACATTTCTACTATGTCTGAACAGAGACAAAAAGAACTAGAGAGATATGCTTCAAGTAAATTCTTTGATGCTGACAGATACATGGAATTACATCCTGAAGCTGTGCTTCCCAGGCCTAAAAAGCAAACATATTTGGGTGCAGTAGATGACACCAGGTCCAACAAGGAGGCCCTCAATCCTAACAGAGAAATTAAACTTGTTAAAGGCAAAGAGAAGAAATGATATTGTAAGGTGACAATTTCTGTGATTTCTGATTGCTATCTGGATGATATATATCTCTGTGATTCTGCTATGTCTAGCTGTTGTTTTTCTATTTTTGCTGATTGTATGTTGTTATTTAAAGTTTTTCAAAAGTCTGTAAATAGTAATCCTAACCCAAATAGGGGGAGATTGTTGGAACACCCTATTACTAATTTGGGTCAGGATCACTATGTCTCTAGGAATCTTTGCTTGACCTCCTGTATAGCTTAATAGGTAAATTAGAATTGAGTCTAAGGGTTAGAAGTGTAGGTTTGGAAGCTGCCCTGAAGACCAAGATTTGTGTTTGGAGACTAAGTCATATCGTCGAGCTCAGCACGACGATTCGTCGAACTCCGGTCGACGATCGTCTAGCTCAAATTCGACAAGATCGTCGAACTCCATTCGACGATCGCTGAGCTCAACTTCATTATATCGTCGAACTCCATTCGACGATCGGTGAGCTCAGTTCGACGATTTTGACTCTGCTTTAGATCTTTATCTCTGAGCTCAGTTCGACGATCTTTGAGCTCAGATCGACGACATTTTGTTGCTGTATATTTCCAGATCGCTGAGCTCAGCTCGACGATAGCAGAGCTCAGTTCGACGATTTCAGATAACTTCCAGGATGTTTCTAAATTCAAATTCAAATCAGTTAGGAGTTATTCTGCAATTAATTCAGAGATTTCCTAGCCGTTTTCATTCATTTCTGGACCAAGTTTCAAGGGATTTTTAAAGGAATGTTTATGTGGACTTTCCTCCATAAGAGTTTATGCAATTAAGGATGCAATTAATGCAGGCCAACGACTATACTTGACAGAGAATGTTATTCTATTCTGTACCAGAGAATAAAAGACAGGATTTTTTTTTGAATCTCACACAGAACACACACAATACAGAGAGAGAATACAGATTACAGAGACACATTCAAAAATCTTCTGTCACAAAGAATTCTGAAGAACACACATCCAAGGAGATCAAGCTTTCTCAAATCTTCAGATCTCTTTAGTTTTCAAAGTGTTCAAGGCTAACATATTTCCAGACTCCAGACATTCAACATTTCAGCTATTGCTGAAATCATCTATTGCTGGAGTTCAATCTTTGAAGGCCTATCACCCTCAGCAAAGCTTTTTCTTCCTGAAGATCTCAAGGATTCAGGGGGAGCTTTGACATCAATCCACATAGTCTTCTCAGTTGTTTGAGAAAGAGAAGACTGACATCACTCTCTCACCCCCACTCTGTAAAGGGTTTCTCAAACTCCCTTCAAAAGTTGAGCTTGGTTTTTGAGCACCTTGTCAAAAGCTCATTGGTGGCAAGACAACTGATCAAAAAATCTGCTTTGGTTTTTGAGCACCTTATCAAAAGCTCATTGGTGCCCAGGACACCTGATCAACTCATCCTGCAGTGGATTCCTACCTAGGGTGGTAGAAGAGTGGATGTACCCAAGTTTAGGGGAACCACTATATTTCCTTGTGTCTTCTGGTTTTGCTTGTGTTTATGTTTGTGTCTGGCCTTGATTTTTCTGTGCTTAGTTTTTGTTTAACTTAGTGCTGTGATTAGATTTATTATTGCTTTCCTGCTCACTCTTATTACAACAACTGTTGTAAAAGTTTTTAAAGCACCATATACTCTATTCACCCCCCCACTAGAGTATATCAGATCTAGCTGCTCTTTCAGAGAACCCGTGTCCTTTTCGGGACGCGTCGGTTTCAACGGTGAATAGGGAACATGGCCCTGGACACGGGCGTGTCACAGGCCGTGTTCGGCACAGATTTTGGATTTCAATGGCGAATCTTGGCCGTTCGTTTCATATTTTGGGATCCGACGGCTCGGGTTGTTCCTGGTGAGTTATACCCAGGAATTGGGGTTGGAAACCCTGCATTTCAACCTACCATTCTCTTTCTAAAGATCTACATAGAGGGGAGAGCAAGGAAGAAGGAGGAGGCTAGATCCGGTCACCGGCGGAGCTTCAGAGCTCCAAATCGTGAGCCGACTTCGGATCTACAGGAGGAAAAGAGATTGCGGTGCTTTTCATCCGCATAGATTTCCATGGCACCAAGAAAAAATGCTAGGGTAATGATTCTCATCCTAGGACATGTGAAGTCCTCTTTTCCTTTGCATAGGAAGCCCACTCTAACGAGTTTGCGGTGAGTTGAGGTGTTCCTTCGGGTAGACATCAATAGTCCCCGTTATGTACATGTATAGTCCGCAATCGAGAATGGATATAGGCATGATGTGTGAAGCCTACCCGGACAAGTTGGTCTGGATCGGTGATGTTGCATTGTATGAATGGCCGGAGAAGACTCCGTACGAATGGTTGTTTTTCGGGTTTTTCTACGCGGTAGTTTGCAACAGGGAGCCTTGGAGATTAACTCCAAGGTGCACCCGAAAAACTGGGCAGATGCGTGATTCTGCCAAACATGGTGGCCTGGGAGAAAATCTAAACATAACTAGGTTATGTGATGTGTGTAAACGATACGAGACTCGGGGAAGCTTGGCCCGTGCAGACGGCTTAAGTTGACGTTGCGGTGTGAGCAACGGGTAAGGCGGAACCGTACCCTATCTATGTGGTTCGGTTAGAGAGACCTAGGGCACATGGTACGCGTCATTGGCATAGATGGAGGGTCTTAGGCAGTGGCCAGAAAGACAAATGCTCACGAGATATTGCCGTCCAAGTGGCGGTGGTGAGTCAGCGGACTTTGACCGTGTTCAACGAGAATATGCCCTGAGTGCATGGGGTGTGTGGCCGTGCGTGCCCACACCTGTGATGAAGTGTTTATTCACTATGTTGTTTGGTTATGCTAACAAAGTGCAGGGAAAGAGCATCGCCGCCCCGATTATGGGGGCGGGATCGTTATAATTTGGTCAGCATAGCTGACCGTTGCTTTTATTTTCCACCGTTGTGGTGGATTGTTGCTTGCAGGTGTTGCGCAGCCGAGCGGTAAATAGCGGGCTAAAGCCCAAGTTGCTGAGCCGGCCCTCGAAGGCCTAAATGGAGTGTTTACTTGTTTTATTCATGTATGACCGGCTTGCGTGCCGAGGTTTGGAAAACATATTATTTGAGTAAACAATTGTAAGGCCATAAGGCCATGGTACTTGTGTATTGTACTTTATTCCTATTGTTTTGAGTAGTGGACATTCATGCATGTGGCTGGGTTCTTTAATTTGCAACTTTTAATAATTACTTCCGCTAGAATGACTCTGTGTAGGATGTTGGTTATTAGCTGGATGGTTTTCATTGAGTAAACGACCGGTCTGTCTGTGGTATATGGCGTCGGGCCCCATCCGGACCTACTGTTATATGCTATGCGACGGATAGAGGATGTTACAATTTTGTATCAGACTACTGCTTCCGGTTAGGCTTAAATTGAATTCGTGGGCGAATTCTTTTTAAGGGGTGGTGAGCACATGTGTGTGCTTCATCATTATAACATCAAAATAACCCATGAATGTCCACTTAGGAATGAAAATACATGTGTTTGAGGAACCTGCATGTTCCTATAATTGCTTTTTGCAATTTTGTTTGGTCGCTTAATGGTGTTTTGTACAACTATAGGTGACCGAAAGTGGTGTAGGGCTGTCAGAATGCCTAGTTTCTGAGGCTAGTAGTGCACCAAATTATGCTCCTGCAACACCTCCATCGGCTGAAACCATAAGATTGGTTGTCGAAGCAGTGTTTGCCATGATCAAAGCGCAGCCTGCCAGGAAAATGCAGCAGCCCGCTCCTACAATGGTGCAGGTACCGCTTCAAAGGGATGAAGCGAGAAGAATGGAGCAGGTAGTGGTGGAGCCTTTGGTGTCAAGGAGAGCAACTGAAAGGCATCTCAAGCACGTTATGAGCTTTAATCCTCCCGAGTTCTCGGGGTTGGGAACCCCATCTCAACCGGAAGACTGGCTCTCCCGAGCGAAGAGAGTCCTGACAGCTACTGAAACGGAGGAGCGACAGATGACCACTATAACTACGTTCCTTCTGGATGGTGATGCTAGGTTGTGGTGGGAAGGCTTGGAGCTACATCACTTGAGGGGTAGGTAAATTATGGACGTCTCGATGGATGAGTTCTTGAGACTGTTCTTGGCAATGTACCTCCCTTCGGCTCAGAGGATAGCATTGGAGAATGAGTTCCTGAAATTGGTTCAAGGAGAGAGTAGCGTGGATGAGTATCTCCATGAGTTTATTCGTTTGGGTCGGTACGCTAGCTCCACATTTACGGATGACGAGCGCAAGACAAACCGTTTCTACGAAGGTCTGAGAGATGACTTGAGGCTACTACTCTCGGGGCCGATGACGCAGGGCTTCTTGACCCTGGTCAACACGGCCCGGTCTTTGGAGAAGGACTTGAAAAATATACAATCGAAGAAAAGCTTTGGTGATAAGAAGACTGAGTTCAAGGTGACAGATAACTCAAAGTCTGGTTACCGTAACTTCAACAAGAAGGCTAGGACTTCAGGTCGAGCACACTCTTCTAGTACTTCTGGGGCGACTACGGGTAGGACCCCGGGTGCATGTTTTACTTGTGGAAAGCCGGGGCACTTTGCCCAGGACTGTTGGAGCGGGCATCCCAAGTCCGAGAGGAAGCCATGAGCGACATATGAAGAGAAGGGCAAGGCAGTGGAGTCAACCGTGTCCCATTATGCTCTGGCTCAACCGAGAGTTTATAATCTTGGCCAACAGGAGTCCATCAAACAAGCGGATGTGGTGACAGGTACGATTTAAACTTATAGCAAGTTAATTTTTAAATACTTGTTATGTATGTGTTACCTTACTACTACCTGTTTAGTATTTGTTTGTTGGATCTTGCGGCGCCCTTAGAGGGGGGGGGGGTGAATAAGGATTCTTTTAATTTTGTCTACCGATTTTATCTACCGATTACAATGAGAAAGTAAAAGAATAGAACAAAAACAAATTTAACATTTAGGCTAGACACTCCCTTCAAAAAATACGCTGAAGATGCAGCTGAATCCTTACTAGAGATGCTTCGAATGCATCGCACGTGCCGTCAATCTTTCGCGCTTTTGGCCTTCTTGAGAGTATGGAGTATCTCTGAGTTCTGGAGCTCTCTGAAACGTCAATGCAGGAAAATACACTCTAGGTAATGAAATTCGTGATTTCCTCAGAAAATGAAAGGTTTTTATATTCTGGCGCTATCGCCGGGCGATACTGGGTATCGCCATCTGCTGATATCGATAACGACTGCCACATGTCCCACGAACTACTCATTATCTCATCACACAAACGTTGAGCGCCAAATCATGCACTATCGTCGAGCGATACCGGTTATCGCCTTCTGGCAATAGAGAAATAACGGAAGCCACGATTTCGTCGTGCATTGAGCGGAAATGTGTCGAGTGGCACTGTCGCCTGTTGGCGATACCGAATATTGCCTGTTGGTGATAGCGAAATAATGGAAGCCATGATTTCGTCGAGTGTCGAGCGGAAATGTGTCAAGTGGCGCTGTCGCCTGTTGGCGATACCCAATATCACCTGGTGATATCTCCCGTCTTCAATTCTGACCTGATTCAGCACCAAAAAGATATTAGCTATAGACTTGTGTTATCTGCACACCAAAAACATCGAAATATCAAATACAAACCAGATTTGTTATTACCAAACTAGGAAGTGTGGAATGCATGCTCCAACAATCTCCCCTTTTTGATAATAACAAATTCATTATGAAAGAAATCATGAATGTTAAAAAGGTCCACCCAATTTGAGTATCAAGACGAAGCATGTGTATGTGCACAAATTGCTCCTGGAATGAAACACTCCCCCTACATGTGATCTCCCCCTAAATGGAAACATAGGGAAATTCATGTATTTGAAGTAAAAATGTGAATAAAAAGGTTTCCAAGTCTACACAAAAAATAAGTTTTCCAATATATGAACAGACTTCGGTGAATGATTTCTTTGGTAAAGTTTCTCCCCCTTTGGTATTGTCAAAAGAGAGGTAAAAGTGCGGCGGAAGCGAAAGAAGGAAAAATTTAAAAGAGAGACTCGTAGAGTACAGGTGAGCAATGTAGAATAAAGAAAATGAGTGAACAGTAACTTTGGCAACGTTCAACAAACTATATCACAAACACATACACTAGTGAATAGTTTTTGTGAAATAGTTATCAGTCCAATTCTCATAAGAAGAATGTTTAGATAGGATAATATTGTGTACATGTGAGGTGTTGTCGGAAATACTTATGCATAGTCTTAAAAAATAAATGAACACGAGTATGTTAAAAAACAACATAACATAGAGGTAGACATGCGAAGCTATTCTCGTACCCAAGAGTTCAGAGCACACAAGAAAGAAATTATTCATGTAAAGATTTGCACAACACACTTTACAATTCTTGCCAATTTGCTCAACCTCACAATGCATATGAAGATTTATCAGGAGGGTAAGTAGTGCTTGGTGGAGGTTCCTTGTCAGCCCTGTATTATTTGAGTGTTGTCTTTTTGTGTGTGTGAAACAATCACCAAAGGTTTGCAGTTTTGGGATGATACACTTTTGTTACTCATATTTTTTTCTTTAGCTGAACAAAGTAGTCTGAATTCACTTGTGAGAGCATACAGAATAATTTAATAGTATGGTGCACTGTACCAAACTTGGATAAAGCGGAAGCAGAAAACTTGCATCACTAGTGATTATGGTAAAACATTCACAATTCACATTTTTAAAGATGGATGCATACGAAGATTTGCACAACCATGAGTGAAAGAACATTATCATAACTAAAATATTTCTCATACTTAGAGGCATGCGAAAACAATTTCATGAGTTTAAGAACACTAGTACTGAAATATGTAGAATGGATATAAGAGTGGTGAACTAGAGAACCAAGTTAGTATAAAACTCAAAAAAAACATTACACCTGGCCTAAATCTTAGTCAGGAAGACAATTTGAAGAAACAGCAAAAAGACACTATCGCCGGGCGATACCGGGTATTGCCGATCGATGATAGTGGTAACAGTATAAAAACGGGGTAAATTCAGTCAAAGGCATCAAACCAACCCTTTTACTTGAAGATAAATCGCGGAAGGCGGAGCAGAACTCGGAGAAACCCTAACACCTAGGTATGAAACTTGGATTTTGGCTTTAATTCTTTGGATTTTTATGGATCTAATTGGTAGGATAGTGTAGCATGTAATCCTAGATGAGAAATTTCCTGGTTTTAAAGTGTTTAGATTGTGTGTGTGGATCATAAGAATCTAGGTTTGTTTAAGTGAAAAATGTGTATAGTTTCTTGAATTTAAGAAGTTGTAAGAGGATTTGGAGTAAAAGAACTTTCAGATCTGGTATTTGGGATGAGGTGGAACCAAATCTGAAGTTGTAAAGGGAGGAAAAACATTTCTCGTTATCGCCCGATGACAGTGCGTGTCGCCGGATGGCGATAGCAAAAAAAAATTATTTCTGAAAAAAAAAACAATTTGATATACAGGAATGGCTTCCAGTTCCAAAGCATGAAGAAGCACAGGGAGTGACTCATATTCGTCATATCAAACATTTCCTGGAATAGAGAATGCTAACATAGGAATCGGACGGGTGATCGAATTCGACCCGACCCGACATGCTCATATCCATGATTTGTTAGCAATGGCTGGAAAAATGTCGATTATTATTTTAGATACATTCTCCTTCGTACTGATTAGAGAATTTTACAATTATCTCAAAGATCCGCGTTTCACGGAATTGAATGGCGGAGTCCGATAAAAAATTCAAGGACATGCTGTAGAAATAACACACTATGACCTGAGAGATGAGTTTGGATTAATCGAGCATGAAAACACTTTAGATGTAGTGGAGAACTATCGAAAAGATAGGTATTGGACATTATTGAATATGGTTTTGCATGGAAATTCCATCAAAACACTAATTCAATCAACGGCCACCCTTTCGGAGGATGCACGACTAGTGCAAGATATACTGAGGCATACTATCCTACTGAAATCCGGAGATACACGGAAAATAACGGCTCAACTCAGTTATGTGATGTACATGATTTTGGAGTGAGAGCCGTTTGCATGGCAGATTTTGTCCTTTCGATAGTACACTATGCATTTAGATTGAAGAGTCCTAATTGGAAGAAATTGAACACACTACCACTTAGAGCTGTTATCCAACGGATTTTATATAAGAAATATATGTGGATCGACCCAGAGTTATACTTCAATGGTTGTATCCCATCTATATATTCAACGAGTAGAACCCCTTCCATCGGTCGATCAACACGAGGAGGGTCATCAAGGAGGAGTGAACCGGTGTCCACTATCCGAAACCCGCCAATTCCTAGAGGTGGATTGTTGCGAGAAGGGTTAGATGACTTGCGAGAGTCGTTCGAAGAACACAAGAGGGATTTGAAGAAAAACTTCTTGGGAATTAAGAAATTTTTTAAATTTCTAACAAAAAGTTTGAAGTTGAAGCCCACTCCAGCAGAGGCAGCAAAATGGGAAGATCCGGTCATGGAGCCGCCCCGTACATCGACTCGTCGAGCACGTCGGACGCGGAGCAGCCAGCACAGTTCGGTAGATGACCAAGGAGATACCAGTGCAGGTGACAGCAGAAATTTTTGAAGATTTCGGGATGGCTGGACATTTTGCCGCTATCCCCTGGCGACAATCACTATCGTCGGCGACAGTGAATTTTATTCAATTTCCTGTAATATTTTATGTTGTAATATTATGTGGGACTTAAATGTGGTATTGCGTTTCTATAATAACATAAGACTCAGAATGTGATGTTCTCATATATGATTTATGTAAGTGTATTTTGGTTTAATGTTCATGTTTTTACCAATTTAATTATTAATTTTATGCTGTTTTTTTTTGGCTTGCGATGGTAATCTATTAAGTTGAAAGATCTAGAAATCCTAGTTCTAACCGTAATAATGAAAAACGGGAATTTGGAAGTGCTTTCGTGAAAATATCCATAAGCTGTGAATCAGTGCTTATAAAATTGACTTTGATCGTATTTTGTTTTATGTGGTCTCTTATGAAATGGTGACGTACATCATTGTGTTTGGACCTAGACTGATGAACTAGATTATATGTTAAGTCAATTGCACTTTTATTATCACAATTTAATTCAATTGATTCATGAACTATTCTAAAATCTTCTAAAGTTTGCTTCATCTATAAATCTTGTGCACAACAACTGCCTAGTGCCATGTACTCGGCCTTAGTGGTGGATAAGGAAATAGAATTCTGTTTGCTACTCGACCATGAGATAAGTGAAGGACCAAGAAAGTGACAGGTACCACTGGTGCTTTTACGATCTAATGAACACCCACCATAATCAGAATCGAAAAAGCCATGTTATATAAATGTATCGTTATGAGGATACCACAGACCTAAATTAAATGTTCCAATAAGATATCTAAAAATGTGTTTAACTGCTTTTAAATGAGACACTTTGGGATTAGCTTGAAATCTAGCACAGAAACATACAGCGAACATAATGTCAGGTCTAGAGGTAGTCAAATACAATAGAGATCCTATCATTTCTCGATAAAGTGTTTGATCTATTGATATTCCACTTTGATCATTTCCTAACTTTAATGAGACACTCGTGGGGGTATTTGCTTGTTTTAGATTTTCAAACCCAAATCTTTTTAAAATATCATGAATATATTTAGATTGACAAATAAAAATTCCATCATGCTTTTGAGTGATTTGAAAACTAAGAAAATAAGTGAGTTCGCCTACCATGCTCATTTCAAATTCATTCTTCATAATTTCAATAACACTTTCACATAATTTTTCATTTGTGGATCTAAAAATAATATCATCAACATATATTTGTAAAATGATAAGATCATCATTGATATGTTTAACAAATAAAGTACAATTAGCACTACCCATTTTGTAATCATTTTTTAGTAAATAAATAGTCAATCTATCATACCATGCTCGGGGTGCTTGTTTCAAACCATAAAGGGCTTTTTCTAATTTAAAAACATGATCAGGAAATCTAACATCAACAAAGACTGGAGGTTGTTCTACATAAACCTCCTCCTTAATATACCCGTTAAGAAAAGCAGTTTAAACATCCATTTGAAATAATTTGAACTTCTTAAAACTAGCAAATGCAAGAAATATTCTAACTGCTTCTAAACGTGCTATGGGTGCAAAAGATTCATCAAAATCTATTCCTTCAATTTGTGAATAACCTTTTGCTACGAGTCTAGCTTTGTTTCTAGCGACCCTAGATTCACTATCTAGTTTATTTTTAAAAATCCACTTAACCCATACAACATGATGATTTGATGGTCTTTCTACTAACTTCCAAACCTTATTATGTCCAAATTGATTAAGCTCGTCATTCATAGCTAAAAACCAAGAATTATCATTTAAAGTAGCTTCAACGCTTTTAGGTTCTATATCAGAAATAAAGCACATATTTGAAAATAACTCACGTACGGATGAACAAGTACTTACCCCTCTTGTTGGTTCTCCAATAACCAAATCTTGGGGATGATCTTTTGAAAATTTTAGTTCGCTTGGAGGTACGTATCCTTGCTCTTCTTCTTCTTCTTCTTATTCGACTCCTTTTTCTTCATCTTTGTCTCCAAGGTTTTCATTGTCATTCACCCTTTGTAGAGGGGAGGGCTCTTCATATTTACATGTATTGTTAGCTTCTACACAAGAAAAAAACTCATCAAATTTAACATGTATTGATTCTTCAACCATTTTAGTTCTCTTATTGTAAACTCTATAAGCTTTACTTGTTGAAGAATAACCAATAAAAATGGCTCCATCACACTTTTCATCAAATTTGCCTAAATTATCCTTAGTGTTCAAAACAAAACATTTACAACCAAAAACTTTAAAATAAGACACATTTGGTTTCTTTTGAAAATATAACTCATAAGGTGTTAATTTTAAGAGGGGTCAAAGCATAATACGATTAATAACATAACAAGAAGTACTAACAGCTTCGGCCCAAAAAGATCGAGGTAATTTGTATTCAGATAACATAGTGCGAGCTAGCTCTTGCAAAGTTCTATTTTTTCCTTTCCACCACACCATTTTGTTGAGGTGTACAAGGAGCAGAATATTCATGTTTAATTCCTAACTCATTACAAAAAGAAACAAATTTCTCATTATCAAATTCACCTCCATGATCTGAACGAATGCATTTTATTTTTAATTCTATTTCGTTTTGAAGATGTAAACATAATTTGGAAAATTCTAAAAACGCATCAGATTTAGACGATAAGAAAATTGTCCAACTAAAGCGAGGAAAATCATCAATCAAAACAATGGTGTACTTTCTACCACCTAGACTTAGTGTATTAACAGGGCCAAACAAATCCATATGTATCAATTCTAAAGGCCTAGTGGTGCAAACGACATTTTTGTTTTTAAAAGAAGACTTTGTGAATTTTCCTTTTTGACATGGTGAACATAAAGATGATAAATTTCATGCAAAAAAGGTAAACCTTTAACACGTTTATTTTGAGATAATTTTATGATTAGTTTGGAACTAGAATGTCCGAGACGTCTGTGCCACAAATCTAACTCCTCATTTTTATAAATAAAACACTTTAATGAAGAATGTGACAAATCATTAAATCTAATCATGTAAATATTTTGAAATCTAGGAGCAGTAATAACAATATCATTTGTTTTAGAGTTAATAATTTTGTATAGGTTTGAAGATAAGTCAAATAAGATGTTTATGCCAACATCACATAACTGACTTATTGAAATTAAATTATGCTTCAAACCTTTAACATATAAAACATTTGAGATAGAAATTGATTTGTTACCTACTACTCCAATACCGATGATTTTTCCCTTTCCGTTGTCTCCAAAAGTAACTACTCCTCCTTTCTTCATCTCTAGGCTAAGGAACTTTAATTTATTTCCCGTCATGTGCTTGGAACACCCTGAGTCCAAGTACCACACGTCTTCTTTATCATTAGCCTGCCAACACACCTAGAAAGAGGATGAGAGTAAAGATCCGGCTACCCAAGTGGTTCCTCCCATAGAATAGGTGGAAGCCTTAGGCACCCAGATTTGTTTGACTGAGTAGTATCCCATCTTCTTACAAGTATGAGTTGTGTGACCAAACTTATAACATTTGGCACACTTGATGAAAGAAATCGACGGATTCTTTAAAGTAAATTTTGACCCTTTGCTGGAAACTACAGCGATAGGGGGTTTATTGTTTTTAATCTGAAAATCAGATTTTGACCCTTTCCTGGAATTTTTCCTATCACCGACGACAGTGGATGTCGCCGAGCGATAGTGTTCATGAGAGTATCCAAGTTCGAATGTTCCAGAACCATAGTACTAGTTTCCCAAAATCATATTTAGAGATTTTTGGCCAACTCCAAATTTGTTAGTGGCCATTTCTAAATTATGGACTTGTCCCCTTAATACATTATTTTCGGCAACTATGGTGCTGCAATGATTAGCGAAGGACTTTCTGCTACTTTCCACTTGAGATTGACAAAACTTTAGAGATCTCTCTAAGGCCTCTTTCTCTTTTATTAGGGTCTCAACCCCAGTCTGAGTCTTAGAGAGATCTTTCTCAAGCTCCAATATCTTTGTCAAGGAGGGACAATCCTCTTGACAAGACGCTTTCTCTTTTACAAGAACTTTTACTTCATTTTTTAGTTTTTTATTTTCTTTAACAAATACTTTATTTTTAGATTTAATTAATTTAATTTCATACAGTTTTTTGTCTAAAAACTCTCAAGTTCTCAAATATTCTGAATATAAATCATAATAAGTTTTAGGAGTTACCTCAGTGTCGCTCTGGACACTGCTTCCTTCATCATAAGATGAAGCGCTCTTTCCCATCAAGCACTTGTTGGCCTCCTCTTCAGTTTCTAACCCTGAACTGCTTGACTCCTCAGAAGTGGCTTCATCCGTCTTTCAGCCTTTAGAACTTTCTTCTTATCTTTCTTTCTGTGCTGCTTCTCCTTCAGCTCTTTCAGATACTTTGGGCACTTGCATTTTATGTGACCAATCTTCCTGCAATGACAGCATTTAGGTGGTGGTCTATCTTCATCATCCTCTCCTTCAGCTTGGAACTTTCCTTTCCTATTCCCAAATTCTTACCTCTTGAAAAATCTCTTGAAAAAATTTCCCTTTCAGGAATTCTCATAAATCTCCTGAATTTCTTCACAAACAAGCTCTCTTCATCTTCATCATCACTTTCATTGGACTCGCTTTCCTTCTCCTTCTTGGACTTCAATGCCAAAGCTTTCTTTCTTGGCTCCAAGCTATACTCTTGTTGTTGAATACTCAACTCTACTTCATGAATTTTCAAGTTGCCTATGAGATTCTCAATTTGGAGGGGTTTTAGATCGTGTGACTCTGAGATGGCAGTCACTTTAGGATTAAACTTCGGGGGAAGCAATCTAAGTATTTTCCTCACCAAATCTCCATTTGAGAAATTCTTCCCTAGAATCCTCGAGTTGTTTACTATCTTGCTAAACCTCGTGTACATGGAGTCTACATCTTCATCAACCTCCATTTTGAACTTCTCAAACTCTGATTCTAGCTGGAAAAGCTTTGACTCCTTTACCTGCGATGTTCCTTCATGAGTAACTTCAAGAAGATTCCAAATATCATATGCAGTATCGCTTGCACAAACACGGTTAAATTCAATCCTATCTAACACAAAAATAAAGCTTTCATTGCTTTAGAGTTATTCTTACATCGAAGCTTATCTGCTTCATCCTATTTTTCTGTGGGTTTTTCCATAGAGACACTTCCTACAATAGTTATAGGAGCAGTGTAGCATGTTTCTACCATGCCCCTAACATCGATATCTAGTGCTATTAGAAAGCATCACATTAGAGCTTTCCAATAGTTATAGTCAGTGCCCTTGAATAAGGGAGGTCTACTAATACCTTGCCCCTCAGAAAATGCGTGCGTGTTTTGCGCCATTACTCCCGGTGGCGAAACTATTTTTGGAGTAACCTGGCTCTGATACCAAGTGTTGGATCTTGTGATGCCCTTAGAGGGGGTGGGGGTGAATAAGGGTTCTTTTAATTTTGTCTTGAAAATTAAACAAACTTTACTAGAAGAATAACAGCAATATAATTGGAGAGTGCAAATGTATACTGGCAAAAAAACAATAATAATATATTGCAAAAGAGATAAATTGAATACAAAGTGTCTCTATAGAGCTAGAGACAAAGGCTCATGAAATAAATAATATGATAGTGTTTTCGCTGGTTCTTCTACCAAGAACCGGCAGGCTAAAGCGTATCTCTTCCTAGATCTTGCTACTAGCCTCCCCCTAGATCTAACCACGATCTAGATGCTGCACACAAGGCAATGATTTCTCCCTAAGCCACACAAGTACTTGGATGCCACTCACAAGGCGGCGATTCTCTCCTAAGCCACACAAGGACCTAGACGCCACTCACAAGGCAGCGATTTTCTCTACCGATTACAATGAGAAAGTAAAAGAAAAGAACAAAAACTAATTTAACACTTTAGGCTAGACACTCCCTTCAAACAATGCGCTGAAGATGACGACGAATCCTTGCTAGAGATGCTTCGAATGCTTTGCAAGTGCCGTCAATCTTTCGTGCTTTTGGCCTTCTTGAGAGTATGGAGTATCTCTGAGTTCTGGAGCTCTCTGAAATGTCAATGCAGGAAAATACACTCCAGGTAATGAAATTCGTGATTTCCTTAGAAAATGAAAGGTTTTTATATTCTGGCGCTATCGCCAGGCGATACTAGGTATCGCCATCTAGCGATATCGATATCGGCTGCCATGTGTCCCACGAATTCCTCATTGTCGCATCGCATAAACGTTGAGTGCCGAATCGTGCACTATCGCCGAGCGATACCTGTTATCGCCGTCTGGCAATAGCGAAATAACGGAAGCCATGATTTCGTCGAGCGTCGAGCGGAAATGTGTCGAGTGGCACTGTCGCCTGTTGGTGATACCCAATATCGCCTGTTGGCGATAGAGAAATAACGGAAGCCACGATTTCATCTAGTGTCGAGCGAAAATGTGTCGAGTGGCGTTGTAGCCTGTTGGCGGTACCCACTATCGCCTGGCAATATCTCCCGTGTTCAATTCTGACCCGATTCAGCACCAAAATGATATTAGCTATAGACCTGTGTTATATGCAAACCAAAAACATCCAAATATCAAATACAAACAAGATTTGTTATTAGCAAACTAGGAAGCGTGGAATGCATGCTCCAACATTGTTTTGATTTGTGAGAATCTGGCGAGAGCACTCTTTGATATGGGAGCTTCACACTCCTTTTTGTACGAAGGACTCATATCGCGCATCGGAGTACCTTCTTCGATGGCGAAGGACAAAGTGGATGTGTTGTTGCCCATGGGTGTTCGATGCCCGCGGATAGAATCTGTGACGTTAAGATTCGTATAGGGAGTCAAAAGTTCGAATTGCAAGCGTCGTTACTACCGTTGGTGGACTTCGACGTAATATTTGGCATGGACTGGCTCTCGGAGTAGCAAGCTTATATCGATTGTGGTCGCAAGGAAGTCAAGTTGGGAACAGGTCGTGAGATGACTTTTACGAGCTTGAAAGGGTCGAGCAAGACGTTGATGTCTTCTCTTCAGGTGGTGAAGGTGGTTCGTGCTGGTGTAGAGTTATTCTTTATGCTAGTGGAGGTTGCAAAGCCTAAGCCTATGTTGGACAGTATTTCAGTGGTAGCTGAGTACCCTGATGTGTTCCCTGCCGATCTTCCTTGAGCCCCGCCTCAACGGGAAATTGATTTTATGATTGAGCTAGTGCCAGGTGCGAAACTTGTGTCACGATCTCCGTATCGACTAGTGCCTAAGGAAATGGCGGAGCTGAAGGTGCAACTGCAAGAGTTGTTGGAGCAAGGTTATGTGCGTCCAAGTTCTTCGCCTTGGAGCGCACCGGTCCTATTTGTTAAAAAGAAGGACGGAAGCTTGAGTTTGTGTATCGATTATCGAGAGCTGAACAAGCTAACGGAGGAAAACAAGTACTCGATCCCAAGGATTGATGATCTATTTGATCAGTTAGTCGGGTTGACGGTGTACTCAAAGTTGGATCTTAAGTCTGGTTACTATCAGCTAAGAATAAGGGAGAGCGATATCCCTAAGATAGCGTTCAGTACGAGATACATGCATTACGAGTTTACGGTCATATCGTTTGGGCTGACTAATGCGTCGTCGGTGTTCATGGATTTGATGAACAGGACTTTCCGGGAGTACTTGGACCATTTTTTGATCGTCTTCATCAACGATATATTGGTGTACTCGCAATGTGAGGAGGATCACTTCAAGCATCTTCATTTGGTGTTGAAGACGCTGAGGAGGAATCAATTGTACGCCAAGTTCTCCAATTGCGAGTTTTGGATGTCTTCAGTGGCGTTCCTTGGTCATATAGTGAGTGGAGAGGGCATTGCGGTGGATCCGGCGAAGATTGTTGCGATACGAGAGTGTCCTGTGCTTTCTACGGTAGCGGAAGTCTGGAGCTTTCTGGGGCTTGCCGGCTATTACAGGCGCTTCGTGGAGAACTTCTCGCAGATAGCGTTACCCCTCACGACTTTGAGGAGGAAAGAGTAGAAATTCGTTTGGACGCCGGAGTGCGCACGAGCTTTTGAGGAGTTGAAGTGTCGGTTGACCACGGAGCCTATGCTGAGTTCACCGAGTGGGACCGAAGGTTTTGAGATCTATAGCGATGCTTCGGGCAGTGGATTTGGTCGTGTGCTACTGCAACATGGAAGTGTGATAGCGTATGACTCACGATGTTGAAAGTCAAAAGTGGAATTATACGATCCATGACTTGGAGTTAGCGGCCGTGATTTTTGCCTTGAAGCTGTGGAGGCACTACTTGTATGGAGTGAAGGTTGATATCTATACCGACCCTAAGAGCCTGAAATACTTGTTGGATCAGAAAGATCTAAACATGCGACAGAGGAGATGGATGGAGTTCCAGGGGGACTACACGTTCAAGATCCATTATGTGCCTGGGAAAGGCAATGCGGTGGCAGGCGCGTTGAGTCACCGGTCCCCAGCTCAAGCCAATCGGCTGTCGGTCCATGACGAGTGGTTGGTTCGGGAGTTGGAGGCTTTGGGCATTTCTTGCATAGACAAGTAGTCGAATGCTGAAGCACTATTGAACTGGACGGAAGCTCAGTATGACCAGGCTGATCGGATTCGGCAGGCTTTGGATGTGTATAGCAGCATGAAGCAGCTCATGATAGAGGCTTTGGATGGGTCAAATTCCAAATATGAGGTCGTGGATGGATTGCTTTGGAAAGACGGTCATCTGTGCGTCCCAAATGTTGGCACTTTGTGGGTGGAATTGTTGTACGAGGCGCATCATACCAAGTACACGATTCACCCGGGGAGCACGAAGATGTACCGCGATGTGAAGAAATTGTTCTGGTGGCCAGGAATGAAGAAGGATGTGGCATTGTACGTGGAGAAGTGTCAAACATGCGCCTTAGTGAAGGCGGAGTGCCAAAAGCCGAGAGGATTCTTGAAGTCCTTGCCTATTCCGGAGTGGAAGTTTGACGACATTACTATGGACTTTGTGCACGGGTTGCCAAGGTCACAGAAGGGGAACGACACCATTTGGATGGTCGTAGATCGTCTAACGAATGTGTCGCACTTCATTCCGCATAGGAAGGATGATCCGGTTGAGAAATTGGCAAAGTTGTATGTGGATAATATTGTGCGGCTTCATGGTGTGCCCCGCAGCATCGTGAGTGACCGAGATGGGTGGTTCATGTCCAATGATTGGAGGCTGGTGCAGCAGATGTTGGGAACAAAGCTTAGTTTCAGCACAGCCTTTCATCCGCAGGCGGATGGGCAAACCGAGAGGGTTAATAGGACAATTGAAGACATGCTTCGCATATGTGTCTTGGACTTTGGGAAGTAATGGGAAGACCACCTATACTTGGTGGAGTTCGCGTACAACAATAGCTACCAGGCGAGCATACAAATGGTGCCCTTCAAGGCACTTTATAGTAGAAGATGTCGCACGCCATTGCCTTTGTTGGAAACTGGTGAGTCAAAGTTGTACAAACGTCAAGATGTGGACGATGCTACGTCGTTGGTTCAACGATTCGAGAGAGGTTGTTAATCGCTCAGGACCGACAGGCTAAGTACTATAATTCCAAGCTTAGGAACGTGGAGTTCGCTATTGGCGACTGGGTGTACTTGAAGATCAAGCCGTTAAAGGGTGTCTCGCGGGTACGGTGCTTGAAGAAGTTAAGCCCTAGGTACCTTGGATCGTTTGAGGTTCTTGAGCGGATTGGGGACGCAGCTTATCGGTTGAAGCTATCAGTGGAGCTTAGCGGTCTGTACGATGTATTCCATATATCGGTGCTACGAAAGACGGTGCAAGAGCCTTCGCATGTGATCGCGGCGGATCAAGTGCCGGTGGATAATGGGTTGATGATGAAGGTCAATCTCTTTCGTATTGAGGACTCGAAAGTCAAGCGGCTCCGCAACAAAGAGATCAGGATGGTCAAGGTCCGTTGGGACAACTGTGGTCGGGAGGAGCTCTCGTGGGAGCGTGAGCATATAATGCTTGAGGATTACCCGGAGCTGTTTCACTCAGTACCATTTAAGTTTTGTTTCATCTTTCCTTTATATAATTTCGGGGACGAAATTCTTTTAAGAGGGAGAGAGTTGTAACGCCCCGAAACTCAAAAGAGCGACGAGAGGCGTTTTGAGCCAAGTTTGGATATTGGCAGGGGGCACACGGCCTGGGACACGGCCGTGTCCCAGGGCGTGTCGTGATCGAGTCGACGATCTGGCGGAGAGGTCGACGAATTTTGGAGTCAACGACCGTACGTTAACCGTGCGATATTAACTGAACTTAACATCACGAATCGTGTGATGTATCCAGTCAACTCCTGAACTTAAATAGAAACAGGTCAGAAAAATGGCCACACACGGTTTGGTGCATGACCGTGCATTAACCGTGCGATATTAACTGCTAGGCCAAGATTGCGAAAGAAGATAAGATGACCCATGCATTTTACTCTCGCACGGGCGCTTCCGCCCGTGCATGAAGGAAAATGCTCGGGTAACCATAGAGAGCTGAAATTCACATCAAACAGGTGGAACCGTGCGTTTTACTCGTGCACGGGCAATTCTGCCCGTGCGTGAATAAATCACACGATTAACCACAGAGCACTATAAAACCAGAATGCAACAGGTAAACCGTGCGTCTCCTTCGCGCATGGTTCCGAAGAAACCGTGCTTGAAGAAATCACACGGGTTGGTCAGACCATCCAGAGAAAACCTATAGATATTCAACGATTCGTTGGAAATCGTGCGCTAAGGAATCGCATGACCGTGGGTTTTCCATAAGTCAGAATTCCAGAATTGGGGGGAAAACTGATCACCTACAGAGCAAAACCAAAGTCAGAGCAAAAGCTCCCAGCACCAAATATATAATAAAGAATATCCAAAGTCGCACGGGGAGTACCCCACATACCCTGACATCCCGGTGAAATTTGCAAACCAAAATGGACTGAAACAGTGCACAATGTCTAAGTGAGGACCTAATCAAATATATGACAATTCCTACTGAAATAGTAGTGCACTAGCATGAAAATAAGCCCAGATGAGTACGAAAAACCCTACATAAATCGAACTCATAAGTCCATCTTTTACTGGAGTGAACTCTTGCGAATTGCTCCTTGTCCCAGTCATGTGCCTGGAACATCCACTATCTAAGTACCATATAGGGGTATGATCACATGGACTAACCTGCAATATACAGTTTACTTTACCTTAGGACCCCGATATTTATTGGGTCCTAGGTTCGTATTAGTCTGAAACTGAACATGTCCACCAGCAAGATTTCTGACTGGTGGACTAACTTTACCTCTGACCACATTGGGATTGTGCCAGTATTAAATAGCATAATGGCCTATCTTTCCATTACACCAAAAAATCATGTATGTTGTATCTCCTCTTCTGTGTAGGCCTAGCAGTTGGTTTGACTGCAGTCATGATAGAAGGAAGAGATGCAGCAACCATTTTCCATTTTCTTTAAGCATGGATTTGACTAAAAGTTAGTCAACTTGCTGGCTTGTGTGGCCTGTCCTGAATCCTATCCATAGTAAAATTTCTTTTCGGATAGTGTACACTTGATAGCATCAGAAATGGCCATATTAGGCAAGCTAATAGACCCACCCTTAGTCATATTCTATGCTGGTAGGTTAAGAAAACTGGCCGCAACCATATTTTTGAGAGGAGGGGCTGTAGCACCAAAGACAAATGGTCCATTTGAATTTCTTCATGGGCAGCCTTAAAGGTATATGCCCTACTGTATCTTCCACAATGGCAGGAACAACTTTTGTTCCACTTATCGATGCACCATTCATATACTGACCACAAATAATTTCTTGGTCATACCTATTTGAAGGGTATATTACTCTCTTGAATGGGTTAGGTGGCCTAGATACCATTGGCACAGCAGGAACTTTCCCTTTCCCTTTGAGATGGCTAGGTCTTGTGTTACCCTTGAATACCAATCACTTCTTTTCCTTCTGTGAAGTGAAGGAATCTCTTAAGGGCAACATTGTATTGGGATGATTGAATCTGTCCACAATACATTTCTCCCTCTATAGCTTTTCTTCAAGATCTTTGATGAGACTATTCTTGCTCTTAATAGTCTCCTTCGGGATGCCTGACAGGGTTTTCAGTTCACTGTGTTCCCTCATTGTCTGATTCAGCACAATAGTTGTTTCAGCAAGCTGAGAAGCAGCAGGTTGAAGAGATAGAATCTCCTTGGCCTGCTTCTTAGTCAACTTTTTGCATTTTTTAAAGGCATTCAAAAGTTCACTATATCTATCAATCAATTGATTGACATCACCATCTGACCCAGAATCATCTTCATCATTGGATGATGGGGCTTATGCATCAGGACTAGTCTTATGTATGGATACAAAGCTGGATGATGAATGTACCTTACTTTGACCAGGTTGATACTGGCTGCTCTCTTCATCAGTCATTGCCATCAGTCCTCTATAGCTGTGGCCATCTTCATCCACCTCTGAGCCACTATCTGATAGTGTCAGAGGGGCACTGATTCATGTCCTTCATGGAGGGAAGACATCTACTGCTGTAATAGTTTTATCTTCAGTAGTAGCAGCATCAACTAGCCCAATTTAGGCTTCCACTTCTTCAGACTCAGATGATGATGAGTCTGTCTAGCTCTTTTCTTTCTTAGCCACAAAGGACTTTTCTTTCTTTCCCTTGTGGTTTTGGTGAGATTTATTCTTACCATCCTCCCTCCTCTTCACAAGGTAATTAGCAATGACATGCCCTAGCTTGCTGCAGCACTAGCAGATAACATTAGCAGAATTCTATTTACTGTGTTTAGATCCATACCTTTCCTCCTTGCAAGATTTTTTCCAATGACGAGGAGGAGGGTCTGGTCGTCTAGTTCTTCTTCTTCATCAGCCTATGGAGCTGCCTGGGGAAGACAGCAAAGTCCTCATCAGATATGCTACTGTCTGATGCTTCTGATTCAGAGCAGTCTAAATCTGTGGTCTTCTTGAAGGAGAAGGGGTCTTTCTCCTGCTCCTGCTTGCAGCTTCAGCTTTGAATGCCACTGACTTCTCTTTATCCTGAGACTTGCAGTTTGTCTCTTCCTCTTTGTTGATAGTTAGCTGCATCTCATAAGAGAGCAGCTTTCCAAATAGGGTATGTGGTGGAGTGTCACCCAGCTAGCCATTTCTCTGATGACAGAAATCTTTGTGTCCCAGTCTCTAGTGAGAGACCTGAGTAGCTTATCATTTAATTCATAATGACTAAAGACCCTTCCATAGGTCCTTAGCTCATTCAATATCATGACGAATCTTTCATAGTAGGTGGCTACATTCTCCCTCTTTGTTTGTCTGAAGGCCTCATACTCCTGGTTGAGCATAGACTTTCTATCATCACTGACCTCCTCTGTGCCTTCCATGTAGATCACCAAAGTGTCCCACATCTCCTTTGCAATGTTGGACTGAATCATATTCTGAAGCGTAGAATCATCAATTGCACTAACTATGACATTTTTATCTCTCTTGTCCATGGTGGCAAGAATAACTTCATCCTTAGTCATCTCTTCATAGGTCTTGGGTGTCAGGATGTTTGCATCGAGGACAGACACTTTCATGTGGATGAAAGGTCCTTCTTTGACAGTTACAAAGATACTAGGGTCAGCTGCTTCCATGAACAGCCTGACCCTCTTTTCCATATGCCAAAACCTTCTTTCTTATAGATGAGAAGCTTCATGGAACCCAGCTCCATATAGTTCACTCCTGAACCCATCTGAACAGTCTATAGCTATCTTGTAAAATCACTTAGATGGTTAGATCCTTTTTGAGCAACCTCCCTGTGATACAACTTGAAAGTCTTTATTTCAAGATAGCTTACAACCTAAGGCTGGGGGGGGGGGGGGGGGTAGGTTGTAAACTACTATGAGTGTTGATAGTAGTTTACTTTGAAGAATCTGCACAAAGAAAAATAACATAGTAAGTAAACACAGATTTATAGTGATTCCCCAATCTTTGGGTACATCTGCTCTCCTCCCACCTTGCCAACTTCCTATTAGTCAAGGCACTTCTCCAAAACAATGCTCCAAAGAGCTTACACCTCAGATCCTTCAAGATCTCTCAGTCTTCTCCGAGACCTACAACTCAGCCATAAGGGCCTACAACTCAGTGATCATTTGATCACCTACCTCAGACCAAAGGCCCTACACTCAAGCTGGGAGGACAACCCTACCGCAGATACAAATGATCCTTCCTCGGAGAGTATTCCTCTCCTACAGCTTAGTGATCAATTGACCACCTACCTCAGACTTGAAACCAAGTCCTACAGCTCAGATCCAGTTGGATCCTACAATTTAGAGAGCTTTGCTCTCCTACAACTCAGGCAATATTGCTCTACCTCAGGATCAGAGAGCCCTACAACTCAGATCCAAGAAGGATCCTATAGGAATAAAATAGATTTATATCTATCACGGAGAAATTTCTCTGTGATAGCCCCTTGAGCTGAGTTATCTCAGCTCAACCTTTCTTCACAGCTATAAAAATCTTGAGATATATGTATCTATCAGTAAACTGATTTGCTTTATCCTCCTTCCTTGGACAGAGTCAGCAACTTTCTTCTTTTTTCTTTTCAGCTTCAGAAAATGGATCTTCAGTTTAGATTTTGCTGAGCCGAGAAGCAACTTGATCTGCAGAGATCTCTTCCTTATTTCTGATACTCCCTCAGAAGGAAATCCTTCTGATCTTGTTGGTGTCGATAAGGAAGACACATAGCTAACTGAGCTTTTTGCAGAGAGACTTCAAGTTTTTTCACACAAAAATGGCAAAGTAGATGAAGTCCAGCCGCAACACTTTTTGAAAATAAATAAGCCCTTAAAGTTGTTGTCGTCTTGCCCACTCTCTTACTTTTGTAGTTTGCCGATCAACGGATCTTAGAAGTCAATGGGCCCCGCTTGTGGCATCCTGCTGCAACTTGCTTCAACAGAAGAGGACGTACAGTAGCTTCACGGTAGAGTTTGTCGTGTACTGTAGTTTCTCTGTACTTGATTTGAAATAAGTTGACTTTGTCGATTCTACAGATTTTGCTAACGTCAGCACCTGTGGACTTAGTCAAAATCGAGCATCAGTAGAATAGGCATTGAGTGAATGAGCTTCACTCAAAGCCAAAGTTCTTAGACAATTCTGTTTAACTAGGCGTTGACAACATTGAGTGAACAAGCCTCACTGAACGCTTTTTGTCTTTACCATTTCTGCAACATTTTCTGTATGTTTGGCATTGAGAGCATTGAGTGAGCGCACCTCACTGAATGCCTTATGCCTGAGCCAGATTTTTGCTTCTTTAGCATCTTTAAGCATTGAGAGCATTAAGTGACCATGCCTCACTCAACTCTTTCAGTCTTGATCATTTCAGCATCATGGCGTTGAGAGCATTGAGTAACCACACATTACTCAATGCTTTCTTCCATAGCAAGATTATTCTGCTCCATCGCGTTTAGTGAGTAAGCTCCAATCAACGCCAAACAACATAACATATTTTATTCTGTAATCTTGTGTTGTGTGAATGAACTACACTCAATGTATTTTGACTTAGCCAAATTTCTGTGTCTAAGAAACAACACTGACTTTGAGATTTAGTCAACGAATTATCACATAGAGTTGAGTGAGCTTGCCTCACTCAACGCGTTGTGGACTTGGTAAATATTCACAATTTTTTTGTGTCATTGACTTACTGAGCTATACTCAACGATTATGGAGCTATCACATTGAGTGAATGATCTTCACTCAATGCTTATGGACTTGGCCACTTTTCTGCCCATTTCTTCTTAGGCTTTGACTACATTAGCCTGACTCACAGTCTTTTGTTGTATGACATTGAGTGAGTTGACTTAACTTAGCTCCTGCGGACTTGGCCACTTTCTCAACTTGCCTCTTCATGGCTTTGACTGTATAGCCTTCACTCAGCGCTATAAGTCATCTGGCGTTGAGTGAATGACCTTCACTTAATGACTGTGGACTTAGACTATTTTTTGTCTTTCCACACCTTAAGTAAGTGTTTACCAGACTTAGCCACTTAGGCTATCTATCACATCATTGTTATAAGGACATCAAATAAACTTTTATGTATGTCATTGATAAGATTGACTTCACTCAAATCTAAGACATTGAGGGCAATGAACCCAACAACTAGGAATCCTGTCTCACACAGTAGGACTAAACATATTGAGATAAGATATCATTTCATTAGGGAGCATGTGGAATGTGAAGATATTAACCTTGAGTTTGTCCCTGTAGAAAAGCAAGTGGGTGACATCCTCACTAAGACAGTGGATGAAGTAAAGTTCAACACCTTCAAGTTTGATGTGGGTATGTTGAACCTGGTATATGGTTTTGTGGCTCCTCATGTTGTTTTTTGTTACAGGTTATACATTTTCTTGCAGGTGGAAAAGTCCTTTAGTAGGATGAAGATTTTTCAAGTGGTATACCCTTAGTGGTATCATGTTTTCCAAATGGTTCAAGTGCTATCCAGACTAGTATAGACTAGAGTATCTACTAGGAAGTATGATAGAGGATGCTTCAGTTAAGGGGGAGCAAGTCCAGCACTTCTAGAGATAGATTAGATTTCATGTAAAGAAGGAGCGGAACACCTCCCTGACTATTTACCTAAGTCAAAAAAGGGGGAGGAAAAGGAAATGATCATGGATAGGTAGCAACAATTCAGGGGGAGCAGGGTGTGATGATTGTAAGACCCTCTTTTTTTTTCTTTTAAACCAATAGGGTCTTATGCCCAGAACCACTGCTTTGCGGTGACACCAACACGCCCGGGAACATCGTCACTACAAAACATCGATCCTACCGGCCATATCAATCGCAAAAGAGAAGAGTAAGTACAAGAGTAAAGAAACTCAAATGCTGGTCCACAGAAATCACATGAATATAAATAAATCTCCATGAAGGGAGAGTCCACAGTAGCAATAAATAAAGTACTAATAAAAACGGCTACTGCCTGATACATCATGATCCTCACTACAAGTCACTCAACATGGAAGCAAATCTATAATAAGTAGTAATGATCGGGACTCACTGTCCGCGCTCCCTGAACTCCCATGCTAGACTGTCCATCTACAAGCGCACCGACCTCTAGGGGTGCATCTCCTAGTTCAGCTCCACGATACCATAAAATGATTTGATCTATGACCGTTAGTTTAAAAGACTAAGTCCTATCATCCCCCACCACTCCCCCATATCACCTAGGCACCAAGCAGGGTGGAGGAAAGGGAAGGTATTTAAGGTGGGGATTAACAAGAGTAAGCAGGTGACGACGGAACTAGTCTAATCATGGGCACAAAATCACAGCAAGTATAAGTAAGCAAAAAGTAGGTAAGCAGTAATGCAAACAAGTAGAGTAGAGCAATTAGTGTATGAAGAGTAAACTAAGAAATTAGTAACCATGACCTATTGGAATGCCCATGCAAACCTATAGACCAAGGGGTCATTTTGCAAGGCCTATTGTATAAGGAGTCCCATACCAATTTATACAATAGGTGCCAAGGGTTATATGAACTGAATATGCTATGACATGGAAGTATGTTATGATATGAACATGAAAGTGCAACACACACACCAGACTCTATGCACATAAACCTTTAGTTCCCCCTTTTTGGAGCCTAACCTCCCAGGATACCTCCGTGGTGGCAAACAGAAGCGGTGGGTTGGGCCTCGTCCACCTCTAAACCAGTATCAGCACTACCAGTCAGACCTATCGTATGCCTCAATGCTTTTGCTCTTAGCGGAGCTCCCACATACTCTTGCTGGCTGGCGCATCGTACTTTATTTTGCTAAGTGCAAAACCACACTTTCCTAGTCAATGTATTGCTGTCGGTGTGACGATCCTCCAATATAGAAGACCCACCACCTTATACTTATGCACATACAACATTAATGTATATTCCCACCGAGCCAGATGTAACGCCCCGAAACTCAAAAGTGCGACGGGAGGCATTCTAGGCCAAATTTGGAATTTGGTAGGGGGCACACGGCCTGGGACACGGGCGTGTCCCAGGGCGTGTCGTGTTTGGGTCATCAATTTGGCCGAGAGGTTGACGAATTCTGTAGTCGACGATCATCGTGCAGCGAACACGGCCTGAGACACGGGCGTGTCTCAGGGCGTGTCGAGCTCGTGTCGACGATCTGCCCGGGAAGTCGATGATTTTTGATCGACGATGTGTCGAGACAGGGAACATGGCCTAGGACTCGGGCTTGTCCAAGGCCGTGTCGGGTGGTCGAAGAACTGCGCTCGATGAAATGTCGAGACTGTGAACACGGCCTGGATCCCAGGCATGTTCGGTTATGACACGGGCGTGTCAAATAGTACACGGGCGTGTCCAAGACCCGTGTGAGTCTCAGGTTGGTGTTGGTCCTGTGTTGATGGAGGAACACGCCCGGGAACACGAGCGTGTACTATATGACACGGGTGTGTCAGGTTCGAACACGAGCGTGTTGGGTGCCCATGTGTTTTTCGAGATGCGTCAATTTTGACGGCGAATGAGGGACACGGGCGTGTCGCTGGCCATGTTCGGCCTAGGTTTTGCTTTTCAGCTACGGATCGTGGCAGTTCGTTTCTTTAATTTGGGATCCGATGGCTGGGGGCTGCTAGTGCTTGGATATACTCGGGATTGGGACTTTGAAACCCTCATTTCACTGGAGTGGTTCTCTTTCTAAGTCTAGAGAGAGGGGAGAGCAAAGGAGGAAGAAGAATCCTAGATCCGGTCACCGACGGAGCTTTAGAGCTCCAAATCGCTAGCCTACTTCGGATCAACGAAGACAAGGAGAGTGCGATGCTTTTCATCCGCTTAAATTTCCATGGCGCCAATGAAAAATGCTAGGGTAATGATTCTCGACTTGATCATTTGAAGCTCTACTTCCTTTGCATAGGTAAGCCCGCTCTCGCGAGTTTGCGGTGAGTTTGAGGCGTTCCTTCGGGTAGACATGAAGAGTCCTCGTTGTGTACATGTAGAGTCCATAATCAAGAATGGATATAGACATGATATGTGAAGCCTACCCAAACAAGTTGATCTGGATCGGTGATGTTGCATTGCATACATGGCCGGAGAAGACTCCGTGCAATTGGTTGTTTTTCGGGTCTTCTACGTGGTAGATTGCAGCAGGGAGCCTTGGGGATTAACTCCAAGGTGCACCCGGAAAACTGGGCAGATGCGTGATTCTGCCAACATGGTGGTCTGGGAGCCAACTTGAACATAATCAGGTTATGTGAACTGTGTGACGGAAAAAGGACTCGGAGAAGTTTGACCCGCACATATGGCTTAAATTGTCGTTGCGATGTGAGCACGGGTTAGGCGGAATCATACCCGTTCTATGTCGTTCGGTGTGAGCTGTTGGCATAGATGAGGGTCTTCGGCGGTATATGGCTTAAATTGACGTGACCCATGCCGGGAAGACAAATTTCTCATAGTTTGGTCGTCAAAGTGGCGGTGGTGAGACCGGGGTGTCTATGGCTTAAATTGACGTGACATTGACCGGTTCACCGAGAATGTGCCATGAGTGCACGGGGCGTGTGGCCATGCGTGCCAACGTCTGTGATGCAATGTATATATATACTGCTTGGTTATGCTAATAAAGTACATGGATGGAGCACCGCCGCCCCGAGTTAGGGGAGGGATCATTATAATTTGGTCAGCATTACTGACCGTTGCTTTGGTTTGCCACCATTGCGGTGGATTGTGCTTGCAGGTGCTGCGGAGCCGTGCGGTAAATAGCGGGCTAAAGCCCAAGTTGCTATGCTGGCCCTCAAAGGCCTAATGCTTAGTGTTTTCTTTTATTCTTGTATGGCCGGCCAGCGTGCCGAGATTTGTAAAACACTTCTATTTGAGTAAACAATTGTAAGGCCTTAAGGCCATTGTACTTGTGTATTTGTACGTTCATTCTGTGTCTTTTTAGTGGACATTCATGCTCGTATTGGGTTCTTTATTAATAGAACCATTAAAATTGCTTCTGCTAGAATGCTCTGTGTAGGACGTTCATATTAGTTAGATGGTTTCCATTGAGTAACCGCCCGGTTTGTCTGAGATATATGACATCGGGCGCCGGCCGGACCTACTGCTATATGCTATGTGACGGATACGGAGTGTTACAATTTGGTATCAAACTACTGGTTTCGGTCAGGCTTCAATGAATTTGTGGATGATACGCCCGCGAACAGACTCTTACTGTATTTGGTTCGGTGAGTCGATCGCCGCGGGCGTGCTACAGGAGGCAAGTGCACCTATCGCAAGTAGTACTCGATATTCGGGGGAATACCGAGGTCGTATTGTTCTCGGGGTCATTTTGACTATTCTTACTCCTCTGGGAGGACTATTATTTTACTGAAAATAAGGTGGATATTTTAATTAAGTAAACACGAAAAAAGTAAAGGAGCGAAAAAAACGATTTAGAAAATATTCGATGAAGGGTTAACGCTCGGCATCGAATCAGATTAAGACTAAAATAATTTTTAATATTTATAGGACTTAGTTTTCAAATTAATAAAAGGCAACTTGGCTGTGGAGGTTCCACAAATGTGAGCGCACTTATCTCTACGAATATTGCTCACCTGAACGCTAAGACTATTCGACCGAACGTTAGTCCGACGAAGGATTCCTCTTAACGCCCGCTTTATGCTAAGAACCCCGCTATTGGGTGGGGAACCCAATCCGGTAGAATTACGCTTGTCCTCTCTCGAGGGTATGCACGCAACTCTATTTACCCAGGGGTGATCTGTCCATACGCACGGCCTCTCGGCTAGCTAGTGTATGGATAACGGAAATAGGGCCCACACATCTATTTGTGGTCCTACGCATCGTTAACCCGGGGTAAACCTTAAGTCCTTAAATTAAAGTGAAAATAAAGAGCTTTAATTATTACAAATCATTTTAAATGTCCCAATGCTCTTCGATGCCGAGGCTAATAGCGATTAACAACACATCGGTATGGGGACGGCTTTATAATTTAATGATGCGCGAGTTCGAAATTAAACGCTAAATAATTATAAGAAGAGGACATAAAGAAATAACAAACATTTAGAAGGCTGAAAAGTTAGCTAAAACAAGAACTCACGCACACTCCAAATTATAAATAAACAGAATCTAAGTTACAAAAAGGGAAAATTACAAGTCCTACTCAAACGAGTAGGCGGTAAATAAAGGGCACTCCATTTAACTCTTAACGAGTTGGCGGAAATAAATACAATTACAAGTCTTACTAAAATAATTACAGAAAAATAAAAGACCAGCCATTTAACTCAAATGAGCAAGCGGTAAACCAAATCCAGCCATTTAACTCCTAGCGAGTAGGCGGAAATTAACGCTAACACACACACTCTACATAATTGAAAGAAAGTAATAAAACTATCTCCTACACACACGCAATCTACGTAATTGAAGAAAGCGATAAAATAAAGCATGAAAATTTATCTCCTACACACACGCACTCTACATAATTGAAGAAAGCAATAAAATAAAGCATGAAAATAAAGCATGAAAATTTAACACCTATACTCACACACTCTTCATAAATTAAAGAAAGCATAAAGATTATTCTCATACACTCACACACACATTTGAACACAAAATGAAAGTTACCTAAAAATTAAAACTACTACTTTTCCATACTTAGATTTTACCAAAAACAAATAAAAAGAACAAAAAAAATTTTAAGAGAACAAAAGTTTTTTAAAACAAATAAAAAAACAAAGTTCTTTAAAAATTAAAATAACAAGATTTTCATTCTTATGTTTTCATTAAAGCTATTAAAAAGTGAAAAAAAAATGAAAATAACAAAAAAAAGTTTTACAATCCTACAAAACAAAGCTATGTAAAAAAATCAAATCACTTTCAATACTCTTTTATAAAGACATAAGAATGAAAGCATTGGGCTCTTAAGAAAAGAACATGATGAAAATAAGGAAAAATAATCATACCTAACTTGGAAATGAAATCTACTACAAAACCTAACATGAAGACAAGTTAAAAACATGAATATTAAACATGTTACACTCATACACACACACACACTTTTCATAAAGAGAAAAACAAAGGAGAAACTAAGGATAAAATGAGAAGAAAAGTGGGCACATGAGTTCATTACAAAGCCAAATAAGAAGAGAAAAACTAACATTTTTATTGATTAAAGGAAACTATTACAAAGCCATTACAAACCTAAAGCTAAAGCAAAAACAAACATGAAAGAAAAGGGGGGGGGGGAGAAATCTCCTTACATAGCAAGGGAATCCATGGATGCAGCCCACAAAACACACTAAAGTGTCTCAAAAATGTGAACCCTTGGTCATTACAGAAGTGGGGAATTTATAGGAAAAAAAGCAAAGTACACGCCCTCCGACACGGGCGTGTCGGTGGGCGTGTCACTACTGTTTGCGAAGGCGGCTGGTGATTTGATGGCAAAGTTGACTTCGGGCTGGACACGTGTCAGTCTTGCGTTGGTCACGCCCCTGGTCACGGGCGTGACGGTGGGCATGTCGGCGAGGTAGAACTGGGCGCGGGTTGCGCCGAAAGTCGCCACGCGGGTCTTGTCGAGCCAGGTGGAATGGTCACGCCCCAGGTCACGGGCGTGACGCTGGGCGTGTCGGTTGGTGTCGACACTCGACAATCGTCGAGCGGAAAGTGTCGAGTTGAGTTTGAGTCACGCCCTAGGTCACGGGCGTGACTCTGGGCGTGTCGCGGGTTCGACGATCGTTGAACTGAATTCGTCGAGTGGAGTGGACACAGGCTTCTGTCACGCCCCGTGTCGGGTGACACGGGCGTGTCTCCAAGCGTGTCAAGCTTTTTACTTCAGAAATTTGCAACTTCACGGGATTTTGAGCTATCACGCCCGGGTCACGGGCGTGATCAAAATAACACGGGCGTGTACTGCCCAATTTTGGCAGATTTTGGAATTTTTCTGAAAAATAAAATAAAACAAGTTAGTAGTAAATTTACAAGAATAGGAGCATTTTATTGAACAAAATAAGTAAAAACGACAAAAATAAATGTAAACGACTAAATTAATGTGCACAAAAATACGTATATTTACAATTCATCAAATACCCCCATACTTAAGCTTTTGTTATTCCAGAGCAAAAGTTTGAGGTGAATTTATAAGGAATAGAAAAAACTCTAAGTTTAGCTACCGCTTAATCAATTATAAGAGAGATCGAAATAAATATACGGGGTGAAAGAGTTAAGTCCTAAGATTATGTAGATGATTTAAATAGCGCAAAAGTTTTGGCCAAAAGACTTCTTGATATAATCAAATAGAAAGCAATATTTGTAATGGTTAGATTAACGAAAATAGTTTGGAATTTTATGAACTCTAGCTTATAGGAGTGTTACTGGAAATAATACAATTTACTAATTATGCTCTCAAATCGATTTTTGAATTAATTCTAGAATCGTGTAATTGGCTATAAGGGGGTAGTGGGTTTATGAAGAGGGTTTTGATTTTGAGGTGAGGTAATTTTTTCTCGAACCTCCATTTTTTTTTGGATTATTAGGAAAATGAAATCTTATTTTCCTAATATCATATTTGTTTTTCAACTTCATAAGAATAAAATTAACCCAATGTATATGTGTAGGAGTAATGAATTTTATTCTCTTACTCCATAACATATAATCTTTTTAAATTATTGGGTGCCTATGTTTACGGAACGAAATCTTATTCTCATTGACATAGGATCTTTTAAGGATAAAAATTTTATCATGCCAAGTAGGTCATGATAAGTAAGGGGAGAAAAGAAAACTTGATCTTTAATCCTAAAAATGTTTGAGAGCAACCTTAATAATTTATACGTTCCAATTTTTCAGAAAGCTAAAAGTAAGTATAATTGAATTCTATAGTCGTTATTTCCTAACATAATACACGTGCTCCTATCAATGAAAAATTAGAAGTAGTGCCTAAAATGAGTTCGCTATTTTTAACAAAGCATAATGAATTCTTTAAAACTTAACCCCGACTATTTAAATTTTTCACTCAATAATTAACAAACGAATAGCAAACAGAGAATTAATAGTATTCACATATAAATAAACTCAAAACAGAATTTTTGGATATCAGGAAAGTTAAGGATGGAATATTTGATTTATTTGTTTCAAAACATTTTTTTATTATTTTTATAGTTTTTATCATCATTTTTTTGTTTTTCATTTATTATCTTTTTTTTGTATTTTTGTTTTTCTCAATTTTTTCGAATTTTTTTGAATTTTTTTGAACTATTATCTTTTTTGGTTTTTAAAGTTTATGTCAATAATATATACATAAAAAGTTTTTTTGTATTTTTTTAAGAAACTTTTCATTCTATTTACAAAGATTGGGAGAAAAAGAAAAGTTATTCACAAGAATGAGAGGGAAGCGGAAGGGGGAGAGAGAAGATTATTTATAAAAATATTTACAAAGAAAAATATTTACAAAGAAAAATATTTAGAAAGTGAAACTAAATATTTTTTTGTTTTTGTTTGTTTCTTTTTGTTTTTGTTTTATAATTTTTTTTGAGTTTTTGGAAAAAAAAAGAAAAAGAAAATGAAATTTTTTTTTGGATTTTTCATTTTATTTTTTTTCATTTTAAGATTTTTTTTGTTTTGTTTTTATATGTATTTTTTTGTATTTTTGAAATGCAGAAAAATTGAAGTGCAGAACGTAAAGCACGAAAATACCCTCATACTTAAGTCCAACATTGTCCCCAATGTTGCAACGTAAGTATGCAGAACAAAAGGAAAGACAATATATATAAAGAAAATAAATAGAGGGGGGGGGGGGGTAGAAACGTCCCTGATGCGCGTTCGGGGAAGTCCATTAGAAACTCTGCATTTATTTGAAAAAAGCAGCAAAGATAATAAGGAAAGGGCGAAAAAGATAAGCGAGGGGTGCCTCCCAGGAGCGCTTTGTTTATAGTCGTGTAGCTTGACTATTTTGACGGAGTTATAGATCGAGGAGGGTTATGGTTTCGTAATGCTCGATCACTGGGTCGCCCGCTATGTATAACTTAAGCCGATGACCGTTTACTTTAAACGAACCTCTTTCCTGGTGGGAGACGAGTACAGTCCCATATGGAATGACTTCTTCAACTAAGAAAGGACCGGACCATCTAGATTTTAGTTTACCCGGAAAAAGCTTAAGACGTGAATTATAAAGAAGGACAAGATCTCCCGGAGAAAATATTTTTGGGGTCTTTAAATTTCGATCGTGATATAACTTAGAACGCTCCTTATAGAATTTATTGCACTCGTAAGCGTTCGCACGCCATTCATCGAGCTCGTTTAGTTGCAGTTTTCTATTCTGAGCAGCTAAGTTGGTGTCGAGGTTTAAGAGTTTTAAAGCCCAAAGAGCGCGATGCTCTAGTTCTATGGGTAAATGGCACGCTTTGCCGTAGACTAACCGGAACGGCGTACAACCAATTGCGGTTTTGTATGCCGTCCGATACGCCCACAATACATCGTCAAGTTTAACGGACTAATCTTTACTATTTAGTGAAACGGTTTTTTTTAAAATTCGCTTAATCTCTCGATTTACTACCTCAACTTGACCACTTGTTTGTGGGTGGTAGGGGGTGGCAAGGTTGTGCGTAACTCCGTATTTAGCTAAGGTCTTAGTCATAAGAGCGTTACAAAAATGCGTTCCCCTATCACTAACAATTGTGCGAGGCGGGCCGAAGCGAGAAAATAGTTTTTTAAGAAATGTAACGACGACTCGCGTATCGTTGGTGGGGAGAGCTTGCGCTTCCGCACACCTTGATACGTAGTCGACCGCCACTAAAATATACATATTTTTGAAAGATGGAGGTAGGGGGCCAACAAAATCTATGCCCCACAAATCGAAAACTTCGCACTCTAAAAACATGTTTTGGGGCATCTCATCGCGACGAGAGATGTTACTCGACCGCTGACAGCTATTACATGCGAGCACAAAATTATGCGCGTCTTTGAAGAGAGTGGGCCAAAAGTAGCCCGCCTCAAGCGCCTTCCGAGCGCTCCGGTTGGCTTGATAATGCCCACCGGCTGGACCCTCGTGGCAGTGCTTAAGAATTTGCAATCACTCCACACCCGCAACGCATCTTCGGACCGCTTGGTCCACGCAGATACGAAAAGAAATGGGTCCTCCCAAAAGAAATTTTTAAAGTCAGAAAGAATTTCTTCTTTTGATGACTTGAAAACTCTTTTGGAAGCACCCGCGCTACTAAGTAATTTGCAAAATCTGCGAATCAAGGCGAAGATGACGAAGAATTATGAATTGCAAGGAGGCGTTCCTCGGGGAATCTGTCATTTATTTCAGATTCGATGAGCGCTTCCGCACCCGGATTTTCTAAACGGGAGAGGTGGTCTGCCGCTAGATTTTCTGCTCCCCGCTTATCTCGGATCTCAAAATCAAACTCTTGTAGGAGGAGAATCCATCGAAGAAGGCGGGGCTTCGCATCATTTTTAGCTAATAAATACTTAATGGCGAAGTGATCAGTAAAAACGATAACTTTAGATAGCGTTATATACGAGCGAAACTTATCAAAAGCGAAAACGATGGCTAAGAGTTCCTTTTCCGTTGTCGTGTAATTTATTTGTGCGGAAGTGAGCGTCTTGCTAGCGTAATAAATTGGATGAAAATGTTTTTCTACGCGCTGGCGAAGAACGGCACCTAAGGCAATATCACTAGCGCCACACATAATTTCGTACGGAAGGGACCAATTAGGGGCCACTAAAATTGGTGAAGTGATAAGTTTTTGTTTTATTAAATTAAAGGCGGACTCGCATTCGCTACTAAAGATGAAACGTGATTCCTTTTCCAAGCGGTGAGTAAGCGGCTTTGTTATTTTTGAAAAGTCTTGAATGAAGCGTCGATAAAAGCCCGCATGGCCTAAAAAACTCCTAAAAGATTTTACGTTTGTAGGTTGCGGTAGTTTTTCTATGATTTCTATCTTGGCCTTATCCACCTCTATCCCCTTAGAGGAAATCATATGGCCGAGGACCAAACCTCCTCGAATCATAAAGTTGCATTTTTCCCAATTTAATACAAGGCTTGTGTCCTCGCACCGTTGAAGGACACGATATAAATTGTGAAGGCAATCGGGAAAAGGGCGTCCGAAAACAGAAAAGTCATCCATAAAGACTTCCATAATGTCTTCTACAAGCTCGCCAAAGATCGCTAACATACATCTTTGGAATGTAGCCAGCGCATTGCAGAGTCCAAATGGCATTCTTCGATATGCGAAGGTGCCAAACAAGCAAGTAAAAGTTGTTTTCTCTTGATCATCGGGGTAAATGGGGATTTGGAAAAACCCCGATAAAACATCAAGAAAACAATAATATGGATGACCGGACAAATGCTCTAAAATCTAGTCCAGAAAAGGCAGAGGGAAATGTTCCTTGCGGGTGGCATCATTAAGTTTTCTATAATCGACGCACACTCGCCAACCCGTAATATTACGAGTTGGGACGAGCTCGTTATGCTCATTCGCCACTACGGTTAGACCGCCCTTCTTGGGCACGACATGCACGGGACTAACCCATGCACTGTCCGAAATAGGGTAGATAATCCCCGCATCTAATAACCTAATAATCTCGGCTTTAACGACGTCTTTCATGTTTGGGTTAAGACGACGCTGCGGCTGAATCGTTTTGCGGCAATTATCGTTAAGAAATATCTTATGGGTGCAAAAGGAGGGGTTAATCCCCTTTAAGTCAGAGATTTGCCACGCAATTGCGTGACGATATTTAAATAAAACTTCCAATAAATCGGAAGTCTCCAAATCACTCAAGTCCGAATAAATAATAGCGGGAAGCGTATCGTCTTTTCCCAAAAATGCGTATTTCAGTGATGCGGGTAAGGGTTTGAGGTCTAGGATGGGCGGTTCTTCTAGGGAGGTTTTAATGCCTATGCCTTTGCCTATGTCTTTCTAGGGAAGTATTCTCATCGCATTGAAAATTTTCGAGCGCATAAATATCGTCATTTAAAAATACGGACTCGAAAACGGGAGAAGAACGATCTCCAAGAAAGGTATCTAAAGAATAACAGAAGTCGTCACTCGATGACAAATTGTCCATCGAGGGATTAATAGAGAAAGTAACATGGTAATCTACTACCCAGAGGAGAAGATGACCATTACTAAGATCTATTAGTGCACTGGAGGTGGCGAGAAAAGGGCGACCGAGTATTATTGGTACCTCGGCGTCCTCCTCGATGTCTAAGATGACGAAGTCTACCGGGAAGGTAAACTTGTCTACTCGAACATGGACGTCCTCCACAACCCCGATAGGGAACTTAACCCAGCTATCTGCTAATTGAATGTGCATATTCGTAGGACTAGGAGTACCCAAACCTAAACGTGAAAAGAGCGAGAACGACATTAGATTAATGCTAGCCCCTAAATCAGCTAAGGCGTACTTTACTAATATATCGCCAAAAAGGCACGGGATGGAAAACCGTCCCGGGTCATTTTGTTTTGTGGGCAATTTATTAGTAAGGGACGCCGAGCAGACGGCGTTGAGAGATACATGCGAAATATCCTCTAATTTACGTTTATTAGAAAGTAATTCTTTTAAAAATTTCGCATATTTGGGCATTTGCGAGATAGGCTCGCAAAAAGGACATTAATATGAATTTGTTTTAATAATAAAATAAATTTTTCATATTGCGCGTTCTTACGCTCGTTATCTAACTTATGCGGATATGGAAGGGCCTTGTTTAAAAAAATTTTTCTTTTAAAATCAGTAAAGGCGGCGTAATCGAAGAAAGGGGAAGAGGGGTCGGAGGTGAAATATGTACCTGAGGGTCGGTCCGTTTTGGATCGACCACCTCCTTTCTGCTACGGAGGGTTATAGCGTTGGCGTTCTCCCGCGGATTGGGCTCCGTGTTTCCCGGCAGTGCCCCGAGCGCGCGCTCGGACATCATCCTCGCCAGCTGTCCAACCTGTTGTTCGAGAGTTTTTAGCGATCCGGTGATCTTCCGGATATTTGACTCGTTGGACGCAATATACTTCGAAAAATTTTCCTCCATCGGGGAGGGTTTTGGAAGAGGAGGAGGCAGAAATTCGGGCGCATAAGAAATAGGGGGACGTTGAGCATTATTTGGGTTGCTCCAAGAGAAATTGGGGTGATTCCTCCAACCCGGATTATAGTTATTAGTATAAGGGTAGTTGTTGGGGTTGAAGGAAGGACGACCCGAATTTCCCATGAAATCCACGAACTCTTCAGCCACGCAGACGTTAGGGGGAATAAAACAAGGCGGAGTGGAGGAGGCAGCAGACATCTCCGCCACCTGCTTTGTTAACCTTTCAACTTGAAGGGTTAAGAGAGCAGTGGCATCCAATTTAAAAAGACCAGCCGCCGACTTTGGGCATCCCCGCGGGACGTTCCATTTATAGGCGTTCATAGCCATCTCTTCGAATAAATCCTGGGCGGACTCGGGGGTTTTGTTGTTTAGTGTACCCCCGGCAGCCGCATCAATCATTTGACGCGTCTGAAAATTAAGCCCATTATAAAAAATTTGAACTTGCAACCACGTTGGCAGCGCATGGTGCGGGCACCGGCGGAGGAATTCCTTAAACCGTTCCCAAGTCTCGTATAGAGACTCGGGATAGTTTTGCACAAATGAAGAAATGTCCGCCCGCAACTTTGCAGTTTTTGCGGGCGGAAAGTACTTCGTTAGGAACCGTTCCGTCAATTCAACCCACGTGGTGATACATCCTCGCGGGAGGGCATTCAACCACACCTTGGCTTTGGACTTAAGAGAAAAAGGAAACAAGCGCAAGCGAATGGCGTCATCAGTGACTTCATTAATCTTGAAGGTGTCGCATATTTCCAAAAAGTTGGACAAGTGGACATTCGGGTCCTCATCCGGCAGTCCATCGAACTGCACGGCGTTTTGGATCATTTGAATGACACTCGACTTTATTTCAAAATTATTATTCGCCACCGCAGGGCGAACAATACTAGACCCAGTATCGTCTAGGTTAGGCCGAGCATAATAAGACATAGTACGCTCGGCCGCCGGGGCAGGGTTAGGGGCGGCCATAAGTACAACAGAGGGTTCTCCGATAGATTCATCGGGGTCTAAATAAGGAATTCGGCGTTGAGATCGAATTCACATAAGAGAGCGTTCGATCTCAGGGTCGAAGTCAAAATCTTCAGACTCGGAGGGTTGTCCACGGGTCATACACCCATACAAAAATAAAACAAAACAAACTCTCTTTTTTTATTTTATTTAAAATAAAGTTTTTTTTGTTTATAGAAAATAAGTAAAAGTAATAGACTCCAGAATTCGAAATAGCAACTCGAAGAAGAGTCCCCGGCAACGACGCCGAAAACTTGATGTGCCCGCGAACAGACTTTTACTGTGGTTGGTTCGGTGAGTTGATCGCCACGGGCATGCTACAGGAGGCAAGTGCACCTATCGCAAGTAGTACTCGATATTAGGGGGAATACCGAAGTCGTATTGTTATCGGGGTCGTGTTGACTATTCTTACTCCTCCGAGAGCACTATTATTTTACTGAAAATAAGGTGGATATTTTAATTAAGTAAAGACAGAAAAAGTAAAGGAGCGAAAAAAACGATTTAGAAAATATTTGATGAAGGGTTAACGCTCGGCATCGAATCAGATTAAGACTAAAATAATTTTTAATAATTATAGGACTTAGTTTTCAAATTAATAAAAAGGCAACTTGGCCATGGAGGTTCCACAAATGTGAGCGCACTTATCTCTAGGAATACTACTCACCTGAACGCTAAGACTATTCGACCGAACGTTAGTCCAACGAAGGATTCCTCTTAACGCCTACTTTACGCTAAGAACCCCGCTATTGGGTGGGGAACCCAATCCGGTAGAATTACGCTTGTCCTCTCTCGAGGGTATGCACGCAACTCTATTTACCCAGGGGTGATCTGTCCATACACACGACCTCTCGGTTAGCTAGTGTATGGATAACGGAAATAGGGCCCACACATCGATTTGTGGTCCTACGCTTCGTTAACCCGGGGTAAACCTTAAGTCTTTAAATTAAAGTGAAAATAAAGAGCTTTAATTATTACAAATCATTTTAAATGTCTCAATGCTCTTCGATGCCGAGGCTAATAGCGATTAGCCACACATCGGTATGGGGACGGTTTTATAATTTAATGAGGCGCTAGTTCGAAATTAAACGCTAAATGATTATAAGAAGAGGACATAAAGCAATAACAAACAGTTAGAAGGCTGAAAAGTTAGCTAAAACAAGAACTCACGCACACTCCAAATTATAAATAAACAGAATCTAAGTTACAAAAAGGGAAAATTAGAAGTTCTACTCAAACGAGTAGTCGGGAAATAAAGGGCATGCCATTTAACTATTAACGAGTAGGGGGAAATAAATACAATTACAAGTCTTACTAAAATAATTACAGAAAAATAAAAGACCAGTCATTTAACTCAAATGAGCAGGCGGTAAACAAAATCCGGCCATTTAACTCCTAGCGATTAGGCGGAAATAAATGCTAACACACACACTCTACATAATTGAAAGAAAGCAATAAAACTATCTTCTACACACACCCACTCTACGTAATTGAAGAAAGCGATAAAATAAAGCATGAAAATTTATCTCCGGCACATACGCACTCTACATAATTGAAGAAAGCAATAAAATAAAGCATGAAAATAAAGCATGAAAATTTAACACCTACACTCACACACTCTTCATAAATTATAGAAAGCATAAAGATTATTCTCATACACTCTAGTACACACACATTTGAACACAAAATGAAAGTTACCTAAAAATTAAAACTACTACTTTTATATATTTACATTTTACCAAAAACAAATAAAAAGAACAAAATGAAATTTTAAGAGAACAAAAGTTTTTCAAAACAAATCAAAAAAAAAAGTTCTTTAAAAATTAAAATAACAAGATTTTCATTCTTATGTTTTCATAAAAGCTATTAAAAAGTGAAAAGAAAATGAAAATAACAAAAAAACATTTTACAATCCTACAAAACAAAGCTAAGTAAAAAAAATCAAATTCACTTTCAATACTCTTTTATAAATACATAAGAATGAAAGCATAGGGCTCTTAAGAAAAGGACATGATGAAAATAAGGAAAACTTATCATACCAAACTTAGAAATGAAATCTACTACAAAACCTAACATGAAGACAAGTTAAAAACATGAATATTAAACATGTTACACTCATACACACACACACACACACTTTTCATAAAGAGAAAAACAAAGGAGAAACTAAGGATAAAATGAGAAGAAAAGTGGGCACATGAGTTCATTCCAAAGCCAAATAAGAAGAGAAAAACTAACATTTTTAGTGATTAAAGGAAACTATTACAAAGCAATTACAAAGCTAAAGCTAAAGCAAAAAAACAAACATGAAAGAAAAGGGGCGAGAAATCTCCTTACATAGCAAGGGAATCCACGGATGCAGCCCACAAAACACACTAAAGTGGCTCAAAAATGTGAACCCATGGTCATTACAGAAGTGGGGAATTTATAGGAAAAAAAACAAAGTACACGCCCTCCAACACGGGCGTGTCGGTGGGTGTGTCACTACTGTTTGCGAAGGCAGTCGGCGATTTGATGGCAAAGTTGACTTCGGGCTGGACACGTGTCGGTCTCGCGTTTGTCACGCCCCTGGTCACGGGCGTGACGGTGGGCGTGTCGGCGAGGTAGAACTGGGCGCGGGTTGCGCCGAAAGTCTTTGCGCGGGTCTTGTCGAGCCAGGTGGAATGGTCACGCCCCAGGTCACGGGCGTGACGCTGGGCGTTTCGGTTTGTGTCGACACTCGACAATCGTCCAGCGGAAAGTGTCGAGTTGAGTTTGAGTCACACTCTAGGTCACGGGCACGACTCTGGGCGTGTCGCGGGTTCAACGATCGTTGAACTGAATTCGTCGAGTGGAGTGCACACGGGCTTCTGTCACGCCCCGTGTCAGGTGACACGGGCATGTCGCCAGGCGTGTCAAGCTTTTTACTTCAGAAATTTGCAACTTCACGGGATTTTGAGCTATCACGCCCTGGTCACTGGCGTGATCAAAATAACACAGGCGTGTACTGCCCAATTTTGGCAGATTTTGGAATTTTTCTGAAAAATAAAATAAAACAAGTTAGTAGTAAATTTACAAGAATATGAGCATTTTATTGAAAGAAAATAAGTAAAAACGACGAAAATAAATTAAAACGACTAAATTAATGTGCACAAAAATACGTATATTTACAATTCATCAGTGGACGAATTCTTTTTAAGGGGTGGTGAGCACATGTATGTGCGTCATCGTTATAACATCAAAAGAACCCATGAATGTCCACTTAGGAATGAAAATACACGTGTTTGAGAAACCTGCGTGTTCCTATAATTGCTTTTTGCAATTTTGTATGGTCGCTTAACGGTGTTTTGTACGACTATAGGTGACCAGAAGCGGTGCTGGGCCGTTAGAACATCCGGTTTCTGAGGATTATAGTGCACCTGGTGACGTGTCTGCAACCCTTCCCTCCACTGATACCATAAGAATGGTGGTGGAAGTAGTTTTCGCTACGATTGGTGCACAAAATGAAAGACGTGTGCAGTCCCTTATTTTTGAGGTAATTCCAACGCCGGGTGGTGTGATGGAGCAAACGACATTTATAGGGCTGTTGGGTCAGCAGTTGAACATGGTTTTAGTGCAGGGTACGCAATCAGTTGAGGAATATTTGCAAGTGTTTCTGATGATAAGACACTACCCAGGCTCTGAAGTGGAGATCGAGCAGTCGATGGTCGATAGGTTTTATAATGGCTTGCTCGGCGAATTACGAATTCTGCAGCTAGGACCAAAATTATTGGGATTACAAGCCTTGGTGGAATCGGCTAGAACTTTGGAAGTAGATTTGGCAAAGGTGAATCGGACATCGGAGCTCTAGGTACTAGACTCTCCAGATTCTGCAAAATCTGAATACCGAAGGAGGAGGAACAAGAAGTCCAAAATGTCTACTGGTCAGGCTCCATGTGGTTGTTTTAAGTGTGGCAAGGAAGGGCACTTTGCCCGAGACTGTCAGAATGGTGCTCAGAAGTTAAAGAAAGCTATGTCAGGAACAGGTATAGGACAAAGTGCCAGAGATCTGAATCGAATCCAAGGAAGCAAAGATTTGGATATGTAGAAGACGGAGTTCAAAATACCGAACTCCTCAAAGTCTGCGTACCGTAGGTGGTATAAGAAGGCTAGGACTTCGGGTCCTATTCCTTCTGGTGCTTCTGGGACGACTACGGGTCGAACACCGGGTGCATGCTTTAATTGTGGAAAGCCGGGGTCGAACACCGATTGCTAGAACGGACGTCCCAAGTCCGAGAAGAAGCACATTGTCGTGATGACAGGTACGACTTAAAGTTATAGTAGTTTAACTTTAAATACTTGTGCATGTTAGCTTAGAACTGTTTGTGCTAAGCTTTATTCTGATTTTCGATTAATTCGGCGAGAGCACCGTTCGCTTAGGGAGCTTCGCGTTCCCTTTTGACCAAAGGATTTGTATTGCGCGTCGGAGTACCTCCTTCGATGGCAAAAGACAAATTGGTTTCGTTGTTGTCTTATGATGCTCATTGTGCGCGAGTAGAATCTGTTGCATTTAGGTGCGGATAGGGAGTCAAGACTTTGGCTTATAAGCATCATTACTACCGTTAGGGGAGCTCGACGTAATCTTTGGTATAGACTGTCTCTCAGAGCAGCAAGCATACATTGATCGAAATCGCAAGAATGTCAAGTTGGGAACTGGTTGTGAGAGGACATTTGTGGGGTTGAAAGGGGTCGAACATGACGTTGGTGTCTGCTCTTCAGATGTTTAAGGCGGTTTGGTGTGATGCCAACCCGGTCATACGCTCTTCGTATCGGTTAGCGCCTAAGGAGATGGCGGAGCTGAAGGTGAAACTTCAAGAGTTGCTGGAGCAAGGTTATGTGCGTCCAAGTTCGTCGCCTTGGAGTACGCTGGTCCTTTTGTGAAGAAGAAGGATGGAAGCTTGAGACTTTGTATTAATTATCGAGAGCTAGACAAGCCTTCGGAGAAGAACAAGTACCCGATCCAGAGGATTGATGAACTGGTTAATCAGTGGTCGGGTCGACGGTGTACTCAAAGTTGGATCTCAAGTCTGGATACTATCAGCTGAGAATAAGGGAGAGTTATATCCCTAAGACAGCTTTTAGTACGAGATACGGGCATTACGAGTTTACGGTCATGCCGTTTGGGCTGACCAATGTGCCGTCGGTGTTCATGGATTTGATGAAAAGGACTTTTCGGGAGTACTTGGACCGTTTTGTGATCGTCTTCATCGACGACATTTTGGTGTACTCGCAGAGTGAGGAGGAGCACTTCAGGCATCTACGTTTGGTTTTGGAGATGTTGAGGAGGAATCAATTGTACGCCAAGTTCTCTAAATGTGAGTTTTGGTTGTCCTCAGTGGCATTCCTCGGTCATATAGTTAGTGGAGACGGTATTGCAGTGGATCCGACGAAGATTGTTGTGATACAAGAGTGGTCTGTGCTTTCTACGGTAGCGGAAGTCCAAAGCTTTTTGGGGCTTGCCGGCTATTATATGCACTTCGTGGAGAACTTCTCGCAGATAGCATTACCTCTCACTACTTTGACGTGGAAGGAGCAGAAGTTCGTTTGGACGCCGGAGTGCGCACGAGCTTTTGAGGAGTTGAAGTGCCGGTTGACCCCGGCGCCTGTGCTGAGTTCGCTGAGTGGGACCGAGGGCTTTGAGATTTATAGCAATGCTTCAGGCAGTGGTTTGGTTGTGTGCTACTACAGCACGAATATGTGATAGCGTATGTCTCGAGACAGCTGAAGGTGCACGAGAGGAAATATCCGGTCCATGACTTGGAGTTAGCGGCTGTGATTTTTGCCTTGAAGTTGTGGAGACATTATTTGTACAGTGTGAAGTATGATATCTACACCGATCACAAGAGTTTGAAGTATTTGCTGGATCAGAAAGATCTGAACATGCGGCAGCATAGATGGATGGAGTTCCTGGGGGACTATACATACAAGATCCACTATGTGCCTGGTAAAGGCAATGCGGTTGCGGACGCATTGAGTCACTGGGCCCCAGCTCAAGCCAATTGGCTGTCGCTCCATGACGAGCGGTTGGTTCGGGAGTTGGAGACATTGGAGATCTTTTGCGTGGATAAGCAGTCAAGTGCTGAAGCATTATTGTATTGGACTGAAGTCCAGTATGACCTGGCTGATCCGATTCGGTAGGCTTTGGATTTGGATGGCCGCATGAAGCAGATTATGGTTGAAGCTCTCGATGGGTCAAATTCCCAATTCATCGTTGAGGATGGATTGCTTTGGAAGGACGGTCGTTTGTGCGTCCCAAATGTGGGCAATTTGCGGGTGGAATTGTTGTACGAGGCGTATCGTATCAAGTACTCAATTCATCCGGGGAGCACAAAGATGTGCCATGATGTTAAGAAATTGTTTTGGTGGCCGGAATTGAAAAAGGATGTGGTGCTCTGCGTGGCGAAGTTTCAAACTTGCGCCTTGGTGAAAGCAGAGTGCCAAAATCTGGGAGGATTCTTGAAATCCTTGCCAATTCCAGAGTGGAAGTTCGACGACATTACTATGGACTTTGTGCACTGGTTGCCAAGGTCGTAAAAGGGGAACGATGCCATTTGGGTGGTCGTAGATCGTCTAACAAGGATGACGCATTTCATTCCTCATAGGAAGGATGATCCGATTGAGAAATTGGCAAAGTTGTATGTGGATAACATAGTACGGCTTCACGGTGTGCCCCGCAGCATCGTGAGTGACCGGGATGGGCGGTTTACGTCCAACGATTGGAGGTTGGTGCAGCAGATGTTGGGAACGAAGCTGAGTTTTAGCACAGCCTTTCATCCGCAAACGGATGGGCAGACCGAGAGGGTCAATAGGATGATGGAAGACATGCTTCACATGTGCGTCGTGGAATTTGGTAAGTAGTGGGAAGACCACCTATAATTGGTGGAGTTCGCGTACAACAATAGCTACCAGGCAAGCATACAAATGGCGCCCTTCGAGACCCTTTATGGTAGAAGATATCGCACGCCGTTGTCTTGGTTGGAAACGGGCGAGTCAAAATTGTACAAGTGACAAAAGGTGGATGATGGTACTTATTTGGTGAGAACCATTCGGGAGAGGTTGCTAATCGCTCAGGGCCAGTAGGAGAAGTACTATAATACCAAGCACAAGAACGTGGAGTTCGCTGCAGGTAATTGGGTATACTTGAAAATCAAGTCATTCAAGGGTGTCATGCGGGTGCGGCGCTTGAAGAAGCTAAGCCCGAGGTGCCTTTGACTGTTTGAGGTTCTGGAGCGGATTGTTGAAGCAGCGTATCGGTTGAAGCTGTCAGTGGAGATTAGTGGTCTACATGATGTATTTCATATATCGGTGCTACGGAAGGCGGTGCAAGAGCCTATGCAAGTGATCGCGGTCGATCAAGTGTCGGTCGATAGTGTGTTGACGACGAAGGTCAAGCCCGTTCGTATTGAGGACTCGGAAGTCAAGCGGCTACACAATAAAGAGATCAGGATGGTCAAGGTCCGTTGGGACAATTACGGTCGGGAGGAGCTCTCTTGGGAGCGAGAGCAGACCATGCTTGAGTAGTACCCGCAGTTGTTTTGCTCAGGTACCATTTAAGTTTTATGCTTATCTTTCCTTTATGAAATTTCGTGGACAAAATTCTTTTAAGAGGGAGAGAGTTGTAACGCCCCAAAACTCAAAAGAGCGACGAGAGGCATTCTGGGCCAAATTTGGAATTTGGCAGGGGGCACATGGCATGGGACACGAGCGTGTCCCAGGGCATGTCGTGTTTGGGTCGTCGATTTGGCTGAGAGGTTGACGAATTCTGGATTCGACGATCGTTGATCAGAGAACATGGCCTGAGACACGGGCCTGTCTCAGGGCGTGTCGAGCTCGTGTTGATGATTTGCCAGGGAAGTCGATGATTTTTGATCGACGATGTATCGAGACAGGGAACACGGCCTAGGACACGGGAGTGTCCAAGGCCGTGTCGGGTGGTTGACGAACTGCGCTCGACGAAATGTCGAGACTTTGAACACGGCCTGGAGCCCAGGCGTGTTCAGGTATGACACAGGCATGTCAAATAGGACACGGGCGTGTCCAAGACCCGTGTGAGTCTCGGGTTGGTGTTGGTCCTGTGTTGATGGAGGAACACGCCCAGGAATACGGGCATGTACTGTCTGACACAGGTGTATCAGGTCGAACACGGGCGTGTCGGGTGCCCATGTGTTTTTCGAGACGCGTAGATTTTGACGGCGAATGAGGGACACGACCCTGGACACGGGCATGTCGCAGGTCATGTTCGGACCAGGTTTTGCTTTTCAGCTACTGATCGTGGTCGTTCGTTTCTTTAATTTGGGATTCGACGGCTGGGGGCTGCTAGTGCTTGGATATACCCAGGATTGGGCCTTTGAAACACTCATTTCACTTGAGTGGTTCACTTTCTAAGTCTAGAGAGAGGGGAGAGCAAAGGAGGAAGAAGAAGCGTAGATCTGTCACCAGCAGAGCTTCGAAGCTCCAAATCGCGAGCCGAATTCGGATCTACGGAGGCAAGGAGAGTGCGGTGCTTTTCATCCGCTTACATTTCCATGGCGCCAAGGAAAAATTCTAGGGTAACGATTCTCTACTTGAGAATGTGAAGCTCTACTTCTTTTATATAGGGAAGCCCGCTCTCGCGAGTTTGCGGTGAGTTTGAGGCGTTCCTTCGGGTAGACATGAATAGTCCCTATTGTGTACATGTATAGTCCGTAATCAAGGATAGATATAGGCATGATGTGTGAAGCCTACCCGGACAAGTTGGTCTGGATCGGTGATGTTGCATTGCATACATGGCCGAAGAAGACTCCGTGTAATTGGTTGTTTTTCGAGTCTTCTACGCGGTAGATTGCAGCAGGGAGCCTTGGGGATTAACTCCAAGGTGCACCCGAAAAACTATGCAGATGCGTGATTCTGCCAATATGGTGGCCTGGGAGACAACTTGAACATAACCGGGTTTTGTGAACTGTGTGATGGAAACGGGACTCGGAGAAGTTTGACCCGCGCATATGGCTTAAATTGTCATTGCGATGTGAGCACGGGTTAGGCGGAACTGTACCTGTTCTATGTCATTCGGTGTGAGCCGTTGGCATAGATGAGGGTCTTTAGCGGTCTATTGCTTAAATTGACGTGACCCATGCCGGGAAGACAAAATGCTCATAGTTTGGCCGTCAAAGTGGCGGTGGTGAGACCAGGTTGTCTATGGCTTAAATTGACGTGACATTGACCGGTTCACCGAGAATGTGCCCTGAGTGCACGAGACGTGTGGCCGTGCGTGCCTACGCCTGTGATGAAATGTATATATATACAGCTTGGTTATGCTAATAAAGTGCAGGGAAGGAGCACCGCCGCGCTGAGTTGGGGGCGAGATCATTTTAATTTGGTCATCATTGCTGACCGTTGCTTTGGTTTGCCACCGTTGTGGTGGATTGTGCTTGTAGGTGTTGCGGAGCCGAGCGGTAAATAGCAGGCTAAAGCCCAAGTTGCTGTGCTGGCCCTCGAACACCTAATGCTTAGTGTTTTCTTTTATTCTTGTATGGCTGGCCTGCGTGCCGAGGTTTGGAAAACACTTCTATTTGAGTAAACAATTGTAAGTCCTTAAGGCCATTGTACTTGTGTATTTGTGCATTCATTTCGTGGCCTGTTAGTGGACATTCATACTCGTGTTGGGTTCTTTATTAATACAACCATTAAAATTGCTTCTGCTAGAATGCTCTATGTAGGACGTTGATATTAGTTGGATGGTTTCCATTAAGTAACCGTCTGGTCTGTCTGTGGTATATGGCGTCGGCCCCGGCCGGACCTACTGTTATATGCTATGTGACGGATAGGGGTGTTACATGAGAGCTCCCCGGACCATCCCGTCTGTCACAAAACCATCCGAGCCATCGGCTCGCCGTGCTAACCTGCCCATCACCGAACCACCGAGCCTACCACTCATGAAACCCAAACTAACTCCCACAACACCGTGGAGTGTGAGTGTAAGTGTAATCCTAGAGTATTTATAATTACTCTTGTATTCCATTTAGTCTTACGGCTTACGTTAACCTTGGACTGCCCAAGGCAATACCTGTGAAGGGTTCTCGAGGGCACTAATAACTACAATGGGCTGAAGCACAAAGCTCCCTTTCGCAAGGTACTTATTATTATTGGTCTCTACCCATAACAAACCACATTTTAAGTTAACTTAATCTAACCCTAGTGTATTTTGACTCTCTCTCTCCACTTAACACGACTCCTATAGATCAACTCATTTTCGCTTCACCAAACTCAGTAAACTATTAACCCCATCTCTCATTGTTCATTCCTCATGATATCACAGTTTCGTAGTTTTACTATATGTAGACCAATCTAAGCTATATGATGTACAAGACAGGAGGTACTCCAAATCTTCATCCAAAGGCCCTAAGATAATTATTGTGGGTCTATCATAAAACATTTAGCCTGAATACCGAAACACGTAATTTTCCTAATTAACTTGGCATTTATTAAATTTTCCCAAAAGTTAGGCCATGGGTTATTTTGAACATAAAGTACTACATTTTCTTAAGTTATGGCCACCCAAAAATTATGAACACCAATGATAGCAAAATATCTGTGAATAACGAATTTTATAGATTTGCATAAAAGTATGAGCCACTAAATAATTAGTTTAAAATAAATATAATAAATAGAATTAAAGAGAGAAGTACCTCAAAATATTATTCAAAAATTACACAAAAAATACCAGGACTTTAATATGATTATAAATCATCACTGACTAAGTTTCATAACATTCTAAATTAGTTTAACCATGATTTTATCAAAATCATCCATAGGGGCAACATAAAGGCTATAACTAAAAGTATGAGCTAATATCTTCCAAACATCCTACAATACTTTTCAGAGACTCATATTGTTATAAAAACCCTTTTACCAAAATTTCATAAGGACCCAAGGTCATATGCCCCTTTAATATTTTCATAAAATGTATAGGCCTAAACTATCACTAATTGGTCTAAGTTGTGTGCCTAAGTCTAAATGTCACCAAATTACTTCCTAGGGCTATATACCATCCTAGGATTACATGGACTATACCCCAAGTACATACATGGACATATCACACCATGTCCTTCACAAACCCCCAAAGTTTAACCTTTGGGTTTGAACTAGGGTCCAAGAGAAAATCGACCATAATCAACCCTAAACTCCATATGAGGGTGTTTAAACTAACCTTGGGTTCTGGCCAAAGTCCCAACCCCTTTGGGTCAGAATTGGCCCCTCCATGCCCCAAGCTCACTCATTCCCTAATTAATCACTTAAGGGCCATACTTTGGTCTCACCAAAACCAATTCAAAACAGAACCAATCGCGCTGAAATTTTTATCATAGTCATATTATGGCCCTAAGAGACAGACACCAAAGTTTTGGTGGGCTTAGAGGTCATTAGGCCCTTTAAATAATACATATATGTTTAATTAAATTTCTACAAATACTTTAGGAAAATGTTTTCCAAAATTCCCATTTTTTGATATGTTATAAGTATAGGTAACAGTGACCCCAGCCAAAATTTCAAGTCATTTGGATGGATGGATTGATGGGGGCACTCAAAAAAATCTCAGACATAGCCTAGGTATAGACCTCACCAAAATGAGTTATGTGGTCTGACCTGAACACCAAATTTGTTCAAACCAATTTTAAAATAAACTAGACTCATAGGGCTACAACTTCTATGTAGACCACTTTTATTGTACAGGAACCTAAGTATTTTTAATAATTATTATAAAATAGTTCAATAACAGTGACACAAAATGAAATAAAATGAATTAATGGCACGAATCTTAAAGCATGATCGGATGGCCCTGACATCGTCTTGTTCTCCAGCCAAAGGACATGATTGAACGAACTTGGGGCATCTTTTCAAGTTATTTGCCGGCCATCCAACCACCTCCCTGGCCGGCCGGCCACCGCCGCCACCTCCGTTGAGGTGGGGGCTATCGCCGGGCGGAGGCACGACCGCTGGAGGGGCGGTTTCCGGCAAACCCGAGAGGTAGAAAAACATGGAAATTTCTGAAATTTTCCTCCCCTAATCGGGCTCAATTGAGACCGATTTCTCTCCTAAGTGATTTAAGATTGTAGCCCACGAAGAAAGGAGTAGAGGAGGGCCTTATTGGAGGGTTGTTGCCTTGCCGATCGCCTTATTGCCTTGTACGGCGGTGTAACGCCCCGAAAATTGTATTTGAGTTGGTCGCGAAAAAAGGGATTTTGGTGCCTGTATAGGGGTACACGGCGTAGGACACGAGCGTGTGCAAGGCCGTGTCTGGAATGGTGTTTCGGCTGATTTTATCCCAAGACGGACACGACAAGGAACACGGCTTAATGAAACGGACGTATCATTTGACACGAACGTGTGCCTACCCGTGTCAGTACCCGTGTTTCCAAGGGTCGTGTCGGTTGGCGTGGCGGTTATATGTGGCACGCCCCCGGACATGGGCGTGTCGAGGACCCGACACGGGCGTGTCGAGGACCCGACACGGGCGTGTCGAGACACGGGAGTGTCTGAGCCCGTGTGAGTCTCTGTGTTCGTCGATCGTGCCTGGATCGAGGCACACAGCCTGGGATACGGCCGTGTGCCAAGCCGTGTTCGGCCTAGGTCTGTTGATTTTGAGCGGATCAGAGCCATTCGATTTCTTTATTTTAAATCCGACGGCCCTGGGGAAATCCTACTCTGTTAAGGTCGTAAATGGAGTATCAATTCCTAATTTTATCCCTTAGTCTCTGTTGGATCCCTAGTTGATTTGGGCTAGGTTCACTGACTTAGGATATGACCCATCATGTATAGTCTGGGTCAAGTTTATGTCTTAGAGTTTAGGACAGTCCTCTATCTCAACTTCAGATGGACCAGCCTTCCTCAAGACCATCAGGAACTCCAGATCTATCAGTTTTTCAGACTAAGTGAAATGAGTTCGACGTTCGTCGAACTCGGCTCGACGAAGGGAGTTCTGCGCTCGACGATCGTGAGACAATTCGTAGTGCTGAGCTCGACGAACTATGTTCTTTGTTCGACGAACACCGGGATTCTACTTCAAGCATTATCAGGACTACTTCAGAATTTCTCTAAGTCCAACTTCAAGCTTTGGTCGACGAATTACTTTTTGAGCTCGACGAACTTGGACCTCAAGTTCTCAGATTCTCAGGTCGACGACTTCAGTTCTCAGCTCAACGAATTTAGTTCTCTGCTCAACGAAAAAAGATTGTCTGATATTGTAGACTGTCTGTTCAACGAATGAAGACTGTCAGCTCGACGAACTCAGCTCAGCTCGACGAACTCAGCTCAGCTCGACGAACTCAGCTCAGCTCGACGAACTCAAAACTCAGTTCGACGAATTATGTTCTTCGGTCGACGATTCCAGACTAGGTCTTCTTCCGTTCCCGTCTCATTCCATGGCGCTGATTCCTGAACATTTAATTGCAGTTCTTCCTAGAATACTACCGTTAGAATGCGAAGTTAATCCTGGATTATTACATGTCATTTTCCCATGGAAAAAGTTGAGGAAATAATTAATCGCTGCTTCCTTTCCAGGCCGTCTGCCATTACTGCTCTATATTCAAAATTCGAATGTTTCTTATGAGACATGGAGATATACAGAAACAGTATGTAATACAGTGTGATACACAACAAACAAAAAAAAAGACAGACAGTGATTCAGACAACACAGAAAAAGGAATTCATTCTTGGCCCAGAGAGAAACTGATCAAGAAGAAGAAGAAGAAGAACACAACATCAATATCAAGAGTCTTCTTCATCTGCTTTTACTCAGGATAACTTCAAAGACAATATATTCATATCAGTCACAAGAAGTTCCTGGAGACTTTCTCTGGACCAGGAAATCTAGGTCTTTGAAGACCTATCACCCTGAAGCAGTGCTCCAGCATTCTTCCTGATTCATTCTACATCTCAGGGGGAGCAAAGCTGCTAAACAACAATCCGCAAGTCTTCTCATTTGACTTGAGAAAGAGAAGACCTCATCACCCTCTCACTTCACCTCTGTACAGGGTTTTAATTCCCTTCAAAATTATTCTGGTTGCAAGTCTCCCTCAAAAAGACTTGAGGGTTTGGTTTTTGTGAACCTGATCAAAACCCCATTGGTGCCAGGACACCTGATCAACTCCTTCTTGCAGTGGATTCCTACCAGGGTGGTAGAAGAGTGGACTACCCAGATTTGGGGAACCACTATAAAATTTTTATGTCGTCTGGTTGCTTTCTTTTCATTTTGTTTTCTGGCCTTGCTCTGTGAATGTGCTGTGATTAGATAGTTGCTGCATCTTGGTTTATTGTATTTGCTTCCCTGCACACACACCTAAAATACAACAACAGTTGTAAAAGTTTTAAAATCACCAACATACTCTATTCACCCCCCCCCTCTAGAGTATATCTGATCTAACTAACACCTTCAGGTGGTATCAAGCATACCTCCTGAACTTTCAGTCTCTCTCTCTCAAGGAGTTGGAAAGAGGAGGAAGAAGGAGGAGTTTTCCGGCCGCCAGCGGAGCATCGGAGCACCGTTTTTATTTTTGAGAGCGGATCCGTGGAGGAAAGTTCGTTGCAAAGATTTCCATCCGTGTAGTTTTTCCATGGCGCAAAAGCGGACTACAAGGGTAACGATTCTCTACTTGAGCATGTGAAGCTCTTCCTTTTTGCATAGGGAAAACCCGCTCCCGTGAGTGTGCGGCGAGTGTGCCGTGTTCCTTGGGGTTGACGGGAATAGTCCCCCTTGTGTTGCATATAGAGTCCGGAATCGAAGTACGGGCATAGGCATTGCGTGTGAAGCCTACCCGGACATGTTGGTCTGGATCGGTGATGTTGCATTTGTTATGATTTGCCGAAGAAGACTCCGTGCTTTGGGTTTTCGGGTTTTTACGCGGTAGATTGCAGTAGTGATCCTTGGAGGTTAGCTCTAAGGCACACCCGGAAAACTCAGCGGAATCGTTGTTCTGCTAACTTGGCGGTCTGGGAACCGACCTTGAACATAACTGGGTTATGTGATTGTTTGGAAATGTTAGGATCCGAGAGAAGCTTGGCCCGTACGTACATCTTAAGGTGAACTATGCGGTTGAGTAACGGGCAAGTGGAATTGGACCTAGGCTATGTGGTTCGGTGCGAGAGCCCCGAAAAGGGGACTGGCCGTTGGCAATCGGGAGCCTTAGATAGTGGTTAGGAAGGCTAAAATGCTCATGTTGTTGCCATTTTGAGGGTGGTGGTGAAGATGCTGAAGTGTCAGGATTCACCGTTAATGTGCCCTGAGTGCACGGGGTGTTTGGCTGTGCGAGCCTACAACTATGACAAAGTATGTTTATACATAATTGTTTAGTTGGGCTAATGTTATGCAGGGAAAGAGCACCGCCGTCCCGAGTAAGGGGCGGGGTCGTTATAATTTGGTTGGCTTTTGCTGACCATTGCATTGTTTGCCATCATGCAGTGGAATGTTGCTTGCAGGTGCTGCGAAGCCGAGTGCAAGTTAGCGGGCTGGAGCCTATGTTGCTATGCTGGCCCTTGAAGGCCGTAAAGAATAGTTGTTTTTATTTTGTCATGTGTGGCCGGCCTGCGAGCCGATGTATGTAAGACACTATCTTATTAAGTGAATATTTGTAAGGTCATAAGGTCGTGTACCCTTTCAGTGTATTTGGTTTTCATTCCTATTGTGTGTATATGGACATTCATGATTATGGTTTAAGTTTTGGGTTCTTTCAACAATTTAAAAGCTTCTGCTAGAATGCTCTGTGTAAGACGAGTAGTCTTAATTGTAATGTTTGGTTATTAATATGTAACCCTTCCATCTGTCCGTGGTATATGGCGTAGGGTTCCAGTTGGACCTTCTGTTATATGCCATACGACGGATGGGGGTGTTACAATTTGATATCAGACTTCTGGTTTCGGTCAGCCTTAAATGAAATCATGGAAGAATTCTTTTAAGGGGTGGTGAGCACATGTGTGCGTCATCGTTATAACATTAAAAAGAACTCATGAATGTCCACTTAGGAATGAAAAATACACGTGTTTGAGGAACCTGCGTGTTCCTATAATTGCTTTTTGCAATTCCGTTTGGTCACTTATTGGTGTTCTGTACGACTATAGGTGACCGGGAGTGGCGCAGAGCCGACAGAATATCTGGTTTCTGAGGATTATAGTGCACCCAGCGACGTGCTTGAGACCCCTCCATCATTTGAAACCATAAGAAGGATTGTTGAAGTGGTGCTCGCTGTGACTAGTGCACAGCAGGGAAGCAATGTGGAACCCTTTGTCCCTGAGATGACTTCAATGCCGGGTGGTGTGTTGGATCAAGTGACATTTAGAAGTCCATCAGGTCAGCCGTTGAACATGTGTTTAGTGCAGGGTACGCACTCGGTTGATGAGTATTTGCAGGCATTTTTTTTGATAAGCCGCTACCCATGCTTTGGGTTGGAGAACGAGCAGTCTATAGTTGATAGGTTCTATAATGGTCTGCGTGACGAACTGCGAATTCTACTGCTAGGACCAAAATTATTGGGATTCCGAGCCTTGGTGGAGTCGACTATATCTTTTGAAGTAGATATGGGGAAAATTCACCAGATACCAGTGAGTAGGGTATCGAACTCTTCAAGTCCTATGAGAGCTGCATCTCGCAGAATGCTGAAAAAGAGGGTGAGATCATCGACTAGCAAGGTTACTTACAACTGTCATACTTTTGGAAAGAAAGGGCACTTTGCCCGAGATTGTCGTAATGGCGCACAGAAGATAAAGAAAGATAAGACAGCAGCAACCATTGGGAGGAAGGCAATTACATGTTTTAACTGTGCAAAGCCAGGACATTTTGCCCGAAACTATTGGCGCGGACGACGGAAGTCCGAGAAAAAATCTGGAGATATCAACGAGGAGAAGGGCAAGGGGTTGTAGGCAACTGCATCGCACTATGCCCCAACCCAGCCAAAAGTGTACAACCTTAGCCAGTAGGAAAGCCACAAAGCAGTTTGACGTGATGACGAGTATGTATAGCAGGTTAGCTTTAAATATTTGTTTCCCTACGCATTTTAGCCTATGACTGATTGTGTTAGGCTTGTTTAGATTGTCGATTGTCCGGCGAGAGCACTGTTCGGTGCGGAAGTTTCGCATCCTTTCTGTCCGAAGAGTTTCAATCGCGCATCGGAGTACTTCCTTCGATGACAAGGGTCAAATTGGATTGGCTGCTGCCTACGGGTGCCCTATGCGTGCGGATAGAGCTTGTGGCATTAGGATAAGGCGTGTGTTAACCCCTCAGTCCGCAGCATACTACAAGACTCCGAAGCCCCCCTCTCAACAGGCGCGGACGCGATTTCTCAGTCCGCCCAGTCCGGCAAGGTCCCCAATCCGGCAAGGTACCCCAGCAGCGGACGTGAGGACCTGTCCGCTCAGTCCGCCAGCGCTTGAGGTATCAGGTTCTACAGCGGCGGACGCAATGTCCCGTCCGCCCAGGCCGCCGCCCTCCAGCGGGCGCGCCCAGTAGCAGTGGAGGCTCTAGTCCGCGAGCCTAGTCCGCCCCTTCCTGTGCGGACTGGGGTGTTCTTTCTTTTTGCTTCCCGTCACCGCTGCCCGGTTCTCCTGTACCCCGGGCAGCCGGTTATTTTAGCCCTGCCCGTTTGGGCAGGCCCCCTATCCTATAAATAGGGGGGAGGTGGTGCATCCAAGGCACGCTGACTCGGACCCAGGAGCCTACTTGTTACAGGCTGCGGACTCGAATCCTGTGCCTTGCGGACTCCCCCTCGCTCTGCTCTTGTCCAGCTTTTCCTTTCACTTGTAACCCAATTCTTCTTCAATCAAGGGAAAGCCCGTCGCAAGAGAGGCATTCAGGCCGCGACGGGCGAAGTCTGTTGTTGTCGTGGTTCACGGCCCTGCTTTTCTTCCTGCCCTCATCCGCTTAGTAGATCGCTACTCGCAGTCTTTCTTATTCCCCGGTGTTCGAACCGTTAGCTGGTGGTGCTTGACCCCTCTGTGTTTTCGTGCATCAACAGTTAACACGCGACCTTCAGATCCGAGTAGTGTTTTGAAATCAGCGGACGAAGATGTCAGACCGCAGAGCCCGCTCCTCAGACCGCTCCAGCTCTTCAGAGGACTCTCTTTGGGACGCGATTGAGCAAGCTCGCCTTGAGGCCGAGCAGTCCCGCCAGCAGACTGACCAGCGTCTCGACGCAATCAGCGAAGCTTTGCTCGCGCTCGCCCAGCGGCTTGCTCCTCAGGCCGCAGCGGACCCAGCGGACTCGCCAGTCCGCCAGACCCCAGCTCGCCGAACTCCGCTTCGGCAGTCGTCAGCAACTCCCCGGAACCCTACTCAGTCTGCTGCCCCTCTGCGCCCTCAAGAGGAGCAGTTTGCTTTCAGAGAATTCTTCAGAGAAGCTGCCAGGGGCACTCCAGCCCGCCAGCTCCATTTTGCTGACCGCCAGTCCGCCGAGCCTGCGGACTCCTCGGCTCCAGTCCGCCCGTTCTATCCCGCAGAATTCGAGACCCCATCTCCCTTTGTTGACCGAATCCGATGGGAATCGGCCCCGAGCAACTTCAGGGAGCCTCGCATCCCCTTCTATTCAGGAGCGACAGATCCAGTTTCTCATCTCCAGGCATTTGAGGGGGCAGTTGCTTTGAGATGCCTCTCAGATGCAATTAAGTGTAAACTGTTGGTCACCACTCTCGAAGGACAAGCGAGAGAGTGGTTCTACGAGCTGCCTTCGGGCACAATTTCTTCTTTTGCAGAGATCCGTAGCCAGTTACTGCTGAGGTTTGCTACCTCAAGGAAGAGGAAGAATGGGCCAGCTGCCCTGTTTGAAATAAAGCAAAGGGATAATGAATCGGTGGCGCGATTCGTTGATCGCTTTCAAAGAGAAATTCAGGGGGGGTGAGGAATGTAAACCCCGATTATTATAAGGTCGCCTTGATCCATGGCCTCCGGGAGGGCCCTCTGAAGTTTAAAGCAACAACAAAGGCACCTGAGACTTATCAGGAGTTGATCGCCATGGTCAACCGCTTCATAGAAGGAGAAAATGCTAATCCGACCTATGTTTCATCCCTGACAGCCAAGGCTGAAGGAAGGGATGCCTCCGCTTCTTCCTCTCGTGGCAGGCCCCCTCGTCCAGACTTCCAGCCTCCGTCTCAAAGAGGCAGGAACTTCCGCAACAAGAAACCTTTCCAAGGCCATCAACAGTTTCATGAGCAGAGACTGCCGTTGGCCACCACTCCCGCCATTCCATTGCAAGCTCTTCCCATCCAACAAGCAGCCTTGCCTGCTCTGGGCCAGTTTGATGAAAGCCCTATGGAGGACGCTGCAGATCTGGACCTTGACGAAGTCATCCAGATCCTGCAAAGGAGATCAGAAGAAAAGAGGCAAGAGCCTCAGAAAACGTGGAAGCCGAGGAATAACACACAATTTTGCCAGTTCCACAAAGAGAAGGGCCATCTGACTGAGGACTGCAAGGCCCTTCGCGCGCTGATAGAGAAGTTGCTTGCCGAGGGCAAGATTGACCTGGCCAAGAAGGATTCTCCTTCCTCTTCGAAGCCATCCACCTCGAAAGGCAAAGAGGTAGCTGAGGCCTACCAAGAATGTGTGGATGTAGAGGACGAGGGCCGTCTGGGGCCGATCAACGTCCCGGTGGAATGCTTTGATGCAGATGATGAAGGGATTCTAGGGCGCCTCTTCTTCATCCATGGCGGAGCCGGGACCGAGTCCACCCGGAAATCTTCAATTTCAAGGATCACCCAGGAAGAGGTGGCCTCTTCTTCCGTTGCTCCTCCAAGAGAAGTCGTCACCTTTGGTCCAGAAGATCTGCCTCAAACAGCCAATCCATTTGATGATGCAGTTGTAATCAAGGCTGTGCTTGGAGACTTCACAGTGGACAGAATTCTTGTTGACACAGGGAGTTCAGTCAACCTCCTGTTCAAGTCTACCTTTGAGGCCCTGAGGACCGGAAAGCCTCTGCTTTCCACTAAGGGGCCACTCTATGGTTTCTCAGGAGAGAGAAAGGAAGTAGAGGGCAGCGTCGTCTTGCCAGTGAAGCTTGGAGGGGCAACAAAGCAGATACAGTTCATAGTGGTCGACGCCCCCAGCAGCTACCATGCCATCTTCGGCAGGCCCCTGCTGAACAAGTATCGAGCAGTGATTTCCACTTACCACCTTGCCATCAAGTTCTTTGCCGATGGGAGGATGTGCCGGGTCAGGAGTGACCCAAGGAGGGCAAGGGAGTGCTATGTCCGTACTGTCAACATGGTTGAAGCCAGCCCTTCCCTTGCTCCAACAGAAGCTGCAGAAGTCTCTCCTAGTTCAGAAGTTGCTGCCGATGAAGGTGCTCACCTGGAACCTGCCCAGGTGACGCAAGGAGTCCCCATTGCTGAGGGGGAGGAGAGGAAGCTCTCCATCAACTCGGAGCTGCCTGAAGATCAAAAAGCTGAGTTGATTTCCTGCCTGCTGAACAACCTGGATGTCTTCGCCTGGTCAGCAGAGGACATGCCAGGGGTGGATCCTGATGTTGCTTGCCACCATTTGAACGTTGATCCCGGCTGCAAGCCCGTGCAACAAAAGAAGAGGGACATGGCTACAAAGCTTGCTGAACCAATAAGGGAGGAGGTCGCGAAGCTCCTCAAAGCGAATTTTATTAAAGAAATTCAATATCCTACCTGGATTTCCAATGTTGTAATGGTTAAGAAACCAGGAGGAAAGTGGCGAATGTGTGTAGATTTCACTAAACTTAATAAAGCATGCCCTAAAGATTGCTACCCCTTGCCTCGGATAGATTCTTTAGTTGATTCCGCGGTAGGATACTCTTACATGAGTTTTTTAGATGTGTTTTCTGGTTATCACCAGATAAGAATGCATAAGCCCGACGTTCCTCACACGTCATTCATAACTAATGATGGCTGTTATTGTTACCTTGTGATGCCCTTTGGGCTTAAGAATGCTGGCACAACTTACCAACGGATGATGGACCGTGTGTTTAACCATCAGAAGGGGAGGAACTTAGAAGTGTATGTAGACGATCTCTTGATTAAGAGTAAATCATTTTCGCTACACTTGCGAGACCTAGCAGAGACGTTCGCTACTCTGCGTAGGTATAAAATGAAGCTCAATCCTTTGAAATGTACGTTTGGGGCAAGTAAGGGGAAGTTTCTCGGTCATCTCCTTACTCCGGAAGGACTTGCCCCCAACCCTGATAAAGTAAAAGCCATCCTTGACATGCCAACCCCTCGATCACCTAAAGAAGTTCAGCAGTTAGGGGGGAGGCTAGCAGGCCTTGCCAGATTTCTCTCTCGGGTGGGAGATAGGAGTGCCCCATTCTTCAAAACTCTCTGAGGGGCATCCAAGTTTGAGTGGACGGAAGAATGCTCCCAGGCTTTCGAGCAGTTAAAGATGCAATTAACCTCAGCACCCCTGCTTCAGAGTCCTCGGCCAGGAGAGATTCTTTTCTTGTACCTAGGGGTTGGCCCTGAGGCTGTCAGCTCCGTTCTTCTCCGGGAAGAGAACAGAAGGCAATTCCCAATCTACTATGTTAGCCATATTCTGAAGAGTGCTGAAACGCGGTACCCGATTCTGGAGAAGTTAGCCTTGGCACTAGTCATGTCAGCTCGCAGGCTTCGTCCGTACTTCCAGGCACATTCAATTCAAGTTGTCACCGATCAGCCTTTGAAGGGTGTATTGGAAAAACCTGAACATTCTGTCAGACTAGCCAAGTGGGCGATAGAGTTAAGCGAATTTGAAATCTCTTATGTGCCCAAGACAGCCATTAAAGCTCAGGTTCTAGCAGATTTTCTGATCGACATGCCAGAGTCCAACCCTGATCAAGCAGAAAGGTCACCTTTGGCTTGGACCATCTATGTTGATGGAGCCTCAGGCAGAAGTTCTTCTGGAGCAGGAGTGGTTCTCATCAATCCAAACGGAGTCAAGTTAGAGCAGGCCATCAAATTCTACTTTCCAGTAACCAATAATCAGGCCGAATATGAATCTTTGCTAGCAGGCTTGAGACTTGCAAGAGAACTCGGAATCGATCATGTTCACATCAAAACTGATTCTCTAGTAATGGCGTCACAAGTCCTTGGTAACTTCGAGACAAGAGAGCCAATCTTGAAGAAATATCTAGCTCTCGTGAAGGTAGAAGTTGGCAGGTTCAAGAGCTTTACTATTGAGCACATCCCGAGAACAGAGAACGAGGAGGCCGATTTCCTTTCCAAGCATGGGATGCTTTCAGGAGGGACAACTTCCGAACTCTTCCGCCCGGCAGTGATGGAAGGAGATCTAATACAAGTAGACCAACGTGCCTCTTGGATGGACCCGTTCATCCTTTATCTGTCAACAGGAAATTATCATCATACAATCAGAGATAAGAAAAAGTTCAGAATAAAAGCAGCTTATTACTTCCTAGTGGCGGGAGTCCTCTATAGAAAAACTTTCCTCTCAACCATGGCCCGGTGTGTTTCAGAAGAAGAAGCTCTCGCTGTTTTGCAAGAGGTTCACTCAGGAGAGTGTGGGAGCCACTCGGGAGCAAGAACTCTTGAAAAACGAATCCTGCGGCAAGGCTATTTCTGGCCCACCATGAAGAGAGATTCTGAGATATATGCCAGGAGATGTGTTCAATGCCAGAAGTTTGCTCCACTTAGCACCAAGCAGCTCAGTCCCTCAGATCGATTGCAACTCCTTGGCCCTTCGCAGTTTGGGGAATGGACCTCCTCGGTCCTTTTCCCATGGCAAGCAGTCAGAGGCGTTTCATCATCGTAATGATCGACTATTTCAGCAAGTGGATCGAAGCCAAGGCATTGGCAAAGACAACTACTCAGGTCGTCAGAAACTTCATTTGGGGGGAGATAGTCTGCCGACATGGAATTCCAATGGCTATAATCACTGAAAATGGGCCGCAGTTCAACAACTCAGAGATGATAGACTTTTGCAGGCAGATCGGGACAGAGCTGCGGTTTGCATCAGTTCATCATCCCAGAAGCAACGGCCAAGTAGAAGCAGCCAATAAGCAGATCCTCAATTTGCTCAAGAAGAAAGTGCAGAATCTCAAGGGCAGCTGGGCTGATCAGCTTCCATCAGTTCTCTGGTCCCTTAGGACAACGCCATCATCCGCAACTGGGGAGACTCCATTCAAGCTCTCTCATGGCTCGGAAGCACTTATACCAGTTGAGTTTGAAGTCCCTTCACCCAGAGTTCTGCTTGCAAGAGAAGGCGTTGAGGACTGGCTTGAGTTAAATAATGAAGAAATGAAGGTTCAGCTTGGAACACGTCGAGGCCATCAGAGATCAGGCAGCCATAAGACAGGAAGAGGTCAAAAGAAGGATGGCCCGCTACTTTGATCAGAACATGAGGATCAAACACTTCCAAGTGGGAGATCTCGTTCTAAAGAAGGTTGATGCTGCTGCAAGAGCTGGTTCAACTGGAAAGCTTAATACAAATTGGGCCGGCCCTTTTGTTGTAAAAGAAGCATTAAAGAGCGGCGCTTACCGCTTGCAGACATACGAAGGAGAAGATATACCTCACACCTGGAGCGGGGATGATCTCAAACGGTTCTATTCTTGAAACTCCCTCTCTCTATTTTGTGTATCTTCTTCAAGAATTATTAATGAATAGAAACTGTCTGCTAACGCTTCTTCAAGTGTGTTGTTGATGTAACCATAACAGATGAAAAGCTAAGAAAGATTCAAAAAACGGTTCTGCACCTGAACTTTCTTTCTTCCTTCTTATGTTTGCTTTGCAAATATATTTTTAATCAAAGGATCCATACTGACACCTTTTTCTAGTGTTTTCTCTCTCTCCCAAAAAACCCATAACGGTTCCCTGATACCAGGAGACATCGCCGAGTTCAGCAAAACCTCCCCTAGAGCTGTTGTCATTAGCGTAACACCACAAAGACCACGTGTTGCGAGGAGATTTCGCACCGTGTAGTGGGAGCTTGCAAGCTCTAGCGCGGTTGGATTCTGGACTTCGGATCCCGGTAAGTACCTGACCCCACCTCTGCATTATGGAGGGCTGGGTGGGGAAAAGCTCTACCATGCCGTCATAAGGATATCGTTACAACTTCGATGATCGCGTGAGGAAAGTATGCCGTTCCGGCTCACCTGCCCGCGGGTCATCTTAGCTTGTAACCCTCGAACACTCCATGGTACCCTCAAGCAGTGCCTGCAGGAGAACCACAGCTTTGACTGTACTCCAGACAAGAGGGCAGGGAACCGTTCCGCCAAATGAGCATTTTGCTCTTCGCAGGGAATTATATGCGGACTGATTCTCTCTATCAGCTCAGTCCGCCTGTTTGGGTTGATCCTATAGCTTGTAGCCCGGTGAGGAAAGTATGCCGCTCCGGCTCACCTGCCCACCTGGTCGCAAGCTATAGGTCATTTCTTCTATGGTGAGCGGATTGGATTTCTGTGTCCGCTCAGTCCGCCAGCTTGGGTTGATTTTATAGCATGTAACCCGGTGAGGAAAGTATGCCGCTCCGGCTCACCTGCCCACCTGGTCGCAAGCTATAAATCATTTCTTGTATTATGAGCGGATTGGATCTCTGCATCGCTATGGGTCATTTCTATCTTTGGCGGACTGATCTTATCTGTCCGCGCAGTCCGCCAGTTTCCTTGAATGGTTTTATAGATGCTATCTTTGGCGGGCTGGTTTTCTGTATCCGCTCAGTCCGATAATTTTCTTGAAGCCCTTATCTATAATCATTTCTATAATGAGCGGATTGGTTTTCCGTATTCGCTCAGCCCGCCTAATGGTTCTCACGCGTTACAATTTGACATTGTTTGAGGCTATTCGCTCAGCAGGTTATTCTTGTTATTTCTAAGAACAAATGCTGAAAGGGTTAATAAATTGAATTCTCTCATCAGCAACTTCACATTATAAATGATCTATGTCGTGCGGACTGCAATTGAAACTCAACAGAGTCCGCCTGCAAAGTTGTTCTTATTCCAATGACGGACCATAATTATCTCTAATCAGCAAGGTAAAAAAGCCCAGGTTTATTAAGCGTGTCGTGCGGACTGCTAAGTATCGGTGCGGTGAGCGTGGAAAAAAGAACATTGCAGGAAGCACACATGCCAAAAATATCCTTTGTATTTCATCAAAAAATTGTTTACATCATTTCTATATGTTCGGCGGACTGCAATCTTGCGTCCGCCCACATTTACAAAAAACCAGATAAAACAAAACATATATATACATTGATCAATCAGTCCTTTGTTTCTTCTCTAGAGGCGCAGGGCTGTCACCAACGATGTCAACCTCTGGAGAATAGCCCCCCGAGCCACTCCCGCTGCTGTCCGATCCTGTACTTGAGGACCCGCTATGCGAGCTCCCGGTTGCAGAAGAGGATGCAGAGTTGTCAGACTCGGTGGACGGTTCATCTACTCGCTGGCCTGAGGCAGCACTGTCCGCTGTCTCCTTGGCGCTTGGCTCTCCGCCTTGGCCTCCGTCTTCTTCTTCTTCTCCTTCTTCTTCTTCTTCTTCTTCTTCTTCTTCTTCTTCTTCCTCTTCTTCAGCTTCCTCGACGATGCCCTTTCCTTTCTTGGCCCTCTCCATCGCCGCGACCTGAGGGGCCAGCTCAGGGAAGATCTCCAGAAAAGGGACGTCGTCCACTCCCTCCTTTATAAGGCCGTCGCGGACAAGTCGCTCAACAGCGACCTCGACAGTCTCCTTTACGAAGGGGAGCATGGCGGACTGGAAGTTGCTGTTCTCCAAGTCATAGGCGACCTGCGCAAACAAAAGCAAATTAGACAGATCGCAGCGGATATAAAATCAAGGCCGCTGCAAATTCAACTCACCCCCAGCTCCTCTCTTTGCTGAGCAACCCTTTTTCCCAGCCGCGCGTTCCTTTCCTTTAGCGCTTCATTATCCTTTTGAAGTTGTTCGTTTTTCCTCAACAGGTCTCTGGCCAGAGTGGCAACATAATGATTTGTCACCGCGCTGTGCGTAGAAGCCTGAGAGGCTAGCAGAGGGAGGTCGGCGGCGGACACCTTCTTGAGGTCACTCAAATTGCGCTTTCCATAAAGCGTGGAGATCGCGATATGGGCGTGGCGTGATATCCGCGGACTCTTCCACGAAGGAAGCGCGGTGGACAGGCGGACGTGCTTATTCTTGCTGTGCCAGTGGACCATAGGGTTCCCCCTAAGGTCCTTCTGGCTGATGCCGAAGCCGCTCATGGAGAAGCTTTCGGAGGAAGAGTAGTCCGCTGCGGGATCTCCTTCCTCTTTCCTCTTTTTTGCAACGGCTTCTTTCTTTTCTTTTTGTGTAGGGACGAAGCCGCTTGGCGTCTGCGGCAAGTTGGCGGGTACCGCCAAGGTCGCTGCAAAAAAAAAACGAAAAGGAATCAAAACCAAGGTCGCTGCGGATACAAAGCTGAGTTCGGAAGCTACTTACTCTCCTCGGGCATGACGTCCGCTAAGCTCGCCAGCAGCGGGATATAGTGCTCGATGTCGAGCCTAGCATTGGCCAGGAACTCGACAATGGCGGACTCAAGGCCATCCAGTTGCACGCTTTTGAAGGAGGAGTCCGCGCGCACCTGCGGATAGGTGTGTGCCAACCCTAGATCGCCCTCGAAAATCAAGAACCTAGAGGTCCAGTTGTGGATCTTGTTGGGAAGACCCACAACTTTCATTCCCTTGCAGTAGAAATATATGACCCCCTTATAGGGGCGGCCTCCGGAAGCGGTGATGGAGCGGACGGAAAATATCTCACGGAAGATATTCATTGAGAAAGCAATCTTTTCAGATCGCAAGTAAGAAACAAAGCTGCAGATCGCAGCGAGTGTGTTTGGCGCGAGCTGGCCGGGCACCATTCCATAGTGCTCGAAGATCGCGGCGAGTTCCCATAGAAGCGGAAACCTGAATCCGCTGTCGAAGTGGTCAACTGGAATGGCGATTTGGGTGGCAGTTGAGAAGTTCAACCTCTCCTGATGAGCGGGAAGGCGGACAAGAATGTTGGAGCCCGCCATTTTCTTTTCAACAAAGGCCTCCAGGTCGACCTCTGTCAAAGTGCATTTGCGGTGATCAGCAGAGTGGAAGGCAACAACAGCGTCAGTCCGCGCGGACACCATTTTGCAGGCCGCAGGGCTCCTTTTCCTTCGGCTATTTCCTGCATAAGAGAAGGCAGAAGGCCCTATTTATAGCTAAAAAGTCTGACAGCTTTTTGGCCAGGCCGCAGAGCTCGCAAATCCAATCCGCGCAGTCCGCGGACAATTAAAAGCAGCCAAAACAATAACGCGGATACAAAATACAGATTCACATGCCAAGGAGAATTCAAAGCAAAAAGTTGTCGCCGGCACAACTTGGTCCGCGCAGATCGCGCATTTTCTCTCGGCAAGTCATAAGAAGCGGATACACTTTCAATCCGCTTAGTTCGCAGTGTTTCCAATCTGCAGGTTAAATAATGAGAAGCAGACACAGCATGAATTCGCACAAATCGCCACGTCACAAGGATTAAGCTACATGAATAGCGGATATATAATCGGAGTCCGCACAGATCAAATAGAATTCAGTTCACAGCACAGCATTATTTGGGGCAATCATACAAACAATATACAGTTAATCAGATAAAAGTTCAAGGCATTGCGGACTCAGCGGTCCCTGTTATCGGTCCGCGCCGGCCTTTCTGCCCTGTCCCTGCATAGATGAGCCGCCTGATCGCTTATCTGAAGAATTTCACTGTATACACGGCAGAGATGATGATGGATGACGTTTATAGTCCGGTGCATGTGAGCAGCCTCCCGGTCTACCCGGCTGAGAGGCACCATTGGTTCCGCCGCAGGCCTCTGCTCCTCGTCCGCGAGCTGCTGGGCACCTGCCGTGCCGCGATCTCAGGAGGAACGCGATCTGACGCCCGCGGCCTCTGCTCAGCGACCTCAGCAGTCCGCTTCTCCTTTCCTTCACGAGCCGATGCCAAGTGCTTGCCTCTGTAGTATCGGACGTCATCCGCGAGCCTTTTCTTTTCCCTTTCAGACCTCTCCAGCGCCCGCGAGATGCTGGCGACCTGGTCTTTGAGGGCCTTCTCGCGTTCTGCGGACGCTTTCTCGCGCGCCGCGGACGCCCTCTCACACTCCGCCGCTTTCTCTAACCCTGCTTTTCTTCCTGCCCTCATCCGCTTAGTAGATCGCACTCGCAGTCTTTCTTATTCCCCGGTGTTCGAACCGTTAGCTGGTGGTGCTTGACCCCTCTGTGTTTTCGTGCATCAACAGTTAGATCGCGTTCCTCCTGATATCGCGGCACCGGCAGTCCGCTTCTCCTTTCCTTCACGAGCCGACGCCAAGTGCTTGCCTCTGTAGTATCGGACGTCATCCGCGAGCCTTTTCTTTTCCCTTTCAGACCTCTCCAGCGCCCGCGAGATGCTGGCGACCTGGTCTTTGAGGGCCTTCTCGCGTTCTGCGGACGCTTTCTCGCGCGCCGCGGACGCCCTCTCACGCTCCGCCGCTTTCTCTAACTCTGCTTTGACACATTGCATTTCAGCTTCAAATTTCTTCTCTAACTCTTTTATCGTACTCAGGCTGGGCGGCTCATCTTCCGCGGACTCCACATGTGAGACCGCGTCGGCACCAGTGTTGGGTGTGACCACGATCTCGCCACTCTCGACGGAGCCCGACAGCGACTTTCTACCTACAACAAATAAAGTCAACATCGCATTCAAAGGCAGTTCGCGGCGGACTCAAAGAAAGGATAAAAGATCACTTTTAGATATAGCGGCAGCGAGTTTCCGACTATCGAAGATGATTGGCCGCCTTGCCCGCTCCGGGTCAAAGGCGCTTAACCGCTTTTTCCATTCGCGGTGAACCCTTGCTCTTCTCTCGGCAGCCGCACTTGTTGAGACCACGATATCGTCCGTCTTGGTGATGATTTTGATCGGTCTTGACGTCCGCGGCGGCGACCTGTAAAGCCACTTGCGCTGAAAGTATTTGGGCGCCGGCTGAAGTTTACCTGACCGCATCAGCTCCGCAGCAATCCGCAGATCCTCAGCGGCTTTGTCCGTCGCGGCCTGCTGCGAGGTTGCCCCGACCGCAGCAACATGAGCAACGATTTGTTTCTTTTGCTCCTCTATCTTCTCCTTCAGTCTCTCTCTCTCTCTCTTCCTCCGCAGCGGACAAGGAAGGGAGTTCGTCACCCTTATCTCCAGTAGTCTCCGCCTCATTCTGCTGCAGTACAACCAGCAAGGAGTCGTTGATTAAGTCAAGTCGACCAACGTCTATGGAATCAATTATCTCATCCGTGGATAGACTGACCGTTGAGAGGGAATTCTCCCCCTGGATTTGGGCCTCCGGAGTAACCAGATCGCCGTCTGGAACTTCTTTGTCGCGCGACCTGTGTTGTAAGTCCGCTTCCCCAGTCCGCTTGGAGACGTTCTTCTCCTTCATTGCGCGGAGCTTCTTCTCAACCCGCTCGGCGACAGTCGCTCCATCTCTCTTCCTCTTCTTCCTCTTGGCAGTCTTCTCAACAGCATCCGCGGCGGACCCCCCTAAATCGGGCTGGTCTTCGCGGACAGGTTCAGGATTCGCAGCAGACAATGCCTTTGAGAGCGCGTCGTCCTCTACCTCAGTCCGCCGGTCTTCTTCGTCCAAGTCAACAATTTGCACCGAGGCATTGGGGGAAGATATGTCAGTCTCCATGTGTTCGCCAGCAGTGTCCGCCGAGGTTGCGGTTTTTTGAGAAGGGGCGGAGTCCGACAAGGTTGCCATCTTCTCACTCCTCAATGGTTCGGCGTCGACTACGGCATCCCCGCGAGCAGACATATCAGCATGGCGGACTGCTTTCTCCGCAGGCTTCTGGATCTGGGAACTCTCTCCTGTGGAGCGGACAGGATCTTTTCTTGTCGACCTCTTTACAATCTTCTTTGTCTTCATAGGCGTTGACAGTTCTGGGTCGCCTTTTGCAGTGAGACTAGAGAAGAAGGTTCCAAGCCTTGCCATGCCGGACTGGAAAGTGGAGACCGCAAGTGGTGAGTAGCGCCCCGTATCGATCGAGATTCTCAACAGTTCCAGGCCCTCCAGCGATATTTATAGCGTTGGCGGCATTTTCGAGGCGTGCGGACTCGGCGGTTAAGAGAACATTTTCGAAGTTTTCTGGAAACTTAAAAATGTGCGGGGATTATATTAACCCCTCAGTCCGCAGCATACTACAAGACTCCGAAGCCCCCCTCTCAACAGGCGCGGACGCGATTTCTCAGTCCGCCCAGTCCGGCAAGGTCCCCAATCCGGCAAGGTACCCCAGCAGCGGACGCGAGGACCTGTCCGCTCAGTCCGCCAGCGCTTGAGGTATCAGGTTCTACAGCGGCGGACGCAATGTCTCGTCCGCCCAGGCCGCCGCCCTCCAGCGGGCGCGCCCAGCAGCAGTGGAGGCTCTAGTCCGCGAGCCCAGTCCGCCCCTTCCTGTGCGGACTGGGGTGTTCTTTCTTTTTGCTTCCCGTCACCGCTGCCCGGTTCTCCTGTACCCCGGGCAGCCGGTTATTTTAGCCCTGCCCGTTTGGGCAGGCCCCCTATCCTATAAATAGGGGGGAGGTGGTGCATCCAAGGCACGCTGACTCGGACCCAGGAGCCTACTTGTTACAGGCTGCGGACTCGAATCCTGTGCCTTGCGGACTCCCCCTCGCTCTGCTCTTGTCCAGCTTTTCCTTTCACTTGTAACCCAATTCTTCTTCAATCAAGGGAAAGCCCGTCGCAAGAGAGGCATTCAGGCCGCGACGGGCGAAGTCTGTTGTTGCCGTGGTTCACGACCCTGCTTTTCTTCCTGCCCTCATCCGCTTAGTAGATCGCTACTCGCAGTCTTTCTTATTCCCCGGTGTTCGAACCGTTAGCTGGTGGTGCTTGACCCCTCTGTGTTTTCGTGCATCAACAGCGTGGGAATCACGTCGATGACTTGTGAGCGTCGCTATTGGTGATAGTTGCGTGCGATGTGATCTTTGTTATGGGCTGGCTCTCAGAGCAGCAAGCATGCATTGATTGTAGTTGCAAGGAGGTCAGTTGGGAGCTAGTCGTGAGATGGCATTTGCGGGCGTAAAAGGGGTCGAGCAAGACGTTGACGAATGCCCTCAGGTGATTAAGGCAATTCGGTCTGGGGCAGAGCGGTTTGTTACTCTAGTGCAGACTTCGACGCCTAAGCCAAGTCTGGTCAGTATCCTAGTTGTGTCCGAGTATCCTGATGTGTTCCCAGATGATCTCTCAGGAGCCCCTCCTCTGCGGGAGATTGATTTTACTATTGAGCTGGTTTCGGGTGCCAAACCGGTGTTACGCTCCCCCGTATCGGATAGCGCCAACAGAGATGGCAGAGTTGAAGGTGCAACTACAAGAGTTGTTGGAGCAAGGGTATGTGCGTCCAAGTTCATCGCCTCGGAGCGCACCGGTCCTTTTCATCAAGAAGAAAGATGGGAGTTGCGACTTTGCATTGACTATCGGGAATCGAACAAGCTTATGGAAAAGAATAAGTATCTGATTCCGATGATTGACGATCTATTTGATCAATTTGTTAGGTCAACGGTATATTCGAAGTTGGATCTGAAGTCCGGTTACTATCAATTGACGATAAGGGAGAGCGACATCCCAAAGACAGCATTCAATACGTGGATTGGGCATTACGAGTTCACGGTCAGGCCGTTTGGTTTGACCGATGCGTCATCCGTGTTTATGGACTTGATGAACAGGACGTTCAGAGAGTACCTGGACCGTTTCGTGATAGTATTTATCGATGATATCCTGGTGTTGGAGACGTTGAGGATAAACAAGTTGTATGCTAAGTTCTCCAAGTGTGAATTCTGGTTATCCTTGATAGCGTTCCTTGGTCATGTTGTTAGTGGAGAAGGAATAGCTGTGGTTCCGGCGAAGATAGTGGCGATACGGGAGTGGCCTTCTTAGACTATAGTGGCAGAGGTCCGGAGTTTTCTGGGGCTTGCTGTCTACTACTAGCGCTTTGTAGAGAACTTCTCGCGGATAGCACTACCACTCACGATGTTGACAAGGAAGGATTAGAAGTTTATGTGGTCTCCGGAGTGCAAACAGGCTTTTGAAGAGTTGAAGAGACGGTTGACCACGACGCCTATTTTATGTTCCCCAAGTGGAACCGAAGGGTTCGAAATCTATATTGATGCTTCGGGCAGTGGTTTGGGCTGTGTTCTGCTACAGCATGGGAATGTGATAGCCTACGGTCCGCGACAATTGAAGGCTCACGAGAGCAATTATCCGGTCCATGACTTGGAGTTAGCGGCCGTGATATTTGCTTTAAAGCTGTGGATGCACTATCTGTACGGGTGTGAAATTCGATATATACACCGATCATAAGAGCTTGAAGTACCTGTTAGATCAAAAGGATCTGAACATGAGGCAGCGGAGGTGGATGGAGTTCCTAGGGGACTACACCTTCAAGATACATTATGTGTCAGGGAAAGGTAATGTAGTGGCGGATGCGTTGAGTCGTAAGGCTCCTGCTCATGCCAACTGGTTATCGATACATGATAAGAGTTTGGTCCGTGAGTTGGAGGCTTTGGAGATATCTTGCGTCGACAAGCAGTCTAGTACTGAGGCGAAACTGTTTTGGACCCTGGTGCAGTGTGACCTAGCTGATAGAGTTCGTCGGGCTTTGATTCAGGATAACAGCATGAAGTAGATCTTGGATGAATCATTGGATGGGTCAAATTCCCAGATTGTTGTTAAGGATGGGTTGCTAAGGAAGGACGGTCGCCTATGCGTTCCTAGTGCGGATAATCTTTGGGAGGAGTTGATGTACGAGCTCATCATACCAAGTACTCAATCCACCCGGGAAGCGCGAAGATGTATAGAGACATGAAGACATTATTTTGGTGACCAGGATTAAAGAAGGATGTAGCACTTTATGTGGCTAAGTGCCAAACTTGGGCCTTGGTTAAGTTGGAGTGCCAGAAGCCGGAGGTTTCCTAAAGTACTTGCCTATCGCGGAATGGAAATTTGACGACATATCTATGGATTTTGTGCATGGTTTGCCGAAGTCGCAGAGGGTAAACGACGCCATCTGGGTGGTCGTAGATAGGTTGACAAAGGTGTCGCACTTCATCCCGATCAGGAAGGAAGATCCGGTGGAATGTTTGGCCAAACTCTATGTGGAGAATATTGTACGGTTGTATGGTGTGCCCCGCAGTATTGTTATTGATCGATATGGACCCTTCACGTCGAATGACTGGAGGTTGGTGCATAGTCTGTTGGGTACTAAGCTAAAGTTCAGCACAGCCTTTCATCCGCAGACGGATGGCCAAACCGAGAGGGTCAACCGGGCGTTGGAGGACATGCTTTGCTTGTGCGTCCTAGATTTTGGAAAGAAGTGGGAAGATCACATGTACATGGTGGAGTTTGCATATAACAACAGCTTTCAGGCGAGTATTGGAATGGCACCTTTCGAGGCCTTGTACGAGAGAATGTGTCACGCGCGTTGTCTTGGTTGGAGACGGGCAAGTCAAAGCTTTACAAATGTCAAGAGGTGGAAGATGCCACTTCAGTGATACGGACAATTCAGGAACGGTTGAAGATCGATCAGGACAGACTGTCAAAGTACTATAACGCCAAGCATAGGAACATGGAGTTCAGTGATGGCGACTGGGTGTACTTGAAAATCAAACCGTTCAAGGGTGTCTCGCAGGTTCGACGCTTAAAGAAGCTGAGTCCGAGATACCTTGGACCATTTGAAATCCTAGAGCGTGTTGGCAAAGCAGCGTATAGATTGAAGCTGTCGATGGACTTGAGTGGGCTACACGATTTGTTCCACGTATTGGTGTTGCGTAAGGCGGTGCAAGTGCCATCGCAGATAGTTGCAGTTGATCAAGTGCCAGTTGATTACGAGTTGACGACAAAAGTCAAGCCTATACGTATAAAAGACGTTGAAGTAAAGAGACTCTGAAACAAGGATATCCGAATGGTTAAAGTCCGTTGGGATAATTGCGAACATGAGGAGCTTTTTTGGGAGCGAGAGCAAACTATGTTGGACGAATACCCTGAGTTATTTCGTTCAGGTAACTTGTAAGTTTTGTACCTTTACTTAATTTCGGGACGAAATTCCTTAAGTGGGGGAGATTTGTAACGCCCCAAAAATTGTATTTGAGTTGGTCGCGAAAAAAGGGATTTTGGTTCCTGTATAGGGGTACACGGCCTAGGACACGGGCGTGTCCAAGGCCGTGTCTGGCATGGTGTTTCGGCTGATTTTATCCCGAGAAGGACATGGCAAGGAACACGGCTTAATGACACTGGCATGTCATTTGACACGGGCATGTCATTTGACACGGGCGTGTGCCTACCCGTGTTAGAACCCATGTTTCCAAGGGTCGTGTCGGTTGGCGTGGCGGTTATATGTGACACGCCCCTGGACACGGGCGTGTCGAGGACCCGACACGGGCGTGTCGAGTGAGACACGGGCGTGTCTGAGCCCGTGTAAGTCTCTGTGTTCGTCGATCGTGCCTGGTTCGAGGCACACGGCCTGGGACACGGCTGTGTGCCAAGCTGTGTTCGGCCCAGGTCTGTTGATTTGGAGCGGATCAGAGCCGTTCGATTTCTTTATTTTAAATCCGATGGCCCTGGGGAAACCCTGCTCTGTTAAGGTCGAAAATGGAGGATCAAATCCTCATTTTCTCCCTTAGTCTCTCTCTCTCAAGGAGTCGGAAAGAGGAGGAAGAAGGAGGAGTTTTCCAGCCGCCGGCGTAGCATCGGAGCACCATCTTGAGTTCTGAGAGTGGATCCGTGGAGGAAAGTTCATTGCGAAGATTTTCATCCGTGTAGTTTTTCCATGGCGCAAAATCAGACTACAAGGGTAACGATTCTCTACTTGAGCATGTGAAGCTCTTCCTTTTTGCATCGGTAAAACCAGCTCCCGCGAGTGTGCGGCGAGTGTGCGGTGTTCCTTGGGGTTGATGGAAATAGTCCCCTTGTGTTGCATATAGAGTCCGAAATCGAAGTACAGGCATAGGTATTGTGTGTGAAGCCTACCCGGACATGTTGGTCTGGATCAGTGATGTTGCATTTGTTATGATTTGCCGGAGAAGACTCCGTGCTATGGGTTTTCGGGTTTCTACGCGGTAGATTGCAGCAGGGATCCTTGGAGGTTAGCTCCAAGGCGCACCCGGAAAACTGAGCGGAATCGTTGTTCTGGTAACTTGGCGGTCTGGGAACCGGCCTTGAACATAACTGGGTTATGTGATTGTTTGGAAATATCAGGATCCGAGAGAAGCTTGGGCCGTGCGTACGTCTTAAGGTGAACTACGCGGTTGAGCAACGTGCAAGTGGAATTGGACCTGGGTTATGTGGTTCGGTGCGAGAGACCCAAAAAGGGGACTTGCCGTTGGCATAGTCGGGATCCTTAGACAGTGGTCAGGAAGTCTAAAATGCTCATGTTGTTGCCATCCTGAGGGTGGTGGTGAAGATGCTGAAGTGTCAGGATTCACCGTTAATGTGTCGTGAGTGTACGGGGTGTTTGGTCGTGCAAGACAACACGTGTGGCGAAGTATGTTTATACATAATTTTTTAGCTGGGCTAATATTATGTAGTGAAAGAGCACCGCCATCCTGATTTAGGGGCGGGGTCGTTATAATTTGGTCTGCTTTTGCTGACCGTTGCATTGTTTTCCCCGTGCGGTGGAATGTTGCTTGCAGGTGCTGCAGAGCCGAGTGCAAGTTAGCGGGCTGGAGCCCATGTTGTTGTGCTGGCCCTTGAAGGCCGTAAAGAATAGTTGTTTTTATTTTGTCATGTGTGGCCGGCCTGCGAGCCGATGTACGTAAGACACTATCTTATTAAGTGAATATTTGTAAGGCCATAAGGCCGTGTACCCTTTCAGTGTATTTGGTTTTCATTCTTGTTGTGTGGATGTGGACATTCATGATTATGGATTTAAGTTTTGGGTCCTTTCAACTATTTAAAAGATTCTGCTAGAATGCTTTGTGTAGGACGAGTAGTCTTAATTGGAATGTTTGGTTATTAATACGTAACCCTTCCGTCTGTCCGTGGTATATGGGGTCGGGTTCAAGCTGGATCTTCTGTTATATGCCATATGACGGATGCGGTGTTACAGGCGGTGGAGCCACTCGGTGTTCTGCAACAACACAACCAACTAGCTCGGTTTCTTCAGGTGAAGGGTGGAAATGACTCCTCTAACCTTGGGTAAGCTTTTAAAATAACCAAATGGGGGAGGGGAATGACCATAGCTTCAAAGCCATTAATCACCATTAATGGAGAAAATTCGACAATGGTGGATTTTCTGAATTCATCCCCTATATGGCTGGGGATGACTCTTGATCTCCTCTAACTGATGGGGGAAGATGAATCTAGCCTTTGGAGATGGAGAGAGGAGGCCCCTTGGCCTTCCAAGCTATGAATGGCCCTCTTTCTCTCTCTTTCTATCTCCTCCATTAGAGGAGAAGATGACTTTCTCTCTCCTAGTCACCATTTCCAGAAAATGAATGTATTTTTTTATGTAAATATCAGCCCCTAAGGTTGGTGGGCCACTCCAATTTGGCTTAGCACAAGTGGATTGGGCTAGGTTGGGTCAACTTGAGATAATTATACTGAAACTAATGTTGAGTTGACTTTGGTCAAATTGACCATTTGGGTTGACCCAAGTGAGTTCTTGGTGACCCATTGGCCTCCCGTAAGGTCTAGGAAGACTTGGGTAGTGTTGGTTGGGCACCTTGTAGGCCACTTGACCCTTAATTAGGGCACTTTGACCACTTTAGTGTTTAAGTTGACTTTGGTCAATGTGACCACTTAGGTTGACCCAAATGAGTCCTTGGTGACCCAATGAACCTCCTAAAGGGTTAGGGAGGTTTATGTGGTGTCATATTGGCTAAGGGAAGGTACTCTGGCCCTAGATAGGTCACTTTGACCACTTTAGGGTTAGGGTTGACTTTGGTCAACTTGATCTTTTTAATTGGCCCCAATGGGTCCTTGGCGACCCAATGAATCTCCTAAAGGGATAGGGATGTTGTGGTGGGGTCAAAGAGTCATGGTGAGGCCCTAAAGTCAAACCCTAGGTTAGGTAATTGGAAAGCATTATTTGTAGAACATGATGATCACACATTCATTCCTTGGTTCACTTGGTCTTCTTTGACTTCCAAAGGTTTTGTCATGACCTTGTCATGAAAAAACCACTGCTAGGCGTCTAGTTGTTTGAGGGATGCTACAAATCCCAATAAACAAAAATAATAATTTCGTCCTCGATATTCAGGTTAGGCCTGCTGGGTTTCTAAATGTAACATCCCTCAGAAATTGAACTTATACCTGATGTAAAGAGTTCCATGTACTTCTACTACATCAGATCTAGTAGCTCCCAGGTATGCTCCTCTAGTGATGATTTGGCCTCACGATCTTGACCACTGGAACCTTCTCGCACTGCGAGTCTCGCGATGTTGTATCATCTATCCTGACCGGCTCTAAGCGGACTGATCGATCAGAAGCTGCCGAGCCATCTATATTAGTAACTGAAAGAAACAGTGCCTAATCACCTAGAGGGGGTGAATAGGTGACCTATCTCTTTTTAAAATTTAAAGGCAGAAATATAATACAGTAATTGCAATTCTACAAGTATCACAGCACAGCAACCATACAAGCATACATTCACAGAGAGCACACAGGATTTATAGTGGTTCCCCAAGGTCTGGGTACATCCACTTTCCCCCTTCGCCTATCATGTAGTGTACCAGATTCGGCCTAACTTCTCCACTTCTCCTCAGATTCTCAGATCTTACAACTTAGAACCCCAAACAGGTTCCTACAACTCAGAGTGATCCCACTCCTACAACTCAGGCACCAAGCCCTACCACTCAGTCTTCAAGAAGACCTACACTCAAGCACAACAGCCCTACCTCAGCCTTCAACAAGGCCTACACTCAGAGAAATGATTCTCCTACACTCAGGCTCACAAGACCTACCTCAGCCTTTATAGATTTAGGCTTACAACTCAGATCTATACAAGATCCTACAGAAATTAGAAAATACAAAGTATATAACCACAACTCTGATAGAGAGAGATGAGTTGACTGGTTTCTAGATGAGTTCTTGAAAGAACTTGGTTGAGATCAACTTGCCTTGGCTTTCTTCAAAGCTTCTTGAATTAGAACACAGTAGGGTTGTATCTCTATGCAGATGATCTTCAATCAACTGCTGACTTGAGATTCTGATTTCAATCTGAATCTTCCTTATCAGCCTGGTTCAACAGCTGGTCTTCTTAGTAGGAGCTCTCTCTCTCCAACTTCTTAGATCTTCTCTTGAAGGTCTACTTCTTGTTGTGTTATTTTTCACTTCATTGATCGATCCTTCCTTCTGTTGAAGGAATAAGCCTTTATATAAGCTTTCTTCACGGTGACCGGCTGATCCGGTTTCTAACAACCTTCTGACAGCTCTGATAGTAGCAGTTGACCGGTTGAAAAGGCAGCTGTCAAGTCATCCAGTCACTTCTTGAAATCTCTGTCACTGTCTGAAAGTGTCGAGACAGATAGTCTTTATGTGTCGACACAAATAGACTAAGTGTCGACACAAGTAGACTAAGTGTCGACACTAGCCTTTATGGTGTCGACATAACTCCTTGTGTTGTTGTAACAGCTTCTCGATACTGCTTCTTCAGAATGTGTCGACACTGATCTTATGTGTCGACACAAGTCCTTCTTCAAAACTTAGTTGATTTCTGCTAAGTATCGACACAACTACTTTGTGTCGACACATCTTCTTGTGTTGAAACTTGCTAGTGTCGACACATCTTCTTTATGTCGACACATGCCTTCTGTGTTGAAACATTTGCTGAGTGTCGATACATCTCCTTTGTGTCGACACATTCTTCATGTGTTGAGATTTGCTGAGTGTCGACACATCTCCTTTGTGTCGACACTTGTACTTAAACTTTGTTGAAGTTTGCTGAGTGTCGACACAGCCTCCTAGTGTCGACACTTTTGCTGTCGATAAAGTTTCTCTGGGTGTCGACACTGCTTCTAAGTGTCGACACTGATTATGTAGACATTTCTTCATTGTGTGTCAACACTGCCTGTATGTGTCAACACTTTTCTTCTGGTGTCGACTCTGCCTTCCTGGTGTCGATACAATTACTCCAAGTGTCGACACAACTTCTCTGGGTGTCGACACAAGACTTCTTAAGTGTCAACACTTTTCTTCTAGGTGTCGACACATGGACTTAAAAACTTTTCCTGCAAACCTGCAGTTACTTAACCTGCACAAATAAACTCAAAGCACATCAAATACACATTGATGTATATCATTGAGTAGGGTGAGGCTTTTTCAAATCAGGTACATATATTCCAATGTACCCAACAATCTCCCCCTATTTGGAGAAGTCATAACCCTTAGTCAATGATATACACCATACATAACAAATTCTTAGTATGATGTAAAACAGTAATATATGACAGGGTAAGAACTTAAACATGTATAAACAGAGCATGTATAAACAATTATCTCAGAACAATTAATGTAATAGATTGAACACATAACTTTGTTCTTACAAATTCCAACATTTTCATTAATCAAAAGTTTACATAGAGTTTAATACAAATGATTACAAATTGTGAACTTAAGAAAATGCTATCCTATGGCTGCTCTGGTTCCTTGATTACAATCCCCTTTCCAGATTGAATCTTTGCTTGAACTGGAGCTTCATTGTCATCAGCAGCAGCAGGCTCCTTCCCTTTGAGATCTTTCTTTTTCAGCTCTTCAGCCTTTATCTTCTGCCTTTCAAAATAGTGATAAGTCTTAGGGAAATACTTGCTAGGCTCCTGTGCATTAGGAGGTAGCTTTCCCAGATTAGCCTTTCTTCTATATTGTACTATGGCCTCTTGCCTATTCTCATGTTTTCTCCACTGCAGGTCAGAATACCACTTGCCTTTATCCAGTATATTGTCCTTAGCAGCCTTCCAAGCAGTCAAGATGATATTCCTGGATGTGGGGCTCCACTGTTCAAAATCTGTCCTTAATTCAGCTTGTTCTCTGATCCTTTTCTTAGATAATTGGGTCTCTTGTTCTTTTAACAAAGCCTCTTGCTCTTTTAAGATTGCCTCTGGCACAGGCTGGACAACTTTCTCAAGAATTATATTCTGATTACCCTCAGGAGGACTATACATAGACTGTACCTCCTGATGTATCATGTCAAAATCTGCAGGAGGATATATCACTTGAGCCACTTTAGCTTGCTCTCCTCCAAAGTATGCAGGATTGATTCCAGACTCTTCCACATTGGCATCATCACATAAAGGTGGATATCCAAGGGTGGCTCTGATGGAGTTTGAAATCCACTTTGCATGATCAGACCCTGCCTTGACTAGTACCCTCTCCCCCTTTATGACTTCTCTATCTATGTGATCTCTAAGATCATCCTTTTGGAATCTTATCTATGCATTCAAATAGTTGACTCCATCTTTATAGAAAGGTTTTAACTTTTGTAGCCTGTCAGTAATAACCTTTTGAGAATCTGCAATAGCAGTGTGAACTGCAAGTAGGATTTCTTGGAGTTTCTTATCAAACTCAGCTTTGGCAGCAACACTGTGTGCAGTCTGGGCAGTAGCTCTATTCTTCATTTCAGTGACTATGGAATTATGAGAAGTAGTCAGATTATCATTCATTCTCAGCTGATTTTCCAGGACATAGCCTTGCTTCACTGCCATATCATCCACTTGTGTTTTGATCTTCTCTTGATGTGTAGCCAGATAGACCACTGCATTGCCTCATTTATGTAAACAATCAGTAATTTCTTTCTTGTTGAGATTCACTTCAAATATGATTGATTTGATGTCTTGTGCCAGATCAAATTGCAGGGATTTATGCCCTTCATCCATATATTTTTCTAGAGCTTGCCTTTGCTCATCCAGCTTAATCTGCAAAGCCACCATCAGTGAACTATAATCAGTAGATGGGGCAGGCTGTGGAGCAATGGTCTGTAGTGCTTTCTTGTAGTTCTGTATCCTTCTTTTGAAGACCTGAAACTTCCTCTTCTTGGCTCTAGCAGCCTCTTCATCTTCTGAAGCAGAAGTGCTGACTATGTCCACTGTATCCTTAGGTCTTGGATGTGAATCCTTCTCAGTCCTTGGTAGCCCTTCAGCATCTCTTGTCTCCTCAGTCTCCGTGCTTGCAGTTTCCTCTACAATCTCCACATGCTCCCCCTCAATATGGGCCTTCTCCCCCTCAACAGCAGCTATTTCCCTCTCAAAGTCTGTCTGTACAAGATCAGGGAATAGCTCTTCTAATGTAAATTCTTGTTGAGGAAGGGCTGGAGAATCTCTGATCTCATCAACCACTTTATTAGCAACAGATGTGTCCTCCATGACAACATCTTGTGGTTGAGATTGTATCGGTGTTTGCTGATGAACATCAGGTAATGAATCAGTCAAAACTTCATCCTCAATAGTGAAATCTATTTGATTAATTTCAGTGATTACCTCTAGATTGGTATGGGTAGCCCTTTCACTCTCTAATGGAGTCGCCTCTTCCACAAGTAGAGGCTCCCCTTGGAGTGGATCCAGGTGAATTGGGCTAGCTAGTGGTAGCTCCCCCTGCCTCTGTGCATCTTCTAGTCTAGCTGGAGACTGTTCAACATTTCTACCCTATTCATCATCAGAACTAAACACCACTTGCTCTGCAGAGCTGCTAGAGGATTCTTGAGCCACAATGGCTGTCTTCTTCTTCTTCTTCTTCTGAGGTGTGTCCTTTACTGGAGTGGGCATTTCTTTTGTCAATACTCTATCCCACCTAGAGAGAATTCGAAAATCCATTCTCCTCATGTGGTTTATCTTGGAACCTGCAGCTTGGTTCATCACATCAGGAATACTTCCAGCTAGGTATAGACTCAGAATTCTACCCAGATTGGGCTTCTTCAGGCTCTCTTTTATCTTATCAAACAGAACTACTGACCAGTCAGTCTTAAGTTTGAAGATAATCCTTGTCATCAAACTGAATATATGAGCTGAAATTCTGTCATGTCCTCCAGGTTTGCTCAGGATGACCTTGCCAACTATTTCAGACAGAAACTTTCCTTGGATGTTCATCCCTTTTCTATTGAAAACTGATCCAATTTTCAGGTTTGAATCCAGTCCACACCATCTCTGAAAGTCCACCTAGTGTCAGTTATGTGCACCTATGGGGGGGGGGGGATAGGTGATGAGTAGCGCTTTTGCGGAATTTACGAACGTACCTGCACAATAAAAATAGAAAGCACAGCACACAGAATACACAGGCAAATTATAGTGGTTCCCCGACTTGGGTACATCCACTTTCCCCCTTCGACCTATCTCCCCAACAAGGGACGACTCGGTCACTTCTCCAACGGGATTGAAATCCAATCCCTGCACTAACGGAAGGAACCCTTCCACACGTGAGAGTCAACACTCCCACAAAACGGGTTGCACCCAACCCTTACAACACGGAACAAAAGTTCCTTTACAACAAAAGTAAATATAGAATGTATACGAGATACAAACTTCTTTCGGAGACTACGGTGTTCCTCTTCGTTCGACGACGTGTTCATGAAGTCAACGAAGAGGCTACAACCTTGGTCTCTCTTGGAGAGGATCTCCCCGGAACCGGCGGCGGCAACACGAGCGGCGGCTAGCTTCGGGATCGGCGGCTGTGATGATGAGCGGCTGCTGAACTTGGAGATCCAAACTTCGTAGCGAAGCTAGCTTGGTCTTCCAACGGTCACACGAGGATCGGTCGTCTCGATCGATTCGGACGGGGGAGTTTTTCCCGGTCAACAAATCGAGAGACAAGAGATCTCTGGATAGACACGTGAGACTCAAGCTTTGCTAAGCTTCTGTCGCCGGAGATCACGAAGGATTCCCGATTGTTGACGGCGACCTACGTTCCCGAGCGCGACGGCGGCGGCGGAGAGGAATCGCGGTTTTAGGGTTACGTCGAGGCTCGGTTTCTTTCTCTTTTCTCCGTACTTTTACTGTTCAAAATACTGGAATATATATACTGTAGATAACTCCAATATGACCGTTTGTGGGACCCACACTAGAAATCCCTAAGTCCGGTTCAAACTAGTCCAGAGGCAGAATCCGGTCCAGCAGCATCCTGAGAAAACGCTAAGTGAAAATCGGCGAGAATCGCAGGCGATTCTCGACGAATCGGCGAGAATCACCAAGTGATTCTCGACGATTCGTCGAGAATCGTTAGTGATTCTCGCCGAATCACTTATTGATTCTCAACAAATTTCACTTTGTATACATGAGCTGCTTGGCTACTGGTTCGGCGAGAATCACTAGTGATTCTCGCCGAATCTTACTTGGCACCATTTTGAGGTAGCCAGAAGGAGTCGGCGAGAATCACTAATGATTCTCGTCGATTCGGCGAGAATCACTAGTGATTCTCGCCGAATCGGCGAGAATCACTTGGTGATTCTCGTCGAATTTTCGTCTTCCACCCAGGAGCTGCTCCTTGATCCATCCATGCTCCTTGTCTTCTCTTGCATATGAACGGCCCTGTACTTGAAAGTAAGTGCACTCCAATAGAGAGAGTACACGTAGGCCAACACACTGATCTGCTCAACGAGGGATTTCGTCGTGCAGACCCGCGTATATTGACCTACTGCACCCTGACATTGGTGTGCACTTAGCGTGGAGGAGCTGCAAGTACAACTTAAGATGTTTCATCAAATACATTGTGAATTCATCTTAGCTTGACAGGTGGCTTCCTCAAATCTAGGTAATCGTGGATACAATACCCAACAATCTCCCCCTATTTGACGAAGCCAAAACCCTACTAGCTAAGATGAATAACACATATCAAATAATAAACATAGCATTCAGAAATTAAACATGCAGCACAAGAGAGTATATGCAATCAGATCAGGACTTGAGTCATTCACAAATTCAAATATATATACCAATATAAATATATACACATATAATCCAGAATTGTTCTATGACAACAATAATCATTAAATGTTCTTAAGACAAAGTGACAAGCTATAAGTTTTTGACTATTTTTCCTTAGCTAAGTCACCCTTAGGATTTTGAGCCAAGTACTTCTTGCTTTGCCTCTCCATGTATTCTTTGGGCTTCGGGTAATACCTAGGAGGAGGAACTTTATCTGCATCCTTGTTGTTTCTGAAAAAGATGTTGCGTTTCGCTTCAAACGTTTTGTGCGTTTCCCACTCATACTGGCTATATACTTCGTTTCGATTGATCTCTCCTCTTTCTTGCAGCCAGAAGGTGTCTAAGATGATGTTCCTTGAAACTGGACTCCACCTTTCGTTTCGTACATCCTCCTCACTCATTCGAGTTCTCTTTGCAGCCTGTGTCTCCTTGGAGGTCCCTTCTTGAACTTTTCTCTTTCCCCTGGCTTTTGCTAAGGCCTCTTGGTCAAACATGCTCCTCAGTTTAGCTTTGGAGAGAGCCCTAGCATCAGCGTCATTTGTGGGAATATCTGCAGCACTTGCACTTACATCCTCAGCAACACTTACTTCCTCAGCGGCCTTAGATGTCTCAAGGGACATGAATACCGGCAGGATTGTCAGGCAGAACGACGCCTAACGTACCTAGCGCCTGTTGGAGCATCCACCAGCAGCTCTCATAGACATATTTGCTTGATTGTGCGAAGTGTGTGCTCATGCTTTCTTGAAGCTCGGCCAACTTTGCTATATACTCTTTCTCCCCCTTTTTGGCTTCGACAGCGATGCAGTTTGCATAGGAATGTAGGGAGTCATCAATATGCTTGGTGGTCTTGGAGAATTCAGAGACTAAGGCTTGCTGATTGGCGTTAAGAGTTACCATATTACCGTCAAACTTCTGAATGTTGTTGGCTACAACATGTGCATTCTGATTGACGACGGCAAGAGTATCAGTATTCTTTTTCAAACCGGCCATTAGGAGTGTGACAGCTTCGCCGGCCGCGGTATACTTCTCTTCAAATTTCTTCTCCATCACGTCCAGCTTATGGTTGATTTCCACCATATTCTTGAGCATCAGATTTTCCGAAGTCTTAATCCTGTTCAGCAGTTTATTCTGGGCTTCATCAAATGAGGCTTTAAGTTCATTCACAATGCCCTGAATGATATTAACAGTGTGAGTGGCTAGCTCATCTCGTAACGGAATAGCCGGAGGCACTTGTGGGCCTTGCATTTCAGCAGACGCATTTGTAGAGCTGGATACAATCACAGTCTCTAATGGAGTAATGCTGGCTGCCTCTGGAGATTTATCTGACTCCCCCTCCACTGGTGCATTCTTTTCAGATGGAGGTTCAACAAGATCTGGACCCTCCAATACTTCATGTCCCTCATTCTCATCATCCTCTCCGTCATCATCCAAGAAATCATCTATGGCAGCAGCATCCTCTTCTAACTCTTGGTCAGCAGTCCCCTGTGCATCAGCTTCGGTTCCTTGAGTGTTTCTGTTCAGGACCTCCTCATCCTCCAGCTCAGGTTCACTTACTTCATGAATTTCGGCCACCGCATCCCTGGCCACCTGGGAGATGTCAGATATTACCTCAGTATGAGGGGGTAGAGGCTCCCCCTCGATTCCTGCAGTCAGGGTATCAGGAATTTCACCGGGGGTGACTGCTGGAGATACTCCCTGTTGCTCTTCCACTGCAGGCTGCCCAATACGCCTCTCCCATCGATCAAACACACTTGCGTCCATCCTCTTCAAGTAGTGGAGAGGAACACCTTTGCTCATGTCGAACTTGTCTCCGTTTAGCTGGTTTAGATATAGACTTATGATGCGGCCAAAACTAGGAGTGCCCAGGGTGTCCTTGATCTTCTCGAACAGCAACTCCCCCCAGTTGAACCTCTTGCGGCAGACAACAGCTATGAGGATCTTGAACATATCTCCTGAGATATGGTCATGCGAGCCCGGCTTGTAGATGAGCACTTTTCCAATAATGTCAGATAGGAGCTTCCCTTCTTCATTCATCTCCTTTCTCTTTATTGATCGAGTTCCTCGTGGAAGACCGCAGAACAAGAGAGTTCTGGTTTTGTCCTCGTCCTCCAAATAGTCCTCCTGCTCCGAACTAGAAAGCTGCAGGTAGCGAGTCAGCTTGCTGGCAGACATCTTTACTTTTGCCCCCGCCACCTTTCTCTTGATTATGGAGTCTCCATCTCGGAGTCTTGCGGTAGCGAAAAACTCCAGCACCTCTTTGTCCAGGATTTTGCAAGGGTGCTCCAAGACGAAGGTTAGCCCAGCCTCTTCCAGCATTAGAATGATGTTGCGGAATTCGTCCGAGGCGTGAGAAAACCCAGTTCGAACCAGCTCGCAGCCAGAGACCAACCCTGCAGTTGTCCTTGGAGCCATTGTAGATCTAGAGATAGAAGCCCTACTCTAAGCATTAATGAACATTCAAAAAGAAAGCATCACTAGTGAGCGCGTCCAAGTACGGGTGAGGAAGAGGTTACCTAAGGGCGTATACGGTGAGTTAGTTCGAGTGGAGAAGAATCGAAACTAGAAGAGTTCGTCGGTGAAGGCTTCGGCGGGATGCTTGCGGGAAACCTTTGATGGAGACGGATTAGAAGAGCTTTCCAGCAGGAGTCGGCGTGGTGTCCTTCCGGTAAGCGTCCCTTGCGGCGATTAGAGGCCCCTCGGCGAGTGTCCAGCGGAGGAGAGTCGGCGAGGTTTGGCGTAGACGGTGCGACGAGCTTGTTGCGGGTCGTCGGGAGATCTCTTGCGGGTTTCGGCAAGGCTGCGGAAGAACTCGGGAGAGCTCTTGTGGGTCGTCGGGAGAGCTCTTACGGGATTCGAGAAGAAGGCGAGGGGTCGGCGGGTATTTGACTAGTTCGGTGAGATTTGTCCAATTTGGCGGGATTCGTGAAGAAGGCGAAGGGTCGGCGGGACTTGTCTAATTCGAAATTGAGAGGTTACTTGACTAGGAATTTTCACGTTGAGAAGCTTGCAACATTTTTGAAATATTCTGATGTCAAGTCAATATACACATGATAAATACATGTATATTTTAAAGTCAATCTATTTGGATTTTAATGAGGCTTTTCCAAAGACTTCTTGATGTCAAGTGTGAGTTGTCGAGATTCACGATGGCATAACTTCGTTAACCCTTAATTGATGTGTAATGGTTTGCATGCATCGAGTTAACCTATCCTTAGAGGTGCACACATACATGTATAAGCATAAGTATAAATATACACATGGATAGAAATATATATATGTATATATTTTGAATGAGGATGCAACATGACACAAGTCCTTGAACTGATCAAAATTACCTGGGATTTTGAGAGTCATCGTTTTAGTCCCACAGGTAGAACACATTAGAGGCTCAAAGTGAGTATGCTCAAACAGGTATCACATCTGGTATTGCAGACGCTTGTTCCAAGGTAGTCTTGAGCCACCTACTGTCTAGTTCCCATCATATTCACGGGAACCTAGACTACCCTGCAAGAGAGAATTACTTTACCTTAGGAACCCAAATCATATTGGGTCCTAGGTTCCTGTTAGCATGAGCATGCCACTGCCTTCCTTCAGAAAACCTGTCTGGAAGACTACCTCTGTCCCGAGAATGTGGATAAGCCCTTGCCGTGGGCACAGAGGGGTTGTGCCAACAATCGATGGCAAAGTGTCCCACTTTGCCACAGCACCAACATGGGTGGATGTTGTATCGCCGTTTCCGACCTGATCTCGTGACTGATGTAGTCACGGTCCTAGGTCTAAACGGGATAGGGCATGATCTTGTCACAAAAATTTCTCTTCCATCGTGACACGTGGAAGGGTGGAAAGAATGCATGTTGTGAGCGTTATGAGGCCGAGAAGGTGGTGCCATTCTTTCAGGCATCTCCCTTACAGGGGCCCCATGGAACCTGACATCATGACTTCTATCCTCTCTATCCCGTGTCATCGAGTGGTGAGAAGTCTTCTGTGAGCTGGGACATGCAGATTCACACTGTGTTGAGGCAGTGGCAGTGAATACGAAGGGCTCAGAATGAGCCTTAGGTATTTCCTCATGGGTGGCCATGACGCCCCTTGCACTATGGACGTTTCCACATGGGGACAAATCACCCTTGCAGTGACCACAACCATTCCTGTGGTCATACCTGAAGGCATGATGAGTTGCCTTCCTGCCTGGAGTGGGGGGTCGGAATACCGTTTCCCCATTTCTCCACGAATTGACAATCCGGGAGATCCACCCGTTTTCTTGCTTTCTCTTAATGGCATCAACCTTGGAGAAGTTTGATACTATTCTTTTCTCATTCTCCAGACTACTCTCTAGAGCTGAGATCTTAGAGTCCTTGGCCTTGTTGGACGCCAATTGGAGAACCAACAAGATCTTCAGTCGAGCAATCTCTCGAGCTTGCTCCTCAGCAAGTAGGTTGCTTTCCTGAAGGGCTCTCTTCAAGGAATCAGAATTTTCTGGAGGAGAGCAGTTTCTGTCTTCAGAAAGGTCAAAAGATATGGGGCAGGATGAAGATGTTACCTGCTTATCTGTGTTATTGTCATTAGAATCAGTGACCATTGCTTCATCCTCGTCCGAGCTGCTTTCCTCACTGGTCTCGTCAGTCTCTAATACGGACACTGGAGCTCTGATGTTGTCCGAGTGATGCTTGCCTTCATCTTCAGAGGTGAGGACCCCCACATAGGCTTCCTCGTCTGATTGACAACATATTCCAGCTTTCTCTGACTCCCCCATCAGCTCTGAGATCATCATCCACAGAGATTTAGCCGTTCTACATTTTTCCAATCTAGAGCGAGAGGCTCCAGACCAGATATCCAGGATAATTTGACGAATCCTCTCGTCCAAATGAAATAGTGATAGTTCCGTCTCTGACATCTCAGCAATGCCCATGGGCACTTGGATCCCAGAGTCGGAGGTCTTCATGGGAATAAACGGACCCTCTTCCAGGATGAAGGATGCTCGAGGATCGATAGCGTCAAGGTGAAATGACACTCTCATTCTCCAGATGGGATAATAATCCTTTGTGCATGCGGGGAGTTTGAGTGGCGGTATCTCATAATCCAGATCCATGCTTCTGACACTGGTGGCAGGATTCTACTCAAGGTGTTAACCTTTGAAGAGTAACCTGCCTCTGATACCACTTGAAAGTCCACCTAGTGTCAGCTATGTGCACCTATGGGGGGAGGGGGATAGGTGACGAGTAGCGCTTTTGCGGAATTTACGAACGTACCTGCACAATAAAAATAGAAAGCACAGCACACAGAATACACAGGCAAATTATAGTGGTTCCCCGACTTGGGTACATCCACTTTCCCCCTTCGACCTATCTCCCCAACAAGGGACGACTCGGTCACTTCTCCAACGGGATTGAAATCCAATCCCTGCACTAACGGAAGGAACCCTTCCACACGTGAGAGTCAACACTCCCACAAAACGGGTTGCACCCAACCCTTACAACACGGAACAAAAGTTCCTTTACAACAAAAGTAAATATAGAATGTATACGAGATACAAACTTCTTTCGGAGACTACGGTGTTCCTCTTCGTTCGACGACTTGTTCGTGAAGTCAACGAAGAGTCTACAACCTTGGTCTCTCTTGGAGAGGATCTCCCCGGAACCGGCGGCGGTAACACGAGCGGCGGCTAGCTTCGGGATCGGCGGCTGTGATGATGAGCGGCTGCTGAACTTGGAGATCCAAACTTCGTAGCGAAGCTAGCTTGGTTCTTCCAACGGTCACACGAGGATCGGTCGTCTCGATCGATTCGGACGGAGGAGTTTTTCCCGGTCAACAAATCGAGAGACAAGAGATCTCTGGATAGACACGTGAGACTCAAGCTTTGCTAAGCTTCTGTCGCCGGAGATCACGAAGGATTCCCGATTGTTGACGGTGACCTACGTTCCCGAGCGCGACGGCGGCGGCGGAGAGGAATCGCGGTTTTAGGGTTACGTCGAGGCTCGGTTTCTTTCTCTTTTCTCCGTACTTTTACTGTTCAAAATACTGGAATATATATACTGTAGATAACTCCAATATGACCGTTTGTGGGACCCACACTAGAAATCCCTAAGTCCGGTTCAAACTAGTCCAGAGGCAGAATCCGGTCCAGCAGCATCCTGAGAAAACGCTAAGTGAAAATCGGCGAGAATCGCAGGCGATTCTCGACGAATCGGCGAGAATCACCAAGTGATTCTCGACGATTCGTCGAGAATCGTTAGTGATTCTCGCCGAATCACTTATTGATTCTCAACGAATTTCACTTTGTATACATGAGCTGCTTGGCTACTGGTTCGGCGAGAATCACTAGTGATTCTCGCCGAATCTTACTTGGCACCGTTTTGAGGTAGCCAGAAGGAGTCGGCGAGAATCACTAACGATTCTCGTCGATTCGGCGAGAATCACTAGTGATTCTCGCCGAATCGGCGAGAATCACTTGGTGATTCTCGTCGAATTTTCCTTGGACGAATTTTCGTCTTCCACCCAGGAGCTGCTCCTTGATCCATCCATGCTCCTTGTCTTCTCTTGCATATGAACGGCCCTGTACTTGAAAGTAAGTGCACTCCAATAGAGAGAGTACACGTAGGCCAACACACTGATCTGCTCAACGAGGGATTATATCGTGCAGACCCGCGTATATTGACCTACTGCACCCTGACATTGGTGTGCACTTAGCGTGGAGGAGCTGCAAGTACAACTTAAGATGTTTCATCAAATACATTGTGAATTCATCTTAGCTTGACAGGTGGCTTCCTCAAATCTAGGTAATCGTGGATACAATACCCAACAATCTCAATGCCTCTCTAGTCTTAGAAGCAGATACATCTTCTTCCTCTTTTGTTCTTAGTAGTTGAAGTACCTTCCTTAGACTTTTCTGTGTGACCTTGACTTTGGTTCCATGAACTCTGGACTTAATCTTGAGTCCAGTGTCATCAAGTGTAGCTGCACTCAAACATTCAAGGACCTCCTTCTTTCAGATCTGATTGGTTCTGATATAAGGTATTCCAATCCAGTCTCGGCAATTAAGGTTACCACACCTTTGATTTCGGGTTCCGCGTCATCAAAGGCGTGTCACACGAGCTCATATCCTTCATTAATGTTCTCTTCTAGCTTGGGCGCCATTAGGGTTTGAAGAAATTTTGAATTTAGAGAAGAGAGATGTCGACACATAAGTTTGGTCTCGAAACTAAGGTGAGCGTGTCGACAAACACTGGGGAAAACCTATTTATACCTTTCTAGAATCGAAGGTGAAAAGACACGTCAAAATACTTAAATTGTGTCGACACTGTTGAAAAGTGTTGACACTTTCTGCTAATGTCTCGACAACTATGTGTCGACACAATTATAGTCGACAGAATATATGTGTCGACACTTATATATGTGTCGACACCACTCAGCTTGACACTTAGTCGAGACTCTACTAGACTAATTCTGTGTAAATCCTAACTGTCGACACCACCTTGGATGTGTCGACACCTACACTACATGTGTCGACACAAATTATCTGAAGTGTCGACACAGACTACTTAGATGTGTCGACACCATTTCTCTAAAAAGTCGACACCACTTCTATGTGTCGACACAGACAACTCTGTGTGTCGACACCATTTTACTTAGCCAATTTTGTAAACTATTCTAAGTTTATAATCCCTAATTTAATTTTAAATTTATTGAATTTGGTTTCATCTAAGGGCTTAGTATACATATCAGCTAACTGATTTTCTGTCTTAACATACTCTAGGGAAATATCTTCTTTTTCAACATGTTCTCTTAGAAAATGGTACTTTATTTCTATGTGCTTAGTCCTACTATGAGAGACAGGATTATTTGCAATAGAAATGGCACTAGTAGAATCACAAAATAAAGGTGTCCTACTTACTTGAATACCATAATCTTCTAGCTGATGTTTAATCCATAGAAGTTGAGCACAACAACTTCCTGCAGCCACATACTCTGACTCAGCTGTGGAGATAGCCACACTGGTTTGCTTCTTGCTACTCCATGATACCAGCCTTCCACCTAGAAATTGACAGGTTCCTGTGGTACTCTTTCTATCTTCCTTGCAGCCTGCAAAATCTGCATCTGAATAACCTGTCAGTTCAAAATCTCCATTCCTAGGGTACCAAAGGCCTAGATAAGGAGTGCTCTTAAGATACCTCAAAATTCTTTTGACTGCTGTCAAATGAGATTCTTTAGGGCAAGCTTGGTACCTAGCACAGACACATGTAGCATACATGATATCTGGTCTACTAGCATTCAAATAAAGTAGGGAGCCAACTATCCCTCTATACAAAGTTTCATCTACAGGTTTCCCTGCATCATCTTTGCTTAGAGACATGCTTGACCCCATAGGAGTTTTCATGGTAGTGGATGATTCAATACCATACTTCCTTATCAATTCTAGGGTAAACTTAGACTGGCATATGGATAAACCATCCTTAGTCTGTCTAACTTGGAGACCCAAGAAGAACTTAAGGTCCCCCATACTGCTCATTTCAAATTGTCCTTGCATTAGTTTTGCAAAATTTTTGCAAAGACAACTTTCTGTAGACCCAAATATTATGTCATCTACATATATTTGGACTAAGATAATCTTGCCTCTGGATTCCCTAAGGAATAGAGTCTTGTCTATATTCCCCCTTGTGAATTTATTCTCAATGAGGAAACTAGACAGGGTTTCATACCAAGCCCTAGGGGGCTTGTTTTAACCCATACAAAGCCTTCCTAAGTCTATATACATAATCAGGTTTAAGAGAATCTACAAAACCTTATGGCTGCTCTACATAGACTTCTTTCTTCAGGTTTCCATTCAGAAAAACTGACTTAACATCCATTTGATATACCTTAAATTCTTGATATGTTGCATAGGCAAGGAACATCCTTATTGCTTCCAGTCTTGCTACTGGAGCAAAGGTTTGATCAAAATCAATACCTTCTTCCTGCCTATATCCTTTTGCAACTAGTCTAGATTTATTCTTTATAATAATTCCATTTTCATCCAACTTGTTCCTAAAGATCCACTTAGTTCCAATAATGTTGTGGCCCTTTGGTTTAGGAACAAGCTCCCAGACCTTGCATCTTTTGAACTGGTTCAGCTCCTCTTGCATGGCCTCAATCCAATGAGGGTCTAGGATTGCTTCTTCAAATTTCTTTGTCTCTACTTGGGATAGAAAGCTGGAGTAGAGAACTGAACTTAGATTCCTGCTCCATGTTTGTACCCCTTGTCTGAGACCTCCAATAATTTGATTGGCTGGATGATCTTTTAAAGGCCTATTTGCTGGAGGCAGCCTGTCTTCAGGTTGTACACCTTCATTCTCTTCATTTAGCTGCACTTCTTGATCCCCTTCAGCTTCAGGAGTATCTTGTACTCCCCCTGGACAGCAGCCACCTTCTTCTACTTACTGACTTGTAGTAGGACCTTATGCAATAGTAAGCTTGTCCATCTTCTCAGTTACACCTGTGGAACTGCAAACACTTCTAGGCAATTCATTGTTAATGAGTCTAGCTTCATCAAAACCTACATGAACAGACTCTTCTACAACTTGAGTAATCAAGTTGTAGACCCTATAAGCCTTACTATTGTTGTTGTACCCAACAAAGATCCCCTCTTGGGATTTGGCAGCAAACTTGGTTAGATAAGACTTACCATTGTTAAGGATATAACACTTGCAACCAAAGATCCTGAAATAGGATAGATTTGGTTTTTTGCCCTTCACAATCTCATAGGGGGTCTTCTTGTGGCTCTTGGTGATAGTAGCCCTATTGATTACATGACATGCAGTATTGACTGCCTCAGCCCAAAAATATTCTGGGAGAGAAGTGTCACTCAATATGGTTCTACCAGCCTCTATCAAGGTTCTATTTTTCCTTTCAGCAATGTCATTTTGCTGAGGTGTTCTTGGTGAGGAAAATTCTTGAAACATTCCAAACTCTTCACACAGTTTTGTCATACTTTCAGACTGAAATTCAGTACCTTGATCACTTCTGATTTTGACCACTGTACTGTTCAATTCATTCTGAATTTGTTTAACAAAACTATACAAGATGCTTGTTGTTTCATATTTTTGCCTTAGGAAGAACACCCAGGAATACCTTGAGTCGTCATCAACTACCACAAATGTGTAGACCTTCCTACCTAGGCTGTGAACTGACATAGGACCAAAAAGATCCATATGCAAGAGGTATAGACACCTCACAGCATCTTTATTCTCAAGGCTATGAAAGGTGGATTTTGTCTGCTTGCCCTTTTGACAAGCTGAGCATATCCCAACCTTTATACACTTAACCTGAGGACCATTCCTCACTAACTCTTTGCTAAAGAGTTGGACAATTGTCTTATAGTTAAGATGAGCCAGTCTTTTGTGCTATTTAACACAATGTGAGACTTTCTCATCAACTACAAGACAAATAGGAGAAACAATGTTCTCACACATAATGTCTAGACAATAGACATTTCTCTTCCTATATCCTGTCAGAATGATCTTTTGATCACTTGACCTACTGATATGACAACCATCCTTGACAAATGAGATGTCATATCCTAAATAACTCAGCTGACTTATGCTAATGAGGTTATGTTTCAAACCCTTTACATAAGCCACTTGAGTAATTGTAATTAGGTTGCTAGAAATATTACCAAAGCCTTTGATGATTCCTTTTTCTGAACCACCAAAGGTAACTTTAGGACCATCCTTGATTGGTGTATAGTACTTCAGCAATCCCCTAGTTCCAGTCATGTGCCAGGAACATCCACTGTCCAAGTACCATATAGGGGCATGGCCACTTGGACTCACCTGCAAAACAGATTACTTAACCTTAGAACCCAAATAATTCTTGGGTCCTTGGTGCAGGTTAGTTTAACTTTTAATAAGACTACTTGTAGCTCTTCTAGAAGGTAGTTTGCTAATCTCCTTGATACTAGAATTGTGTCAACAATCTATGGCAAAGTGACCTACCTTGCCACAACACCAGCACTCAAATCTGTTGTACCTTTGTTTAGGTACAACCCTGGCTGTGTTATCTACAGCTGGCTTCTTATTGAGTACTGGGGCTTTGCCCTTAGACTTGGACCTAACTGTCCTGACAGGTTTTGTAAACCCCAATCCAGTCTTACCCTTTTGAGGGATAAACTCATCTATCAAAGGTAAAACTGATTTTGGTTTAGTAAAACTTGCAACAATCTCTCTCTCTCCATCTGAAGTCTAACCTCCAGATTCCTAATTTGATCATTCTTAAATGTAATAGTTCCCATCTGAATAACTGTAATGTTCTTCAGTCTGGCTATTTCATTTATTTTTTGATCTAACACTTTATCTGAATCAGCAGCTGCCAACTTAAGATTAGCAATTTGCTTAGTCAGTGTTTTGACCAGATTTTTGCTCTTCTTAAGTGCCTGCAATACATCTCTATATTCATCCATCAACTGATGAATATCTCCCTCAGATTCAGACCCACCCACATCACTTGATGCAGATATATCTGATTCTGAATCAGTACTATAATCTGAAAAACATTGTACCTTACTTGGTCCAGGCTGATCCTGGATCTTGTCTCCTTCTGTTAAGGCCATCAGTCCATTGCACTGATTGTCCTCATGATCATAAATTGAGTTCATTAGCTGCAAGAACTCATCTTCCTCCTCTTCAACAAACAAGCCTATATAGGCTTCAGCTTCTGAATCTGTTTCTGATGATGATTGATCAGTCAGACTTTTGTCCTTCTTGCCAACAAAGGACCTTTCCTTTTTGCCCTTGAACTGAGTCTTCTTCTTGCCAGTTGACTATTTCCTCTTTTCTAGACAGTCAGCTACTATATGTCCTTGTCTATTACAACAATAGCAAACTATCTTTGAGGATGTATTTTTACTTGGCTTGGACTTTCTTTTATCATTCCTTGATGACTTCCTGTTCTGATAATAGTCATCTTTAGGCTGTGAAGTGGATGACTTAGACCTCCACTGTTTCTTTTTAAGAAACTTTTGAAACTGTCTTGTAAAGGTAGCAAAATCCTCATCAATTTCATTGTTGTCTGAGTTCTGGTTTTCTGAATTTTTTGAAGCAGTCTCAGCAACTATTTATGGTGGAGATGGAGACTTGCGTCTATACTTCCTAGTGGCTTCAGTCTTGAAGGCCACAGACCTTTCCTTGTGCTCCACTCTAGTAGTCTTCTCTTCCTCCTTTCTAACCATTAACTGCATTTCATAAGATAGCAGTTTTCCAAACAAGGTTGGAGGAGGTATATCAACTAATTTGGTCATTTCCCTAATGGCACAAATCTTGGTATCCCAGTACTTAGTCAGGGATCTTAAAAACTTGTCATTCAGCTCATAGTTGCTGAATTCTCTTCCATAGGACATCAACTCATTAACAATCCTATAGAATTTCTTGTAGCATTCAGTAATGCTATCAGACTTGCCTTGTCTGAAGCTTTCATACTCCTGATTTAACAAAGACTTCTTGTCTTGTCTTACCTCTTCAGATCCCTCCATGTAAACTATTAGAGTGTGCCACATTTCTTTTGAGGTTTTATAATGTATTAGGTTCTGAAATGTGGCATCATCAATTACACTTACAATAATATTATGGGCCCTCTTGTCCATAGTATCCAGAATTATTTCATCTTTAGTCATTTCTGAATAGTCTTTGGGAGTTCTCTGATTTGCATGCAGAACAGATACTTTCATTGGCATATATGGCCCTTCTTTGACTGTGATGTATATTCTTGGGTCATATGCTTCCATAAAGAGTCTAACCCTCTCTTTCCATATGTCAAAAAACTCTTTTCTGCAGATTGGCAATTTCATGGATCCTAGCTCTTTGTGATTCTCAGTTGAACCCATTTTCTTGATTCTTGATTCTGCCTACAGGATCTTTACTCAGACTATTATGTCCTTTGTGAGCAACCTTGCTTTGATACCACTTGAAAGAAATAGTGCCTAATCACCTAGAGGGGGGGGTGAATAGGTGACCTATCTCTTTTTAAACTTTAAAGGCAGAAATATAATACAGTAATTGCAATTCTACAAGTATCACATCACAGCAACCATATAAGCATACATTCACAGAGAGCACACTGGATTTATAGTGGTTCACCAAGGTCTGGGTACATCCACTTCCCCCTTCGCCTATCTAGTAGTGTACCAGATTTGGCCTAACTTCTCCACTTCTCCTCAGATCCTCAGATCTTACAACTCAGAACCCCAAACAGGTTCCTACAACTCAGAGTGCTCTCACTCCTACAACTCAGGCACCAAGCCCTACCACTCAGTCTTCAACAAGACCTACACTCAGGCAGAACAACCCTACCTCAGCCTTCAACAAGGCCTACACTCAGAGAAATGATTCTCCTAACTCAGGCTCACAAGCCCTACCTCAGCCTTTATAGATTTAGGTTTACAACTCAGATCTATACAAGATCCTACAGAAATTAGAAAATACAAAGTATATAACCACAACTCTGATAGAGAGAGATGAGTTGACTGGTTTCTTGATGAGTTCTTGAAAGAACATGGCTGAGATCAACCTCCCTTGGATTTCTTCAAAGCTTCTTGAATTAGAACACAGTAGGGTTGTATCTCTATGCAGATGATCTTCAATCAACTGCTAACTTGAGATTCTGATTTTAATCTGAATCTTCCTTATCAGCCTGGTTCAACAGCTGGTCTTCTTAGTAGGAGCTCTCCCTCTCCAACTTCTTAGATCTTCTCTTGAAGGTCTACTTCTTGTTGTGTTATTTTTCACTTCATTGATCGATCCTTCCTTCTGTTGAACGAATAAGCCTTTATATAAGCTTTCTTCACGGTGACCGGCTGATCCGGTTTCTAACAACCTTCTGACAACTCTGACAGTAGCAGTTGACCGGTCGAAAAGGCAGATGTCAAGTCATCCAGTCACTTCTTAAAATCTCTGTCACTATCTGAAAGTGTCGAGACAGATAGTATTTATGTGTCGACACAAATAGACTAAGTGTCGACATAAGTAGACTAAGTGTCGACACAAGTAGACTAAGTGTCGACACTAACCTTTATGGTGTCGACACAACTCCTTGTGTTGTTGTAACAGCTTCTCGACACTGCTTCTTCAGAATGTGTCGACACTGATCCTGTGTGTCGACACAAGTCCTTCTTCTTCAAAACTTAGTTGATTTATGCTAAGTGTCGACACAACTCCTTTGTGTCGACACATCTTCTTGTGTTGAAACTTGCTAAGTGTCGACACATCTTCTTTGTGTCAATACATTTCTTCTGTGTTGAAACATTTGCTGAGTGTCGACACATCTCCTTTATGTCGACACATTCTTCATGTGTTGAGACTTTGCTGAGTGTCGACACATCTCCTTTGTGTCGACACTTGTACTTAAACTTTGTTGAAGTTTACTGAGAGTCGACACAGCCTCCTAGTGTCGACACTTTTGCTGTCGACAAAGTTTCTCTGGGTGTCGACACTGCTTCTAAGTGTCGACAATGATTATGTAGACATTTCTTCATTGTGTGTCAACACTGCCTGTATGTGTCGACACTTTTCTTCTGGTGTCGACTCTGCCTTCCTGGTGTCGACACAATTACTCCAAGTGTCGACACAGCTTCTCTGGGTGTCGACACAAGCCTTCTGAAGTGTCGACACTTTTCTTCTAGGTGTCGACACATGGACTTAGAAACCTTTCCTGCAAACCTGCAGTTACTTAACCTGCACAAATAAACTCAAAGCACATCAAATACACCTTGATGTATATCATTGAGTAGGGTGAGGCTTCTTCAAATCAGGTACATATATTCCAATGTACACAATAGTAACCTGCTGCTCCTACTGTAGTAGAGCCTTACTAAGTTAGGAGACGTGGAAGACATCGTGTTAACCTGCTAACTCCTGCGGTAGCTCTAGTCTGTAATCCAATGAGCCGATCCACCCCAGGATCCTGTAGGGCCCCATATTCCTCGGACTGAGCTTCTTTCGCCCGCATACCCCCGAGACTCCATGCATCAGACGTATCTTCAGGAACTCATGATCTCCATCTTGAGACTCTACTTAGCAATGTCGCACGTCGTAATATTTGGCCAGTCTGCTCTGGGCCTCCAACATCCAATCTCAAATCATTCTCACCTGGGTATCTTTGTCCTCCACAAATTCCTAGTCGAGTGCCTTTGGATCCTCATCCTAGGTCCAATATAGTGTAGTCCTACATATCCGTCTATAAAAGGCCTCATGAGGGACATGGCTATGCTGGACTGATGACTGTTCTTATAAGAGACCTTGATCAGCGGCAAAAGTCTCACTCATGGCTCTTCATGGTCCAGAATGTATAAGCATAAAAGATCCTTCGGTGACAGGGTGGTACGCTATGTATGCCCGTCCGTCTGATGGTGTAGAGCTGTGTTGAATATCGACCGGGAGCCCAGATAAGCCTAGACAGATCTTCTTTCCCTGTATATAAACCATCCATCCCGATCCGACATGATCGTCTTGAGCACATGACCTCCTCCAACCGATAAACCTCAACATTCATCCCCAAATCCTTGATATCTTTCTTTATTTCAAGGAATTACATGTTCTGATAAACACAATTTCTTCCGGTGATTTGAGTTTTTATTTGTGAGTGTAGACATGTACTATATAAACATTCTCTACACGATCAGGTTCTTATTCCTTCGAGTACGCCCGAGTAATCAATCAATTAAACTTTACGAGTCATATCTAAGATCTACGTCCTTCAATATATTGTATGCTAACTTCTTGCAGTTTCCTAGAGTCATCATACTTATGATGTTGCAACATAGCGATTTAATTTTATCTTTTCAGATATCCTGAATCTTGTTACCCATCATCTAATTTCTCGTGATACCTTGTAATAGTTAAATCTCCTAATTACTCCTCCTTATTTCCATGTTACTGTCTTGGTAATGCTACAGATCATCATTCCAAACAAGCTTTTACAAAACCTTATCTTCGCCCGAATAACGTCGAATATGATCAACTTCAATCTCACTATGTTTGGGACAACACATATTCTAAATTAGGTCTAAGAAAACACAAGTCAATGACTAATTTGCCCAATAAACAAAAGACAAGCCCCCAATAAACAAAAGATAAGCCCCTACCTATCTTGGGCTAAGTATCTTTGATATTACATATTATATCTGTCCTAGCTGGGTGCACAATCTCTAGGGCATCAACCCTAGATTTGGGATTTCATCCTAAAACTTGTTGATACACTCCATACTTTAAACCTTATGAGTCACATTTACGAAAACCTTATCAGTGTCAAAATGTTCCCAATCTCAAATGGGTCTCTTCCGAACTTGAATTCCTATCTGACCCTCGGTGTTTGTCTTGGTGGTTGTCTCCGGGTAATCTTGTTACGGGTACAAGGGTTGAGACAACGTGTCTCCTGCCACTCTGCTAATAGATTATTGGGCTCAATTCTCCTTAAGGCAGTCCTACCGGTTTGAGTAATCCTGGATATGGATTGTAGGGACACTTGAGTTTATGTCTTAGGTAGCCATTCTCTTGTTAAACTCCTCCTTTATTCTCTTTGGGTATCTCCTTACATTAACAAAGTTAATACCGAAGGTCTATTTCCGACTATGGCATAGTGTAAGTTGTCATGGTTAGTCATGTTTCCTAGTGGGTTGAGTCTAACTCGTTGACTGGAGAATTATAAGATGAGATCTTCGCAGCCGGAGGTGCTCCCTGCTGGGGGCAGGGTTTGCCACATGCTATAAGTATGAATTCCAATCGTTAGTTAATCTACAAGTGGAACTAAAGAAAGGTGGATCTTTGCATCTGATTCCCCTTATGGGCACACCATACTTTCTGCTGCTTAGTTTTCCCCAATCTAAACTAGAGCGGGGTGACCCAGGGTTAGTGGACTTCTACCCTTTCGATCGATGTTTCCCTCTGATACCAGTTTGTAAGACCCTCGTTTTTCTTTTAAACTAACATGGTCTTATGCCCAGAACCGTCGCTTTGCGGTGACACGAACACGCCTGGGAAGGTCGTCAATACAAAATGCCGATCCTGCTGGCCATACCGATCGCAGAAGAGAAGAGTAAGTACATGAGTAAAAGAAACTCAAATGATGGTCCACAGAAATCACATGAATATAAATAATCTCCTTGAACGGAGAGTCCACAGTAGTAATAAATCAAGTACTGATAAAAAGGACTCCAGCCCGATACATCATGATCCTCAGTACAAGTCACTCAATGCGGAAACAAATGAATAATAAGTACTAATGATTGGGACTCACTGTCCCTACTGCCTAAACACCTGTGCTAGACTGTCCCATCTCCAAGTGCACCGACCTCTGGGGCTGCATCTCCTGGTTCGGCTCCATGATCACCTAAAATGATTTGGTCAACAATCGTTAGTCTAAAATACTAAGTCATATCATCCCCATCTCTCCCCCATGGCTCCTAGGAACCGAGCGGGGAGGAGAAAATGTAAGGTATTTAAGGTGGAGAGTAACAAGAGTAAGCAGGTGACGACGGAACTAGTCTAATTATGAGCACAAAATCATAACAAGTATATGTTAGCAAATAGTAGGTAAGCAGTAATGCAAAAGAGTAGAGTAGAGCAGTAAGTGTATGAAGCGTAAACTAAGAAATAAGTAACCATGACCTATAAGAATTCTCATACAAAGCTATAGAACAAGGGGTCATTTTGCAAGTCCTATTGTATAAAGAGTCTCATACTAATTTATACAATAGGTGCCAAGGGTTATATGCAATGAATATGCTATGACATGCAAGTATGCTATGATATGAACATGCAAGTGCAACACACACACCCGACTTTGTGCACACATACCTTTAGTTCCCCCATTCTAGAGCCTAACCTCCAAGGATACCTCCGTAGTGGCAAATGGAAGCGGTGGGTTGGGCCTCGCCCACCTCTAAACCGATATCAACACTACCAGTCAGACCTATCGTACGCCTCAATGCTGGTGCACTAAGAGGAGCTCCTGTGTAATCTTAGCGGCCACCAAACTTTATTTGGCTAAGTGCAAAACCACACTTATTGAGTCAACGTATTGGTGTTGGTGCGACGACCCTACAATATCGAATACCCACCAGCTTATACTTATGCACATGCAACATTAATGTATTTTCCCACCGGGCCAGACCTCCCTGGTCCATCCCGTCCTTCACAAAACCATCCAAGCCATTGGCTCATCGGGCTAACCTGCCCAACACCAAACTACCGAGCCTATCGCTGGTGAAACCCAACCTAACTCCCACAACACTAAGGATTGTGAGTGTAAGTGTAATCCTAGAGAATTTCTAATTACTCTTGTATTTCATTTAGTCTTATGGCTTACGTTAACCTTGGACTGCCCAAGACATTCCCTGTGAAGGGCTCTCGAGGGCAATAGGAATTACGATGGGCTGAAGCCCAAAGCTCCCTATCGCGAGATACTTATTATTATTGATATGTACAAATAACAAACTACATTTTAAGTTAACTTAATCTAACCCTAGAGTTTTTTGACTCTCTCTCCCTCCACATGAAAGACGATCTTTCGTCGATCCCGAGCACCACTTAACACTAGTCAATCTGAAAGTTGTGGGGATAGATCTTAACTACAACTAATTAGAGTTATATACTCCACTAAAATCACAGATTTATAGTGGTTCCCCAACCTGGGTACATCCACTCTTCTACCACCCTGGTAGGAATCCACTCAGATTTTTGATCAGGTGCCTGACACCAATGAGCTTTTGATCCAATGCTCAAAAACCAATCCTCAAGTCTTTTAGTCAGGTGACTTGTAACCAAGAATCACTTTTGAAGGGAGATGACCGCCCTTTTTACAGTGGGGGGGGGAGAGTTGATTATGTCTTCTCTATCAACAATCCGAGAGAAGACTTGTGGATATTGATGTTAGCAAAGGGCTCCCCCTGAGATGTTGAATGGTTCAGGGAAAAACAGAAGCTTTGCTTCAGGGTGATAGGCCTTCAAGCTTGCAGCCTTGACTAGCAGAGATTCAGGAACTTCTTGACTAATAGGTGTTTGTTGTCCTTTGAAGTTTCCTGGAGAGTATAAGGAAGAAGAATACTCTTGATATGAATGGATGTTCTTCTTCTTCAGATTGATGTCACTTCTCTACTCTAGGACTTCTATTTGCTTTGATGATATTGGCCTGAGTGTTCTACTTCTTATCTATTTGTCTCTGTGTCACTTTTATGTCTCTGTGTTTCTATCTTGTTATCTCTGTTTCTATTTGGACATTTGAATTCCTTAGTCTTGATGGCGGAATAAATATTCCCGAGAGTAGATGATGAATTGGAAATTGATCCATAATTAATTCTTCTGTAACTATCCGCTTGAACGACTATTATTACTGGCAATGTTCACTGTAAGTAATCCTTAATTAATTCTACCAACTGTAATTATTTCCGTCTGAATATTGAATGTAATTAATTCTATCAACTGTATAGAATTCGTCGAGCTCAGTTTTTACTTCGTCGAGCTGAGTCAGCAGTTCTGCTTATGCTTCTAGTGTCGACACAACTTCTGTGGAATGTGTCGACACAAGTCCTGTGTGTCGACACAATTGCTGTTGGTGTCGACACAGTTGATGTAGACACAATTGCTGTTAGTGTCGACACAGTTGGTGTGGACTGATATACTCTATCGACAGAGTTGCTTCTGGTGTCGACACAGTTGGTGTCGATAGAAGATCTGTGTGTCCACACAACTTCTTCTGGTGTCGACACAGCTTGGCTATCTGGTGTCGACACAGTCTTGCTGTCTGGTGTCGACACAATCTTGCTCAAGTGTCGACGCAACGTTTCCCAAGTGTCGACACAGTCTGTCTGGTTTCGACACAGACTTTCTTCTAGTGTCGACACAATCTGGCTGAGTCTTTGGCAAACTATTGAAGGTTGATCCAGGTGATGTTGACTGACTTGACCTAGACACTAGAAATAAACCTATGAGCCTGGCTATACATGTTGTGTCAGACTAAACAAACCTAATAGTGATCCTTATGCAAATCACAACTAGGGTTCCAACAATCTCCCTCTATTTGGGTAAGGACACTATTTACATAAAAACAAATAAAAATGCAAAGCAAAAATAATCTGCCTGATTTATATGATTTTCAGCAGATATACATGAATGCTTTAAAATAAAAATAAATAAAAGAAAATTATTCTATTGCTGCATCTTTCAAAGTAGTTTTCTCTGTATAAAGCAAGCAATCTTCCATAATTACTTTTCCTTGCCCAAATTCCTTGCCCAAATCCGAGTAGACTTTATAATTTGTTAGAATAATTAGTCTCTCTACTGCTGTAGCCTTTTTCAAACAATTTCTAAGTATACAGCCACTGATATATCTTTGATATTGGTTGTGACTATTTATTTCGAGTACTGTCAAATCTCACTGCTTCATTGTGGTAAAGTATAATTTGTCCAACAAAGAGAGGTTAAAAGTTCTTGACCCAGATTATCTTGGTTCCTGATTCTCTTTTATAATAATTAGAAATGAAAGAGCATTTAGGTTGATCCTTGTATCCAAGTGGATGATATTTCCTAGAATGGATTATCCACTCAGTGAAAGGATTTTTAGAATGCTGACTTTGATGATAATTTTGAAGAGAACAAAAGTTTCTGTTGTGAAATCTTAAGTTCGACGAATTAAAGTACTTTCGTCGAGCTGAGTTCGACGAATGATATTGACTTCGTCGAGCTCTATTCACATAATGACTTTCTGTATTACATTTTCGTCGATCTCTGTTTGACGAATTATATCTATTTCGTCGACCATAGATTTCTGAATAGTTGAGATTGAAATCTTTGTTCATAGTTCGCCGAGCTGAGTTCGACGAATAGTATTGATTTCGTCGAGCTCAGTTCGACGAATTATTTTGAACTAAGATTTTCTGAAGATTTTTATATTGATTTAGGAAAACTTCATTTATTTTGTCTAAATCTATTAATTTTTCTTTTTCTTTAATTGATTCTAAATGAATTATCTTTTCAAAAGCATTTTGTAAATCTTGTTTAAGTTTTAAATTTTCTGAAGATAAAATATTTAATTTCTCTCTGAGAAGTTTTATTTCCTTCTCAGATTGAATTAAATCTTTACATAATAACTTAAATTCTTCTGATGAAAGATCAAGGGTAGAGATTACCTAATCTTCTTTTTCTGATTCACACTCTGATTCTTCTTCAGAGTTTGTTTCTACATCAGTGTTGCTGCAAGAAGCATTTATGGCCATTAGGCAAAATTCTCTTGCTCTTTCTTCTTCTTCATCTTCAGTTGTGCAGGATGAATCATCTGAGTCACTCCAGGTTGCAGCCTTAAGGTTTCTTTCTTTAGCTGATCCTGCATCCAATGCTCTAAGAGATTCCTACATCTCTTTTGCACATGAACATTCAGCAAGTTCCACAAAGATGTCATCAGACATTGACTGTGTCAGGATGTTCATTACTTGTTCATCAGCAATCTTCAGCTTTTTCTGGGTATCTGTCCATTTAGATGATGGAACAACATTGATGCTTGATGTTCCGTAAGATTGAGTTGGACCTGACAAAGTAGATTTAAATATGTTTTCATCAATAGTGTCCATATAAAACCTAATCCTTGTTTTCCATAGTGCAAACTTATCAAGATTGCATATTGGTAGTCTGGTGCTTGAAAAGTCTTCAATTTGTGCCATTATAAACTCTAAAGATATTTAAGATCTATCAGATCATTTTGGTTCAGGTGTTAGCCTGTACAACCAAGGTAACCTGCTCTGATACCAATTGAAAGTTATGGGGATAGATCTTAACTACAACTAATTAGAGTTATATACTTCACTTAAGAAAATCACAGCACAAAAATGAAGCAAGAAGATCAAGCAACATAGAAGACACAAGGATTTATTGTGGTTCCCTAACCTGGGTATATCCACTCTTCTACCACCCAGGTAGGAATACACTCAGATTTTTAATTCGGTGCCTGACACCAATGAGCTTTTGATCAGGTGCTCAAAAACCAATCCTCAAGTCTTTTGGTCAGGTGACTTGTAACCAAGAATCACTTTTGAAGGGAGATGACAACCCTTTTTACAGTGGGGGGGAAGAGTTGATTATGTCTTCTCTGTCAACAATCAGAGAGAAGACATGTGGATATTGATGTTAGAAAAGGGCTCCCCCTGAGATGTTGAATGGTTCAGGGAAAAACAGGAGCTTTGCTTTAGGGTGATAGGCCTTCAAGATTGCAGCCTTGACTATCAGAGATTCAGGAACTTCTTGACTGATAGGTGTTTATTGTCCTTTGAAGTTTCCTTGAGAGTATAAGGAAGAAGAAGACTCTTGATATGAATGGATGTTCTTCTTCTTGAGATTGATGTCACTTCTCTGCTCTAGGGCTTCTAATTGTTTTGATGATATTGGCCTGAGTGTTCTACTTCTTCTCCATCTGTCTCTGTGTCACTTTTTTGTCTATGTGTTTCTATCTTGTTATCTCTGTTTCTACTTGGACATTTGAATTCCTTAGTCTTGATGGCGGAAGAAACATTCCCGAGAGTAGAAGATGCATTGGGAATTGATCCCTAATTAATTCTTTTGTAACTGTCGGCTTGAACGGCTATTATTAGTGGGAATGTTGACTGTAATTAATCCTTAATTAATTCTGTCAACTGTAATTATTTCCATCTGAATATTGACTGTAGTTAATTCGGTCAACTGTACAGAATTCGTCGAGCTCAGTTTTTACTTCGTCGAGTTGAGTCTGCAGTTCTGCTTAAGCTTCTAATGTTGACACAGCTTATGTGGAATGTGTCGACACAAGTCCTGTGTTTCGACATAATTGCTGCTGGTGTCGACACAGTTGATGTCGACACAATTGCTGTTGGTGTTGACATAGTTGGTGTCGACTGATATCCTCTGTCGACAGAGTTGCTTCTGGTGTCGACACAGTTGGTGTCGACAGATGATCTATGTGTCAACACAACTTGTTATGGTGTCGACACAGCCTAGCTATCTGGTGTCAACACAGTCTTGCTGTCTGGTGTCGACACAATCTTGCTCAAGTGTCGACACAAATTTTCCCAAGTGTCGACACAGTCTGTCTGGTGTCGACACAGACTTTCTTCTGGTGTCGACACAATCTGGCTGAGTCTTTGGCAAACTGTTGAAGGTTGATCCAGGTGATGTTGACAGACTTGACCTAGACTCTAGAAATAAACCTATGACCCTGACTATACATGTTGGGTCAGACTAAACAAACCTAATAGTGATCCTTGCCCAAATCACAACTAGGGTTCCAACACAATCCAACACCCTTATTATCATGACTCCTATAGATCAACTCATTTTTGCTTCACCAAACTCAGTAAACTATTAACCCCCTCTCTCTTTGTTCATTCCTCATGTTATCACAATTTCGCAGTTTTACTATATGCAGAGCAATATAATCTATATGATGTACAAGACAGGTGGTACTCCAAATCTTCATCCAAGGGCACTAAGATAATTATTGTGGGTCTATCATAAAACATTTAGTCCAAATACCGAAACATGTAATTTTCCTAATTAATTTGTCATTTATTAAATTTTCCCAAAAGTTAGGCCATGGGTAATTTTGAACATGAAGAACTAAATTTACTTAAGTTATGGCCACTCAAAAATTATGAACTCCATATGATAGCAGAATAACAGTGAATACCAAATTTCACAGATTTTCATAACTGTATCAGCCCCTAAATAATTAATTTAATATAAATATAATAAATAGAAATAAAGAGAGAAGTAACTCAAAAAATTATTCCAAAATTACAAAAAATTCCCAGGGATTTAATATGATTTTAAATCATGACTGACAAAGTTTCAGAACATTCTAAGTTAGTTTAACCATGATTTTATCAAAAACATGCATATGGGCAATATAAAGGTTATAACTACAAGTATGAGCTAATGTCTTCCAAACATCCTACAATAATTTCCAGAGACTCATATTGTTATAAAAACCCTTCTACCTAAATTTCATAAGGACTCAAGGTCATATGACACAATAATATTTTCATAAGAGTTATAGGCCTAAACTATCCCTAATTGGTCTAAGTTGTGTGCCTACGTCTAAATGTTACCAAATTACTTCCTAGGGCTATATACCATCCTATGATTACATGGACTAAACCCTAAGTCCATACTTGGACATATCAGAAAATGTCCTTCACAAATCACCAAAGTTCAACCTTAGTGTTTGAACTAGGGTCCTATGGAAAATACACCCTAATCGACCCTAAGCTCCATGTGAGGGTGTTTAGACAAACCTTGGGTCTCTGGCCAAAGTCCCAACCCCTTTGGGTGAGAATTGGCCCCTCCATGCCCCAAGCTCACGCATACCCTAATTAACCCCTTAAGGGCCATACTTTGGTCTCACCAAAACCTATTCAAAATAGACACAATTGGGCTGAAATGTTTATCATAGTCATGCCACGACCCTAAGAGACAGTCACCAAAATTTGGTGGGCATAGAGGTCATTAGGCCCAGTAAATAATTCATAAAACTTTTATTAATTTTCTAAAAAACCTTTAGGAAAATATTTTCCAAAAATTCTCATTTTTTGATATGTTATAGGTATAAGAAGAGTAACCCCCAGCCAAAATTTCAAGTCATTTGGATGGATGGATTGATGGGGGCACTCAAAACAATCTCTGACCAAGCCTAGGTATAGACCTCACTAAAATGAGTGATGTGGTCTGACCTTAACTTCAAATTGGTTCACATCAATTTTAAAATAAACTATACTCATAGGGCTACAACTTCTATGTAGACTACTTTTAGTGTAGGGGAACGTGAATAATTCTAATAATTATTTTAATACAGCCCAATAACTGTGATAGAAAATAAAATAAAATGAATTAATGACATGAATCTTAAAGCATGATTAGATGGCCCAAGCATCGTCTTCTTCCTCCAGCCTAAGGCCATAATTGACTGAACCTGGAGCATCTGTTCAAGCCATTTGCCTGCCATCCAGACACCTCCCTAGCCGGCCACCACCGCCACCACCTCCGTTGAGGTTGGGGCTATCGCCGGGCGGTGACACAGCCACCGGAGGGGCGGTTTCTGGCGAAACCGAGAGGTAGAAAACATGGAAATTTCTGAAATTTTCCTCTCCCAATCGGGCTTAATTGAGCCCAATTTCTCTCCTAAATGATCTAAGATTCTAGCCCACGAAGAAATGAGTAGAGGAAGACCTTGGTGGAGAGTTGTTGCCTTGTCGATCGTCGTGTTGCCATGGACGGTGTAAAATCCCTCAAACAACAAGACCCCTAGGAGTGATTTTGTCATGACCAGGTAATGACAAAATCCTAGGAAGCCCAAGAAGGCCGAGTGAACCTAGGAATGTGGGTGAGACCACTGTGGTCTGCACATAGTAGATTTTTGAACCCTTATTTAAGATGATCATGGGGCTTCACCAAGACTCCAAGACCCCCCATGGTCTCACCAATCCATTGTGAAGTTCATTAGAGCTCTAAGGGTCCATTGAAGTCAACCCTGGGTGGCTAAGTTGACCTAGAACCACTTTAGGCCTAAATTGGGCAACGTACCCTAACTAAGGGTAGGTGCCCTAGTAAAGCCCAACTAACCCTACCAGGGTCTTACTAGACCTAAAGTGGTATCAATGAGTCACTAAGGACCCATGGAGGGCAGGTAATAAGGTTAAGTTGACCAAAGTCAACTCTAACCCTAATTGGGGCAAACTAACCTACACAAGGGCCAATTGAACTTCCCTTAGCCAAGTGGACCCCACAAATACCTTCATAACCCTAGTGAGAGGCCAATGGGTCACCAAGGACCCATTGGGGCCAACCAAAAAGTCTAAGATGACCAAAGTCAACTCTAGCCCTAAAGTGGTCAAAGTGCCCTGCCTAAGGGTCAAGTTGTTGGGTATATTGGAATAAATGTACCTGATTTGAAGAAGCCTCACCCCACTCAATGATATACATCAAGATGTATTTGATGTGCTTTGAGTTTAGTTGTGCAGGTTAAGTAATTGCAGGGAAAGCATGAAAAGTTTCTAAGTCCATGTGTCGACACCCAGAAGAAAAGTGTCGACACTTAAGAAGGCTTGTGTCGACACCCAGAGAAGCAGTGTCGACACTTGGAGCAATTGTGTCAACACCAGGAATGCAGAGTCGACACAAGAAGGAAAGTGTCGACATATACAGGCTATGTCGACACATAATGAAGAAATGTGCAGAGAAGCTATGTCGACACTTAAAAGTAGTGTCGACACCCAGAGGAACTTTGTCGACATCAAAAGTGTCGACACTAGGAGGCTGTGTCGACACTCAACAATACTTCAACAAAGTTCAAGTAAAAGTGTTGACACTAGGAGGCTGTGTCGACACTCAGCAAATTTCAACAAAGTCTAAGTACAAGTGTCGACACAAAGGAGATGTGTCGACACTCAGCCAAAGTCTCAACACATGAAGAATGTGTCGACACAAAGGAGATGTGTCGACACTCAGCAAAAGTCTCAACACATGAAGAATGTGTCGACACAAAGGAGATGTGTCGACACTCAGCAAAAGTATCAACACAGAAGGCATGTGTCGACACCAAGGAGATGTGTCGACACTTAGCAAGTATCAACACAAGAAGATGTGTCAACACAAAGGAGTTGTGTCGACACTTACAAGAAATCAACTAAGTATCAAAGAAGAAGGACTTGTGTCGACACACAGGATCAGTGTCGACACATGTTGAAGAAGCAGTGTCGAGAAGCAGATTCTACAACACAAGGAGTTGTGTCGACACCATGAAGGCTAGTGTCGACACTTAGTCTACTTGTGTCGACACTTAGTCTATCAGTGTCGACACTTGAAGACTGACTGTCTCGACACTTTCAGATAGTTACAGAGAATTCAAGAAGTGACTGGATGACTTGACAGCTGCCATTCCAGCCGGTCTACTGCAATTGTCAGAGCTGTCAGAAAGTTGTTAGAAACCGGAACAGCCGGTTACCTTGGAGAAAGTCTATATAAAGACCCTTCTCCTTCGACAGAAAAAGATAGAAGATTGAGTATTGGATTCATTAAAGATCTAACAACACTAAAAGAAGAAGACCTTCAAGTGAAGATCTAAGAAGTTGGAGAGAGAGAGCTCCTTCTAAGAAGACAGCTGTTGAACCAGGCTGTGAAGAAAGTTTCAGATTGAGATCTGATTCTTAAGTCAGCAGTGATTGAAGATCATCTGCATAGAGTTTCAACCCTACTGTGTTCTAATTCAAGAAGCTTTGAAGAAAGCCAAGGGAGGTTGATCTCAGCAAAGTTCTTCCAAGAACTCATCAAGAAACCTGTAAACTCTTCTCTCTCATTCTGAGTTGTGGGTATATACTTTGTAATTCTAATTTCTTGTAGGATCCTAAGGGATCTGAGTTGTAAGCCTGAAATTATAAAGGTTGAGTGGTAGGGTCTGTGTGCCTGAGTGTAGGAGATTCATTTCTCTGAGTGTAGGCCTTGTTGAGGGCTGAGTGTAGGTCTTGGTGAAGAATGAGTGGTAGGGCTTTTGTGCCTGAGTTGTAAGAGTGGGATCACTCTGAGCTATAGGAACCTATTTGGGGTTCTGAGTGTAAGATCTGAGGATCTGAGGAATAGTGGAGAAGTTGGGCCGAATCTAGTACACTACTAGATAGGCGAAGGGGGAAAGTGGATGTACCCATACCTTTGGGAACCACTATAAATCCTGTTTGCTCCCTGTTATTGTATGTTTGTGTGAATGTTGTGCTACCTGTGCTGAATTGCTGTGAAGAATTGCTTATAATTCTGTGTTTCTGCCTTTAAAGTTTAAAAAGATTAAGTGCACATATTCACCCCCCAGCCCCCTGTAGGTGTTTAGGCACTAGTTCTTTTAAGTGGTATCAGAGGGAGGTTACTTAAAAAGGACATAACAGTCTGAGTAAAAATCCTGTAGGCAGAATCAAGAATCAAGAAAATGGGTTTAATAGAGAATCACAAAGAACTAGGATCCATGAAGTTGCCAATCTGCATAAAGGAGATCTTTGGCATTTGGAAAGAAAGGGTTAGACTGTTTATGGAATCCTCTGACCCCAGAATTTATATTACTGTTAAAGAAGGGTCATATATGCCAATGAAAGTATCTGTGTTAGATGCAAATCAGAGAACTCCAAAAGTCTATTCTGAAATGACCAAGGATGAGATTATTCTGGCCACTATGGACAAGAGGGCCCAGAATATAATAGTAAGTGCAATAGATGATGCCACATTTAAGAATCTGATTCATTGTAAAACTTCAAAAGAAATGTGGGACACACTGATAGTCTATATGGAGGGTTCAGAAGAAGTTAGACAGGACAGGAAGTCTTTATTGAATCAAGAATATAAAAGCTTCAGACAAGGAAGGTCTGATAGCATAACTAAGTGCTACAAGAAATTCTATAGGATTGTCAATGAGTTGATGTCTTATGAAAGAGAATTCAGCAACAATGAATTGAATGATAAGTTCTTGAGATCCTTGACTAAGGACTGGGATACTAAGATTTGTACCATAAGGGAAATGGTCAAATTAGCAGACATTCCTCCTCCAACATTGTTTGGCAAACTGTTATTCTATGAGATGCAGTTAATGGTAAGGAAGGAGGATGAAAAGACTACCAGAGTTGAGCACAAAGAAAGAGCTGTGGCTTTCAAGACAGAAGCCACTAGGAAATATAAAAGTAAGTCTCCATCTCCACCTCCAAAAGTTGCTGAGACTGAGACAGATGAGTCAGAAAGTAAGAATTCTGAAAGCAGTGAGAGTGATGAAGATTTTGCAGCTTTCACTAGACATTTTCAGAAGTTTCTTAAGAAGAAACAGTGGAGGTCTAAGCCATCCACTTCACAGAAGTCATCAAAGAATGAAAGAAGAAAGTCCAGGCAAAGTAAAACTACATCTTCAAAGATAGTTTGCTATTATTGTAACAGACAGGGACATGCTTGTTGCTGACTGTCCAGAAGAGGAAAAAGTCAACTGATAAGAAGAAGACTCAAATCAAGGGCAAAAAGGAAAGGTCCTTTGTTACTAAGAAGGACAAAAGTCTGTCTGATATGTCATCTTCAGAATCAGATTTAGAAGCTGAAGCTTATATTGGACTGTTTGCTAAAGAAGAGGAAGATGAGTTCATACAATTAATGAACTCAATATATGAGCAAGAGGACAATCAGTGCCAGGGACTGATGGCCTAATTAGAAGGAGACAAAATCCAGGATCAGCCTAGACCAAGTCAGGTATAAAATTGTTCTGTTAGTTCAATTTCTAGTACTAAGTCAGATTCAGATACATCAGCATCAAGTGATGTTAGTGGATCTGAATCTGAAGGAGACATTCATCAGTTGATTGATGAATATAGAGTAGTGTTGCAGGCTTTGAAGAAAAGCAAACTCTTGGCCAAAACTCAGGCTAAGGAGATTACCAGTCTTAAAGTTGCTGCAACAGATTTTGACAAGTTGCATGATCAGAAACTAAATGAAATAGCCAGATTGAAGCACATTACTGTTATTCAGATGGGGACTATAACATTTAAAAATGATCAAATCAGAAATCTGGAGATTAGTCTTCAGAAAGAGAGAGATATAGTAGCAAGGTTTTCTAAACCAAAGTCTGTTCTACCTTTAATAGATGACTTCATTTCTCAAAAGGGTAAAACTGGATTGGGGTTTACTAAACCTGCCAGGACTGTACAGTCCAAGTCTAAGGGCAAAGCCCCAGTACTCAACAAGGAGCCTGCTGTAGATAAAACAGCCAGGGTTGTACCTAAATAAAGGTACAACATATTTGAGTGCTGTTGTTGTGGCAAGGTAGGCCACTTTGCCATAGACTGTTGGCACAAGTCAAGTGCCAAGGTGAGTAGCAATCTCCCTGCTAGAAAAGCTACCGGTAGTTTTGTTAAGATTCAGACTAACTTGCACCAAGGACCCAAGAAGTTTTTGGGTTATAAGGTTAAGTAATCTGTTTTGCAGGTGAGTCCAAGTGGCCATGCCCCAATATGGTACTTGGACAGTGGATGTTCCAGGCACATGACTGAAACTAGGGGATCGCTGAAGGACTATACACCAATCAAGGATGGTCCTAAGGTCACCTTTGGTGGTTCTGAAAAAGGAATCATCAAAGGCTTTGGTAACATTTCTAGCAACTTTATTACAATTGCTCAAGTGGCTTATGTTAAAGGTTTGAAACACAACCTCATTAGTATAAGTCAGCTAAGTGATTTAGGATATGACATCTCATTTGTCAAAGATGGTTGTCATATCATGAGGTCAAATGATCAAATGATCATTCTAACAGGTTATAGGAAGAGAAATGTCTATTGTCTAGACATTATGTGTGAGAACAATGTTTCTCCTGTGTGTCTTGTAGCTGATGAGAAAGTCTCTCATTATGTCAAATGGCACAAGAGGCTAGCCCATCTTAACTATAAGACAATTGGTCAACTCTATAGTAAAGAGTTAGTGAGGAATGGTCCTCAGGTTAAGTGTAAAAAGGTTGGGATATGCTCAGCTTGTCAAAAGGGCAAGCAGACTAGATCCACCTTTAATAGCATTGAGAACAAAGATGTTGTGAGGTGCTTATACCTCTTTCATATGGATCTCTTTGGTCCTATGCCAGTTCACAGCCTAGGTAGGAAGGTCTACACATTTGTGGTTGTAGATGACTACTCAAGGTTTTCCTGGGTGTTCTTCCTTAGACAGAAATTTGAAACTCCTAGTATCTTTTATAGTTTTGTCAAACAAATTCAGAATGAGTTAGATAGTACAGTGGTCAAAATAAGAAGTGACCATGGTACTGAATTCCAGTCTGACAGTATGACAAAGCTATGCGAAGAGTTTGGGATATTTCAGTAATTTTCTTCACCAAGAACACCTCAGCAAAATGGTATTGCTGAAAGGAAAAATAGAACTTTGATAGAGGCTGGTAGAACCCTATTAAGTAACACATCTCTCACTGAATATTTCTGGGCTGAGGCAGTTAATACTGCATGTCATGTGATTAATAGGGCTACCATTACCAAGAGCGACAATAAGACCCCCTATGAGATTGTGAAAGGCAGAAAACCAAATCTATCCTATTTCAGGATCTTTCGTTGTAAATGTTATATACTTAACAATGGTAAGTCTTACTTAACTAAGTTTACTTCCAATTCCCAAGAGGGGATCTTTGTTGGGTACAGCAACAATAGTAAGCTTATAGGGTCTACAACTTGACTACTCAAGTTGTAGAAGAGTCAGTACATGTAGTGTTTGATGAAGCTAGACTCATTAACAATGAATTGTCTAGAAGTGTTTGCAGCTCTACAAGTGTGACTGGGAAGATGGACAAGCTCACTATTGAAGAAGGTTCTACTGCAAGTCAGCAAGTGGATGATAGTGGCTGTTGTCTAGGGGGAGTACTAGATGCACCTGATGCAGAAGAAGTCCAAGGAGTGCAGCAAGTTGAAGAAGCTGAAGGAGTACAACCTGAAGACAGGCTACCTCCAGCAAATAAGCATCTAAAAGATCATCCAGCTAATCAAATTATTGGTGATCTCAGACAAGGGGTACAAACAAGGAGCAGAAATCTAAGTTCAGTTCGCTACTCCAACTTTCTATCCCAAGTAGAGCCAAAGAAATTTGAAGAAGCAATCCTAGACTCTCATTGGATTGAGGCTATGCAAGAGGAGCTGAACCAGTTCAAAAGATGCAATGTCTGGGAGCTAGTTCCTAAACCAAAGACCACAACATTATTGGGACTAACTGGATCTTTAGGAACAAGTTGGATGAACATAGAGTTATTATAAAGTACAAAGCAAGACTGGTTGCAAAAGGTTATAGGCAGGAAGAAGGTATTGACTTTGATCAAACCTTTGCTCCAGTAGCCAGACTGGAAGCTATAAGGATGTTCCTGGCTTATGCAACCTATTAAGGGTTTAAAGTATACCAAATGGATGTTAAGTCAGCCTTTCTGAATGGAAATTTGAAGGAAGAAGTCTATGTAGAACAGCCATCAGGTTTTGTTGATTCTATCAAACTTAATTATGTCTATAGACTTAGGAAGGCTTTGTACGGGTTAAAACAAGCCCCTAGGGCTTGGTATGAAACCCTGTCTAGTTTTCTCATTGAGAATAAATACACAAGGGGGAAAATAGATAAGACTCTATTCCTTAGGGAATCCAGAGGCAAGATCATCTTTGTCCAAATATATGTAGATGACATCATATTTGGGTCTACAGAAAGTAGTCTTTGCAGAAAGTTTGCAAAACTAATGCAAGGACAATTTGAAATGAGCAGTATGGGGGAACTTAAGTTCTTCTTAGGTCTCCAAGTTAGACAGACTGAGGATGGTTTATCCATATGTCATTCTAAGTTCACCATAGAATTGATAAGGAGGTATGGTATGGAATCATCCACTACCATGAAAACTCCTATTGGGTCAACAATGTCTTTATGCAAAGATGATGCAGGGAAACCTGTAGATGAAACCTTGTATAGAGGGATAGTGGGCTCCCTACTTTATTTGACTACAAGTAGACCAGATATCATGTATGCTACATGTGTCTGTGCTAGGTACCAAGCTTGCCCTAAAGAATCTCATTTGACAGCAGTCAAAAGAATTTTGATAAATCTTAAGGGCACTCCTTATCTAGGCCTTTGGTACCCTAGGAATGGAGACTTTGAACTGACAGGTTATTCAGATGCAGATTTTGCAGGCTGCAAGGAAGATAGGAAAAGTACAACTGGAACCTGTCAATTCCTAGGTGGAAGGATGATATCATGGAGTAGCAAGAAGCAAACCATTGTGGCTATCTCCACAGCAGAATCAGAGTATGTTGCTGCAGGAAGCTGCTGTGCACAACTACTATGGATACAACACCAGGTAGAAGATTATGGTATACATGTAAGTAGAACACCTCTATTTTGTGATTCTACTAGTGCTATTTCTATTACAAACAATCCTGTCTCCCATAGTAGGACTAAGCACATAGAAATAAAATACCATTTTCTAAGAGAACATGTGGAAAAATGAGATATTTCACTAGAGTATATTAGTACAGATAATCAGCTAGCTGACATGTATACTAAGCCCTTAGATGAAACCAAATTCAATAAATTCAAAATTGAATTAGGGATGATAAACTTAGATTAGTTTACAAAAAATTGGCAAAGTAAAAAGGTGTCGACACACAGAGTTGTCTGTGTCGACACATAGAAGTGGTGTCGACATTTCAGAGAAATGGTGTCGACACATCTAGGAAGTCTGTGTCGACACTTCAGAGAATTTGTGTCGACACATGCAGTGTAGGTGTCGACACATCCTAGGTGGTGTCGATACTTAGACTTTACACAGAATTAGTCTAGTAAAGTCTCGACTAAGTGTCGAGCTAAGTGGTGTCGACACATAAACAAGTGTCGACACATATATTCTGTCGACTATACTTGTGTCGACACATAGTTGTCAAGACATTATAAGTAAGTGTCGACACTTTTCAACAGTGTCGACACAATTTAAGTATTTTGACGCGCCCTTTCATCTTCGATTCTAGAAAGGTATAAATAGTTTTTCGCCATTGTTTGTCGACACGCTCACCAAAGTTTCGAGACCAAACTTGTGTGTCGACATCTCTCTTCTCTAAATTCAAATTTCTTCAAACCCTAATGGCGCCCAAGCTAGAAGAGAATGTGAATGAAGAATATGAACTCGTGCGACACGCATTTGATGACGCGGAACCCGAGATCAAAGGTGTGATAACCCTAATAGCAGAGACTTGGTTAGAATTTCTTGTATCAGAACCGATCAAGATATGGAAGAAGGAAGTCCTCGAATTTCTGAATGGAGCAACTCTAGATGAATCAGGACTCAAGATTAAGTCTAGAGTTCATGGGGCAAAAGTTAAGGTCTCTCCTAAGAGTCTGAGAAAGGTACTACAACTACCAAGAACTAAGGAGGAAGAAGATGTATCTGCTTCTAAGACTAGAGAAGCATTACAATGGTGTGGACTGGACTCCAACATGAAAATAGGATCTGTATTCAATAGAAAAGGAATGAACATGCAAGGCAAGTTCTTATCTGAGATAGTGGGCAAGATAATACTGAGCAAGCCTAGAGGGCATGACAGAATTTCAGCTCATATGTTTAGTCTAATGACAAAAATTATCTTCAAACTTAATATTGATTGGTCAGCAGTTGTGTTTGAGAAGATAAAAGAAAGTATGAAGAAGCCCAATCTGGGGAGAATACTAAGTCTATACCTAGCAGGAAGTGTTCCTGATGTGATGAACCAAGCTGCAGGTTCCAAGATAAATCACATGAGAAGAATGGATGTAAGGATTTTCTCTAGGTGGGATAGAGTGTTGACCAAAGAGATGCCAACTCCAGAGAAGGAAACACCCCAAAAAAAGAAGAAGAAGACAACCCTTGTGGCTCAGGAATCCTCCAGCAGCTCTGAAGAGCAAGTAGTATTTAGTTCTGATGATGAACAAGGAAGGAATGCTGGACAGTCTCCAGCTAGACAAGAAGATGCAGAAAGGCAGGGGGAGCTACCACAAGCTAGCCCAATTCACCTGGATCCACTCCAGGGGGAGCCTCTACTGGTGGATGAGCCAACTCCCTTAGAGAGTGAAAGGGTTACCCACACAATACTCTAGGTAATAACTGAAATTAATAAATTAGATTTCCCTATTGAGGATGATGTTTTGTCTGATTCATTACCTAATGTTAATCAGCAAACACAGACACATAGCCAACCCCAAGATGTGGTCATGGAGGACACATCTGTAGCTGAGAAAGAGGTATCAGCTGCTCCTGAGATCAGGTATTCACCAAGTCAACCTCCACAAGAGTTTACATTGGAAGAGCTGTTCCTAGACTTATTACAGACTGACTTTGAAGTGGAAAAAGCAGCTGTTGAGGGGGATCAGGTAGATCTTCAGGGGTAGCAAGTTAGGTCTCAAGAAGAGACAGCAAGACAAGAACCTAAGATGCAACAGCATGCTGAGGAGTTACCTAGGAAGGATTTACCTCCTAGCCCAAAGGAAAGAGTAGATATAGCTAGCACATCTGCTTCTGAAGATGAAGAGGCTGTTAGAGCCAAACAGAGGAAGTTTCAGGTCTTCAAAAGAAGAATCCAGACTTACAAAAAGGCTTTACAAACAATTGCACCACAGCCTACACCATCTACTGATTTCAGTTCACTGATGGTGGCTTTACACATAAAGATGGATGAGCAAAGGCAAGCTATAGAAAAGTATATAGATGAAGGGCATAAGTCACTGCAATTTGATCTGGCCCAAGACATCAAGTTAAGCAGATTTGAAATGAATCTGAACAAGAAAGAAATGACTGACTGCTTCCACAAGGGAGGAAATGCAGTAGTCTATCTGGCCACTCATCAGGAGAAGATCAAAACACAAGTGGATGATATGGCAGTGAAGCAAGGCTATGTCCTGGAGAACCAGCTAAGGATGAATGATAATTTGATAGCTTCTCATAATTCCATAGTCACAGAAATGAAGAATATAGCTTCTGCCCATACTGCAGCCCTGACTACAGCTAAGGCAGAATTTGATAAAGCATTACAAGAAGGTATCACTGCTGTTACTTCTACACTTCAGGATTCCCAGAAGCTAATAACTGAAAAGCTCCAAAGGTTGAAAAATTTCTACAAAGATGGAGTCAACTATCTGAATGCACAGATAAGGTTTCAGAAAGATGATCTTAGGGATCACATTGAAAGAGAAGTCATAAATGAGGAGAGGGTATTAGTCAAGGTAGCCTCTGATCATGCCAAATGGATTTCAAATTCCATCAGAGCCACCCTTGGATATCCACCCTTATGTGATGATGACAATGTGGCAGAGTCTGGAATCAATCCTGCATATCTTGGAGGAGAGCAAGCTGAAGTGGCTCAAGTGATATACCATCCACAAGACTTTGACATGATACATCAAGAGATCTAGACTATGTACAGTCCTCCTGAGGGAAATCAGAATGTCATCATTGAGAGAGTGGTTCAGCTTGTGCCAGAGGCAATACTGAAAGAACAAGAGGCCTTGCTAAAAGAATAAGAAGCACAATTATCTAAGAAAAGGTTCAGAGAGCAAGCTGAACTTAGGCCTGATTTTGAACAATGGAGCACCACTTCCAGGAATATCATCTTGACTGCATGGAAGGCTGCTAAGGACAATGTCCAGGATAGAGGTAAGTGGTATTCTAAACTGGAGTGGAGGAAGCATGAGAGTAGGCAAGAGACCATTGTGCAGTATAGAAGAAAGGCTAAGTTGGGAAACTACCTCCTACTGCACAGGAGCCTAGCAAGTACTTCCCTATGTCTTATCATTATTTGAAAGGCAAAAGATTAAGGCTGAAGAATTGAAAAAGAAAGATCTTAAAGGGAAGAAGCCTGCTGCTGCTGAAGATACTGAAGCCCCAGTTCAAGCAAAGATTCAATCTGGAAAGGGGATTGTAATCAAAGAGCCAGAGCAGCCTTAGGATAGCATTTTCTTTAGTTTACAAATTGTAATAACTTGTATTAAAATTCTATGTAAACTTTTGCCTAATGAAAATGTTGGAATTTGTAAGAACAATATTATATGTTCAACTATTACATTAATTATTCTGAGATAATGGTATATACATGTTTTGTTCATGCATGTTTAAGTATTTTTCCTGTCATGTATTACTTTTTTACATCATACTGTGAATTTGTTATGTATGGTGTATATCATTGACTAAGGGTTATGACTTCTCCAAATAGGGGGAGATTGTTGGGTACATTGGAATAAATGTACCTGATTTGAAGAAGCCTCACCCCACTCAATGATATACATCAAGATGTATTTGATGTGCTTTGAGTTCAGTTGTGCAGGTTAAGTAATTGCAGGGAAAGCATGAAAAGTTTCTAAGTCCATGTGTCGACACCCAGAAGAAAAGTGTCGACACTTAAGAAGGCTTGTGTCGACACCCAGAGAAGCAGTGTCAACACTTGGAGTAATTGTGTCGACACCAGGAATGCAGAGTCGACACAAGAAGGAAAGTGTCGACACATACAGGCTGTGTCGACACACAATGAAGAAATGTCCAGAGAAGCTGTGTCGACACTTAAAAGCAGTGTCGACACCCAGAGGAACTTTGTCGACATCAAAAATGTCAACAATAGGAGGCTGTGTCGACACTCAGCAAAACTTCAACAAAGTTCAAGTAAAAGTGTCGACACTAGGATGCTGTGTCGACACTCAGCAAATTTCAACAAAGTCTAAGTACAAGTGTCGACACAAAGGAGATGTGTCGACACTCAGCCAAAGTCTCAACACATGAAGAATGTGTCGACACAAAGGAGATGTGTCGACACTCAGCAAAAGTCTCAACATATGAAGAATGTGTCGACACAAAGGAGATGTGTCGACACTCAGGAAAAGTATCAACACAGAAGGCATGTGTCGACACCAAGGAGATGTGTCGACACTTAGCAAGTATCAACACAAGAAGATGTGTCGACACAAAGGAGTTGTGTCGACACTTACAAGAAATCAACTAAGTATCAAAGAAGAAGGACTTGTGTCGACACACAGGATCAGTGTCGACACATGTTGAAGAAGCAGTGTCGAGAAGCAGATTCTATAACACAAGGAGTTGTGTCAACACCATGAAGGCTAGTGTCGACACTTAGTCTACTTGTGTCGACACTTAGTCTATCAGTGTTGACACTTAAAGACTGACTGTCTCGACACTTTCAGAGAGTTACAGAAAATTCAAGAAGTGACTGGATGACTTGACAGCTACAATTCCAGCCGGTCTACTGCAATTGTCAGAGCTGTCAGAAAGTTGTTAGAAACCGGAACAGCTGGTTACCTTGGAGAAAGTCTATATAAAGACCCTTCTCCTTCGATAGAAAAAAGATAGAAGATTGAGTATTGGATTCATTGAAGATCTAACAACACTAAAAGAAGAAGACCTTCAAGTAAAGATCTAAGAAGTTGGGGAGAGAGAGCTCCTTCTAAGAAGACAGCTGTTGAACCAGGCTGTGAAGAAAGTTTCAGATTGAGATCTGATTCTTAAGTCAGCAGTGATTGAAGATCATCTGCATAGAGTTTCAACCCTACTATGTTCTAATTCAAGAAGATTTGAAGAAAGCCAATGGAGGTTAATCTCAGCAAAGTTCTTCCAATAACTCATCAAGAAACCTATCAACTCTTCTCTCTCATTCTGAGTTATGGGTATATACTTTGTAATTTTAATTTCTTGTAGGATCCTAAGGGATCTGAGTTGTAAGCCTGAAATTATAAAGGCTGAGTGGTAGGGCCTGTGTGCCTGAGTGTAGGAGATTCATTTCTCTGAGTGTAGGCCTTGTTGAGGGCTGAGTGTAGGTCTTGGTGAATACTGAGTGGTAGGGCTTTTGTGCCTAAGTTTTAAGAGTGAGATCACTCTGAGCTGTAGGAACCTATTTGGGGTTCTGAGTGTAAGATCTGAGGATCTGAGGAATAGTGGAGAAGTTGGGCCGAATCTAGTACACTACTAGATAGACGAAGGGGGAAAGTGGATGTACCCAGACCTTGGGGAACCACTATAAATATTGTGTGCTCTATGTGATTGTATGCTTGTGTGAATGTTGTGCTACCTGTGCTGAATTGCTGTGAAGAATTGCTTATAATTCTGTGTTTCTGCCTTTAAAGTTTAAAAAGATTAAGTGCACCTATTCACCCCCGTAGGTGTTTAGGCACTAGTTCTTTCATAAGTGACCTCCAAAGGGCCAAGACAACTCTACCTAGGCCTTAGGGAGGCCAATGGGTCACCAAGGACCCATTAGGGGCAACCACAAGGACCAAATTGACCAAGGTCAACCCTAGTCAAGGTTTAGGTCAAGATAGCCCAAATGGGCTAGCTCAAGCTCAAGCCCAACTCACTTGAGCTAACCTTGCCTTGATGGATGAAATGAACATGTGGTCTGCCATTGGATTAGGTAGGAGTCAAATTCAGCTTGGTGTGTAGGAGAGAGAAAAATCTCCAAAGGAAAGAGAGAAAATGAAGGAAAGTAATGGAGGAGGACTTTGGGCTCCTCCTTCCCCTTCCCCAACCTCCCCATTCAGTTCATTAAGACAAGGAATGCATCCCCAATTCAACCAGCTAATCCTTGACTGGTTGGAGCCAAGTTTCACCCCCGACCTACCATGGCCGCCAACCTTGACTAAGGGCCAATAATGGCAAGGTCTCCTACAGCCACCTAACACCTCATTTCATCCTCTTAAAAGCCTCACTGGACTCCAAGGAGTCATTTCCCCACTTTCCTGAAGGAGCCAAGCAGTTCCATGTACAGTTCCAGAAATCTGACCACCACCACCACCACCATGGATTCCCGGCGATCTTCCCGACTTCAGGCCGCCAGAAAGGTCCTCCTCCTCTCCTTACTTCATGGGTAGATCATAGCATCCTTTAGGGACAAGGTTCGGGCTCAATTGAGCACGATCCAAGTTCAAAATTTCATGGATTTTCCGAGAATTTTCACCTGTCGGGATCGCCGGAATATGGCTCTCCGGCGCTGTGCCGCTGCCTGGCGATAGCCACCACCTCAACGGAGGTGGTGGTGGCGGTGGTCGGCCGGGGAGGTGGCCGGATCGCCGGCGGCAGTGGCTGGAAGACGCTCCAAGAAGATCCAATCCAGACCGTGAAATTTTGTAGGGAGGGTGCTAGGGTAGATACAACCCTCTGGTAAAAATATTAAGGGTTTTGGAAATGGTGGGGCCCACAAAACCCTAACCCTAGCTTAGGGAATAAACCTTGTAGTGCTAGGGTAGGTTAGTGAAACACCTTGAAATATAATGAAATTTGGGTAGTGTGGTCATAAGGATATATTGAGCCTCTGGTGATTTATTTGGTAATTTTGGATCACTTTTACTAGCACTTCATTTGTAACCAATGGGATTGCCCTAATTAATGAATTATTCATTATGATCCCACTGCCCACTGGAATGTCATGAAAATTTGGCAGAGGGAGTTTTAGACTATATTGATCATATATGAATTTTAATAGAATTTTTGAATATATAATTAGGGTACCTACTTCACAAGTTCATAAATTTGGGAATTTGCTAAATAATTCGTACAGAGCTCCATACTTGTTGAAAAATTATGAAACTTGATAAATAGTGTTCCAAGTTCATTTTGCTCATATGGAAATCTATTTGGAAGTTTTAGATGAATATTTGTTATACCTTGTTCATTAACCCATTAACTTGGGATATTATGAGAAAATCATGTATAGACCTTATTATTCAAAGATAAATTATGAAACTTGATTTAGAATACTTAAATGACCTTACAATCATCCTTGATTTTTCTCTGAATTTTTGGAAGTATTAATGATGTACATTCTCTTAAAATGATTTATTATGGGATATATTTGAAATTAACATTAAGGGCATAAACCTTGCTGAAAAAATGGGAGACTTTGGATTTTAAGTTAATTGTTCATTTTGTATTTAATATAAATTTAGTGGAATATTATCTTGTCTGAAATTGATACTTCATGTTCAAACTTGAGATTTTTGACTACTAAAATAATTAAATAAATTATCAGATAAATAGGAAAATGGGGAAATTCTGGATTTAGGCCTCAAAGGTCATAATAGCCTTCCAATAATTATTATAGTAGTACTGGATGATTATTTAGTATACCACCCATTTTACGAGTCATATAGCTTAAGTGGTCTGCATATAGTAAAAACTGCAGAAACTATGTTGAAGTATAACTTGAGCACATGAGTTGGGATTAGTGGTTGGCTGGTTTGGATAGATAAAAATAAGTTTCACCATTGGAAGTAGGATGAGTAAAAGTGTTGGATTTGCTAGTGTTATGCGGTGCTCGGGATCGATGAAAGATTGTCTTTCCCGTTGAGAGGAAAGGTCAAATGCACTAAGGTTAGACCCAATGTAACTTTTAAGGGACTAGGAGTTGGGTATTAACTAATAAGAATAAGTGTCTTGTGAAAGGGAGTTTTGGGCATAATCCCATCGTAGTTCCTAGTGACTTCGAGAGCCCTTCACGGGGTATACCTTGGGCAGTCCTGGGCTAAACCTAAATTATAGGCAAAACTGAAATGCAAGAGTAACTAGTAAATCTAGGGTTTCAACTTCACTCACCTCGACGTCTCGGGATGGTAGTATGGGTCACTCGGGCTGTAGGTTCAGTGGTTTTGGTGGTGGGCAGGTTGGCACGGCAAGCTTTGGCCCGGTTGTTGTTTATGATGGGCAGGTTGGCCCGACGAGCTTTGGCTCGATTGTTGTTTATGATGGCAGGTTGGCCCAGCGAGCTTTGGCTCGGTTGTCGTTTGTGATGGGCAGCATGGCCCGACGAGCTTTGGCTCGGTTGTTGTTGTGACGGACGAGTTGGTACGGAGAGCTTTTTCTCGGAGCTGATACATAAGATTGCATGTGCATAAAGTATAAGGTGGTGGGTCTTCGGTGTTGGAGAGTCGATGCACCGACGCCAACATGTTGACTCGGCGAGTGTGGTTTAGCACTTGGCCAAATGAAGTTCGGTGCACCAGCCGACAAGAATACACAGGAGCTCTGCTTAGTGCACCAGCGTCGTGGCATACGATGGGTCTGACTGGTAGTGTAATTACCAGTTTAGAGGTGGGCGAGGCACAACCCACCGCTTCTGTTTGCCACTACGGAGGTATCCTGGGAGGTTCGACTCCAGAAATGGGGAACTAAAGGTCTGTGTACACAGAGTCGAAGTGGGAGAGTTGCACTTGCATGTTCACATCATGACATAATTATATTTCATAGCATAATCATTGCATAGAACCCCGACTCCTGTTGTATAAGTGCTATGGCAGCTTATACAATAGGCCCTGCAAAACGACCACTTGGTTTATAAGTTTGTGCGAGTGTGCTTATAAGTTAAGGTTCTATTTCAGTAAATAAAAATCTAGGTTTCTAGATAACAGTCACCTTATCGTATAAATTGATATGAGACTTTTTATATGATAGGAGCCCTGCAAAAGATCCCTTGGCTTATGTGTTTTTCATATAAGTAAAAGTTACTTTCTTATTCAGTTTTTCATATCCTTATTACTGTCTTATATATTATAGAATTGCTAGATTAGTTCTGTCGCCACCTGCTTGTTTGTTATTCTCCACTTTCATGTCCTCTCCTTTCCTTCTCCCCGCTCGGTGCCTAGGAGTCATGGGGGAAGGGGAAGGGGATGATAGGGCTTAGTCTTTTAGACTAACGATTTTCGAACCACATCATTTTAGGGGACCACGGAGCCCAGCATGGAGGAGCAGCCCCGGAGGTCGGCACACTTGGAGATTGGGCAGTCTAGTACCAGAGTTCAGACGGCAGGGACTGTGAGTCCTGATCACTAGTAGTTATATTAGTTTGCTTCCGCGATGAGAGATTTGTAGTGAGGACTTGATGTACTGGGCATGAGCCCAAGATTTAGTATTTCTAATATATCTATGGACACTCCCTTCATGGAGATTATTTACTATATATGTGATTTCTGTGGACTTGCTTTACCATTGGATACAGTTGTGATCGATTTGGTCGGCAGGATCGGCATTTTGTAGTGATGACCTTCCCGGGTGCGAAGGTGTCACCGCAAAGCGACGGTTCTGGGCCTAAGACCCCAGTGTTTTAAAAAGAAAAAAAAGGGGCGGTCGTACAAGTGGTATCAGAGGCAAACTGACTTGCACAAGGGCTAATTGAAGCTCCCTTAGCTAAGTGGTCCCCACACATACCTTCATAACCCTAGTGAGAGGCCAATTGGTCACTAAGGACCCATTGGGGCCAACCAAAAAGTCTAAGATGACCAAAGTCAACTCTAGCCCTAAAGTGGTCAAAGTGCCCTACCTAAGGGTCAAGTGACCTCCAAAGGGCCAAGGAAACTCTACCTAGGCCTTAGGGGATGCCAATGGGTCACCAAGGACCCATTAGGGGCAACCTCAAGGACTAAATTGACCAAGGTCAACCCTAGTCACGGTTTAGGTCAAGATAGCCCAAATCGGCTAACTTAAGCTCAAGCACAACTCACTTGGGCTAACCTTGCCTTGATGGATGAAATGAACATGTGGGCTGCCATTGGGTTAGGTAGGAGTCAAATTCAGCTTGGTGTGTAGGAGAGAGAAAAATGTCGAAAGGAAAGAGAGAGAAAATGAAGGAAAGTAATGGAGGAGCACTTTGGGCTCCTCCTTCCCCTTCCCCAACCTCCTCATTCAGTTCATTAAGACAAGGAATGCATCCCCAATTCAACCAGCTAATCCTTTACTGGTTGGAGCCAAGTTTCACCCCGACCTAGCATGCCCGCCAACCTTGACTAAGGGCCAATAATGGCAAGGTCTCATACAGCCACCTAACACCTCATTTCATCTTCTTAAAAGCCTTACTGGACTCCAAGGAGTCATTTCCACCACTTACCTGAAGGAGCCAAGAAGTTCCACTGTACAGTTGCAGAAATCCGACCACCACCACCACCACCATGGCTTCCCGGCTATCTTCCCGACTTCAGGCCGACAGAAAGGTCCTCCTCCTCTCCTTACTATATGGGTAGATCATAGCATCCTTTAGGGCCATGGTTTGGGCTCAATTAAGCCTGATCCAAGTTCAAAATTTCATGGATTTTCCGTGAATTTTCACCTGTCGGGATTGCCGGAATAGGGCTCTTCGACGGCTATGCCGCCGCCTGGCGACAGCCACCACCTCAACGGAGGTTGTGGTGGCGATGGCCGGCCGGGGAGGTGGCCGGATCGCCGGCGGCAGCGACTGGAAGATGCTCCAGGAAGATCCAATCCAGACCGTCGGCTGGAGGTAGAAGATGAAGCGATGTCGTCCACTGTTGCGTCAAGATTCGTGCTATATATGATAATATACTATAGGATATAATTTCTGATTATTTAATTCTGTCACACATTTTGTATTTAATGGTGTTAAATTTTACAAACACTTAGGTCCCTCTACTTAAAAGGTCACCAACATGAACTTTGTAGTCCTCAGTGTCTACTTTAATTCAAAATTGATTTGAACCAATTTGGATGTATGGTTTGACCAGGGCACCCATTTTCGTGGGGCATACACCAAGGGCTAGCTAGCAATTAAATTGAGTGCCAACACTTCATCTGTGATCCAAATGAGTTGAAATTTTGGCAGGGAGTCACTCTAGACCATATCTGGGTACTGCCCAAAAATGGGAATTTTTGGGGATAAAATTTCTATAGTTTTGTAAATTATTTAATTTATATAGGGTAAATTAATTTAAGGGACAAATTACCTCCAAACGCACCCAAATATTGGTCAGTGATGATTGGGGTCATTATAAAGCTCTGGTTAAAATATGATCACATTTGCAGGTGGTTTGAACTATAATCATGCAAACCCTAGACTTGCCTTAAAAAGGGTATTTTGGTAAAAAGTGCACTTTGGGTTTTGAGTGGTCAAATCACCTCAATAGAGGTTGCAATTTGGGACACTGGCTTGGCATGGCTTTTGCACCTTCCCATGAAAGATGGGGTAGATTGGAATTGGTTTTCCCTAAGATCTAAGGCCAAACCCTAAGGAAGGACCTTTGTGCCTTGTGAAGGACATGAGGCAAAAACACCTTGAATGGACTTGAAATTTTGTAGGGAGGGTGCTAGGGTAGATAAAACCCTATGGTAAAAATATTAAGGGATTTTGGAAAGGGTGGGGCTCACAAAACCCTAACCTTAGCTTAGGGCATAAATTTTGTAGTGCTAGGGTAGGTTAGTGAAACCCCTTGAAATATAATGAAATTTGGGTAGTGTAGTCATAAGGATATATTGAGCCTCTGGTGATTTATTTGGGAATTTTGGATCATTATTACTAGCACTTCATTTGTAACTAATGGGATTGCCCTATTTAATGAATTGGTCATCATGATCCCACTGCCTACTAGAATGTCATGAAACGTTGGCAGAGGGAGTTTTAGACCATCTTGATCATATATGAATTTTAATAGAATTTTTGAATACATAATTATGGTACCTACTTCACAAGTTCATAAATTTGGGAATTTTCTAAATAATTCTTACAGAGCTCCATACTTGTTGAAAACTTATGAAACTTGATAAATAGTGTTCCTAGTTCATTATGCTCATATGAGAATTTATTTGGATGTTTTAGATGAATAGTTTTTATACCTTGTTCATTAACTCATTAACTTGTGATATTATGAGAAAATCAAGTTAGACCTTATTATTCAAAGATAAATTGTGAAACTTGATCTAGGCTCCGTTTGGGAGGACATATTTTCACCGGTCAAGCGGTCATGACCGCATGAACCAGGACTTGAAACAAGTCCCGATTCATGCGGTCATGACCACTTGACCAGTGAAAATAAGTCCCCCCAAACGAAGCACTAGAGTTCTTAAATGACCTTACAATAATGCTTGAATTTTCTCTGAATTTGTGGAAGTATTAATGTTGTACATTCTCTTAAAATGATTTATTATGAGATATATTTGAAATTAAAATAAAAGGCTTAAACCTTGCTGAAAATGTGGGAGACTTTGGATTTTAAGTTAATTATTCATTTTGTATTTAATATAAATTTAATGGATATTTTCTTGTCTGAAATTGATACTTCATGTTTAAACATGGGATTTTTGGCTACTAAATTAATTAAAAAATTATCAGATAAATAGGAAAATGGTGAAATTCTAGATTTAGGCCTCAAAGGTCATAATAGCCTTCCAATAATTATTATAGTAGTACTTGATGATTATTTGGTATACCACCCATTTTACGAGTCATATAGCTTAAGTGGTCTGCATATAGTAAAAACTGCAGAAGCTATGTTGGAGTATAACTTGAGCACATGAGTTGGGATTAGTGGTTGGCTGGTTTGGATAGATAAAAATAAGTCTCACCATTGGAAGTAGGATGAGTAAAAGGGTTGGATTTGCTACTCCTAGGCGGTGCTCGGGATCGATGAAAGATCATCTTTCTCGTAGACAGGAAAGGTCAAATGTACTAAGGTTAGACGCAATGCAACTTTTAAGGGACTAGGAGTTGGGTATTAACTAACAAGAATAAGTTCCTTGCGAAAGGGAGTTTTGGGCGTAATCTCATCGTAGTTCCTAGTGCCTTCGAGAGCCCTTCACGGGGTATACCTTGGGCAGTTCTGGGCTAAACCTAAATTGTAGGCAAAACTGAAATGCAAGAGTAACTAGTAAATCTAGGGTTTCACCTTCACTCACCTCGATGTCTCGGGGTGGTAGGATGGGTCACTCGGGTTGTAGGCTCAGCGGTTTTGGTGGTGTGCAGGTTGGCCCGGCGAGCTTTGGCTCGGTTGTTTTTTATGATGGGCAGGTTGGCCCGGCGAGCTTTGGCTCGGTTGTTATTTCTGATGGGCAGGTTGGCCCGGCGAGCATTGTCTCGGTTGTTGTTTGTGATGGGCAGGATGGCCCGACGAGCGTTGGCTCGGTTGTTGTTGTGACTGATGAGTCCACTTTATATACCTATTTTCGGACTCATCTAGGCTTGTTTTCTAGTTGATGCACTTCACTTTAGAGCTTTATTTGTTCATATTTGTTATTATGTCCTTTTTATGAGTAAGTGCACATTTATGGCCGTGGTTGTGTATTTTGTTACTTTTATTCTTTGTACTCCTTTTTGTGATTGCCTGGAATGTCTGCACAGATTAGTGAATTGTTTTTCCTATCAGTACAGGTGTCGTGTGCGTGTTCCGGGATGGTTGTGAAACAGGAATACTGCGCACGATCATGGGATCTAATGCGCACGACCACTGGTCGTGCGCCCCTGATCGTGCGCACTACTCTTCGTTTTCCAAAATCTGTCTGGGGTAATCGCACGACCACTGGACCTAGTGCGCACGACCACCGGTCGTGCGCCACTGATTGTGTGCATTGATTCCTCTTTTCTGGAGTCCTGTCTGGGGTAATCGCACGACCATTGAACTTAGTGCGCACGACCACTGGTCGTGCGCCACTGCTCATGCGTGTTATCCCAGTTCTTCTTCCTAATCTGCCATGCCAGTGCGCACGATCACTGGACATAGTGCGCATGACCACTGGTCGTGCGCCCGTGATCGTGCGCATTGTTCATTTCTGTTTTGTATAAATATTGTAGGTCTCGCCCTAATCCGAAGAAGAATCCGGAGCTCGACATTTCTCCGCCGTTTTTCGCCTTCTCCGCCGCTCCCCTTCATCGTCCACCCTAGGGAGGTGCTCCTGGCAAGCTTTCACCACCAAATCCAAGCCGAAGCTTCCTCTCGGCCTTCTCCTTCATCTGTGAGCTTCAAGTAGGGTTTGACTCCATCGCCAACAAGCAAAGGGAAGCTTGAAACTTTCGTCCGCTATCGTGACACGAAGAAGACGGGCCATTGGAAGGTGGTGACAGCCCTTCTCTACCCCGGACGCAGTTGAGGACCGAGCTTGGGAGCGGATTGACAACCCGACGATTCCAACCGTGAATCCTCAACAAGACTTCTGATTCGGTCGATCTGTTGACTTGTTCTTGCTTTCTTGTTGAATATTGGTGTTTAAATCTATTTATATTGATGAAGTGCACTTTGGTTGTATATGTTATGTGTTTCATGTCTATGTGATTCCTATTTCATTTTACTGCTTAAGTTGCTCGAGTTGCATCATATTTCATCCACCATCCATCCACCCTTGCCACACTAGCAATTGCTAGTGGCGTGCGTAGCGAAGAGATGCTTTCGACACTCATTCCGCCATTCTCATCACCTCATCCGCAAGCCTACTCACCCATCCGCCTAGCGATTCGGTGCATAGCGGCCCGACTAGTCTTCCATCCCACCTGGCGAAGCATCGCTTAGCGGCGTTGCATAGAAGTAACTGTTAGCCTTTTATTTTCTTTTTCTGCAAATATCAAAACCCCCATCGTTACCTCCGACCCTAAGGACTTCAATCTCAAGTCCTCCTCGATATTAACTCCACCTTACTGTGTTCCTTGAGAGATCGATACTTGGGAAAACTCGCCCATTTTATATTTCTTGTGCGACCGGTTCACTGCCGTGATCTTTAGCATCGAGTTTTTGGCGCCGTTGCCGGGGAACACAGTCGTGTGAGTTTTTGGAGAGGGAGATAGGAGATACAAGCCCTTTTCCATTTGTATATTTCATGTTTCTTCTTTGCTTTAGTTTTTAGAATCTGTTTCTTGTTTTTATTTGTTCTTATTCTAGTTTTAATTTTTCTGTAGCAGGTTTTCCTATTCTTTTACCTGTGGTGTGTAGTTAATTGTTGCTTAGAAACTTTATGTTGGTGAATTCTTCTTGTTGCACCATGTATTCTTATATGAATATTTGTTGCCGATGGTGCGGGGATTATAGGCATGGTAGTGATGAGTGCCCCACTGAAGATTGGGAGCATAATTCTAGTGGTTCTGTGTATGGAGCACCGTCTTCCTATGGTACTTCATACACCCAACCCAGGTCTTATGGTCACTCCTCTTCTACGCATTCATCTTTTTCTTATTCCTCTCCGTTCCCACCTGGATTGAGGAGTAATGGAAAATGATGTTTGTGTTGTCGTAGCACCGACCACGTGTTGAAAGATTGCGCAGAATTTCAGCGCCAGTTGGAGGAGGAGGATGAACTGGGTATCCGATTCACTCTATCACCCTCTCAAATGGCCGCCCCTTCTGCTTCTGATGATATATTCACAGCACCACCTTGTCTATGGCGGACTGCTGCAGATATGCCCATCAAACTTTCTGCTGATCGGTGTGACGACATTGTGGCGCCGTCTCTCCCCATGCACTCTTCCCCTCTTGTTGATTCACCCCCGGAGGAACCTGCACATATTTTCTCTGATACTGTTGTTCCTCCGCCTTCTTTGCAAGAATTATCTATCCCTATTTTTAGTGAGTCGGTTGATGATGTTCGGCCGGATTGTGATTCTGAGACTGAGGATGTGCCCATGTTTGACGAAGATATTATTTTCATTAATGGAAAGTATTACGTCTTGGAACATGTGGATGCACCGAGGTGCGTTGATGAGGAGATCCTCTTTGTTGAGGAAGTTTCCACTTCCTTGATGGATGAGGAGGTCCAAACCACCACCGAGGACCTCGAGCTTGCGGATTCCCCTCGCCATGATTCATATGACGCCGACAATGAGCTATGTTTGGATCCTGCTGGGAGTGCGACCGGGACCACTCCCCCTATTTCAGATTATTTTAGTTCTTCTTCTCCTTTATTTCTTGATCCCCCTTCTTTATCAGAGCCTGGGTAGGTTGAGTCTCCACAGGAGCTTCAGGAGTACTTGGAGCTTTCAGCTCGAGTCATCGATGGTAGCATCCTCTCTCGTAAGGAGGTTGATTCCTCCTCTGTTGAGAAAGCTCCATTGATTGCTTTCTCCTCGTGCTTTCTTCCTGTAGTAGACGATACCTTGCTGGGCAAGGATTCATTTTGTGGTGAGAAGAGTGAGAACCAGCGCTCCTTCTCTTCTTACTTCATATTTCCTCTACCTATGTTGGGCAGGTATTACTATTTAGATAGAGGGGTAACTGTTCTATCACCGTATCGGTACTCATTACCGAAACGGATATTGGGACAGTTACATGTGCATTTTTATTTTCAAAGGCCCATTAGCTAGAACCTTTTCGTTGCCGAATAAGTCGTGCTGGGATGACAATAACCCCAGTACTTATCTTTCATTTTCTACATTTTTTTTTCATGTCTCTTTAGTTTTAGTATTTCTTTGTAGTTTGTATATTTTTGTTTTGTTTTTGCAGAGCTCACCCCTGCAGGTATTCATGGCAAATCGCATTGGCGGGGTTGTGATTCTTCGTATGGCGGGCCTGCTTCAGGTTTCCACGCGTCTTCTGGTATGCTCACTGGCTGAGCATTGGGTAACATCTTCCCTTAGCTCTTTATGATTTTAATTTCTCTATCATATGCTGTGTAGTTTAGTTTAAGTCTGGGGGAGAGCCAGTTTTGTTACCTTTTGCACGTGCACATCTCATGTGCATACTAGAAGATTTTATAGTTTTATTTTGATTAGTTCATTGCATCACACACCACTGCACCCACATGAGCGCGTGCTTAGCTTTTTGCGTGCTGTGAGTTAAACAGGTTTCTTTTGTATGATTTGGGAAAATTATGGTGCTGACATAGGATTACGAGACAGAGTAAAATGTTGACCTTATTGTGCTCCTAGTCGAGTGCTCTCGTCTCGTGTAGAAATTTGAGTAGATTTAATTTTTCTGTATGTTTATAGTTTTATATTTTTCTAGTTGCGTAAATACTTTTTATTCTACTCAAAAATTGGTGAATCCGGTGTGAATCCTACGGTAGCATAGGGATGTGTGTAGACGGCCGTTAGGTTTATATTGCTCGAGTCGGGAGGATGGATAGTCTTTCTCGTTGGCTAAGAACTTGCCCAAAGCTATTCTTGAAGCATGGGTATAGGTTAGTCATGCATAAGCGGGATGTAGGACATCATTTTGGCCCAGTTGAGTTTTGTACCATTCCTAACGTCTTATCCTCGCTAGCCCCGTTGTGCCTACCCCTCCTTTTGATTCAGCTCCACCATGATTTCACTAAAAGCCTCATAGCCAATCCTAGTCGCACACCCAAGTTGAGCTTTCGGGTTTACATTTTAATGTTGGGGTGTGATGTGGTGATTTTACTTGTGATTATGTGGATGTGCTCCAATGTTATATTTGCTGAAATTACAAAAAAAAGATGATTTGAATAAAGAAAAAAAATAGTAAGAGTGAAAAGAAAAAGTATAATTGAAAATACTATTTGAGTTGTGTTTATTTTTGGAGTAGGCGGTGCACACACCCATATGTTAAAAGTTAAGTTTGGGGTGTGGTGTACCCGCATGTATTTTGGTTAGCTGATGGATTCATTTTATACTAGCTCATTTGGGTTTGGTGCATAGCGATTCTTATTTATCATTGTTTACCTCACCGAAACTCAAGCCCCATCTCTTCACCTAAAGTCCTACAGATTCGTGTGTGAACCAAACCAGTGTCGTGGAGAGAATGCGAAACGACAAGCATATGGTCACCGACATTGGTGGATTACTTTGGAGGTGATCCTGAGCCCCGATCTTTGGCAAAGCTCACCTTAGTGGCCTGCCTACTTTCTTCCTATGCGTGACCAGTTGATTCACCGTGATTCTATTTTTGAGTAGTAATAAAATTTTGATATGCATTGTGAAAAATATAAACTATTCTGCATACTTAGAAATTTTCTCTATTGTATTTTTACGCACGCGAGCATGCGACTTCGCATGGTACTTTGTTTTTTAATTTCTTTGTTAGCTACTAATTTTCCCTATCTGCTTAGATTTTGTTTGCTCGGGATGCTCAAACAGTTAAGTTTGGTGGTGTGATGAGTCCATTTTATATACCTATTTTCAGACTCATCTAGGCTTGTTTTCTCGTTGATGCACTTCACTTTAGAGCTTTATTTGTCAATATTTGTTATTATGTCCTTTTTATGAGTAAGTGCGCATTTATGCCCGTGGTTGTGTATTTTGTTACTTTTATTCTTTGTACTCCTTTTTGTGATTGCCTGGAATGTCTGCACAGATTAGTGAATTATTTTTCCTATCGGTACAGGGGTCATGTGCGTGTTCCAGGATGGTTGTGAAATAGTAATACTGCGCACGATCATGGGATCTAATGCGCACGACCACTGGTCGTGCGCCCCTGATCGTGCGCACTGCTCTTCATTTTCCAAAATCTGTCTGGGGTAATAGCACGACCACTGGACCTAGTGCGCACGACCACCGGTGGTGCGACACTGATCGTGTGCATTGATTCCTCTTTACTGGAGTCCTGTCTGGGGTAATCACACGACCATTGAACTTAGTGCGCACGACCACTGGTCGTGCGCCACTGCTCGTGCGCGTTATCCCAGTTCTTCTTCCTAATCTGCCATGCCAGTGCGCACGATCACTGGACATAGTGCGCACGACCACTGGTCGTGCGCCCGTGATCATGCGCATTGTTCATTTCTGCTTTGTATAAATATTGCAGGTCTCGCCCTAATCCGAAGAAGAATCCGGAGCTCGACATTTCTCCGCCTTTTTCCGCCTTCTCCGCCGTTCCCCTTCATCGTCCACCCTAGGGAGGTGCTACGGGCAAGCTTTCACCGCCAAATCCATCCGAAGCTTCCTCTCGGCCTTCTCCTTCATCTGTGAGCTTCAAGTAGGTTTAACTCCATCGCCAATAAGCAAAGGGAAGCTTGCAACTTTCGTCCGCTATCGTGACACGAGGAAGACGGGACATTGTGTTGGAACCCCAGTTTGGATTTGGGCAAGGAGCACTATTAGGAATCTTATATTCACCCAACATGTATAGTCATGGGTCATAGGACTATTTCCAGGACAAGTCATTCAGAAGAACTTTCCAGCATTGCAGAAAAGAAGTCCAAGAAATGCAGTCAAGACAAAGACAGAAAATCAGATCGACGATCGTCGAACGCAGTTCGACGAACGGCGATCTCCGGTCGATGAATTCTAAGTTGCTTCTCTGAACTCAGGTCGATGATATCAAGACTCCAGCAACTGTGTCGACACTCAACAGTTCTCTCAGCTCGACGAACACAGAAACTGAGCTCGACGAACTGTAAGCTCCGGTCGACGATCGCAGGCAAGTTATTCAGCTCGACGAATGTCGAACTCAGGTCGACGATTGATGAACTCGACGAAAGTTCAGCTCGACGATTTCTGAGCAATCAGTAACAGTTGGCAGAATCAATTGAGGATTAATTACAGTCATTATTCTCAGTGAATATAGCCGTTCAAACGGACAATTACAGTTGGATTAATTATATATCAATTCCCAATACATCTCCACTCTCGGGAATGTTTTTCTTCCGCCATCAAGGCCAAGGATTTTGAATGTCTGAATATATATAGAGAAAGAGAACAAGAACATAGACAACAGAGACACAAGATACAAAGAAAAAGAAGAATAGTAATAAACATAGAAAGGGCAATATCACTACAGAAATTAGCAGCCCTAGACCAGAGGAGACAGCTATCATAAGAAGAAGAAGAAGAACATCCATTCATATCAAGAGTCTTCTTCTTCCTCATTACTGCAGGACAACCTCAAGGACAACAAATATTCTATCTGTCAGAAGTTCCTGAAGGATACTCTGGTCCAGGCCTGAAGATTTAAGGCCTATCACCGTGAAGCAGTGCTCCATATTTCCCTGCACCATTCAAGATCTCAGGGGGAGCAAATCTGCTAACATCAATATCCACTTGAGTCTCCTCTCTAATTGTTGACAGAGAAGACAATATCACTCTCTCACACCCTCCTGTACAAAGGGTTGTAATCTTCCTTCAAAAGTGATTCCTGGTTGCAAGTCTTCTTCCAAAAGACTTGAGTTGGTTTTTGGGGACCTGATCAAAATCCATTGGTGGCAGTCACCTGATCAAAAACCTGAATAGATTCCGACCAGGGTGGTAGAAGAGTGGACTACCCAGATTTGGTGAACCACTATAAATTTTCTTGTGTCTTCTGGTTGCTTGATCTTCCTTCCTGATTCTATGCTGTGATTTAACTCTAATTAGTTTAGTTAAGATCTATCCTCTTTCAATTGGTATCAGAGGCAGGTTGGTTAAAATACCAGAACTTGAGAGGTCTATTGGTTGCACAGGCTAACACCTGAACCAAGAGATCCTTTGGTTGATCTTAACAATCTTTAGAGTTTATCATGGCAAAATTTGATGAGTTTTCAAGCACCAGACTGCACATGTGCAATCTAGATAACTTTGCACTATGGAAGACAAGGATTACATTTTATATGGACTCCATTGATTAAAACATCTGTAAATCTATTTTGTCAGGTACAGCTCAATCTCAGCAAACAACAAGTCCAGATGTTGTTCCATCATCCTAGTGGACACATGCTCAGCAAAAGATGAAGATTGCTGATGCACAAGCTATGAACATTCTAGCACAATCAATGTCTGATGAAATTTTTGAAGAACTTGCTGAATGTTCATCTGCAAAAGAGATGTGGGACTCCCTCACAGCATTGGCTGAACAAGAAGCAAGAGCAATAGAATTTTGCCTAATGGCAATAGATGCTTCTCGCAGTAGCTATGCTGAAGAATCAGAAGAACCAGAATGTGAACCGAAAGAAGAAGATCAGGTAATCTCTACCCTTGATCTTTCATCAGGTATACATCTTCAAAAAATCTTAGTTCAAAATAATTCGTCGAACGGAGATCGATGAAATCAATTCTATTCGTCAAGCTCAGATCGACGATCTCTGAACAAAGATTCTGCTTTGAACTGTTTAGGAATCTGTGCTCGACGAAATAAATTTAATTTGTCGAACAGAGCTCGACGAACTCAATATCATTCGTCGAACTCCGCTCGACGAAAGTATTTTAATTCGTCGAACTCAGAATTTCAAAGCAGAAAGTTTTATCCTTTTATTTCTGATTATTTTAAAAGAGAACCAGGACCCAATGTTATCTGGGTCCAGAACTCCTAACATCTTCTTGCAGAAAAAGAATTCAGTCCAGCAAATATACAAGCCATATCAGTGGATGTTGGATTTGGGCAAGGAACTGCAAATAGGGGGAGATTGTCTGGTTTACCACAGAGGAATAAAGGCTATGAAAATAGGGGGAGATGCCTATAAATGAAGCTGCAGAACTTCTAGCAGCTGCAACAACAACAGATTATAATGCTTTAGATTTGGGCAAGGATCAGCAACAGCAATAACAGATTTTCTTGATCCAGATTTAGGGGGAGATTGTATTTAATTTCCTTGTATTTTACTTATATTTATGTAAATAGTGCCCTTACCCAAATAGGGGGAGATTGTTGGAACCCCAGTTTGGATTTGGGCAAGGAACACTATTATGAATCTTAGATTGACCAAACATGTATAGTCATGGGTCATAGGACTATTTCTAGGACAAGTCATTCAGAAGAACTTTCCAGCATTGCAGAAAAGAAGTCCAAGAAATGCAGTCAAGACAAAGGTTGAAAATCAGATCGACGATCGTCGAACGCTGTTCCACGAACGGCGATCTCCGGTCGACGAATTCTAAGTTACTTCTATAAACTCAGGTCGACGATCTCAAGACTCCAGCAACTGTGTCGACACTCAATATTTCTCTCAGCTCGACGAACACAGAAACTGAGCTCGACGAACTGCAAGCTCTGATCGACGATCGCAGGCAAGATATTCAGCTCGACGAATGTCGAACTCAGGTCGACGATTGATGCACTCGACGAAAGTTCAGCTCAACAATTTCTGAGCAATCAGTAACAGTTGGCAGAATCAATTGAGGATTAATTACAGTCATTATTCTCAGTGAATATAGCCGTTCAAACGGACAGTTACAGTTGGATTAATTATAGATCAATTCCCAATGCATCTCCACTCTCGGGAATGTTTTTCTTCCGCCATCAAGGCCAAGGATTTTGAATGTCTGAATATATACAGAGAAAGAAAACAAGAACATAGACAACAGAGATACAAGATATAGAGAAAAAGTAGAACAGTAATAAACATAGAAAGGACAATATCACTACAGAAATTAGCAGCCCTAGACCAGAGGAGACAGCTATCATAAGAAGAAGAAGAACATTCATTCATATCAAGAGTCTTCTTCTTCCTCATTACTGCAGGACAACTTCAAGGACAACAAATATTCTATCTGTCAGAAGTTCCTGAAGGATACTCTGATCCAGGCCTGAAGATTGAAGGCCTATCACCCTGAAGCAGTGCTCCAGATTTTCCTACACCATTCAAGATCTCAGGGGGAGAAAATCTGCTAACATCAATATCCACTTGAGTCTTCTCAATGATTGTTGACAGAGAAGACAATATCACTCTCTCACCCCCTCCTGTACAAAGGGTTGTCATCTCCCTTCAAAAGTGATTCCTGGTTGCAAGTCTCCTTCCAAAAGACTTGAGTTGGTTTTTGGGGACCTGATCAAAACCCATTGGTGGCAGTCACCTGATCAAAAACCTGAGTGGATTCCTACCAGGGTGGTAGAAGAGTGGACTACCCAGATTTGGGGATCCACTATAAATTTCCTTGTGTCTTCTAGTTGCTTGATCTTCCTTCCTGATTTTGTGCTGTGATTTAACTCTAATTAGTTTAGTTAAGATCTATCCTCTTTCACATTGGAAGGTGGTGACAGCCCTTCTCTACCCCGGACGCAGTTGAGGACCGAGCTTGGACGCGGATTGACAACCCGACGATTCCAACCGTGAATCCTCAGCAAGACTTCGGATTCGATCGATCTCTTGACTTGTTCTTGCTTTCTTGTTGAATATTGGTGTTTAAATCTATTTATATTGATGAAGTGCACTTTGGTTGTATATGTTATGTGTTTCATGTCTATTTGATTCCTATTTCATTTTACTGATTAAGTTTTTCGAGTTGCGCCATATTTCATCCACCATCCATCCACCCTTGCCGCATTAGCAATTGCTAGTGGCGTGCGTAGCGAAGAGGTGCTTTCGACACTCATTCCGCCATTCTCATCACCTCATCGGCAAGCCTACTCGCCCATCCGCCTAGCGATTCGGTGCATAGCGGCCCGACTAATCTTCCATCCCTCCTGGCGAAGCATCGCATAGCGGCGTTGCATAGGAGTAGTTGTTAGCCTTTTATTTTCTTTTTCCACAAATATCAAAACCCCCATCGTTACCTCCGACCCTAAGGACTTCAATCTCAAGTCCTCCTCGACATTAACTCCACCTTACTACGTTCCTTGAGAGATCGATACTTGGGAAAACTCGCCCATTTTATATTACTTGTGCGACCGGTTCACTGCCGTGATCTTTAGCATCAGTGACAGACGGGTTGGTACGAGGAGCTTTAGCTCGGAGCTGATACATAAGGTTGTCTGTGCATAAAGTATAAGGTGGTCGGTCTTCGGTGTTGGAGAGTCGATGCACCGACGCCAACACGTTGACTCGGTGAGTTTGGTTTAGCACTTGGCCAAATGAAGTCCGGTGCGCCAGCCGGCAACAGTACGTAGGAGCTCCTCTTAGTGCACCAGCATCGAGGCGTACGATAGGTCTGACTGGTAGTGCAATTATCGATTTAGAGGTGGGCGAGGCCCAACCCACCGCTTCCGTTTTCCACTACGGAGGTATCCTGGGAGGTTCGGCTCCAGAATGGGGGAACTAAAGGTCTGTGCACACAGAGTCGAAGTGGGTGACTTGCACTTGCCTGTTCACATCATGGCATAATTGTATTTCATAACATAATCATTGCATAGAACCCCGACACTTATTGTATAAGTAGTATGAGACACTTATACAATAGGCCCTGCAAAACGACCCTTAGTTTATAAGTTCGTGCGAGCGTGCTTATAAGTTAAGGTTCTATATCAGTAACTAAAAATGTAGGTTGCTAGATAACCGTCACCCTATCGTATAAATTGGTATGAGACTTTTTATACGATAGGAGCCCTGCAAAAGATCCCTTGGCTTATGTGTTTTTCATATAAGTTAAGGTTACTTTCTTATTCAGTTTATCATATCCTTATTACTATTTTATATATTATAGAACTGCTAGATTAGTTCCGTCGCCACCTACTTGTTTGTTATTCTCCACTTTCATGTCCTCTCCTTTCCTTCTCCCCGCTCGGTGCATAGGAGCCATGGGGTTTGGGGCGGGGGATGATAGGGCTTGGTCTTTTAGACTAACGGTTTTCGCACCACATCATTTTAGGGGACCACGGAGCGCAGCATGGAGGAGCAGCCCCGGAGGTCGGCACACTTGGAGATTGGGCAGTCTAGTACCGGAGTTCAGACGGCAGGGACTATGAGTCCTGATCACTAGTAGTTATATTAGTTTGCTTCCGCGATGAGAGATTTGTAGTGAGGACTTGATGTACTGGGCATGAGCCCAAGATTTAGTATTTATGATATATCTGTGGACACTCACTTCGTGGAGATTATTTAATATATATGTGATTTATGTGGACTTGCTGTACCATTGGCTACAGTTGTGATCGATTTTGCCGTCAGGATCGGCGTTTTGTAGTGATGACCTTCCCGGGTGCGAAGGTGTCAACGTAAAGCAGCGGTTCTGGGGCTAAGACCCTGATGTTTTAAAAAGAAAAAAAACGGGGGGGGGGGGGGGGGGGTCGTACAAGTGGTATCAGAGGCAAACCTCGATCGAAAAGTAGAAGTCTACAACCCCTGGGTCACCCCCGCACGAGTTTAGTTTGGGGACACACTAAGCAACGGAATAAGTGGTGTGCCCATATGCGGGGATCACATGTAAATCGTCCACTTTTTAGGGTTGAGTCAATTTCTTACTGATGGCTTTGGAGTTGATCCATACATCAGAAAAGATGCAGATATCCTTTGTGTTCGAGGATCACCCTGAGCTGTACCAGGAGTACCTAGCATCGTTGATTGTCCCAGATGACATTAGAGACTGAGTCAGAGATGGGTAGAGGCAGGATGCCCAGCTAGAACCGGTATTCCAAGCCTTAGAAGCAGGCACTGCTGGGGATTACACGTTAAGGGATGGTCTAGTGTGTTTCAAAGGACGAGTGTACTTAACAGAGGGATGCGAGGTCCAGGAGGATATTATGATGGAGGCCCACTGCAGTCGGTATTCGGTACTCCCGGGGATTACAAAGATGACTGCGGATATGAAGAAGACTATGTACTGGCCAGGAATGAAGAAGGATATCACCCACTTCATGACCCATTGCGAGGCATGCTAGTTGGTGAAGGCAGAGTGTAGGAACCCCGCAGGACTGTTGCAGTCACTCCTAGTGCTGGAGTGGAAGTTCGACGACATCGCGATGGACTTTATCCATGGGCTTCCCCGATCACGGAAGGGGAACCATTCGATCTGGGTGATCATCGACCGGCTGACGAAGGTAGCCAGATTTATCCCGATCAGGAAGGATGACTCAGTTAGTATATTGGTTCGAAAGTTTGTAGAGCAGTTCATCTGTTATAATGGCATACACAGGTCGATTGTATCGGACCGGGATGGAAGGTTTACATCTAGAGAGTGGAGATCAGTGCAGGCTTCAGCACACGGCTGACATTCAGTACAGCTTTTCATCCCCGGACTGATGGGCAGACAGAACGCACCAATCGGACTCTGGAAGATCTGTTGCATCTTTGTATTTTGGATCGCGGTGAGCCTTGGGAGAAGCTGTTGCTATTGATCGAGTTCTCCTATAATAACAGCTTCCAGTCCAGCATAAGGATGGCTCCTTATGAGGCCCTATATGGACGGTGGTGTAGGACTCCGCTGTCATGGTTATAGGATGAGGATCCAAAGGCTTTGTGTTCAGAGTTTGTTGAGGACACCGAGGCTCAGGTGAGGCTGATACGTGACAGGATACTAGAGGCACAGAGCCTACAGGCTAAGTATTACAACGCTAAGCATTATCTGGTGGAGTTCCAGGTGGGGGACCAGATGTTCTTCAAGATCCGACCAATGCATGGAGTTTCACGGGTACGTGGTCGGAAGAAGAAGCTCAGCTCAAGATATATGGGGCCTTATAGGATCCGGGAGCATATCGGTCCCTTGGCATACAGACTGGAGCTGCCCTCGAAGCTGGTGAGTCTACACGACGTGTTACATGTATCGTCTCTCAGGAGGGCTCTACTATGCCCTGAGCAGCAGATTACGGCCACTGATGGGCCGATAGCATCTGATCGGTCAGTTCACCTGGAGCCGGTCCGGATTGACGACAAGGGATTACGAGTCTTACGCCGCAAAAAGGTACCATTGGTAAATGTCCTGTGGAGGAATCATGGGCGAGTGGAGCACATATGGGAGCCTCAGGACTTGATGCGACAGAGGTACCCAGAGCTTTTCGATCAGGTATTACTCAAATCTCTCGGGATGTTACAATTTATTTTCCATATTTGAAACCCCATAGGCCTAACTAGAATTTTGAAAACGAAATTTTTTGTTTATATATTGGGATTTGTAACATCACTCAAATAACTAGACCCCTAGGAGTGGTTTTGTCATGACCAGGTCATGACAAAACCCTAGGAAGCCCAAGAAGGCCAAGTGAACCTAGGAATGTGGGTGAGACCACTGTGGTCTGCACATAGTAGATTTTTGAACCCTTGTTTAAGATGTTCATGGGGCTTCACCAAGATTCCAAGACCCCCCCATTGTCTCACCAATCCATTGTGAAGTTCATTAGATCCCTAAGGGTCCATTGAAGTCAACTCAGGGTGTCCAAGTTGACCTAGAACCACTTTAGGCCTAAATTGGGCAATGTGCCCTAACTAAGGGTAGGTGCCCTAGTAAAGCCCAACTAACCCTACCAGGGACTATCTAGACCTAAAGTGGGATCAATGAGCCACTAAGGACCCATGGAGGGCAGTCAATAGAGCTAAGTTGATCAAAGTCAACTCTTACCCTAATTGGGTCAAACTGGCCTGCACAAGGGCCAATTGAAGTTCCCTTAGCCACGTGGACCCCACACATACCTTCATAACCCTAGTGAGAGGCCAATGGGTCACCAAGGACCCATTAGGGCGAACCAAAATGTCTAAAATGACCAAAGTGAACTATAACCCTAATGTGGTCAAAGTGCCCTGCCTAAGGGTCAAGTGACCTCCAAAGGGCCAATACAACTCTACCTAGGCCTTAGGGGAGGCCAATGGGTCACCAAGGACCCATTAGGTACAACCTCAAGGACTAAATTGACCAAGGTTAACCCAAGTCAAGGTTTAGGTCAAGATAGCCCAAATGGGCTAACTCAAGCTCAAGCCCAACTCACTTGTGCTAACCTTGCCTTGATGGTTGAAATGAACATGTGGGCTGCCATTAGGTTTGGTAGGAGTCAAATTCAGCTTGGTGTGTAGGAGAGAGAAAAATCTCCAAAGGAAAGAGAGAGAATATGAAGGAAAGTAATGGAGGAGGACTTTGGGCTCCTCCTTCCCCTTCCCCAACCCCCCCCCCCCATTCAGTTCATTAAGACAAGGAATGCATCCCCAATTCAACCAGCTAATCCTTGACTGGTTGGAGCAAAGTTTCACCCCCTACCTACCATGGCCGCCAACCTTGACTAAGGGCCAATAATGGCAAGATCTCCTACAGCCACCTAACACCTCATTTCATCTTCTTAAAAACCTCACTGGACTCCAAGGAGTCATTTCCACCACTTACCTAAAGTAGCCAAGCAGTTCCATTGTACAGTTACTGAAATCCGACCACCACCACCACCATGGCTTCCCGACAATCTTCCCGACTTTAGGCTACCAGAAAGGTCCTCCTCCTCTCCTTACTTCATGGGTAGATCATAAAATCCTTTAGGGCCAAGGTTCGGGCTCAATTGAGCATGATCCAAGTTCAAAATTTCATGGAATTTCCGTGAATTTTCACCTGTCAGGATCGCCAGAATAGGGCTCTCCGACGGCTGTGCCGCCGCGTGGCGACAGCCACCACCTCAACGGAGGTGTTGGTGACGGTGGCCGGGCGGGGAGGTGGCCGAATCGCCGGTGACAGCGGCTGGAAGACGCTCCAGGAAGATCCAATCCAGACCGTCGGCTGGAGGTAGAAGATGAAGGGATGTCGTCCACTATTGCGTCAAGATTAGAGCTATATATGATAATATATTATAGGATATAATTCCTGATTATTTAATTCTGTCACACATTTTATATTTAATTTTTTAAATATTACAAATACTTAGGCCCCTCTACTTAGGCCCCTCTACTTTAATTCAAAATTGATTTGAACCAATTTGGTTGTCTGGTTTGACCAGGGCACCCATTTTGGTGGGGCCTACACCAAGGGCTGGCCAGAAATTAAATTGAGTGCCCACACTTCATATTTTGTCCAATTGAGTTAAAATTTGGCAGGGAGTCACTCTAGACCATATTTGGGTGCTGTCCCAAAATGGAAATTTTTCGGGATAATATTTCTATAGTTTTGTAAATTATTTAATTTATCTAGGTTAAATTAATTTAAGTGCCAAATGACCTCCAAACTCACCCAAATTTTGGTGAGTGGTGATTGGGGTCATTATAAATCTCTGGTTAAAATATGATCACATTTGGAGGTGGTTTGAACAATAATCATGCAAACCCTAGAGTTGCCCTAAAAAGGGTAATTTGGTAAAAAGTGCACTTTGGGTTTTGAGTCGCCAAATCACCTCAACAGAGGTTGGAATTTGGGGCCACTGGCTTGGCATGTCTTTTGCACCTTCCCATGAAAGATGGGGTAGATTGGAATTGGTTTGCCCTAAGATCTAAGGCCAAACCTTAAGGAAGGACCTTTGTGCCTTATAAAGGGCATGAGGACAAAACACCTTGAATGGACTTGAAATTTTGTATGGAAGGTGCTAGGGTAGATAAAACCCTCTATTAAAAATATTAAGGGACTTTGGAAAGGGTGGTGCCCACAAAACCCTAACCCTAGCTTAGGGCATAAACCTTGTAGTGCTAGGGTAGGTTAGTGAAACCCCTTTAAATATAATGAAATTTGGGTAGTGTGGTCATAAGGATATATTGAGCCTCTAGTAATTTATTTGGGAATTTTGGATCACTATTACTAACACTTCATATGTAACAAATGGGATTGCCCTAATTAATGAATTGGTCATTATGATCCCACTGCCCACTGGAATGTCATGAAAATTTGGAAGAGGTAGTTTTAGACCATATTGATCATATATGAATTTCAATAGAATTTTTGAATACATAATTAGGTTACCTACTTCACAAGTTCATAAATTTGAGAATTTGCTAAATAATTCTTACAGAGCTTCATACTTGTTGAAAAATTATGAAACTTGATAAATAGTGTTTCTAGTACAATATGCTCATATGGGAATTTATTTGGAAGTTTTAGATGAATATTTGTTATACCTTGTTCATTAACCCATTAACTTGGGATATTATTAGAAAATCAAGTATAGACCTTATTATTCAAAGATAAATTGTGAAACTTGATCTAGAGTACTTAAATGACCTTACAATCATCCTTGAAGTTTCTCTGAATTTTTTGAAGTATTAATGCCGTACATTCTCTTAAAATGATTTATTATGGGATATATTTGAAATTAAAATTAAGGGCTTAAACCTTGCTGAAAAAGTGGGAGACTTTGGATTTTACGTTAATTATTCATTTTGTATTTAATATAAATTTAGTGGAATATTATCTTGTCTGAAATTGATACTTCATGTTCAAACTTGGGATTTTTGGCTACTAAAATAATTAAATAAATTATCAGATAAATAAGAATATGGGGAAATTCTGGATTTAGGCCTCAAAGATCATAATAGCCTTCCAATAATTATTATAGTAGTACTGGATGATTATTTGGTATACCACCCATTTTACGAGTCATAGAGCTTAAGTGGTCTGCATATAGTAAAAATTGCAGAAACTATGTTGGAATATAACTTGAGCACATGAGTTGGGATTAGTGGTTGGCTGGTTTGGATAGATAAAAATAAGTTTCACCATTGGAAGTAGGATGAGTAAAAGGGTTGGATTTGCTAGTGTTAGGCGGTGCTCGGGATAGATGAAAGATCGTCTTTCCCGTAGAGAGGAAAGGTCAAATGCACTAAAGTTTGACCCAATGCAACTTTTAAGGGACTAGGAGTTGGGTATTAACTAACAAGAATAAGTGTCTTGCGAAAGGGAGCTTTGGGCGTAATCCCATTGTAGTTCTTAGTGCCTTCGAGAGCCCTTCACGGGGTATACCTTGGGCAGTCATGGGCTAAACATAAATTGTAGGCAAAACTGAAATGCAAGAGTAACTAGTAAATCTAGGGTTTCACCTTCACTCACCTCGACATCTCGGGGTGGTAGGATGGGTCACTCGGGTTGTAGGCTCATTGGTTTTGGTGGTGGGCAGGTTGGCCCGACGAGCTTTGGCTCGGTTGTTGTGTATGATGGGCAGGTTGGCCCGGCGTGCTTTGGCTCGGTTGTTGTTTATGATGGACAGGTTGTCCCGGCGAGCTTTGGCTCGGTTTTTGTTTGTGATGAGTAGGATGGCCAGACGAGCTTTGGTTCGGTTGTTGTTGTGACGGATAGGTTGGTCCGGGGAGCTTTAGCTCGGAGCTGATACATAAGGTTGCATGTGCATAAAGTATAAGGTGGTGGGTCTTCGGTGTTGGAGAGTCGATGCACCGACGCCAACACGTTGACTCGGTGAGTTTGGTTTAGCACTTGGCCAAATGAAGTCCGGTGCGCTAGCCAGCAAAAGTACGCAGGAGCTCCGCTTAGTGCACCAGCGTCGAGGCGTACGATAGTTCTGATTGGTAGTGCAATTACCGGTTTAGAGGTGGGCGAGGCCCAACCCACCGCTTCTGTTTTCCACTACGGAGGTATCCTGGGAGGTTCGGCTCCAGAAAGGTGGATCTAAAGGTCTGTGTACACAGAGTCGAAGTAGGTGAGCTGCACTTGCATGTTCACATCATGGCATAATTGTATTTCATAGCATAATCATTGCATAGAACCCCGACACCTATTGTATAAGTGGTATGGGACGCTTATACAATATGCCCTGCAAAATGACCCTTTGGTTTATAAGTTCGTGCGAGCGTGCTTATAAATTAAGGTTCTATTTCAGTAAATAAAAAGTAGGTTGCTAGATAACCGTCACCCTATCGTATAAATTGGTATGGGACTTATAGGAGCCCTGCAAAAGATCCCTTGGCTAATGTGTTTTTCATATAAGTTAAGGTTACTTTCTTATTCAGTTTTTCATATCCTTATTACTGTCTTATATAATATAGAACTGCTAGATTAGTTCCGTTACCACCTGCTTGTTTGTTATTCTCCACTTTCATGCCCTCTCTTTTCCTTCTCCTCGCTCGGTGCCTAGGAGCCATGGGGGAAGGGGCGGGGGATGATAGGGCTTAGTCTTTTAGACTAACGGTTTTCGAACCACATCATTTTAGTGGACCACGGAGCCCAGCATGGAGGAGCAGCCCCGGAGGTCAGCACGCTTGGAGATCGGGCAGTTTAGTACCGGAGTTCAGACAGTAAGGACTGTGAGTCCTGATCACTAGTAGTTATATTGGTTTGCTTCCGCGATGAGAGATTTGTAGTTTGGACTTGATGTACTGGGCATGAGCCCAAGATTTAGTATTTGTGATATATCTGTGGACACTCCCTTCGTGGAGATTATTTACTATATATGTGACTTTTGTGGACTTGCTTTACCATTGGCTACAGTTGTGATCTATTTGGCCAGCAGGATCGGCGTTTTGTAGTGATGACCTTCCATGGTGCGAAGGTGTCACCGCAAAACAGCGGTTCTGGGCCTAAGACCCCGGTGTTTTTAAAAGAAAAAAAATGGGGGTCTTACAGATGGTGGTGGCACCGCTCAGTGTTCTGCAATAGTGCAACCAACTAGCTCAATTTCTTCAGGTGAAGGGTGGAACCGAAACCTCTAACCTTGGGGAAGCTTTTAAAACAACCAAATGGGGGATGTGAAGGGCCATACTTCAAAGCCATTAATGATCATTAATGGAGAAAATTCGGCCATGATGGATTTTCTGAATTAAGCCCCTATATGGCTGGGGAAGACTATTGATCTTCTCTAACTGTTGGGGGAAGATGAATCTAGCCTTTGGAGATGGAGAGAGGAGGCCCATTGGCCTTCCAAGCCATGAATGTCCCTCTTTCTCTCTCTTTCTCTCTCCTCCATTAGAGGAGAAGATGCCTTTCTCTCTCCTACTCACCATTTCCAGAAAATGAATGTATTTTTTATGTAAATATTAGCCCCTAAGGTTGGTGGGCCACTCCAATTTGGCTTAGCCCAAGTGGATTGGGCTAGGTTGGGTCAACTCGAGCTAATTTCACCTAAACTAATGTTGAGTTGACCTTGGTCAAATTGACCTTTTGGGTTGACCCCAATGGGTTCTTGATGACCCATTGGCCTCCGGTAAGGTCAAGGAAGACTTGGGTAGTGTTGGTTGGGCAGCTTGTAGGCCACTTGACCCTTAATTAGTGCACTTTCACCACTTTAGTGTTTAAGTTGACTTTGGTCAACTTGACCACTTGGATTGACCCAAATGGGTCCTTAGTGACCCAATGAACCTCCTAAGGGGTTAAGGAGGTTTAGCTGGGGTCAAATTGGCTAAGGGAACGTCCTCTGGCCCTAGAAAGGCACTTTGCCCATTTTCGGGTTAGGGTTGACTTTGGTCAACTTGACCTTTTTAATTTGCCCCAATGGGTCCTTGGCAACCCAAACCTCCTAAATGGCCAGGGATGTTGTGGTTTTGTCAAAGAGTCAAGGTGGGGCCTTAAAGTCAAACCCTAGGTTAGGTAATTGGAAAGTGTTATCTGCAGACCATGATGATCTCACCTTCATTCCTTGGTTCACTTAGTCTTCTTTGACTTCCTATGGTTTTGTCATGACATAGTCATAACAAAACCACTTCTAGGGGTCTAGTTGTTTGAGGGATGTTACAACGATGATCACCCTGCAGGCAAGGAAAGGATGGTAACCTATAACTAATTTTTTTGTTATAAGTTTTCATATTTAATGTTTTATTGTTGCATATGTTAGTGTATGACATTGACTCAAGATTTTGATTAATGGTTTTGACTTCTTCAAATAGGGGGAGATTGTTGGGTCTATTTCCCACAATGTCCCAGATTTGTAGAAGTCAAATATATCAACGATATACACATTATTGTATTTAATGTATGTTCAAGTGTATGCATGCAGGTTAGTCCTTGAAACATTGATAGGACAGGTATTCCAAGTGGTGTGACTGGTGGTCACAAAGTAAAGATGCAGAGTGAAAGAAATCTATCTATGTCCACAGGCATTGAGTGAAGCCAGTTCACTCAACTCTAGATCCAAGGGAGGATGCTAGATAGGCTGAAAATCTCCTAAGTCCACAGGAATTGAGTGAAGCCAGTTCACTCAACGCCAGATGACAAATAACGTTGCGTTAGTCGTGGACAGTCAAAGACATGCAGTCTGTAAAGCAAATTTAGTGGATAAGTCTACAAGCGTTGAGTGATGGTAGTTCACTCAACGCCATATATCAAGAATCGTCAAGTATAGTTGAATCTATCAAAGCCTCAGTATTGGCGTGCTTGATGAAGATTTTTATAGTTTTAAAAATAATCCAAACTATAATCCAAAATAGGAAAGTGTACCCATCGAAATATAGTATAGAAAATGTCGTATTTAGACTCGAGGACCGTTAAGTACTCGTACTCACAAGGAAGAGCTATTATCTTATCAGTCAAAAGTTGGTTTTGCGATTTGCAAAAAGAAAACATTAAACTACTATGAAAAAATTCGATGATGGGAAAGCTAGCACTTGATCTAGAATCCTGTTGGATTAAAATAAACCTTCATGAACATAAAGTACGCAAGACTCTTAAACTATTCACTCGACCGTGAAGGTTCCTAAAGTACAAAAGCATCTCTCTCGAGCTCATGCTTTTGACTAACCTTAGGTTGATGGATTAAAACCTCTCGGCCAGTCTAAACCTCTAAGGTTGCTTTAGGCGGTGAACCACGCTATTGGATTTTGCCCCAATCCGGAAGATTTATTTCTTCCTCTCTCGAGGAGTGCAATCATATCCTTTTATCTTGGAGTGATCTCATAGTATCCGCAACCTCTCGATCATTTAGGATTCAGATCTTAGATCAAAGAACATATCCGCGAAATATGAATTCAACACGATAAAAATCAAAGATAAATCGTTAGTGAGTAAAGTAAAGAATTTGACATTTTTTTGATAAAGTTGAAAAGCTTATTTTATTCCAAGGTTCATCATGATCAAATGTTAAAAGAAGTTTAGCTACTCATCATAATGAGAGAATTACAAAATCGGGAGGAGAGAGACATGATTTAAGGAAAAAAAACAACTTAAGTTAAAGCTTACAAAGTAATAGATCTAAACTACGAAAGGGAAAAATGCAAGAAATAAAGCATAAAATAAAGAACTCTAACTCAGCAAAATCTCCTCCCCCAACATCTGAAATTGTCTGGAATTTACAGGCATGTTTGCTGGAGAGTCACAAACCTAGGTCACGTCCGCGACCTATGGCGTGTAAGGTTTGGAACCGTCGTCTTCAAGTCCAGGAACATTTGAGAGAAATTGTCAAAAATCGTTAAGTGGCGGGTCACACCCCTAGGTCATGCTCGTGACCTAGGGCATGTCATGTTGGTTGCTATAAACGGCGGGAAGCAGAAATAATGGGAGTAACCCTGGCCGTTGTTGGAAGGGTAATGCCCCCTGGTCAGGCCTCTGACCAGGGCGTGAATGCTGTAACATCCTGAACCTATAACTGGCCTCTTAAAGCAGTCGGCAAGCATGAGAGTTACGCCTTATGGACAAGCCCGTGTCCTCACGGCATGCCAATGACATAGGTGTGTATTTTTAATCCGACGCGGAGATAAGGCCTGGAACTTCATCTGTAGGGCACGCTTGAACTCCACACACATGGCAGCAAGTTCATGCCCGTGATCTTTAGGCGTGCAGTTTTAGTTGATGTGGTAATGTACTCTAGAGCACTAGCTGGGGTCACGCCTGCTTGTCATGCCCGTGACTTGATGGCCATGCCCGTGACCGGGGCGTGTAGTTTGCAATTTCTCCTTATTTCGTCTGTTTGTTCCCCTAATCAGTTCTTCAAACTTCAAAATGATATTGAAAGCCCAGATGGACCTAAAATAAGAGAAGAACGAAATTAGTAACAAAATTAATAAAATATAATTATAATCTAGTTAATTATTAAATAAAAATTATATAAAAATAAAGATAAAATTAGAGTTATCAAATACCCCCATACTTACTCGTTTGCTCGTCCCGAGCAAACAACATTCCATAGGGAGTAGAAACAATTTAACTATAGAAAAGAAAATTGGACCTAAGGAGTAAAATGCGAAGTCTTATGCCTATGTGCGTTGATATTTTAGTAGAAAAACCTACTCAGCATACAAATTAATTTTTACTTTTCTATAATGTGTTTTTGCTTATTATTTTTACTTCAAAACTGAAAACACAGTAAATCTTAAAAGCATATTTAGGGAGAAAGTACCGTGCTTACTAAGATAACATTGCACAAATCGAATATCGAGATACCCTCCAAAGAAATCCATCAATGTCGATGGTCATAGGCTTGCCCTTTCACACTCTCGCCACGACACTAGTTTAACTTATATGCACAAGTCAATAGGACTTAACTAGGTTGAAACATAGGCACAGGTTTTTGGTGAGGTAAATCAAGGGTAAAAATGATGGAAAAACACATCAAAACCTAAAGAGAGCTTGCCCAAAAAAAATTCTCATGGCTTAAAGAATGCCACCAATTCCTAAATCCCTATGTTTCTTTTCCTTAACTTGTTGAAGATTTTTCTACTTCCTCTGTTTATTTTCATGTTTATCTTTTTTATCTATATTCTTTTTTGGAGGAAGGAAAAATAAATCAACACTTTTTTCCTTCAATTAGCCACCAAAATAAAATGGCTCCTAATCACTCATAAACCATTTTTGTATATATATTTTCAAGCTCAGTCTTAGGTGTATAATTAGGATGATTTTTAGGCTTTGGTAAAGTATTTGGTGGAGCGAAAACAAAAGATAGGTTATAGGCTCAAATTGGCTTAGCAAAGATAAATCGTTAGGTACGGGTGCAATGGCTCAAACTTGCCAAAAGAAGTGCCTAAATCATATTTATGCTAATGAGTTTAACTTATGCAAAGTCTTGAGAATAGCTAGAGGGCAAGTTCTAGACATCGAGAAAGAATACCTCTTTCTTGATCCGCGAAATATCGCTCTAGTAAACTTCTACACACTCTCCTACATTGTTTTAGATATTTACCGATTTCAAAATGAAAGTAAAATAAACTTGTTTCCACGTATTTAGAAAAACAAAACTCTAATTGTATGTTGAATCTTTTATTCTACTTAAAATTTTACTTACATGTGCACTTAACTAGAAACACAACATGACCAACAGTGTTACTGCAAAAGTTAAAATTCAATTAAAGCATGAAAAATCTATAAAAACTATGCAAAGGTTGAATGCTATGGATTTTGTAAATGAATAAATATAGAAATAAAGACTTCTCCAATTAAAAATTAAACCTAATTTTTTTGTTACTTCTTAGACTTCCAGAGGTATACCCTTTGAAGGGATCTCACCGGTACTCGGAGATAAGATGGGGTGATATCCCAAATGTCCCTTTCTAAGATATTTAATTTTGATTTTCTAATTTTTTGGAAATTTTTGATATATTTTAATCTTCTTCTTCTTTTTTTTGATTTTTTTTGCATGTTTTGCTAACAAGAAGTTAAACTTATGAGAAACTCCCCACACTTAAGTGAAACATTGTCCCCAATGTGCAAAAATAAAGAATAAAGGGCAAGTAAACTTCCCTGAAAAGTCCAATTTTGCACCAAGTTTTACCTGAAATAAAGCACTAAAGCAAAACATAATTTTTGATATTTTTTTAGTACAATAAAAGAAAAACATGAAAAATGCTAAAAATAGATACAGATATAATCGTCCGATTACAAACCCAAATAAAAAGGAAACCTAATCCTCATCACTATGGTGTGTCGGCTACTGATAGTACGTCTGCAGGTGCATAAACTCATGCTCAAAACATGTCATGGAAGAAGCTTGAATGTCCTCCAATGCGGTAAATTAACCGTCAAAGCTCACAAAACAAGCGTCAAAATTGGTCTGCATCGCATCTAGGCGTGTGTGAATAGACCCGAACTAACAATCCCAATAGCTTTGAGGATCGAGCACCGAAGAAGGATCATGTGGTGGTGGTGGAATTTGGGTAGAGTGATTAGTGCCACTGGGGCCCGCTGTAAGACCCCACCCCCTTACCAAGGAGGCTACGCGGTCTTATGCCCAGAACTACCATCTTACGGCGACACTAACGCACGGGTTAGTCGACACTGCAACATGCTGATTCTGCCGGCTAATACGATCGTATAACTTGTAGTCCAAAATGAGAAATAGAAGTATAGCGGTAAAAACAAACCACAACTAGTCCACAGTCACAGCATATATATATATATATATATATATATATATATGAAAAGAAAAAACATCAGTCCATATGAGTACAGAAGTAAAATGGGCTTATGCCCAGTACATCATATAAAAATATCTCTCTCAACTCTAAACAGCGGAAGATAACTATCATCACCAAGTCATCCCACCTGAGGCAACTCTGCAGTAGTAGTAGTAGGTGGTGGTATCAGCTCCTCACGTCTTGCCATCTCGTCCTGTCGGCCGTGCTGGTGCTCCATCTCCTCGAGCTCCTAAAAACAGTTTGGTCACCGATCGTTAGTCAAAAAGACTAAGTCATTTCCTCCACATCTCGCCCCGTAACTCCTAGGCACCGTGCGAGAGTACGAAGCGGAGGACAACAAGGGGTAACAAGTGTAAATAGGTGGCAATGGCACTATACTAACAAGTATATGGGTAGTAATAGTAGTTCTACTCTAGCAGTTCTATGAAGAAGTACAAGTGCAGTAAGTAAAGTATAAAACTGAAGTAAGTAAGACAAGTGAAGTAAAACGCAGTACGGTAAAGTAAGTAAAGAACTGAAAGTAAGAGCAGGAAAGTAAAACTATGCTACCACTACTCTACCATCACAAATCGTACCTTAACTTATAAAAATTCCCATACAAATTTATAAGTTAAGCTTTCTAGGAAATTTAACTTATCATATAAAAGAGCCCATACTAATTTATATGATAATGATCTATGAAGCGTATAACCTAATATGAATGAATGTTTATGTTGCAATTTATGCAACAGGCAAGTGCAACTCACACACAACGACTCTGTGATCACATACCTTTAGTTCCCAGTTTTTGAGAGCTAGCTTCACTCTCGGGTACCACCGCTGTGCCTACGGCAGCAGCAGAGCGGGCATCTCCACTTCTAGGCCGGTATTCACACTACCAAACCATAGACCCCTCTCATACGCCTCTGTACAAATCCTAGGTGCACTCTAGAGTCCATGCGTACGTACTTTGTTGATAGCCCATCAGTCTTGTTGGGTCAAGTGTGTGTTATCTGGGATCGTCATCCAGACCGCAGTGTAAAACAATCCACTGGCCCCTCAAACCCTCACACCCGCCTGGTTCACCGTACTGACATCAGTGTGACGAACAGCCAGTACCGCATGACCCGCCACTAAATTTATGCACATGCAAGTATTTCATCCCGAGCCTTCAGCTCGCAAGACGAACCTGTCCTGAATCCCTCAAACAATACACGGGTGAGCATTTATCACAATCCCTCCAATCCTACACGGGTGAGCATTTATCACAATCCCTCCAACCCTACATGGGTGAGTATAATGATACGATGCTTAACCTATTAGACTACTCTTGTCTACGGTTATTATACTTAGTGATTTAAGGTTAATCCCAGGACTGCCCAGGGTATACCCGGTGAAGGGCTCTCGGGAGCACTAGGAAATACAATGGGATTATGCCCAAAGCTCCCTTTCTCAAGGATATTTATTTTAGTTGATTAGTACCCATAATTCACCCACAGCTCTCGTTATTACTCTTGAGTGATCCTAATCACTTAAGATGTTCTCAGAAGGGCGACGGTCTTCCGCCGGCCTCCACTCCAGTTGCTATCCAAGGGCTTGCACTTTACTCTCGTCACTAAGTCAACTCTACCCACCAAGGTCATATTCCAATTGAAGTCTCTAGCTCATTTATTGATTTATCCCCCGGTGGACCTTATAACATGACAACTTACAATATGCGCAACCCATGACCAAATACCACCACGAAATGGAACTTCCAATTCCTTGAGCCACCTGCCTCTAATTAATTATCTTAGGATGGTATGGACTAATGAAGTGAGCATGTTGATTTTCATAATTTGTTTAAGTCATTAAAGCCTCTAATTAAATCGTTAAATTAATCCCCTAGGTCATTTAATACATGAAGTATCATAAATTATAATCCACTGACCTAAGAAATTTTTCTTGAGCTATATCTTGGAAAAATGTTGATGTCTATCAAAATTCATAATTTTCCTTTGAATATTTCTATTTATTCCTTAATTAATACAAAACTCACATAATAGCCATTTTCCAAATGAAGTATAAGGAATACATTACTAAAACTTCTAAGCAAATTACAGAGCATATATATCATTAATTTAAATCTAATGGCAGAGTTTCATCAACCTCTATAATGTAATGGCCTACCAAATTCAATTCTTAACAATTTACCAAAATGCCTTTATAAGTTTTTAAAAATTACTGAGTCATCCAAAAATACTGAGAAACTTATACAAGCTTATTCATAATCAGATATATCATCAAAAAAATTTCCAAAATTTTGTACAATGTATTTTCACCAATTTGCTAATTAAGTAAACTAAGGGTAAAAAGGTAATTTCCACATAACTCCTATCAAAATTCTTCAAAAAGAGACAAAAAAAAATTTCAGAAGTTAAATCTAACATAATATTGACCTAGACAAAAATTGGCGATTTTATCTCAATGATGAGCCTATTTTTACATTTATTTTTCAAAAGGTCTATTATTCCAAAAATTCCAAATAATGGCATTCTTGCTTCCAAAAATCACATTATTATAATGTGGGGTATAATTCACCCTAAGGAGCCTCTGAAATCAATACCATGATTTTTGGTTGTTGCAAATAGGCCTAATACACAATATTTCAAAATTGGCTATTTGCACCCCAAGCCTATGTATAATCAACACATGCAAGTTAGTTTACCCAACATCCAGTGGTCCAAATGTGCTGAAATATTTATCATGCACATGAATAGTCCCCAAGGACATGGCACCAAAATTTGGGGCTATTTGGAGCCATAACACTCCAAATATTTCATTTATTTAATTTTGTGTATTATGAATAAAACTATAGAAAACGTTTTCCCAAAAATTCTCAATTTTTGGCAGGGGCTATATATATCATAGTTAAGCACATGCCCAACATTTTGGGTCATATGGACATCTAGATTGGCATGGGCATTGGTTTTAGTTTCTACACTGGCCTAGGACCAGTCCTAGAAAAACAGCCCTATAGGGCAGTATAATGCTCCAAATTACAAGATTAAGGAGGCAAATTAAAGCTAAGCAGTTAAGCTACAAATTTCATTAAAGGTTCATGTCCTGGAAATGGATATAAGAGCCCTAAAATAGCCATGCAACAAGACTAAAATAGTGTGACAAATATACATAATACTATAGTTTTAAATTTGATTTAATTTAATTGATGAGCACGAATCTTAAAGCAAGATAGACGGGATATGGTCATCATGCCCAATCAGCCAACGACTGGGATCGATTCTGGCTGGGCCACCTTTGCTGGTTGTTTCCGGCCAGCTGATCCACCACCACCGTCGGCGGATGTCGCCACCACCTTCACCGAGGTGGTGGCTAGCGATTTCCGGCGATGAGGCTGCCGGAATTCGCTCCTCCGGCGAACCCGGGCAAGAAGCAAAACTCGGAAAAATCTCCATTTGCTCACATGGTATCGGGCTTAATTGAGCCCGATGTCTCTCCTAAAGGATCTAGAAAGCTAGTACGAGTAGAGGGGAGGCGAAACAGACCCGAATGGCGGCATGACGGCGAGGTTGGAGGCGGTTGGACATCGTTGAGCTGCTCCGGTGATCTCCTGCTCAAAATCCTGTTTCTTCACCAAAAGCTTTGCTCCAGGATTCGTTCTCCACTCACTAAAGTTGGTGGTGTGGTTGGTTTGAGCTAGAAGTGGATGTATAGGGAGATACAACCAAGGTGAACTCGGTTTGGGGCTTTGTAGGCTTCACCCTTGTTGCCAAGTGGCCACCATGCTACCAAATTCTCTAGAATTCCTTGGGTGGCCGAACAGTAAGCTTTTGGGCTGATGGAGTCAAGGCCAAGTGGCCTCCTCTCCTTAAACTCACCCTCTCTCTCCTCTTTTGGGTAAATTCTCCAAAATTCCCCTTGCATGTGACCCTATATTCAAAACCATAGGGTAGGGGTGGTCTTTGACCACTTGGCTGATAATGGGACAAGTTTGGTGGGATTGGCCCAAGGGGAGTGGGCTTAGCCCTCATTTTCTTCCTTAGATCAATTATGTTGAATGAGTTGACTTGAGTTGACTTGGTCAACCATGATGAGTGGGCTGACCCCACTTGGTGGTCATGGGTCTAATGTCACCACCCAACTTTGGTTGGGTCAATGTGGTGCCCTAGATGGGCTAATTGGGCCTATAGGTATAGGTTTGACCAAATTAGGGTCATGGTTGACTTTGGTCAACTAGGGTCAAAGAGTTGACCTAATGACATGCCCTAGGGTCCACTTAGATTATTTTAGGGTTAGGGCAATGTGGTGGGGTCATGGTGTGTCTAGGGTTCCTATTTAGGCTAGTTTGACCTAGTTTGACTTTGGCCCCTTAGTGGGCCCACATGGCTACAACCCACTACCTAGGGTCAAACCTGGCTAATTTCCCTATCACCCACCCCATGCCCAACCCAATCTAAGTTAAGGGGTCTAGAAGTAACATGGGATGTTACAAATCCTATAAACAAAAAAAATAATTTCGTCCCCGAAATTTAAGTTCGGGTCTACGGGGTTCTACTTGCAAGAGTTGTAAGAAATTTAAACGCATAAACTAAAGTATACCTAAAGTGAATAGATCCAGGTGTTGCTCCATCATTAGATCCCTCGGTTCCTAGGTGTGCTCCTCCTGTCCATGATTGGACCACAACACCTTCACGAGAGGGACCTTCTTCTTCTGCAACATACGGACATCTGTATCATCAATCCGGATTGGCTCCAATCTGACGGATCTGTCTGGCACTATCAGACCGGCTGTAGTAGTAACGTGCTGCTCCGGCAGAAGGAGAGCTCTTCGCAAGGAAGAGACATGGAAGACGTCGTGTAGGGTACCCAACTTCAGTGTCAGCTGCAGTCGGTAAGCTAAGGTGTCGATCCGCTACAGGATCAAGTATGGCACAATGTATCGAGGACTGAGCTTCTTGTGCCTCCGCACCCGAGAGACACCGGGTACCGGACGAATCTTCAGGAATACTCTGTGTCCAACCTGGAATTCCACCTTCCGGTGCCGAGAATCATAATATTTGGCCTGCCTACTATGCGCCACTAGCAGTCGATCCCTGATCAAACGAACCTGAGCCTCCATATCCTTCACATAATCAGAGCCAAGAGCCTTGGTATCCACATCCTGAACCCATGACAACGGTGTCCGACACTTCCTCCCATAAAGTGCCTCATATGGAGCCATCCTGATCCTAGCCTAGTGGCTGTTATTGTAGGAGAACTCGATCAATGGTAGCAGCATCTCCCAAGGCTTCCCTGTATCCAATATGTATAGGCGGAGTAGATCCTCCATGGTCTGGATGGTCCGCTCGGTCTGTCCGTCGGTCTGCAGGTGGAAGGCGGTACTGAAAGTAAGCCGAGAGCCCAAGTAAGCATGCACAACCCTCCACTCCCTCGAAGTGAACCGACCATCACGGTCTGAAACAATCATCCTGGGGATGCCATGGTATTTGACAAACTGCTCCACGAATAATCTCACCAAAACTGCAACTGGAGCATCCTTCCTAACTGGAATAAAGCATGCCACCTTGGTCAGTGTGTCTACTATGACCTATATAGAATCATGCCCAGAGTGGGGCGAGGCAGCCCGTCCACAAAATCCATAGCAATGTCCTCGAACTTCCACTCTAGGACTAGCAATGACTGTAATAAACCTCCCGGGCTCTTGCATTCCGCCTTAACGCACTGACACGTCTCGTAATGCATCACAAAGTGGGTGATCTCCCTCTTTATCCCAGGCCAATACATTGTCTTCCGTAAATCTGCCCACATCTTCGTGATATCAGGATGCACTGAATATCTGGAGCAATGTGCCTCTCTAAGTATATCATCCCGGATACCGCCCCTTGTTGGTATATAAATGCGTCCACGGAATCGAAGGAGATCATCCTGCAGCGTGTAATCCTCAACCTTTCCCCTTTCCAGGGCACTGAAAATTGGCTCCAATGTAGCATCCATCCTCTGATGCGCCATAATGCGCTCCCGAATGTCATCATCTCTGGTCAATGAGCTCAGGTACTCTAGGTATCCTTCTAGTTCGGCCTCAGAAACCATAGTAATATGCATGTCGTCCATCACCTATATCAGCTCCATAGCCATCATCCGAGGCTCCGGCCCAGAGGTGCTGGCCCTCCTGCTCAATGCATCTGCTACTATGTTTGCCTTCCCCAGGTGGTAGTGAATCTGGTAATCATAGTCACAGAGAAATTCTAGCCATCTCCTCTATCGCAGGTTTAGGTCCTTCTGCGTATCAGTGTACTTGAGATTCTTGTGATCTGAGAAAATATCACAATGAATCTCATACAGATAGTGCTGCCATATCTTTAGTGCAAATACTACAGCCCCGAGCACCAAATCGTGTACCGGATAGTTATGCTCGTGCTTCTTCAACTGTCTCGAAGCATAAGCGATAACATGTCCGTACTGCATCAGTACAACACCCATCCCTTTGTATGACGCATCCGTGTAAATTTGAAATCCCTCACTCCCAGATGGGAGTGCAAGGATAGGGGATGAGGTAAGTCGGTCCTTCAACTCCTGAAACGTTGTCTCGCACTGATCTGTCCAAGCAAACTCTACATCCTTCCTCGTCAAGGTCGTGAGGGGGATTGCTAACCTCGAGAACCCCTCCACAAACTTACGATAGTAACCTGCTAATTCCACGAAGCTGCGAATGTCTGATGCTGTCTTCGGTCGTGGCCAATCTCTCACTGTCTCTATCTTGCATGGATCCACCGCCAATCCAGCTCCACTTATCGTATTCCTCAAGAAGGCCACCTCCTGTAGTTAGAACTGACACTTAAAAAACTTCGCATACATCTAGGACTCCCTCAGTCTCTGCAAAACCTGTGTCAAATGCTCTGTGTGCTCCTCCTGAGTCTGGGAATAGATCAGAATATCGCCGATGAATACAATGACGAAGCGGTCCAAGAAGGGCTCGAATACACGGTTCATTAGACTCATGAATGGGGTAGGGGCATTCGTGAGCCCAAAAGGCATCATCGTGAACTTGTATAACCCGTATCGTGAGCTGAAAGCCGTCTTCGAGATGTCTTCCTCTCGGATACAGAGCCGATAGTAACCGGATCTCAAATACAGCGTATAGAACCAGAAGGCCCACTGAAGCTGATCAAATAACTCGTCTATCCGAGGCAGTGGATAGGTATTCCGGACCGTTAATCGGTTCAGCTCCCTGTAATCTATACACAGCCGCAATGATCCGTCTTTCTTCTTCACAAAGAGAACTGGTGCTCCCCACGGTGACGAGCTCGGCCGCACAAATCCCGATTCCACAAGCTCCTGAAGCTGAGTCCTGAATTCTGCCAACTCTCCGGTAGTCATCCTGTAAGGTGCCCGGGACACTGGCCTCGCCCCCGGTACCAACTGAATCCTGATATCCAAATCCTGAGATGGTGGTAGTCCGGGCAATTTCTCCGGGAATACATCAGAGAAATCTCGAACCACCAGGATATCAGCTATAGAACTCTCTACTGCCACCATCCCGAAGCAGATAAGGTACACCTCTTCCCCCTGCTCATAGGCCTTGACAGCCTGTATAGAAGATAATGATAGATGGGGGATAGGTCAGATACCTTCAATAGTAACGTAGGAGTCTCCATGCCTGAGTGTGATCCTCTTAGAGGGGCAGTCGATCTGGGTATAGTTCCAATGAAGCCAGGTCATGCCCAAAATCAAATCAAAGTCCAGCAAGCTCAAGACCGCTGCCGGAGCTTCGAATGTCTTGCTTCCTATCTCGGCCTCCATGTTGCAGCTATCCGTGGTCCGTAGCTCCGAGCCATCAGGAAGACGCACCCTCATCTCTATGCCAGGGAATCTCTCCACACCCTCTAATCCTTCATTAAAATTGTCTGACACGAATGAGTGCGAAGCACCCGTGTCGAAGAGGGTATGAGCGGGCTTGCCGCTGATCATAACTATGCCTGAGATTTATTTAAGTTAAAACAGATGTTATTTCTATGGTTTTCAAGGCACTACTAATGTTGAAATTTCTAAATTAAAATAATTTAAGTACCTGTAATCACTTCCTCGGGGTTCCTCTGCTCCGTGAGTTCCAAAGCGTGCATCTTCTCCGGGTTACGTCCTCTATCGTGATATCCCCGGCCTCGACCTCGTCCTCGGCCTCGGCCTTGGCCCTGCTATACTAGAGGGGCCACTGGAGGTGGAGGAGGAGGTGGATGGAACCGATGCGGACACTCCGATCTAATGTGCCCGGGATGGCAGCATCCGTAACAAACTACCAGCCAGTGGCCATGGTCATAATGCATCCTTGGAACATGCACCTGTAGAGGTGGGGGAGCTAATGCTGGAGGAGGCCCCTGCTCCTGCCTGAAGTTGGGACGACGACGTCCCCCACCCCTCTTATATCCAATGGTCCTGCCTCTCTGAGAGCCCCTGCTGCTCTCTCCTGGTGTCGACCCATCGTATGGTCTCTTCCCTCTGCCTTGCACCATCAGCTGGTCAGCCTCCAGCTTCTTTGCCATCTCGATGATCTGGGCTGATGTGCCGTGAGAAATGAACAATAGGGCCTGCCTCATGTTGTCTTTGAGGCCCCGGTAGAACCTCTTGGCATACCTCCTGTCGTCTGTATCCAGTATCCCTGCGAACCTGGCAAGGTGGGAAAACTCCTTCTGGTATTCAATCACTGATCTGCTCCCCTACCCGAGGTTCATAAATCTCTCCTCCAATGCATCTCTGTCTGTAGTGGATACAAAGTGATCCAAAAATACATCGCCGAACTCCTCCCAAGATATCTCTGACAGCTCCCGGTTAGCATATGTAGACTCTCGTACGGACTTCCACCATCTCTTCGCATGAGCTTCTAGTGAAGAGGTGGCTAGAGGAACTGCCTGAACGACCGGGCAGCTTATGCCTGCCAATATCTCGTGTATGGCATCCAGCCATTCCTCCATCTTTACAGCATCCTCTGTCCCACGGTACATCGGTGGGGACAGGCTAGGCTTTGAAGGCTTCCAGGATCGCCGTAAAAGTCTGCCCCATCCCTGTCTGTAGAAATAGAGTGGCAGCTGGAGGGGGAGGAACCACATTTTGCGGCGCAGTGACCTGTGGAGGTTGTATAAAGGTAAGGTTAAAATAGAACTAGCCTAACTCATTGTACTTAATGGACTGTTTTATGTGACGTTTTACACATGGGCACACCATTGCTTCCGCTTCATAGTGTGTCCGCAACCTAATGCTCGCGCGAGGTGCTCCAGTGTTGTGGACTTCTTTCTCATATGATCGTTCGGTCAAGTGATACCAGTTTGTAAGACCACTCCCCCTTACCAAGGAGGCTACCCGGTCTTATGCCCAGAACCGCCGTCTTACAGTGACACTAACGCACAGGTTACTCGACACCGCAACACGCCGATTCTGCCGGCTAATACGATCATATAACCTGTAAGCCAAAATGAGAAACATAAGTATAGCGGTAAAAATAAACCACAACTAGTCAACAGTCACAACACACATATATATAAATATATGAAAAGGAAAAACATCAGTCCATATGAGTACAGAAGTAAAAAGGGCTTATGCCCAGTACATCATATCAAAATCTCTCTCTCTCAAATCTAAACAGCGGAAGATAACTATCATCACCAAGTCATCCAACCTGAGGTAACTCTGCAGAAGTAGTAGTAGTAGGTGGTGGTATCAGCTCCTCACGTCCTGCCATCTCGTCCTGCCGGTCGTGCTGGTGCTCCATCTCCTCGAGCTCCTAAAAATAGTTTGGTTTCCGACCATTAGTCAAAAAGACTAAGTCGATTCCTCCACACCTCGCCCCGCAACTCCTAGGCACCGTGCGAGAGGACGAAGCGGAGGACAACAATGGGTAACAAGTGTAAAAAGGTGGCAGTGGCACTATACTAACAAGTATATGAGGGGTAATAGTAGTTCTACTCTAGCATTTCTATAAAGAAGTACAAGTACAGTAAGTAAAGTATAAAACTGAAGTAAGTAAGACAAGTGAAGTAAAATGTAGTACGGTACAGTAAGTAAAGAACTGAAAGTAAGAGCAGGAAAGTAAAACTATGCTACCACTACTCTACCATCACAAATCATACCTTAACTTATAAAAATGTCAACACAAATTTATAAGTTACGGTTTCCAGGAAATTTAACTTATCATATAAAAGAGCCCATACTAATTTATATGATAAGGATCTATGAAGCGTATGACCTAATATGAATGAATGTTTATGATGCAATTTATGCAACAGGCAAGTGCAACCCACACACAACGACTCTATGATCACAGACCTTTAGTTCCCACTTCTTGAGAGCTAGCTTCACTCTCGGGTACCACCGTTGTGGCTACGGCAGCAGTGGAGCGGGCATCTCCACTTTTAGGCCGGTATGCACACTACCAAACCTTAGACCCCTCTCATACGCCTCTGTACACGTACTAGGTTCACTCTAGAGTCCATGCATACGTACTTTGCTGACAGCCCATCAGTCTTGTTGGGTCAGGTGTGCGTTATCGGGGATTGTCCTCCAGATCGCAGTGTAAAACAACTCACTGGCCCCTCAAACCCTCACATCCGCCTAGTTCACCGTACCGCCATCGGTGTGACGAACGGCCTGTACCGCATGACCGCCACTAAATTTATGCACATGCAAGTATTTCATCCCGAGCCTTCAGCTCGCAGGACCAACCTGTCCTGAATCCCTCAAACCCTACACGGGTGAGCATTTATCACTATCCCTCTAACCCTACACGGGTGAGCATTTATCACAATCCCTCCAACCCTACATGGGTGAGTATAATGATACGATGCTTAACCTATTAGACTACTCTTGTCTACGGGTTATTGTTCTTAGTAATTTAAGGTTAATCCCAGGACTGCCCAGGGTATACCCGGTGAAGGGCTCTCGGGGGCACAAGGAACTACGATGGGATTACCCCCAAAGCTCCCTTTCTCAAGGATATTTATTTTAGTTGATGACTACCCATAATTCACCCCCAGCTCTCGTTATTACTCTTGAGTGATCCTAGTGACTTAAGATGTTCTCAGAAGGGCGACGGTCTTCCGCCGGCCTCCACTCAAGTTGTTATCCAAGGGCTTGTACTTTACTCTCGTCACTATGATAACTCTACCAACCAAGGGTCATATTTGAAAGAAATTGTACCTAATCACCTAGAGGGGGGGTGAATAGGTGACTAAATCTTTTTAAACTTTTTAGGCAGATTGCAGATTATATCACAGACTTTTAACCATTTCTTCACAGCAATTAATTAGCAATCACAGAAAACACAAGCACACAGTGAACACACAGATTTATAGTGGTTCCCCAAGGTTTGGGTACATCCACTTTCCCCCTTCGCCTATCTAGTAGTGTACTAGATTCGGCCAAACTCCTTCACTATCTCAGATCCTCAAATCTTACACTCAGAACCCCAAAACAGGTTCCTACAGCTCAGGCCCAAGGCCCTACAACTCAGTCTTCTCCAAAGACCTACACTCAGCTTCTTCACAAAGCCTACACTCAGCCACAACAGGCCTACACTCAGCCACAACATGCCTACACTCAGAGATAAGAATCTCCTACACTCAGGCACACAGGCCCTACCACTCAGCCTTTATAATTACAGGCTTACAACTCAGATCCCTAAGGATCATACAAGAAAATAAGAATACAAAGTGTATATACCTACAACTCTGAATAGAGAGATGAGTTGATAGGTTCTTGATGAGTTCTTGGAAGAACTCTGCTGAGAACAATCTCACATGGCTTTTCTTCAAAGCTTCTTGAATGTAGAACACAATAGGATTGATTCTCTGCAGCTGATCTTCAATCACTACAACTTACGATTCAGAACTAAGTCTGAACCCTTCTTCACAGCCTGGTTCCAACGGCTGTCTTCTTGGATGGAGCTCTCTCTCTCCAACTACTTAGATCTTCAGATCACTTCAACTGATTTGTGTTAATCTGTGTTGAATCTCCTTTTTTAATCATCTCTTTCTGTTGACAGTATAAGCCTATTTATAGGCCTTCTTCATGGTGACCGGCTAATCCGGTTCCTAACGGCTTTCTTACATCTCTGACAGGTGCAGTAGACCGGCTGGAATGATAGTTGTCAAGTCATCCAGTCAGTTCTTGAAATAATTGTAACTGTCTGAAAGTGTCGAGACAATCTGTCATTACGTGTCGACACTTGTAGATTAAGTGTCGACACAAGTAGACTAAATGTCGACACTAGCCTTCAAGGTGTCGACACAACTCCTTGTGTTGTAGAATTCACTTCTCGACACAGCTTCTTCATCATGTGTCGACACTGATATTGTGTGTCGACACAACTTCTTGTTCTTCAGCACTTAGTTGAATTCTTGTAAGTGTCGACACAACTCCTTTGTGTCGACACATCTTCATATGTTGAACTTGTTCAGTGTCGACACATCTTCTTGGTGTCGACATATGCCTTCTGTATTGATACTTGCTGAGTGTCGACACAGCTCCTTGTGTCGACACATTCTTCTTTTGTTGAGACTTTGACGGAGTGTCGACACATCTCCTTTGTGTCGACACTTGGACTTAGAATTTTTGTTGAACTTTGCTGAGTGTCCACACAGCATTCTAGTGTCGACACTTTCTTCATGTGTTGAGTCTTCTGCTGTGTGTCGACACATTCTTCATTATGTCGACACTTATACTTAGACTCTGCTGACTTTTGCTGAGTGTCGACACAGCCTCCAAGTGTCGACACTTTCTGATGTAGACACAGTTCCTCTAGGTGTCGACACTGCTGTTAAGTGTCGACACAGCTTCACTGGACTTTTCTTCATTGAGTGTCGACACAACGTTCATGTGTCGACACTTTCTGTCTGGTGTCGACTCTGCATCCCTGGTGTCAACACAATTACTCCAAGTGTCGACACTGCTTGCCTGGGTGTCGACACAAGTCTTCTTAAGTGTCGACACTTTGCTCCTGGGTGTCGACATATGGACTTAGAAACTTTTCATCTTTCCCTGCAAATACTTAACCTGCACAAGGCTAACTCAAAATACATCAAATACATTTTGATGTATATCATTGAGTAGGATGAGGCTTCTTCAAATCAGGTACATTTAAACCAATGTACCCAACAATCTCCCCCTATTTGGAGAAGTCATAATCCTTAGTCAATGATATACACCATTCATAATAAAATTACAGAATGATGAAAAAACAGGATTATGCAATCAGGGAAAACATAAACATGTATCAAACAAATATGTATACACAGATATCATCTCAGAACAATTATGAAATAGATTTATAACACATCACATTGTGCTAACAACTTTATCATATTCATTATACAAAAGTTTACACAATGTTTTAAATCAAAAGATTACAACTGTAAACTAAGGATAAATTCTATTCTATTTCTGCTCAGCCTCCTTGATCACTATGCCTTTGCCAGATTGAATCTTTGCTTGCACAGGGGCTTCAGCATCTTCAGCAGCAGCAGACTTCTTCCCTTTCAGATCCTTCTTCTTTAGCTCTTCAGCTTTAATCTTTTGCCTCTCAAAGTAATGATAGGGCTTGAGAAAGTACTTGCTAGGCTCCTGGGCAGTAGGAGGTAGCTTTCCCATCTTTGCCTTTCTTCTATATTGCACTATGGCTTCTTGCCTGTTTTCATGCTTTCTCCATTCTAGTTCAGAATACCACTTGTTTCTGTCTTGAATATTATCTTTGACAGCCTTCCAAGCAGTCAAAATAATATTTCTTGAAGTGGGGCTCCACTGTTCAAAATCAGGCCTTTATTCAGCTTGCTCTCTGAACCTCTTCTTAGACAATCTAGCTTCTTGTTCAGCTTGTTCTTTCAGTATAGCTTCCTGTAAAGCCTCAGATACTGGCTGAACCACCTTCTCTATGATGACATTTTGCTGACCCTCAGGTGGGCTATACATAGACTGTATATCAGCTTGTACCATATCAAAATCTGGTGGAGGATAGATCACCTGAACTACTTCAGCTTGCTCACCTCCAAGATAGGCAAGATTAATCCTAGACTCAGCAACATTATCATCATCACATAAAGGAGGATAACCAAGAGTTGCTCTGATAGAATTAGATATCCACTTTGCATGATCAGAGCTGGCTTTGACTAACACCCTCTCCCCATTTATGACTTCTCTTTCTATGTGATCTCTTAGATCATCTTTCTGAAATCTAATTTGGGCATTTAGATAATTGACTCCATCTTTGTAAAAAGGTTTCAACCTTTGGAGTTTTTCAGTGATCAACTTCTGAGAGTCTTGTATAGCAGTTGTAACAGCAGTTAAGCTCTCTTGCAAGTGCTTATCAAAAGTTTCTTTGGCTGTGACACTTTCTGCAGACTGTGCAGTGGCTATATTTTTATCTCAGTTACAATGGCATTGTGAGAAGCTATCAAGTTATCATTCATTTTGATTAGATTTTCCAGTACATAGCCTTGCTTTACTTCAAGTTCATCCACTTGAGCTTTAATTTTCTCCTGATGAGTGGCTAAGTAGACTACTGCATTCCCTCCCTTGTGTAAGCAGTAAGTCATCTCCTTCTTATTGAGATTCATTTCAAATCTTATAGACTTAATGTCTTGGGCCAGATCAAACTGTAAAGACTTATGCCCCTCATCCATATATATTTCTATGGCTTTCCTGTGCTCATCAAGCTTAATTTGCATAGCAACCATCAGAGAACTATAATCTACAAATGGTGCTGGCTGTGATATAGGCTGTGGTGCAATAGTTTGTAAAGCCTTCTTATAATTCTGGCTCCCTCTTTTAAATACTTGGAATTTCCTTTTCTTTGCTCTTGCAGCCTCCTCATCTTCAGAACCAGATGTACTAGTTATGTCAACCCTCTCCCTAAGTAGCTCTTCAACATCCTTTGGCTTCTCAGGCTCTTTCCTTGCAGTTTCTTCTAGAATCTCAACTTGCTCTCCCTCAACTTGAGCATTCTCCCCCTCAGCAGCAGCACTTGCTTTCTCAAAATCTGTTTGATCCAGATTAAGGAAGAGATCTTCCATTATAAACTCTTGTTGAGGTTGTGATGGAGACTCCCTTGTCTCATCAATAACTTGATCAGATACAACTTGAGCTGCAACAGATGTGTCCTCCATGACAACATCTGGGGGTTGACTATCAATCTGAGGTTGCTGATTAACATTATTTAATGAATCAGACAAAACATTATCCTTTATAGGGAAAACTGAGTTATTGATTTCAGTGAGTACCTCAAAATGATTTGAGTGGCTTGTTCACTTTCTAATGCAGTTGGCTCTTCCACTATTAGAGGCTCCCCCTGGATAGAATCCTGGTGAAGTGGGCTAGCCTATGGTAGCTCCCCCTGCCTGTCTGCATCATCTTGTTGAGCTGGAGACTTTCCAGCATCTCCAGTGTCTTCTTCATCAGGAGTGAAGACAACATGCTCTTCTGAACTGCTAGATGATTCTTGAGCCACTGGGGCTGTCTTCTTCTTCTTCTTAAGTGGGGTATCCTTCTCAGGTGTTGGCATCTCCTTAGTCAAGACCCTATCCCATCTTGAGAAGAGTCTCATGTCTATCTTCCTCATGTGGTTGATCTTTGATCCAGCAGCTTGACTCATTACTTCTGGTATACTACCAGCCAAGTAAAGACTTAGTATCCTACTCAAATTGGGCTTCTTCATGCTCTCTTTAATCTTATCAAAGACTACTACAGACCAATCAGTTTTCAATGTGAAGATAATTCTTGTCATGAGACTGAACATATGGGCTGATACCCTGTCATGCCCTCCAGGCTTACTCAAGATCACCTTTCCAACAATTTCAGAGTGGAATTTTCCTTTGCTGTTCATCCCCTTCCTATTGAACACTGATCCAATTTTCATATTGGAATCCAGACCACACCAAGTTAATGCTTCCCTAGTTTTAGAAGCAGAAACATTCTCTTCTTCCTTAGTACTTGGTAACTGAAGTATCTTTCTCAGACTTTTAGGTGAGACCTTCACATTTTCTCCATGAATCCTTGACTTTATCTTGAATCCAGATTCGTCTAGGGTTGCTCCATTTAGAAATTCCAATACTTCTTTCTTCCATATTTTGGTTGGCTCTAAAATAAGAAAATCTTACCCTGAGTTTGCGACTCGGGTTACCACCTCCTTGATCTCTGATTCTGCATCATCAAACGCATGCCGCACCAGTTCATATCCTTCGTTCAGGTTCTCCTCGAGCTTGGGCGCCATTAGGGTTTAAAGAATTTGAATTGAGAGAAGAGAGGTATCGACACACAAGTTTGGTCTCGAAACTTTAGTGAGCATGTCGACAGACAATGTTGAAACCCTATATATACCTTTCTAGGATTGAAGATGAAAGGGCGCACTAACAAACTCAAATTGTGTCGACACTATTGATAAGTGTCGACACCGACTTATAATGTCTCGACACCTATGTGTCGACACAAGTTTAGTCAACAGAATATATGTGTCGACACTTGTTTATGTGTCGACACCACTTAGCTCGACACATAGTTGAAACTTTACTTCACTAATTCTGAGTAAAGCCTAAGTGTTGACACCACCTTGGATGTGTCGACACCTACTTATCATGTGTCGACACTTATTTTCTGAAGTGTCGACACCAACTTCCTAGATGTGTCGACACCTTTTCTCTGAAGTGTCGACACCAATTCTCTGTCTCGACACAGACAACTCTGTGTGTCGACACTATTTTACTTAGTCATTTCTGTAAACTTATTCTAAGTTTATCATACCTAGTTCAATTTTAAAACTATTGAACTTGGTTTCTTCTAAAGGCTTAGTATACATATCAGCTAGTTGATTATCTGTCTTAACATACTCTAGTGAAATATCTTCTTTTTCTACATGTTCCCTTAGAAAATGATATTTTATTTCAATATGTTTAGTTCTACTATGGGAAACAGGATTGTTTGCAATAGATATAGCACTTGTAGAATCACAAAATAGTGGTGTTCTACTTACCTGAATACCATAATCCTCAAGCTGATGTTGTATCCATAGAAGTTGAGCACAGCAACTTCCTGCAGCCACATATTCTGATTCTGCAGTGGAGATAGCCACACTTGTTTGCTTCTTGATACTCCATGAAATCAGTCTTCCACCTAGGAATTGACAGGTACCAGTTGTACTTTTCCTATCTTCCTTGCAGCCTGCAAAATCTGCATCTGAATAACCTGTCAGTTCAAAGTCCCCATTCCTAGGGTACCAAAGGCCTAGATAAGGAGTGCCCTTTAGATATCTCAGTATCCTTTTGACTGCTGTCAAATGAGACTCTTTAGGGCATGCTTGGTACCTAGCACAGACACATGTAGCATACATGATATCTGGTCTACTTGTAGTCAAATAGAGTAGGGAGCCAACTATCCCTCTATACAAAGTCTCATCTACAGGTTTCCCTGCATCATCTTTGCTAAGAGACATACTTGACCCCATAGGAGTCTTCATGGTACTGGATGAATCCATACCATACTTCCTTATCAGTTCTAGGGTGAACTTAGACTGGCATATGGATAAACCATTCTCAGTCTGTCTAACTTGGAGACCCAAGAAGAACTTAAGTTCCCCCATACTACTCATCTCAAATTGTCCTTGCATTAGTTTTGCAAACTTTTTGCAAAGACTACTTTCAGTAGACCCAAATATTATGTCATCTACATATATTTAGACTATTATTATCTTACCTCTGGATTCCCTAAGGAATAAAGTCTTGTCTATTTTCCCCCTTGTGAATTTATTCTCAATGAGGAAACTAGACAGGGTTTCATACCAAGCCCTAGGGGCTTGTTTTAACCCATACAAAGCCTTCCTAAGTCTATAGACATGATTAGGTTGAGTTGAATCAACAAAACCTGATGCCTGTTCCACATAGACTTCTTCCTTTAGATTACCATTCAGAAAGGCTGACTTTACATCCATTTGGTATACTTTAAATCCTTGATAGGTTGCATAGGCCAGGAACATTCTTATGGCTTCCAGTCTGGCTACTGGAGCAAAGGTTTGATCAAAATCAATACCTTCTTCCTGTCTATATCCTTTAGCAACCAATCTTGCTTTGTTCTTAACAATTACTCCGTGTTCATCCATCTTGTTCCTAAAGATCCACTTGGTTCCAATTATGTTGTGGTCTTTTGGTTTAGGAACAAGCTCCCAGACTTTGCACCTCTTGAACTGATTCAGCTCTTCTTGCATTGCCTCAATCCAATGAGGGTCTAGGATGGCTTCTTCAAACTTCTTTGGCTCTACTTGGGATAGAAAACTGGAGTAGAGTGCTGCACTCATATTTCTACTCCTTGTTTGTACCCCTTGTCTTAGATCACCAATGATTTGATCTGCTGGATGATCTCTTAGATGCCTATTAGCTGGAGGCATCCTGGCTTCAGGTTGAACTTCTTCAGTTTCTTCAACTTGCTGCAACTCCTTGGACTTCTTCTGCATTAGGTACATGTAGTACTCCCCCTGGACAACAGCCACTATCTTCTACTTGCTGTCTTGCAGTAGGTCCTTCTTCTATAGTGAGCTTGTCCAACTTCTCAGTCACATCTGTGGAGCTGCAAATACTACTAGACAACTCATTGTTAATAAGTCTAGTTTCATCAAATACTACATGTACAGACTCCTCTACAACTTGAGTAGACAAGTTGTAGACTCTATAAGCTTTACTGTTGTTGATGTACCCAACACAAATTCCCTCTTGGGATTTGGCAGCAAACTTAGTCAAGTAAGACTTTCCATTGTTAAGTATAAAGCACTTACAACCAAAGATCCTGAAGTAGGATAGGTTTGGTTTTCTGTCCTTTCACAATCTCATAGGGGGTCTTATTGTGGCTTTTAGTAATGGTAGCCCTATTAATTACATGGCATGCAGTATTAACTGCCTCACCCAGAAATATTCTGGGAGAGATGTGTCACTTAATAGGGTTCTACCAGCCTCAATCAAGGTTCTATTTTTCCTCTCAGTAATGCCATTTTGCTGAGGTGTTCTTGGTGAAGAAAATTCCTGAAATATCCTAAATTCTTCACATAGTTTTGCCATACTATCAGACTGAAATTCAGTACCATGGTCACTTCTTATCTTGACCACTGTACTGTCTAGTTCATTCTGAATTTGTTTGACAAAGCTATAGAAGATACTAGGTGTTTCAGATTTCTATCTAAGGAAGAACACCCAGGAAAACCTTGAGTAGTCATCTACAACCACAAAGGTATAAACCTTCCTACCTAGGCTGTGAACTGGCATAGGACCAAAGAGATCCAAATGCAAGAGGTATAAACACCTCACAACATCTTTGTTTTCAATGCTATTAAAGGTGGATCTAGTCTGCTTGCCCTTTTGACAAGCTGAGCATATTCCATCTTTAATACACTTAACTTGAGGACCATTCCTCACTAAATCTTTGCTATAGAGTTGGCCAATTGTCTTGTAGTGGAGATGGGCTAGCCTCTTGTGCCATTTGACACAATGAGAGACTTTCTCATCAGCTACAAGACACACTGGAGAACCATTGTTCTCACACATAATGTCTAGGCAATAGACATTCCTCTTTCTATAACCTGTCAAAATGATCTCTTGATCATTTGACCTCCTGATATGACAACCATTTTAACAAATGAGATGTCATATCCTAAATCACTCAGTTGACTTATACTAATAAGGTTATGTTTCAAACCTTTAACATAAGCCACTTGAGTAATAGTTATATGGGAGCTAGAAATGTTACCAAAACCCTTGATGATTCCTTTTTCAGAACCACCAAAGGTGACTTTAGGACCATCCTTGATTGGTGTGAAGTCCTTTAGCAATCCCCTAGTTCCAGTCATGTGTCTGGAACAACCACTGTCCAAGTACCATATTGGGGCATGGCCACTTGGACTTACCTGCAAAACAGATTAGTTGACCTTAGAACCCAAAGAATTCTTGGGTCCTTGGTGCTGGTTAGTTTGCCTCCTAACAAAGCTACCTGCAGGTTTTCCAACAGGCAGTTTGCTACTCACTTTGGCACTTGCATTGTGCCAACAGTCCATGGCAAAGTGACCTATCTTGCCACAGCACCAGCACTCAAACCTACTGTACCTTTGCTTAGGTACATCCTTAGCTGTTTTGTTTACAGCTGGCTTGTTGAGAGCTGGGGTTTTGCCCTTAGACTTGGACTTTACAGTCCTAGCAGGGTTAGTAAACCCCAATCCAGGTTTACCCTTGTGAGGTATAAACTCATCAATCAAAGGTAAAACAGACATTAGGTTTAGAAAACCTTGCAACAATGTCTCTCTCCTTCTGAAGACTAATCTCCAGACTTCTGATTTGATCATTCTTAAAAGTTATAGTTCCCATCTGAATAACAGTTATGTTCTTTAGTTTGGCTATTACATTTAACTTTTGATCAATCAGCTTCTCAAAATCAGTTGCAGCAACTTTGAGACTAGCAATTTCCCTTGCCTGACTCTTGGCTAGGGACTTGCTCTTCTTAAAAGCTTGCAATAGAATTCTATATTCATCAATCAATTGATGAATATCCCCTTCTGATTCAGATCCACTGACATCATTTGATGCTGATGTAACTGAATCAGAACTAGCACAAGAAATTGAACTTAAAGAACAATTTTGTACCTTACTAGGTCCAGGCTGCTCCTGGTGATAAGCCCGGAATCCGTGACCTGCCCGCGCAGTTTTCCAGACCGGGCGGTCTGCTTATTCAAGCCGCCAAACCCCCCAAGCCGGGCGGTCTCCATGTCAGGCCGCTGCCAGCACCGACCCTGTTCAGCGACAAGGCCCAAGGACCCAGCCGTCAGCTCGCCAGGAGGAATCCGCCAGGCCGCGCGGCTTCCCTCCTTTCTTGTTTCTTTCTCTTTTGCTTCCCCTCACCTCTGCCCGGTTCTCCTGTACCCCGGGCAGCCGGTAATTTTAGCCCTGCCCGTTTGGGCAGGCCCCCGAGCCTATAAATAGGGGGAGGGTGCACTCCCCAAGACACCATGACTGGGATCCAGTAGCTCGCCTGTTAAGAGCTGCGGTCTCAAGTCTAGTGTATTGCGGCTTGTAGCCCGGCCGGCTTCTTCTTTTGCTTGTTGTAACTGTCTCATTTTTAAGTAAAGGAAAGCCCGCCGCAAGAGTGACATTTAAGCCGCGGCGGGCGAACTCTGCTGTTGCCGCTGCCAGCGGCCCCCTCCTCTTTTCTGCCCTTTAGCCGCGACCGCTAGTAACCGATTAGTCGACAGTCTCCTCCTTTCCTTCCCTATTCCCCGGTGTTCGAACCGTTAGCTGGTGGTGCCCGACTCCCTGTCCGTTTTCGTGCATCAACAGTTAACACGCGGCCTTCAGATCTCGACTAATCGATGAAATCAGCGGTCTAGCTATCCAGACCGCTCTATCCTCTAGAGTTCGGCGGCCTGTCGAGCATGCCGCGACTTCGCCGGCTAAGGCTTTCAGCCCGCCTCCCGCACTGCGGAACCTGGCATTCTATCCGCTCTCTTTTCAGCCGGTCTTCTTATCGGTTTGCAGTATCGCCTAGCCGCCGCGTTAAGCCGCCGCTGTTCTGCGGTCTCTTGCAAAAGTTCGGCTTTTTCTCTCTTTTCAGGATGAATCCTGCAAAGGGTCATGATAAATCCAGCAACATCTCAGTTGCTACAAATCTCTCAGAAATGCAGGACTGTTCGTATTTTAATAGTGAGGTTGTTGACCCTCGTAAAGAAATTTTTGCAAACAATGTTGAGCGTGGGTTAGAATCTGTTGCAAATGAGTCTCTTTGTGAGGACGAAGAAGAGGCCCCTTCTCCATTCACTAATCAAATTCGGTGGGATACTGTCTCCGATGATTTCAGAGAACCACGTCTCCCAGAGTATTCTGCATGTGATGATCCGTTTTCTCATTTGCAAGCTTTTGAATCAGCTATTTCACTTAGAAAAGTGTCAAATGGAGTAAAATGCAAACTCTTTGTTATATCCTTTGGCAATGTTGCGAGAGAATGGTTTTATAGCCTCCCACCTCGATCAGTAACCAGCTTTAAGGATCTTCGAAGTCAATTTATTTCTAGATTCGCTATTTATAGGAAGCGGAAAAGAGACGTTGGAGCTCTCTTCCGAATCAAGCAAGGAATTGACGAGTCTAATGCAGATTTTGTTGATCGGTTTCAAAAGGAGGTCCTAGATATTTGTAGCGTCCATCAAGACTATTACTTGTATGCTTTCATAAATGCACTTCAAGAACGCCCATTGAAATTCAAGCTCACCACAAAATATCCCAAGAGCTACGGAGATCTTATTGATATAGTTAATACATTCATAATGGGCGAAGAGGCAAATAAAGGTTATGTTTCGTTTCTGAATCAAATGACTAAACAATCTCAAGGGAATTCTGGTCAACAGCAATCTATTTCCCCTCAAGATGTCTTGCAAGTTGAATATTGCAAGTCTCCTTATATTCTCCAGGATAAAACTCTAAAGTATGAAAAAGATTCAGGTAAGTATGTTAAGTTCAAAATTCCTATGGAAGATCTTTTGATAATCATTCAGGGAATGCCTGAGTTCAAGAAGCCTCGGCGCATGAAATCCAAAGTCAAGTATCGGCACGAGCAGCTTTTTTGCAAGTATCATAAAGATATTGGTCATCTAACAGAAGATTGCATAGCTCTCAGAGAATTGGCTAATCAACTTGTAAGAGCTGGAAAGCTGCAGGAATATTTCATTTAGTTACTCTCTAAGACAATCTTCAGTTTCTTGCTCAATGGATCAAGCAGTGATCCCTCTTTCTTTCTATAATGAAAAGTGCTTATGTTCAGAATAATACATAACATCTCTCTCTCTCTCTCTCTCTCTTTCTATAAGGCATGATAAAGCTACAGATATATATCCTTTATCACTTCCTTAACATCATGCAAATGTTACTTTTTCATTTGAAGCTTATTTTTAGCTTTACTCTTTATGCCTATATGCATGCATGTAGGGGCAAGAGCCCCTTTCGAATTCTTAAGCCCTCCACATCCTGCTCGAGTTCAGTAGCAGATGTGTAGTGGGTTTTCCGCTTGACCTTCAGTCGCAGGCATTGCGTACCCGTCACGCATGACTTCAGTCACAGACAGGCTTTACGTACTTGTCCCGCTTGACCTAGGTCGCAGACATTGCGTACTTGTCCTGCTTGACCTCAGTCGCAGACGTTGCGTACTTGTCCCGCTTGACATTGGTCATGGAATTTAAGAATTTCGATCCCGCTTATGTGTTTTTTGTGAGGAAAGCAATGCTACGCGCACCTGCCCACATTGAAACATAAGTGCATATCTTCACCTATTTTTGCAGGACAACACGCGCCTATCCGCTGTCTCGCGGTTTTATTTAGCGGCCTGTGCAGGTTTTATAATTATTTACACAAGCCGCCCGGTTTCAGTTTCCGGCTTAAGTTTATTAACTTTCCTGTTCTTACCGGCCGGATTATCATTAATATATTTGGGAACTCGGCCGACTTACGTCCGCCTATCCGCTATTCAGTATCTTATTTGGCTTAAATATATCAATTGCCGGTTTGTTATTCATATGACAAAGAGGTCGCCCGACCTGCTTCTGGCACTTAATTCTTGGCTATTGATCTGCCGACTTATGGTATTAATTATATCAGCTAAATCAGCGAACTATCGTCACAAGAGTTCCCGGCTCCCATATGGCTATATCGGTCTGTATTATCGGAAGCCGAAGCTTATTTCTCTATTTCTGTTCCTTTAATCAAATGGGCAATTCGCTTCAGAGTTTGCCCTAGCCGCAATCTAATATTTCAATATGATGGATGTTTGCCGACTGCGACAGGTGGCCGCGCGGCTTAGCGGTCACGGTTTAAGTATAAACAAGCCGCGGCAATTCAGCTCTTCTAGCAGATAACGTTGAATAATTCATCAAGGAAAATTGCGGTTTAAATTATTAGCCGCTCGGCTTATTGTTGACGTGCACTCCGGTAGAAACCGCAGGGAAATGTCTCTCTCTTGCGGACAGCTTTGATGAAGTCGCAGCGCAAACTCAGTCGGTTTACATACCTATATTCTAAATCGGAAGCTAATCTGAGACCGCGCGGACTTAGTCAAGTAAGAAAAGTAAGATTCACAACAAAGAGTAAGGTAAAAATGCCTTCATTTCTATGTCATTAAGTATTACAAAATGTTAATCGCGCGGTTACAAAAACAATGCCGCCGATTTCAAAAAAGTTCAAAATACAAAACCAAGTTATAAATTTTTCTAATCGTCCGGTTTGAGCTTCTTAGTCGCAGGAGCATCCAAATCACTGTCATCACCAACATCGACAGATGATAAAGAGTACCCGCTGCTAGTTGCGGAGCTCGCTGAACCATCAGAAGATGTCGAGTCTGGCCGCGCGGTCTCCGACTCTTGGCCGCCGGACTCAGGAGATGTGCGTGGACTCTGGCTTCCCTGGCCGACCTCCTCCACGGCGTCTCCCACCACCTCACCGACTTCTTCCCCGACTTTGGCTTTGCCTTTGATCGACTTATAGACGTCGGCCACCTGCTCCTTCAGGGAAGGGTAGATGTCGGCGCATGTGAAGTTGGTGAAGCCGGGGGCCAAGCCGCCAATGTCCCGGAGGCGGTTAAGCGCTCCATCGATCCCTTGGACAAGTTGGGGGAAGACTTGGTCTTGGAAGATCGGGTTGGCGGGGTTGTACATTTCCTGCAAAGCAAAGGTAAAGGTAAGGTCGCGCGGTTATATAATGCTAACCGTGCGGGTATTGGTAATGACTTACCGCCTCTTTCTCTTTAAGCCGCTTGTTCTCTTCTTGCTGTTCGCTTAACTGCGTCTTCAGGCCGCTGTTCTCTTTCATCAGCTCCTTGTAGGCAAGCCCCATGAAGTGACTTGCCACGAAGCTCCTCGCGCCGACTTGCGCGGCTAGCCGCGGCAGGTCGTCCGGAGGAACTCGTCGCATAGCCCTCAAGTTGCGCTTGCCGTACAGCGCGCAACCAACCGCATTAGCATGGCGGCTTACTTCTTCTGCTCCCCAGTAAGGGAGGGCGGTGGAGATCGTCACCGACTTGCCGTCCGGACTCCACCGCAAGGCCGGGTCGCCGTGGACATCCTTCAGGCTGCTGCCGGTTCCTTGCAGCATGAACTCTCCAGAGGAGTCCGACTCCTCCTCCTCCGCAGCTCGCGCCAGCTTGACCCGCTTCGCCCTTTTTTCTCTTTGAGTAAGGGTCAAGCCGCCCGGAGTCTGCGGCTTGTTCAGCGGGACCGCCACAGCAGCTGCAAAGATGAAGGCAAAGTTAGTTTCCAGATCGTGCGGCTAAGAATTCAGGTCGGCCTGCTTAACACTTACTGTCTTCCGCTTCGACTCCTACTAGCGACGGCAACAGCGGGATGTAGTGGTTTACATCAAGCCGCTCGCCCCTGAAGAAGTCGTAAATCTCCTTCTCCATGCCGTCCAAGCCGCTGCTGCCGAAGGCGGCTTCTTCGCGGATTTGGGGGTCGACCGGCAGCAACCCCAAGTTGCCCTCGAAGATCAGAAACCGCTCCGGCCAGTTCGCGATCTTGTTGGCCAAGTTAACTATCCTCAGCCCTCTGCAGCCGAAGTAGAGGTGCCCCCGGAAGATCTTTGTCCCGGAGTCCGGGATAGACCGCACCGAGAAGCACTCACGGAAGAGCCTCATAGAGAATCAGACTCTTTCCGACCTCAGATAAGAGATGAAGCTGTAGATTGCGGCTATCGAGTTCGGGGGAAGTTGTCCGGGCACAACTCCATAGTGGTCGAAGACCGCTACGGCCTCTAGCAAGACCGGGAAGCTGAAGCCGCAGTCGAAGTGGTCAATGGGGACTGCGATCTGATTCGCGTTGGAGGAGTTAATCCGCTCATCCTGCCGAGGAAGCCGCGCGATCAGCGGACTTCCTTGCATATGTTTCTCGACAAAGTCATCCAGCTTGGCTTTTGTAAGCCGGCATTCTTTGTGGTCAGCTGAGTGGAAGGCGGAGGCCGCGTCTGTCCTAACGGCTGTGGCCTTGTCAACCGCAACGACTTGGACTTAGCCCGCATCCTTCTTGATTTTTGATGAAATCTTCGGGGTCTGCGCTATTTATAGAAAATCCATGAAGCTACAGTGCCCAACGTCAAATCGCGGCTAGTTGTCACGCCGCGCGGCCTAAGTCCGCTGGAAGTGCAGAACAGCTTAGTGACCAAGCCGCCGTTTAGCCCATCAGTCCGCACGGCTATTTCCCTGCACTTAAGAAAAATTCTATGGCGAATCATGTGGATATCAACTATTCAAGCCGGCGTTCTGTTCGCCAGACCGCGCGGCTACTTTCCAAAACTTTAAATTTCTCAGAACAAAGCAGCAGACATGTGGATTATAAATACAAACCGCATAAGCCGCATTCAGTTCGCAGCATAATAAAATACAACAGTTTACAGCAATCAAATTGTCCAACATCCAAAGAAAAAATATATATTACAACACAATATACGAATGTCCGCGCGGCTTAAGTCTCTTAAGTCGCTCAGGATCGTTTGTCGTCTTCCGGCCTATCTCGTCCCATGTGCGCGACCTGTTCACCGGTCTGCACAATCGCGACGTACACCTGGCTAACCAGATTATGAAGCGCATGCAGAGACCGATGAACTCGCGCAGCGTCTCGCTCAACTCTCGCAAACGGAATCATATAGATCGCCTGGGCCCCCGGACCGCTTGGAACTGCGACCTGGTTAGGCGCCGCGGCCACGGGCGGATGCGAACTCTCGCCAGAGGCCGGGCGGCTAGTTCCCGGCAACTCTGCAGGAGTTGGTGGTGCAGGCCGCAGTTCTCCGCCGGTCTCCGCCGGCAAGTCTTGGTTTTCGCCGCCTCCGGCATGCGGGATCTGTTCTTTGTCTCCTTCCGGCCGCGCGGCCATCAGCAAGTACTTCTCCGCCCTTTCCTGCTCCAAGGCGACCTGCATCTCAGCAATCTTCGCCTCAGCGGTTTCCATCGCGGTCTGGTGCCTGGCGGTCTCTTCCTTCATCGCGGTCTGGAGCCTGGCAGTCTCTTGTTCCATCGCAGTCTTCATCCTCGCGGTCTCCAGCTCAAGCGCTCTTTGCAACCTAGTGGTCTCTTGCTCCAGGGTGGTTTGCAACTCTTGGATCCTTTTTTCCGCGGCCTCCTGGGCAACCCGCTGCTGTTCGTCTTTAATCCGCAGTGTTTCGGTGGCCGCGTTCAAAGCCGCCTGCAGCGAGCCGACCTCCTTCTGGAAGTCGGCCATCTCCTTCTCGCGAACACTTGGAGGCGGAGGCGGTGGCAGCATAGACAAATACGACGTCAAGTCGCCCGGTTTCATCGCGGTCTCCGGTACACCTGCAGAAGAGAAACCGCAGTCAGGTTCAGCCGGATTGTTGCGACCTTCTAGTAAGGAAATCAGTAGGATAAGACCGCCGGTTTGATGTTTATCTCCTCCAGAGGCCGCGGTATGGATTTTAATCACTGGCCGCCTGAGCCGCTCAGGATCTATCCTCTTCAGCTTTTCTTTCCATAGCCGCTCGGTTTCCTTAGCTCGACTTTTCAGTTGAGCCGTGGTCAGGAAAAAGCTGGCCGGCGGATTTAATATTATACTCGCCCCCTTCTTCCTTGACCGCGACTTGTAGAATTTAATAATTCGCCTAACGTCCCGGTGTTTACCTTGCAGCAATGGATGTGTGGTCGCCACCGGCTTCTCGGCGATCAGTTTCTTCATCTCCTCCATCTTCTCGCGGAGCTTCAGTTTCTCGGCTCCTTCAGAAGCCGCGGAAGCCGGTTCGCCAGGCTTCTCCCCAATAACCTGGATGTCCGGGCGGTCAACCTCCTCAGAGGCCGCTGGTGTCGACAACAGCGCGTCTTGCCGCTGGAGGGTCTCCATGCCCTTCAGGAGCTCGCTGAGCGAGTCGCTAACCGCGGCGTATTCTCTAGTTCGCTTGGCTTGTGATCCGGTGTAGCTGGGTCCTCGGGTACCTCCTTCTCGTGCGGCCTGTGTTGAAGACTGTCCGCTCCGGTCTTTTCAGAGATATTCTGGTTTCTGGCATGCAGCTTCCTCATTTTCTTCTTCATCCTTTCTTCAAGGGTTTCGCTCCTTTCTTTCCGCCGTTTCAGGGAGCCGGACACCTTTTCAGTCCGCTTGCCCTGTTCAGCAACAGTCCGCTCGGGTTCCTGCGCCTTCTCCAGCTCGTTGTCATCCACAATGATTAAGTCGACCTTGCTCGGCAATTCGGACGGTTTCCCAGACTCAACACTCTTCTCCTCCGTCCCACCGATTTTTAGGAGTGGTTCTCCTGATGGAGAGAAAGTCACGTCGAAGGATTTGGCAGTTCCGGTTTGCACTGGAGCGGCCTTCGAAACCGCTTTGGGATCGGCTGCGGCCTGCGATGGTCCGCCGACGATCTCTGTCGGCCTCCTTTCAGCTCCAGAAGCCGCTGATGTCTCCGGCTTCCCAGTCTTCTCGGCAGTCTGGCGGGCAGAATCATTCGAGTTCTCGCTCCGGCTCTGCTTCGCTTCTGGCGGTTTCTTGTTGCGAGCTAGCATTGATGACATCACATCCATCGCTAGAGAAATCGCGTCGGCTTGCAAAATTCTAACCGCAAGTGGCGAGTAGCGACCCGTGCTTGGCAGGAATCCTGAAGAATGTCAAGGGTCAGGGGATTTTATAGACAACGATGAAGCAGTCGTGGTCTCCGGCTTAGTTCTACATTTTCGAAGTTTTTTGGAAACTTAAAAATGTGCGGGGATTATGATAAGCCCGGAATCCGCGACCTGCCCGCGCAGTTTTCCAGACCGGGCGGTCTGCTTATTCAAGCCGCCAAACCCCCCAAGCCGGGCGGTCTCCATGTCAGGCCGCTGCCAGCACCGACCCTGCTCAGCGACAAGGCCCAAGGACCCAGCCGTCAGCTCGCCAGGAGGAATCCAACAGGCCGCGCGGCTTCCCTCCTTTCTTGTTTCTTTCTCTTTTGCTTCCCCTCACCTCTGCCCGGTTCTCCTGTACCCCGGGCTGCCGGTAATTTTAGCCCTGCCCGTTTGGGCAGGCCCTCGAGCCTATAAATAGGGGGAGGGTGCACTCCCCAAGACACCATGACTGGGATCCAGTAGCTCGCCTGTTAAGAGCTGCGGTCTCAAGTCTAGTGTATTGCGGCTTGTAGCCCGGCCGGCTTCTTCTTTTGCTTGTTGTAACTGTCTCATTTTTAAGTAAAGGAAAGCCCGCCGCAAGAGTGGCATTTAAGCCGCGGCGGGCGAACTCTGCTGTTGCCGCTGCCAGCGGCCCCCTCCTCTTTTCTGCCCTTTAGCCGCGACTGCTAGTAACCGATTAGTCGACAGTCTCCTCCTTTCCTTCCCTATTCCCCGGTGTTCGAACCGTTAGCTGGTGGTGCCCGACTCCCTGTCCATTTTCGTGCATCAACACCTGGATTTTGTCATCTTCTGTTAATGCCATCAGTCCTTGGAACTGACTGTCATCTTGCTCATATTTGGAGTTCATTATCTGGATGAACTCCTCTTCCTCTTCCTCAACAAACAGTCCTATGTATGCTTCAGCTTCTGACTCAGTTTCTGAAGAAGATATGTCTGACAGGCTCTTATCCTTTTTGGCAACAAAAGACTTTTCCTTCTTGCTCTTGAATTGAGTCTTTTTCTTATCAATGGATTCTTTTCTTTTCTCAGGACAGTCAGCAACAACATGTCCTTGTTTGTTACAACAATAACAAACTATCTTTGAAGATGAAGTTCTATTTGACTTGGGCTTTCTTCTGTCTTTCTTTGATGACCTCTGTACTGTGGATGGCTTAGTCCTCCACTGTTTTTTCTTTAGGAACTTCTGAAAGTGTCTTGTGAAGGCAGCAAAGTCCTCATCACTTTCACTGCTTTCAGATTTTCTGCTTTCTGAATCATCTGACTCAGTCTCAGCTACTTTAGGAGGTGGAGTTGGTGACTTACTTCTGTATTTTCTGGTGGCTTCTGTCTTGAATGTCACCGTCCTTTCTTTATGTTCACTTCTTGTAGTCTTCTCCTCCTCTTTCCTTACCATCAACTGCATCTCATAGGATAGCAGTTTTCCAAACAGTGTTGGAGGAGGGATATCTGCTAACTTTGCCATTTCTCTTATGGCACAGATCTTGGTGTCCCAATCCTTTGTTAGGGACCTCAAGAACTTATCATTTAACTCATAATTACTGAATTCTCTGTCATAGGACATTAGCTCATTCACAATCCTATAGAACTTCTTATAGCATTCTGTTATGCTATCAGACCTACCTTGCCTGAAACTTTCATATTCTTGATTTAACAAAGACTTTCTATCCTGTCTCACTTCTTCTGAACCCTCCATGTACACTCTAAGAGTATCCCACATCTTCTTAGATGTCTTACAGTGTATCAAGTTCTGAAAGGTAGCATCATCTATGGCACTCACAATGATATTCTGTGCCCTCTTGTCCATTGTGGCTAGAATTATCTCATCTTTTGTCATTTCAGAGAAGTCTTTAGGTGTTCTCTGATTTGCATCCAAGACTGATACCTTCATAGGCACATATGGCCCCTCTTTAACTGTGATGTAAATTCTAGGGTCCGAGGCTTCCATAAATAGTCTTACCCTTTCTTTCCAGATGCCAAAAATTTCTTTTCTGCAAATGGATAACTTCATGGAACCAAGTTTCTTATGATTCTCTGTTGAACCCATGTTTTTTGATTTTCTTGATTCTGCAATTTACTTAAACTGAATCTGCCAACATGATCTACTCAGATAGTTAAGTCCTTTTTGAGTAACCTGGCTCTGATACCACTTGAAAGAAATTGTACCTAATCACCTAGAGGGGAGGGGGGTGAATATGCGACTAAATCTTTTTAAACTTTTTAGGCAAATTGCAGATTATATCACAGATTTTTAACCAATTCTTCACAACAATTAATTAGCAATCACAGAAAACACAAGCACACAGTGAACACACAGATTTATAGTGGTTCCCCAAGGTTTGGGTACATCCACTTTCCCCCTTCGCCTATCTAGTAGTGTACTAGATTCATCCAAACTCCTCCACTATCTCAGATCCTCAAATCTTACACTCAGAACCACAAAACAGGTTCCTACAGCTCAGGCCCAAGGCCCTACAACTCAGTCTTCTCCAAAGACCTACACTCAGCTTCTTCACAAAGCCTACACTCAGCCACAATAGGCCTACACTCAGCCACAACAAGCCTACACTCAGAGATAAGAATCTCCTACACTCAGGCACACAGGCCCTACCACTATGCCTTTATAATTACAGGCTTACAACTCAGATCCCTAAGGATCCTACAAGAAAATAAGAATACAAAGTGTATATACCTACAACTCTGAATAGAGAGATGAGTTGATAGGTTCTTGATGAGTTCTTGGAAGAACTCTGCTGAGAACAATCTCACTTGGCTTTTCTTCAAAGCTTCTTGAATGTAGAACACAATAGGATTGATTCTCTGCAGCTGATCTTCAATCACTGCAACTTACGATTCAGAACTAAGTCTGAACCCTTCTTCACAGCCTGGTTCCAACGGCTGTCTTCTTGGATGGAGCTCTCTCTCTCTCCAACTACTTAGATCTTCAGATCACTTCAACTGATTTGTGTTAATCTGTTTTGAATCTCCTTTTTTAATCATCTCTTTCTGTTGACAGTATAAGCCTATTTATAGGCCTTCTTCATGGTGACCGACTGATCCGGTTGCTAACGGCTTTCTGACATCTCTGACAGGTGCAGTAGACCGGCTGGAATGGCAGCTGTCAAGTCTTCCAGTCAATTCTTGAAATAACTGTAACTGTCTGAAAGTGTCGAGACAATCTGTCTTTAAGTGTCGACACTTTTAGACTAAGTGTCGACACAAGTATACTAAGTGTCGACACTAGCCTTCAAGGTGTCGACACAACTCCTTGTGTTGTAGAATTCACTTCTCGACACAGCTTCTTCATCATGTGTCAACACTGATATTGTGTTGTTGATGCATGAAAACGGACAGGGAGTCGGGCACCACCAGCTAACGGTTCGAACACCGGGGAATAGGGGAGGAAAGGAGAAGACTGTCGACCAATCGGTTACTAGCGGTCGCGGCTAAAGGACCGGAAATGGGGGCCGCTGGCAGCGGCAACAGCAGAGTTCGCCCGCCGCGGCTTAAAAGCCACTCTTGCGGCGGGCTTTCCTTTACTTAAAATGAAAAACAGTTACACGAAAGGGAAAAAAGGAAGCCGACCGGACTACAAGCCGCAAAACACTAGACTTGAGACCGCAGCTCTTAACAGGCGAGCTCCTGGATCCCAGTCAGCGTGTCTTGGGGAGTGCACCCTCCCCCTATTTATAGGCTCGGGGGCCTGCCCAAGCGGGCAGGGCTAAAGTTACCGGCTTCCCGGGGTACAGGAAACCGGGCAGAGGTGAGGGGAAGCAAAAGAGAAAGAAACAAGAAAGGAAGGAAGCCGCGCGGCCTGGCGGATTCCTCCTGGCGAGCTGACGGCTGGGTCCTGGAGCCTTGTCGCTGAGCAGGGGCGGCGTTGGCATCGACCTGACATGGAGGCCGCCCGGCTTGGGAGGCGTAGCGGCTTGAATACTCAGGCCGCCCGGTCTGGAAAGCTGCACGGACAGGTCGCGGATTCCGGGCTTATCATAATCCCCGCACATTTTTAAGTTTCCAAAAAACTTCGAAAATGTAGAACTAAGCCGGAGACCGCGACTGCCTCATCGTCGTCTATAAAATCCCCTGGCCCTTGTCATTCTTCGAGATTCCTGCGGAGCCACGGGTCGCTACTCGCCACTTGCGGTCAGCATTTTGCAAGCCGACGCGATCTTTCATAAGATGGATGTTGTCTTCAATGTTAGCACGCAACAAGAAACCGCCAGAAAAGAAGCAAAGCCGGAGCGAGAATTCGGAAGATTCTGCCCGACAGACTGCTGTTGATGCACGAAAACACAAGGGGGGTCGAGCACAACCAGCTAAATGTTCGATCACAGGGGGAATAGGGAGACTGCGAGTAGCGATCTACTAAGCGGATGAGAGCTGGAAGAAGAGCAGGGCCGTGAACCACGGCAACAACAGACTTCGCCCGTCGTGGCCTGAATGCCTCTCTTGCGACGGGCTTTCCCTTGATTGAAGAAGGATCTAGTTACAAGTGAAAGGAAAAGACTGAGGGAAGTAGAGCAAGGGGGAGTCCACAAGGCACAGGATTCGAGTCCGCAGCCTGTAACAAGTAGGCTCCTGGGTCCGAGTCAGCGTGCCTTGAGTGCACCACCTCCCCCCTATTTATAGGATAGGGGGCCTGCCCAAACGGGCAGGGCTAAAATAACCGGCTGCCCGGGGTACAGGAGAACCGGGCAGTGGTGACGGGAAGCAAAAAGAAAGAACACGCCAGTCCGCACAGAAGTGGCGGACTGGGCTCGCGAGCTGGAGCTTCCACTGCTGCTGGGCGTGCCCACTGGAGGGCGGCGGCCTGGGCGGACGTGATACTGCGTCCGCCGCTGGAGAACCTGTTGCCCAAAGCACCGGCGGACTGAGCGGACTGGTCCTTGCGTCCGCTGCTGGAGTATCACCCTTGGCGCCCGACTGGTGACAGTGCCGGACTGGGCGGACAGACAAATCCTGTCCGCGCCTGCTGAATGGGTGGCTTTGGAATCTTGTAGTATGTTGCAGACTGAGGGGTTAACATAATCCCCGCACATTTTTAAGTTTCCAGAAAACTTCGAAAATGTTCTCTTAACCGCCGAGTCCGCAAATCTCGAAAACCCCGCCACCGCTATAAATATCGCTGGAGGGTCTGGATCTGTTGAGAATCTTGATCGATACGGGGCGCTACTCACCACTTGCGGTCTCAACTTTCCAGTCCGGCATGGCAAGACTTGGAGCTTTCTTGTCTAGCGTTACTGCAAAAGGCGACCTGGAGCATACAACGCCTATGAAGACTAAAAAGGTTATAAAGAGGTCGACAGGAAAAGATCCTGTCCGCTCCATAGGAGAGAGTTCTCAGAGCCAGAAGCCTGCGGAGAAAGCAGTCCGCCATGTCGATGTTTCTGCTCGCAACGATGCCGTAGTCGACGCCGAACTGTTGAGGAGTGAGAAGATGGCAACCATGTCGGACTCCGCCCCTTCTCAGAAAACCGCAACCTCGGCGGACACTGCTGGAGAACACATGGAGACTGACATATCTTCCCCCAATGCCTCGGTGCAAATCGTTGACTTGGACGAAGAAGACCGGCGGACTGAGGTAGGGGACGACGCGCCCTCAAAGGCATTGTCTGCTGTGAATCCTGAACCTGTCCGCGCTGACCAGCCCGATTTAGGGGGGTCCGCCGCGGATGCTGCTGAGAAGACCGCCAAGAAGAAGAAGAGGAAGAGAGACGGAGCGACCGTCGCCGAGCGGGTTGAGAAGAAGCTTCACGCAATGAAGGAGAAGAACGTCTCTAAGCGGACTGGGGCGGCGGACTTACAACACAGGCCGCGCGAAAAATAAGTTCCAGACGGCGATCTGGTTACTCCGGAGGCCCAAATCCAGGGAGAGAATTCCCTCTCAACGGTCAGTCTTTCCACTGATGAGATATTTGATTCCATAGACGTCGATCAACTTGACTTAATCCGGGACTCCTTGCTGGTTGTGCTGCAGCAGAACGAGGCGGAAACTGCTGGAGATAAGGGTGACGAACTCCCTTCCTTATCCGCTGCGGAGGAAGAGGAGAGGGAGAGGCTGAAGGAGAAGATAAAGGAGCAAAAGAAGCAAATCGTTGCTCATGTTGCTACGGTCGGGGCAGCCTCGCAGCAGGCCGCGGCGGACAAAGCCGCTGAGGATCTGCGGATTGCTGCGGAGCTGATGCGGTCAGGTAAACTTCAGCCGGCGCCCAAATACTTTCAGCGCAAGTGGCTTTACAGGTCGCCGCCGCGGACGTCAAGACCGATCAAAATTATCACCAAGACGGACGATATCGTGGTCTCAACAAGTGCGGCTGCCGAAAGAAGAGCAAGGGTTCACCGCGAATGGAAAAAGCGGTTAAGCGCCTTTGACCCGAAGCGGGCAAGGCGGCCAATCATCTTCGATAGTCGGAAACTCGCTGCCGCTATATCTGAAAGTAATCTTTTATCCTTTCTTTGAGTCCGCCGCGAACTGCCTTTGAATGCGAAGTTGACTTTATTTGTTGCAGGTAGAAAGTCGCTACCGGGCTCCATCGAGAGCGGCGAGATCGTGGTCACACCCAACACCAGTGCCGACGCAGTCTCACACGTGGAGTCCGCGGAAGATGAGCCGCCTACCCTGAGTATGGTACAAGAGTTAGAGAAGAAATTTGAAGCTGAAATGCAGTGTGTCAAAGCAGAGTTAGAGAAACCGGCGGAGCGCGAGAGGGCGTCCGCGGCGCGCGAGAAAGCGTCTGCGGAATGCGAGAAGGCGCTCAAAGACCAGGTCGCCAGGATCTCGCGGGCGCTGGAGAGGTCTGAAAGGGAAAAGAAAAGGCTCGCGGATGACGTCCGATACTACAGAGGCAAGCACTTGGCGTCGGCTCGTGAAGGAAAAGAGAAGCGGACTGCTGAGGTCGCTGAGCAGAGGCCGCGGGCGTCAGATCGCGCGGCTTCGGAGATCGCCGCACCGGCAGGTGGTATCCCACGCGCTGCGGATGAGGAGCCGAGGCCGGCAGCGGAGCCAATGGTGCCTCTCAGTCGAGTTGACCGGGAAGCCGCCCATATGCACCGGACTATAAACGTCATCCATCATCATCTCTGCCGCGTATACAGTGAAATTCTTCAGATAAGCGATCAGGCGGCTCATCTATGCAGGGACAGAGCAGAAAAGCCGGCGCGGACTGACAATAGGGACCGCTGAGTCCGCAATTCCTTGAACTTTTATCTGATTGAATGTATATTGTTTGTATGATTGCTCCAAATAATGCTGTGCTGTGAACTGAATTCTATTTGATCTGTGCGGACTCAGATTATATATCCGCTATTCATGTAGTTTAATCCTTGTGACGTGGCGATTTGTGCGAATTCATGCTGTGTCTGCTTCTCGTTATTTAACCTGCAGGTGGGAAAATATGCGACCTGGGCGGATAGGAAGCTGCACCGGCCACAACTTGGCTCTGAATTTCCTTTGGAATGTTAATTTGCCTTTGTATTTAATTCTTTGCGGACTGTGCGGATTGAATATGCGACCTGCGCGGACTGGCCAAAAAGCTGTCAGAAACTTTATCTATAAATACTGCCTTCTGCTTTCTTTATGTAGGAAATTGCTGAAGTAAAAGGAATCCTGCGGCCTGCAACATGGTGTCCGCGCGCACTGATGCTGCAGTCGCCTTCCATTCTGCCAATCACAGAAAATGTACTTTGACGGAGGCTGACTTGCCTGCCTTCATCGAAAAGAAGATGGCGGACTCGAACATACTCGTCCGCCTGCCCGCTCATCAGGAAAGGTTGAATTTCTCGACGGCGACCCAGATCGCCATTCCCGTTGATCATTTCGATAGCGGATTCAGGTTCCCGCTCCTATGGGAGCTCGAAGCAATTTTCGAGCACTACGGGATGGTCCCTGGCCAGCTCGCGCCGAATACCCTTGCTGCGATCTGCAGCTACATCTCTTATCTGCGATCTGAAAAGATTGCTTTCTCAATGAACATCTTCCGCAAAATATTCTCCGTCCGCTCTATAACCGCCTCCGGAGGCCGCCCCTATAAGGGAGTAATCTACTTCTACTGCAGGGGGATGAAGGTAGTGGGTCTTCCAAACAAGATCCACAACTGGACCTCAATGTTTCTAATTTTTGAGGGCGACCTTGGGTTCGCGCACACGTATCCGCAGGTGCGCGCGGACTCTGTCTTCAAAAATGTACAGCTGGACGACCTGGAGTCCGCAATCATTGAGTTCTTGGCGAATGCCAGGCTTGACATCGAATACTACCTTCCGCTGCTGGCGAGCTTGGCGGATGTTGTGCCTGAGGACAGTAAGTAATTTGGCGGACTCAGCTTTTGTATCCGTCGCGACCATGTCGTTAACTCTGGTTCTCTTTTTGCAGCGACCTTGGCGGTGCCCGCCAACTTGTCGCAGACGCCCAGCGGCTTCACTCCTACACAAAGGGAGAAGAAGGAAGCAGTTGCAAAAAAGAGGAAAGAGGAAGGGGATCCCGCAGCGGACTACTCTTCCTCCGAAAGTTTCTCCATGACCGGCTTCGGTATCAGCCAGAGGGACCTTAGGGGGAACCCTATGGTCCACTGGCACAGCAAGAAAAAGCATGTCCGCCTATCCACCGCGCTTCCTTCGTGGAGGAGTCCGCGGATAACACGCCACGCTCATATTGCGCTCTCCACTCTTTACGGAAAGCGCAACTTGAGCGACCTCAAGAAGGTGTCCGCCGCCGACCTCCCTCTGCTGGCTTCCCAGGCTTCTGCGAACAGCGCGGTGACAAATCATTATGTTGCCACTCTGGCCAGAGACCTGTTGAGGCAGAATGAACAGCTTCAGAAGGATAACAAGGTGCTAAAGGAAAGGAACGCGCGGATGGGAGAAAGGAATGCTCGGCAAAGAGAGGAGCTGGCGGTGAGTTGCATTTTTCTCGGTCTAGATTTTCTATCCGCCGCGATCTATGATGTTTGCAATCTTGTTTTTCGCAGGTCGCCTATGACTTGGAGAACAAAAAATTCCAGGCCGCCACGCTCCCTTTTGTGATGGAGACTGTTGAGGTTGCTGTTGAGCGACTGGCCCGCGACAGCCTCATGAAGGAAGGAGTTGACGGCGTTCCTTTTCTGGAGATCTTCCCGGAGCTGGCCCCTCAGTTCGCAGCGATGGAGAGAGCTAGAAAAGGTAAGGACGTTATTGAGGAAGGCGAAGATGAGGATGAAGACGACGAAGAAGAAGAAGAGAAAGAAGACGGAGGCTCGCAAGGTGAAGAGCAAGGTGTCAGGGAAAATGCGGACGATGCTGCATCGAGCCGACAAGGAGAGGAGCTGTCCGCCGAGTCCGACACTTCTGCCTCTTCCTCTGCTACTGGGAGCTCGCATAGCGGGTCCGCCACTGGTACAGGATCAGGTAGCAGCGGGAGCAGCTCGGGGGGCTATTCTCCAGATGTCGACATCATCGGTGACAGCCCTGCACCTCCTGAGAAGAGACAGCGGACTGATTGATCAATGCATATGTATATATTTTGTTGTTTTTTGTAAAAAGTGGCGGACGCAAGATTGCAGTCCGCCGAATATATTGAATGATGTAAAAATTTTTTGATGAAATGGAAAGGATATTTTTTGGCATGTGTGCTTTCTGCAATGCTCTCTTTGCTGATTAGAGATTTATTATTCCACGCTCACCGCACCGATACTTAGCAGTCCGCACAACACGCTTGATAAACCTGAGCCTTTGTTGATTAGAGAATATTGTTCCACTTTGGACCAAGAAACTCAGGCGGACTCTATCGAGTTTCACTTGCAGTCCGCATGATTATTTATAGTGAACCTGGTTGATTAAAGAATTTAGACATCAACTTATTCAGTATCCGCCTCAGAGAACAGCCAGCTGATAATGCCAGGGGTACTTGAGTTATAGTTGTAGTCCGCAAGCCAGACCGCACATAATATAAAAGCACATTGATTGTTAACTTGACAAATAATGCGAAAACCATTCCGCGGACTGAGCAGATACAGAAAACTAATCCGCTTATAATAAATCAAACTTGTATAACATGAAAATCATTCTGCGAACTGAGCAGATACAGTCAACCAATCCGCTCATTGTAGATATGATCTATAAACTACCCTGCGGACTGAGGGGATACAGAAAACCAATCCGCTAAAGATAGCCAGCTTGCAATCCCAAAGCTTCGAATTATGCGGATAACGAATCGAGTCCGCCAACGATAGAAATGATCTATAGCTTGGGACCAGGTGGGCAGGTGAGCCTGAGCGGCATACTTTCCTCACCGGGATACAAGCTATAAGATCAACCCAAGCAGGCGGACTCTGCGGATAGAGAAAACCAGTTCGCCAACGATAGAAATGATCTATAGCTTGCGACCAGGTGGGCAGTTGAGCCTGAACGGCATACTTTCCTCACCGGGCTACAAGCTATAAGATCAACCCAAATAGGCGGACTGCGCGGACAGAGAAAACCAGTCCGCATAATATTCCCTGCAAAAAGCAAGACCCTCATTTGGCAGAACGGTTCCCTGCCCTCTTGCCTGGAGTACAGTCTAAACTGTGTCTCCTGCAGGCACTGCTTGAGGGTACCATGGAGTGTTCGAGAGTTACAAGCTAAGATGACCCGCGGGCAGGTGAGCCGGAACGGCATACTTTCCTCATGTGATCATCGAAGTTGTAACAATATCCCTAAAGCGGCATGGTAGAGCTTTACACCCACCTTGCCCTCCATAATGCAAAGGTGGGGTCAGGTACCTGCCGGGATCCGAAGTCCAGAATCCAACCGCGCTAGAGCCTGCAAGCTCCCACTACACGGTGCGAAATCTCCTCGCAACACATGGTCTTCGTGGTGTTACGCTAATGACAACGGCTCTAGGGGAGGTCTAGCTGAACTCGGCGATGTCTCCTGGTATCAGGGAACCGTTATAGGTCTTTGGGAGAGAGAGAAAGCACTAGAAAAAGGTGTCAGTATGGATTCTTAAACATATTCGCAAAGCAAACATAAGGAAGAAGAAAGTGTGAGTGTAGAACCGTTTTTGAAATCTCTCTTAGCACTTTATCTGTTATGATTACAACAAAAACACTCGAAGAAGTGTTAGCAAGCAGTTTCTATTCATAATAGTTCTTGAAGAGGATATACAAAGTAGAAAAAGGAGGTTTTAAGAATAGAACCGCTTGAGATCATCTCCGTTCCAGGTGTACGGTATATCCTCTCCTTCGTGAGTCTGCAAGCGGTAAGCGCCGCTTTTTAACGCTTCCTTGGCGACAAAAGGGCCGGCCCAATTCGGATTAAGCTTTCCAACTGAACCAGCTCTTGCAGCAGCATCAACCTTCTTTAGAACTAGATCTCCCACTTGGAAGTGTTTGATCCTTACATTCTGATCGAAGTAACGGGCCATCCTCCTTTTGACCTCTTCCTGCCTTATGGCTGCTTGATCTCTGACCTCCTCGATGTGTTCCAAGCTGAACCTCATCTCCTCATTATTCAACTCAGCCCAATCATCGACACCTTCTCTTGCAAGCAGCACTCTGGGTGACGGGACTTCAAACTCAATCGGGATGAGTGCCTCTGAGCCATGAGAGAGTTTGAAAGGAGTCTCCCCGGTTGCGGATGATGGCGTTGTCCTAAGGGTCCAAAGGACTGATGGAAGCTGATCAGCCCAACTGCCCTTGAGATTCTGCACTTTCTTCTTGAGCAAGTTGAGGATCTGCTTGTTGGCAGCTTCCACCTGGCCATTGCTACTGGGATGATGAACTGATGCAAAACGCAGCTCTGTTCCGATCTGCCTGCAAAAATTTATCATCTCTGAGTTGTTGAACTGTGGCCCATTGTCAGTGATTATTGCCACTGGTATCCCGTGCCGGCAGACAATTTCTCCCCAAATGAAGTTCTTGACGATCTGAGTCGTTGTCTTAGCAAATGCCTTGGCTTCGATCCACTTGCTGAAGTAGTCGATCATCACGATGACAAAACGCCGCTGCCCGCTTGCCAAGGGAAAAGGACCAATGAGATCCATTCCCCAAACCGCAAAGGGCCAAGGAGTTGCAATCGACCTGAGGGACTGAGCTGCTTGGTGATGAAGCGGAGCAAACTTCTGGCATTGAACACACCTTCTAGCGTAGATCTCTGAGTCTTTCTTCATTGTGGTCCAGAAATACCCTTGCCGCAGGACTCGTCTTTCAAGAGTTCTTGCTCCAGAGTGACTTCCACACTCTCCTGAATGAACTTCTTGCAAAATGGTGTGAGCTTCTTCTTCTGAAACACATCGGGCCATGGTTGAGAGGAAGGTCTTTCTATAAAGGATTCCCGCCACTAGAAAGTAGTGAGCTGCTTTTATTCTGAACTTTTTCTTGTCTCTAACTGTATGATGATAATTTCCTGTTGACAGATAAAGGATGAATGGGTCCATCCAAGAGGCGCGCTGATCTACCTGCATCAAATCTCCTTCCACCACTGCCGGGCGGAAGAGCTCGGAAGTTGTGCCTCCTGAAGGCATCCCATGCTTAGAAAGAAAATCGGCCTCCTCATTCTCTGCTCTGGGGATATGTTCGATAGTGAAGCTTTTAAACCTTCCGACCTCTATTTTCACAAGAGCTAGATATTTTTTCAAGACTGGCTCCCTTGATTCGAAGTTGCCGAGGACTTGCGACGCCATTACCAGAGAATCGTTTCTGATGTGAACATGATCGATCCCTAATTCCCTTGCGAGCCTCAAGCCTGCTAGCAGAGATTCATATTCAGCCTGGTTGTTGGTTACTGGAAAGTAAAACTTGATGGCCTGCTCCAGCTTGATTCCATTTGGATTGATGAGAACCACTCCTGCTCCAGAAGAACTTCTGCCTGAGGCACCATCAACATAGATGGTCCAAGCCAAAGGTGACCTTTCTGCCTGATCAGAACTGGACTCTGGCATGTCAATCAGAAAATCTGCTAGGACTTGAGCTTTGATGGCTGTCTTGGGCACATAAGAAATTTCAAATTCACTTAGCTCTATTGCCCACTTAGCTAGCCTGCCGGAATGCTCGGGCTTTTCCAACACACCCTTCAAAGGTTGATCGGTGATGACTTGTGCTTGAAAGTATGGGCGAAGCCTGCGAGCTGACATGACCAGTGCCAAAGCTAACTTCTCCAAGATCGGATACCGCGTCTCAGCACTCTTCAGAATATGGCTGACATAGTAGATCGGGAATTGCTTTCTGCCTTCTTCCCGAAGAAGAACGGAGTTGACGACCTCAGGGCCAACCCCTAGGTATAAGAAAAGAACCTCTCCTGGCCGGGGACTCTGAATCAGAGGCGATGAGGTAAGCTGCATCTTTAACTGTTCAAAAGCCTGGGAACACTCTTCTGTCCACTCAAACTTCGACGCACGTCGGAGGGTCTTAAAGAAGGGGGCACTCCTATCTCCAACTCGAGAAAGAAATCTTGCAAGACCTGCTAGCCTTCCCCCTAACTACTGAACTTCCTTCGGTGAACGAGGGGTAGGCATTTCAAGAATAGCTTTTACCTTGTCAGGATTGGGGGCAAGTCCCTTCGGAGTAAGGAGATGACCAAGAAACTTCCCCTTACTCGCTCCAAAAGTACACTTCAAAGGATTGAGCTTCATCTTGTATCTACGCAGAGTAGCGAACGTCTCTGCTAGATCTAGCAAGTGCAGCGAAAACGATTTACTCTTTATCAAGAGATCGTCTACATACACTTCTAGGTTTCTTCCTTTTTGATGGTTAAACACACGGTCCATCATCCGTTGATAGGTCGCGCCAGCATTCTTAAGCCCAAAGGACATGACAAGATAGCAATAACATCCATCGTTAGTTATGAACGACGTGTGAGGAACGTCGGGCTTATGCATTCTTATCTGGTGATAACCAGAAAACGCATCTAAAAAACTCATGTAAGAGTATCCTACCGCGGAATCAACTAAAGAATCTATCCGAGGCAGGGGGTAGCAATCTTTAGGACATGCTTTATTAAGTTTTGTAAAGTCTACACACATTCGCCACTTTCCCCTGGTTTTTTAACCATTACAACATTTGAAATCCAGGTGGGATATTGCACTTCTTTAATAAAATTCGCCTTGAGGAGTTTCGCAACCTCCTCCCTTATTGGTTCTGCAAGCTTTGTTGCCACGCCCCTCTTCTTCTGTTGGATGGGCTTGCAGCTGGGATCAACATTCAGGTGGTGGCAAGCTACATCAGGATCCACCCCCGGCATGTCTTCTGCTGACCAGGCAAAGACATCCAGGTTCTTTAGCAGGCAGGAAATCAACTCAGCCTTTTGATCTTCAGGAAGCTCCGAAATTGATGGAGAGTTTCCTCTCCTCCCCTTCAGCAATGGGGACTCCTTGCGTCACCTGGGCAGGTTCCAGGTGAGCACCTTCATCAGCAGCAACTTTCGAACTGGAAGAGGCTTCTGCAGCCTCTGCTGGAGCAAGGGAAGCTTCAACCATATTGACAGTGCGGACGTAGCACTCCCTTGCTCTCCTTGGGTCGCTCCTGACCCGGCACATCCTCCCATCGGCAAAGAAGTTGATGGCGAGGTGATAAGTGGAAATCACTGCTTGGTACTTGTTCAGCAGGGGCCTGCCGAAGATGGCATGGTAGCTGCTGGGGGCGTCGACCACTATGAACTGTATCTGCTTTGTTGCCCCTCCAAGCTTCACTGGCAAGGTGACGCTGCCCTCCACCTCTTTCCTCTCTCCAGAGAATCCATAGAGCGGCCCCTCAGTGGAAAGCAGAGGCTTTCCGGTCCTTAGGGCCTCAAAAGTAGACTTGAAGAGGAGGTTGACTGAACTGCCCGTATCAACAAGAATTCTGTCCACTGTGAAGTCTCCAAGCACAGCCTTGATCACAACAGCATCGTCAAATGGATTGGCTGTTTGAGGAAGATCTTCTGGACCAAAGGTGACGACTTCTCTTGGGGGAGCAACGGAAGAAGAGGCCACCTCCGCTTGGGTGACCCTTGAAATTGAAGATTTCTGAGTGGACTCGGTCCCTGCTCCACCATGGATTAAGAAGAGGCGTCCCAGAACTCCCTCATCATCTGCATCAAAGCATTCCACTGGGACGTTGATCGGCCCTAGACGGCCTTCGTCCTCCACATCTACACACTCCTGGTAAGCCTCAGCTACCTCTTTGCCCTTCGAGGTGGATGGCTTCGACGAGGAAGGAGAATCCTTCTTGGTCAGGTCAATCTTGCCCTCGGCAAGCAACTTATCAATCAGCGCACGAAGGGCCTTGCATTCCTCAGTCAGATGACCCTTTTCCTTGTGGAATTGGCAGTATTGCGAATTATTCCTCGTCTTCCACAGCTTCTGAGGCTCTTCCCTCCTTTCTTCTGATCTCCTTTGCAGGATCTGGATGACTTCGTCAAGGTCCAGATCTGCAGGGTCCTCCATGGGACTTTCTTCATATTGGCATGGGGCAGGCAAGGCTGCTTGCTGGAGGATGGGAAGAGCCTGCAAAGGAACGGCGGGAGTGGCGGCCAACGGCAGTCTCTGCTCGTGAAACTGTTGATGGCCTTGGAATGGTTTTTTGTTGCGGAAGTTCCTGCCTCTTTAAGACGGAGGCTGGAAGTCTGGGCGAGGGGGCTTGCCACGGGAAGAAGAAGCGGAGGCATCCCTTCCTTCAGCCTTGGCTGTCAGGGATGAGACGTAAGTCGGATTGGCATTTTCCCCTTCTATGAAACGGTTGACCATGGCGATCAACTCCTGATAAGTCTCGGGAGCCTTGGTCGTTGCCTTAAACTTCAGAGGGCCTTCCCGGAGGCCGTGGATTAGGGAAACTTTGTAATAGTCGGGGTTCACATTCCTCACCCCCTGAATTTCTCTTAGAAAGCGATCAACGAATCGTGCCACCGATTCGTTATCCCTCTGCTTGATCTCAAATAGGGCAGCTAGCCCATTCTTCCTCTTCCTTGAGGTAGCAAACCTCAGCAGTAACTGGCTACGAAGCTCGGCAAAAGAAGAGATAGTGCCCGAAGGCAGCTCATAGAACCATTCTCTCGCTTGCCCTTCGAGAGTGGTAACCAGCAATTTACACTTAATCGCATCTGAGAGACATCTTAAAGCAACTGCCCCCTCAAATGCCTGGAGGTGAGAAACGGGATCTGTCGCTCCTGTATAGAACGGGATGCGCGGCTCCCTGAAGTTGCTCGGGGCTGACTCCCATCGAATTCGGTCAACAAAGGGAGACGGGGTGTCAAACTCTGCAGGATAGAAAGGGCGGACTGGAGCCGAGGAGTCCGCGGGCTCGGCGGACTGGCGGTCAGCAAAGCGGAGTTGGCGGGCAGGAGTGCCCCTAGCAGCTTCTCTGTAGAACTCTCTGAAAGCAAACTCTTCCTCTTGAGAGCGCAGAGGGGCTGCGGTCTGAGCAGGGTTCCGAGGAGTTTTTGGCGACTGCCGAAGCGGAGTTCGGCGAGCTGGGGTCTGGCGGACTGGCGAGTTCGCTGGGTCCGCTGCGGCCTGAGGAGCAAGCCGATGGGCCAAAGCAAGCAGAGCTTGGCTGATTGTGTCAAGACGCTGGTCGGTCTGCCGGCGAGACTGCTCGGCCTCAAGGCGAGCTTGCTCAATCGCGTCCCAAAGGGAGTCTTCTGAAGAGCTAGAGCGATCTAAAGAGCGGGCTCTGCGGTCTGACATCTTTCGTCCGCTGATTTCAAAACACTACTCGGATCTGAAGGTCGCGTGTTAACTGTTGATGCACGAAAACACAAGGGGGGTCGAGCACAACCAGCTAACTGTTCGATCACAGGGGGAATAGGGAGACTGCGAGTAGCGATCTACTAAGCGGATGAGAGCTGGAAGAAGAGCAGGGCCGTGAACCACGGCAACAACAGACTTCGCCCGTCGCGGCCTGAATGCCTCTCTTGCGACGGGCTTTCCCTTGATTGAAGAAGGATCTAGTTACACGTGAAAGGAAAAGACTGAGGGAAGTAGAGCAAGGGGGAGTCCGCAAGGCACAGGATTCGAGTCCGCAGCCTGTAACAAGTAGGCTCCTGGGTCCGAGTCAGCGTGCCTTGAGTGCACCACCTCCCCCCTATTTATAGGATAGGGGGCCTGCCCAAACGGGCAGGGCTAAAATAATCGGCTGCACGGCGTACAGGAGAACCGGGCAGTGGTGACGGGAAGCAAAAAGAAAGAACACGCCAGTCCGCACAGAAGTGGCGGACTGGGCTCGCGAGCTGGAGCTTCCACTGCTGCTGGGCGCGCCCACTGGAGGGCGGCGGCCTGGGCGGACGTGATACTGCGTCCGCCGCTGGAGAACCTGTTGCCCAAAGCGCCGGCGGACTGAGCGGACTGGTCCTTGCGTCCGCTGCTGGAGTATCACCCTTGGCGCCCGACTGGTGACAGTGCCGGACTGGGCGGACGGACAAATCCTGTCCGCGCCTGCTGAATGGGGGGCTTTGGAATCTTGTAGTATGTTGCGGACTGAGGGGTTAACAACTGCCAAGAAGATTGGGAAGTCGGAGACATCAGTGGCTTCTGGACCTGAAAAGAGGCCGACAGAGATCGTCGGCGGACCATCGCAGGCCGCAGTAGATCCCATAGCGGTTTTGAAGGCTGCTCCACCACAAACTGGAATTGCCAAATCCTTCGACCTGACTTTCTCTCCATCAGGATAACCACTCCTAAAAATCGGTGGGACGGAGGAGAGGAGTGTTGAATCTGGGAAACCGTCCGAATTGCAGGACAAGGTCGACGTAATCGTTGTGGATGACAACGAGCCGGAGAAGGCGCGGGAACCCGAGCGGACTTTGGTTGAACAGCGCAAGCGGACTGAAAAGGTGTTCGGCTCCCTGAAACGACGAAAAGAAAGGAGCAAAACCCTTGAAGAAAGGATGAAGAGGAAGATGAGGAAGTTGCACGCCAGAAACCGGAATATTTCCGAAAAGACCGGCGCGGACAGTCTGCAACACAGGCCGCACGAGAAGGAGGTACCCGAGAACCCGCCCACACCGGATTACAAGCCGAGCGAACTGGAGGGTACACCTGCGGTTAGCGATTCGCTGAGCGAGCTCCTGAAGGGCATGGAGACTCTCCAGCAGCAAGATGCGCTATTGTCGACACCAGCGGCCTCGGAGGAGGTTGACCGCCCCGACATCCAGGTTATTGGGGAGAAGCCTGGCGAACCGGCTTCCGCGGCTTCTGAAGGAGCCGAGAAACTGAAGCTTCGCGAGAAGATGGAGGAGATGAAGAAGCTGATCGCCGATAAGCCGGTGGTGACCGCACTTCCATTGCTGCAAGGTAAACACCGGGACGTTAGGCGAATTATTAAATTCTACAAGTCGCAGTCAAGGAAGAAGGGGGCGAATATTATATTAAATCCACCGGCCAGCTTTTTCCTGACCACGGCTCAACTGAAAAGCCGAGCTAAGGAAACCGAGCGGCTATGGAAATAAAAGCTGAAGAGGATAGATCCTGAGCGGCTCAGGCGGCCAGTGATTAAAATCCATACCGCGGCCTCTAGAGGAGATAAACATCAACCCGGCGGTCTTATCCTACCGATTTTCTTGCTAGAATGTCGCAAAAATCCGGCTGAACCTGACTGCGGTCTTTCTTCTGCAGGTGTACCGGAGACCGCGATGAAACCGGGCGACTTGACCACATTTATATCTATGCTGCCTCCGCCAACTGTTCGCCAGAAGGAGATGGCCGACTTCTAGAAGGAGGTCGGCACGCTGCAGGCGGCTTTGAATGCGGCCACCGAAACCCTGCGGATTAAGGACGAAGAGAAGCGGGTTGCCCAGGTGGCCGCGGAAAAAAGGATCCAAGAGCTGCAAACCACCCTGGAGCGAGAGACCACAAGGTTGCAAACTGCGCTTGAGCTGGAGACCGCGAGGTCGAAGACCGCGATGGAACAAGAGACTGCTAGGCTCCAAACTGCGATGGAAGAAGAAACGGCCAGGCTGCAGACCGCGATGAAGGAAGAGACCGCCAGGCTGCAGATCGCGATGGAAGCCGCGATCTGCAGCCTGGAAGCAAAAGTGAAAGAAACAAGAAAGGAAGGAATCCGCGACCTGTCCGCGCAGCTTTCCAGACCGGGCGGCCTGAGTATTCAAGCCGCTATGCCTCCCAAGCCGGGCGGCCTCCAAGTCAGGCCGATGCCAACGCCACCCCTGCTCAGCGACATGGCTCCAGGACCCAGCCGTCAGCTCGCCAGGAGGAATCCGCCAGGCCGCGCGGCTTCCTTCCTTTCTTGTTTCTTTCTCTTTTGCTTCCCCTCACCTCTGCCCGGTTCTCCTGTACCCCGGGCAGCCGGTAACTTTAGCCCTGCCCGCTTGGGCAGGCCCCCGAGCCTATAAATAGGGGGAGGGTGCACTCCCCAAGACACGCTGACTGGGATCCAGGGGCTCGCCTGTTAAGAGCTGCGGTCTCAAGTCTAGTGTTTTGCGGCTTGTAGTCCGGCCGGCTTCCTTTTTTCCCTTTTGTGTAACTGTTTCTCATTTTAAGTAAAGGAAAGCCCGCCGCAAGACTGGCATTTAAGCCGCGGCGGGCGAACTCTGCTGTTGCACTTACCGATTGGTCGACAGTCTCCTCCTTTCCTTCCCTACCCCCGGTGTTCGAACCGTTAGCTGTTGGTGCCCGACTCCCTGTCCGTTTTCGTGCATCAACATGTGTGTCGACACAACTTCTTGTTCTTCAGCACTTAGTTGAATTCTTGTAAGTGTCGACACATATTCATGTGTTGAACTTGTTCAGTGTCGACACATCTTCTTGGTGTCGACACATGCCTTCTGTGTTGATACTTGCTGAGTGTCGACACAGCTCCTTGTGTCGACACATTCTTGTTATGTGGAGACTTTGACTGAGTGTCGACACATCTCCTTTGTGTCGACACTTGGACTTAGAATTTTTGTTGAACTTTGCTGAGTGTCGACACAGCATCCTAGTGTCGACACTTTCTTCATGTGTTGAGTCTTCTGCTGTGTGTCGACACATTCTTCATTATGTCGACACTTATACTTAGACTCTGCTGACTTTTGCTGAGTGTCGACACAGCCTCCAAGTGTCGACACTTTCTGATGTAGACACAGTTCCTCTAGGTGTCGACACTGCTGTTAAGTGTCGACACAACTTCACTGGACTTTTTTTCATTGAGTGTCGACACAACGTTCATGTGTCGACACTTTCTGTCTGGTGTCGACTCTGCATCCCTGGTGTCGACACAATTACTCCAAGTGTCGACACTGCTTGCCTGGGTGTCGACACAAGTCTTCTTAAGTGTCGACACTTTGCTCCTGGGTGTCGACACATGGACTTAGAAACTTTTCATCTTTCCCTGCAAATACTTAACCTGCACAAGGCAACTCAAAATACATTAAATACATTTTGATGTATAACATTGAGTAGGGTGAGGCTTCTTCAAATTAGGTACATTTAAACCAATGTACCAAACAATATTCCAATTGAAGTCTCTAGCTGATTTATTGATCTATCCCCCGGTGGTCCTTATAACATGACCCACTTACACTATGCGCAACCTATAACCAAATACCACCCCGAAATGGAACTTCCAATTCCTTGGGCCACCTGCCCCTAATTAATTATCCTAGGATGGTATGGACTAATAAAGTGAGCATGTTGATTTTCATAATTTTCTGAAGTCATTAAAGCCTCTAATTAAATCGTTAAATTAATCCCCTAGGTCAGTTAATACATGAAGTATCACAAATTATAATACACTGACCTAAGGAATTTTTCTTGAGCTAAATCTTTTTAAAATGTTGCTATCTACCAAAATTCATAATTTTCCTTTGAATATTTCTATTTATTCATTAATTAATACAAAACTCATGTAATATCCATTTTCCAAATGAAGTATAATGAATACATTACTAAAAATTCTAAGAACATTACATAATATATATATCATTAATTTAAGTCTAATGGCAGAGTTTCATCAACCTCTATAATGTAATGGCCTACCAAATTCAATTCTTAACAATTTACCAAAATGCCATTATAAGTTTTTAAAAATTACTGATTCATCCAAAAATGCTGAGAAAATTATACAAGGTTACTCATAATCAGATATATCATCAAGAAATTTTCAAAAATTTTCTACTAAGTATTTTCACCAATTTGCTAATTAAGTAAACTAAGGTTAAAAATGTAATTTCCACATAATTCATATCAAAATTCTTCAAACAGAGACATAAAAATTTTCAGGAGTTAAATCTAACATAATATTGACCTATTCAGAAATTGGGGATTTTATCTCAATGATGAGCCTATTTTTACATTTATTTTTCAAAAGTTCTATTATTCCAAAAATTCCAAATAATGGGATTTTTGCTTCCAAAAATCCCATTATTACAATGTGGGGTATAATTCACCCTAATGAGCCTCTTAAATCAATACCATGATTTGTGGATGTTCCAAATAAACCTAATACACAATATTTCAAAATTGGCTATTTGCACCCCAAGCCTATGTATAATCAATACATGCAAGTGAGTTTACCCAACATGCATTTGTCCAAATGTGCTGATATTTGTACAATGCACATGAATAGTCCCCAAGGACATGCCACCAAAATTTGGGGCTATTTGGAGCCATAACACTCCAAATATTTCATTTATTTAATTTTGTGTATTATGAATAAAACTATAGAAAACATTTTCCCAAAAATTCTGACTTTTTGGCCGGTGCTAGATATACCATAGTTAAGCACATGCCCAAAATTTTAGGTCATATGGACATCTGGATTGGCATATGCATTGGTTTAAGTTTCTGCCCTGGCCTAGGACCAGTCTTAGAAAAACAACCCTACAGGGCAGTATACTGCTCCAAATTACAAGATTAAGGTGGCAAATTAAAGTTGAAAGGTTAAGCTACAAATTTCATTTAAGTTTCATGTCCTGGAAATGCATATAAGAGGCCTAAAATAATCATGCAACGAGACTGAAATAGTGTGACAAATATACATAATACTATAGTTTTAAATTTGATTTAATTTAATTGATGAGCACGAATCTTAAAGCAAGATAGACGGGATCTGGTCATCGTCCCCAATCAGCCATTGGATGGGATCGATTCTAGCCGGGCCACCTTTGCTGGCTGTTTCCGACCAGCTGAGCTACCACCACCGCCGGCGGATGTCACCACCACCTTCACTGAGGTGGTGGCTAGCGATTTCCGGCGATGAGGCCGCCGGAATTGGCTCCTCCGGTGAACCCGAGCAAGAAGAAAAACTCAGAAAAATCTCCATTTCCTCACATGGTATCAGGCTCAATTGAGCCCGATGTCTCTCCTAAAGGATCTAGAAGGCTAGTACGAGTAGAGGGGAGGCGAAACGGACCCGGATGGCGGCACGACGGTGAGGTTGGTGGCGGTTGGCCATGGTTGAGCTGCTCCGGCGATCTCCTGCTCAAAATCTCGTTTCTTCACCAAAAGCTTTGCTCCAAGACTCATTCTCCACTCGATTCCCTCACTGAAGTTGGTGATGTGGTTGGTTTGAGCTAGAAGTGGCTGTATAGGGAGATACAACCAAGGTGAGCTCGATTTGGGGCTTTGGAGGCTTCACCCTTGGTGCCAAGTGGCCACCATACTGCCAAATTCTCTGGAATTCCTTGGGTGGCCGGACAGCAAGCTTTTGGGCTGATGGAGCCAAGGCCAAGTGGCCTCCTCTCCTTAAACTCACTCTCTCTCCTCTTTTGGGTAAATTCTCCAAAATGCCCCTTGCATGTGACCCTCTATTCAAAACCATAGGGTAGGGGTGGTCTTTGACCACTTGGCTGATAATGGGCCAAGTTTGGTGGGATTGGCCCAAGGGGAGTGGGCTTCGCCCTCATTTTCTTCCTTAGGTCAATTATGTTGACTGGGTTGACTTGAGTTGACTTGGTCAACCATGATGAGTGGGCTGACCCCACTTGTTGGTCATGGGTCTAATGGCACCACCCAACTTTGGTTGGGTCAATGTGGTGCCCTAGTTGGGCTAATTGGGCCTATAGGTATAGGTTTGACCAAATTAGGGCCATGGTTGACTTTGGTCAACTAGGGTCAAAGAGTTGACCTAATGACATGCCCTAGGGTCCACTTAGATTATTTTAGGGTTAGGGCAATGTGGTGGGGTCATGGTGTGGCTAGGGTTCCTATTTAGGCTTGTTTGACCTAGTTTGACTTTGGCCCCTTAGTGGGCCCACATGGCTACAACCCACTACCTAGGGTCAAACCTAACTAATTTCCCTATCACCCACCCCATGCCCAACCCAATCTAAGTTAAGGGGTCTAGAAGTAACATGGGATGTTACACCCGCCCTGGGATCAAGATCAAGTTCTCCACCACTAACTGCTGGCGGAATAGCCTCGAACTCGCCATCTCGTCATCATGCAAGGCCAATGGCCTGGAGGGTCTGGAACTGAATAGGAAGCGGTGTCTGGAAGCAACTCAGATGCGGAATTGCGTCCTAAATCCCCCACTTTTTGGCGAGATGAGTGATGAAGCATTCTCGGCCTGATGCCGAAAGAATTTTGCGAGCATATAACGAAGGTTGAGTGGGGCCCAGTAGAACATACTATATAAGTATAGTAAATCCGCCCGAGTCACCACACCATGACTATCGCCGCGACCGGTGATTGTGAAGGTGAGGAGGTTGTGGAGAATACGAAGGGCGGGAGAAATGAGGTGGCTGCCTTATGATTTTTTGGGAGTGTAGGGGACTATATCGTTACTGATTTCCAACCAAAAAGAAAGAAGGTTGAAGTCGAGAGGGAAATGAGTACGAAGGCCGGAGTAGGTAGGAGAAAGGAAAAGGACTCGGTACAAAATCCCATCGCCACATTGAGTTGACGGATGTTGAGCTGATCTGTGATGTCGCCCATCCGGAAGATGATAAAATCATCTGTCGCTCCCCAACGGAACTCGAACGAGGCGACGTACTCAACGGTGAGCTCCAAGAAGGCGGGATTTTAGATGTCAAATAGAGAACTCCATCCAGGGGTGGATAGAAATTCTCGGACTAGATCCGCCGGACCGAAGGTGGCAAGAATTACCCAATCAAGTATCTGGAATACGCTAAATGATTTGGTGCGTAGATGTTTGCTACAGTCTTGTTGGGTGGTGTTTTTAAAGATAAGTATGGCCTTCGCTGCGACGGGATCCACAGGGTGCTCGGAGGAGTAAGCACTAGAGCGTGGTTGGTGGCGAGGCATTGTGGAAGGAGGAAAGAAAATAGGTGTTCGGGTTAGAGAATGAAAGGAGGAGGGCTGGATGGTGTGGAGGAAATTGTAACGCCCCGAAACACAAAAGAGGGACGGGTAGTGTTTTGAGCCAAGTTTGGGACTTGGTAGGGGTCACACGGTCTTGGACACGGGTGTGTCCCAGGGCCGTGTTATGCTCGGGTTCGACGATCTGGCCGGTCGACGTAAGTGCAGTTGACGATCGTTGAGATAGCGAACACGGCCTGAGACACGGGCGTGTCCCAGGCCGTGTCCCGCTCGGGTAATTAGCTGAGCTGTGTCGGGGGAGGAACACAGCCTGGAACCCAGGAATGTTTGGGTTTGACACGGGCGTGTCAAATGTGACACGGGCGTGTCAAATGTGACACGGGCGTGTGGAGTACCCGTGTTCTCCTCGGGTTATTTATGGTCCTATGTCGATGGAGGAACACGCTCCGCAACATGGGCGTGTACTAAATGACAAGGGCGTGTCAGGTGTGACACGGGCGTGTCGCAAGCCCGTGTCCTGGTATGGACGCGACAGTTTCAGTGTCGATTGATGCACACGGCCTTGGACACGGGCGTGTTACAAGACGTGTTCGGCCCAGGAATCTGATTTTAAGTGCGAATCGTGACCATCTGTTTCCTTCTTTTTGGATCTAAGGGCTCAGGCTGGTCCATGTTAGGTTAAAGCCGGGAATAGGGTTGAAACCCTCATTTCCCATTGAGCTTTCTCTTTCTAAAACCTTTGAGAGAGGGGGGAGTAAGGTAGAAGGAGGAGGAGAGTTACGACCACCGGTGGAGCTTCGGATCCCCAAATCACAAGCCGAGTTCGGATCTACGGAGGCGATGACGTTATAATGCTTTTCATCTGTCTAGATCTTCATGGCGCAAAAGAGAAATGCTTGGGTAACAATTCTCATCTTGGACATGGGAAGTTCTCTTTCCCTTTTGCATAGGAAGCCCGCTCTCGTGATTTTGCAGTGAGTGTGAGGTGTTCCTTCGGGTAGACATGAATAGTCCCCATTGTTTTGCATGTAGAGCCCGGAATCGAAGTATGGACATAGGCATGGTGTGTGAAGCCTATGCGCACTAGTTTGTCTGGATCAGTGATGTTGCATTGCATGAATGGCCGGAGAAGACTCCGCGCCAATGGTTGTTTTTCTGGTTTTCTAAGCGGTAGACTGCAACAGGGAGCCTTGGGGACTAACCTCAATGTGCACCCAGAAAACTGGGCAGAAACGTGGTTCTGCCATCTTGGTGGCTCGGGATCCAACTTGTTCATAACTGGGTTATGTAATATTGTGTGTTCGATAATCAGGATTAGGGTAAGCTTGACTCGTGCTGATGACTTAAATTTCCTTAGAGAGGTGAGCAACGGGTTGAGTGGAACCGTACCCGCTCTATGTGGTTTGGTTTTAGAGGCCTACCGATGGCATAGACGGCGGGTCTTAGGCTGTCGATGTCTTCAATTGACAACTTCTGTCGGAAAGACTCAAATGCTCACGAGTTTTCCGTCCATGGGGCGGCGGTGAGACCGCGGATTTTGACCGGGTTCACCGAGAATATGCCCTGAGAGCATGGGGTATGTGGCCGTGCGAGCCGTCACCTGTGATGATGTGTAATTTTACTAATATTAAGCTATGATAATAAAGTGCAGGGAAGGAGCATGGCCTCCCCGAGTTTAGTGGCGGGATCGTTATAATTTGGTCAGCTTTAGCTGACCGTTGCTTTTGTTTGCCACCGCTTTGGTGGATTGTTGCTTGTAGGTGCTGCAGAACCTAGAGGCAAATAGCGGGCAAAAGCCCATGTAGCTGAGCCGTCCCTCGAAGGCCATTATATAAATGTTTACTTTTATTTTCATGTGTGACCGGCCTGCGTACCGAGGTTTGGAAGACATTATTTGTATAAGTAAACTCCTGTAAGGCCATAAGGCCAAGTACTCTGTATTTGTACGTTCATTCCTTTTGGGTATTTATTAGTGGACATTCATGCTGTGCCTGGGTTCTTATTTTACAACTTTTAAAATGCTTCCGCTAGAATGTATTCTTTGTAGGACGTTGGTTATTGGAAGGATGGTTTCATTGCGTAACCCTTCGGTCTGTCTATGGTATATGGCATCGGGACCCGACCGGACCTACTGATATATGCTATGTGACGGATACAGGGTGTTATAATTTGGAATCAGACTCCTGATGTCGGTCATCTTAAATGAATTCCTAGATGAATTCTTTCAAGGGGTGGTGAGCACATGTGTGTGCATCATCGTTATAACATAAAAGAACTCATGAATGTCCACTTACGAATGAAAATACACATGTTTGGGTAACCTGCGTGTTCCTATAATTACTTTTTTCAATATTGTTCGGTCACTTAATGGTATTTTTGTACGACTATAGGTGACCAAGAGTGGTGCAGGGCCGTCAGAACGCCCAGTTTCTGAGACAAGTAGCGCACCGAATGATGTGCCTGCAACACCTCCCTCGGCGGAAACCATAAGATTGGTGGCCAAAGCAGTGTTCGCTATGATAAATCCGTAGCCTGCAAGGCAAATGCAGGAGCCTGCCCTTGCGGTGGAGTATGTACCGCTTCAAGCTGCTGAACCGAGAAGAGTGGATCAGGTGGTTGTGGAGCCATTGGTACCTAGGAGAGCAACTGAAAGGCAGCTCAAGCATGTTATGGGCTTCAATCCTCCGGTATTCTCGAGGATGGGAACCCCATCCCAAGCTGATGATTGGCTCTCCCGAGTAAAGAGAGTCTTGACAGCTACAAAAATGGAGGAGTGGCAGATGAGCACCATAGCTACTTTACTGTTGGATGGAGATGCAAGGCTTTGGGGGGAAAGTTTAGATCTACATCACCTGAGGAGAAGGCAACTCACGGACGTCTCGATGGAAGAATTTTCGAGACTATTCTTGGCAAGGTACCTTTCCTCGGCTCAGAGGATCGCGATGGAGAATGAGTTCCAGAAGTTGACGCAAGGAGAGAGTAGCGTGGAAGCGTTTCTCCACAAATTTACTCGGTTTGGTCGGTACGCTAGCTTTACATTTGCCGACGAGGAGCGTAAGACAAACTGTTTCTATGAGGGTCTGAGGGATGACCTAAGGCTACTGCTCTCAGGGCCTATAATGCAGGGCTTCTTGACCCTATTTAATACGGCCCAGTCTTTGGAGAAGGATCTGAAAAGAGTCCAAGAGAAGAGCGACTCCAGTGCAAAGAAGTCGGAGTTCAAGGTGCCGAACTCCTCAAAATCTGTGTTTCGGAAGTGGAATAAGAAGGCTAGAACTTCGGGTTCGGCCCCTTCTTCTAGTGCTTCTGGGGCAACTACAGGCCGAAACCCGGGCGCATGTTACAACTATGGGAAGCCAGGGCATTATGCCCGAGAGTGCCGGGGCGGACGTCTAAAGTCTGAGAAGAAGCCTGAAGCAAAGTATGAGGAGAAGGGCAAGGCGGTGGAGTGAACCGCATCCCACTATGCTCCGGCTCAACCTAGAGTCTATAACCTTGGCTAGCAGGAGGCCATAAAGCAAGCAGGTGTGGTGACAGGTACGGTTTTAATTTATAGCAAGTTAACTTTAAATACTTGTTACCTTGCGCATGTTAGCTTATTACTGTTTGTATAAGCTTTGTTTTGATTTGCGATAATCCGGCGAGAGCACTCTTTGATACGGGAGCTTCGAACTTGTTTTTGCCTGAAGGATATATATCGCGCATCGGAGTACCTTGTTCGATGGCAAAGGACAAACTGGATGTGTTGTTGCTGAATGGGTATTCGATGCGCGCAGATAGAGTCTTTGGCATAAAGAAACGAATTGGGAGTCAGGAGTTCGACTTGCATGCGTCGTTACTGCCGAAAGATGAGTTCGACGTGATATTTTGTATGGACTGGCTCTCGGAGCATCAAGCATATATTGATTGCAATCGCAAGGAGTTTAAGTTGGGAACTGATCGTGAGACGACATTCACAGGCTTGAAAGGGCCGAGCAAGACTTTGATTGCTGCTCTTCAGGTGGTTAAGGCGGTTCGTGCTGGTGCCGAGCTCTTCTTCACTCTAGTGGAAGATTCGAAGCCTAAGCCTGCTTTGGATAGCATTGTAGTGGTATCCGAGTACCCTGATGTGTTCCCTAGTGATCTCCCTGGAGCCCTACCTCAGCGGGAGATAGAATTCACTATTGAACTAGTGCTAGGTGCCAAACCAGTGTCACGCTCTCCGTATCAGTTAACGCCTAATGAGATGGCAGAACTGAAGGTTCAACTTCAGGAGTTGTTGGAACAGGGTTATGTGCGTCCAAGTATGTCGCCTTGGAGTGCACTGGTCCTTTTTGTGAAGAAGAAGGACGGAAGCTTGCGACTCTGTATCGATTATCGAGAGCTGAACAAGTTAAAGGAAAAGAATAAGTACCCGATCCCAAGGATTGATGATTTATTCGATCAGTTAGTCGAGTCATCAGTGTACTCGAAATTGGATCTTAAGTGCGGGTATTATCAGCTCAGGATAAGGGAAAGTGATATCCCCTAGATAGCTTTTAGTACGAGATACATGCATTATGAGTTTACGGTCATGCCATTTGGGCTGACTAATGCACCGTCAGTGTTCATAAATATGATGAGTAGATCTTTCACAGAGTACCTGGACCACTTTGTGATCGTCTTCATTGACGATATATTGGTGTACTCGCAGAGTGAGGAGGATCACTTTAAGCATCTGCATTTGGTGTTGGAGACGCTGAGGAGGAATCAACTGTATGTTAAGTTCTCCAAATGCGAGTTTTGGTTGTCCTCAGTAGCGTTCCTTGGTCACATAGTTAGTGGAGAGGGAATTACGGTGGATCCGGCGAAGATTGTTGCTATACGAGAGTGTCCTGTGCTGTCTACGGTAGCGGAAGTCCGGAGTTTTCTGGGGCTTGTCGGCTATTACAAGCGCTTCGTGGAGAAATTATCGCGGATAGCGTTACCCCTCATAACTCTGACGAGGAAAGAGCAGAAGTTTGTTTGGATGCCGGAGTGCGGACATGCTTTCGAAGAGTTGAAAAGTTTGTTGACCACGTCGCCTGTTCTAAGTTCGTCGAGTGGGACCGAAGGCTTTGAGATCTACAACAATGCTTCGGCAGTGGATTGGGTTATGTTCTACTGCAGCATGGAAGTTTAATAGCTTATGGCTCGCGTCAGCTGAAGGTGCATGAGAGGAATTATCTGGTCCATGTCTTGGAGTTAGCGCCCGTGATATTTGCCCTAAAGCTGTGTAAACACAACTTGTATGGTGTGAAGGTCGATATCTATACCGACCACAATAGACAGATGTACTTGTTGGATCAAAAGGATCTAAACATGCGACAGCGGAGATGGATGGTGTTCCTGGGGAACTACACATTCAAGATTCATTATGTGCCTGGGAAAGGCAACATGATTGCGGATGCGTTGAGTCGTAGGGCCCCAGCGCAAGACAACTAGTTGTCGGTTCACGACGAGCGCTTGATTCGAGACTTGGAGGCATTAGAGATCTCTTGTGTTGACAAGCAGACTAGTGCCGAAGCGCTATTGTATTGGACAGAAGTTCAGTATTACCTGGCTGATCGGATTTGGCAGGCTTTGGATTTGGATGGCTCCTTGAAGCAAATCATGGTTGAGGCTTTGGATGGGTCAGATTCCCAAATTTGATGTTGTGGATGGATTTTTATGTAAGGACAGTCGTCTGTGCGTCCCAAATGTTGGCAAACTGCGGGTGGAATTGATGTACGACGCTCATCATACCAAGTACTTGATTCACCCAGGGAGCACGAAGATGTAATGTGATATGAAGATACTGTTCTGGTGGCTAGGACTTAAGAAGGATGTGGCACTCTATGTGGCGAAGTGTCAAACATACGCCTTAGTTAAGGCGGAGTGCCAGTAGCCTGGGGGTTTCTTGAAGTCCTTGCCTATCCCGGAATGGAAGTTTGACGATATTACAATGGACTTTGTGCATGGGTTGCCATGGTCGCAGAAGGGAAATGATGTCATCTGGGTGATCATAGATCGTTTGATGAAAGTGTCGCACTTCATTCCGCATAGGAAGGATGATTCTGTGGAGAAATTGGCAAAATTGTATGTGGATAATATTGTGCGGCTGCACGGTGTGCCCCGCAGCATTGTGAGTGACCGAGATGGGCGGTTCACGTCCAATGACTGGAGGTTGGTGCAACAGATGCTGTGAACAAAGCTGAGTTTCAGCACGACCATTCATCCAGAGACGGATGGTCAGACATAGAGAGGCAACAAGACGATGGAAGACATGCTTCACATGTGTGTCTTGGATTTCGGGAAGAAGTGGGAAGATCACCTGTACTTGGTTGAATTCACTTATAATAACAACTACCAGGCGAGCATCCAAAAGGCACCCTTCGAGGCCCTTTATGGTAGGAGATGTCGCACACCATTGTCATGGTTGGAAATGGGTGATTCAAAGCTATAAAAGTGGCAAGAAGTTGAAGATGCAACCTCGTTGGTACGAACCATTCGAGAAAGATTGCTAATCGCGCAGGATCGGTAAGCTAAGTACTATAACACCAAGCATAGGAATGTTGAGTTCGCTGTTGGCGACTGGGTGTACTTGAAGATTAAGCCGTTCAAGGGTGTCTCACCGGTACGGTGCTTGAAGAAGCTAAGCCCGAGGTATCTTGGACCGTTTGAGGTTCTGCAGCAGATTGGCAAAGCAGCTTATAGATTAAAGCTATCGGCGGAACTGGGTGGTCTACACGACGTATTCCATATATCAGTGTTACGAAACGCTGTGCAAGAGCCTTCATAAGTGATGGCGGTCGATCAAGTATCGGTTGATAATGAGTTGACGACGAAGGTCAAGCCCATTCGCATTGAGGACTCGGAAGTCAACTGACTGCGTAACAAGGACATCACAATGGTCAAGGTCTGTTGGGAGAACTGTGATCGAGAGGAGCTCTTATGGGAGAGAGAGCAGACTATGCTTGAGGACTACCCAGAGTTATTCCATTCGGGTACCGTTTAAGTTTTGTATATCGTTTACTTTCTGTAATTTCGGGAAGAAATTCTTTTAAGAGGGAGAGAGATGTAATGCCCCGAAACTCAAAAGTGGGACGGGTAGCATTTTGAGCAAAGTTTGGGACTTGGTAGGGGCCACACGGCCTGGGAAACGAGCATGTCCCAGGGCCGTATCATGCTCGAGTTCGACGATATGGCCATATGGTCGACGAAAGTGCAGTCAACGATCGTCGAGACAGCGAACACGACCGGAGACACGGGCGTGTCCCAGGCCGTGTCCTGCTCGGGTAGTTAGCCGAGCTATGTTGGGGGAGGAACATGACCTAGAGCCCAGGCGTGTTCGGGTATGACACGGGCGTGTTAAATATGACACGGGCGTGTGGAGTAGCCGTGTTCTCCTCAGGTTGTGTTTGGTCCTGTGTCGATGGAGGAACACGCCCCGCAACATGGGCGTGTACGGAATGACACAGGCATGTCAGGTGTGACACAGACATGTCGTGAGCCCGTGTTTTGGTCTGTACGCGACGGTTTTGGCGTCGATTGAGGCACACGGCCTTGGACATGGGAGTGTCACCAGCCGTGTTTGGCCCATGAATCTGATTTTAAGTGGGAATCGTGGTCGTCTGTTTCCTTCTTTTGGGATCTAAGGGCTCAGGCTGGTCCATGCTAGGTTAAGGTTGGGAATAGGGTTGAAACCCTCATTTCCCATTGAGCTTTCTCTTTCTAAAACCTTAGAGAGAGGGGAGAGCAAGGAAGAAGGAGGAGGAGAGTTCCGGCCGCCGGTGGAGCTTCAGAGCCCCAATCGCAAGCCGAGTTCAGATCTACGGAGTCGATGACGTTGCAGTCCTTTTCATCCGTCTAGATCTTCATGGATCCAAAGAGGAATGCTAGGGTAACGATTCTCATCTTGGACATGTGAAGTCCTCTTTCCCTTTTTCATAGGAAGCCTGATCTCGCGAGTTTGCGGTGAGTGTGAGGTATTCCTTCGGGTAGACATGAATAGTCAACGTTGTTTTGCATGTAGAGTCCGTAATCGAAGTACGGACATAGGCATGGTGTGTGAAGCCTACCCGTACAAGTTGGCCTGGATGGGTGATGTTGCATTGAATGAATGGCCGGAGAAGACTCCGTGCTGATGGTTGTTTTTCTTTTTTTTTCTAAGCGGTAGAATACAATAGGGAGCCTTGGGGACTAACCTCAATATGCACCCGAAAAATTGGGCTGAAACGTGGTTCTGCCATCTTGGTGGCCTGGGAGCAGACTTGTACATAACTGGTTTATGTAATATTGTGTGTTCGATACTCGGGATTTGGGGAAGCATGACCCGCGCCGATGACTTAAATTGTTGTGGAGGGGTGAGCAACGGGTTGAGTTGAACCATACCCGCTCTATGTGGTTCAGTTTTAGAGGCCTACCGATGGCATAAAAGGTGGGTATTAGGCTGTCGATGTCTTCAATTGACGTGACTTCTGCCGGAAAGACTCAAATGCTCACACGTTTGTCGTCCATGGGGCGGCAATGAGACCGTAGATTTTGACCAGGTTCACCGAGAATGTGCCCTGAGAGCATGGGGTGTGTGGTCGTGCGAGCCGACACCTGTGATGATGTGTAATTTCACTACTGTTAAGCTATGCTAATAAAATGCAGGGAAGTAGCATTGCTGCCCCGAGTTTAGGGGCGGGATCGTTATAATTTGTTCAGCTTTAGCTGACCATTGCTTTTGTTTGCTACCGTTTCAGTGGATTGTTGCTTGCAGGTGTTGCGGAGCCTAGAGTCAAATAGCGGGTAAAAGCCCATATTGCTGAGCCGGCCCTCTAAGGCCTTTATATAAATGTTTACTTTTATTTTCATGTGTGACCATCCTGCGTGCCGAGGTTTGGAAGACATTATTTGTATAAGTAAACTCATGTAAGGCCATAAGGTCACGTACTCTGTATTTGTACATTCACTCCTTTTGGGTATTTATTAGTGGACATTCATGCTATGTCTGGGTTCTTATTTTACAACTTTTAAAATGCTTCCGCTAGAATGTACTTTGTGTAGGACGTTAGTTATTGGAAGGATGGTTTCATTGCGTAACCCTTTGGTCTGTTTGTGGAATATGGCGTCGGGCCCTGGACGAACCTACTGATATATGTTTTGTGATGGATAGGGTGTGTTACAGAAACAAAGGGGGAGAAATCCTATTTATAGGATTCTTCGTGTCAGACACGCCCCCAGTCATGCCCGTGATAGGGGGCGTTTACTAAAAGAAATAAAAAAAAAGGAATCTGAGGCTCCCTTCCTCGGATTCACGGGTCACGCCGCAGAGTCACGGCCCCAGAGTCACGCCCGTGACTCTAGGGCATGTCACGTAGAAAACGATTAAAAAGAGGAAGTCGAGTCATTGACTGGGTCATTGCCTCCGATTCGGTCGCCACGGCAAAGAGTCACGGGCATGACTCTGTGTCGTGTCACTAAATAAGATTAAAAAATAGGTTTTTGTTTTCGTGTTTTGCAGGGAAGTCACGGTCATGACTTTCCTATATCACGAGCGTGACTAGGAAAATAGAAGATTTCCGCTTTGTTCTAAAAAAATATTTTGGAATATTATTCTGCAACTGTCACGCCTATGACCAATAAAGTTCATGCCCATGACATTAACGGAAGCCGAGCTCGAAAAACTACATTCGATGAAAACATTCCGGGCCTCTGTCACGCCCTTGACCCACAAGTTACGACCGTGACATCAACGGAAGACGAATGGAAAATTGCGCTCGACGAAAACAGTCGGGGGTTCGTGAAAGCTGGTCCATCTAGAGTTGAGCCTAAGGACTTAACCTAGACTCTATGACACAAATTGACCCTGGCTATACATGATGGGTCACACACATCCTAAGTCAGTGAACCTAGCCCAAATCAACTAGGGATCCAACAATCTCCCCCTATTTGGGTGAGGTCACTAACAGAGACTCAAGACAGAAAAATAAAGCAAGAAAAGAAATATATCTGGCAGAGAATTATAACACATGCAACAGATATATATATACACACAGCTTTGTTTAACAGATAGCACAGTTTAAAAACAAATAACAGACAGGAATGAATCAACAAGAATAATTACTTCTTTGGCTTCTTCTGCTGAGGTTTGTCTTCTTGAAAATGATTTCTCTTTTAGGATTTTGAGCTTGAGCCACTGTCATGGTCATATCAGCTGTCCCAATAATTTTTAATGATGTTGCTCTGGGGACAACTGCTTCTGGGTGAAGTTTCATGTAATCATCAACATTAAACAATTTGTTACCTTTGTGAAATCTTTTCAGCTCTTCCTTGCTATACTTTGACATAGTTGAAAGACCAGAAATATCTTTTCCTTCTGCTTTGGTTTTATTTATCAAGGATAGACCAATCAGATCTTGGTACCTAGCCATTCTTGCTGTATTAGCAGTCTCTAGATTTTCAAAAGGAATTGGAGGGGAGTCTGGCTTCTTTGGGCTATCAGCTTTTTGTACTTTAGAACTTTAATACTGCTGCTGCTTATGCTGTTGACTACCTGAGTAGGATGGCCTCTGCTGGCTGCTTCCAGAAGATCTCCCTGATTGTCTCTGATAAGTTTACATTGGGGCAGATCTCTGGGAGCTAGAGCCACTAGCACCAGCTGCTGGAGGAGGAGGAGGAGGATCCTTCCTATATCTGTGTACTGGAGGAGGGGAGTATCTCCTGCTTCTCTTTCTATCTTTCTGCTGGTTTTTGGAGAGGCGCATCCATGCTGACATTCCCTTATATGGAGTCACATTGTGCAGAATATAATAGGGAGTGTCTGCAGTGGGATTTGACTTGGGAGGAGGAGCAGCGTTTCTCTTCTTTGACAACAATCTCTTTTTCAACCTAGCTGCATCCTCATCACAATCAATATCATCATCATCAGATTCTGAATCCTGAGGGGTATCATACAATGCATCCAAAGCTTTTAAATCTTTATCAGAAACAACAGCCTTTGCTGGAGGAGGGGCAGAAGGTTCAGGAATAAGAGTTTCAGCAACAGTAGAAGAAATAAATGTACAAGAATCAGAAACAAAAGAGACAGAGATATTATCTACTGCCTTATTCTCTTCTTCAATGTCTGCCTGAATAAGCTCATCTTGAGTAGGCATTGGAGAGTCATCCATAATAAAGTCTGGTGTTGAAACTGGCACTAGAGTATCTTCTGGAATGACTTTTGAGCTGGAGGCAGATAGAGCAAAATTGTCACAGAGTTGCTTGGCAACTGCTGGACTAGCTAGAGAGGTATATGGTACCATAGCCAAATAAGGCTTAGAGAATTCTGCTGGAGGGAATTGCATATGTACAGTATCAAAACTTCTCAACAAAACTGATAAATTCACTGTGGGATTTAAATAGAAATCACCAACATGAGTTATTTGAGCAACTGACTCTTCCAAATCAATATCAGTATCCATAAAATGAATTAACTCAGACATCTCAGCATCAAAGTCTGTCAAAATTGTGGTATCCTCATCTGAATCTGAATCTGCTGGATATGGAACTGTTGTGACTGCTGCTGCTGTTGTATCTGCATCTGCTGTAACTTCATCACAGAGCATCTCCCCCTGCCTGTGTTCAGGAATACCTGGAGCCAGGCCCTTAGATGAAGAGGGGATAGCAGATAGAAGAAAGATCTGGGCAGATAAGGAATTGATGGAGGTCACAAGAGGTGTAATTGCCTCTTGGATCAAAAATTTTATGAGAGGGGTGAGCAAAGAAATGAGGGTAGATGGATCAAATGGGGAAGGGGATGGAATGGGAGGAGGAATAACAGATGGAGGGGAGGCATCTTGCATGAATGCATCTGATGGTATATCATAAGATGAGATGGTGGGGGAAGAAGAGACTGCGGAGGTGTAGGGGAAGAAGAGACTGCGGAGGTGTAGGAATAGGAATGTCCTGAGGGGAATCTAGAGGAGTGGGTTATGATCAACTTGCAAGGGGGAAAATGGAGGTGGAGATGAAATGTTTGTCAAGTCAAGTGGTGGAGATGAAGGAGGGGTAGGTACATGAGGAGGCTTCTTTGGAGGAAGAGGTGTTGGAATAGATGGTTGAGATGTAGGAACCTCTTTAACAGCGTGGGGAGCGGCCTTTACAACCCTTGTGCTCTCAGAAGTTTGGAGGGAGGAGGAGGAAGCCTTTGAGGGCTTGGAGATGGTCCTCTCCCACCTGCCAAACAGAGCGGAAGTGAGGCGCTTGCTGGCGTTTATGGAGATGGTCGGGTAGACCATACATTCAGCAGCCATCTCTTTAAGAAATATGCCCAAAATTCTGCCAAAGTAGACTTCCTTCTTGTTGTTCTTCTTCTTGATCAAGTCAAAGAACACCTTACTCCAATCAACATGTCGATTATTCACTACTGCACACATTATCAGAAATTGGTGACGGGTAATATAGTCATGAGTAGAGTGCTTGGCCATCAGTATCTTTCCCGTAATATCCGCCAGAAATTGATAGGCGGCGGATAATTGCTTTTTCAACAACTTATTAGGGTTGTTCCCAAAGAAACCCATTAGTTTCAGCATATCATTGAATTCCTCAGAATCCATTTCCAGATTGTCTTCTCCATTCACTAATCCAAATATTTCAGAGAGAACTGCGGGAGAGAGGGAAACAGCAATGTTCCCTATATTGCTGGTCAAAACATCTTCTTCAGACACTATAGATGTATATACCCATTCTAGTATCTCCGTTCCATGAAGTTTAATGCGCCTGGTCATGAAATCCTTCAAACTTAGTTCTTCCAGTAGTTCTAAGATGTATAGAAAGATGGGGTCAGAATGTTGAAATGACTCAAAGTCCATGTCAAAACCGCTGTCAAACTTCATTGCAACCAAAGCACCTGAGGGAATCGCCATTGATGTCCTGCAAGAAAAACGCAGAGAGAAAAGGCGATCAAGAGCAAAGGAACTGAAAGCGCGGGATGGAGGTCGAAGAAAACCTAGATATAAGATTTTCAGAATATGAATCGACAAACTCCGTTCCATGAAAAAGAAAACTTCTTCGAACTGAGCTCGACGAAATAAATTATAGACAGATAATTCGTCGATCTCATCCTGAAGAATCGAAAACAGTTCGTCGAACTCCATCCGATGAAGCATCTTCTGAAGCAAGGTTTGTCGATCTCTAGTCGACGAAAATTGTTCCCTCAGACAGAGAATTCGTCGATCTCCGTTCGACGAGAATCTCTCAAACTTTCCCTAATTCGTCGAACTTCGTTCGACGAACTCTGGAAAATTCGTCGAATGCAGACAGAAACTCGGTTAACTCTTCACCATCAATCATTCCCAGTTGATTTATAAAGAACAGATGGGTTTTCTCATCCAATAGCTTTGTGAAAATATCTGCTCTCTATAGATCAGTAGGAATGTGGATCAAGTTAATTTTCTTTTTGTCCACATTATCTCGAATGAAATGATGTCTTATTTCAATATGTTTTGTCCTAGAATGGTGAACTGCATTCTGTGCTATAGCAATAACACTAGTATTATCACAAAATAAAGTTGAATTATTTAAGTTGACACCATAATCTAAGAGTATGTTTTGTATCCATAGCATTTGTGAACAGCAACTAGCAGCAGCCATGTATTCTGCTTCTGGAGTTGATGTAGACACAGATGTCTGCTTTTTACAAAACCAGGAGACAAGTCTCATACCAAGGAACTGACATGTTCCAAAGGTACTTTTCCTGTCACTCTACATCCAGCATAGTCAGCATATGAGTATACAGTTAACTAAAACTCTAACTCTACAGGATACCAGAGTCCTAGATTAGGGCAACTCTTTATATATCTCAAAATCTTTTTTATGAAAATAAGGTGAGATTCTTTAGGGTTCACTTGGAACCTAGCACAAAGTCATGTGACAAACATTATATCAGGTCTGCTAGCTGTTAGGTATAATAGGGATCCAACAATTGCCCTATAATTTTTCTGATCCACTGGTTTCCCTGCTGCATCAGAATCCACAACAGCATTTGTAGCCATAGGGGTTTTCATCCCTGAAGCATCACCCATCCCAAACTTTTTGATAAGCTCTTTAGCATACTTAGCTTGGGAGAGGAAGATGCCATCTAGGAGCTGCTTCACTTGGAGACCAAGGAAGTAGGAAAGCTCACACATGCTACTCATCTCAAATTTAAAATGCATGAGGTCAGCAAACCTCTTGCACAATTTGTGATCAGTAGACCCAAAAATAATGTCATCCATATATATTTGTACTAACAATATTTGGTCCTTATAATGTCTAGTGAAAAGTGTTTTATCTAGGGTTCCTCTTGTAAATTCATGCTCTAAAAGAAAGCTTGCTAGGGTCTCATACCAAGCTCTTGGAGCTTGCTTTAAACCATAGAGAGCTTTATGCAATTTAAGGACAAAAGAGTGTTGAGTTGGAGAGATAAAACTTGGAGGTTCTTCTACGTAAACCTCTTCTTGAAGTATTCCATTCAGAAATGCACTTTTGACATCCATCTGGTAGAGCTTGAATCTCTTGTAAGCTGCATAAGCAAGGAATATCCTAATGGCCTCTAACCTTGCAACAGGGGCAAAGGTTTGGTCATAGTCTATTCCTTCCTCTTGTCTGTAGCCTTGAGCAACAAGCCTAGCCCTGTTCCTCACTATGTTGCCTTGAGCATCCAACTTGTTCCTGTAGACCCATTTAGTTCCAATAACTGGGTAGTTATGGGGTCTTGGAACCAAATCTCAAACTCTACATCTCTCAAACTGATTGAGTTCCTCTTGTATTGCAATGATCCAGTGAGGATTTTGCTCTGCCTCATGTATGGTGAGTGGTTCAATTTGAGAGAAGAAAACAGGCATGCATCAAGTCTTGGTTGAGTTGATGCCTTGTCTGTACACCTACTGAGATGTCTCCAATCACTTGAGATCTAGGGTGATCTCTAAGTGTGACAAGATCAGTTGGTGGAGTTGGTTGTGCAACATCTTCAGTATTTAATTCCTCTTGGGGAATGATACTAGCTGTTGGGGGAAGTTCAACCGCTTCCTCTTGACTTTCCTCATCACTATCTTTAGCATCCTGTGGAGTGGGATAGTTTGCTACCTCTTGGGTAAGGTTCAGTCCATCCATAGACTCACACAGTGGTGGAACCTGCAAAGTTCTTATGGTAGAAATTTCTTTCTCCTTGTATGACATGTTAGTCTCATCAAAAGATACATGAACAGATTCTTCAATTTTGAGAGTTGACTTATTATACACCCTATAAGCCTTACTGATCATGGAGTATCCCAGAAACACTCCTTCATCAGCTTTAGCTTGAAATTTTGCTATGTATCTCTTGTCATTATTATGAATGTAGCAAATACAACCAAAGATTTTAAAGTTATCTACTTTAGGTTTCTTCCCTTTGAGTACTTCATAGGGAGTCTTGCCCTTCAGTTTATGTATTAAACTTATATTCAACACATAGTTGAAGGTGTTCACTGCCTTTGCCCAAAAGGATAGAGGAAGGTGAGCATCTGACAACAATGTAGTAGCAGATTCAATAAGGGTTCTATTTTTCCTTTCAGCTACCCCATTTTATTGAGGAGTTCTAGGAGCTGAGAAAGTATGTCTGATCCCTTCACTTTGACAGAACTCTTGCATAAGAAGAGAATCAAACTTTGTCCCATAATCACTTCTGATCAGGGCAATATGAGTGTTGAACTCAATCTGTATGCATTTGAGAAACTCTATCAAACACTTAAAGTTATCAGACTTCTTCCTCAGAAAGAACACCCATGTGAATCTAGAGAAGTCATCTACAACTACAAAGGTATAAGATTTCCCTCCTAAGCTTTGTACTGTAATGGGTCCAAAGAGATCCATGTGTAACAGATACAAAATCCTAGGTGAATCACTCTTATTAAGTGACTTGAAACTATTTTTGGTTTGCTTGCCTAATTGACAAGCCCTGTAGAGTCTTTCCTTCTTGTAGGGGCCAGACGGTAGTCCTCTAACAAGGTTGTCCTTGGATAACCTAGCAATGGTTCTAAGGTTTATATGTTATAGTCTCTTATGCCATAATTCATTAGGTCTACAAATAGAATTAAACAGGCATATATCTACCTTAGTTGAAAGGAAATCTACAAGATAGATGTTACATTTCCTTTTACCTGTCAACACAGTGGTATTGTCCTCTAATTTGATCCTGCATAAGGATTTGCTGAAAGTCACTTGGTAGCCTTCATCACACAGTTGACTGATGCTGATTAAGTTGTGCTTTATTCCTTCCACATAGGTTACTTTCTTGAATGTGATTGTGCCAATCTGGACTGCACCATATCCTTTTGTTAGTCCAAAGTTTGAATCACCAAATATTACTTTGGGTCCAAGCTTGGCTTTGAAGGATGTGAAATTGTCCTTGTTTCCTGTCATGTGCTTTGAGCACCCACTATCAAGATACCATTGCTGGTTTGATGTTGGATAGGTCTTCACCTGCACATAAAATAATTTACTTGTTTTGACCTAGTTTACCTTGGACCTAGGTTGATAACCTTTGAATTCAGATATAAAAGACATCTCTGGTTGACTCTTATAGCCTTCAGGATGATATCTCCTAGGAGGTATTATCCATTCAGTATAGGTGTTAAACCATTGAGATGTAGAACCTCTAGGATTGAACTTTGATTTGCCTTTGAAAGAGTTTTCAAAACTCTGAGCTCTGTTCAACGATCTCTGAGCTGAGTTCGACGATCTTGGGTCAGATCGCCGAGCTCCGTTCGAAGATCGACTGTACCAGAGTTCAGGGTTCAGAGTTCGTTGACCTAAGTTCGACGATTTAGCCTGAGATCGTTGAGCTCCATTCGGCGATCGTCGAGCTCCGTTCGACGAATTCTGTTGAGCTTTGGTTTTCTTAGGTAGATCAGAATTCTTCCTAGCTACCTCTACAACTCCCTTAGCTTTATCAGAGATAAACTTGATTGGGGTTGATAATACAACAGGTTGGCTAGATGAGGCACCCAAGCCCAGTGTATTATTGAATCTTGAGTTCACTGTGCTTGTGATGTCCATTAGTTTGATACTTCTCCCATTAAGGGATTCTTCAAACTTCTTGTCCTTTGATAGTTCACTTTTCAGTGAGGCTATCTGGTCCCTACAACATTCCAACTCCTGAGAGAGTTTGATGTTATCTAATTTTAAGGTGCTTTGTTCAGATAGTTGATTTCTGAGAGAAATAATTTCTTTTTCAGATTTCAATAGATCTAAACAAAGTGCCTTAAACTCACATTTAAAGTCCTCTGAATTGAAATCAAATGAGTCTATTACCTGGTCCTCTTCAGATTGAGTCTCTGATTCAGATTCTGACTCTTCTGCATCAGAATTTTGTTGTGAGGCATTGATAGCCATCATGCAGAATTCTTTTTCTTCAGCATCATCTTCATCATCACTTGAGGTGGATGAAGCTTGCGATTCTTCTTCTGTCTCACTCCAATTTTCAGCTACAAACCCCTTCCTGGTGTGTTTGTCTTGCTTGAGGAGGGTTTGTCATTACTGTTCTTCCTGTAGTCTTTGTCTTTTCTTCTTTCCTTCTTGTCCTTTTTGTCCTTGTACTGATTTTCTGGACAGTCAGACACCATGTGACCTGGTTTCCTGCATCCAAAACAAATAATCTCTTTGTTATTTGATTTGTCATACCTTGGCTTGTCATGCCCTCTGGCAGACTTTTTCCTGAAATCTTTCCTGGCCATTTTGTAAAATCTTTTGGCCAGTAGGCTTAGCAGCTCTTCATTGCCTGTGACTTTGTCTTCCGGCTGATCTTCAATGGCTTTGAAAGCTATTGATTTTTCTTTTCTGACTGCTGGTGAAACAGCCTTCTGCTCTTCTTCTCTATTCTTGATGAGCAGCTCATAAGACTTGAGCTTGGCCAAGAGAGCTTCAGTTGTGATCTCATTTAGGCTTTTGGCATCCTTGATTGGCCAGATCCTTGAGTCCCAAGTGCTTGGGAAGCACATTAGGATTTTATCATTGAGCTCAGTCAATGAGATCTCCTTGTCCAAAGTCTTTAGTTCATTGACTATAAGGCTGAGTCTATTATATATATCTGCTACTGACTCAGCTTCTCCTTTCTTGAAGTTCTCATATTGGGTTATGAGATGAGATCTTCTGTCTTTTCTCTCATCAGCAGATCCTGAGATTATCTTTGATAGCTGTCCCAGATGTCCTTTGTTGAGTTGCATTCAACTACCTTTTGGAATATATCATCAGACATAGTCTGAGCTAGAATATTCATAGCCTTTGCATCAGAAAATTTCCATTTCTTGATTTCTGCATCTGTTCCTGAAGGAGGTGGAACAACACTTGTACTTGTATTTTCTGGAGGTCTTGGACACACTCTCAAAACAGAATTGAAAATGTCTTCATCAATAGAGTTCATGTACAGTATAATCCTTGCATTCCAAAGTGCAAACTTAGATAGATTGCACACTGGAGGTCTGATGCTAGCATAATCTTTATTTTGGGCCATGTTCTGTGAAGAAATAAATCTAACAACAAACTTAAACAAGCAGATCTAACTAGAGGGATTTTTGGGTTCTGGTGTTAGCCTGTGCAACCACTAAGGTGTGGTTTTTTAACCAACCTCGCATTGATACCAATTGAAAGCTGGTCCGTCTGGAGTTGAGCCTAAGGACTTAACCTAGACTCTAGGATACAAATTGACCCTGGCTATACATGATGGGTCACACACATCCTAAGTCAGTGAACCTAGCCCAAATCAACTAGGGATCCAACAGTTCGCCAGACGAACCAAACACGCCTCTGTCATGCCTATGACCCATAGGTCATGGTCGTGACATGGGCGTGTACGAACAGAAATGCAAAATTTTTTCTCTTTTCTTGTCCCTTTTTTTAATCTCATAATTTGTGTGTGACAGAAATAAAATAAACTATATAAAAATTACCGACATGAAGGAATCACATGAATTTGACGTTTGAACCTGATCGATCGTCATGCCGTAATGATCCTTCAAACCTGCAAAAACTTAAATATAAAACGAAAAGGATAACCATGGGGTGCCTCCCACGAGCGCTTTGTTTATGGTCGTTGAGCTCGACCAAAGTGGGGCTTTAATTTATGGGTTCGGGAGGGTAATGTCCTCCCGATGCTCATTAGTAATATCGTCGGAGAAGAATATTTTCAGTATTTGCCCGTTCACTTTGAATTCGCCTATTTTAGGGTGCGAGATAAGGATTGTCCCGTAGGGCCACACCTGTTTTACAAAAAAAAGGGCTGGACCAACGGGACTTGAGTTTTCCCGAAAAAAGTCATAGACATGAATTATAGAGGAGAACTTGGTCTGCTAGTTTAAATTCTTGGGGGTGCTTAAGTTTTTTATCATCATTAAATTTTGTGCGCTCCTTATAAAGTTTATTACTTTCGTAGGCGAAGGAGCGCAACTCATCAAGATCGTTAATTTGGAATTTTCGGAGCTCAGATGACAAATTTTCATCTAGATTAAAAAATTTAAGCGCCCAAAAGGCGCGGTGCTACAGCTCAACAGGTAAGTGGCATGCTTTCCCATACACTAATCGGTAAGACGTACAACTGATAACGGTCTTGTACGCAGTCCGATAAGCCCAGAGTGCATCGTCAAGCTTAACTGACCAATCCTTTCTTTTATTAGAAACTGTTTTTTTCTAATATTCGTTTAATCTCATGGTTTACTACTTCTACTTGACCACTAGTTTGAGGGTGATTGGGGGTGGCCAACCTATTTTTAACGCCATATTTAGATAAAACTTTGGCGAATTGTGTGTTACAAAAGTAAGTTCCCTTATTACTGACTAACGCCCGCGGTGCTCCAAATCCTGAAAATAGTTTTTTGAGAAATTGAGTCACGACTCGGGCATACTTGGTGGGAAGAGCTTGCGCTTCCTCCCACTGTGACACGTAGTCGACCGCTACCAAAATATAGTGATTTCCAATGGAAGTTGGTAGCAGGCCGACAAAGTCTATTCCCCATTAATAAAAATACTCAATTTCTAAAAAATGAATTTAACGACATTTTATTGAGGCGGGAAATATTAACTGGGCGTTGGCATTGTTCACAACGACTTACATGAGCGTGAGCATCTTTGAAGATGCTGGGCCAATAGAAGCTTCATCAAGTACTTTCCGCGCCGTCCGAGTTGCTTTATAGTGCCCGCCGGCGGCTCCCTTGTGGCAATGTTTCAATATTTGGGTGTCCTCTTAATGAGAAACACACCTCTGCATTACTACGTCCGCGTAAACTTGGAAAAGAAATGTATCCTCCCAAAAATTGTTTTTCAAATCAGAAAAGAATTTATTCTTTTCTTGATAAGAAAAACCCTTTGGGACAAATCTCTCAGCAAGGAAGTTTGTGAAATCGACGAACCAAGGGGTGGAGAGAGTCATTACCTTACATAAAGTGAGGAGGCGCTCCTCAGGAAAAATGTCGTCAATTTCCTCCTCAATAAGCTCTTCCGAATTGGGGTTCTCCAATCGAGAAAGGTGGTATGCCGGTAGATTCTCCGCTCCCCTCTTGTCACGGATCTCGAAGTCAAACACTTGAAGGAGTAAAATCCAGCTAATCAATCTTGGCTTGGCATCTATTTTGGTTAGTAGATAACGCAAAGTCGAGTGATCGGTAAAAACAATGACTTTGGACAAAGTGAGATAAGAACGAAATTTATCAAAAGCAAAAATAACGGCAAGAAGTTCTTTCGCGATGGTGGTGTAATTTTCTTGTCCGGTGGATAGTGTTTTGCTCGCATAATAGATAGGATGGAAAATTTTATTAATGCATTGTCATAAGACCGAACCAACAAAAAAACTACTAGCATCGCACATGATTTCAAAATGGAGATCCTAATTGGGAGCTATCACGAAAGGTGTGTTTATTTATTTTCTTTTATAGTAGAAAAAACGTGCAAACAATTTTCATAAAAAATAAATGGTGCATCTTTTTATAGAAGGTGAGTGAGGGGCTTGCTTATTTTTGAATTCTTTAATAAACTGATGATAGAAACCGCCGTGCCCAAGAAAACTTCGAACGACCATAATGTTTGAAGGGGGAGGTAGTTTTTCTATTATTTCTATTTTGGCTTTATCTACCTCTATGCTCTTACTAGAGATTTTACGGCCTAAAACTAAACCTTCCCGTACCATAAAATGGCACTTCTCCCAATTTAACACTAAATTGGTGTCCTCACATCTTTATAGCACACGAGAGAGGTTTTCTAAACATAAATCAAACGAATCTCCAAAGACGGAGAAGTTGTCCTTGAAGACTTCCATTATATCCTCCACTAGCTTGTCAAAAATCACTAGCATACACCTTTGAATGGTTGTCGGCGTATTGCATAAACCAAAAGGCATCCTACGATTGGCGAAGGTGCCGAACAGACAAGTGAAGGTTGATTTCTCTTGGTACTTGGGCGCAATTTGGATTTGAAAATATCTCGATAGACAATCAAGAAAATAATAAATAGCATTCCAGGATAGCCGTTCAAGGATTTGGTCAATGAACGGTAAAGGAAAATGATCCTTTCGGGTTGCATCATTTAATTTGCGGTAGTCGATGCAAACCCGCCATCCGGTAGCGGTTCTAGTAGGGATTAATTCATTTTTATCATTTGACACTACCGTTAATCCTCCTTTCTTGAGCACCACTTGGACCAGACTAACCCATGTGCTATCCAAAATCGGATAGATGATGTAATAGTTTTGATTTCAAGAACAAGTAAACACCTGGAGGGGGGGGGGTGAATAGGTCCAATTCTAAAAACTTAAGCAACTAATCGATTAATATCACATCACAATAATCTCATCACAATCAAGATCATCACAACATTGCACACAGAATTTTATAGTGGTTCCCCAATTGATGGGTACATCCACTTTCCCCCTTCGCCTATCTAGCAGTATACTAGATTCAGCCAAACTTCCTTCTATCTTTCTCAGATCCTCAGATCTTACATCTTAGAGCCCAACACGCTCCTACAACTCAGGAACAAGCCCTACCACTCAGATCACCAAGATATTACAACTCAAGTTCTTCCCAAGAACTCTACCTCAGAGTGACTCCACACTCCTACAGCTCAGGAAATCCTTCACTACCTTACCGTGAATCCACACACCTACAACTCAGGCAACTCCTACCATACCTCAGCCTTTATAACACAGGATGACAATACACGCCTTAGCCTTACCACTCAAATTCAAAATGACTAATATAAGGAAATATCAAGGATGATGAATTAAATACACCAGAGAAAATTCTCTACGCATGTCAACTTGGACAGAGCAGGTATCAGCCCTAACTTCTTCTTCACAATAATAAGATGATGCAGAGATCTTGAAATGATGCCCGACTTGTTTTGGAATCAACTAGCAGATGAATCTGCTTCTTCTTCTTCAGGAAAATCTCCTGATCTGGACTGAGCAAATTTCATCCCTTCATTCTTCTTTGATCCAGCAAATTGATCTTTATATTTTGGCTTGGATTGGATCGGGAAGAAAACTTCAGCTAGGGCACCCCTAGGCCGATTCGTATCTCTCAGAGGATTACTCTGAATCTGCTGGAGTAGATGTTGATTGCACCAGCAAACTCAAAAGCCCTTCAAATTTGATCTTGAGGTTCTTGGCTTCTGCAACAATGGCGGATGAAGACGACAAACTCCGCTTCTCGTTTTTAATCAGAGATTAATCCAATTAATTCCTTAATTATAGATCTCGATCTCTTCTACTATTTATAATCCTGTCACATTGACGAGATGTTCGACATGTGTCTCAGTTTTACCGGTGGTTAAAACCTCAGCAATATTAACAAGAGATCCACTGTAGACTGAAGGTTATGTTAATGTCAATTTACATCGAATCTGAACTTTGTTGACTTATTGACTTTGTTGAGTTAGCATTATTCTGGACTTAACCAAAATAAACTTACTTTATTGAAATCCTGCGTTCGACGAACTTCAAGCTTAGCTCGACGAAATCAGAACTCAACTTGACGAAACAGTGAAGCTGAGATCGACAAATTCTCTCAGCCCAGTTCTTTCTTCAGGTGAAAGTTGAGTTCGACGAATTCTCTGAACTCTAGCCGACGAAATCTGAACTCTTGTTGATGATTCAGATAGCTGAGTTCTTCTTATAGGTAAAAGATGAGATCAACGAACTCTGAACTCCGGTCGAAGAAAGCTAAGCTCAACTTGAGGAATGGTAGACTCAGCGACTCTGGACTTAGAAATTTTTTCATCTTTGCATGATGGCGTTGAGAGCGTTGAGTGAATATCCATCACTCAACGTTTTTTCCCTTAGCCATATTCTTCAGCTTTCTGCCTGATGGCGTTGAGAGCGTTGAGTGTATAAGCTTCACTCAACGCATATGTACCTAGTCGATTTTCTGCAATCTTGCCTTCTTGCTGAAGTTTGACGTTGACAGACTTAGTATGGCGTTGAGTTATGAAGTTTCACCCAATGCTTCTGGACTTAGTCAATTTTCTGGATTCTTCACAGTAAGGTTATGACAGGATAACCTTGACTCAATGCTTATAGCCGTATGACATTGAGTGAGTTGAGCTCACTCAACACTTCTAGACTTAGTCTGATTTCTGCCTTGACTCAATGCTTCTTGTTGTATGGCGTTGACTGAGTTGAGCTCAGTCAACGCTTCTGGACTTAGCCCGATTTTTGCGTTTACAAAACTGTCTGTTTTGACTGCCTACCTTCTCTCAGTGCTATTAGCTGAATGGAGTTGAGTGAGCTTGCCTCACTCAACGCTTTTAGACTTAGCCCAATTTTCCTGCCTGCCTTCTCTCAGCGCTATTAGCTGGATGGCACTGAGTGAGGTTGCCTCACTCAACTCATTTGGACTTAGGTAATTTTCTGAGTTTCCAGCTCCACCTTGAGTCCACTTATCATTGTCTCTTGAACTAGCTATGCAATAATTATGATAAAGACTAACATGTATGCATGAACTTAAACATACATTTAATATAACTATTTATATGTCATTGACATGTTTGACATCATCAAATCAGTGTCATTGGGATCAATGAACCCAACAATCTCCCCCTCTTTGAAGATGTCAAAACCACTGATCAACATGTCAAAACTACTGATCAAGCTTCTTTAGTTAATGAGATACACATTACATAGACAATAAAAGCATATTCAAACTAAATTTAGTAAAATGAATGTTACCTACTCCCCCTGGATTACTTTAGGGTAAGTTACACCTTAGAGGATTACCTCTTAGCTTGATCTCCCCAGGACTTTCTCCCCCTGTGATTCTGCCATGAGGTAGCTTGATACTTTCAGATAGTCATCTTCTATCTCTCCCACTCTTAGCTTGATATCCCCATGACTTTCTCCCCTAGTGTTTATGCCATGATGGAGCTTGATCCTTTCTAATAGTCATCTTTTATCTCTCCCCCTTGAGCTTAAATAACCAAAGTTAAGCATGACCTCCATCTCTCCCCCCTTTTGACCTCTTCAGATATTCAGGAAGGAGCATTAAGTCTTTTTCTCCACTTGTGTTGTCCCCCTAGCAGATGTAGATGAAGCCAGGATTGCAGCTGCCAACATGCCCCTTATACATGGCTGACTTATATATCATTTGATACCACTTGATAGCACTTGAAATTCAGTATCACTAGAAATTCCCTACACCACTAGAGAAGACTACTTGAAAGTCTCTAGTCCTGCAGCTGGTGATACCACTTGAGAAGAAGCATCTTCTCTCATCTTGCTTTCCACAAGGTCTGCAGAACCTGCAAAAAGAACAAAACTGTACCAAGAATAATACCTTAGGGAGTACCTAAAGCTATTCTAAGTTCAACATACCCAACTCAATTTTAAAGGTGTCGAACTTGGCTTCATCTAGAGACTTTGTGACGATATCTGCCACTTGCTTGTCAGTGGAGACAAACTCTATGCAAATGTCTTCTCTCTCAACATGCTCCCTAATAAAATGATACTTAATTTCTATATGTTTAGTCCTGCTATGTGAAACTGTATTTCTAGTAATAGAAATTACAATAGTAGAATCACAATATAGAGGAGTTCTACTTATCTTAATGTCATAGTTTTCAAGTTGATTCTGTATCTACAACAATTGAGTACAGCAACTACCTACTGCAATGTACTCTGACTATGCAGAGGAGATAGCAACAGCAGTATGTTTCTTGCTGCTCCATAACACTAATTTTCCACCTAGGAATTGACATGTACTAGTGGTACTTTTCCTGTCTTCCTTGCCGCCTGCAAAATCTACATCTGAAAATCCAGTTATCTCAAAACCTCTATTCCTAGGGTACCATAGACCAAGATCAGGTGTCCCCTTAAGATACCTTAAAATTCTCTTTGTAGCAGAATAATGAGATTCTTTAGGGCATGACTTATACCTATCACAGACACATGTAGCATACATGATGTTAGGCCAACTAGCAGCCAAGTATAGAAGGGAGCCAATTATCCCTCTATACAAAGACTCATCAATAGGTTTCCCTGCCTCATCTTTGCCTGCATGCATACTTGATCCCATTAGAGTTCTAATGGTGGTGGTATTCTCCATACTATATTTCTAAATTAACTCCCTTGTTAACATAGACTGAGATATGGATAAGCCATCATCAGTCTGTCTTACTTGGAGTCCCAAGAAGAATTTTAACTCACTCATGCTGCTCATCTAAAACTTCTCTTGCATAAGTTTGGAAAACTTCAAACAAAGGTTATTTTCAGTAGATCCAAATATAATGTCATCGACATGTATCTGGACAAGGATGACCTTGCCCTTAGATTCCCTAAGGAATAGGGTCTTTTCTATTTTCCTTAGAGAATTTGTTCTCAATGTGGAAAGTAGACAATGTTTCATTTCATACTCTAGGAGACTGCTTCAACACATATAGAGCTTTCTTAAGCTTATAAACATAACTAGGAAAGTGAGGATCTACATATACTTTCTCTTTTAAGTCTCCATTCAGGAATGCTGACTTCACATCCATCTGGAAGACTTTGAATCCTTGATAAGCAGCAAAGGCAAGGAATAACCTTATTGCTTCCAGCCTTGCTAATAGGGCAAAGGTTTGGTCAAAATCTATTCTTTCTTCTTGCATGTAGCCTTTTGCCACCAATTTGGCCTTATTTTTGACAATAATTCCATTCTCATCTAGCTTGTTCATATAGATCTATTTTGTTCCTAGGACATTATGTCCCTTTGGTCTGGGAACCAGCTCCCAGACACTACATCTATTGAACTGAATCATCTCTTCCTTCATAGCTTCAATCCAGTAAGAGTCTTTAATAGCCTCTTCAAGCTTCTTGGGCTCTATTTGTGATAGGAAGCTGGAACATAGAGTTGTGTTGATTCTGTTGTTCCTTGTCTAGACACCATATCTTACATCACCAATGATTTGGTGTACTTGATGGTCCCTTAAATGTCTCACAGTTGGAGGCATTCTTGCATCAGCTAGTTGTTCTGCATTGTTCTCAGCTGGCTGAACTTAATTGTCTTCAGTTGGCTGCTCTTCATCCACGACTTGTGAGTCTTGAGCTCCCCCTGGACAGTACCCTTCTTTTTCCTTATCTTGTCCTGCTGGATCCATTTTAATGATAGTTAACTTGTCGATCACATCCTTTAAACCTGCAGAACTAGAAGAGGTGCTTGGCAGCTCACAGTTAATTAGGTTTGACTCATCAAAAACAACATGTACTGATTCTTCTACAACTTGAGTAGTCAAGTTATAGATCTTATATTCCCTACTATTGTTGTTGTACCCAACAAATATCCCTTCTTGGGACTTGGCATCAAACTTAGTCATATAGGACTTACCATTATTTAGAACATAGCACTTGCTACCAAAAATCCAGAAGTAGGATAAGTTTGGTTTTCTGCCTTTCAGAATCTCATAGGGAGTCTTCTTGTGTCTTTTGGTGATGGAAGCCCTATTAAGGACATGACATGCAGTGTTCACTGTCTCAGCCCAGAAATATTTTGGGAGAAATGTGTCACTTAATATGGTTCTACCAGCCTCTATGAGAGTTCTGTATTTCCTCACAACAATCCCATTTTACTGGGGTGTTCTAGGAGAGGAGAACTTTTGATGAATCCCAAGCTCTTCATAAAATCTTGTCATGCATTCAGACTAAAACACTGCCCCATGGTCACTTCTGATTTTGATCACAGTACTATTAAGTTCATTCTGAATTTGCCTAATAAATGTCTTGAACACATCAGGAGATTCAGATTTCTTTCCTAGAAAGAACACCTAGGCAAAATTGGAAAAGTCATCAACAAGCACAAGGGTATAGACTTTCCTACATAGACTATGAACTGGAATAGCACCAAATATATCCATATGCAGGAGGTATAAACACCTTAATGAGTCTTTGGTATCAAGGCTCTGAAAGGAGGTCCTGGTCTGCTTGCACTTTTAGCATGCTGAGCAGATAACCTCCTTGATGCACTTCACCAGAGGATAATTTCTCACAAACTCTTCACTAAAGAGTTTTCCTATGGTCTTGTAATTCAGATGAGCTAGCCTCTTGTCCCATTGGACACAATGTGAAGCTTTCTCGTCTGCAATTAGGCATATAGGAGAATCCTTACTCTCACAAACAAAATTGAGACAATAGACTTTTCCTTTCCTAGTGCCTGTCAAGATGACCCCTTTGTCACTTGAAATCCTAATTTGGAACACATCCTTGAGGAAATAAATGTCATAATCAAGATCACAAAGTTGGCTTATGCTTATCAGATCATGTTGCAAACCTTTCAAATAAGTTACTTGTGTGATAGTGATTATGTCATTGATATCTGACCAAACCCTTTGGTTACTCCTCTTTCTGAACTACCAAATATGACTTTGGGTCCATTTTCAACTGGAGTGTTATAACAACCTGCATTTTCTCCGAATTTAAGAAGTATCAGAGTACGAGAAAACACGCATCGTGATGCCACATCGAACAGGGGATAACTATCGACGCTCAGGCGAACACCATCTAACTAGACTATAAAAATTCGTAAGTTTAATGATTAGAAAATTAGTTACATTTTAAAGGCCATATCCCTCGTCTCAGTGGATCACCTAGTCCACAGTTTAAAAACTATACTTATACGCAGCGGAAAAATACCTTGTTTATATTTGACATCCTATGAGAGTGCATAAGTGTCCCCCGAGGTCCACTTATAATATGCAAGACTTTAGATTTATTTTATATTATAAGTAGGAAAACGATATGTTTACGTTACTTGGAAAATAGTGTATGAGTTTTATAAACATGCAGATCATGAGATTTACTTTTATAATATTTTTAGGTTTCAAAATAACTTGCAACCTAGCATAAATCTTCCCAAGAGCAAGTAAACTATCTCCAGAAAGGTAGCAGTAAAGGAAACATATCTAGTATTATAAGGTAAAACTACCATTGGGCGCCAACAAACTGAAACAAACCCACTGACAAGTATGTATGTCTATAAGAAAATAGAAAAAAAACTACCTCACAACAGCAAGAGAAAGATCCCTACAACTCAAGGGATGACCAACAACACCACAACAAATCAAGCGGCCTACCCGGCTACTATTCCGAACCTGAGGCATTCAGAACAGAAAAGAACACCTCAGTAAGTAAAACAAGGAAATCAGAATTAGAGCGTTAAATCAAAATGGGACAAAATAGAGTAAGTAAACATGTCAGTAAAAGCAAACACTATCCAAAGTAAGCAAAAGTACACCAAGTACCAGGTAATAACAACAAACCCTGCCAAAATCCTGCAAAGGCTATAAGGCAAAAGGCAAGAAAACTTGGCACAATATGCGACATTCTACAAGGAGGAAACACCTAACAATACTAATTTGTGAGTTAATGGCAGAAGTGAACAACATGGACCTGAGTTGGTGACCAAAAACAGTCCCCCAAACAAAACAGTTCTGTTAACCCCTCAGTCCGCAACATACTGCAAGATTCCAAAACCCCCCATTCAGCAGGCGCGGACAGGATTTGTCCGTCCGCCCAGTCCGGCACTGTCACTAGTCGGGCGCCAAGGGTGATACTCCAGCAGCGGACGCAAGGACCAGTCCGCTCAGTCCGCCGGCGCTTTGGGTAACAGGTTCTCCAGCGGCGGACGCAGTATCTCGTCCGCCCAGGCCGCCGCCCTCCAGTGGGCGCGCCCAGCAGCAGTGGAAGCTCCAGCTCGCGAGCCCAGTCCGCCACTTCTGTGCGGACTGGCGTGTTCTTTCTTTTTGCTTCCCGTCACCGCTGCCCGGTTCTCCTGTACCCCGGGCAGCCGGTTATTTTAGCCCTGCCCGTTTGGGCAGGCCCCCTATCCTATAAATAGGGGGGAGGTGGTGCACTCAAGGCACGCTGACTCGGACCCAGGAGCCTACTTGTTACAGGCTGCGGACTCGAATCCTGTGCCTTGCGGACTCCCCCTTGCTCTGTTTCCCTCAGTCTTTTCCTTTCACTTGTAACTAGATCCTTCTTCAATCAAGGGAAAGCCCGTTGCAAGAGAGGCATTCAGGCCGCGACGGGCGAAGTCTGTTGTTGCCGTGGTTCACGGCCCTGCTCTTCTTCCAGCTCTCATCCGCTTAGTAGATCGCTACTTGCAGTCTCCCTATTCCCCCTGTGTTCGAACAGTTAGCTGGTTGTGCTCGACCCCCCTTGTTTTTTCGTGCATCAACAGTTAACACGCGGCCTTCAGATCCGAGTAGTGTTTTGAAATCAGCGGACGAAAGATGTCAGACCGCAGAGCCCGCTCTTCAGATCGCTCTAGCTCTTCAGAAGACTCCCTTTGGGACGCAATTGAGCAAGCTTGCCTTGAGGCCGAGCAGTCTCGCCGGCAGACCGACCAGCGTCTTGACACAATCAGACAAGCTCTGCTTGCTTTGGCCCAGCGTCTTGCTCCTCAGGCCGCAGCGGACCCAGCGAACTCGCCAGTCCGCCAGACCCCAGCTCGCCGAACTCCGTTTCGGCAGTCGCCAGAAACTCCTCGGAACCCTGCTCAGACCGCAGCCCCTCTGCACCCTCAAGAGGAAGAGTTTGCATTCAGAGAGTTCTTCAGAGAAGCTGCTATGGGCACTCCTGCCCGCCAACTTCGCTTTGCTGACCGCCAGTCCGCCGAGCCCGCGGACTCCTCGGCTCCAGTCCGCCCTTTCTATCCTGCAGAGTTTGAAACCCCGTCTCCCTTTGTTGACCGAATTCGATGGGAATCGGCCCCGAGCAACTTCAGGGAGCCGCGCATCCCGTTCTATACAGGAGCGACAGATCCCGTTTCTCACCTCCAGGCATTTGAGGGGGCAGTTGCTTTGAGATGCCTCTCAGATGCGATTAAGTGTAAGTTGCTGGTTACCACTCTCGAAGGGCAAGCGAGAGAATGGTTCTATGAGCTGCCTTCGGGCACTATCTCTTCTTTTGCCGAGCTTCGTAGCCAGTTACTGCTGAGGTTTGCTACCTCAAGGAAGAGGAAGAATGGGCCAGCTGCCCTATTTGAGATCAAGCAGAGGGATAACGAATCGGTGGCACGATTCGTTGATCGCTTTCTAAGAGAAATTCAGGGGGTGAGGAATGTGAACCCCGACTATTACAAAGTTGCCTTGATCCACGGCCTCCGGGAAGGCCCTCTGAAGTTTAAAGCAACGACCAAGGCTCCCGAGGCTTATCAGGAGTTGATCGCCATGGTCAACCGTTTCATAGAAGGGGAAAATGCCAATCCGACCTATGTTTCATCCCTGACAGCCAAGGCTGAAGGAAGGGATGCCTCCGCTTCTTCCTCTCGTGGCAGGCCCCCTCGTCCAGACTTCCAGCCTCCGTCTCAAAGAGGCAGGAACTTCCGCAACAAAAAACCTTTCCAGGGCCATCAACAGTTTCATGAGCAGAGACTGCCATTGGCCGCCACTCCCGCCGTTCCTTTGGAAGCTCTTCCCATCCTCCAGCAGGCAACCTTGCCTGCCCTGTGCCAATATGAAGAAAGTCCCATGGAGGACCCTGCAGATCTGGACCTTGACGAAGTCATCCAGATCCTGCAAAGGAGATCAGAAGAAAAGAGGCAAGAGCCTAAGAAGCTGTGGAAGCCGAGGAATAATTTGCAATACTGCCAGTTCCACAAGGAAAAGGGTCATCTGACTGAGGAATGCAAGGCCCTTCGTGCGCTGATTGATAAGTTGCTTGCCGAGGGCAAGATTGACCTGACCAAGAAGGATTCTCCTTCCTCGTCGAAGCCATCCACCTCGAAGGGCAAAGAGGTAGCTGAGGCTTACTAGGAGTGTGTAGATGTGGAGGACGAAGGCCGTCTGGGGCCGATCAACGTCTCAGTGGAATGCTTTGATGCAGATGATGAGGGAGTTCTGGGACGCCTCTTCTTCATCCATGGTGGAGCAGGGACCGAGTCCACTCGGAAATCTTCAATTTCAAGGGTCACCCAGGCGGAGGTGGCCTCTTCTTCCGTTGCTCCCCCAAGAGAAGTCGTCACTTTTGGTCCGGAAGATCTGCCTCAAACAGCCAATCCATTTGACGATACTGTTGTGATCAAGGCTGTGCTTGGAGACTTCACAGTGGACAGAATTCTTGTTGATACGGGCAGTTCAGTCAACCTCCTCTTCAAGTCTACTTTTGAGGCCCTGAGGACCGGAAAGCCTCTACTTTCCACTGAGGGGCCGCTCTATGGATTCTCAGGAGAGAGGAAAGAGGTGGAGGGCAGCGTCACCTTGCCAGTGAAGCTTGGAGGGGCAACAAAGCAGATACAGTTCATAGTGGTCGACGCCCCCAGCAGCTACCATGCCATCTTCGGCAGGCCCCTGCTGAACAAGTACCAAGCAATGATTTCCACTTATCACCTCGCCATCAAGTTCTTTGCCGATGGGAGGATGTGCCGGGTCAGGAGCGACCCAAGGAGAGCAAGGGAGTGCTACGTCCGCACTGTCAACATGGTTGAAGCTTCCCTTGCTCCAGCAGAAGCTGCAGAAGCCTCTTCCAGTTCGAAAGTTGCTGCTGATGAAGGTGCTCACCTGGAACCTGCCCAGGTGACGCAAGGAGTCCCCATTGCTGAAGGGGAGGAGAGGAAACTCTCCATCAACTCGGAGCTACCTAAAGATCAAAAGGCTGAGTTGATTTCCTGCCTGCTAAAGAACCTGGATGTCTTTGCCTGGTCAGCAGAAGACATGCCGGGGGTGGATTCTGATGTAGCTTGCCACCGTCTGAATGTTGATCCCAGCTGCAAGCCCATCCAACAGAAGAAGAGGGACGTGGCAACAAAGCTTGCAGAACCAATAAGGGAGGAGGTTGCGAAACTTCTCAAGGCGAATTTTATTAAAGAAGTGCAATATCCCACCTGGATTTCAAATGTTGTAATGGTTAAAAAACCAGGGGGAAAGTGGCGAATGTGTGTAGACTTTACAAAACTTAATAAAGCATGTCCTAAAGATTGCTACCCCCTGCCTCGGATAGATTCTTTAGTTGATTCCGCGGTAGGATACTCTTACATGAGTTTTTTAGATTCGTTTTCTGGTTATAACCAGATAAGAATGCATAAGCCCGACGTTCCTCACACATCGTTCATAACTAACGATGGATGTTATTGCTATCTTATCATGCCCTTTGGGCTTAAGAATGCTGGCGCGACCTATCAACGGATGATGGACCGTGTGTTTAACCATCAAAAAGGAAGAAACCTAGAAGTGTATGTAGACGATCTCATGATTAAGAGTAAATCGTTTTCGCTGCACTTGCTAGATTTAGCAGAGACGTTCGCTACTCTGCGTAGATACAAGATGAAGCTCAATCCTTTGAAGTGTACTTTTGGAGCGAGTAAGGAGAAGTTTCTTGGTCATCTCCTTACTCCGGAGGGACTTGCCCCCAATCCTGACAAGGTGAAAGCTATTCTTGAAATGCCTACCCCTCGTTCACCGAAGGAAGTTCAGTAGTTAGGGGGAAGGCTAGCAGGTCTTGCAAGATTTCTTTCTCGGGTTGGAGATAGGAGTGCCCCCTTCTTTAAGACCCTCCAACGTGCGTCCAAGTTTGAGTGTACAGAAGAGTGTTCCCAGGCTTTTGAACAGTTAAAGATGCAGCTTACCTCATCGCCTCTGCTTCAGAACCCCCGCCCAGGAGAGGTTCTTTTCTTGTACCTAGGGGTTGGCCCTGAGGCCGTCAGCTCCATTCTTCTTTGGGAAGAAGGCAGAAAGCAATTCCCAATCTACTATGTCAGCCATATTCTGAAGAGTGCTGAGACGCGGTATCCGATCCTGGAGAAGGTATCCTTGGCACTGGTCATGTCAGCTCGCAGGCTTCGCCCGTACTTCCAAGCACATTCAATTCAAGTCATCACCGATCAACCTTTGAAGGTTGTCTTGGAAAAGCCCGAGCATTCCGGCAGGCTAGCTAAGTGGGCAATAGAGCTAAGTGAATTTGAAATTTCTTATGTGCCCAAGACAGCCATCAAAGCTCAAGTCCTAGCAGATTTTCTGATTGACATTCCAGAATCCAGTTCTGATCAAGCAGAAAGGTCACCTTTGGCTTGGACCATCTATGTTGATGGTGCCTCAGGCAGAAGTTCTTCTGGAGCAGGAGTGGTTCTCATCAATCCAAACGGAGTCAAATTGGAGCAGGCCATCAAGTTTTACTTTCCAATAACCAACAACAAGGCTGAATATGAATCTCTTCTAGCAGGCTTGAGGCTCGAAAGGGAATTAGGGATCGATCATGTTCACATCAGAACCGATTCTCTGGTAATGGCATCGCAAGTCCTCGGCAACTTCGAAGCAAGGGAGCCAGTCTTGAAAAAATACCTACCTCTTGTGAAAATAGAGGTCGGCAGGTTTAAAAGCTTCACTATCGAACATATCCCCAGAACAGAGAATGAGGAGGCCGATTTTCTCTCTAAGCATGGGATGCCTTCAGGAGGCACAACTTCCGAGCTCTTCCGCCCGGCAGTGGTGGAAGGAGATTTGATGCAAGTAGATCAACGCGCCTCTTGGATGGACCCATTCATCCTATATCTATCAACAGGAAATTATCATCATACAGTTAGAGACAAGAAAAAGTTCAGAATAAAAGCAGCTCACTACTTTCTAGTGGCGGGAATCCTTTATAGAAAGACCTTCCTCTCAACCATGGCCCGATGTGTTTCAGAAGAAGAAGCTCACACTATTTTGCAAGAAGTTCATTCAGGAGAGTGTGGAAGTCACTCTGGAGCAAGAACTCTTGAAAGACGAGTCCTGCGGCAAGGGTATTTCTGGCCCACAATGAAGAAAGACTCAGAGATCTACGCCAGAAGGTGTGTTTAATGCCAGAAGTTTGCTCCGCTTCAGCACCAAGCAGCTCAGTCCCTCAGGTCGATTGCAACTCCTTGGCCCTTTGCGGTTTGGGGAATGGATCTCATTGGTCCTTTTCCCTTGGCAAGCGGGCAACGGCGTTTTATCATCGTAATGATCGACTACTTCAGCAAGTGGATCGAAGCCAAGGAATTGGCTAAGACAACGACTCAGATCGTCAAGAACTTTGTTTGGGGAGAAATTGTATGCCGACACGGGATACCAATGGCAATAATCACTGACAATGGGCCACAGTTCAACAACTCAGAGATGATAGATTTTTGCAGGCAGATCGGAACAGAGCTGCGTTTTGCATCAGTTCATCATCCCCGAAGCAATGGCCAGGTGGAAGCTGCCAACAAGCAAATCCTCAACTTGCTCAAAAAGAAAGTGCAGAATCTCAAGGGCAGTTGGGCTGATCAGCTCCCATCAGTCCTCTGGTCCCTTAGGACAACGCCATCATCCGCAACCGGGGAGACTCCATTCAAACTCTCTCATGGCTCAGAGGCACTCATCCCGATTGAGTTTGAAGTCCCGTCACCCAGAGTGCTGCTTGCAAGAGAAGGTGTGGATGATTGGGCTGAGTTGAATAATGAGGAGATGAGGTTCAGCTTGGAACACATCGAGGAGGTCAGAGATCAAGCAGCCATAAGGCAGGAAGAGGTCAAAAGGAGAATGGCCCGTTACTTCGATCAGAATGTAAGGATCAAACACTTCCAAGTGGGAGATCTAGTTCTAAAGAAGGTTGATGCTGCTGCGCGAGCTGGTTCAGTTGGAAAGCTTAATCCAAATTGGGCCGGCCCTTTTGTCGTCAAAGAAGCATTAAAAAGCGGCGCATATCGCTTGCAGGCATACGAAGGAGAGGATATACCACACACGTGGAGTGGGGATGACCTCAAGCGGTTCTATTCTTAAAACCTCCTTCTTCTACTTTGTGTATCCTCTTCAAAAATTGTTATGAATGGAAACTGCTTGCTAACACTTCTTCGAGTGTTTTGTTGTAATCATAACAGATAAGGCGCTAAGAGAGATTTCAAAAACGGTTCTACACCCGAACTCCCTTTTTCTTTCTTATACTTCCTTTGCAAATGCATTTTCTTAATCAAAGAATCCATACTGACATTTTTTCTAGTGTTTTCTCTCTCTCCCAAAGACCTATAACGGTTCCCTGATACCAGGAGACATAGCCGAGTTCAGCTAGACCTCCCCTAGAGCTGTTGTCATTAGCGTAACACCACGAAGACCACGTGTTGCGAGGAGATTTCGCACCATGTAGTGGGAGCTTGCAGGCTCTAGCGCGGTTGGATTCTGGACTTCGAATCCCGGCAGGTACCTGACCCCACCTTTGCATTATGGAGGGCAAGGTGGGTGTAAAGCTCTACCACGCCGCTTTAGGGATATTGTTACAACTTCGATGATCACATGAGGAAAGTATGCCGTTCCGGCTCACCTGCCCGCGGGTCATCTTAGCTTGTAACTCTCGAACACTCCATGGTACCCTCAAGCAGTGCCTGCAGGAGACCCTCAGCTTAGACTGTACTCCAGGCAAGAGGGCAGGGAACCGTTCCGCCAAGTGAGCATCTTGCTCTTCGCAGGGAATTATCTGCGGACTGGTCTTCTGCGTCCGCTCAGTCCGCCGGTTTGGGTTGATCTTATAGCTTGTAGCCCGGTGAGGAAAGTATGCCGCCCAGGCTCACCTGCCCACCTGGTCGCGAGTTATAGGTCATTTCTATATCTTTGGCGGACTGATTTTCTCTATCCGCAGAGTCCGCCTGCTTGGGTTGATCTTATAGCTTGTAGCCCGGTGAGGAAAGTATGCCGCTCCGGCTCACCTGCCCACCTGATCGCAAGCTATAGATCATTTCTATCTTTGGCGGACTGGATTCGTTATCCGCACAGTTTGGAAGTTTCCTTGGGATTGCAAGCTGGTTATCTTTAGCGGACTGGTTTTCTCTATCCGATCCGTCCGCCTACTTTGGTTGATCTTATAGCTTGAAGCCCGGTGAGGAAAGTATGCCGCTCAGGCTCACCTGCCCACCTGGTCACAAGCAATAGATCTTTTCTATTATGAGCGGATTGGTTTTCTGTATCCGCTCAAGTAGTCCATATTCAAGTTTATAGATTATTCCTGTTATAAGCGGATTGGTCTTCTATATCCGCTCAGTTCGCAGAGTGATTTTCATGTTATATAAGTTTGATCACTTCTATTATGAGTGGATTGGTTTTCTGTATCCACTCAGTCCGCAGAATGATTCTTGCATTATTTGATAAGTTAATAATCAATGTACTTTTATATTATGTGCGGTCTGGCTTGCGGACCACAACTATAACTCCTGGCATTATTATCAGCTGGCTGTTCTTTGAGGCGGATACTGAATGAGTTGATGTCTAATTCTTAAATCGACAAGGTTCACTATAAATAATGTATGTATCATGCGGACTGCAAGTGAAACTCAACAGGGTCCGCCCGACAAAATTCTTCTTTATGCTGTGATTAATCAACGCTTCGTGCGGACTGCTAAGTATCGGTGCGGTGAGCGTGGAAAAAAGAGCATTGCAGGAAGCACACATGCCAAAAAATATCCTTTTCTATTTCATCAAAAAATTGTTTACATCGGTCTGTATGTTCGGCGGACTGCAATCTTGCGTCCGCCACTTTTACAAAAAACAAAATATGTACATATGCATTGATCAATCAGTCTGCTGTCTCTTCTCAGGAGGTGCAGGGCTGTCACCGATAATGTCGACATCTGGAGAATAGCCCCCCGAGCTGCTCCCGCTGCTACCTGATCCTGTACTAGTGGCGGACCCGCTATGCGAGCTCCCAGTAGCAGAGGAAGATGCAGAGGTGTCGGACTCGGCGGACAGCTCCTCTCCTCGTCGGCTCGATGCAGCATCGTCCGCATTTTCCCTGGCGCCCTGCTCTTCGCCCTGCGAGCCTCCGTCTTCTTTCTCTTCTTCTTCTTCTTCTTCTTCGTCGTCTTCTTCTTCCTCATCTTCACCTTCCTCAATGACATCCTTTCCTTTTCTAGCTCTCTCCATCGCTGCGACCTGAGGGGCCAGCTCAGGGAAGATCTCCAGAAAAGGGACGCCGACCACTCCCTCCTTCATGAGGCCATCGCGGGCAAGTCGCTCAACAGCGACCTCGACAGTCTCCATCACAAAAGGGAGCGTGGCGGCCTGGAATTTATTGTTCTCCAAGTCGTAGGCGACCTGTGAAAGACAAAATTACAAACATCAGACAGATCGCGGCGGATAGAAAATCTAGACCGCGGCAAATGCAACTCACCGCCAGCTCCTCTCTTTGCCGAGCATTCCTTTCTCCCATCCGCGCGTTCCTTTCCTTTAGCACTTTGTTATCCTTCTGAAGCTGTTCATTCTGCCTCAACAGATCTCTGGCCAGAGTGGTAACATAATGATTTGTCACCGCGCTGTCCGCAGAAGCCTGGGAGGCCAGCAGAGGGAGGTCGGCGGCGGACACCTTCTTGAGGTCGCTCAAGTTGCGCTTTCCGTAAAGAGTGGAGAGCGCAATATGAGCGTGGCGTGTTATCCGCGGACTCCTCCACGAAGGAAGCACGGTGGATAGGCAGACATGCTTTTTCTTGCTGTGCCAGTGGACCATAGGGTTCCCCCTAAGGTCCCTCTGGCTGATACCGAAGCCGGTCATGGAGAAACTTTCGGAGGAAGAGTAGTCCGCTGCGGGATCCCCTTCCTCTTTCCTCTTTTTTGCAACTGCTTCCTTCTTCTCCCTTTATGTAGGAGTGAAGCCGCTGGGCATCTGCGGCAAGTTGGCGGGCACCGCCAAGGTCGCTGCAAAAAGAGAACCAGAGTTAACGACATGGTCGCGGCGGATACAAAAGCTGAGTCCGCTAAACTACTTACTGCCCTCAGGCATAACATCCGCCAAGTTTGCCAGCAGCGGAAGGTAGTGTTCGATATCAAGCCTGGCGTTCGCTAAGAACTCGACGATTGCAGACTCCAGGTCGTCCAGCTGCACATTTTTGAAGACAGAGTCCGCGCGCACCTGCGGATACATGTGCGCGAACCCAAGGTCGCCCTCAAAAATTAGGAACCTTGAGGTCCAGTTGTGGATCTTGTTTGGAAGACCCACTACCTTCATCCCCCTGCAGTAGAAGTAGATTACTCCCTTGTAGGGGCGACCTCCGGAGGCAGTTATGGAGCGGACGGAGAATATTTTGCGGAAGATGTTCATCGAGAAGGCAATCTTTTCAGATCGCAGGTAAGAGATGTAGCTGCAGATCGCGGCAAGGGTATTCGGCGCGAGCTGGCCGGGCACCATCCCGTAGTGCTCAAAGATTGCAGCAAGCTCCCATAAGAGCGGGAACTTGAATCCGCTATCAAAGTGGTCAACGGGAATGGCGATCTGGGTCGCCGTCGAGAAATTCAACCTTTCCTGATGGGCGGGTAGGCGGACAAGTATGTTTGAGTCCGCCATATTCTTTTCGACGAAGGCAGCCAAGTCAGCCTCCGTCAAAGTACATTTTCTGTGATAGGCAGAATGGAAGGCGACTGCAGCATCAGTGCGCGCGGACACCATGTTGCAGGCCGCAGGATTCCGTTTACTTCAGCAATTTCCTACATAGAGAAAGCAGAAGGCAGTATTTATAGATAAAGATTCTGACAGCTTTTTGGTCAGTCCGCGAAGGTCGCATATTCAATCCGCACAGACCGCAAAGAATTAAAAAGCAGCCAAACAATAACGCGGGTACAAAATACAGATTCACATGCCAAGGAGAATTCAAAGCAAAAAGTTGTCGCCGGCACAACTTGGTCCGCGCAGATCGCGCATTTTCTCTCGGCAAGTCATAAGAAGCGGATACACTTTCAATCCGCTTAGGTCGCGTATTTTCCCACCTGCAGGTTAACAAGAAGCGGGCACAGCGCTAGTCCGCACCGTCCGCCACAGATCAAGCCAAGGATAGCACCATAAAATTGCGGATTTATAATTTGAGTCCGCATAAGATCGCAATAAAAGTTCAATCACACACGTCACACAGCATTGTTCGCAGCGCAATTATACAGAATTATACAAATTCAACATAAAAAATAAGCACCGCGGACTCAGCGGTCCCTGTTTTCAGTTCGCTTCTCCGTCCTATCCCGGCATAGATGAGCCGCCTGATCGCTTATCTGAAGAATTTCACTATACACACGACAGAGGTGGTGGTGGATGACATTGATGGTCCGGTGCATGTGGGCGGCTTCCCAGTCTACCCGGCTGAGAGGCACCATTTGCTCCGCTGCCGGCCTCGGCTCCTCATCCGCAGCATGTGGGACACCACCTGCCGGTGCCGCGATCTCAGGAGGAATGCGATCTGACGCCCGCGGCCTCTGCTCACCGACTTCAGCAGTCCGCTTCTCCTTTCCTTCACGAGCCGACGCCAAGTGCTTGCCTCTATAGTATCGGACGTCATCCGCAAGCCTTTTCTTTTCCCTTTCAGACCTCTCCAGCGCCCGCGAGATGCTGGCGACCTGGTCTTTGAGGGCCTTCTCGCGTTCCGCGGACGCTTTCTCGCGCGCCGCGGACGCCCTCTCGCGCTCCGCCGCTTTCTGTAACTCTGCTTTGACACATTGCATTTCAGCTTCAAATTTCTTCTCTAACCCTTTTATCATGCTCAGGCTGGGCGGCTCATCTTCCGCGGACTCCATGTGTGAGACCGCGTCGGCACCATTGTTGGGTGTGACCACGATCTCGCCACTCTCAATGGAGCCCGGCAGCGACTTTCTACCTGCAACAAATAAAGTCAACTTCGCATTCAAAGGCAGTTCGCGGCGGACTAAAAGAAAGGATAAAAGATCACTTTTAGATATAGCGGCAGCGAGATTCCGACTATCGAAGATGATTGGCCGTCTTGCCCGCTCCGGGTCAAAGGCGCTTAACCGCTTTTTCCATTCGCGGTGGACCTTAGCCCTTTTCTCAGCAGCAGAGCTCGTCGACACTACAATATCGTCCGTCTCCGTGATAATCTTGACTGGCTTCGATTTCCGCGGCGGCGACCTGTAAAGCCACTTGCGCTGAAAATATTTAGGCGCAGGCTGAAGTTTACCTGACCGCAGCAGCTCCGCGGCAACCCGCAGGTCCTCAGCGGCTTTGTCCGCCGCGGCCTGCTTCGAGGCCGCCCCAACCGCAGCAACATGAGCGACGATTTGCTTCTTTTGCTCCTCTATCTTCTCCTTCAGCCTCTCCCTCTCCTCTTCCTCCGCAGCGGACAAGGAAGGGAGTTCGTCACCCTTATCTCCAGTAGTTTCCGCCTCATTCTGCTGCAGCACAACCAGCAAGGAGTCCTGGATTAAGTCAAGTTGATCGACGTCTATGGAATCAAATATCTCATCCGTGGAAAGACTGACCGTTGAGAGGGAATTCTCTCCCTGGATTTGGGCCTCCGGAGTAACCAGATCGCCGTCTGGAACTTCTTTTTCGCGCGGCCTGTGTTGTAAGTCCGCTGCCCCAGTCCGCTTAGAGACGTTCTTCTCCTTCATTGCGCGAAGCTTCTTCTCAACCCGCTCGGCGACGGTCGCTCCGTCTCTCTTCCTCTTCTTCTTCTTGGCGGTCTTCTCAGCAGCATCCGCGGCGGACCCCCCTAAATCGGGCTGGTCAGCGCGGACAGGTTCAGGATTCACAGCAGACAATCCCTTTGAGGGCGCGTCGTCCTCTACCTCAGTCCGCCGGTCTTCTTCGTCCAAGTCAACGATTTGCACCGAGGCATTGGGGGAGGATATGTCAGTCTCCATGTGTTCTCCAGCAGTGTCCGCCGAGGTTGCGGTTTTCTGAGAAGGGGCGGAGTCCGACAAGGTTGCCATCTTCTCGCTCCTCAATGGTTCGGCGTCGACTACGGCATCCCCGCGAGCAGACACATCGACATGGCGGACTGCTTTCTCCGCAGGCTTCTGGCTCTGGGAACTCTCTCCTGTGGAGCGGACAGGATCTTTTCTTGTCGACCTCTTTACAATCTTTTTGGTCTTCATAGGCTTTGTATGCTCCAGGTCGCCTTTTGCAGTAACGCTAGATAAGAAAGCTCCAAGCCTAGCCATGCCGGACTGGAAGGTGGAGACCGCAAGTGGTGAATAGCGCCCCGTGTCGATCGAGATTCTCAGCAGATCCAGACCCTCCAGCGATATTTATAGCGTTGGCGGCGTTTTCGAGGTTTGCAGACTCGGCGGTTAAGAGAACATTTTCGAAGTTTTCTGGAAACTTAAAAATGTGCGGGGATTATGTTAACCCCTCAGTCCGCAACATACTGCAAGATTCCAAAGCCCCCCATTCAGCAGGCGCGGACAGAATTTGTCTGTCCGCCCAGTCCGGCACTGTCACCAGTCGGGCGCCAAGGGTGATACTCCTGCAGCGGACGCAAGGACCAGTCCGCTCAGTCCGCCGGCGCTTTGGGTAACAGGTTCTCCAGCGGCGGACGCAGTATCTCGTCCGCCTAGGCCGCCGCCCTCCAGTGGGCGCGCCCAGCAGCAGTGGAAGCTCCAGCTCGCGAGCCCAGTCCGCCACTTCTGTGCGGACTGGCGTGTTCTTTCTTTTTGCTTCCCGTCACCGCTGCCCGGTTCTCCTGTACCCCGGGCAGCTGGTTATTTTAGCCCTGCCCGTTTGGGCAGGCCCCCTATCCTATAAATAGGGGGGAGGTGGTGCACTCAAGGCACGCTGACTCGGACCCAGGAGCCTACTTGTTACAGGCTGCGGACTCGAATCCTGTGCCTTGCGGACTCCCCCTTGCTCTGTTTCCCTCAGTCTTTTCCTTTCACTTGTAACTAGATCCTTCTTCAATCAAGGGAAAGCCCGTCGCAAGAGAGGCATTCAGGCCGCGACGGGCGAAGTCTGTTGTTGCCGTGGTTCACGGCCCTGCTCTTCTTCCAGCTCTCATCTGCTTAGTAGATCGCTACTCGCAGTCTCCCTATTCCCCCTGTGTTCGAACAGTTAGCTGGTTGTGCTCGACCCCCCTTGTTTTTTCGTGCATCAACAAGTTCCAACTAAAAATAAAATTTCACCGTGTCAGCACCAAACCACCTCAATCCCAGCCCGTACCTGGGATAAAAAGGGTGGCAGCCACAGTAATACCCAGCCCGTACCTGACACTAAAAAGTGGCGGCCACGGCTCGCACACAAAACATACCGCTCCTTTAGAGCGTCAAAATACCACCACCTGCCATAACACACGATTCAGCCCTCAAAATAACGGAAGAACGAAAGGCCGACAAGATATCCCCCCTAGGAGGTAATCACTCGGGAAGAAAAGGAATAAATCCCAGATTAGAGTGATAAATGATCACAGTTACAGGAATCGTCGAACACAGCTCGACGATTTTTGTCGAGCGCGGGAATAATCGTCGAACGCAGGAAAATCGTCGAACGCAGCTCGACGATTTTCACCGAACACAGGCCACTGGAAATCGTCGAACGGCCACTAGAAATCGTCGAACGCAGCTTGACGATTTTCCTTTAGTCGAACACAGGACACGGGAAAAATCGTCAAACGTCGTTCGACGATTTTCCTTTCGTCGAACAAAGATCACGGGAAAATTCGTCGAACGTCGTTCTACGATTTTCCTTACATCGAACACTGGACACGGGAGAATCGTCTAAATCTGTTCGACGATTTTCGTCGGACCCAGAACTAAGGCAAATCGTCGAGCTCAGCGCGACGGTAATCGTCGAACTGGCTTCATTGAGTGCACACAATCTTGTACCTCCAACTTCATTTCCGACCAATCTTCTTAGCCTAATTCGATCCTATTACTCGTAATATAAGTATGAAAACCCACTGCTACTAGTTCTAAGGCTGAAAGGCTAAATACTACCCAATCCGAGATCAATAGGGAACAATTTGATAAAAGACAAGACTACAGCAATCCAGCCGAAGACTTGGAGTTTTAGAACTTGAGAAAAATGAAAAAGAACATAAAGGAGCATTTCTGGTTTAAGTTCCACATGATTTTGATGGAAAACAGAGCAAAATAAACAATCTCGGGAAAACATGGATGATTACAACAAAAATGACCATGAAAAGGAGAAGAAAACCTGGCAAGGGTAGGTGCACCACTTGCCTCAAATTCCAGCGATTTATCTTGCACAGCCCTTCCTCTCTCTCTCGGCTCCAGCCGCAACAGCACCTAAACAGGAATTCTAGATTTTTAATGGCGGAAAAGGTTCAAACTAAAAATTCCGAGACCCCTAGAAACAACACAAAAATTGAATCTCTTACCGTAGGAATGAAGGTCTAGGCGAGAGTAATCCAAATCCGCTCTTGGAATCGAATTCTGTCCAATAACGCTCCCAGAATCGGCGTCTGAAGGTTAGCAGGGTTGGCGGTTTTTCTTCCTCTCGAACAGGCGATGGTTATACACTCACGGAAGGAGACGATGAAAAATCTCGATTTTTTAGCCTTAAGGTTATATGTATGCATGGACACGCCTTATCAACCCTAACTGCTACCTAAAAGCCTCTGGATTCCTTTCAAGCTTTATAAATAATTATTTGCACCCATTATTATTAACACATCAAAATGACGCGAAAACAGAACCACCTCGGAATCCGACGAAATTCACACCGTAGCTAATTACCCACGCTACGAACGCAACGGCGAAGTCGAAATCAATTTTCGACGAACAAAACTCGGGTTATCACTACCCGAAGCCAAACACAAGCATCCCCCGAGAGGCCTTACCGGTCACCAAAACAGACCCGGCTTGCTAGGGGATCTTGCCAAAAAGGCTACCAACAACCACACAAGGAACCTAAAGAGCTAAGACCACGCTCTAACAAATGGCACCTGCCGGAAACGCATCAACGTAACGCCAAATGAGAATTAAATAATCGCAGAAAAAATTGGGGGCGTTACAGTCACTCCCCCTAAAAGAATGTTTCGTCCCGAAACTTTACATACACAACTTCTACTATAGAAGGAAAGTAACAAAACAAGAGCTACTAGAAAGAAAACGTACCAATCAAATCAAGGGAACAGATGAGGGTGAGCCTCCCTCATTGCCGACTCTAGCTCCCAAGTCGCGCTTTCCAAATCCTGATTCTTCCATAGAACTTTCACCATCGGGATAGACTTCGTCCGCAGCACCTGATCTTGAGTATCCAAGATGCGGACCGGCACCTCAACATATGAAATATTAGGCTCCAACTGGGGGACAGCATCCAAGAATTTCCCACTGCTTCGCACACACTTCCGTAATTGGCTTACATGAAATACATTATGAACATCTGAGAAATTTGCTGGCAAATCCAATCTATATGCTGACACGCCAATCCGTTCAACAATCTTAAATGGGCCGACATGTCTCGGATCCAATTTCTGGTTCCTACCGAACCTCTTAACACCAACCATCAGGGAAACCTTAAGAAACACAAGGTCCCCTAAAGAAAACTCTAGGTCAGACCTACGCCGGTTGGCGTTCTTCTCATATCTCTCCTGAGCTATACGAAGCTTTATCCGAATAAGCTTCACTGCGACTTCCATTTCCTCGAGCGCATCCGGAACCAGCACAGGCCTCTCACCGACCACGGTCCAAAACAAGGGAGTTCTGCAGTGCCTCCCATACAAAGCTTCAAACAGAGCCATTCGCAAGCTCTCTTGGTAACTGTTATTGTATGCAAATTCCATAATCCGCAAACGCTCATCCCACGCTCCACCGTGGTCCAAAATGTAGCACCTGATCATATCCTCAACTATCTGGTTCACTCGCTCAGTCTGACCATTGGTCTGTGGGTGGTAAGCTGTAGAATACCTCAAATCTATACCCAAACCCTCTTGCAGACTCCTCTAGAAGCGAGATGTAAAACGGGAGTCTCGATCCGAAATGATGCTAACTGGCACACCGTGCAATCTGATGACCTCGTTCAAGTACCGCTCCGCTATATTTTTCATCGGATAGTCAATCTTGTACGACACAAAGTGAGCACACTTCGTCAGTCTGTCCACTATAACCCAAACAGAATCAAATCCCCTTGGAGATCTTGGCAAGCCCGTAATGAAGTCCATAGAAATAGTTTCCCACTTCCAAGTAGGGATATCCAACAGAGTCAACTTGCCACCAGGCCTTCCATAATCGGCCTTCACATGCTTGCAAGTGTGGCACTCAGCAACAAATTAGGCTATATCACCCTTCATCCCAAACCACCATGCAATCTGCTTCAATTCATGATACATCTTTGTAGATCCTGGATGGTAGGCAACACTGGTTCCATGAGCCCCTCTGCAAATCATACCCCTGATGTCTCCAACAGCGGGGATGCAAAACCTGCCGCAGTACTTCAAAGTACCCGCATCATCGATAGAAAAATCCGCCAACTCCCCTCTCTCAGTCATGAGGTATAAGTGCAGAAGATCCGGATCATCCTTCTGGTGCAACCTGGTAAGTGCAATCCAAGACAGCTCTGCCACTGCCAAACTGCTCTGCACGTCACAGTGTCCCACGGAGATATCGATCCGGAGGAACTCTTCCACTAAACGATCGGCGGTGAGATTAAAGATCTTCCCCGTCTTCCGGCTCAGGGCGTCGGCCACCACATTGGCCTTGCCCGGATGATACTGTATATCCACATCATAATCGGCCATATACTCTAGCCACCACCATTGGCGCAGATTCAACTCCTTCTGAGTGAACATGTACTTTAGAATTTTATGATCTGTAAAGATCTTGCACTGCGCACCATAAAGTAAATGTCTCCACAACTTCAGGGAAAAGATCACTGCTGCGAACCCAAGATCATGCGTGGGGTAGTTCCTCTCATGAGTCTTCAATTGTCTCGACCCATACTTAATCACCTTCCCTTCTTGCATCAACACACCTCCGAGCCCAACATGCGAGGCATCCACATACACATCATAGTCCATGCCTTCCGTAGGCAATGTCAAAACAGGAGCAGTGCACAACCTCCTCTTTATCTCTAGAAAGGCCTCCTCGCATTTCTCGCTCCAAATAAAGGCCGCATTCTTCTGAGTCAACCTGGTCAAAGGTGGCGCCAGGGTATAGAAACCCTCCACGAAGCTCCTGTAGTAGCCGGCCAACCCTAGGAAGCTTCTAATCTCCTTGGGCGTGCCCGACCTGCTCCAATACATCACTGCAGAAATATTTTTCGGGTCAACCGAGATGCCATCGTTGTTCACCACATGACCTAGGAAGGAAACCTGGGACAACCAGAATTCAAATTTACTCAGCTTGGTGAATAACTGATGGTCTCTCAAAGCAGATAGAACCAATCGCATATGCTGCTCATGCTCCTCCGCACTGCGAGAGTAGATCAACACATCATCAATGAATACCATAATGAACTTGTCTAGAATGTCCTTGAACACCCGGTTCATCATATCCATGAAAGCTGATGGTGCGTTGGTCATACCAAACGACATCACTAGAAACTCAAAGTGTCCATTCCTTGATCTAAACGCAGTCCGTGGAATATCTGCCTCACGGATCCTGAGCTGATGATAGCTAGAACGAAAATCGATCTTGGAGAACACCGTGCTACCACGCAACTGATCAAATAAGTCATCGATCCTCGGCAGAGGGTACCTGTTCTTAATGGTGACTTTGTTCAGCTCCCTATAATAAATGCACAGCCTCATCGACCCATCTTTCTTCTTCACAAATAGAACAGGAGCACCCCAAGGCGATGAACTCGGCCTGATAAAACCTTTAGCCAACAACTCGTCCAACTGGACTCGCAACTCCTCCAACTCACGAGGGGCCATCCGATACGGCGCCTTAGCAATAGGACGCTTACCCGGTTCCAAATCAATCAAAAACTCAACATCCCGCTCGGGGGGAAGACCAGGAAGGTCATCAGGAAAAACATCAGAGAAACCACGTACAACAGTTATCTCCTCCAAGCACGGTACACTAACAGCTGTCCCAACCACCGAGACTAAACAAGCAAAACAATCAGAATGAAACAGCTTCTGTGCACATACCGTAGAAATGACAGGAGAATCCTGGAACGGATCAGCATACATACGTCCAGGCTGACCGTTGTCCTTGATGAAGTCCAAGCGCTTCCCTTTGCACTGAATAACCGCATCATACTTAAACAACCAGTCCATGCCCAGAATAACATCGAAATCCTCTAGATCAATCATCTTCAAGTCTGCCTTCGCAATATAGTCCCCCAACAAAACAGGGCAATCCAGAATGCCCAAATCTGACAACACAGATTCACCAGAAGGGAACTTAATGCGGAAGGTATGACGAACTTGATATAGAATCAACCGATAACTCTCTACAAAAGCTCTAGCCACAAACGAGTGGGTAGCGCCGGAGTCGAACAGAACACGCGCCCATCCGTTCTTCACCTTAAATTTCCCTATAGGAGTATATATAAACAACTAAGGAACTACCAAAACAAAACTATAACCATTCTAGCAAATAAAACTTTCAGGTTAGGAAGACAACTAACCTAAGATGACCTGAGTCGACGTCTGAGCCTCCTCGGAAGAGATCACGTTCAGCTTTCCTTTGCCCTTGTCCATACACTGAGGCGGATGAAAAGCCTGAAGTGGAACTACCTGAAGAATAGGCTGGACCTGAGGACACCTTGTCTTGATATGGCCCTTCTGGCCACATTGATAGCAGACTTTATCCTTGGACCAGCACTGGGCAGCATCATGCCCGGGTCGCTTGCAAACAGAACAGGAACCATACTTCCTAGGAGCACTTTGAATAGCATGAACTTGCTCCTTCTTCTGAGCTCCCACCTTCTTGAAACACCTCTCAACAGGGTGGCCTGACCGGCCACATAAGCTACACACTACCTTGCTCTTCTCTCCCAAAGCAGCATCGAGTACCTGGGGGTTCTTCTCTTCAGAAGACTTCCTCTTGTCCTTCCTCATTTGCTGGCCTCTATTCTTTGCGGTGTCAATTGCCTCCACTTTCAAACTCCACTAACCCTGCATAAGTCACTGATCCATAAGCACTGGCTAACTGCTGAACCTCGTTCCTCAAGCCACCAAGGAACCGCTTGACTCGATCTGCTTCAACACTCACCAACCCAGGGGCAAACCGGCTCAACTTGTTGAACTCTATCTCATACTCATTGATCGTGAGTTGCCTCTGCTTCAGGTGAAGGAAATCATTCATTAGTCGACCGAAGGCAAGAACTTTCTCAACAGCATCTCCTTGAACAATCACCAAGAGCAACCAACCACCAAGCTCTCCTTTTCACTAAGCCACCAGCTCTTAGCCAAACCCTTTAGTTGATAGGCGGCTATCATCACTCTGTGATCGTCTGCAACACCAGAGTACGAGAACATCTCCTTCATGGAGATCAGCCAATCATCTATGACCATGAAATCTGCCTTCCCATCATATATAGGAGGGTTAAGTCTCTGAAACTGAGAAATAAAGGCCATCTCTGCTGGCACCACCACTGGAGGTCTCAGGGGAGCAGGAGGGAGAGGGGCATCTGACCCCCCTATAGGTTCTTGCACTCCCCGAGTAGGTCCTGCCACAACTGCCACCAGAGACTGGATCTGGGCCTGAATCTGCACCATCTGCATGGTCAAGGAATCGTTGATCTGCCGCAGGCTCTTGATCACCGCATCACTCTGCACTCCTGAAGACTCACCCTCAAATAGGGGAGTCGACCTAGTCGAAGGACGTCTCGCCATCCTAAAACCATAAAAACTGAGGTCAAAACCTAGTACAATAGTTGGAATAAACTACCATTACAGACAATACATACATAAATATGGACTTTTAACTGCTATATTTTCTCTGGGATTTTATTTTGTTTAACAAAAGTGATGTTATGCCTAACCTAGGATGGTTAACCACCATCAACTAACTCTTGTGCCTAGATCGAGAATGCATGAATTTATATTTTTTTCTGATTTAAAACCATGTGTGTACATATGTTATCCTGCAAATCTTTAGCTTGGCATGTTGTGCTTATGCAATGTTATGCTATACATGATGGTGCTATGCATTCTAAAAAGGTCCTAATGCATGTCATGAGCGGCGTACGCATGAAAATGTTATGCATCACATACTACATAACATTCCCATGCAACGAAAAAGAAACGTGCTAGTCGCATTCATATGGTGAGGTTATGAACCCCATACTACATAACCCTCACATGTTGCCACTATGGTGGATCCATATACAGACACATATTATCCATCACATACTACATAATATGCCTCGTATACTTCATGTTATTCTATGAGTGCAGTGTTCATGATTCAGCCAAGACGTGCTGATGACATATCATTGTGTGTATGATATGATGCTAAACATCTAATACCTATAAGGAAAGGTTGCCTGACAAATTGTCAAGCAACCTCCGTCTGATACCAACTGTCACAGCCCTCAATTTCTTCGAATTTAAGAAGTATCAGAGTACGAGAAAACACGTGTCGTGATGCCACGTCAAACAGGTGATAACTATCGGCGCTCAGGCGAACACCATCTAACTAGACTATGAAAATTCGTAAGTTTAATGATTAGAAAATTAGTTACATTTTAAAGGCTGTATCCCTCGACTCAGTGGATCACCTATTCCATAGTTTAAAAATTATACTTATACGCAACGGAAAATTACCTTGTTTATATTTGACATCCTATGAGAGTGCATAAGTGTCCCCAGAGGTCCACTAATACTATGCAAGGCTCAAGATTTATTTTACATTACGAGTAGGAAAATGATCTTTTTACATTACTTGGAAAGTAGTGTATGAGTTTTATAAACATGCAGATCATGAGATTTACTTTTATAGTATTTTTAGGTTTCAAAATAACTAGCAACCTAGCATAAATCTTCCCAAGAGAAAGTAGACTATCTCCAGAAAGTTAGTAGTAAAAGAAACATATCTAGTATCATAAGGTGAAACTACCAGTGGGCGCCAACAAACTGACACAAACCCACTGGCAAGTATGTATGTCTATAAGAAAACAGAAAAAAAAACTACCTCACAACAGCAAGAGAAAGATCCCTATAACTCAAGGGATCACCAGCAACACCACAACAAATCTACCCGCCTACCCGGCTACTAATCCGAACCTGAAGCAAGTAAAACAAGGAAATCAGAATTATAGCGTTAAATCAAATGGTACAAAAAAGAGTAAGTAAACCTGTCAGTAAAAGCAAACACTGTCCAAAGTAAGCAAAAGTACACCAAGTACCAGGTAACAACAACAAGCTCTGCCCAAATCTTTCAGAGGCTACAAGGCAAAAGACATGAAAAATTGCAAAAATATGCTGCATTCTATAAGGAAGAAACACCTAACAATCTAAATTTGTGAGTTAATGACAGTAGTAAACAACATGGACCTGAGTTGGTGACCAAAAACAGTCCCCCAAACAAAACAGTTCCAACTAAAAATAAAATTTCACTGTGTCAACACAAAACCACCTGAAACCCAGCCCGTACCTGGAATAAAAAGGGTAGCGACCACAACAATACCCAGCCCGTATCTGGGACAAAAAAGTGGCGGCCACAACTCGCACACAAAACATCCCGCTCCTTTAGAGCGTCAAAATACCACTACCTTTCATAACCCACGATTCGGCCCTCAAAACAAAGGAAGAACGAAAGGCCGACAAGACATCCCCCTAGGAGGTTATCATTCGGGATGAAAAGGAACTGAAAAGGAATAAATCCTAGCTTACAGGGATAAACGATCATAGTTACATGAATCGTCGAACGCAGGAAAATCGTCGAACGCAGCTCGACGATTTTCGCAGAACACAGGCCATGGGAAATCATCGAACTCCGTTCGACGTTTTTCCTTTTGTCGAACACAGGATACGGGAAAAATCGTCGAACGCCATTTGACGATTTTCCTTTCGTCGAACAAAGATCATGGGAAAAATCGTCGAACGCCGTTCTACGATTTTCCTTACGTCGAACACTGGCCACGGGAGAATCGTCAAACTCCGTTCGACGATTTTTGTCGGACCCAGAACTAAGGCAAATCATCGAGCTCAGTTCGACGATAATCATTGAGTGCACTGCAATCCTGTACCTCCATCTTCGTTTCTGACCAATCTTCTTAGCCTAATTCGATTCTATTACTCGTAATATAAGTATGAAAACTCAGTGCTACTAGTTCTAAGGCTGAAAGGCTAAATACTACCCAATCTGAGATCAACAGGGAACAATTTGATAAAAGGCAAGACTACAACAATCCAGCCGAAGACTTGGAGTTTCAGAACTTGAGAAAAATGAAAAAGAACATAAAGGAGCATTTTTGGTTTAAGTTCCACATGATTTTGATGGAAAACATAGCAAAATAAACAATCTCGAGAAAACATGGATGATTACAGCAAAAATGACCAAGAAAAGAAGAAGAAAACTTGGCAAGGGTAGGAACACCACTTGCCTCAAATTCCAGCGATTTATCTTGCACAACCCTTCCTCTCTCTTTCGGCTCCAGCCGCAACAGCACCTAAACAGGAATTCTAGAGTTTAAATGGCGGAAAAGGGTCAAACTAAAAATTCCGAGACCCCTAGAAACACCACGAAAATTTTATCTCTTATCGTAGGAATGAAGGTCTAGGCGAGAGTAATTCAAATCCGCTCTCGGAATCGAATTATGTCCACTAACGCTCCCAGAATCGGCGTCTGAAGGGTAGCAGGGTTGGCGGTTTTTCTTCCTCTCGAACAGGCGACGGTTATACACTCACGGAAGGAGACGTGAAAAGTCTCGATTTTTTTGCCTTAAGGTTATATATATGCATGGACATGCCTTATCAGCCCTAACTGCCACCTAAAAGCCACTGGATTCCTTACAACCTTTATAAATAATTATTTGGACCCATTATTATTAACACATCAAAACGACGCGAAAACCGCACCACCTCGTAATCCGACGAAATTCACACCGTAGCTAATTACCCATGCTACGAATGCAATGGCGAAGTCGAAATCAACTTTCGACGAACAAAACTCGGGTTATCACTACCCGAAGCCAAACACAAGCATCCCCCGAGAGGCATCACCGGTCACCAAAACAGACCCGGCTTGCTAGGGGATCTTGCCAAAAAGGCTACCAACAACCACACAAGGAACCTAAATATCTAAGACCACGCTCTAACAAATGTCACCTGCCGGAAACGCGTCAACGTAACGCCAAACGAGAATTAAATAATCGCAGAAAAAATCGGGGGCGTTACAATTAAGTGTACTCCTTCAGCATGCTCCTTGTTCCAGTCATATGCCTTGAACATCGACTATCCAAGTACCATATAGGGGTATGGCCACTTGGACTCACCTGCAAAAATAGATCATCTTTCCTTAGGACCCTAATTCTTATTGGGTCCTAGGTGCAGGTTAGACTGAAATTGAACATGCCTTCCTACAGCTCTTCTAACAGGTAAACTGGCATTGTTTCTCTGGACACTCTTATTTTGCCAGCAATCAATAGCATAGTGGTCCACTTTACCACAACACCAGCACTCATAAATGTTGTACCTTCTTTTGAGGGCTGGATTTACAACATAGCAGTCTGCATCTCTCATTCCAGCAGGTATAATATCCTTTTTCTTAAGTATTCCAGCCACAACATGATTTGGGATTTGTGTGGTAGCAGAGGTACTAGGGATATCTTGGACCCTATCAGCAGCTGCCTGCTTTTCATAGTGCAAGCTCCTGATAGCTTTAGATATACCCATGTCTGGTGTGCTAATAGACTTTCCTTTAGTCTGATTGTGAACTGGCAGAATTTGAGAATGAGTTGCAGCCTTATTTTTGAGTGTTGGGGCTGGTACACCAAACACAAATGGTACAGGATGGGCCATTTGGATATTTTCATGGGCTGCCTTATAGGCACTAGCACCCTTGCCATTCCTAACACTATACACCTAGTGACCATGAATGTTGTCTTAGTTATACCTGTTAGATGGTAGCTCCACTTTCCTAAAGAAATTGAAGTCTTGGAGGCTAGTGGCTTCACTGGAGCATTGCCCTTCCATTTTGAATAGGAAGCTATAGTTCTCCCTTTGAATCCTAACCCCTTATTACCCTTTTGGTAGGAGAAGGAATCAATCAATGACAATACTGAACATAACTTTGAGAACTTAGCCACTAGCTCCTTCACCTTTTGGAGTTTACCTTCAAGATTTCTAATGTGATTGTTTTTGAAGGTGATTGTACCCATCTAAATAACATTGATGTTTTTCAGCTAGCTGTCTTCTTGTATCCTCAGGTTCAGCATGTTTGCTGAGTCTGAAATAGCCAGCTTCAGAGAAGCAATCTCCTCAGCCTATCTTTTGACTAGAAGCTTGCTTCTCTTTAGTGATTGCAGGAGTTCACCATAATTATCAATCAATTGATTGACATCTCCCTTAGATTCAGAGCCATCTTCATCTTTTAATGCAGATGCTTCTTATTCTGGACTAGTTACATAGTCTGACATAAAAGGTGTAAAATGTACCTTAATAGGGCCAGGCTATCATAACTGGGTCCTTCCTCTGTCAAAGACATTAGCCCAAGATAATGGATGGATTCTTATCCTTCTTCAGATCTGGCAGCACCATCAGCTTCTCCAGTGAATGCTTCCAACATACCTAAGAAGTATACTTTTATAGATTCTTCTTCAGCAGTAAATAGCCCAATGAGGGCTTCAGCTTCATCTTCCTCTTCTGACTCTGATGATGAGGAGTCAGTACAACTCTTTTGCTTCTTGGCAATAAAGGACTTCTCCTTCTTGCACTTATACTGATGTTCCTTCTTTCCACCAATATCCTTTCTTTTGACAGGACAGTCGGCTATGACATGCCCTGGCCTGTTGCAACAATAACACACCACTTTAGAAGAAGTATGTTTACTAGGATTAGAGCCATACATGTCCTCTTTAGAGGATTTCTTTTTCCCCTTGTAGTAATCTTCCTTGGGATGAGAAGATGAGGATGGCCTGCTTCTCTAGTGCTTCTTCTTCATAAATTTCTGAAACTACCTAGAAAAGGAAGCAAAGTCTTTATGAGAAATGTGGTAGTCTGATATGCTGGTATCTGAGTTTTCTGACTCAGAATCAGCAACACTCCTTGGTGGAGAAGGAATCTTTCTCCTGCTCTTCCTTGTGGCTTCAGCTTTGAAGGCCACTGACTTGTCTTTGACTATAGGCTTGCTGATTTTCTCCTCCTCTTTCTAGCAGTCTACTGCATTTCATATGACAGCAGCTTTCCAAACAGGGTTGGTTTAGTGTCTACAAGTCTGTCCACTTCTCTGATGGCACAGATTTTTGTGTCCCACTCTTTAGTTAAAGACATGTGGAACTTGTCATTCAATTCATAAGTGCTGAAGACTCTGCTATATGTCTTCAGCTCATTCACATTTCTGAAAAACTTCTCATAATACTCAGCAATGCCATCTGACTTGTCCTGCCTGAAGCTTTCATACTCTTGATTGAGCATGGACTTCTTGTCCTCCCTCACTTCTTCAGACCCCTCCATGTAGACAACTAGTGTGTCCCACATCTCCTTAGCTGTCTTGTAGTGCACTAGGTTTTGGAAGGTTGAGTCATCAATGACACTAACAAAAATATTTTGTGCCCACTTATCCATTGTAGCTAAGATGATTTCATCTTTATTCATCTCAGAATACTGCTTGGATTCTTTAGATTTGCATTAAGAACTGATGTCTTCATTTGGATGAAGGGCCCTTTCAGTACTGTGATGTATATCCTAGGATAGATGCTTCCATGAAAAGTCTGATCCTTTCCTTCTAGATGTTAAAAGTCTCCTTCATGCAAAGAGGAAGTTTCATGGATACAAGTTCATTATGATTCTCACCTGAAACCATCTTGGCCTTCTGATAGCTGCCCGTGGAGATCAACTCAGACTGTTAAGTCTATCTTGAGTAACCTCGCTTTGATACCACTTGAAAGTTTTGATTTCAAGAACAGTTAAACACATAGGGGGGGTGATAATACATTTTGTAGTTTAAACTACTCGGGTAATTACTAGTTTTTAACATAGAAATCATGTCTGTAAAGTTTTATTTTGATCTCGTTTTGTATATATTTTAATACCACTAATATTTTCTTTTCTTTTTGCAGATTTTCTTAGTTTTTGGCTTAAATGACCCCACACGCCCCCTAACATGCCCTCCCTGGGTGTGTCACCAGGCGTGCTGCTTCATCCCGAGGAAGATTGCTGCCAGAAGCCCGATTATTGAGCTCAGCCGTCAGCACAGATTTTGTTGATCTCAGCTCATTTCATCGAGCTCAGCCAGATCTTCGATCTCAGCCATCATCCTGATCGCCGACCTCCGCTCTAAGCAAATTCGTCGAGCTAAGCATTTTCGTCAAAGCTCCGCAATTTCGTCGAACTCCTCCAATTCGTCGACCTCAGCATTCAGTGTTGCGTTTGAAGATCGTCTCCAAGTTTGTTGACCTCACTTTCTGCGTTTGACGATCGTCGAAATCCTCCTGCTCCTTCTCTTCTCTCAATTCGTCGACCTTGTCTTCAGCTTAATTTTGTCGAACTCACTTTCTGCGTTCAACGAACTCCTCTAATTTCGTCGAGCTCCCCCTTCTCTTCTCGGTTCGATGATTTCATCCACCAATTTCGTCGAGCTCAGCCTTCTGCATTTGACGATCATCAAGATCTCCTCTGCCATCTCTTTTCTTCAATTTTGTCGAGCTCTCCCTCCTTCTCCTCGGATTTCATCGAGCTCCCTCCTCCAGTTCGTCGAGCTTACCTGCTGCAGAGGACGTGTCCCGCCTTTTCACAAAAGCCTGCTGCTGCCATAAATGCACGTCAACCCGTACCATTTCAAACATCATTTCCCACCAGAACTCATACCAAGGCCTGACCCCGTACCTGTCATGCCCATCTGACACACCCCCTCGGGCGTTACTTGGGGTGTTACCAACCCGATAAAAAAGTGTATAAATAGAGCCCCTACCCTTGAGAAAAAACAGTTTTGGATTGAGAGGGGAGGTGCCGCCCTTCTGTTTTCTTGGAGTTTTTCATGCTTCTCCTCTCCCACTTCCTCATTTTAAGTTTTTTAATCCTAGTTTTTGTACTTCTTTTTGTATTGGTTTTTGTAACTTCTTTAGTTGCCTAATGTTAATGCTAGCAAAGGTTTTTATTTCATTGCACTTGTAATCTCTTATTTCAAGTTGTAGCTCCCTTTTTACATTAACAAAAAGTGCACCTTTCCTTTGTTTTCTTAATGTTCTTCTACTCATCTCTCTTCCTCCATTTCTCCATGATTAACTAATCCTCCTTGTACACAATCTTGATGATCCGAGGTTCGAGTTTATTAAGTTATGATGCTCTAGTTTGCTCTTTCTTTGTAAGTCTTAGACCTTTGATTTACTCTTGATTAATCATGTTTGGAGATATATTATCGATGTATATTTTCCATCTTTGTTTCCACTCTTAGTTAGCCGAGAGGCTCGTAGTTTGGAGTGAACGTTCAAGAGTAAAGAGAGTTGCACGCACCCCTCGAGAGAGGCAGATGTTAAATCTCATAGATTGGAGTGAAATCCAATAGCGGGGTTCACAGCGTAAAGCGAGCTTTAGTCCTCCGATTTTGACGAGATTTCGGCCGGACCTTCCTAAAATCAGGTGGGCACGACTTCGAGAGAAGCGTGTTCATGCTTTTGGAACCTCCACGGTCAAGGTTCTTTGCCTTATTAAGTTAGAGTTTATTATCGCATGTTTTTGATCAACTTTATCCGAGGTGATTCTCAATCGAGTGCTTTTCTTTATCATTATTCAACCCCTCATTGTAATTGCTTTTAGTAGTTATCTATTTAACTGCAAGTAGTTCTCTTTTCTTTCGATAAGATAATAATTTTCGTCTGAGTAAGATTACTCAACAGTTCCCGGATTTTAATACCACACTTGTGTCCCCTACCTACAATTCGATATGTATACTTGCCTCGTTGGATTGCTAGTTCGATTTTATTTTCTTTGCAAATATGTTCTCACACCAAGTTTTTGGCGTTGTTGCCGGGGAGCAACTTTTGTTGATAATTTGAAAACACGAACCTATTACTTTTATCACATCTCTTTCTCACCCTCTTTCTTTAAAAAAATTTAAAAATTCAAAAAAATATATTACCGCTCTTAATAGAAACCCACATCACTTTTTTTTTACACCACCTAACTCTCTCTAAAAAGGCAATTTGGCTTTAAATGCCACTATCTTGTCTAGTACCTTGCGAACCCTTCATCGGGTAGCCCTTGGGAAGTTCGGGAGTTAAAACATAAAAAAAATCTATTTCTAAAAAAAATTTTGTAACTCTTATTCTAGTTTATTTATTTTTCTTTCTTCATTTCTCTTCTTCTAGTGCATGACCCGCGGGAATCCGTCGGTTATTTTGGACATGGACCACAAAATTGAGCGTATTCTTCGGAGAAGATCGCGATTTCAAGGCCCTACTCTTCAAATACCGGTTAAGGATTCCGAGTCATTTTTTACCCTAAGAATGAAAGAACCCCACATAGAGGAAGCTGTATATAAGCCTATGTCCTATTATGCACGACCGATTCTATAAGGTACATAATCAAGCATAGTTAGCACTGCTATCGCTAATAATAATTTTGAACAAAAGCCTAGCATAATTCAAATGGTGCAACAGTATGTGCAATATGACGGACTTCAAGATAAAGATCCGAATGCGCATATAGCTAGCTTTCTTGAGATTTGTGACAGCTTTAAAATCAATTATGTTACAAATGATGCTATTAGGCTAAGACTCTTCCCTTTCTCCCTAAGAACCAAGGCTAAGCAATGGCTGAACACTATACCAAAAAACATCATCACCACCTGGGATCAACTAACTGAAAAATTTTTGGCGAAATATTTTCCGCCAGCTAAAACCGCACAACTTAGGAACGATATTTCTGCATTTGGACAAATAGATTCTGAAACTTTGTATAAATCTGGGAAAGATTTAAAGAACTTTTAAGATGATGCCCCCATCACGCGCTTCCTGTATGGTTACAGGTGCAGCCATTTTATAACGGGCTAAATCAAAGCACAAAGCAAATGATAGACGCAGCTTCCGGTGGTACCTTAAACCACAAAACCGTGGAAGCAGCTCTTGAGCTTTTCGAGGATATGGCCATGAACACATATCAGTGGAATGTGCCTAGGTCCCGCCCAAACAAACCTGCAGGTATATTTGAAGTGGATAACTACTCGCAGCTAGCTCTGAAAGTGGAATTTTTAAGTAAAAAGATAACGTAGATGACTGCTGTCTCCGCCCCTCAGGTATGGGAATCTTCAACTCCTGCCCCGAACAATTGGATTATGTTAATAATATGTCGATAAATGCTTTTCATAATTTTCTGCTGCTAGTTTTCCCGCGTCGGGCTTTGCTTTTCAGAATAGTTATAATCCCGCTTTATGGAACCACCCGAACTTTTCGTGGAGTAATCCCTCGAACGCAATGCGACCTGTAATTCCCTCACTCGTCACGTGGCATATAATGGTGGGTCCGGCCAGGGCCCCACACCATATGTCACAGACAAGCGGTGGAATTACTTGTGGAAATCAAAATCTACTCGCATCCTAACTCAATACATTCTAGTGCAACATTTTAAGTTACCATGAACTCAACTCAAAGAATGTCCACGACGATATAAACTCCACATTTATATCAACACCATGAATGTATACAACTCACACACACTGGCCTTAAGGCCTTACAATTTCCTCTTTACACAAATACATTTTCATACATCGGCACGCAGGCCGGCCACACATGAAATCCAAACACGATTCGCACGACCTTCAAGGACCTTTAGCAGCAATCCTTCCATTCCGCTCATTTCAGTTCAAGCATCAACACCTGCAATTCATTATCCACCCGACAGCGGCAAACAAAGTAATGGTCAGCATTAGCTGACCCATTATAACGACCCTACCCCTTACCCGGGGCAGTGGTTCGTTCCCTGTATGCATTACCATAATCATATGAATCAACACTACTAATCACAATCATTGCACAAACGCTGGTATCCACCAGACGCTCCGTGCACTCACGACACCTTCTTGGTGTACCGGCTATCCCAGTCATAGACCGCCGATCAGAGGTTCTTCACTTGTTGGTTAGGCGGTTCAATCCTAGTCCACCAATACCGCTGGCTGGCGACATCCCATCCATACCACTCAGAGGTACTAACCTCATAACATCCACAAACACAACCAGAGCAGATCGACCCACACCATGTGGTGTGGCAAGCCGGGTTTATCAGTGCTCCTTAGGCATTACCACCAATCGACCCCTCACCTATTTCTGATTGACCCACCCCTGTGGTGCAGCAAGCCAGGTTTAACTCGACTCCCCAAGCATTGCCACCAATCGATCCCTCATCTATCCAGATCAACCCACCCTAGTGGTGTAACAGGCCGGGGTTATCTCGTGCTCCCCATGCGTGCTACCAATTAATCTCTCATCATAACAAGGAGCTTACTCAAAGCCTCCATACATCCATAACCAACATTCATTCATCCATACAACCATTCACTCAAAGAAAAAACCTTTCATAGCATCAAATCCACGTACTCTTCTCTGGTTTACCCATGATCATCACCAATCCAGACTACTAATCCAGATGGGCTTCACACAGCATGCCTATGCCGTACTCCACACTTCCGACTCTAGATGGAAACTCAACAACGGAATCGCTTACGAAATCCACCTCTTGGTGGAGGATCCCATGCACATGCCAAAAGAAAGGAATTCGATGTCCAAGAAGGAGATCGTTACCCTTGAAGGTCGCTTCGGCGCGATGAAGTAGCCGGATGGAAGTCAACACCTTGGCTTTGCCTTCATGAATCCGTTCTGAGACCTTCAATCCACACTCCGCAGCTCCTCCAGCAGCTAGATTTCCCTTCACTTCCCTCCTTCCCTTGACCTCTCTTCTCTCTCTCTCTTTGAGAAGAAGAAGAAGAAGAAAGAAAATGAGGAACTTATTCCTCATTCTCGGCGTTATTACCCACATGGAAGAAGCCTGGACCATTAGATCCAGAACAAGGAAATGAACGGCCAGAAAATTCTGACAAAATCACTTTTCGGGCCTGACACGCCCTATGACACGCCCGTAACTTAAGCGGAACACGAACCGACTCATTCTAACTTAAGCGGGTATACGGCCTGTAACTTAAGCGGGAAACGAATCGAATCATTCTAACTTATCCAAAATAGAACATGGCCAGGGTACATGCCTGTGTCGGCCCAGTCACGCCCGTGACCCAGGGCGTGTAACCCCTGTGACACGACCATGTCACAGGCCGTATACCCCTTGCTTGACCCTCGACGATCGTCGATCGCAGTTCGTCGACCACAGGGGATACGCCCTAGGTCACGCCCCCTATCTTGCCCCCTGTCATGCCCGTGTCGTTGGGCATGACCTCCCGAAAACTTCGTCGACCGAATTTCGTCGACCACGCGCCCAATTGACAACACGAGTGGGAAACGCCCTGGGACACGCCACACGCCCGTGTCCCAGGCCGTGTCACCCAATTGTTTTGCCAATTCTAGATTTTGGGATGTTACAACCCTCCCCTCCTATAAGAAATTTCATCCACGAAATTGCACAGAGGAAGGAAACCAGCAACCAAACTGTTATGACATCCAAATAATATGTTACTACAACCGTGATACTGTACAACCTCCACATGTGCACATTAATCCACAGTTTCAGCTAGTGATCTCTAGCCATAAACATTCTATATACCCTCAAACAGCATATACATATTTCATAATCGATCAATCACTTCAATTGTACCAAGTGTGCACTAACATTTCAACATGTAACACGACATATAACATATATGCACACAACCATCACATTAGTCATTGCCTTATATACAACATTATTCACATCACCAAGGTGATAAAAGTCATTATTCTTACTTCCGCTCAACCTCCCGATTTTGCATTTCTCGTGAAAGAGCCAAATTAAACACTCGAGGCTGAATGTCACCAATTGAGATTTGCGGCTCTTGGACTTCCAAATGATGCAATCGAGGCTTCATCCGCGATGTAGATGACTCGGCCACTGCTTTACCCTTTTCTTCATATGACACACCTTTCTTTTTCTCACTCACTGTAGGGGCATTCCTACAAAATTTAGCAATATGTCCTTGCTTCCCATAATTATAACATATACATGTATCAACACATCCTTTCCCATATATTGCGCCCGAAGAAACAGTCAACGGAGCTGATTCAACAAGGCCTAAACCTTTTCTTCTCTCTTCTTCTAAACTCCGACTGCTCCGACTGTGGCACTTTAAACACTGGCTTTTCCACGGCCAGTCTCTTCTTCTCTCGGACTCGCTTCAAATCTTTCTCCAGAGCACGGGCCATATCAACCAATGCTTGGAAGACTTGGTTCACTGAACTCGGGAGTACTAACCTCAACTCATCCCGCAGTCCTTCATAAAAACGATTCATCTTTCGCGCTTCCTCCACAAAGGTAGACCCCGCGTATCTCCCCAGTCTGGTAAACTCATGCAAGTACGCATCAATATCAGCCCCACCCCGCACCAGGCATTGAAACTCGTTCTCCATCGCAATCTGCTGCGACACCGGCAAATACTTGGCGAGAAACAATCTGGAGAATTCCTTCATTGAAACCTCCGCTAAACCTCGACCTGCGATGTGATGTACCTACATCTCATCCCACCACAGTCGCATCTCCTTCCAGCAGAAAAGTGGCTAGGGTGACTTTCTGCTCTTCTGCTGTCCTGATTCCAGTCAGGATCCTCTTTACTCGAGCCAACCAGTCTTCCGCATGCGTTGGGGAAATCGCCCCACCAAATGTTGGTGGATGAAACTCCATAAAGCTTTTTAATGACACATTCATTTCTTGCTCGTCCACTACAACTGCCGCGTGCTCTTACCTTGCACCAGGCCGTACTGGCACTACTATAGGCCTTGCCTGCCTAGTAAGCTGTGCCTGTAACACTGCTAGCACCATTTCCGTCACCATCCGTATGGTTTCCGCCGAAGGAGGCGTAGGCGCTTCAACGGGTGCTGTACTCTCATCGGAACGCTGGTGCTCCAACTGCCCAACACCACTCCTCGCCACCTAGCAATGTACAAAACGCCATTAAGCAGCCATGTCATAACGGTAATTATGCATTAGACTACACACGCATGCCCCTTACGTGCATGAAATACATTCCTAGTGGACATTCGTGAGTTCAATTATGTTCTCGCTGCCCAAACAATCTCAACCTGGCTTTGATACCAATTTGTAATGCCCTCACTCGTCACGTGGCACATAACGGTGGGTCCGGCCGGGGCCCCACGCTATATGTCACAGACAAGTCAGCGGAATTACTTCTAGAAATCAAAATCTACTCACATCCTAACTCAACACATTCTAGCGCGGCAATTTAAGTTACCATGAACTCAACTCAAAGAATGTCTACTACGATATAAACTCCACATTTATATCAACACCAGGAATGTATACAACTCACACACACTGGTCTTAAGGCCTTACAGGTTTCTCTTTACATAAATACATTTTCGTACATCGGCACGCATGCCAGCCACACATGAAATCCAAACATGCTTCACACCACCTTCAAGGGCCTTTAGCAGCAATCCTTCCATTCCGCTCATTTCAATGCAAGCATTAACACCTGCAATTCATTATCCACCCGAGAGCGGCTAACAAAGTAATAGTCAGCATTAGCTGACCTATTATAATGACCCCACCCCTTACCCGAGGCAGTGGTTCCTTCCCTGTACGCATTACCATAATCATATCAATCAACACTACCAATCACAATCATCGCGCAAACACTGGCATCCACCAGACACTCTGTGCACTCAGGGCACCTTCTTGGTGTACCAAATATCCTAGTCATACACCGCTGATCAGAGGTTCTGCACTTGTTGGTTGGGCGGTTCAATCCTAGTCCACCAATCCCGCAGGTTGGCGACATTCCGTCCATACCACTCAGAGGTACTAACCTCACAGCATCCACAAACACAACCAAAGCAGATCGACCCACACCATGTGGTGTAGCAAGCCAGGTTTATCAGTGCTCCCCAGGCATTACCACCAATCGACCCCTCACCTATTTCAGATCGACCCACCCCTATGGTGCAGCAAGCCGTGTTTAACTCGGCTCCCCAGGCATTGCCACCAATCGATCCCTCATCTATCCAGATCAACCCACCCTAGTTGTGTAACAGGTCGGGTTTATCTCGTGCTCCCCAGGCATGATACCAATTGATCTCTCATCATAACCGGGAGCTTACTCAAAGTCTCCATACATCCATAACCAACATTCATTCATCCATACAACCATTCAATCAAAGCAGAAACTTTTCATAGCATCAAATCCACAGAGTCTTCTCCGGTTTACCCATGATCATCACCAATCGAGACTACCCATCCAGATGGGCTTCACAAAGCATGCCTATGCCGTACTCGACACTTCCGGCTCTAGATGCAAAATCAACCACAGAATCGCTTACAAAATTCACCTTTTGGTGGAGGATCCCATGCACATGCATAAAGAAATGACTTCGATGTCCAAGAAGGAGATCGTTACCCTTGAAGGTCGCTTTGGCGCCATGAAGTTGCCGGATGGAAGTCACTGCCTCGGCTTTGCCTTCATGAATTCATTCTCGGACCTTCAATCCGCACTCCACAGCTCCTCCAGCAGCTAGATTTCTCTTCACTTCCCTCCTTACCATGACCTCTCTTTTCTCTCTCTTTGAGAAGAAGAAGAATGAAAATGAGGAACGTATTCCTCATTCTCAGCCTTATTACCCACAGGGAAGAAACCCAGACCATTAGATCCAGAACAGGGAAATGAATGGCCAGAAAATTCTGACAAAATCACTTTTTGGGCATGACACGCCCTGTGGCACGCCCGTGTCACAGGGCGTGTACGTTAAGCGACACATGAACCGAATCATTCTGACTTATCCAAAATAGAACACGGCCAGGGTACATGCCCGTATCGGCTGAGTCACGCCCATGACCCAGGGCGTGTAACCCACTTGACACCAGGTCGAGAGAAAATTGTCGACCTCTCGACACAGTGGGACAGCCCCTGTGACACGCCCGTGTACCCCTTGCTTGCCACTCGACGATCGTCGAGCATAGTTCGTCGATTAGAGGGGATACGCCACAGGTCACGCCCCCTGTCACGCCCCCTGTCACACCCCTATCATGCCTGTGTCACAGGGCGTGACCTCCTGAAAACTTTGTTGACTGAATTTCATTGACCACGTGCCCAACTGACAACCCGAGCGGGACACGCCCTGGGACACGCCCGTGTCCCAGGCCCTGTCACCCAAATTTTTTTCCCAATTCTAGATTTTGGGACGTTACAACCCTTCCCTCCTACAAGAAATTTCGTCCACAAAATTGCATAGAGTGTTGGATCCCTAGCTTATTTTGGCCAGGTTCACTGACCTAGGATGTGACCCATCTTGTATAGCCAGGGTCAAGTTGTGTCCTAGAGTCTAGGCTAAGTCCTTAGGTTCAATTTCAGATGGACCAGCTATCAACAAGACCATCAGAGACTTCAGATTTACAGGATTTCAAGACTAAGTCAAATGAGTTCGATGTTCGTTGAACTCAGCTCAACGAAAGGAGTTCTGCGCTCGACGATCGTGAGATAATTCTTAGTGCTGAGCTCGACGATCTGTGTTCTCTGTTCGACAAAGACTCAGTTTATACATCAAGCCAAAGTCAGGAGAACTTCAAATTTTTCTAAGTCCAGCTTCAAGCTTCGGTCGACGAATTATATTCTGAGCTCGACGAACTTGGACCTCAAGTTGTCAATTTCTCAGGTCGACGAAGTCAGCTTCTCAGGTCGACGAATACTGTACTCTACTCGATGATTTCTGGACTCAGAGAATTTGTGTCGACACTTAGGGTTTGTGTCGACACCAGCTTATGTCGACACCAGAGGATTTGTGTCAACACCAGGATATCAGTCGACATCAGCTTATGTCGACAACAGAGGATTTGTGTCGACACTAAGATCAATCTGTCGACACCAATTTATGTCGACACAGCATTTCAGCAGATGCAGAATATTTTGCCTAAGTCCAGAACTTTTCTCTGCTCGACGAATTTGATTCTCAGCTCGACGAATGAAGACTGTCTGTTTGATGAATGAAGATTGTCCGGTCGATGAACTCTCTCAAGCTCAGCTCGATGAACTCAAGCTCAGCTCGACGAACACAAGTGCAGATAGACGAATTGTGTTCTTCGTTCGACAAATGTAGTCTAGGTTTTCTTTAAGTTTCCCGTCCCGTTTCTTGGCGCTGATTCCTGAACATTTAATGTCAGATCTTCTCAGAATGTTACTATTAGAACGTGCATTGACTATGGACGATTACATGTCGTTTTTCCATGGGACAGTTAGGGAAATTATTGATTGTCACTTCTTTCCAAAGCCAACTGTAATTACTGCTTGACATTCAAAAGTTTGAATGTTCCTCAGTCAGAAAAAGACACACAGTAAGAGAGAAAAGGATCAAGCAGTGATAGAGTAACAAAAGACACAGAACAGCAAGCAATACACACAATCAGACAGACACTCCGAGGTTGCAGAGAAGAACAATCATTCTCAAATCAAAAGTTCTTGACTACAATCAGCCTTGACCAGAGAACATTTTCAAGAAGAAGAAGAAGAACAATCAAATTCAATCAAGAGTCTTCTTCTCTATATTCTCAGGACAACTTCAAAGGACAACAAAACTTTATTTGTCAAAAGAAGTTCCTGAAGCATTTCTGGTCCAGGCATTCTAGGTCATTGAAGACCTATCACCCTGAAGCAGTGCTCCAGCTTTCCTGACCAATTCAAGATCTCAAGGGGAGTAAGATCTGCTACAATCAATCCACAAGTCTTCTCTCTGATTGTTGACAGAAAAGACACCATCTCTTTTACTTCCAATTCCTGTACAGGGTTTTAAATCCCTTCAAAATTATTCTGGTTGCAAGTCTCCTTCCAAAAGACTTGAGGTTTGGTTTTTGAGCACCTGAACAAAAGCTCATTGGTGTCAGGCACCTGATCAAAAACCTGAGTGGATTCCTACCAGGGTGGTAGAAGAGTGGATGTACCCAGGTTGGGGAACCACTATAAAATTCTTGTATCGTTTGGTTGCCCTTCTTTTTGTTTTGGTTGTGATGTGCTGTGTTGTTCTGTGATTGTCTAGGTTGCTGTGTTTATTTATTTTGTTTGCTTCCCTGTTCACTTAGGATTACAACAAAAGTTGTAAAAAGTTTTAAGAAAGCACAATACTCTATTCACCCCCCCCCCCTCTAGAGTATTTCAGATCTAACCTGCACTTTCAATTGGTATCAAAGTAGGTTGATTAAAATACCACACCTTAGTGGTTGTACAGGATAACAACTGAACCCACAGATCCCTCCAGTTAGATCTGTTTGTTTTAAGTTTGTTATTAGATTTATTTCCTCACAGACATGACCCAAAACAAAGACTATGCAAGCATCAGACCTCTAGTGTGCAATCTTAACAAGTTTGTCATCTGGAATGCAAGAATTAGATTATACATGAACTCTATTGATGAGGATATCTTTTCTATTATTTTGACAGGTGTACCTCCAGCACCTGCAGCTCCTACCAGCACTTCTACCAACATGACTGCAGTGCCTCCTCCAGAAAACAATGATGCATACAAGAAAGCCAAGATGGCAGATGCTAAGGCAATGAATATCTTAGCCCAAACTATGTCAGATGACATATTCCAGAAGGTGGCTGAGTGCACCTCAGCCAAGACCATTTGGGACCCCCTCAACCAAATGGTAGCTGGCTCTGCAGATGAAAGAAAGGACAGAAGATCCAATCTCATATCCATGTATGAGAACTTTAAAAAGGATGAGAATGAATCAGTGGCAGACATGTACAACAGGCTGAGCACAATCATCAATTTGCTCAAAACTCTGGATAAGGACATCACCTTGACAGAGATTAATGATAAGATTCTAATGTGCTTCCCTAGCTCTTGGGATTCCAAAATCTGGGCAATCAAAGAAGCCAGAAGCCTCAATGAGATATCAACTGAGTCTCTGTTAGGCAAATTGAAATCCTATGAGCAGCTGATCAAATCAAGAGAAGCAGCAGAACAGAAGGCAACAACACCAGTTAGAAAGGAGCACAGCATAACCTTCAAAGCATCTGAAGAAAGTGAGACATCAACTTCCAATGAAAAGCTCATGAGCCTCTTTGCCAAAAGGTTCTACAAGATGGCAAGGAAGGACTTCAGAAGGAAATCATCCAGATAGGATGATAAGCCCAAGTATGACAAGACACCAACCAAGGAGTTTGTGTGCTTTGGTTGCAGAAAGCCTGGACACTACATCTCAAAATGTCCAGAAAACCAGAAGAAGGACAAGAGCAGAGAAAAGGATTCCAGGAGAAAGCATAGCAGCAGACCCTCCTCCAGCAAATATAAAAATAAGGACAAGGGATTTGTTGCTGAGACTTGGAGTGACACAGAAGAAGAAACATCTTCCTCCAGTTCAAGTGAAGAAGAGGAAGAAGCTAGATCCAATGAGGTGTGTCTAATGGCAATTGATGCCTCCAGGAGTAATTCTGGATCAGAAGAAGATTCTGAAGATGAAGCTGCCTGAGACTCAGAGGCAGATCAGGTTATTTCTAGCTTTGACTTTAGTTCTAATTTATTTAAAGCTGAATTCAAATCTATGTGCCTAGACTTAATCAACTCAGAAAATGAAATCAAAACTCTTAGAGAAAGATTAGGAAATCTTGAATCTGTAAATTCAGAAAACATAAAGCTAACAGACCAATTAACCTTAGCTAATGAGCAAATAATTAAACTAAAATCTGAATTATGTGAGGCCAAGCAACTTGAGCAATCTCTCAATGGGAGAAGCCTCAAGCTGATGGACATCACAAGAACAGTGAATGCCAGATTAAATGGCAAGCTGGGCTTGGGTGCTTCATCAAGCTTACCCCCCATAGTTAAGAAAAATATTCTTTCAACCCCCATCAAGTTTATATCTGCAAAGGGAAAAGAAAAGTTAATAGACAAACCAATGTCAGAAAACAATCCTAGACCCATAGACAAGAGAAATAGAAATCTGAAAACAGCAAATAAAAACAAAGTTCAGCAGCATTCGTCGAACTCAGATCGACGAAATGTAGCCAGTTCGTCGAACCCAGATCGACGAACGCTGAACGCAAACTTCAGATATAATAATTCATCTAACTGCATTCGACGAATTGTGTATGGTTGGTCGAGCAGAGGTGGACGAACTTGGGGTGCAGACAATGACTATTGTCATTCTCTGAGCAGAGATCGACGATCTCAGCCCTATTCGTCGAACTCTGGTCGACGAACTTACAACAATTCGTCGAACCCAAAAAGACCAAACTCAAATTATTTCTCTTACAGAAATCTTAAGCCAATTAATAAGACATTTAATCCAGTAGCTGATTGGGTAATTCCACCTAGGAGATATCACCCCTTAGGGTATAAATCACAACCTGCTTCATCATTTATATCTAGTTTTTCATTCCAACCAAATCAAGGACCCAAGGTAACCTGGGTCAAGAACAATTGAGTTTTGTTTTTCTTTGCAGGTACAGGTGAAGAGCTGTCCAAGGGTGAGTCAGACCTGGTACTTGGATAGTGGTTGCTCCAAACACATGATAGGCAGCAAGGGAAATTTATCCAACTACAAGCCCAAGCTAGGACCAAAGGTGATTTTTGGAGATTCCAACAGTGGCCAATCAGAAGGATATGAGACAGTGAAGATTGGAGCAGTGACCTTCAGGAAAGTAACTTATGTAAGAGGACTTAAATATAACCTTATATCCATAAGTCAATTATGTGATGAAGGTTATCAGGTACATTTTAACTCTACTTCCTGTTCTATTATTGATAATACAAACAAAACTGTTTTAATTGGACTTAGACAAGGTAACATATATTTAGTAGATTTTATTTCTGCCATAACAGATATCTGCTTACTGAATGTTACTAGTAATCAAAATGAGTTAGGGCATAAAAGACTCGGATATGTAAACCTTAAGAATATATCTAGGTTATCTAAGGACAACCTTGCTATAGGCTTACCTTCTGGCCCCTACAAGAAGGAAAGCATATGCAGGGCTTGTTAGTTAGGCAAGCAAACCAAAACTAGTTTTAAATCCGTTAATAAAAGTGATTCACCTAGGATATTGTATTTGCTTCATGTGGATCTATTTGGACCCATTGTAGTACAAAGCCTAGGAGGGAAGTCTTATACTTTACTGATTGTTGATGACTTCTGTAGATTCAGTTTGGTAGCCTTTTTGAGAGCTAAGTCAGATACATTCAAGGTTCTTACAGATTTTCTCAGGACCATACAGATTGAGTTCTCTACTCATGTTGCATTGATCAGAAGTGATCATAAAACAGAGTTTGAGTCTCTTCTTATGCATGAGTTCTGTGAGAAGGAAGGTATCAGACAGTGCTTCTCATCTCCTAGAACTCCCCAACAAAATGGGGTTGCTGAAAGGAAAAATAGGACACTTATTGAATCTGTAGGCACATTATTGGTAGATGCTTACATGCCTCTATCCTTTTGGACAGAAGCTGTAAACACTGATAATTATGTCATGAATAGAAGCCTTATACACAAACTGAAGAACACGACCCCCTATGAATTACTTAAAGGAAAGAAACCTAAAATCACATATTTTAAAGTTTTTGGTTGCATTTGTTATATTCACACAAATAATAAGAGATACATTAGAAAGTTTGAGGCCAAGGCTGATGAAGGGATTTTTTTACGATATTCCCAAGTAAGAAGGGAATATAGGGTGTTCAATAAATCAACTCTTAAAATTGAAGAATCTGTTCATGTATCTTTTGATGAGGCGAACATGTCATACAAGGAGAAAGAGATTTCTACCATAAGCTCCTTGCAGGTTCCACCACTGTGTGAGTTTATGGATGGACTGAACCTTACCCAAGAGGTATCAAACCATCCTACTCCACGGGTTGCTGAAGAAAGTGAAGAAGAAATTCAAGAGGAAGTGGCTGAACTTCCCTCAACAGCTAGTACCATTCCCCAAGAGGAATTAATTACAGAAGCTGTTGTTCAACCAACTCCACCAACTGATCTTTTCACACTTAGAGATCACCCCAGATCTCAAGTGATTGAAGACATTTCAGCAGGTGTACAAACAAGGCATCAACTCAACCAAGACTTGATGCATGTCTGTTTTCTCTCTCAAATTGAACCTCTCACCATCCATGTAACTGAGCAAGATCCTCACTGGATCATTGCAATGCAAGAGGAACTAAATCAGTTTGAGAGATGTAGAGTTTGGGATTTGGTTCCAAGACCCCATAACTACCCTGTTATTGGAACCAAATGGGTCTACAGGAACAAGTTGGATGCTCAAGACAATATAGTGAGGAACAAGGCTAGGCTTGTTGCTCAAGGCTACAGGCAAGAGGAAGGAATTGATTATGACCAAACCTTTGCCTCAGTTGCAAGGTTGGAGGCCATAAGAATATTCCTTGCCTATGCAGCTCACAAGAGATTCAAGGTCTACCAAATGGATATCAAGAGTGCATTTCTGAATGGAGTACTTCAAGAAGAGGTTTATGTAGAACAACCTCCAGGTTTTATCTCTTCAACTCAACCCGCTTTTGTTTTTAAATTGCATAAAGCTCTCTATGGTTTAAAGCAAGCTCCAAGAGCTTGGTATGAGACCTTAGCAAGCTTTCTTTTAGAGCATAAATTTACAAGAGGAAACATAGATAAAACACTTTTAACTAGACATCATAAGGACCAAATTTTATTAGTACAAATATATGTGGATGACATTATTTTTGGGTCTACTGATCCCAAATTGTGCAAGAGGTTTGCTGACCTCATGCTTTCTAAAATTAAGATGAGTAGCATGTGTGAGCTTTCCTACCTCCTTGGTCTCCAAGTGAAGCAGCTCCCAGATGGTATCTTCCTCTCCCAAGCTAAGTATGTTAAAGAGCTTATCAAAAAGTTTAGGATAGGTGATGCTTCAGGGATGAAAACCCCTATGGCTACAAATGCTGTTGTGGATTCTGATGCAGTAGGGAAACCTGTAGATCAAAAAAATTATAGGGCAATTGTTGGATACCTATTATACCTCATAGCTAGCAGACTTGATATAATGTTTGCCACCTGCCTTTGTGCTAGGTTCCAAGTGAACCCTAAAGAATCTCACCTTATTTTCTTAAAAAGAGTTTTGAGATATCTAAAGAGTTGCCCTAATCTAGGACTATGGTATCCTGTAGAGTCAGAGTTTGAGTTAACTGGATACTCAGATGCTGACTATGCTGGATGTAGAGTGGACAGGAAGAGTACCTCTAGAACTTTCCAGTTCCTAGGTATGAGACTTGTCTCCTGGTTTTTTAAAAACCAGACATCTGTGTCTACATCAACTGCAGAAGTAGAATACATGGCTGCTGGCAGCTGCTGTTCACAGATGTTATGGATACAAAATAAACTCCTACACTATGGTGTCAACTTAAATAATTCAACATTATTTTGTGATAATACTAGTGCTATTGTTATAACACAAAATCCAGTTCACCATTCTAGGACTAAGCATATTGAAATAAGACATTTCATTATAGATAATGTGGACAAAAAGAAAATTAACTTGATCCATATTCCTACTGATCTACAGAGAGCAGACATTTTCATTAACTTGATCCATATTCCTACTGATCTACAGAGAGCAGACATTTTCACCAAGCCATTGGATGAGAAAACTCATCTGTTCTTTATAAATCAAATGGTAATGATTAATGGAGAAGAGTTTAACTAGTTTCTGTCTGCATTTGATGAATTTTCCAGAGTTTGTCGAACGGAGTTCGACGACTTACGGAAAGTTTGAGAGATTCTCGTCGAACGGAGATCGACGAATTCTCTGTGTGTGGAAACAATTTTCGTCGACCGGAGATTGATGAACTTTACTTCAGAAGACATTTCGTCGAACGGAGTTTGACGAACTGTTTTCGATTCTTCTGGATGAGATTGACGAATTATCTGTCTATAATTTATTTCATCGAGCTCAGTTCGAAGAATTTCTCTTTTTTTCGTGGAACGGAGTTTGTCGATTCATATTCTGAAAATCTTATATCTAGGTTTTCTTCGACCCCCGTCCCGCGCTTTCAGTTCCTTTGCTCTTGATCGTCGTTTCTCTCTGTGTTTTTCTTGCAGGTCATCAATGGCGATTCCTACGGGAGCTTTGGTTGCGATGAAGTTTGATACTGGATTCGACATGGATTTTGAGTCTTTTCAACATTCTGACTCCATCTTTCTGTATATCTTGGAATTACTGGAAGAACTGAATCTAAAGGATTTCATGACCAGGCGCATTAACCTACATGGAACTGAAATAAGAGAATGAGTTTATACATCTACAATTTCTGAAGATGTTTTGACCGACAATATAGGGAGTACTGCTGTTTCGTTGTCTCCCGCGGTTCTTTTTGAGATATTTGGATTAAAAAACGGAGAAGATAATATAGAAATTGATTCTGAAGAGTTTGGTGATATGCTGAAACTAATGGGTTTTTTAGGTAGCAACCCTAACAAACTGCTGAAGAAGAAACTGTCCGTCACCTACCAATTTCTGGCAGACATTGTAGGGAAAGTGCTAATGGGAAAGCACTCAGCGCATGACTACATAACCCGACACCAATTTCTGGTTATGTGTGCCGTGGTGAATAAGAGACGTGTCAACTGGGGCACAATCTTCTTTGAATTGATAAGGAAAAAAGAACAGCAAGAAGGAAGTCTGCTTCGGCAGAATTTTGGGAGTTTTTCTTCAAGAGAAGGCTGCTGAATGTATGGTCTCCCCGACCATCTTCATAAATGCCAGCAAGCGCCTCACATGCGCTCTGTTTGGCAGGTGGGAGAGGACTATCTCCAATCCCTCAAAGGCTTCTTCCTCTTCCATCCAAACTTCTCAGAGCACAAGGGTTGTAAAAGACACTCCCCTCCCTGCTGAAGACGTCCTTCCATCTCAGTCATCTCTTCCAGCACCCCTTCCTCCATAAAAGCCTCCTCACGTGCCTACCCCTCCTTCATCTCCACCTCTAGACATCACCAACATCCTACCTCCACATTCATCTTCCCCTCTGCCAGCAAATCAACCATCCACCCCTCCAGATTCACCTCAGTACACTCACATTCCTACACCTCCTTATTCTCCTCTTCCCCCACACTTATCCACCATTCCATCTTACATCATACCCTCAGACACAATCATGCCAGATGCACCCACTCCATTTGTTATTCCACCTTTTATTCCCTCCTCTTCACCCTCCCCATTTGATCCATCAACCATCATCTCCTTGCTCACTCCCCTCATAAAATCTCTTATCCAAGAGGCCATTACACCTCTTGTGACCTCCATCAAATCTTTATCTACCCAAATCTCTCTTATATCTGCTGTCCCCTCTTCATAAAGGGGCCTGGCTCCAGGTTCTCCTGAACCCAGGCAGGGGGAGATGCTCAGTGATGAAGTTGCAGCAGATGTAGATACAGCAGCAGCAGCAGTCACAGCAGCAGGTCTCTCTCCAGCAGATGCAGATTCAGATAAGGATACAGAAATTTTGACAGCAGCAGGTCTCTCTCCAGCAGATGCAGATTCAGATGAGGATACATAAATTTTGACAGATTTTGATTCTAAAATGATTGAGTTAATTCATTTTATGGATACTGACAATGATCTAGATTAGTCAGTTGAGAAAATAAAACCTGTTGGTGATTTCCAGTTAAATCCCACAGTTAATTTATCTGCTTTGTTGAAAACTTTTGATACTATTTTTATACAGCTACCCTATACTAAGCCACATTTGGCTATTATACCATACACCTCTCCAGTAAGTCCAGCAATTGCTAAGCAACTCTGTGACAATTTTGCTATCTCGGCTTCAGCTTCCATCTCAGCTTCTAGTTCAGAGGTCATTCCAGAAGATACTTCAGTGTCAGTTTCATCACCAGATTTTGTTATTGAGGACTCTCCCGTGCTAGATTTGGATGAGCTTATTCTAGCTGACATAGAAGAAGAGAATAAGGTAGCACCTGAAAGCTCTGTCCCTATTGTTTATGTTTCCTATGCAACTCCCTCCTCTCTTATTGTTGATATTCCAGTTCCTGAACCTTCTGCCCCTCCTCAAGAAAAGGCAGTTATTTCTGATAAAGCTTTGAAAGCTTTGGATGCTTTTTATGACATCCCTCAAGGTTCTGACTCTGAAGAAGATGATGATGATGACTCTGATGAAGATGCTGCTAGTAAGAAAAAGAGATTGTTGTCAAAGAAGAGAAAGGCTCCTCCTCCTCCAGCTTCCAAGCCAAATCCCACTGCAGTCACTCCTTATTATATTCTGCACAATCTTACTCCATATAAGGGAATTCCTGCATGGATGTGGCTCTCCAAAAACCAGTAGAAAGATAGAAAGAGAAGCGGGAGATATTCTCCTCCTCCAGTGAATAGATGCAGGAAGGATCCTCCTCCTCCAGCAGCTGGTGCCTCTTACTCCTCTAGCTCCCAGAGATCTGCCCCAATGCAAACATACCAGAGATAGTCAGGGAGATCTTCTGGAAGCAGCCAGCAGAGGCCATCCTCCTCAGGAAGTCAAAGTCAACAGCATAAGCAACAGCAACAACAAAGTTCTGAAGTTCAAAAAGCTGAAAGTCCAAAGAGACCTCTCTCTCCTCCAATCCCTTTTGAAGATCCTGAAGCTGCTAATACAGCAAAAATGGCTAGATATCAGGTATTGATTGGATTATCTCTGATTAATAAAGCCAAGGCTGAAGGTAAAGATTTCTCTGGCTTATCAACCATGTCAAAGTATAGAAAAGAAGAGCTAAAAACGTTGGACAAAGGAAATAAATTGCTAAATGTTGATTCATATATGAAACATCATCCAGAAGCAGTTGTCCCCAGAGCAACTTCATTGAATATTATTGGGGCAACTGACATGACTATGACAATAGCTCAAGCTCGAGATCCAAAGAGAGAAATCATTTGCAAGAAGCCAGGAGAGCAGACATCTGATGACAAACCTCAGCAGAAGAAGCCAAAGAAGTAATTTTCTTGTTGTTTCTATTTTTGTCTGTTTTTGTTTTACAAACTATGCTATCTGTTAAACAAAGCTATGTATATATATATCTGTTGCATGTGTTGGTAATTCTCTGCCAGATATATCTCTTTTCTTACTTTGTTTTTCTGTTTTGAGTCTCTGTTAGTGACCTCACCCAAATAGGGGGAGATTGTTGGATCCCTAGTTGATTTGGGCCAGGTTCACTAACCTAGAATGTGACCCATCTTGTATAGCCAGGGTCAAGTTGTGTCCTAGAGTCTAGGCTAAGTACTTAGGTTCAATTTTAGATGGACCAGCTATCAACAAGACCATCAGAGACTTCAGACTTAGAGGATTTCAAGACTAAGTCAAATGAGTTCGACATTCGTCGAACTCAGCTCGACGAAAGGAGTTTTACGCTCGACGATCGTGAGACAATTCTTAGTGCTGAGCTCGACGATCTGTGTTCTCTGTTCGATGAAGACTCAGTTTCTACATCAAGCCAAAGTTAGGAGAACCTCAAATTTTTCTAAGTCCAGCTTCAAGCTTTGGTCGACGAATTATATTCTGAGCTCGACGAACTTGGACCTCAAGTTGTCAATTTCTCAAGTCGACGAAGTCAGCTTCTCAGGTCGACGAATGCTGTACTCTACTCGATGATTTCTGGACTCAGAGAATTTGTGTCGACACTTAGGGTTTGGGTCGACACCAGACAATTTGTGTCGACACCAGCTTATGTCGATACTAGAGGATTTGTGTTGACACCAGGATATCAGTCGACACCAGCTTATGTCGACACCAGAGGATTTGTATTGACACCAAGATCAATCTGTCGACACCAACTTATGTCGACACAGTATTTCAGCAGATGCAGAAGATTTTGCCTAAGTCCAGAACTTTTCTCTGCTCGACGAATTTGATTCTCAGCTTGACGAATGAAGACTGTCTGTTTGACGAACGAAGATTGTCTGGTCGACGAACTCTCTCAAGCTCAGCTCAACGAACTCAAGCTCAGCTCGACGAACACAAGTGCAGCTCGACGAATTGTGTTCTTCATTCGACGAATGCAGACTAGGTTTTCTTTAAGTTTCCCGTCCCGTTTCTTGGCGCTGATTCCTGTACATTTAATGCCAGATCTTCTCAGAATGTTACCGTTAGAACGCGTATTGACTATGGACGATTACATGCCGTTTTTCCATGGGACAGTTAGGGAAATTATTGATTATCACTTCTTTCCAAAGCCGACTGCAATTACTGCTCGACATTCAAAAGTTTGAATGTTCCTCAGTCAGAAAAAGACACACAGTAAGAGAGAAAAGGGTCAAGCAGTGATAGAGTAACAAAAGACACAGAACAGCAAGCAATACACACAATCAGACAGACACTCTGAGGTTGCAGAGAAGAACAATCATTCTCAAATCAAAAGTTCTTGACTGCAATCAGCCTTGACCAGAGAACATTTTCAAAAAGAAGAACAATCAAATTCAATCAAGAGTCTTCTTCTCTCTATTCTCAGGACAACTTCAAAGGACAACAAAACTTTATCTGTCAAAAGAAGTTCCTGAAGCATTTTTGGTCCAGGCATTCTAAGTCATTGAATACCTATCACCCTGAAGCAGTGCTCCAACTTTCCTGACCAATTCAAGATCTCAGGGGGAGTAACATCTGCTATAATCAATCCATAAGTCTTCTCTCTGATTGTTGACAGAGAAGACACCATCTCTTTTACTTCCAAATCCTGTACAGGGTTTTAAATCCCTTCAAAATTATTCTGGTTGCAAGTCTCCTTCCAAAAGACTTGAGGTTTGGTTTTTGAGCACCTGAACAAAAGCTCATTGGTGTCAGGCACCTGATCAAAAACCTGAGTGGATTCCTACCAGGGTGGTAGAAGAGTGGATGTACCCAGGTTGGGGAACTACTATAAAATTCTTGTGTCGTCTGGTTGCCCTTCTTTTTGTTTTGGCTGTGATGTGCTGTGTTGTTCTGTGATTGTCTAGGTTGCTGTGTTTATTTATTTTATTTTCTTCCCTGTTTACTTAGGAATACAACAAAAGTTGTAAAAAGTTTTAAGAAAGCACAATACTCTATTCACCCCCCCCTCTAGAGTATTTCAGATCTAACCTGCACTTTCATAGAGGAAGGAAACCAGCAACCAAACTGTTACGACATCCAAATAATAGGTTACAATAACCTTTATACTGTACAACCTCCACATGTGCACATTAATCCACAGTTTCAGCTAGTGATCTATAGCCATAAACATTCTATATAGCCTCAAACAGCATATACATATTTCATAATCGATCGATCACTTCAATTGTACCAAGTGTGCACTAACATTTCAACCTATAACACGACGTATAACATAAATGCACACAACCATCACATTAGTCATTGCCTTATATACAACATTATTCACATCACCAAGGTAATACAAGTCATTATTCTTACTACAGCTCAATTGGTGATGAGAGTTGAAGGAACTCCATAGTTAAGCCTGCTTGGGCGAGAATAGTACTGGAATGGGTGACCTCCTGGGAAGTCACCGTACAGCCCAACTAAACTGTCGATTTCGCTCATCAAAGGGAGGTTGTGGCCACCAACAACCCGCCTGTGGATGGAGAGAGATTAGGGTGCTTGGGCTACAGCCCGGTAGCGTCGCCTAGAGTGGAGCCGTGACATCGTCACGTTGTATCGGCTAGGGGCGTTACACGCCCGCCACCACAAAATGATTTTTCTGCACCACCACCACCTCGTCAAACTTTTCCAAAATCTCCAAATTTGGAGGAGAAGTTTTCAAACTATATGAATGTTAATGACGCTACTCTAAGAACCCTAACCGTGACTATTAAAAGTTTAGAGAATCATGTTGGTCAACTCGCAAAAATTATTTCTAAGCGACCCGCCGAGTCTCTTCATGCCAACACCGAGCCCAACCCGAGAGAGCAAGCTAAAGCTATAACTCTTAGGAGTGGGAAGCAAGTTTCTAAGCTCCACCTCCATTTAAAAAAATCAAAGCTCCGCCCCCATTTTAAAAAATCAACCCTCCACCGAGAAAGATTTTATCATTTAACCCTCTACTGAAGAAGAAGTTATCACCCATCTCCCTGTTGAAGAAAAAGATCTCACTCCACTACCCATTTTTAAAAATAATCCAACTCCACCATACCCTTCTGAACTTAACAAGCAATGCCACGATGATCAATACTCCCACTTCATATAAATATTTAAGCAAATCCACAAAATCTACCCTTCCACAAAGCAATCTCCCAAATGTCGAAGTACGCTAAGTATCTTGAGGACCTCCAGACTAATAAAAATTAGTTAGAGAACTTGTCGCATATCACGTTAAATGCCGAGTGCTCTGCGGTCTTAACAAACGGTTTACCAAAAAAGATCACTGACCTGGGTAGTTTTTCTATTATGTGTGTCTTTGGTGATCTTTTTGTCAAGCATGTATTGGCCGACTTAGGTGCGTGTATCAACTTGATGCCCCTCTTGTTATTCAAAAATTTAGGAATTGGTAGCCTCAACCCCACTTGCATTAGTATCCAGCATGCTGATAAAGTCGACAAATTCATCTTCCCGGTGGATTTTGTCATATTGGACATCGAACAAGACGTCGAGGTTCCCTTGATCCTTTGCAGACCCGTCCTTGCCAACTATCAAGCTATCATTAATGTAAACAATGGTAAGCTCTTCCTACGAGTAGGCGATGATGAATTGACCTTCTCTATAACACCCTCAATGAAGAATACCTTAGAGAATGATGAATCCTATTTTTTCTTAGATGGCTTGGGTGAAGAATCTTCCTACTACCTTTCTGAAAGTAAAAATAAATTTTCTTATTTTTGTTCTTCCTCCACTCTTCGAAATGAATTTCTGCAAGAGGCGGCCATGGTCGCGGACTCCACCCTTTCCAATTTTCCGTATAAAGTAATCTCAACAAAGACATTGTTTTTAAAAAAGAAAGAATTTCCAAAACGTCGTATGAAGAACCCCATACCCTAGAATTAAAAGAACTACCAGAACATCTTAGGTATGCCTTCTTAGAAAAGGACTCCAAGCTACCAGTAATAGTTTTGGCCTACCTAACTGAAGTGCAAAATGATAAACTCCTACTAGTGTTACGTTAATATCGCAGAGCAATTGCCATGCAGATATCTGATATCAAGGGCATATGACCATGTTTTTGCACCCAAAAAATCTTAATGGAAGATAATTCGCGTAATTCAATCCAACCTCAGCGTCGTATAAATCCAAATATGAAAGAAGTCGTAAAGGGCGAGGTTATGAAACTCTTAGACAAAGGAATTATATATCCTACTCTGATAGTAAGTGGGTTAGCCCTGTCCAGGTAGTGTCGAATAAGGGAGGGATAACTGTAGTTAGTAATGAGAATAATGACTTAATCCCGACATGGACGGTGATGGGGTAGCGAATGTGTATTGACTATCGTAAGTTAAACGATGCTACCCGCAAGGACCACTTTCCCTTGTCGTTCATCGATAAAATTTTAGAGCGATTATCTAGCCATAGCTTTTATTGTTTTCTCGATGGTCTCTCTGGGTACTTTCAAATCCCCATCTCTCCCGAGGACTAGGAGAAAACTACGTTTACATGTCCCTTCAGCACACTCACTTACCGAAGAATGCCGTTTGGATTATACAATGCGCCAGCTATATTCCAGCGAGGTATGCTCGCTATCTTCGACAAGTACATAGAAAGCATTATGGAGATGTTTATGGATGATTTCTCTGTGTTTGGTGATGCCTTTGATAGTTGTTTAGAAAACCTCAAAAAGTCTTAGAAAAATGCGAAGAAACTAACCTTGCCCTATATTGGGAAAAATGCCATTTTATGTTGAGAGAAGGGTTAGTTTTGGGTAATAAGATTTCTACAAAAGGAATTGAGGTAGACATAGCTAAGATAGAAGTTATTGAGAAGCTACCACCGCCAACGAACGTCAAAGCTATAAGAAGTTTCCTAGGACACGTTGGCTTCTATCGCCGCTTCATAAAATACTTCTCCAAAATCACCAAACCCCTTACTCATTTTCTGGAAAAAGATGCACCGTTTATTTTTGATGACCTTTGTCTATCTGCCTTTGAATTAATAAAAGAAAAGCTAATTAATTCCCCTATTATGACAGCTCTGGTATGGGACCTTCCATATGAAATTATGTGCGATGTGAGTAGTTTTGCCGTGGGAGATGTACTAGGACAACAAATATCTAAAAACTTCCAGCCCATCTATTATGCAAGAAGAACACTTACATCGGCACAAGAGAATTATACAACAACCGAGAAGGAGCTCATTGCTATTGTTTTTGCTTTTGATAAATTCCGTTCATATATCAAGCTTTCCAAAATTATCATTTTTACGGAGCACTCGGCCCTCAAGTATCTTCTAGCTAAGACAGATGCTAAGCCGCACTTGATTCGCTGGGTCTTACTCCTCCAAGAGTTTGACTTAGAAATCCGTGATAAGCGAGGAGCTGAGAATTTGTCCGCCGACCATCTCGCACGATTAGATAATCCTTATATTGAAAAATTAGATGAAAAATCTTTTAATGATTTCTTCCCCAATGAGAAGCTGCTTTTAATTAACACATCCCCTTCCCCTTGGTTTACACACATAGCCAACTATTTAGTGGCTCATGTCCTCCTGAAAGAGTTCTCCTCTCAGCAAAATAAGAAATTCTTTTCTGAGTTAAAGAACTATTTTTGGGAGGACCCGCATATTTTCCGAGTATGTGCGGACCAAGTGATAAGGAGATGTGTTTCTTTTGAAGAAGGATTAGATATTTTAAAACATTTGCCTGAAGGACTGACTCGTGGTCACTATCAAGCTACTCGCATCGCCCACAATGTGCTTTGTGTGGGTTTTTACTGGGCTAGCCTGTTTAAAGAGGCGCAAGCCTTTGGTAGGTGTGATAGTTTCTAACGGTCGGGAAATATTTCCAATGAAAATGAAATGCCGCAAAATTATTTTCTTGAGTGCGAAGTTTTCGACCTCTGGGGAATTTATTTTGTTGGCCCCCTACCTTCTAGATTCGGGAATGAATTCAGTTTAGTTGTTGTTGATTATGTCTCACAATGTGCTGAAGCCCAAGCTCCTCTTACTAACGACGCCCGGGTCGTAATTACGTTTTTGAAAAAAAAAAATTTCTCGATTCAGTACGCCACGAGCCATCGTTAGCGATAGGGGTTCACATTTTTGTGACGAGTAGTTTTCAAAAATTCTTATTTAATACGGCGTTACGCATAAGCTTTCAACTGCCAACCACCCCCGAAGTAACAGACAAGTCGAAGTAGTGAACAGAGAGCTTAAAAGAATTTTAGAAAATACAGTTTCCACCTCTAGAAAAGACTGATAAACCAAATTAGACGATTCTCTATGGGCCTACCGAACAACATACAAAACTTCCACCAGTTGTATGCCATATCGGTTAGTGTATGGAAAATCGTGTCGTTTACTAGTAGAATTAGAACACAGTGCATTTTGGGCCTTAAGGTTTTTAAATTTCGATCCCCACTCTGTCGACGACCTTAGAAAAGTTCAGCTAAACGAACTCGACGAGTGGCGCACTTACGCTTACGAAAATAACAAATTTTATAAAGAGCGGACGAAACGTTTTCATGACAAACACTTAAGGCACCAAAAAACCTTCAAGTCAGGTGACCAATTTCTTTTATATAATTCACGTTTACATTTATTTCTGGTCAAGTTAAAATCACGATGGTCTGCCCCATTTTCTGTTACAGAAGTTTTTCCATATGACAAGATTTTGATTTCACACCCTGATAAGGGTGAGTTCAAAGTGAATGGTCAACGTCTTAAACTTTATTTCTGTGGTGATGTCAGTACAAACTGTTTTAATTTTATTTTGCATGATTCGAACTTTAACTAGCATAAGACTTTTTTATTTTTGTTAAAAAACTTTAAATATTATTTTGGACAATAATCTTTTGGACAATATAATTTTGTTGCGTCGAGCTCAAACAACGTTTTTAAATAAAGGGCCCTCTTGGGAGGCAACTCAAGTTATTTTTCTGTTTTCTTTATTTTATACTTTTTGCCCGGACGGCTCCGACAAGCTGAAACTTCTGCGATCTCCTGCTCCAACGCTGATGAATCCATCACGAAGTCCAAAGAAGACATTTCATGAAGATCCAAAACGCAAGCATGGGGGAGCGGAATCAACCTTCTGCGACTCGTAAATCCGGGGAAGTGCCTGTTTTTCAATTCTGTACTTATATTTATGTTTTATTTTTTTTTCTCTCTCTCTCTCTCCTTCCCCTCCTTTCTCCATTTTGGACAATGTCCATTTTAAGCTTGGGGTAGGATTTCCTCCTTCTCTTGTCTTTAGTTCGTTTCCTTTAAACAAAAAAATCAAAACAAAAAAAATTTATAAATATATCTTAAAAATACAAAAAAAAAGAATATCTTAAAAATCCAAAAAAAGATAAATTTTCAAAATAAATAAATATATATATATGTTATTTGTTTAGTTTAATCTGATTTTGGTATTTCAATAGTACCCCTTGTTTCTATTTTGTTTTTCTCAATATTCCTTATAATGACTTAGATAATTATAATATTTCTAATCAATCTTTCTAATTATGTTTCACAAGTAAAATATTGGCTTTGATATGTTTCTAATTTGCGGTAGCATGTTAATGTGAAACGTTTTCTAAAACTCGCATTTTTATTTTCTTTTTCGCTCTTTATTCTCTTTACTTTCTTTAAAATATTTCATCCACTATTTTCCTTTTCGGTTTTGGATAATTTTTGTAATGTCAACTTTTGATTAGCGCAGTAGATGTGAACTATCCAAGACGCTTATTATATTTATTTTCAAGATAATTTCTTTAGTCCTCTTTTATTGTCTAAGAATTATTTTTTGAAATTTTTCAAAACTAATACTTTAGATAAATTTTAAAATCACGAAAATGATTTAGACCATTTTTGTTTTTGTTTGCGGCTTCTTGCCAACCTAAAATTTTTTCACTAGTTAGCCTCTTTTGAGCATTTTTCCTATTCCATTTGATAGCTCCACTTATCATTTCATTTTCACCAAAGCTAAAATGTTCCAACTTATCAAATCACACTAGCCTTTGAGTTTCATTAAAAATTTTCATGATTATGATAGGGTTGTTTTTGTGATTTGATTAGAGAATTTTTTGAAAAATGTATGCTCAAAAAAAGTGTTTACTTTTGTTTGTCCAATTTCAAAGTGAAAAGAAAAAAATATTTATGGCCTCTGTTTTGAAAAGAATAAAGAAAGAAAAAAGGGAAAAGAAAATGAAAACGAAAAAGAAAGAAAAAAAGTTTATTTATGTTGAAACTTTTTGAAACTTTTTTACTTTAGTTTAGTGTGATTTTAACCCTTCATGTTCATCTTTGAATTCCATTCCTAATTATATGCCTAAACCAAACATTTCAGTCCTAATAAGTCCTTTTGATTAATGCTTTGGATTTTTATTTATTACCTAAGTAAAGAAGAAAAGTAAAATGGTATAGTTTTGGATTTAAATTTAGATTTTTATTATTTGACTGATATAGTCATAATGTGTCCCCTTGATCTAGTAACAACTCAATGCATTTTTTCATTTTGTTGCTTTGCATAAATTTATTTAAAGAATTTGTTTAAAATTTTGGATAAACTATTTTTGTTAGTAAAGTTTATAAATTGTTAAACCATGTTTAAGTAATTATTTTAAGTTTACGTTTCACCTTCTACCAACTTAAAATTTCGCATCATACTTGTGTTAGCTTAATTAGAAATTTTCCTAATTAGCTACTTTTATGATAACTAGCTTTTATATTTTTACTTGAGGACAAGCAAAGCATAAGCTTGGGGAGTTTGATAATACATTTTGTAGTTTAAACTACTCGGGTAATTACTAGTTTTTAATATAGAAATCATGTCTGTAAAGTTTTATTTTGACCTCATTTTGTATATATTTTAATACCACTAATGTTTTATCTTCTGTTTGCAAATTTTCTCAGTTTTCGGCGAAAATGACCCGACACGCCACCCTGACATGCCCTCCCTGGGCGTGTAGCCTGATCCCGAGGAAGATTGCTGCCAGAAGCCAAATCATCGAGCTCAGCCTTCAGCGCAGACTTCGTCGATCTCAGCTCATTTCGTCGAGCCTATTTCATCATACTCAGCCAGATAGTTGAGCTCAGCCTTCAGCCTGATCGTCGAACTCAACTCTCAACAAATTCGTCGAACTTAGCATTTTCGTCAAAGCTCTGTAATTTCGTCGAACTCCTCCAATTCGTCGACCTCAGCATTCACTGCGGCGTTTGATGATCGTCTCCCAGTTTGTCGACCTTACTTCCTACGTTCGACGATCGTCGAACTCCTCCTGCTCCTTCTCTTCTCTCCATTCGTCGACCTCGTATTAAGGTCAATTTCGTCGAACTCACTTTCTGCGTTCGACGAACTCCTTTGATTTAGTCGAGCTCTCCCTTCTCTTCTCGGTTCGACGCTTTCCTCCACCACTTTTGTCGAGCTCAGCCTTCTGCATTCGACGATCGTCGAGATCCCCTCCTCCATCTTTTTTCTTCAATTTCGTCGAGCTCTCCCTCCTTCTCCTCTGATTTCATTGAGCTCCCTCCTACAGTTCCTCGAGCTTACCTGCTACGGAGGACGTGTCCCGCCTTTTTCACAAAAGCTTGCTACCGCCATAAATGCACGTCAACCAATACCATTTAAATCATCATTGCCCGCCAGAACTCGTACCAAGGCCTGACACAGTACCTGTCATGCCCATCTAACATGCCCCCCCGGGCGTGACATGGGGCGTGACCTACCCGAGAAAAAAGTCTATAAATAGAGCCTTGGCCCTTGAGAAAAAAATAGTTTTGGAGTTTTTCATTCTTCTCCTCTCCCTCTTTCTCATTTTATGTTTTTTTAATCCGGTTTGTGTACTCCTTTTGTATTAGTTTTTGTAACTTCTTTAGTAGCTTAATGTTAATGCTAGCCTAGGTTTTTATTTTATTGCACTTGTAATCTCTTATTTCTAGTTGTAGCTCCCTTTTTACAATAATAAATAGTCCACCTTTCCTTTATTTTCTTAATGTATTCTAATCATATCCCTGACTACATTTCCCCATGATTAACTAATCCTCCTTGTACTCGATATTGATGATCCGAGGTTTGAGTTGATTAAGTTATGATGCTCTAGTTTGCACTTCCTTTGTAAGGCTTAGACCTTTGATTTTCTCTTGATTAATCATGTTTGGAGATATATTATCGATGTACATTTTCCAACTTTATTTCCACGATGATTTCGTTTGCTAACAAGTAATAACTTGATGTGGATTCATTCTACACTCTAGTATAAACTATGTAGATGGGCATAAGCTAGATTGAATTAACTTTCAAGCAAGTGCACCTATCAATCATAGTATAGAAGAAATCTACATCTCGTGTCATATTCCACAGGGCCATTTCAAATACTCGTACTCACCCTCACTCTATTATCGTACCTACAATCAAAATTGATTTTTATTCTAAATTAACCTAACTATGACTATTTAGATAAATAAACATTGGGGAATTCAAGATGATAAAAAACCGAAAGTTTATGAGCAATTACATGAAACACGCATTAATTAATTCAATTTTACGTAATCATGAAATAATAAGACTATCAAATTTATTATATTGTAAAGGGTAAACATCTATCGAATTCTCTCCCGAGCAATTCAAAATCTAAACTAAAGTTAGTAAACTTTCTCTCGAACAATTTACAACACTAAAGTTTGCATTAATGGAAACACCTTATCGACTACATACATTCATGAAATCCTATCTCTAAAATACCATGAATCCATTTGTTCGTATTCCAAGTATCCAAACAACATATCACTCGATCATGAAATTTGAATTACAAAAAGATTTAAGACCAAAATATGAGCATGTAACTATCATCACAAACATCCAATTTTTCAATCTAGAGATTTGCAATTCATGTAAAGAAACTAAGCAATTCATAATTAGGAGAAAACTCTTTGGTTGTAAGCCTACATACGAATAAATTACCACAAATTCGATGCAAACAAGACGATACATGATTTAAAATTTGTTCCAAATTAAAGTTCATGCAAAATAAAAGATAACTAAAGTTGAATCACCAAGAGATAGGAGAGATTAAAAGTGATATAAGAAAGATTAAAAGCATAAAAATAATCTCCTTCAATTCCTCCTTCCCTTGGATGCTCCACTTCATCTCCAGAAGTTCTCCCCAATGAAGAATGATCCAAAAGTCCCCTCTAATTTTTCTACAGGAATTTTATAGTCTCCTAACAAACAAAGTCGAACACAGGTACTAACACGACCGTGTGACTACCCGTGTGCGCCAAATTTTTGTCCTGTCATCAACCATGTTGACTCCGTGAACTCCTCTGTTTGCTCCGATACTTTTAGTTCCATTGGTTGGGATTACCTGCATTAGAAAAATGAAAGAATAAATATATAGATTAATACAAGGAGTAACCAAAAATCCTAACTATTCTCTCATATTCATGATAAGACAATTTCTCAACTAATCTCGCGAAATTACTACACAAAGAGGTAGAAAATAGTAGACATGATTACAGTTATGATAGTAAAAAGACTATCATAATCGCACTCGTCAAATACCCCCAGACTTAGATGTTTGCTTGTCCCTAAGCAAACTAATTCAAACACTTGGGTTACCAATAAATAATTTTATCTCCGCACACTGGTTGCTATGAATTTAAATGGAACTTTGATGATATAATCGTATAGGAAATAGTTTAGCAGACGTTTCTAAGTATAAATTTATCTTAAAATTCCTCCAATATATCTTTTAACTATCTTTCACTCTTTATTAGAAATAAAGGTATAGTCATCTATGACAAATGTGAGGAGAAAATAACAATCTCAATAAAATACGTATTAGTATTTCAAAACTTGTAAGTACCCATATTGATAGTCATGAGCTTACCCTTTTCACACCCTCTCCACGGCACTAGTTAGACTTAGTGAGGTCGGATGCTTAGGACTTGTATTATGGTGTAGCCTTTTTGGCTTAGGATAGAAGATTATAGGTGAGCTAATCAAAGATAAATTTAATGGATTTTGTTTTCTTTTCTTTCACACCTAAATCTCAATTGAGCCTTTTGTTGGAAAATACCTTAACATACGTTAGTTTTATAAAAACACCCCCAGACTTTGCAATTAGTATACTTCCCACATTTTTGAAGGATACTCCAAATTTTTATTCTTCTTAACCAAGGGGGCATAGTAGGGATCATTCCGAGTGGGTGCATGTATACACGCAGTCAGGCCACGTATCACTATGTCTTCTTTTTCTTTTTCTTTTGGGTTCATAGTATGGATCATTCCGAGTGGGTGCAAATATACATGCACTCAGGCCACATATCACTATGAACAAACTCATTGCATGAAGAGCTCAATGATAGGTGTGCTAATAGGTAAGGATTTGGCCTTGGTGAATTTTAGTGGTAGAGTTTCAAAAGGATAGGGATTAGGTCCAAATTGGGTGTGAAAGGGTATAATGTTTAAGGTTTTGGGTTTGCAAGGCTCAAGCTATCCAAAAGGAGGCCAAAGTCATTTCCACCCTCACTAGTTAACTTATGCAATAGTTTTGAGGATCGCTAGATGGTAAGTGCTTGACATCAATAGAGAGTATTTTTCATTTTAATTCCCTAATACCAAATTATAGAAATGTAACACTCATCGACTCACTTTACTGTAGATAATTATATTTTCTAAAATATAGTGATTGATAGTTAATAATATAGATGATTAATCTTAACAATAAACTATATAGAGAAAACTAAGCTAATGTACTTCTATACTTAATTACGAATTAACAAAGTTAAATTAGATTGTTATAATCTCAAATGAATGAATAATGAGAGCTTACAAGAGTAACAAAAATCAATAAAATCTTTTTTAGGGGGTATAACAAACTTGAGTATTATGATAGCAAAATTATACTCAATTGTAACCATGTCCATCACATCAATTATAAAAGGGAAGAACATCCACCCCCAAACTGAAAATTTGCAATGTCCTCATTACAATGTAATGTCCTGAAAGAGTAATTTCACTAATAATAAAAAAACTGCTATCATGAAAGTAAAAGATCACATGAAGGAAGTAGGAGCTGACATGAAATCATATATACTATCTGGAATACACTGATACAAAGAAGAAACTTACAATATATAGATACAAATAAATGCTACAAGACACAAATACAGATCAAAAGTATGGCGGCTGGTCGATCTGGTCGTCGGGGAAGTGTGGCTGGCCAGGAACTGCCGGCTCTCTAGGAGCGATCCCCAAGTGGTCCCTGATCTGAATGAGGACGTCCTCCGTCCGCATCTGCGCTGCCTCGATACGCTGTAAGCACGGCGAGAGCTCGGTGTCGAAGAAATGCCGTAACTCCCGCGAATACTTCAAGAGAGTAGTAGGAGGGGCAGTAGAAGACTCTCCCTGAGCATAGGTAGAATGAGCCGAAGGCACCAGAGGCACATCGAGGTCAGCATTCACCTCGTCGTCAGCGTCGTCCTGCGCGTGTGATGCACGCCTTGCAATAGAATATGTGATGCCTCTCCGACCCTAATGGCTGGTGACGAGGCGGAGGGATCGAAGGCTGCCCATTATGATGGGCACGGTCTTCGCGACCACTATCATCGGGGGGAGGGATGAGAAGATGCCCATGTTCTTCACCAGGTGGGTGATATAGGGTGCTACACAAATAGACCATATGCGGGGGGTGTCAGCCTGGTGGAGGATGAACTAGGCGAGCAGGAAGCCTAGGTGGAGGGGATAACAAGAGGACATGCTATAGAGGTATAACACATCCTGCCGACTGACAATGCCGGAGCTTTCGCACTGACCGCTCAAGGTATGGCTCAGGAGGTAGTGAATGTAGTGGAGGGTGGGGGAAAACAACTAGGACGCCTTTGACCTCTTGGCCTCATATGGACTAAGGTCAAAAGCAAGCCGAGCCCAGATGTTGCCTACAAGATTGCAAGAGGGGAGGTCGAAATGAAGGTCGTAGTAGGCGGCACTAAAGAGGAATGACTCCTCATATACCCCTAAGTATTGGGTGAACTGGAGCAGGGAAAGTGTGTAAAAAGTGCCCCCTACTCGAAAGGAGATGACCCTCTCATGCTCGCGAGCAGAATCAGTGAGATTAGGCCTAAGGTTTAAATAAAAAGTTGAGAGGAACTCTAGTGTGAGTTCCTTAAAGACTAACTTCTCTATCAAAAAAAATTGGCCCCAACCAGTTACAGATATTAATTCCCTAACATCCCCCGCAAAATTTATAGCTTCGAGGACACTTCAATCAATCATGCGTAAATCTTGAAATTTCTTCGATTGGAGGCAGTTGTAGCGGGCGACGTGCGTAGGATCTGTGAACACGAGCGGCAGAGCGGCGTCATGCCTCTCAGTAGATAGAGCCTGGAGCTCCGGTCGACGACGGCGTCCACCTTAGCTTCTTTTGGAAGACTTTATCTGTGGAAAAATAGAAAGATATTTTTTTTAGAAAAAAAAATTGAGGAAGAAGAAGAAGGCTATGAAAATGAAAATGAGAGAATAAGAACTTGGAGAAGAGAGTGGAGAGGAAGAAGAAGTTGAATATAAATCAAAAATGGTTACCAAGGAGGGGGGATTACGACTAGAGGGGGGCGAATCCGCAAAGTTTGGGGACAAAAGCTTCAACTCGAGCTCAGGCCGTGGAGGGAATGGATGCTGGAGGAATTGCTGAAATCAGGAAGTGGGGAAGATGAACAACACACGGCCTCCATTTAAAGGAGACGAACACGGGTGTACACACGGCCGTGTGTGTACCCGTGTTAGGGAATCTGATCTCTCATGGAACACGGGGTGCCTCGGGACGTGTGGTCAAAGTTACGGGGGAAGCATCGTGTTAGGCAGACACGGTCCACAACACGGCCGTGTTTTGACCCGTGTCTAATCTAGCACAACAAATTGAAAAGCACACGGCTTCGCACCCAGGTTGGTGGAAAACAGTATCCCTGTTCGACCGGTGATACGGCACCAAAAACGATCGTGTTATTCCCCGTGTGAGTCTCGGGAAGAAATTCGTCGACCAGCGACACGGCATAGAAAACGGCTAAGTGATGTCCCGTGTAGCGTCACACAGTAATGGTGTCCACCCGTGTCCAATGATACGGCCACACACATGGGTTGGTGTGAACCCATGTGGGTCTCGGGATGAATCCTTCCTACTCCAGATTTTCAAAAGACACGGCTGGGCCTGAGGTTGTGTTGGGCACACGGCACCCCATACGGGCGTGTGGTGACCCGTGTCTTCCTTTTCCTTTCAAATATTTCCTAGGTGAATTGTATTACATAATTTTTTTCTTAAAATATAACTAAATTTATATAAAAAATAATTTTTATAACTCAGGAACATTATTACAATTTACATAATCCTAATCTAGATGGAGGCAAGTCTCTTGACGAGCGAAGTTTTTAGGAAGCTAACCATAATAAGGCTTTAGTCGGTGTCCCTTAACTTTAAAATCTCCCTTCTCAGGGTGGGTAAGTTCGATGGTACCGTAGGGGAAGACCTCTTTAACCTTGAAGGGTCCGGACCACTTAGACCTTAACTTCCCTGGGAAGTAACGAAGACTGGAATTGAAAAGGAGGACTTGGTCACCTTTCGGAAATGTCTTTGTTTTGCGAAGGTGATGGTCATGAAATAATTTGGTCTTCTCCTTATAAATACGGTAGTTCTCATAGCTCATGGTTCTCCACTCATCTAATTCATTAAGTTGAAGTTTACGTTTCTCCCCTATAGAATTAGTATCAAAATTCAAAGAATGTATTACCCAATACGACTTGTGTTCTAATTCTATAGGCATGTGACAAGATTTACCATAGACTAATCTAAAAGGGGTGGTCCCTATAGGTGTTTTGAAGGCGGTCCTATATGCCCACAAACAGTCGTTAAGTTTTCGAGACCATTGCTTCCTATTCCCTTCTATAGATTGTTCTTTTATCCTCTTAAGCTCTCTATTGGAAACTTCAACTTGACCACTAGTTTGCAGATGATAAGTAGTGGCTATCCTATGTGTTACTCAATATTTTTCAAATACTTTATCTAGCTATAAATTACAGAAATGTGAACCCCTATCGCTAATAAGTGCACGTGGTGTGCCAAATCGTGCAAATAAGGATTTTAAAAATCGGACTACTACCCTACTATCATTAGTAGGCAAAGCTTGAGCTTCAACCCACTTTGATACATAAATCACAGCTACTAAAATATATTTATTCCCAAAAGAAACTGGAAATGGTCCCATAAAATCAATACCCCACACATAGAATACTTCAAATTCAAGAATAAATGTTTGTGGCATTTCATGTAATTTAGAAATATTACCTGCTTTCTGACAAGAATCACATGAAAGCACATACCTTTGGGCATCCCTGAATAGAAGGGGCCAATAAAAACCGGAATCAAGAACTTTTTTGCCGAGCGATTTGCTCCATAGTGACCATCGGCAGGGCTTGAATGACACTGCTCCAAAATTTTCCAACCTTCCTCCGTTGATACACACCTTCGTATAACAGAATCTGCACATATTCGAAAAAGAAAGGGGTCCTCCCAAAAGTAATATTTCAAGTCAGAGAAAAATTTCTTTTTCTACTGATATGAAAATTCTTTTGGAAGGACCTTAGCTACAAGACAGTTTGCATAATCCGCAAACCATGGATAATCAAGATGTATATTTGTAGATATGGCAAATAGCGATTCCTCAGGAAATGTATCAGAAATTTCAGATTCATCTAACATTGATCGTCGTGGATTTTCTAAACGTGAAAGATGGTCTGCCGTTAAGTTTTCTGCTCCTCATTTATCCCTAATTTCTAAATCAAATTCTTGTAATAAAAGAACCCAATAGATTAAATGAGGCTTTGCTTCGGCCTTTGCTAATAAATACCTTAGGGCAGAGTGATCCGTGTATACTACCACTTTAGATAATGTTAAATAAGATCTAAATTTATCGAAGGCGAATACCACTGCTAGGAGTTATTTTTTTGTAGTTGTATAATTCTCCTGCACATTATCTAAAATAGGGTATATAATAGCAGCATCTAACAACTTAACAATCTCTGCCTTAACTACCCCTTTCATATTCGGGTTTAGCCTACGTTGCGATTGAATAGAAGATTTATAGTTTTCTTCCAAAAGGATTTTGTGAGTGCAAAAACTAGGATTAATACCCTTTATATCAGATATTTGCCATGCTATTGCACCTTTACATTTCTTCAATACAGTTATTAATTTATCATTTTCAGTATTAGACTGATTAGAGAAAATAATAACTGGGTAAGAAGAATTAGTTCCTAAGAATGCATACTGAAGATGATCCGGTAATTTTGTAAGTTCTACTATTGGTGGATTCTTAGTATTATTCTTAAGAGCTTCATGATCTCCTTGAGTAATCAAACTATATTCAGTCGTTCTATTTATCGCAACATCATTATCTAGAAAAAATAAATGTTCAACAATATCTTTATTTTTTTCTTCTTCTTCTATATAACAGTTAGTAATGCAAATTTCTAAAGGATATTTATAATAAAAATTATAATTTATAGAAGTCATAAAATCATTAACACCATGAGAAAAATAGCAATAATCATCATTATCTAAAGATTATTTCATAGTATTGCCAATTTGAAAAGTGATTTCATCTTCCCCTACTTGCAATACTAATTTACCATCAAAACATCAATAAGCTCTCTAGAAGTGGCTAAAAATGGACGACCTAATATGAGTGGTACTTCAATATTTTCATCCATATCTAGAATAACAAAATCAGCAGGAAATATAAACTTATCTACCTTAACCAATACATCCTCCACTATTCCTCTAGGATACTTAACCGATCGATCTGCTAGTTGAATACTCATTCTAGTTAGGCTAAGTTCTCCTAGACCTAGTTTCAAATATAGTTTATAAGGCATCAAATTTATACTTGCTCCTAAATCCGCTAAAGCTTTTTTTACTTGTAAATCTTCGATTAAACATGGAATTGAAAATGAATTGGGATCCTTAAGTTTTTGTGGTAATTTATTTTGCAAAATAGCAGAACATTCTTCACTAAGTGTTACTAAAGATAATTCCTCTATTTTCCTTTTATTAGAAATTAAATCCTTAAGAAATTTTGCATACTTAGACATTTGAATAATTTCAAAAAAAGGTAAATTAACATATAATTGCTTAAACATAGATAAAAATTTACCATACTGCTCATCCATGCAACGGCGCCAAAAAATTGATGATTTCGTTTGCTAACAAGTAATAACTTGATGCGGATTCATTCTACACTCTAGTATAAACTATGTAGATGGGCATAAGCTAGATTGAATTAACTTTCAGGCAAGTGCACCTATCAATCATAGTATCAGAGAAATCTACATCTCGTGTCGTATTCCACAGGGCCATTTCAAATACTCGTACTTACCCTCACTTTATTATCGTACCTACAATCAAAATTGATTTTTAATCTAAATTAACCTAACTATGACTATTTGGATAAATAAATATTGGGGAATTCAAGATGATAAAAAACCGAAAGTTTATGAGCAATTACATGAAATACTAATTCATTAATTCAATTTTATGTAATCATGAAATAATAAGACTATAAAATTTATTGTATTGTAAAGTGTAAACATCTATCGAATTCTCTCTCGAGCAATTCAAAATCTAAACCTAAGTTAGTAAAGTTTCTCTCGAGCAATTTACAACACTCAATTTTGCATTAATGGAAACACCCTATCTACTACATACATTCATGAAATCCTATCTCTAAAATATCATGAATCCATTTATTTGTTTTCCAAGTATCCAAACAACATATCTCTCGATCATGAAATTTGAATTACAAAAAGATTTAACACAAAAATATGAGCATGTAACTATCATCACAAACATCCAATTTATCAATCTAGAGATTTACAATTCATGTAAAACAACTAAGCAATTCATAATTAGGTGAAAACGCTTTGGTTGTAAGCCTACATACGAACAAATTGCCACAAATTTGATGAAAACAAGACGATTCATGATTAACAATTTGTTCCAAATTAAAGTTCATGCAAAATAAAAGATAACTAAAGTTGAATCACCAAGAGATAGGGGAGATTAAAAGAGATATAAGAAATATTAAAAGCATACAAATAATCTCCTTCAATTCCTCCTTCCCTTGGATGCTCCACTTCGTGCTCCAGAAGTTCTCCCCAATAAAGAATGATCCAAAAGTCCCCTTTAATTTTTCTACAGGAATTTTATAGTCTCCTAGCAAACAAAGTCGAACACGAGTATTAATACGGTCGTGTGTCAGGCCGTGTTGACGGTTCTAGGGCAGTTCCACACGAACATGCATGTTTGGTAGTGGTCCGTGTCAGATGACACGGGTACTGACACGGCCGTAATATTCTTCATGTTCTTCAGAAACGGGTTGGTTGGCAGTCGTGTTCGAATTTGACACGGGTAGGCATACGGTCGTGTGCCTACCCATGTGAGTCTTTATCTCCTGCGTCCAGTTTCTTCAGTTCTAGGCCCCATAGGACACGGGTATTGACACGGCCGTGTGACTACCCGTGTGCGCCAAAGTTTTGTCCCGTCATCAGCCATGTTGACTCCATGAACTCCTCTGTTTGCTCCAAGACTTTTAGTTCCATTGGTGGTCATTACCATACTGCGCATCCATGCGCTCCTTGTTAAGCTTTGCTAGGTATGGTATTGCTGGTTGATACTCTATCGATTGTAAGTTCATCTCGCTTGGTCCTTCACCGCCAGACTGCACTTGGGGTGCTTCCTTTGTAATTCTTGGGCCTTGCAACTCCTTTCCGCTCCTCAATTGAATGGCTTTTGCGTGCTCCCTAGGATTTGTCTCAGTATTTCCCAGAAGTGTTCCTTGTTGCCTTTCAGAAACCATCCTTACAAGCTGTCTAATCTGATTCTCCAAATTCCAAATCGATCCCTCTTGATTCCGAAAGGCTACGTCAATAGTTTGCATGAACTTGATGAGCACATCTTCCAATGTAGGCTTCCTTGGTTCCGGTTGTTGTTGTTGTTGTCCAAAAATAGGTTGCTTCCCTTGATTACCTTGTTCTCCCCATGAGAAATTGGAGTGGTTCCTCCATCCAGGATTATATGTAGAACTAAATGGGTTGTTTTCTTGGTTAAATGGAGGTCTAATATTGTTTCCCACATAGTCAACATGCTCTTGTACTGAAGGTTCACAACCAGGTATTCCACTACATGAAGGGCCCCTTTGCTGAGGTGTCATGGAGGGTGATGGTAAGGCAAGGTTATCCATCTTTTGGTGAAGCTTCTCCACTTGAATTGCTAAGGCGGTGACAGCATCCACTTCATAAATTCCTGCAGGCTTGCTAGGATTTTTTCTTACGGTAGTCCATGATAGTTGTTCATCGCCATGTCTTCTATCAACTGCTAAGCCGCTTCAGGTGTCCTGTTATTCAAAGTGCCTCCACTAGCTGCATCAATCATCTGTTTAGTGGCCGGATTGAGAACATTGTAGAAGGTCTGAATCTGAAGCCATGAAGGTAGAGTAGGGTGGGGACATCTCCTCAAAAGGTCCTTGAATCATTCCCATGTGTTGTACAACGATTCAGATTCCAATTGCATAAACATAGAGATGTCATTTCTTAGTTTTGCTGTCTTTCCCGGTGGGAAATACTTCATCAAAAACTTCTCAACCATCATATCCCAAGTAGTAATCGACCCTCTAGGTAATGAGTTCAACCACTGCTTCGCCTTATGCCTTAACGAGAATGGAAACAATTGCAATCGAATGACATTGTTGGAAACACCATTGATCATGAATGTATCACATATCTCCAGGAATCCAGCCAAGTGGGTGTTAGGATTTTCATCTTGAAGGCCATCATATTGGACATAATATTGAACCATATGTATGACACTAGGCTTCAATTCGAAGTTATTGGTGACTATTGGCGGTCTAACGATGCTTGACCCAGTTCCATGGAGATTAGGTCTAGCAAAGTCAGACATAGTGTTCTCATTCTAGTTGGCCATGGAGTCCAAATTATCTGATGATTCTCTCCTTGGTTAACTGTTTCTTCTTCTACTAATTCGTTTGAAATGTCTGTGGTATTAACTCTCACGTCCCTTTGGTTAGTGTTATGAATAATTCGCTCAGGGTCAGGATGAAATGGTGTTAGCCCATAATTTCTACCCCTGGTCATAGACTAACAGACTACAAAAGAGAGATTAAGTGATATAATTATTCCATAAACTAATTTACAATTATATATGTTAATAAACTAACATTGGTAGATTAATAAAGTTTAGGCTTTCAAAATATTGAAATCGGTTCCCAGGCAAAGGCGCCAAAAACTTGATGATTTGATTTGCTAACAAGTAATAACTTGATGTGGATTCATTCTACACTCTATTATAAACTATGTAGATGGGCATAAGTTAGATTGAATTAACTTTCAGGCAAGTACACCTATCAATCATAGTATAGGAGAAATCTACATCTCGTGTCGTATTCCACAGGGCCATTTCAAATACTCGTACTCACCCTCACTCTATTATCGTACCTACAATCAAAATTGATTTTAAATCTAAACTAACCTAACTATGACTTTTTGGATAAATAAACATTGGGGAATTCAAGATGATAAAAGCCGAAAGTTTATGAGAAATTACATGAAATACTCATTCATTAATTCAATTTTAAGTAATCATGAAATAATAAGACTATCAAATTTGTCGTATTGTAAAGGGTAAACATATATCGAATTCTCTCTTGAGCAATTCAAAATCTAAATCTAAGTTAGTAAACTTTCTCTCGAACAATTTACAACACTCAAGTCTGCATTAATGGAAACACCTATCTACTACATACATTCATGAAATCCTATCTATAAAATACCATGAATCCATTTATTTGTATTCCAAGTATCCAAACAACATATCTCTCGATCATGAAATTTGAATTACAAAAAGATTTAACACCAAAATATGAGCATGTAGTTATCATCACAAACATCCAATTTCTCAATCTAGAGATTTGCAATTCATGTAAAACAACTAAGCAATACATAATTAGGGGAAAACTCTTTGCTTGTAAGCCTACATACGAATAAATTACCACAAATTCGATGAAAACAAGACGATACATGATTAACAAATTGTTCCAAATTAAAGTTCATGTAAAATAAAAGATAACTAAAGTTGAATCACCAAGAGATAGGGGAGATTAAAAGAGATATAAGAAAGATTAAAAGCATACAAATAATCTCCTTCAATTCCTCCTTCCCTTGGATGCTCCACTTCGTGCTCCAGAAGTTCTCTCCAACGAAGAATGATCCAAAAGTCCCCTCTAATTTTTCTACAGGAATTTTATAGTCTCCTAGAAAACAAAGTCGAACACGGGTACTAACACGGCCATGTGACTACCCGTGCGTGCCAAATTTTTGTCCTATCATCAGCCATGTTGACTCTGTGAACTCCTCTGTTTGCTCCAAGACTTTTAGTTCCATTGGTTGGCATTACCTGCATTATAAAAATGAAATAATAAATATGTAGCTTAATACAAGGAGTAACCAAAAATCCTAACTGTTCTCTCTTATTCATGATAAGACAATTTCTCAACTAATCTCGCGAAATTACTACACAAAGAGGTAGAAAATAGTAGACATGATTACAATTATGATAGTAAAAAGCCTATCATAATCACACTCATCATTCCACTCTTTGTTAGCCGAGAGGCTCGTAGTTTGGTGTGAATGCTCATGAGTAAAGAGAGTTGAAGACACCCCTCGAGAGATGTAGACGTTAAATATCCTTGATTGGAGTGAAATCCAATCGCGGGGTTCACAATGTAAAGCGAGCTTAGGCCTCTGATTTGGACGAGAGTTCGGTCATACCTTCCTAAACTCAGGTGGGCACGACTTTGAGAGAAGCGTGTTCATGCTTTTGCAACCTCCACGGTCAAGGTCCTATGCCTAATTAAGTTAGAGATTATTATCGCATTTTTTTGATCAACTTTAGCCGAGGTGATTCTCGATCGAGTGCTTTTCTTTATCATTGTTCAACCACTCATTGTAATCGATTTTAGTAGTTCTCTATTTAACTGCAAGTAGTTCTCTTTTTAGCCTATTATTTCTTTTTTTAATCGCATTTAGCTCTCTTAACCCTAAAACAATATTTCGATAAGATAATAGTTTTTGTGTGAGTAAGATTAGTCAACAGATCCTAGATTTTAATATGACACTTGTGTCCGCTAGCTACAATTCGATAGGTAAAGTTGCCTTGTTGGGTTGCTAGTTCAGTTTTATTCTCTTTGCGAATATATTCTCACACTAGGGGGTGATAGGTCCAATTCCAAAAACTTAAGCAATTATCAATTAATATCACAACACAGGAATCTCATCATAATCAAGATCAGCACAACACAGTGCACAGAATTTTATAGTGGTTCCCCAATTGATGGGTACATCTACTTTCCCCCTTCGCCTATCTAGCAGTATACTAGGTTCGGCCAAACTTCCTTCTATCTTTCTCAGATCATCACATCTTACAGCTCAAAGCCCAACAGGCTCCTACAACTCGGGCACAAGCCCTACCACTTAGATCACCAAGATCCTACAACTAAAGTTCTTCCCAAGAACTCTACCTCAGAGTGACTCTACACTCCTACACCTCAGGAAATCCTACCCTACCTCAGTGTGAATCCACACACCTACAACTCAGGCAACTCCTGCCCTACCTCAGCCTTTATAACACAGGCTTTCAATACAGGCCTTAGTCTTACGACTCAGATTCAGAATGAATCATACAAGGAAATATTAAGGATGATAAATTACAGAAACTAAAGAAAATTCTCTGTGCCTGTCTACCTGAACTGAGCAGATATTTACCCCAACTTCTTCTTCACAATAACAAGATGATGTGGAGATCTTGAAATGATGCCCGATATGTTCTGGAATCAACGAGCAGATAAATCTGCTTCTTCTTCTTCAGGAATATCTCATGATATGGACTGAGCAGATTTCAGCCCTTCCTTCTTCTTTCATCCAACAAATTGATCTTCAGATTCCGGCTCCACTTGGATCGGGAATAAAACGTCAGCTAGGGCACGCATAGGCTGATTCGTCTCTCTCAGAGTATTACTCTGAATCTGCTGGAGTAGATGTTGATGGCACCAACAAACTCAGAAGCCCTTCAGATTTGGGGTCTATTTGGTAAAGCATCACAGTCACAGCACACCGCAGTAGTGGCCAAATCTGTGCCAAACAAAAATTTTAGGCTCGCGGTGGAAATTTGATTCAGCATTAAACAATGGCAGAGCGAATTTTCGGAGTGTTTCCACTGGTATTTGCCCTAGCACGAGATTTTTCTTCGCCAATAGATCCTCCATCGATTCCTGTTGCATTTCGTCTCCTACAGCGAGCTTCTCCGACTGATCTTCTTCAACGTTGTAGATCTGCTGACATAGATCTCCTCCGGCGAACTTTCTCTGACAGGTAAACCTGATTTTCTCTGATTGATAAGCCCGGAATCCGCGACCTGCCCGCGCAGTTTTCCAAACCGGGCGGTCTGCCTATTCAAGCCGCCAAGCCCCCAAGCCGGGCGGTCTCCATGTCAGGCCGCTGCCAGCACCGACCCTGCTCAGCGACGAGGCCCAAGGACCCAGCCGTCAGCTCGCCAGGAGGAATCCGCCAGGCCGCGCGGCTTCCCTCCTTTCTTGTTTCTTTCTCTTTTGCTTCCCCTCACCTCTGCCCGGTTCTCCTGTACCCCGGGCAGCCGGTAATTTTAGCCCTGCCCGTTTGGGCAGGCCCCCGAGCCTATAAATAGGGGGTGGGTGCACTCCCCAAGACACCATGACTGGGATCCAGGAGCTCCCCTGTTAAGAGCTGCGGTCTCAAGTCTAGTGTATTGCGGCTTGTAGTCCGGCCGGCTTCTCCTTTTACTCGTTGTAACTGTCTCATTTTTAAGTAAAGGAAAGCCCGCCGCAAGAGTGGCATTTAAGCCGCGGCGGGCGAACTCTGCTGTTGCCGCTGCCAGCGGCCCCCTCCTCTTTTCTGCCCTTTAGCCGCGACCGCTAGTAACCGATTAGTCGACAGTCTCCTCCTTTCCTTCCCTATTCCCCGGTGTTCGAACCGTTAGCTGGTGGTGACCGACTCCCTGTCCGTTTTCGTGCATCAACAGTTAACACGCGACCTTCAGATCTCGACTAATCGATGAAATCAGCGGTCTAGGGATCCAGACCGCTCTAACTTCTAGGGTTCAGCGACTTGTCTAGCAAGCCGCGAGTCCGCAGGCTAAGGCTTTCAGCCCGCCTCCCTCACGGTAGAACCTGGCATTCTATCCGCTCTCTTTTCAGCCGGTTTTCTTATCGGTTTGCAGAATCGTCTAGCCGCCTCGTTAAGCCGCCGCTCTTCTGCAGTTTCTTGTAAAAGTTCGGCTATTTCTCTCTTTTCAGGATGAATCCTGCAAAGAGTCATGGTACATCGAGCCGCATCTCAGTTATTACGAATCTCTCAGAAGTGCAGGATTGCTCGTATTTGGATAGTGAAGTTGTTGACCCTCGTAAGGAAATTTTTGCAAATAGTGTTGAGCGTGGAATAGAATCTGTTACAAATGAACCTCTTTATGAGGACGAAGAAGAAACCCCTTCTCCTTTCACTAATCAAATTCGATGGGATACTGTTTCCGATGATTTCAGAGAACCATGTCTCCCGGAGTATTCTGCATGTGATGATCCGTTTTCTCATTTGCAAGCTTTTGAATCAGCTATTTCACTAAGAAAAGTGTCAAATGGAGTAAAATGCAAACTCTTCGTTATGTCTTTTGGCAATGTTGCAAGGGAATGGTTTTACAGCCTTCCACCTCGATCAGTAACCAGCTTTAAGGATCTTCGAAGTCAATTTATTTCCAGATTCGCTATTTACAGGAAGCGGAAAAGAGACGTTGGTGCTCTCTTCCGAATCAAGCAAGGAATTCACGAGTCTAATTCAGATTTTGTTGATCGGTTTCAAAAGGAGGTTTTGGATATTTGTAACGTTCATCAAGACTATTACTTGCATGCTTTCATAAATGCCCTTCAAGAGGGCCCATTAAAATTCAAGCTCACCACAAAATATCCCAAAAGCTACGGAGATCTTATTGATATAGTTAATACATTCATAATAGGCGAAGAAGCAAATAAGGGTTATGTTTCATTTCTGAAACAAATGGCTAAGCAATCCCAAGGGACTTCTAGTCAACAACAATCTATTTCCTCACAAGATGTTTTGCAAGTTGAATATTGCAAGTCTCCTTATATTCTCCGGGATAAAACTCCAAAGTATGAAAAATATTCAGGTAAGTATGTTAAGTTCAAAATTCCCATGGAAGATCTTTTGATAATCATTCAGGGAATGCCTGAGTTCAAGAAGCCTCGGCGCATGAAATCCAAAATCAAGTATCGGCACGAGCAGCTTTTTTGCAAATATCATAAGGATATTGGTCATCTAACAGAAGATTGCAGAGCTCTCAAGGAATTGGCTAATCAACTTGTAAGAGCTGGAAAGTTGCAAGAATATGTTATTTAGTGACTCTCTAAGGCAATCTTCCGTTTCTTGCTCAATGGATCAAGCAGTTATTCCTCTCTCTTTCTATAGTAAAAAGTGCTTATGTTCAGAGTAATACATAACATCTCTCTCTCTTTCTATAAGTCATGATAAAATTGCAGATATATATCCTTTATCACTTCCTTAACATCATGCAAATGGGTACTTTTTCATTTGAAGCTTATTTTTAGTTTTACTTTTTATGCCTATATATATGCATGTAGGGGCAAGAGCCCCTTTCGAATTCTTAAGCCCTCCACATCCTGCTCGACTTCAGTAGCAGATGTGTAGTGGGTTTTCCGCTTGACCTTCAGTCACAGACAGGCTTTGCGTACCCGTCACGCATGACTTTAGTCACAGACAGGCTTTACGTACTTGTCCCGCTTGACCTCGGTCGCAGACATTGCGTACTTGCCCTGCTTGACTTCAGTCGCAGACGTTGCGTACTTGTCCCGCTTGACATTGGTCATGGAATTTAAGAATTTTGATCCCGCTTATGTGTTCTTTGTGTGGAAAGCAATGCTACACGCACCTGCCCACATCGACACATAAGTGCCTGTCTTCACCTATTTTTGCAGGACAACACGTGCCTATCCGCTGCCTTGCGGTTTTATTTAGGGGCCTGTGCAGGTTTTATAATTATTTACACAAGCCGCCCGGTTTGATATTCCGGCTTAAATTTTTTAACTTTCCTGTTCCTGCCTGCCGGATTATCATTAATATATTTGGGAACTCGGCCGACTTTATTCACCTATCCGCTATTCAGTATCTTATTCGGCTTATGTATATCAATTGCCGGTTTGTTATTCATATGAAAAAGAGGTCGCCCGACCTGCGTCTGGCACTTAATTCCTGGCATTGATCTGCCGGCTTATGGTATTAATTATAAAAGCTAATCAGCGAACTATCGTCACAAGAGTTCCCGGCTCCCATATGGCTATATCGGTCTGTATTATCGGAGGCCGAAGCTTATTTCTCTATTTCTGTTCCTTTAATCAAATGGGCAATTCGCTTCAGAGTTTGCCCTAGCCGCAATCTAATGCTTCAATGTTATGAATGTTTGCCGACTGCGACAGGTGGCCGCGCGGCTTAGCGGTCACGGTTTATGTATGAGCAAGCCGCGGCAATTCACCTCTTCCAGCAGATAATGTTGCATAATTCATCAAAGAAAAATTGCGGTCTAAATTATTAGCCGCTCGGCTTATCGTCGACGTGCACTCCGGTATAAACCGCAGGGAAATATCTCTCTCTTGCGGACAGATTTGATGAAGTCGCAGCGCAAACTCAGCCGGTTTACATACTTATATTTTAAATCGGAAGCTAAACTGAGACCGCGCGGACTAAGTCAAGTAAGAAAAGTAAGATGCAACAAAGAGTAAGGTAAAAATGCCTTCATTTCTATGTCATTAAGTGTTACAAAATTTTTAATCGCGCGGTTACAAAAACAATCCGCCGATTTCAAAAAAAAAGTTAAAAATACAAAACCAAGTTATAAATGTTCTAATCGTGCGGCTTGAGCTTCTTAGCCGCAGGAGAATCCGAATCACTGCCATCGCCAACATCGACAGATGATAAGGAATACCCACTGCTAGTTGCGGAGCTCGCTGAACCATCAGAAGATGTCGAGTCAGGCCGCGCGGTCTCCGACTCTTGGCCGCCGGACTCTGGAGATGTGTGCGGGCTCCGGCTTCCCTGGCCGACCTCTTCCACGGCTTCTCCCGCCACCTCGCCGACTTCTTCCGCGACTTTGGCCTTGCCCTTGATCGACTTGTATACGTCGGCCACCTGCTCCTTCAGGGAAGGGTAGATGTCGGCGCATGTGAAGTCGGTGAAGCCGGTGGCCAAGCCGCCAATGTCCCGGAGGCGGTTAAGCGCTCCGTCGATCCCTTGGACGAGTTGGGGGAAGACCTGGTCTTGGAAGATCGGGTTGGCGGGGTTGTACATTTCCTGCAAAGCAAAGGTGAAGGTAAGGTCGCGCGGTTACATATTTCTAACCGCACGGGTATTGGTAATTACTTACCGCCTCCTTCTCTTTAAGTCGCTTGTTCTCTTCTTGCTGTTCGCCTAACTGTGTTTTCAGGCCGCTGTTCTCTTTCATCAGCTCCTTGTAGGCAAGCCCCATGAAGTGACTTGCCACGAAGCTCCTCGCGCCGACTTGCGCGGCTAGCCGCGGCAGGTCGTCTGGAGGAACTCGTCGCATAGCCCTCAAGTTGCGCTTGCCGTACAGCGCGCCGCCAACCGCGCTTGCATGGCGGCTTACTTCTTCAGCTCCCCAGTAGGGGAGGGCGGTGGAGATCGTCACTGACTTGCCATCCGGACTCCACCGTAAGGCCGGTTCGCCATGGACGTCCTTCAGGCTGCTGCCGGTTCCTTGCAGCATGAACTCCCCAGAGGAGTCCGACTCCTCCTCCTCCGCAGCCCGCGCCGGCTTGACCCGCTTCGCCCTCTTTTCTCTTTGTGTGAGGGTCAAGCCGCCCGGCGTCTGCGGCTTGTTCAGCGGGACCGCCACAGCAGCTGCAAAGACAGAAGCAATGTTAGATATCAGGACGTGCGGCTAGCAATGCAGTTCGGCCAGTTTGTAGCTTACTCTCTTCCGCCTCAATTCCAACAAGGGACGGCAGCAGCGGGATGTAGTAGTTCACGTCAAGCCGCTCGCCCCTGAAGAAGTCGAAGATCTCCTTCTCCTTGCCGTCCAAGCCGCTGTTGCCGAAGGCGGCTTCTTCGCGGATTTGGGGGTCGGTCGGCAGCAACCCCAAGTTGCCCTCGAAGATCAGAAACCGCTCCGGCCATTTCGCGATCTTGTTGGCCAGGTTGACTACCTTCAGCCCTCGGCAACCGAAGTAGAGGTGCCCCCGGAAGATCTTTGTCCCGGAATCCGGGATAGACCGCACCGAGAAGCACTCTCGGAAGAGCCTCATGGAGAATCGGACTCTTTCTGACCGCAGATAAGAAATGAAGCCGTATATCGCGGCTATCGAGTTGGGGGGAAGTTGTCCGGGCACAACTCCATAGTGGTCGAAGACCGCTACGACCTCTAGCAAGACCGGGAAGCCGAACCCGCAGTCGAAATGGTCGATGGGGACCGCGATCTGGTTAGCATTGGAAGAGTTGATCCGCTCATCCTGCCTAGGAAGTCGCGCGATCAGCGGGCTTCCTTGCATGTGTTTCTCGACAAAGGAATCCAGCTCGGCTTTTGTAAGCCGGCATTCCTTGTGGTCAGCTGAGTAGAAGGCGGAGGCCGCGTCTGTCCTGACGGCTGTTGCCTTGTCAGACCGCGACGATTTGGACTTAGCCCGCATCCTTCTTGATTTGTGAAGAATCCAACGGGGTCTGCGCTATTTATAGAAAACCCGTGATGCTACAGTGCCCATGTCAAATCGCGGCTAGTTGTCACGCCGCGCGGCCTAAGTCCGCTGGAAGTGCAGCTCAGCTTAGTGATCAAGCCGCCGTTTAGTCCGTCAGTCCGCCCGGCTATTTTCTTGCACTTAGAAAAATTCTATGGCGAATCGTGTGGATATCAACAATTCAAGCCGGCGTTCTGTTCGCCAGACCGCGCGGCTACTATCCTAAACTTCAAATTTCTCAGAACCAAGCAGCAGACATGTGGATTATGAAATTCAAACCGCATAAGCCGCATTCAGTTCGCAGCATAATAAAATACAACAAACAGTTTACAGCAATCAAATTGTCCAACATCCAGAGAAAAAATATATATTACAACACAATATATGCGAATGTCCGCGCGGCTTAGGTCTCTCAAGTCGCTCAGGATCGTTTGTCCTCTTCCGGCCTGTCTCGTCCCATGTGCGCGACTTGTTCACCGGTCTGTACAATCGCAACATACACCTGGCTAACCAGATTATGAAGCGCATGCAGAGACCGATGAATTCGCGCAGCATCGCGCTCAACTCTCGCAAACGGTATCATGTGGACCGCCTGGGCCCCCAGACTGCTTGGAGCAGCGACCTGGTTAGGCGCTGCGGCCCCCGGCGGATGCGAAGTCTCGCCAGAGGCCGGGCGGCTAGTTTCCGGCAACTCTGCAAGAGTTGGCGGTGCAGGCCGCTGTTCCCCGCCGGTCTCCGCCGGCCGGTCTTGTTTTTCGCCGCCTTCAGCATCCGGGATCTGCTCTTTGTCTCCTTCCAGCCGCGCGGCCATCAGCAAGTACTTCTCCACCCTTTCCTGCTCCAAGGTGACCTGCATCTCGGCAATCTTCGCCTCAGCGGTTTCCATTGCGGTCTGGAGCCTCGCGGTCTCTTCCTTCATCGCGGCCTGGAGCCTGACAGTCTCTTGTTCCATTGCCGTCTTCAACCTCGCGGTTTCCTGTTCAAGCGCAGTTTGCCACCTGGCGGTCTCTTGTTCCAGGGTGGTTTGCAACTCTTGGATCCTTGCTTCCGCAGCCTTCTGGGCAACCCGCTTCTCTTCGTCCTTAATCCGCAGAGTTTCGGTGGCCGCAGTCAAAGCCGCCTGCAGCGAGCCGACCTCCTTCTGGAAGTCGGCCATCTCCTTCTGACGAACACTTGGCGGAGGCAGCGTAGATATAAACGCGGTCAAGTCGCCCGGTTTCATCGCGGTCTCTGGTGCACCTGCAGAAGACAAACCGCAGTCAGGTTCAGCCGGATTGTTGCGACCTTCTTGTAAGGAAATCGGTAGGATAAGACCGCCGGTTTGATGTTTATCTCCTCCAGAGGCCGCAGTATGAATTTTAATCACTGGCCGCCTGAGCCGCTCAGGATCTATCCTCTTCAGCTTATCTTTCCATAGCCGCTCGGTTTCCTTTCGGCTTTTCAGTTGAGCCGTGGTCAGGAAAAAGCTGGCCGGCGGATTTAATATTATATTCGCCCCCTTCTTCCTTGACCGCGACTTGTAGAATTTAACAATTCGCCTAACGTCCCGGTGTTTACCTTGCAGTAATGGATGTGCGGTCTCCACCGGCTTATTGGCGATTAGTTTCTTCATCTCCTCCATCTTCTCGCGGAGCTTCAGTTTCTCGGCTCCTTCAGAAGCCGCGGAAGCCGGTTCGCCAGGCTTCTCCCCAATAACCTTGATGTCGGGGCGGTCAACCTCCTCAGACGCCGCTGGTGTCGACAATAGCGCGTCTTGCCGCTGGAGAGCCTCCATGCCCTTCAGGAGCTCGCTCAGCGAATCGCTAGGCGCAGGTGTACCCTCCAGTTCGCTCGGCTTGCACTCCGGTGTGAGCGGGTTCTCGGGCACCTCCTTCTCGTGCGGCCTGTGCTGAAGACTGTCCGCGCCGGTCTTCTCAGAGATATTCCGGTTTCTGACGTGCAGCTTCCTCATTTTCTTCTTCATCCTTTCTTCAAGGTTTTCGCTCCTTTCCTTCCGCCGTTTCAGGGAGCCGGACACCTTTTCAGTCCGCTCGCGCTGTTCAGCAACAGTCCGCCCGGGTTCCTGCGCCTTCTCCGGCTCGTTGTCATCCACGACGATTAAGTTGACCTTGCTCGGCAGTTCGGTCGGTTTCCCAGAATCAACACTCTTCTCCTCCGTCCCAGCGATCTTTAGTAGTGGTTCTCCTGATGGGGAGAAAGTCACGTCAAAGGATTTGGCATCTCCGTTTTGCAGTGGAGCAGCTTTCGAAACCGCTTTGGGGTCGGCTACGGCCTGCGATGGTCCGCCGACCATCTCTGTCGGCCTCTTTTCAGGTCCAGAAGCCGCTGTTGTCTCCGGCTTCTCGTTCTTCTTGGCGGTCTGCCGGGCAGAATCATTCGAATTCTCGCTCCGGCTCTGCTTCATTTCTGTTGGTTTCTTGTTGCGGGCTAGCATCGACGACATCACATCCATCGCTAAAGAAATCGCGTCGGCTTGAAAAATTCTAACCGCAAGTGGCGAGTAGCGACCCGTGCTTGGCAGGAATCCTGAAGAATGTCAAGGGTCAGGGGATTTTATAGACAACGATGAAGCAGTCGCGGTCTCCGGCTTAGTTCTACATTTTCGAAGTTTTTTGTAAACTTAAAAATGTGCGGGGATTATGATAAGCCCGGAATCCGCGACCTGCCCGCGCAGTTTTCCAGACCGGGCGGTCTGCCTATTCAAGCCGCCAAGCCCCCAAGCCGGGCGGTCTCCATGTCAGGCCGCTGCCAGCACCGACCCTGCTCAGCGACGAGGCCCAAGGACCCAGCCGTCAGCTCGCCAGGAGGAATCCGCCAGGCCGCGCGGCTTCCCTCCTTTCTTGTTTCTTTCTCTTTTGCTTCCCCTCACCTCTGCCCGGTTCTCCTGTACCCCGGGCAGCCGGTAATTTTAGCACTGCCCGTTTGGGCAGGCCCCCGAGCCTATAAATAGGGGGTGGGTGCACTCCCCAAGACACCATGACTGGGATCCAGGAGCTCGCCTGTTAAGAGCTGCGGTCTCAAGTCTAGTGTATTGCGGCTTGTACTCCGGCCGGCTTCTCCTTTTACTCGTTGTAACTGTCTCATTTTTAAGTAAAGGAAAGCCCGCCGCAAGAGTGGCATTTAAGCCGCGGCGGGCGAACTCTGCTGTTGCCGCTGCCAGCGGCCCCCTCCTCTTTTCTGCCCTTTAGCCGCAACCGCTAGTAACCGATTAGTCGACAGTCTCCTCCTTTCCTTCCCTATTCCCCGGTGTTCGAACCGTTAGCTGGTGGTGACCGACTCCCTGTCCGTTTTCGTGCATCAACACTGATGATCTTCTCTATCCTCAACCATCTCTCTATCCACATATATCTATCCTCCTAATTCTTCCCTGACACGATAGATTTTTGATTCCGAGAAGTAGATCCAGCATCGCCGCCGGCCCTTATCCTTCCACTCGGGCTTTAACCTAGGTAAATTTTTTTCGATATTTTTTGTTGTTGTAGTTTTTCCGATTTGTTTTCTTTAGAAGGCTAGCAAGTGTTCTAAGCTTGCAAGTGCAGAAAGCTAGCATGTGTTCCAAGTATATTGATTTTTTTGCCGTAGAAGACTAGCAAGTGTTCCAAGAAGTAGAAGGCTAGCATATGTTCTACATATTGTGTATAATATGACTGATATAAATCGTCCTAGCTCATGAGCGAGTCGAGCGCACATACGTGTGTTCTGATGAGCTTTGTCCTGCAATATTTCTTATCTCAAGTAACTTTATTTATTTTTTCAGCTTGGCTTTTTAAATAATAGAACATCTGTATTGAAATGAAATTACATCCCAAGTAGTTGGTAAAAGTATATTGCTGATGATTGACGTTCTTCTGTGAGTTTGCATCTCTATAAATGTTTATTTGTTCTGTTGTATGATTTGATTCACCAAAATCTTGTTTTGTATTCAAATTTAGGCGAACGATGAGTAAACCAAAGGATGGTGTGGTTTTTGCACTATGTGAAAATGCGCATGTACACATATTCTGCTGTTGGGTATTGTATCCACAATAACCTAGATTTATATGAAGTCAACCATGAACTAAGATGAATTAAGTTGTATTTGATGTATTATTTGAGTTTTGTGTTTGCACGACTTAATTGCCAAGTGTAGACATATGTCAGTCTACAATGGGTCACCAAACACAGGACCATACAATGTAATCCCTCTTTGTGTGATCCACGGTGTTGACTCATGTGTAGCCCCTCTATTGGGATACACTTCATATTTCAAGCACTTAGTTTCTTGGAGAAAGACTTGTTGCTGATTCCATTGAAGGAAGGAAAATCTTCATAAACCAAATTTTTCTAAGTGTTTCACTCGAGTAGAATTATAGTACTCGAGTAGAGCCTTTAGATGTAATCGAGTAAGTCTAGTCTGGATTTCGAGTAAAGGAAATGGTTCTCAAGAAATTTGAATCTTGTTCTCGAGTGGCCAAGTCCATTACTCGAGTAGACTTCTTCTCTTTCTCGAGTTGACATATTTTCCCTCTCAGAAATATTCTAGGTATTATACTCGACTAGTCAAGTTCACCACTCGAGTAGACGAGCACTTTGACTCGAGTGACAAAAGGAAAGTTCTCGTGAAGTATCTACCCCACTCGAGTAGTGTAGCTCCTGTACTCGAGTAGTCTGTCTACTTCTCGAGATGTCTAGTTCTAGTACTTGAGTAATCAGTTTTATCTCCCTGAATTTTCTCCAAGTATTTTTCTCGAGAAGTTCACTTCCACCTCTCGAGTAATACTTCTAGCACTTGAGTAACCCTCAGTCTACTGGAGTGAATATGATTCTATTCTAAAATTTCCTGAAGGGATTCTTCTTGAGTTTTCTGATATTGTCCTCTCGAGAATTCAGTTTAGTGCTCAAGTAATTCTTCTTTAACTCGAGTAATCCAGTCATTTTTCCAGAAAAAATCGCTAAGTCCTAACAGACGTGATTTTCAAATGATTTGACATGATTGGTCCACGTAGACGTCATTAATGATAATTATGAACCTTACGGAGATCATATATAAAGTCTTGTCATTCCGACTAACCCTAACAACATGAAGCTCGTGAAAGAAATATACTAAGAATTCTGAATCGATTCTTCTCTTTCCTAACCTGAAGCCACCGCCGCTCCTCATCGTGCAAATTGCCCAGAGCTTTCGGTCAAGAAGATTCAGACAAGTTGACTTGTAGATCAAGATTTTTCTTCAACTTCTTCATCTTGTCTATGATCTTGTGAGTCAAGAATTTTCAGATCTGATCTTGTCGTGTCTTCTTCAAAGTTTCTGACTGTGCCGCAAAGTTCAAGAAGGAAGACCAAGGTCGAAAATTTCCAGATCTGAGAAAAGATATTGTTTGTATTTCTTATTTCAATTTATTCTTGTAAGAGATTATTCTCCGAGTGTAGGAGCTTTATTCTCCGAGTTGTAGGAAGTTTTCATCTTCCAAGTGTAGATCCATTTTGTGGATTGAGTTGTAGGAATGTTGTTTCGAGGTGTAGGATTGGTTTCAATCCTAGATAGAGGAGTAGCCGAGTATAGCACTTTGCTAGAATGGTGAGTGAAAAGTCGATGTACCCAAGGTTGGGGAACTACTATAAATCTCTTTGTCCTTTGCGATTGCTTGGTTGTTATTCTGTGCTTAGATCGCTAAAATGTTTATTCCTCAAAACACGCAAAACTCACCTATTCACCCCCCTCTAGGTGATTTAGGTAAGTCAACTAATAACTTTAATTAGTATCAGAGGGAGGTTGATCATTAAAAGATTAACACCTTAATCTGATCTGACCCTAGTTGTCTTTTGAGTATCCAAGCATGGACAAGGCCAAGGATTTTGCTAAGCTTCCATTGTGTACAAAGAACTACTTTCCCATATGGAAAGAGAGGATTAAATTTTTCATGGAAGCTGTAGATCCAAGGATCTTCATGATTGTTGAAGAAGGTCCTTATGTTCCTATGACCGTCTCCACTATAGATCCTACAAAGAAAGTTCCTAAGAAGTCGATGGATCTGGACAAAGATGAGATTGCACTTGCCTCTTTAGATAAGAAGACCAAAAATATTATCGCAAGCGCAGTTGTTGACTCTATGCTGCAGAACCTTATTCACTGCCAGTCCACTAAGGAAATGTGGCAGTCCCTCGTCACCTTGATGGAAGAGACAAAAGAAGTTAGGGATGACAGAAGATCTTTTCTTAATCAAAAATATGAAGCCTTCTAACAAGGACCCAAGGATACAATTGCAGACACTTTTGAAAGCTTCTTCAAAATAGTGAACGGCCTAAGAGTCTACGACCGAGTTTTCACCAACGGAGAACTGAATGATAAGTTTTTGAGATCCCTGACTAAGGAATGGGATAATAAGTTCTGTGTTATTAGGGAATTTGGAAAGCTAGCTGAGACCGACCTGCAAAAACTCTTCGAAAAGCTTATGTCATATGAGCTGAAAATTAATTTGAGAAAAGCTGAAGAAGAGAAGAACAGGTCTTCATCCAATGAGAAGTCTACAACTCTAAAGGCAGACACCTCAAGGAAGTCCAAGGCTGCCTATCCTGCCCCAGCACATGAAGAAAGTGAAGGAGAACCCTCGGATACAAGTACCTCAGTCTCAGAACTATCTGAAGGAGAGTTCTCCCTATTCTCAAGACAGTTCAAGAAATTCTTGAACAAGAAGAAGGAATGGAGAGGCAAGGATGCCTCTTACAAAAGATCACGTCATGATGGTGATCGACACAAGAAAGGATCTAGTACCAAAGAAAGGTATACACTAAACAGAACAAACATATTTCTGCTGACATCATTTGTTATTACTACAATAAGCCAGGTCACGTTATTGTTGACTACCCCCACAAGAAGAAGGAGGGTGGAAAAAGAGAGGATAAGAAATTTTCTTATAATAAGAAGAGAACATAGAGAAGCCTTGTAGCGAAGAAGGGAAAAACTCTTAGCGACTCTTACTCATCTGAGTCGAGTGAAGAATAGGAAACCTACTTTGGGTTAATGGCTTAGACTGATGATGAACAAGAACCCCAGTTCACTGGGAAGGTAAATTCTCACACTCCTCATTCTGAATTTGATGTTACTGAACATGATCATGAGGACAGTTCTTCTGACGATGAGTCTGAACTCATGGCCCAGTATAAGGAGTTTATAAAGGCATATGACAAATGTTGAAAAGTCATGAAAACTCAAGACAAAGAGATAAAGTCTCTCAAGGCTGAAGAGAGAACTTTGAGAGAGGAAGTCGCTAAGATGGACTCACTTAGAGAGAACTTCAATGCTGCCATTGAAAAATACAATAAGGCTTTCGAGCACCTAGACATAGAAGAGAAGATCATAAAAGAACTGGATGCACAACTTGAAGCCGAAATTAAACTTGTTGAAAGTTTCTCGAAGCCCAAGACTGTACTTCCTTTCATTGCTGAATTCTCAGCTCAGGCCAAAGGTGCTGGGCTAGGCCATGTTGAAGCTCCTAGTAAATCTTCTAGGAGGAATAAGGCTCAAAGAAGGAATAAGGCGGCCAAGAAGGCGTTCGCCAAAGAGAAGGGGAAAGCTCCTCAAGATCAGACTTCTTTTAAGAAGGTCATATTTCCATCAAACGAGTTTGATCTTGACTCGACCTATGGTCACTTTGCTAGGCCTACTCATGTAGAGCTGAAGTCATGTTACCAAGGATGGACTCATCCCCGTAACTTTAGTGAAAGTGTCTTTAAGGCACCATTTGAAGAAATTATTCTTCAGAGCTATGGCCCTTATAATCATGGTCACAACATTAAGAAAGCACCAAAGGTAAAACCTATTGTAGAAAAGCCTCTCAAGGAGAAGAAGACATGTGATTGCCATCACCATGAATCTTCTTCCTCCAAGAATGCTGCCCCTGCTAGACCACCTTCTCAAAAGGTCAAGCAAGAGATTTTGAGGCAAAGATACAACATGTTTGACTGTTGGTGCTATGACAAAATTGGTCACTTTGGCATTGATTCCTGGTTTAATCCCTAGAACTATATAACTCCTCAAGTTAGCAATATGAGAAAGATCACTCATAACGCAAATACTCATAGGTGGAGTGTTCTAACGAGAGACCAAGGACCCAAACATGTGTGGGTTTCTAAGGCAAATTGAATCGTAATTGCAGGTATGTCCAAAGGCCATCAAAACTCTTATCTGGTACTTGGACATTGGATGCTCTCGGCATATGACCGAGACAAGAAGCCTTATTCAGAACTATTCTCCAGTCTTGAATGGGCCAAAGGTCATCTTTGGAGGCTCAGGCTGAGGAATTACAAAAGGCTATGGTATGATCAGTAAAGATAGTGTATCCTTCTCATATGTGACTTATGTTGAAGGATTGGAACATAATCTTATAAGCATAAGCCAACTCTGCGATAAAGGATACATTGTTGAATTTCATGCCGATAAGTACTTGATAAAATCGATAGACAATATGGAAACGATTCTATCAGGAACTCGAAGCAGAAATCTATTTTGTTTGAATATTATTTGTATAGACTCTTCTACACCAGTATGCTTTTTGGCTAAAGATAGTGCGTCTCTTGGTGACTAATGGCACAAGAGACTAGCACATATTAATTTCAAAACTATTAATAAATTATTTTTTCTGCATTTAGTACGTGATGCCCCAAATGTAAAGTACGCTAAGTATAGACATTGTTACGCATGTGTAAAAGGCAAGCAAACAAGGGCTACCTTTAAAAGCGTTATTGGCAAAGATTCTAATAGATGTTTACATCTACTTCATATGGACCTGATCTGTCCACTAGAAGTTAGAAGTTTGGGAGGTAAGGATTGTACCTTGGTTATTATTGATGATTACTCGCGCTTTACGTGGGTGTTCTTTCTGAAACACAAGTCAGACACCTTTGACATCTTTACTAATTTTGTCAGGCAAGTCCAGAACGAATATAAATATTCTGTAGTCAAAATCAGAAGTGACAATGGAATAGAGTTCAAGTCTGGGGCCATGACAGAATTTTTTGAAAGCTTAGGTATCTTTCATGAGTTTTCCCCTCCTCGTACTCCTCAACAAAACGGAGTGGCTGAGGGAAGGAATAGAACACTCATAGAGGCCTGCAGGACCATGTTGAGTGATGCTTCACAACTGGAATACTTCTAGACTGAAGCCATCAATACTGCGTGCCACGTTCAAAATCGAGCACTCATAAACAAGAACCATAATAAGACACCTTATGAACTTCTAAAGGGCAGGAAACAGACTGTTGCATATTTTAGAATCTTTGGTTGTAAGTGATTTGTTCTTAACAATGGCAAGTAACACTCTACCAAATATAGCGAATAAAGTTTTGGAGGTATTTTTGTAGGGTATAGTAGCCATAGTAAAGCATATAAGATATTTAATAGAAAAACTCTTGTTGTAGAAGAATACATTCATGTTATATTTGATGAGACGAGCTTGCTGCAAAGCAACTCTTCTAGTGTGTTCATTGAAGATGCAGGTTCAAAGATGAAAGAACTTAACCTGGGTGAGCCGACTGAAGAAAAGGGTGAAAAGTTCATCAAGATCACCACTCCAGTCCCGATTGGAGAGGTTGATGATCAAGATGAAGAAATCGTCGAAGTTGATGAAGTCACTCCTGTGGTTGAAGAAGCTCCAGATGGAAAGACCTTAGAGCTCAGACACTTGAAGGATCACCCAATGGACCAAATCATAGGAGATCTCTGGGATGGTATCAGAACTTATAGAGGTACAGCTAACGAGAATCTTTATTTGAGTTTTCTCTCACAGGTTGAACCAAAGAATTTTGAGCAAGCAAACTCAGATGCCTCATGGACAATGTCAATGGAAGAAGAACTAAATCAGTTCAAGCATTGTCAAATCTAGGAACTTGTTCCAAGACCCAAAGGTAAGAATGTCATCGGGACAAAGTGGGTCTACAGCAACAAGATGGACGAGGATAAAACGATCATAAAGAACAAGGCCAGACTCGTCGCCAAAGGATATCGCCAAGAAGTAGGAATCGACTTTGACCAGTCGTATGCTCTAATGACAATACTGGATAGACATGAAGTCTGCCTTCCTTAATGTTGACATAAAGGAAGAGGTATATGTGGAAAAACCTCCAGGTTTTGTTGACTCTAACTTTCCTGATTATGTGTATCTGTTATATAAAGCATTATATGGTTTGAAACAAGCTCCTCGAGCTTGGTATGAGACGTTGTCTAGCTTTCTTCTTGAGAATAAGTTCACAAGGGGAAAGATAGATAAAACATTATTTCTTAGGGAAATAAAAGGCAAGATTTTGCTAGTACAAATCTATGTCGACGATATTATTTTTGGCTCTACTGACGACAACCTCTGCAAGAAGTTTTCTAAACTTATGCAAGGGAAGTTTGAAATGAGCAGTATGGGAGAGCTGAAGTATTTCTTAGGGTTTCTGGTGTAACAATCTGAAGATGTAATTTTCATCTCGCAGACAAAGTTCAGTAAGGAGCTAATTAAGAAATTCCGAATGGAGAACGCAACCTCTATGAGGGCTCCAATGGGTTCAGCTATGTCTCTGGAGAAGGATGAGAAAGGGAAACCTTTTGATGAAACCAAGTATAGAACCATATTTAGATCCTTTCTCTACCTTACTGCCAGTAGACCATACATAATGTTCTCAACATGTATATGTGCTAGATTTCAAGTGAACTCTAAGGAATCTCACTAAGCTGTTGCAAAGAGGATTTTGAGATACCTTAAAGGTACACTAAATCTTGGCTTATGGTACCCAAGAAGTAATGATAGCGGAACTAATTGGTTTTTATGATGCAGATTTTGCAGGTAGAAAAGATGATAGGAAGAGCACTTCTGAGACTTGCCAATTCCTAGGAATAAGGCTCAATTCCTGGAGTAGTAAGAAGCAGAACTGTGTTGCAATCTCAACAGCCGAGTCAGAGTATATCTCTGCAGGTAGTTGTTGTGCACAGTTGTAATGGATTAAGAATCAGCTGGAAGATTACAATCTCAAAGTCCAAAACCTCCCTTTGTTTTGCGACTCCGCCAGCTCGATTGCAATAGCCAACAACCCAGTCTCTCATAGCCGGATAAAGCACATAGAGCTGCAATACCACTTCATCCGGGAGTATGTGGAGCATGGGGACATAGATCTACAATATATCCCAACTGACAGGCAGTTTGCAGACATATTCACGAAGCTGCTGGATGAGTCCAAGTTCTCGTTCTTAAAATTAGAACTTGGAATGCTCAACAAAGGAGAATACAGAAGGAGGACTCACAACATAGCTCAGAGATCAAGGAATACGACAAAAGTTTTAATTTCTCAAGTTCAGACTTAATTTCTCGAGTAAGAAAATGACTACTCGAGTATGATACTTAGACTACTCGAGAACTCAGGAAGTCACTCGAGTAATACCACTCGAGTAACGAGCTTCCTCTCGCGAAGTCTGAAGACATCACTCGAGTACCCTCATTATCTCACTCGAGTACTGTCGGTCCACTCGAGAAAAAGTAAGAAAATTTCTCAACTTCTGTTCGAATCTACTTATTTGCAACCCGAAGCTTATACCGCCATTTTTAAAGGTATGTCAGATTAATTTCTTCCTTAATCATCGATAGTTAGGGTTATATAAATAGAAAAACCGGATTTCATTTTCTACACAATTTCAAAACACTCTCTCTCGATTTCAAAACCATCTCACTCGAGATAGAAGAAAGTCTCTTCATCTTCCGTCGCTGTCGCAGAGCACGCCGCCGTCTTCTTCCCCGCAATCAATTTCTCTTATCTATCTGGACCATGGCACCGCCTTCCAAGATTGGGATTGGTAGTGAACTCGTTGTCGCCGGTATTGCTGAACTCTCAGACGATTTATGAAATCTTCTCATTCTTCTCAACACCGCCGGTTTGACATTCGTTCTCCAGCACCACTGCAAAATACTATTCCCTGAAGTTGAAGAATTCTTTCAAAACATCAAAGTGAGAAGGAGTGGTAAGGTCCTTAAATCAAAAGTCAGGGGAACTAAGATCAAGCTTACCAAGACCTCTGTCTCAACCCTTCTTCAGCTAGCTGTAGTTGATTAAGTAGATGCTCTAACCCATGAAAATTCTGACAGAGTAGGCATGTTTTGTGGACTTTCACCAGAGGTTCTTTCCATTCGTCGACCAGACCTCAACCCTGAGATCAAATTCCTTGTGGACATCATTGGCAAGGTTCTACTATGTAAGACATGTTCCATCACGAACATATTTTTTGATATATTTGATATCATGACTGCCATTATCTATAAAAAAAATTTTCAATTTGGTATGCTAATTCTTGATAAGATAAGGGAGAGTATCAAGTCTACTAGTTATGCGAGGATCATCTCCCTGATATTGCATGAGATAAATCCTGATGTTTTTGATTTCTCCAAAGGCACAACTCTTCACCATATGAATAATGATAAGCCCGCAATCCGCGACCTGCCCGCGCAGCTTTACAGACCGGGCGGCCTGCCAATTCAAGCCGCCAAGACTCCCAAGCCGGGCGGTCTCCCTGTCAGGCCGCTGCTAACGCCGCCCCTGCTCAGCTACAAGGCTCCAGGACCCAGCTATCAGCTCGCCAGGAGGAATCCGTCAGGCCGCGCGGCTTCCCTCCTTTCTTGTTTCTTTCTCTTTTGCTTCCCCTCACCTCTGCCCGGTTCTCCTGTACCCCGGGCAGCTGGTAACTTTAGCCCTGCCCGCTTGGGCATGTCCCCGAGCCTATAAATAGGGGGAGGGTGCACTCTCCAAGACACGCTGACTGGGATCCAGGAGCTCGCCTGTTAAGAGCCGCGGTCTCAAGTCTAGTGTTTTGCGGCTTGTAGTCCGGCCGGCTTCCTCTTTTCCCTTTTGTGTAACTGTTTCTCATTTTAAGTAAAGGAAAGCACGCCGCAAGAGTGGCATTTAAACCGCGACGGGCGAACTCTGCTGTTGCCGCTGCCAGCGGCCCCCTTTTACGGTCCTTTAGCCGCGACCGCTAGTAACCGATTGGTCGACAGTCTCCTCCTTTCCTTCCCTATTCCCCGGTGTTCGAACCGTTAGCTGGTGGTGCCCGACTCCCTGTCCGTTTTCGTGCATCAACAGTTAACACACGACCTTCAGATCTCGACTAATCGATGAAATCAGCGGTCTAGCTAATTAGACCGCTCTATCCTCTAGAGTTCGGCGGCCTGTCGAGCAAGCCACGACTTCGCCGGCTAAGGCTTTCAAACCGCCTCCAGTGCTGTAGAACCTGGCATTCTACCCGCTCGGTTTTCTTCTCGGTCTTCTTGTCAGCTTGTTGCACCATCTAGCCGCACGTCAAGCCGCCGCTATTCTGCGGTCTCTTGAAAAAGTTTAGCTATTTCCCTCTTTTCAAGATGAATCCTGCTAAGGGTCAGAATAAATCCAGCAACATCTCAGTTACTACAGATCTCTCAGAAGTGCAGGATTGCTCGTATTTTAATAGTGAGGTTGTTGACCCTCATAGAGAAATTTTTGCAAACACTGTTGAGCGTGAACTAGAATCTGTTGCAAATGAACCTCTTTGTGAGGAAGAAGAAGAGGCCCCTTCTCCATTCATTAATCGTATTTGATGGGATACTGTCTCCGATAACTTTAGAGTACCGCGTCTCCCAGAGTATTCTGGATGTGATGATCCGTTCTCTCATTTGCAATCTTTTGAATCAGCTGTTTCACTGAGAAACGTTTCAAATGGAGTAAAATGCAAACTCTTTGTTATGTCTTTTGGCAATGTTGCAAGAGAATGGTTTTATAGCCTCCCACCTCGATCAGTAACCAGCCTTAAGGATCTTCGAAGTCAATTTATTTCTAGATTCACTATTTACAGGAAGCGGAAAAGAGACGTTGGAGCTCTCTTCCGAATCAAGCAAGAAATTGACGAATCTAATCCAGATTTTGTTGATCGGTTTCAAAAGGAGGTTCTGGATGTTTGTAGCGTCCATCAAGACTATTACTTGCATGCTTTCATAAATGCACTTCAAGAAGGCCCATTGAAATTCAAGCTCACCACAAAGTATCCCAAAAGCTACGGAGATCTTATTGATATAGTTAATACATTCATAATAGGCGAAGAGGCAAATAAAGGTTATGTTTCGTTTCTGAATCAAATGGCTAAACAATCTCAAGGGACTTCTGGTCAACAGCAATCTATTTCCTCCCAAGATGTTTCGCAAGTTGAATATTGCAAGTCTCCTCCTCTTCTCCAGGGTAAAACCCCAAAGTGTGAAAAAGGTTCAGTATGTTAAGTTCAAAATTTCTATGGAAGATCTTTTGATAATCATTCAAGGAATGCCTGAGTTCAAGAAGCCTCGGTGTATGAAATCTAAAATCAAGTATCGACACGAGGAGCTTTTTTGCAAATATCACAAAGATATTGGTCATCTAGCAGAAGATTGCATAGCTCTCAGGGAATTGGCTAATCAACTTGCAAGAGCTGGAAAGTTGCAAGAATATGTCATTCAATAATTCTCTAAGGCGATTACTTCCATTTCTTACTCAATGGTTCAAGCAGGGATTTCTCTTTCTTTATATGATGAGAAATGCTTATATTCAGAATAGTATATAACGTCCCCTTTACGATTGGTATTAATGGGGCATGCTAAAACTGCAGATATATATCCTTTGCCACAATCCTTAACATCATGCAAACGTTATTTTCATTTGAAGCTTATTTTGTAGCTTTACTTTTTATGCCAATATGCATGCATGTAGGGGCAAGAGCCCCCTTTTGAAATCTTAAGCCCTCCACATCCCGCTTGACTTCAGTCGCAGATGTGTAGTGGAAATTCCGCTTGGCCTTCAGTCACAGACATTGCGTACCCGTCACGCATGACTTCAGTCACAGACGGACATTACGTACTTGTCCCGCTTGACCTTCGTCGCAGACATTGCGTACTTGTTCCGCTTGACTTCAGTCGCAGACGTTGCGTACTTGTCCCGCTTAACATCGGTCGTGGATATTAAGAATTTCAATCCCGCTTATGTGTTCTTTGTGTGGAAAGCACTGTCACACGCACCTGCCCACATTGACACATAAGTGCATATCTTCATCTATTTTTGCAGGACAACACGAGCCTATCCGCTACCTCGCGGTTTTACTCAGCGGCCTGCGCAGGTTATATAATTAATTACATAGGCCGCCCGGTTACATATTCCGGCTTAAGTTATTTGACTTCCTGCCGGATTGTTATTAATATATTTGGGAACTCGGCCGACTTACGTCCGCCTACCCGCTATTCAGTATCTTATTTGGCTTTCATATATCAATTGCCGGTTTATTATTCATATGAACAGGAAGTCGGCCGACCTGCATCTGGCACTTAATTCCTGGCTTTGATCCGCCGACTTCTATGGTATTGATTACATTAGCTAATCAGCGAACTATCGTCACAAAAATTCTCGGCTTTCATATGCCTATATCGACCTGTATTATCGGAAGCCAAAGATTGTTTCTCTATTCTTGTTGCTTTTATCAAATGGGCAACTCATCTCAGAGTTTGCCCTAGCCGCAATATTATACCTCAATGTTATGGATGTTTGGCGACTGCGACAGGTAGCCGCGCGGCTTAGCGGTCACGGTTTATGTATAAGCAAGCCGCGGTCAATCAGCTCTTCAAGCACATAACATTGAGTAATTCATTAAGGCAAATTGCGGTTTAATTGGTTAGCCGATCGGCTTATTGTCGACGTGCATTCTGGAATAAGCCGCAGGGAAATACATGTCTCTTGCGGGTAACTTCGTTGAAGTCGCAGTGTAAACTCAGACCGGTTATGTGCTTGCATTTTATTAAATCGGAAGTTATGCTGAGACCGTGCGGACTTAAACGAGTAAGAAAATGAGATGTAGTAAAGAGAAAGGTAAAATTGCCTTCATTTCTATCTCATTAAGTATTACATAGTATTAATCGCGCGGTTACAAAAAATAATACCGCCGATTTCCAAAAAGTTCAAAATACAAAAAGCAAGATAACGATTTTCTAATCGCCCGGTTTAAGCTTCTTAGTCGCAGGAGAATCCAAATCACCGTCATCGCCGATATCGACGGGGGATTCAGTGTATCCGCTGCTGGTCGTTGAGCTCCCTGAACCGCCAGAAGTTGTCGAGTCTGGCCGCGCGGTCTCAGATTCTTGACCGCCGGACTCAGACGATATCCGTGCACTTAGGCTTCCCTGACCGCCCTCTACCTCGATGTCTTCCTCCACCTCGCCGACTTCTTCCCCGACCTTGCTCTTGCCCTTGATCGACCTGTAGACGTCGGCCACCTGCTCTTTCAGGGTGGGGTAGATGTCGGCGCAAGTAAAATCGGTGAAGCCGGTCGCAAAGCCGCCAAGGTCCCGGAGGCGGTTAAGCGCTCCATCGATTCCCTGGACGAGTTGCGGGAAGACTTGGTCTTGGAAGATGGGGTTGGTCGGGTTGTACATTTCCTGCAAACAAAAGATAAAGGTAAGGCCGCGCGGTTACATAAAGCTAACCGCACGAGTAACGGTAATGTCTTACCGCCTCCCTTTCCTTTAGTCGCTGGTTCTCTTCTTGTTGTTCCTTTAACTGCCTTTTCAGGCCGCTGTTCTCCTTCATCAGTTGCTTGTAGGCAAGGCCCATGAAGTGACTTGCCATGAAGCTCCTCGCCCCGACCTGCGCGGCTAGCCGCGGCAGGTCGTCTGGTGGAACTTGGCGCATCGCCCTCAGGTTGCGCTTGCCATACAGCGCGCCGCCGACCACGCTCGTGTGGCGGCCTACTTCTTCTTCCCCCAGTAGGGGAGGGCGGTGGAGATCGTCACTGACTTGACGTCCGGACTCCACAGCAAGGCCGGATCGCCGTGAAGGTCCTTCAGGCTGCTGCCCGTTCCTTGCAGCATAAACTCTCCAGAGGAGGCCGACTCCTCCTCCTCCACAACCCGCGACGGCTTGGCACGCCTCGCTCTCTTCTCCCTTTGAGTGAGAGTCAGGCCGCCAGGAGTTTGCGGCTTGTTCAGCGGGACCGCCACAGCAGCTGCAGAGATAAAGGAAAAGTTAGTTTCCAGTCCGTGCGGCTAAGCGTTTAGTTCGGCCGGCTTGGAGCTTACTGTCTTCCGCCTCTATTCCTACTAGCGACGGCAACAGCGGGATATAGTGGTTTACATCAAGCCGCTCTCCTTTGAAGAAGTTGTATATCTCCTTCTCGACGCCGTCCAAGCCGCTGCTACCAAAGGCGGCCTCTTCGCGGATTTGGGGGTCGACTGGCAGCAACCCCAGGTTTCCCTCGAATATGAGAAACCGCTCGGACCAGTTCGCGATCTTGTTCGCCAAATTTACTATCTTCAGCCCTCTACATCCGAAGTAGAGGTGCCCCCGGAAGATCTTTGTCCCGGAGTCCGGGATAGACCGCACCGAAAAGCATTCCCGGAAGAGCCTCATAGAGAAGCGGACTCTTTCCGACCTGAGGTAGGAGATAAAGCTATATATGGTGGCTATGAGTTTGGGGGTAGTTGTCCTGGCACAACTCCGTAGTGGTCGAAGACCGCTACGGCCTCCATCATGACCGGGAAGCTGAAGCCGCAGTCAAAGTGGTCGATGAGGACCGCGATCTGATTTGCGTGTGAGGAGTTAATTCGCTCATCCTGTCGGGGAAGCCGCGCGACCAGCGGACTTCCCTGGTTGTGCTTCTCGATGAAATCCTCCAGCTCGGCTTTTGTAAGCCGGCATTCTTTGTGATCAGCAGAGTGGAAAGCGGAGGCCGCGTCAGTCCTAACCGCAGGGGCCTTGTCAGACCGCGACGACTTGGACTTAGCCCGCATCCTTTTTGATTTGTGATGAAATCTCCGGGGTCAGCGCTATTTATAGAAAATCTGTGAAGGTACAGTACCCAACGTCAAATCGCGGCTAGTCGTCATGCCGCGCGGCCTAAGCCGCTGGAAATACAGATCTGCTTAATTACCAAGCCGCAGTTTAGTCCGTCAGTCCGCACGGCTATATACCTGCACTTAGAATAATCTATGGCGAATCATGTGGGCATCAAATATTCAAGCCGGCGTTCTGTTTGCCAGACCGCGTAGCTATTATCCTATACTTAAATTTTTCAGAACAAAGCAGCAGGCATGTGGATTATAAATACAAACCGCATAAGCCGCATTCAGTTCGCAGCATAATAAAATACAGCAGTTTACAACAATCAAATAGTTCAACATCCAGCAGAAAAAATATATATTACAACATAATATTCAATTGTCCGCTCGGCTTAGTTCTCGCAAGTCGCTCAGGATCGCTTGTCATCCTCCGGCCTATCTCGTCCTATGTGCGCGACCTGTTCACCGGTCTGCACAATCGCAACGTATACCTGACTAACCAGATTATGAAGCGCATGCAGAGACCGGTGAACCCGCGCGGTGTCGCGTTCCACTCTCGCAAATGGGATCATTGGGATCCCCTGACCCCCGAGCCCGCTTGGAACTGCGACCTGTCTAGGCGCCGCGGCCTCCGGTGGATTTGAAGTCTCGCCAAGGGCCGGGCGGCCAGTACCCGGCAACTCTCCAGAAGTTGGTAGAGCAGGCCGCTGTTCTCCGCCGGTCTCCGCTGGCAGGGCTTGGTTCTCGCCGCCTTCAGCATGTGGGATCTCTTCTCTGTCTCCTTCCAGCCGCGTGGCCAACAGCAAATACTTCTCCGTCCTTTCCTGCTCCAAGGCGACCTGCATCTCAGCAATCTTCGCCTCCGCGGTTTCCATCGCGGCCTGGAGCCTGGCGGTCTCTTCTTCCCTCGCGGCCTGGAGCCTGGCGGTCTCTTCTTCCCTCGCGGTCTGGAGCCTCTCCGTCTCTTGCTCCAGCGTAGTCTTCAACCTCATGGTCTCCTGCTCAAGCGCAGTCCGCAACCTAGTGGTCTCTTGCTCAAGGGTGGTTTGCAACTCTTGGATCCTTTTTTCCGCGGCCTCCTGGGCAACCCGCTGTTGTTCGTCTTTAATCCGCAGGGTTTCAGTGGCCGTGTCCAAAGCAGCCTGCAGCGCGCCGACATCCTTCTGGAAGTCGGCCATCTCCTTCTCGCGAACACTTGGAGACGGAGGCGGTGGCAGCATAGATAAAAATGACGTCAAGTCGCCCGGTTTCATCGCGGTCTCCGGTACACCTGCAGAAGACAAACCGCAGTCAGGTTCAGCCGGATTGTTGCGAGGTTCTAGTAAGGAAATCGGTAGGATAAGACCGCCGGTTTGATGTTTATCTCCTCCAGAGGCCGCGGTTTGGATTTTAATCACTGGCCGCCGGAGCCGTTCAGGATCTATCCTCTTTAGCTTTTCTTTCCATAGCCGCTCGGCTTCCTTAGCTCGGCTTTTCAGTTGAGCCGTGGTCAGGAAAAAGCTGACCGGCGGATTTAATATTATATTCGCCCCCTTCTTCCTTGACCGCGACTTGTAGAATTTAATAATTCGCCTAACGTCCCGGTGTTTAACTTGCAGCAATGGAAGTGTGGTCGCCACCGGCTTCTCGGCGATCAGTTTCTTCATCTCCTCCATCTTCTCGCGAAGCTTCAGTTTCTCGGCTCCTTCAGAAGCCGCGGAAGCCGGTTCGCCAGGCTTCACCCCAGTGACCTGGATATCGGGGCGGTCAACCTCCTCAGAGGCCGCTGGTGTCGACAATAGCGCGTCTTGCCGCTGGAGGGTCTCCATGCCCTTCAGGAGCTCGCTGAGCGAGTCGCTAACCGCAGGCATACTCTCCAATTCGCTCGGCTTGTACTCCGGTGTGGGCGGGTTCTCGGGTACCTCCTTCTCGTGCGGCCTGTGTTGAAGACTGTCCACACCGGTCTTTTCGGAAATATTCCGGTTTCTGGCGTGCAACTTCCTCATCTTCTTTTTCATCCTCTCTTCAAGGGTTTCACGCCTTTCCTTCTACCGTTTCAAGGAACCGAACACCTTTTCAGTCCGCTTGCGTTGTTCGCCCAAAATCTGTTCGGTCTCCAGCGCCTTCTCCGGCTCGTTGTCGTCCAAAACGATTACGTCGACCTTGTCCTGCAATTCGGACGTTTTTCCAGATTCAACACTTTTCTCCTCCGTCCCACCGATTTTTAGCAGTGGTTCTCCTGATGGAGAGAAAGTCAGGTCGAAGGATTTGGCAATTCCGGCTTGCGGTGGAGCAGTCTTTGAAACCGCTTTGGGATCTACCGCGGCCTGCGATGATCCGCCGACGGTCTCTGTCGGCCTCTTTTCATGTCCAGAAGCCGCTGAAGTCTCCGGCTTCCCAATCTTCTTGGCAGGCTGTTGGGCAGAATCTTCCGAGTTCTCGCTCCGGCTTTTCTTCTTTTCTGGCGGTTTCTTGTTGCGTGCTAACATTGAAGACATAACATCCATCTTGTGAAAGATCGCGTCGGCTTGCAATATGCTGACCGCAAGTGGCGAGTAGCGACCCGTGGCTCGGCAGGAATCTTGAAGAGTGACAAGGGCCAGGGGATTTTATAGACGACGATGAGGCAGTCGCGGTCTCCGGCTTAGTTCTACATTTTCGAAGTTTTTTGGAAACTTAAAAATATGCGGGGATTATGATAAGCCCGGAATCCGCGACCTACCCGCGCAGCTTTACAGACCGGGCGGCCTGCCAATTCAAGCCGCCAAGCCTTCCAAGCCGGGAGGTCTACCTGTCAGGCCGCTGCCAACGCCGCCCCTGCTCAGCGACAAGGCTCCAGGACCCAGCCGTCAGCTCGCCAGGAGGAATCCGTCAGGCCGTGCGGCTTCCCTCCTTTCTTGTTTCTTTCTCTTTTGCTTCCCCTCACCTCTGCCCGGTTCTCCTGTACCCCGGGCAGCCGGTAACTTTAGCCCTGCCCGCTTGGGCAGGCCCCCGAGCCTATAAATAGGGGGAGGGTGCACTCCCCAAGACACGCTGACTGGGATCCAGGAGCTCGCCTGTTAAGAGTCGCGGTCTCAAGTCTAGTGTTTTGCGGCTTGTAGTCCGACCGGCTTCCTCTTTTCCCTTTTGTGTAACTGTTTCACATTTTAAGTAAAGGAAAGCCCGCCGAAAGAGTGGCATTTAAGCCGCGGCGGGCGAACTCTGCTGTTGCCGCTGCCAGCGGCCCCCTTTTACGGTCCTTTAGCTGCGACCGCTAGTAACCGATTGGTCGACAGTCTCCTCCTTTCCTTCCCTATTCCCCGGTGTTCGAACCGTTAGCTGGTGGTGCCTGACTCCCTGTCCGTTTTCGTGCATCAACAAATAAAGTATCAATCTCTTCCATTCAAAGATGGGAACTCAAGTTGCTGAATCCTGCACAGGCTGCTATAGCTCATGACCATCCAGTTGCAGAAGACAGGACTCTATCTTCCTATCAACATCTTATTGCTGGAACATCTAGTGCAACTTCTGAGGGGGAGCCTGCTCCTTCTGTTCAAGAAGAAAGCATACCTACTCCACCTACTGTTGCTTCTCTCCTTCCAACCACTCCAGAAGAAACTCCATCATATGCTCAAGTTCAAGAAACCATACTCTCTACTGCAGAAGACATAAACCAGATTATAGAAGAACTCAACTGTGAAGAGCCTCTTCCTCCCTTCCAAAAAGAACAACCTACAGAACCATCCAAGCAACCAACTCATGTACCATCACCCTCTCCTACTCCATCTCCAGGATCCCCTGTTCCCGAATCTCCTACTGCTGACAAAGATCAAGATGAGACAATATTGATTTCTGATGAGAAAGAACAGACACCAAAAAAAGCTGAAGCTCCTCTAAAGAGCTTCAACTTCCATCTTCCCACCTTCATTGATGAAGAAGGAGATGTTTTGATTCATACTACCAAAGCTAAGAGCTCAGTGACCATTGAAGAGATTACTCCATGGTCTGCTCCTCCTCTTTCAGTTCCTCATACTGCAACTCCAACTCCTGCCTCCAATGATCTTCTGGGTAAGATGTAACAGATACTGCTAGACCAGAGAACATATTTTGATGACTCCTTGAAGGTTGTTCAAGAGAAAGTTACTGCCCTTGAAAAAGAAATGAGCAGAGGCTTTGCAGAAATTCAGCAAAACATTGATGAGCTAAGATAGTTATTCCAATTAAGTGGCAAAGCTCTGGACCAAACAATTACCAGTGTTGGCAAAGTGATGGAACAATCTATTGCCATTGCTAATAATTAGATACAGTTAGAAAATCTAGATGAAGGGCAAACTTTCAAAATCTGTGAAGAAGTGTGTACGTTCAAAGAATCTTCCATCAAGGAACTAACTGTAGAAGTCAGAAAGGGGGAGACATTACCCAAAGAATATTTTAAAACCTCAAATGCTGCCAAGCAAACTTCTGGGAAGAAAAGCTGAAGGAAATTCATGATGATGTGCAGAATCAGATCCATAGTGTAAAATTTCACACCTATGATATTGCTGTATGGATGCAAAACCAAATCTTCCCTGACTTTCAAGCAGATCCAAACATTATTCCCCATCATCTGAATCCTCTAGCTCCTCTAGCTCCAGATCTAGTTCCTCAGCCTATATTTTCTCCAAGACCTGAAGGCTCTGAAGCCCCTCCTCTAGAAACTTATACTCAGGTTTGGTAATCAGATCCAGCAGATATATTTCTTCAAGCTCCTCCTGAGATTCATATTCTAAAGAAAAGAAAGTATTGTGATGGAGCTTCTGCCAGCCGATCCATTTCAATTCCAGAGGCAGAGAAAAGAAAAGCTCCTAACTTTGCAGAGATTTGGAGTCCTACATCAATGTCACTAATCCTTGATACTCTCAAATTAGTCTTGGACTTTAATCAGAATAGACATGATCATTACAACTCCCAAGAGTGGGAGTTGTATGAGAAACTATGACCAGAAGAAGACTCTATGATCAAGAGCATGGAAGGAATAATCCTACTATATCTCCAAAACCTCCTAAATACTACCCAAAGCAATATAACTATCAGATAAGGCAATAAGAAAAGTAGGACAGACAACAACAACAACAACATCAAGCCAAAGAATGAAGACAGTTCTAAGAGTGTGGATGGGAATTATGTAGAAATGAATTTTAGACAATTCTATTTATATAAATCCTTAATTTTGATAAACTACTCTTTGCTTTCAATATTTGTAGATGTCAGTCTATTTTCTCTCTTTTATATCTAGTTCTTTATTTATCTCTATAATTCACCTTAGTGTAGAGGATTCTGACTTATACAAATAGGGGAAGATTGTTGGGTATTGTTTCCACAATAACCTAGATTTGTATGAAGTCACCCTTGAACTAAGAAGAATAAAATTGTATTTGATGTATTGTTTGAGTTATGTGTTTGCCGGAGTTAATTGCCAAGTGTAGACCAATGTCAGTCTACAATGGGTCACCAAACACAGGACCATACAATGTAATCCCTCATTGTGTGATCCACGATGTTAACTCTGTGTAGCCTCTCTATTGGGATACACTTCATTTTTCAAGCACTTGGTTTGTTGGAGAAAGTCTTGTTGCGGATTCCATTGAGGAAGGAAAATCTTCATAAACTAATTTTTTCTAAGTGTTTCACTCGAGCAGAATTATAGTACTCGAGTAGAGCCTTTAGATGTACATTAGTAAGTCTAGTCTGGATTTCGAGTAAAGGAAATGGTTCTCGAGAAATTTGAATCTAGTTCTTGAGTGGCCAAGTCCATTACTCGAGTAGACTTCTTCTCTTTCCCAAGTTGACAGATTTTCCCTCTCAAAAATATTCTAAGTATTATACTCAAGTAGTCAAGTTCACCACTCGAGTAGATGAGCACTTTGACTTAAGTGACAGAAGGAAAGTTCTTGTGAAGTATCTACCCCACTCGAGTAGTGTAGCTCCAGTACTGGAGTAGTCTGTCTACTTCTCGAGAAGTGTAGTTCCAGTACTCGAGTAATCAGTTTTATCTCCCTGAATTTTCTCTAAGTCTTTTTCTCGAGAAGTTCACTTCCACCACTCGAGTAATACTTCTAGCACCCGAGTAACCCTAAGTCCACTCGAGTGATTATGATTCTGTTCTGAAATTTCATGAAGGGATTCTTCTCGAGTTGTCTGATATTGTCCTCTCGAGAACTCAGTTTAGTACTCGAGTAATTCTTCTTTGACTCGAGTAATCCAGTCATTTTTCCAGAAAAATTCGCTAAGACGTAATAGAAGTGATTTTCAAATGATTTGACATGATTGGTCCACGTGGATGTCATTAATGATAATTATGACCGTTAGGGAGATCTTATATAAAGTCTTGTCATTCCAACTAACCCTAACAACAAGAAGCACGTGAAAGAAATATACTAAGAATTCTGAATCGATTCTTCTCTTTCCTAAACGGAAGCCGCCGACGCTCCTCATCGTGCAAATCTCCTAGAGCTTTCGTTCAAGAAGAATCGAACCAGTCGACTTATAGATCGAGATTGTTCTTCAACTTCTTCATCTTCTCTTTGATCCTTTGAGTTAAGAATTATCAGATCTGATCTTATCGTGTCTTCTTCAAAGTTTCTGACTGTGCCGCAAAGTTCAAGAAGGAAGACCTCGGAAGAAAATTTCCAGATCTGAGAAAAGATATTGTTTGTATTTCTTATTTCAATTTATTCTTGTAGGACATTATTCTTCGAGTGTAGGAGCTTTGTTCTCCGAGTTGTAGGAAGTTTTCATCTTCTGAGTGTAGATCCGTTTTGTGGATTGAGTTGTAGGAACATTGTTCCGAGGTGTAGGATTGGTTTCAATCTGAGATAGTTGAGTAGCCAAGTCTAGTGCTTTACTAGATCGGTGAGTGGTAAGTGGATGTACCCAAGGTTGGTGAACCACTATAAATCTCTATGTCCTCTGTGATTGCTTGGTTGTTATTCTGTGTTTCGATCGCTAAATTTTTTATTCCACAAAAGACGCAAAACTCACCTATTCACCACCCTCTAGGTGATTTAGGTAAGACAACTTATAACTTCATCTGCGACCTGTGTATACAAGAGATTGAATTAGGCAATAGACCAAACACTCATTTCAGTAGAGATGGGTGGCCTAACTTGATAAAAAAATTACAAAGAACGTACAACATTTAATTATACACGCGCACAACCTAAGAACAAATGGGATCAGTTGAAGCATGAGTGGAAGCTATGGAGGGATCTCAAAAGCGTGGAGAATGGCTTGGGTTGGAATCCAACCAAAAGAACTATTGATGCTTCTGATGAATGGTGGGAAGAGCACATTAATGTTAATATTTGTGTATTTTTAGTTATTTTCTTTAAAGACAATTATGTGTATTCTTCATAACAGTTTTTCTTATTATGGATGTTACCAGCCGCGAAGAAAATTCGATATACAGGCATAGCGCCCGAGCTCGAAGAAAAAATGGACAAGATGTTTAGTTTGGTAGTTACTACGGGAGAGAAATCATGGATCTCATCAATGCGAGAAATGCACCCTATGTTTTTTGAACCCGAGCGTATTTCTGATGATTACGATCAAGTAGTGGAAAGCATTACAACCCCAACTACGAACACGAACGATAGTGGGGACAAACAATGCAATGGCGTCACAAGTGGAAGTAATGGAAATTATGTTGGTTCAACTTCTAAAATGCCGTATGTCATAAAGCGATTCTGTAAAGCGAACATAAAAGAAGCAGGCATAAAAGAGGCCACGATGGCACGAGTTCAAGGGTTACTCGACGTCACACATTCTGTCGGCCTTACAGTTGCAGCACCACTTGTTCCGCTAGCATATATATGTTTAGTGAGGTAGTACATGAGCTAGAGAAGTTTCCAGAATTGTTTGATGATACAGACATGCACGATTTTTCCACGGTGTACATAAATCTCAATAATAGGATAATTTTCTTGAATCTCCAAGATGATAGGAAGATTTCGTGGTTGAAGAAATGTTACATGGAATCTTTGAAGTGAAGGTCTTATATCAAGCTCATGTTTTGTATCTCATGTTATGTAATATCACTAGAGTATTTTGGAACTCGTGTTTTGTAATTTCTAGTTTATATCAAGCTCATGTTTTGTAGTCTCTATATTTTGAAACTCTTGTATTAAAATTCATGTAATGGTTTACTATTTTATAGTTGGCATGTTGTGGAACACATGTTATTGTTTTCTGTTTATAGTTGGCATATTTTGGAACACATGTTTTGGTTTACTGTTTATAGTTGGCATGTTGTGAAACTCATATTTTGGATTAAAGTTTCTATAGAGACTCATGTTATGAAATTAATGTTATGATACTCATACTTTGTTTACATTGATGATGATATTTTGCTTTGGTTATCAGTATGAAAGAAGAGAACATGAATGACGATGTTATGATTGATGATGAAGAGTTCATGCTAATTCACCAAAGAAACAGCCAATGTCGATTTTTTATTTACCAAAACCTCATTGCAACAACATCTGCGGTAAAAAGTGAATACATTTAGCCGTCTCCTACAAATATACCTTGCATGACCTCTAAACAAACTGGGGAGAAATTGGTGGCAGAGTTATTAGAAGGGCATCGAGGAAGGTTTTCTTGATAATTTTCACATGTCCAAACAAATATTTTGTCAATTATTTATTTTATTAGAAGAGTCATATGGTTTAAAATGATCTAGAAGGACTGCAATCCGAGAGGTCTTGGGAATGACATTATACATTCTTGGCCATCATGAAACTCTGCAGAAGACGTCAGAACGCTTCCAACATTCAACTGAAACAATTAGTTGATATTTCAAGAAAGGGTTACGTGCACTATCAAGTCTTTCAATGGATATTGTAGCTCCTACTGATCCACAGTTCATAAATACTCCCGTGCATATTGAAAATTATGACAGATACATGCCTTATTTTAAGGACTGCGTTGGAGCAATTGATTGGACTCATGTGGATGCTTGCATTTTGGTACATGATCAAGTCGCATATATTGGTCGACATGGATCACCAACTCAGAATGTTATGGCAGTGTACGATTTCAATATGTGCTTCACATATGTGGTAACTGGCTGGGAGGGTTCGACACTTGATTGCCGCATTTATCACCGAGTTGTGCGAGATAGAAGTTGTAAATTTCCATATGCGCCTCCATGTAAATTTCTCACTAAATTTATCAACTATTATTAAATTTTTGGTCATAATAAATCATTTTAATATAGGGAAATATTATTTGATTTTTGCTGGATATCCGTTAGAGATAAGCCTTCTAAAACCATTTCCAGAAACAAGATATCACTTGGTGGACTTCATTCGAGGAAATCAGCCAACTGATGGGTGCCGTGAAAAATTTAATCAAGCACACTCATCTTTGCGTTCTTTTATTGAACGTAGCTTTGGCGTATGGAAAAATAAATGGCGCATCCTTAGGAAGATGCCACAATACACATTCTCAAAGCAATGCATAACTGTTGTGTCTATAATGGCTCTCCATAATTACATATGAAGGAATCCATTTAGGATTGATCCATAGTTCAGAGCATGTGATCTTGATGAAACATTTGTGCATCCTGAGGCATACGAACATAGGGTACTACATCGACGAACCGATAGGGTCACAGCTCCGAGAGTAGAGCCAGTAACACATGAGGGGACAGGTGCATCTGAGATGTATGCTTTGAGAGAATTCATTATAGACCAATTAGAACATGCTTGTAGGTACTATTCATACAAAGGTACTTTAACAAATAAATTATTTATTTTAGATTAAATTTATCTAATCCTGCGTAACTCTTTTTTGCATATGATATTTGTTTGAGTTGAAGAAGAACGACTATCATCAATTCACAAATTTGTATCGCAAATATTTATGTCGAACAAATTGTTAATTCTAAGTTAAACATCATAAATTATGAGAACTTTTTAATTTTATCCCTGTTTAATTTTCATTACTGTTTAGTTCTGCAGTATTGTTTCACACATCACTACAAATACAATTTTCCAAATAGTTTCATAAATTTTTCCACCACACAAAAAAAGCTGATTCCTGCACCACTATTTCACACCACTACTTCCTGCACAACCACGGCTTAGCCAAACAGACCCTTGATCTTGAGGTTCTTGGCTTCTGCAACAATGGTGGATGAAGACGACGAACTCCGCTTCTCATTTTTAATCAGAGATTATTCCAATTGATTCCTTAATTATAGTGTTGATGCACGAAAACGGACAGGGAGTCGGGCACCACCAGCTAACGGTTCGAACACCGGGGAATAGGGAAGGAAAGGAGAAGACTGTCGACTAATCGGTTACTAGCGGTCGCGGCTAAAGGGCAGAAAAGAGAGGGGGCCGCTGGCAGCAGCAACAGCAGAGTTCGCCCGCCGCGGCTTGAATGCCACTCTTGCGGCGGGCTTTCCTTTACTTAAAAATGAGACAGTTACAACAAGCAAAAGAAGAAGCCGGCCGGGCTACAAGCCGCAATACACTAGACTTGAGACCGCAGCTCGTAACAGGCGAGCTCCTGGATCCCAGTCATGGTGTCTTGGGGAGTGCACCCACCCCCTATTTATAGGCTCGGGGGCCTGCCCAAACGGGCAGGGCTAAAATTACCGGCTGCCCGGGGTACAGGAGAACCGGGCAGAGGTGAGGGGAAGCAAAAGAGAAAGAAACAAGAAAGGAGGGAAGCCGCGCGGCCTGGCGGATTCCTCCTGGCGAGCTGACGGCTGGGCCTTGGGCCTCGTCGCTGAGCAGGGTCGGTGCTGGCAACGGCCTGACATGGAGACCGCCCGGCTTGGGGGTTTGGCGGCTTGAATAAGCAGACCGCCCGGTCTGGAAAACTGCGCGGGCAGGTCGCGGATTCCGGGCTTATCATAATCCCCGCACATTTTTAAGTTTCCAAAAAACTTCGAAAATGTAGAACTAAGCCAGAGACCGCGACTGCTTCATCGTTGTCTTTAAAATCCCCTGACCCTTGACATTCTTCAGGATTCCTGCCAAGCACGGGTCGCTACTCGCCACTTGCGGTTAGAATTTTGCAAGCCGACGCGATTTCTCTAGCGATGGATGTGATGTCATCAATGCTAGCTCGCAACAAGAAACCGCCAGAAGCGAAGCAGAGCCGGAGCGAGAACTCGAATGATTCTGCCCGTCAGACTGCCAAGAAGACTGGGAAGCCGGAGACATCAGCGGCTTCTGGAGCTAAAAGGAGGCCGACAGAGATCGTCGGTGGACCATCGCAGGCCGCAGCCGATCCCAAAGCGGTTTCGAAGGCTGCTCCAGTGCAAACCGGAACTGCCAAATCCTTCGACGTGACTTTCTCTCCATCAGGAGAACCACTCCTAAAGATCGGTGGGTCGGAGGAGAAGAGTGTTGAGTCTGGGAAACCATCCGAATTGCCGAGCAAGGTCGACTTAATCGTTGTGGATGACAACGAGCCGGAGAAGGCGCAGGAACCCGAGCGGACTGTTGCTGAACAGGGCAAGCGGACTGAAAAGGTGTCCGGCTCCTTGAAACGGCGGAAAGAAAGGTGCGAAACCCTTGAAGAAAGGATGAAGAAGAAAATGAGGAAGCTGCATGCCAGAAACCGGAATATCTCTGAAAAGACCGGAGCGGACAGTCTTCAACACAGGCCGCACGAGAAGGAGGTACCCGAGGACCCGGCTACACCGGATCACAAGCCGAGCGAACTGGAGAATACGCCCGCGGTTAGCGACTCGCTCAGCGAGCTCCTGAAGGGCATGGAGACCCTCCAGCGGCAAGACGCGCTGTTGTCGACACCAGCGGCCTCTGAGGAGGTTGACCGCCCCGACATCCAGGTTATTGGGGAGAAGCCTGGCGAACCGGCTTCCGCGGCTTCTGAAGGAGCCGAGAAACTGAAGCTCCGCGAGAAGATGGAGGAGATGAAGAAACTAATCGCCAATAAGCCGGTGGAGACCACACATCCATTACTGCAAGGTAAACACCGGGACGTTAGGCGAATTATTAAATTCTACAAGTCGCGGTCAAGGAAGAAGGGGGCGAATAAAATATTAAATCCGCCGGCCAGCTTTTCCTGACCACGGCTCAACTGAAAAGCCGAGCTAAGGAAACCGAGCGGCTATGGAAAGAAAAGCTGAAGAGGATAGATCCTGAGCGGCTCAGGCGGCCAGTGATTAAAATCCATACCGCGTCCTCTGGAGGAGATAAACATCAAACCGGCGGTTTTATCCTACCGATTTCCTTACAAGAAGGTCGCAATAATCCGGCTGAACCTGACTGCGGTTTTTCTCCTGCAGGTGTACCGGAGACCGCGATGAAACCGGGCGACTTGACGTCGTATTTGTCTATGCTGCCACCGCCTCCGCCTCCAAGTGTTCGCGAGAAGGAGATGGCCGACTTCCAGAAGGAGGTCGGCTCGCTGCAGGCGGCTTTAAACGCGGCCACCGAAACACTGCGGATTAAGGACGAACAGCAGCGGGTTGCCCAGGAGGCCGCGGAAAAAAGGATCCAAGAGTTGCAAACCACCCTGGAGCAAGAGACCACTAGGTTGCAAAGAGCGCTTGAGCAGGAGACCGCGAGGATGAAGACCGCGATGGAACAAGAGACTGCCAGGCTACAGACCGCGATGAATGAAGAGACCGCCAGGCTCCAGACCGCGATGGAAACCGCTGAGGCGAAGATTGCTGAGATGCAGGTCGCCTTGGAGCAGGAGAGGGCGGAGAAGTACTTGCTGATGGCCGCGCGGCCGGAAGGAGACAGAGAACAGATCCTGCATGCCGGAGGCGGCGAAAACCAAGACTTGCCGACGGAGACCGGCGGAGCACTGCGGCCTGCACCACCAACTCCTGCGGGGTTGCCGGGAACTAGCCGCCCGGCCTCTGGCGAGAGTTCGCATCCGCCAGTGGCCGCGGCGCCTAACCAGGTCGTAGTTCCAAGCGGTCCGGGGGCCCAGGCGATCCATATGATACCGTTTGCGAGAGTTGAGCGAGACGCTGCGCGAGTTCATCGGTCTCTGCATGCGCTTCATAATCTGGTTAGCCAGGTGTATGTTGCGATTGTGCAGACCGGTGAACAGGTCGCGCACATGGGACGAGATAGGCCGGAAGACGACAAACGATCCTGAGCGACTTGAGAGACCTAAGCCGCGCGGACATTCGTATATTGTGTTGTAATATATATTTTTTCTCTGGATGTTGGACAATTTGATTGCTGTAAACTGTTGTATTTTATTATGCTGCGAACTGAATGCTGCTTATGCGGTTTGAATTTATAATCCACATGTCTGCTGCTTTGTTTGATAAATTTAAAGTTTAGGATAATAGCCGCGCGGTCTGGCGAACAGAGCGCCGGCTTGATATCCACATGATTGCCATAGAATTTTTCTAAGTGCAGGAAAATAGCCGTGCGGACTGACGGACTAGACGGCGGCTTGCTCACTAAGCTGATCTGCACTTCCAGCGGACTTAGGCCGCGCGGCGTGACGACTATCCGCGATTTGACGTTGGGTACTGTAGGATCACGGATTTTCTATAAATAGCGCAGACCCCGTAGATTTCATCACAAATCAAGAAGGATGCGGGCTAAGTCCAAGTCGTTGCGGTCTGACAAGGCCACAGCCGTTAGGACAGACGCGGCCTCCTCCTTCCACTCAGCTGACCACAAGGAATGCCGGCTTACAAAAGCCGAGCTGGATGACTTTGTCGAGAAACATATGCAAGGAAGCCCGCTGATCGCGCGGCTTCCCCGGCAAGATGAGCGGATTAACTCCTCCAACGCGAATCAGATTGCAGTCCCCATTGACCACTTCGACGGCGGCTTCAGCTTCCCGGTCTTGCTAGAGGCCGTAGCGGTCTTCGACCACTATGGAGTTGTGCCCGGACAACTTCCCCCAAACTCGATAGCCGCCATCTACAGCTTCATCTCTTACCTCAGGTCGGAAAGAGTCTGCTTCTCGATGAGGCTCTTCCGAGAGTGCTTCTCGGTGCGGTCTATCCCGGACTCCGGGACAAAGATCTTCCGGGGGCACCTCTACTTCGGCTGCAGAGGGCTGAAGATAGTCAACTTGGCCAACAAGATCGCGAACTGGCCGGAGCGGTTTCTGATCTTCGAGGGCAACTTGGGGTTGCTGCCGGTCGACCCCCAAATCCGCGAAGAAGCCGCCTTCGGCAGCAGCGGCTTGGACGGCATGGAGAAGGAGATTTACGACTTCTTCAAAGGCGAGCGGCTTGATGTAAACCACTACATCCCGCTGCTGTCGTCGCTAGTAGGAGTCGAAGCGAAAGACAGTAAGTGTTAAGCCGGCCGACCTGAATTGTTAGCCGCGCGGCCTGAAAGCTAACTTTGCCTTTATCTTTGCAGCTGCTCTGGCGGTCCCGCTGAACAAGCCGCAGACTCCGGGCGGCTTGACCCTTACTCAAAGAGAAAAGAGGGCGAAGCGGGTCAAGCCGGCGCGAGCTGCAGAGGAGGAGGAGTCGGACTCCTCTGGAGAGTTCATGCTGCAAGGAACCGGCAGCAGCCTGAAGGATGTCCACGGCGACCCGGCCTTGCGGTGGAGTCCGGACGGCAAGTCGGTGACGATCTCCACCGCCCTCCCCTACTGGGGAGCAGAAGTAAGCCGCCATGCTAATGCGGTTGGCGGCGCGCTGTACGGCAAGCGCAACTTGAGGGCTATGCGACGAGTTCCTCCAGACGACTTGCCGCGGCTAGCCGCGCAAGTCGGCGCGAGGAGCTTCGTGGCAAGCCATTTCATGGGGCTTGCCTACAAGGAGCTGATGAAAGAGAACGGCGGTCTGAAGACGCAGTTAGGCGAACAGCAAGAAGAGAACAAGCGGCTTAAAGAGAAAGAGGCGGTAAGTCATTACCAATACCCGCGCGGTTAGCATTATATAATCGCGCGACCTTACCTTTACCTTTGCTTTGCAGGAAATGTACAACCCCGCCAACCCGATCTTCCAAGACCAAGTCTTCCCCCAACTCGTCCAAGGAATCGATGGAGCGCTTAACCGCCTCCGGGACCTTGGCGGCTTGGCCACCGGCTTCACCGACTTCACATGCGCCGACATCTATCCTTCCCTGAAGGAGCAGGTGGCCGACGTCTACAAGTCGATCAAGGGAAAGGCCAAGGTCGCGGAAGAAGTCGGCGAGGTGGTGGGAGAGGCCGTGGAAGAGGTCGGCCAGGGAAGCCGGAGTCCACGCACATCTCCTGAGTCCGGCGGCCAAGAGTCGGAGACCGCGCGGCCAGACTCGACTTCTTCTGATGGTTCAGCGAGCTCCGCAACTAGCAGCGGGTACTCTTTATCATCTGTCGATGTTGGTGATGGCAGTGATTTGGATGCTCCTGCGACTAAGAAGCTCAACCGGACGATTAGAAAAATTTATAACTTGGTTTTGTATTTTGAACTTTTTTGAAATCGGCGGATTGTTTTTGTAACCGCGCGATTAAAAATTTTGTAATACTTAATGACATAGAAATGAAGGCATTTTTACCTTACTTTTTGTTACATCTTACTTTTCTTACTTGACTAAGTCCGCGCGGTCTCAATTTAGCTTCCGATTTAAAATATAAGTATGAAACCGGCTGAGTTTGCGCTGCGACTTCAACAAAGCTATCCGCATGAGAGAGACATTTTCCTGCGGTTTATACCGGAGTATACGTCAATAATAAGCCGAGCGGCTAAACATTTAAACCGCAATTTTCCTTGATAAATTATTCCACGTTATCTGCTAGAAGAGCTGAATTGCCGCGGCTTGCTCATACATAAACCGTGACCGCTAAGCCGCGCGGCCACCTGTCGCAGTCGGCAAACATCCATCACATTGAAATATTAGATTGCGGCTAGGGCAAATTCTGAAGCGAATTGCCCATTTGATTAAAGGAACAGAAATAGAGAAATAAGCTTCGGCTTCCGATAATACAGACCGATATAGCCATATGGGAGCCGGGAACTCTTGTGACGATAGTTCGCTGATTTAGCTGATATAATTAATACCATAAGCCGGCAGATCAATGCCAGGAATTAAGTGCCAGACGCAGGTCGGGCGACCTCTTTGTCATATGAATAACAAACCGGCAATTGATATACATAAGCCGAATAAGATACTGAATAGCGGATAGGCGGACGTAAGTCGGCCGAGTTCCAAATAGATTAATGATAATCCGGCCGGTAAGAACAGGGAAGTTAAAAAACTTAAGCCGGAATATGAAACCGGGCGGCTTGTGTAAATAATTATAAAACCTGCACAGGCCGCTAAATAAAACCGCCAGACAGCGGATAGGCGCGTGTTGTCCTGCAAAAATAGGTGAAGACATGCACTTATGTGTCAATGTGGGCAGGTGCGTGTAGCATTGCTTTCCACACAAAGAACACATAAGCGTAATCGAAATTCTTAAATTCCATGACCAATGTCAAGCGGGACAAGTACGCAACGTCTGCGACTGAGGTCAAGCAGGACAAGTACGCAATGTCTGCGACCGAGGTCAAGCGGGACAAGTACGTAAAGCCTGTCTGTGACTGAAGTCATGCGTGACGGGTACGCAAAGCCTGTCTGTGACTAAAGGTCAAGTGGAAAACCCACTACACATCTGCTACTGAAGTCAAGCAGGACAAGTACGCAATGTCTGCGACGAAGGTCAAGCGGGACAAGTACGTAATGCCTGTCTGTGACTGAAGTCAAGCGGGATGTGAAGGGCTAAGAATTCGAAAGGGGCTCTTTCCCCTACATGCATGCATATAGGCATAAAGAGTAAAGCTAAAAATAAGCTTCAAATGAAAAAGTAACATTTGCATGATGTTAGGGAAGTGATAAAGGATATATATCTGTAGCTTTATCATGCCTTATAGAAAGAGAGAGAGAGAGAGATGTTATGTATTATTCTGAACATAAGCACTTTTCATTATAGAAAGAAAGAGGGATCACTGCTTGATCCATTGAGCAAGAAACGAAAGATTGTCTTAGAGAGTAACTAAATGAAATATTCCTGCAGCTTTCCAAATCTTACAAGTTGATTAGCCAATTCTCTGAGAGCTATGCAATCTTCTGTTAGATGACCAATATCTCTAAGATACTTGCAAAAAAGCTGCTCGTGCCGATGCTTGATTTTGGATTTCATACGCCGAGGCTTCTTGAACTCAGGCATTCCCTGAATGATTATCAAAAGATCTTCCATAGGAATTTTAAACTTAACATATTTACCTGAACCTTTTTCGTACTTTGGAGTTTTATCCTGGAGAATGTAAGGAGACTTGCAATATTCAACTTGCAAGACATCTTGTGAGTAAATAGATTGTTGTTGACCAGAAGTCCCTTGAGATTGTTTGGCCATTTGATTCAGAAATGAAACATAACCTCATTTGCCTCTTCGGCTATTATGAATGTATTAACTATATTAATAAGATCTCCGAAGCTTTTGGGATATTTTGTGGTGAGCTTGAATTTCAATAGGCCTTCCTGAAGGGCATTTATGAAATCATGCAAGTAATAGTCTTGATGGACGCTACAAATATCTAGAACCTCCTTTTGAAACCGATCAACAAAATCTGAATTAGGCTCGTCAATTCCTTGCTTGATTCGGAAGAGAGCTCCAACGTCTCTTTTCCGCTTCCTGTAAATAGCGAATCTAGAAATAAATTGACTTCGAAGATCCTTAAAGCTGGTTACTGATCGAGGTGGGAGGCTATAAAACCATTCTCTCGCAACATTGCCAAAGGATATAACAAAGAGTTTGCATTTTACTCCATTTGACACTTTTCTAAGTGAAATAGCTGATTCAAAAGCTTGCAAGTGAGAAACGGATCATCACATGCAGAATACTCTGGGAGACGTGGTTCTCTGAAATCATCGGAGACAGTATCCCACCGAATTTGATTAGTGAATGGAGAAGGGGCCTCTTCTTCGTCCTCACAAAGAGACTCATTTGCAACAGATTCTAACCCACGCTCAACACTGTTTGCAAAAATTTCTTTACGAGGGTCAACAACCTCACTATTAAAATACGAACAGTCCTGCATTTCTGAGAGATTTGTAATAACTGAGATGCGGCTCGATTTATCATGACCCTTTGCAGGATTCATCCTGAAAAGAAAGAAATAGCCGAACTTTTGCAAGAGACCGCAGAACAGCGGCGGCTTAACGTGGCGGCTAGGCGATTCTGCAAACCGATAAGAAGACCGGCTGAAAAGAGAGCGGATAGAATGCCAGGTTCCACAGTGCGGGAGGCGGGCTGAAAGCCTTAGCCGGCGAAGTCGCGGCTTGCTAGACAGGCCGCCGAACTCTAGAGGATTGAGCGGTCTGGCTCCCTAGACCGCTGATTTCATCGATTAGTCGAGATCTGAAGGTCGCGTGTTAACTGTTGATGCACGAAAACGGACAGGGAGTCGGGCACCACCAGCTAACGGTTCGAACACCGGGGAATAGGGAAGGAAAGGAGAAGACTGTCGACTAATCGGTTACTAGCGGTCGCGGCTAAAGGGCAGAAAAGAGAGGGGGCCGCTGGCAGCGGCAACAGCAGAGTTCGCCCGCCGCGGCTTGAATGCCACTCTTGCGGCGGGCTTTCCTTTACTTAAAAATGAGACAGTTACAACAAGCAAAAGAAGAATCCGGCCGGGCTACAAGCCGCAATACACTAGACTTGAGACCGCAGCTCGTAACAGGCGAGCTCCTGGATCCCAGTCATGGTGTCTTGGGGAGTGCACCCACCCCCTATTTATAGTCTCGGGGGCCTGCCCAAACGGGCAGGGCTAAAATTACCGGCTGCCCGGGTACAGGAGAACCGGGCAGAGGTGAGGGGAAGCAAAAGAGAAAGAAACAAGAAAGGAGGGAAGCCGCGCGGCCTGGCGGATTTCTCCTGGCGAGCTGACGGCTGGGGCCTTGGGCCTCGTCGCTGAGCAGGGTCGGTGCTGGCAGCGGCCTGACATGGAGACCGCCCGGCTTGGGGGGTTTGGCGGCTTGAATAAGCAGACCGCCCGGTCTGGAAAACTGCGCGGGCAGGTCGCGGATTCCGTGCTTATCATATAGATCTCGATATCTTCTGCTATTTATAATCGCATCACATTGGAGGGATGATCAACTTGTGTCTCATTTTTAACGGTGGCTAAAACCTCAGCTATATTAACTTCAGATACACAATAGTCTGACAGCGACGTTAATGTCGATTTGCATCGAATCTAAACTTTGTTGACTTGTTGACTTGCTGAGTCAGCATCATTCTGGACTTAGCCAAAATCAACCAAATTTACTGAAATCTTGCGTTTGACGAACTTCAAGCTTAGCTCGACGAAATTTGAACTCAGCTTGATGAAATAGTGAAGCTGAGATTGACGAATTCTCTCAGCCCAGTTCTTTCTTAAGGCAAAGGCTGAGTTTGATGAATTCTCTGAACTGTGGTTGATGAAATCTGAACTCTGGTCGACGATTCTGATAACTGAGTCCTTCTTATAGGTAAATGCTGAGATCGACGAACTCTGAACTCCAGTAGATGAAAGCTAAGCTCAGCTTGACAAATGGTAGACTCAGTGACTGTGGACTTAGAAATTTTGTCAGCTTTGCATGATGGCGTTGAGAGCGTTGAGTGAATACTCCAAGAGAAGTTGGTGTGATTCCTTAAACCTGGGTGATAAGTGTTACCCAAATTATTCCCCGAATTGAAAGGTGGCCGATTCGGATTATCCATATAATCCACATGTTCGACAATGGTGGAAGGTTCCCAATATTAGGGTTCACATGTATGTGTAGACGAGGAAGCAGACATTTCGTCTATTTTTTTGTAGTTTCTCAACCTGGTGAGATAAACTTGAAACCATATCGATTTCATGCATCCCGGCTGGTTTAGGTGGACAAGACCCGGGTATACTCCACTGATACGTATTCATGGTCATACCTTCTATAAGTTCTTGAGCGACCGTCAGTGTTTTGTTGTTTAACATTCCACCAGCGGTGGCATCAATATGTTGCCTCGTTTGTTGATTGAGGACATTAAATAAGGTTTGCACTTGCAACCAATCAGGGATTGCATGATGTGGACAATGGTGAAGCAATTCCTTAAATCGCTCCTAAGTATCATATAACATTTCCGTATCAACTTGGGAGAAATAGATAATTTCATTGCGCTACTTGGATGTTTTAGCTGGCGAAAAATATTTAGTGAGAAATTTTTCCGTCATCTCAGCCCAAGTAGTGATGGAGCCTCTTGGTAGAGAACCCAACCACTGCTTGGCTTTGGTGCTCAAAAAAAAGGAAAAAGCCTTAACCGAATAGCATCATCGGAAACCCTGTTAATTTTATAAGTATCGTATATTTCAAAAAAGTTATAAATATGTGTGTTTGGGTCCTCATCTTGAATCCCATCAAATTGTACAGATTGTTATACCATTTGAATGATGCTTGACTTCAATTCAAAGTTATTGTTCGCCATAGCAGGTCGAACAATACTTGATTGCGCATCATCCAAATTTGGTCGGGCATAATAGGACAAAGTTCGTTGATCGGCCATATTTGGATTTGGGCTACCCAAAATAGAAGAAAATTGAAAAGATGAAGAAGAGGAAGAGGAAGAGGAAGAGGAAGTAGAAGAAGATGCAGAAGAAGAAATGTCACCTATCAATTCCATAACCAAATCTGGAGAATTGAGATCGCGGAGTCTTAGGCATCGCTATAAGTTTGCTCGATCTCTAAATCCAAATCAAGTAGAGTTTACGGATTCCCTCGGGTCATACACCAAGATAAAAACAAAATAAAAACAATTTTTTTTATTTTGATTTTTTAAGACATAAAGAAAATGATAAAATTAATAGATACTTGCTTTCAAAATATCAACAAAGAAAAGTTTCCTGACAACGGCGCAAAAAACATGATGAAGATTTTTATAGTTTTAAAATAATCCAAACTATAGTCGAAAATAGGCAAGTGTACCTATCAAAATATATTATAGAAAATGTCGTATTTAGACTCGGGAACAATTGAGTACTCGTACTCACGAGGAAGAGATATTATCTTATCGAACAAAAGTTGTTTTTCCGATTTCGGAAAAGAAAATGTTAAACAACTAAGGAAAAATTCGATGATGTGAAAGCTAGCACTTGATCTATAATCCCGTTGGATAAAAACAAACCTTCATGAACATAAATTACGCAAGTCTCTTAAATTACACACTCGACTGTGGAGGTTCGTAATATATAAAAGCATCTTTCTTGAGCTCATGCTTTTGACTAACCTTAGGTTGATAGATTAAGACCTCTCGGCCAGTCGAAACCCCTAAGCTTGCTTTAGGAGGTGAACCCCGCTATTGGATTTGACGATAATCCGGAAGAATTATGTGGTCCTCTCTCGAGGAGTTCAATCAACTCCTTTTATCTTTGAGTGATCTCTTCATATCTGCAACCTCTCGGTCATGTATGATACAGATCTTAGATCGAAGAACATATCCGCGAAATTTGAATTCGACACGATAAAAATCAAAGATAAATCGTTAGTGAGTAAAGTAAAGGACCTGACATTTTTTGATAAAGTTGAAAAAGCTTATTTTATTCCAAGGTTCATTATGATCAAGTGCTAAAAGATGTTTAACTACTCATTATAATGAGAGAATTACAAAATAGGGAGGAGAGAGACATGATTAAATGAAAAGAACAACTTAAGTTAAAGCTTATAAAGTAAAAGATCTAAACTAGGAAATGGAAAAATACAAGAAAAAAGGCATAAAATACAGAACTCAAACTCCCCAAAATCTCCACCCCCAGCATCTGAAATTGTTTGGAATGCAAGTTTGCTGGAGAGTCACAACTCTAGGTCACGCCCGTGACCTAGGGTATCTATGGTTTGGAACCGTCATCTTCAAGTCCAGGAACGTTTGAGAGAAACCGTCAAAAATCTTTAAGTGGCGGGATACGCCCCTAGGCCACACCCGTGACCTAGGGCGTGTCATATCGGTTGCTGGAAATGCGGGAAGCAGAAATGATGGGACTAACATTGGCCGTTGTTGGAAGTGTCACGCCCCCTGGTCATGCCCGTGACAAGGGCGTGAATGCTGTAATGTCCTGAACCTATAACTGACCTCTTAAAGCAGTCAACACGCATGAGAGTCACAACTTATGGACAAGCCCGCGACCTCACAACACACCCATGATATAAGCGTGTATTATTAATCTGACATGGAGTTGAGGCCTTGACTTCATCTGCAGGGCACGCCTGAACTCCAAGCCCGTGGATGCATGGTCATACCGGTGATCTTTAGGCATGTAGTTTTAATTAAGGTGGCAATGTACTCAGGAGCACGAGCCGGATTCATTCCTGCTTGTCATGCCCATGACCTGAAGGCCACGACTGTGACCGTTGTTGGAACCCTATATGTGATTTAGGCTAGGTTCACTGTTAGGTTTGATGACCCACCATGTATAGTCTAGGGTCATATGTTAGTTTCAGGATTTAGGTCAATCACTTAAGGATTAGATTACTGAGACCAACATTCAGAAGACTTCAAAGAACATAAGTCTTAAGATACATGGAAGTTTTGAAGATTATAAAAAATGTGTTCGACGATATCTTAACTCTGCTCGACGATCATCGAACTCAGCTCGATGAACACAGAGTTCCTTCTCTGAGTTGAGCTCGATGAAAGTCTAGCTCAAGTCGACGAACTGAGAGCATATATCAGAATCTCAGCTCGAAGAAGTACCTTCTCAACTCGACGAACTTGGAGCTCAATATGGCAAGTACATTTCTCTGTTCTGCAATTTTGGAGCTCAACTCGACGAAGAATAATTATCTACTCGGTAAACGTGCTGCTCAGGTCGACGAAAGCTTTTCTGAGCTCGACTAACTCCATCCAGGTTCTAATCGGCTAATCTTCTCTACAGTTACTTAGTTCGACTAAGGTAATTTAATTTCAGATATTCAAACAGTAATACTTTGATAATTAATGATTTATATTCTCAAGAATATAGTTGTTTCCCGGCAGTATTAATTAGGGATTTCACAGAGTTATTACTTAACATATTTACTGAGATAGTTGAGGAAATACATTGAAGAAAATCAGCAGTTCCATTTCCCAGAAAATATGCAAAGGACTGCAAGGAATTCAAAATTCAAATTAGCTATCAATATATAAAAGAAATTCTCAGAAGATTGCAAAGAACAAGTCTAACCATCCAGAATTATAATTTTCAATCAGAAAAAGAAGAAAATATCTGCAACCAGAAAACAAGAAATAGAGAACAAGTCTAACAGTCGAGAATAAGAAGGAAGAAGAATATCTGATCAATCATAGAACAAGAAACAGATACAGAGAATAACTTGTTAATCATCTTCTTCTTCAAGCATTTCTTCCAGCAACACAACATTCAATCTGAGACCAAAAGTTTAATCACTCAGAATGATTTACTGGAAGAAGAAGAAGTTTTCAACTTGAAGTCCTAGACCCTGAAGCAAAGTCTCCACTCCTGATCAGATTTCAATAACTCAGGGGGAGCTTTGACAACATCACAAATTCAACTAGTCTTCTCAGAGGATTGAGATAGAGAAGACAATATCAATTTTATTTTCCTTCACTGTGTGCAGGTTTATAACTCCCTTCAAAAGTTAATCCTTTGGTTTTGAAGTCTCCCGATCAAAAGACTTGGTTTGGTTTTTGGGCACCTGATCAAAAGCTCAAAGGGTTGCTAGATCTCCCTTAGAAAATTGATCTTGTGGTGACATGGCACCTAATCAAAAACCTGCGATGACAGGGCACCTGAACAAAAACCTGTGGTGGCAGGGCATCTGATCAAAAACCTATAGTGAATTCCTACAAGGGTGGTAGAAGAGTGGATGTACCCAGGTTTATTGGGAAACCACTATAAATTTCCTTGTATCATCTGGTTGTGCTCTACTTTTATTTTGCTATGCTGTGATATACTTTCTTTTCTTATATATATATATATATCAACTATTTTAATCCGATGTAAAAATAATTTAAAGTTTTTAAAATACTCTATTCATCCCCTTCTAGAGTTGGTAAGATCAATCCCTCAACATTTGAGGCCTCACTTTCAATTGCTATCAGAGGGATTGGTTACTTGGTTATACAGGCAAACACCTGAACCAAAAGATCTTTGTTTAATCTTATCTACTCAAGTTGTATTTCATATCATGACACAAAATAAGGAGTATTCAAGCACCAGACCTCCATTGTGCAATCTAAATAAGTTTGCACTTTGGAAGGCAAGGATTAGGCTATATATGAATTATATTGATGAAGACATATATAATTCTAATTTGACAGGTCCCCAACAACTAGTGGCAACTACAAGCACAAGTGTTATTCCACCACCTGAGTGGACTAAAGCACAAAAGAAGCCAAAGATAGCGGATGCCAAAGCAATGAATATACTGCCGCAAACAATGTCAGATGACATATTTCAGAATGTTGAATAATGCACTTCAGTAAAGGCCATATGGGACTCACTGAATGCTATGGTGGCAAGATCTACTGATGAAAGGAAGGATAGGAGATCACACTTGATCTCTCAGTACGAGAACTTCAAGAAGGATGAGTCAGAATCAGTGGCAGACATGTACAACAGAATCAGCCTCATAATCAATGTGCTGAAAACTCTTGACAAGGACATCTTTTTAACAGAGATAAATGACAAGATACTTATGTGCTTCCCAAGCACATGAGACTCTAGGATTTGGCAAATCAAGGAAGCCAGAAGTTTGAATGAGATCTCAATAGAGACCTTGTTGGGAAAGCTCAAGTTTTATGAGCAGATTATCAAGACAAGGGAAGCCGGGCAAAGGACTACCTCATCTTCAGTAAGGAAAGAACAAAGTTTTGCTTCCAAAGCCTGTGAAGAACCTGAAGCCACTCTAGATAATGACGACCTACAGAGTCTTCTGGCCACGAGATTCTATAAGATGGGAAGGAAGTATTTCAGAAGAAGACCATCCAAAAAAGATGACAAGCCAAGGTATGATAAAACCCTCACTAAAGAAATAGTTTGCTATGGGTGCAGGTAACCTGGACACATACTACCAGAGTGTCTAGAGATACAAAAGACGGATAATATAAAGGAGAATGACTCCAGAAAACATTCCCCAGGTCCTCCATCAATAACAAAAATAAAGAAAGAGGATTTGTTGCAGAGACTCGGAGTGAATCTGAGTCAGAATCTTTATCCAGCTCCAGTGAGGATGAAGAAGAAGGAAAAGCCAGAGAAATATGATTGATGGCAATCAATGCCTCCTACAGCAACTCTAATGCGGCTGATTCAGAAGCAGATAATTCAAAAGATGAATACATGTCAGAAGAAGATCAGTTAATCTCTTCTTTTGATTTTTCTTACGATCAATTTAAAATTGATTTCAAATTATTATGTAATGATCTAATTAAATCTGAGAAGGAAATCAAACTTCTCAGAGAGAAATTAAGTTAATTTGAAAATGTTTCTTATAAAAACCTACAACTTAAAGAAGAATTAAAAACTACTAATGAACAAATACTATCGTTAGAAAACAAATTAAAGAGGCTAAGCAATTTGAAGAATCACTAAATGGGAGAAGTATGAAGAATCACTAAATGGGAGAAGTATCAAATTGATCGACATCATAAGCATAGTGAATGCTATATTAAATAGCAAACTAGGCTTGGGTGCTTCATCATGCCAGCCTTATATTTTTGAGAAAAATATATTATTTAAACCCATGAATTTTATTTCTGCAAAAGAAAAAAGAAAAAAAGTTTTTACAACTTACAAATGAAAATACTGAAATCTTACCAAAGAATAAATAAAAGAAAAATAAAAAATCTCATGAAAATAATGTTCAACAAAATTCGTCGAACCGAGATCAACGAAATCAGTATTATGCATCGAACGATGATCGACGAACTCTGAACACAGAAATTTGGTACAATTACTCATCTGCGGGTGGTCAACGAAATCAACATGTTTCATCGAATTGAGATTGACGAACATGGAATGCAGAAAATGAGTATTATCATTCTGTGAACCGAGATCGACGAAATGAATACTTTTCGTCAAACTCAGCTCGACGAACTCAATTAAATTTGTTGAACTCAAATATTGAAAACATAAATTTTAATTTCTATCAAAATAATAATCAGAAACCAAAACTTGTTAATCCTTCTACTCAATGGATAATTCCTCCTAGGATATGTTATCCATTAGGCTATAATGATCAACCTGCTTGTTCTTATATGTCCAGTTATTCTTATGAAAGATATCAAGGACCCAAGTTCACCTGGGTCAAGAATAACTAATCTTGTTTTGTACAAGTGAAGAACTATCCTACCATACAGCAACAGTGGTATCTGGATAGTGGTTGTTCAAAATATATGACAGGATATAAAGGCAACCTGACTAATTTCAAAGCTAAGCTTGGACCAAAGGTGATTTTTGGAGACTCCAACTGTGGACAGATAGAAGGATATGGAAATGTCAAAGTTGGAGCTATTACCTTCAAGAAGGTATCATATGTATGTAGTATCAAGCATAACATAATATCCATAAGCCAGTTATGTGATGAAGGTTATCAGGTACCATTCAATAGGTCATCTTGCATTATTACTTTTGATAAAAACAAAACTATTTTAACAGGAATTAGACAAGGAAATATAGATGTAGTAATTTTAAATCAGCTAATTTAGAAATCAAATTATTTAATCAAATTAGCTCTACTAATGATTTGTGGCATAAGAGACTAGGCCATGTAAACTTTAGAATATTGCTTAACTATCTCGGGACAACCATGTTCGATGACTACCTTCTAGTTCTTACAAGAGGGAAGGACTTTGTAGGGCTTGTCAATTAAGAAAACAAACCAAAAATAGTTTTAAATCCATTAACAAAAGTGATTCACCCAAATTGTTATACCTGCTACATATGGACCTTTTTGGCCCTATTGCTGTACAAAGTTTGGGAGGAAAGTCATACACTTTAGTTATTGTTGATGACTTCTCTAGATTCACTTGTGTGTTCTTTATGAGAAACAAGTCAGATAACTTTAATGTTCTTACAGATTTTGTTAAGAGCATACAGATTGAGTACTCTACTCAGGTTGCATATATCAGAAGTGATCATGACACAGAGTTTGAATCTCTTCTCATGCAAGAATTCTACGAGAATGAAGGAATTTTGCATTATTTTTTTCTCCTATAACTCCTCAACAAAATGGGGTAGCAGAAAGGAAAAATAGAATCCTTATTGAGTCTATTGGGATATTATTTACAGATGCCTGTTTGCCCCTATCCTTTTGGGCAGAGGCTGTAAGCACAACAGATTTTGTTCTTAACAAAAGTTTAATTCATAAACGAAAGGGTAAGACCCCCTATGAATTACTTAAAGGGAAGCAACCTAAAGTAAATTATTTTAATGTGTTTGGCTGCAAGTGTTACATTCATAATAATAATAATAATAAACACATTAAAAAGATTGAAGCCAAGGCTGCAGAGGGAATTTTCCTTGGATATTCCCAAATTAGCAAAGCTTATAGGGTATTTAATAAATCAACATTAAAAATAGAAGAATCTGTACATATATCCTTTGATGAAGCTAACATGTTCTACAAGTAAAAGGATTCTTCTACCAAAGAAACTTTGCAGGTATCGCATCTGTGTGAGAAGTTGGATGACTTAAACCTTACCCAAGATGTTACATCTTATCCTTCTCCATAGATTTATGAAGAAAGTGAAGAAGAAATTGTTGAAGCAGTTGAACCAAAAACAACTACAATTCCATAAGAGGAATTAGTTCCACAAGTTGTTGATCAACCAACTCCTCCTGTTGATCTTGTCACACTTAGAGATCATCTCATATCTCATGTGATTGGGGACATATCAGCTGGTATGCAAACAAGGCATCAACTCAACCAAGATTTGATGCATGCTTGCTTCACTTCTCAACTTGAGCCTCAATCCATAAAATATGCAGAGCATGATCCCCACTATATTATTGCATTGCAAGAGGAGATCAATTAATTTGAGAGTTGTAGAGTTTGAGATTTAGTTCCTATACCAAAATACTACCCAGTCATTGGAACTAAATGGGTCTTCAGGAATAAATTGGATGCACAAGTATCAATTATAAGGAACAAAGCAAGATTGGTAGCCCAAGGATATTCACAGGAAGAAGGCATTGACTACGACCAGACCTTTGCCCCTGTTGCAAGATTGGATGCTATCAAGATTTTTCTTGCATATGCAGTATTTAAGAAGTTCAAGGTATATCAAATGGATGTCAAGAGTGCATTCCTCAATGGAGAATTAAAAGAGGAAGTTTATGTTGAGCAATCTCCAGGTTTTATCTCCTCAAGTCATCTATCATTTGTTTTTAAGTTGCATAAAGCTCTTTATGGTTTAAAGAAAGCTCCAAGATTTTGGTATGAAACCTTAGCTTGCTTTCTTTTAGAGCATAAGTTTATTAGAGGCATGATAGATAGGACTTAGTCATTATACATCATAAATTAAAAATTTTGCTTGTCCAAATCTATGTAGATGATATAATATTTGACTCTACTGATTCCAAACTTTACAAAAAGTTTTCTGACGTGATGCACTCAAAGATTGAAATGAGTATCATGTGTGAACTATCCTACTTCCTTGATCTCCAATTGAAGCAGACTCCTGATGGTATCTTTTTATCCCAGTCAAAATATGCTAACGAGCTACTCAAAATATATGGGATGACGGATGCCTCAGTAAAGAAAACACCCATGCCATCCAATGATCTAGTTGATTTTGATGAACAGGGCAAACCAGTTGATCAGAAAATATATAGGGCTATTGTTGGGTCCTTATTATATCTTACAGCTAGTAGGACAGATATCATGTTTGCTACTTGCATTTATGCTAGATTTCAAGTCAGCCCTAAAAATCTTATCTTATTTTATTAAAAAGGATTTTTAGATATATAAAGGGTTGTCCTAATCTAGGACTCCGGTATCCTACTGAGTCAGAATTTGATTTAATTGGATTTTCAGATGCTGACATTATTGGATGTAGAGTTGATAGGAAAAGCACATTAGGAACTTATCAGTTACTTGGTGATAGGCCTGTGTCCAGGTTTTACAAAAAAGCCAACTTCTGTGTTAACATCAACTGCTAAAGCTGAATACATAGCAGCAGGCAGTTGCTGCTCACAAATTTTGTCGATTCAAAATCAGCTCCTGGATTATGGTCTTAACTTAAATAATTCAACAATCTTTTATGATAATACCAGTGCAATTTCTATTGCACAAAATCCAGTACATCATAGTAGAACAAAGCATATAGAAATAAGGCATCATTTCATTAGAGTAGACAAAAATAAAATTAAACTTGTCTTTATCTCTACTGATTTACAAAGAGCAGATATTTTCACAAAACCCTTAGATGACAAGAAACATCTGTTCTTCTTAAATCAGCTAAGTATGATCAATGGAGATGATTTAATTTGATTTTTGTCTGTGCTCGATGAATTATTCATGTTTCGCTGAACGGAGTTCAACGAACTCTGAACGCTTCGTAGAATGTTCGTCGAACGGAGATCGATGAACTTTCCTTTATGAAACTGTTCATCGAATGGAGATCGATGAATTTACTTCAGAAATCTTTTCGTCGAATGGAGAATGACGAACTGTTTTCCCACTCTTCAAACTTTGATCGATGATTTTGTTTCTTTATGAGATTTTTCATCGAACTGAGTTTGAAGTTTTCAATGTTTTGTCGGACAAATTTTGTCTTTTCATCTTCTGAAAACTTATAAGAAGGTTTTCATCAAACTCCTTCCTGCGCTTTCTAGTTCTCTTGCACTTGATCTTTTATTTTTGCAGGCGTGGCGATTTCAGCGGCGACTCTCTTTGGAATGAAGTTTGATGCTGGATTCGACATTGACATCAACTGTTTCAACCAATCCGATCAAGTCTTTAGGAACATACTTTAGTTGTTTGAAGCAGCACAGTTGAGACAGTTTATGACCCTAAGGATCAAACTCCCAGTGTAGGAAATCAAAGAATGGATTTTCACAGCAACCCTTCCAGATCAAATCTCCATTATTGGATCAATTTCTGGACAACATGTTTCTCTTTCTCCTGCTGTTCTAAGTGAAATTTTTGGATTTATCAATGGGGAAGATGAAATTGAATTATCTAGCACTGAGTTTGAGGATATGGTAGTTATAATGGGTCACTCCCAGGTAAACCCTAATAAACTGCTGAAGAAAAACTTGTCTACTAAATACAAGTTTTTAGGAGATATAGTTGGGAAGGTAATCTTGGGGAAACACTCAGCCTATGTCTACATTACTAGGCACCAATTCCTTCTCATGTGTGCCTTGGTTAATCAAAAATCTGTGAACTGGGGAGAAATTATATTTGATTTGATTAAGTAGAAAATAAGTAAGAAGGATGTTTGTTTTGGAAGAATTCTGGGAATCTTCCTACAGGTTAAGTTTCCAGAACTGTTGGTCCACCAGCCCACTTTCATAAATGCTTCTAAGATGCTTACGTCTACTCACTTTGGCAGATGGGAGAGGGTTTTCCCAAGGTCCTCCAGGGCTTTCTCTTCTAGGATAGCTTCAGAGGATACCAAGGCTGCAATAGCCACTTCACCAACCCCTGAAGAAGCTCCTACTCCTCATATTTCCTTCATCAACTCCCCTCCATCTCCACATCATCCAATATTTCCTTCATCAACTCTCTTTGTTAATGTTTCTACACTTCAACAACCTTCTACATCCATCCCTTCTATCTCACCATCTAGCCCACAATCACCAATCAACACTACTTAGGAAACACCATCTCCACCTCCTCATTCTCCCCAACGACCACATCAACCATCACAAATTGATGACACACCATATATGGATCCACTATTGTCATCTCTCAATTTCAATTTACTATCATCTCTATCTCCACAACCATCTCCACAACATTCCCCTATTCATGAAGATACTATACTCCCTGATGTCACAACCTCCAGAATTCAAACAGACATTCAAACAACTTCCATCCCACAAACATTCACCATTTATCCAACATACTCAATGCCCTCTTCTGCTATATCAACAAACATTTTTGAGCTTCTTACCCCTACACATAAGACACTCATTGCTGAATCAATTGCTCCACTTGTTGCTTCCATCTCTGAACTTACTTTACAACTTGCTTCTTTCTCCACTGTCCCTCCTTCAAGGGGCCTGGGTTAAGGAATCTTTGAAAACAGGCAGGGGGAGATGTTCCATGAACAAGCTCTAGTAATTCAAGAAGAAGTTCCTGCAAAAATTCTAGCAGGAGCAGATGTAGTTACAGAAACTGATACAGAAATGATTCCAGTTTGAACAGAAGATGAAGAAACAGATTTCTCCATTCCTGAAATAATCACTGTTGGTGATTTCATCATCAATCCCACAGTTGACATTCATTCTTTACTTTATTCTTTTGATACACTTTCCAGTAGTAGTCTTCTATTTTTTGACACTTATTCTAAAGCTATAGTCAGTTATACAACACCAATTAGTCCTCAAGTATTGGAGCAACTTAGGACAAGTTCTGTAGTTAATGAGCAAACCATAGAGCAAATACCTACTCCAAAGCCAAAGGCTTTCTCTCCTCCAACATTTGGCTGGGCTGAATCCCCCATGCCTAATCGTGATGATTTCTTTTTTGAGGATATAGATGCAGATATAGATCTAGAAGTACAAGTACATCCTCAGGCTGAAGAAGAACATATAGCTGAACAACCACAGGCTAAGAAAATAGATACAAGTATACGTGTTGAAGCGCGAAAACGGTACTGGCCAGCTAACACGGAGGGAGTGTGTTCGGTCTCACAAACTTAGTGGAGAAAAGGATAAAGGTTGCGGGGGAAGAGGAAAGAAGGAAGCTTCTGAGTGCTCGAGAGTGGAGTAAATGCTTGTCAAGGTGTTGCAGGGATAGAGGAGAGGGTGCTGAGAGAAGCCGGGAAGGCTGATGAGAAAAGGCGGTTGATCAGGAGATGTCGAGCAGAAGGTTACTTGGACGGTTGTGCTTGCAGGTTGGTGCCGAGAGGGAGCTGAGCTGAGCTAAGAAGAAGAAGAGAGAGGGCCACTAGCAGCGGCAACAGTAGACTTCGACCGCCGCGGCTTAAATTCCAGTTTGAGACGAGCGTTTCTTTGATTAATAGTGAGTTATTACAGCATGGCAATACGCCTTTACAATAAAGCAATAAAGGGTACAAAAAGGAAGCTAGCGCCTAAGGAAGAAGTGCCATAAGAGGTCGTGCAGATTGAAGAGAAAAGTCGGCAGGCCGCACGGTTAAGGAAAACAGGAAACCGCGCGGACTGGAAACATCGGCCGGCAGGCCGCGCGACTAAAGGCACAGAGAGGGGTGTGGACTGAGAAACCGAGTCCGTAGGAGGTTGCGGGTTGTTGGCTGTCTTCGAGCATGAGCACCTCGGAGTGTCTGAACCTGAAGCTCCCCCTCTCCATGAGAGGTATGGGGGTCTATTAATAGACCCGAGGAGGTAACGTCTTGCGGTGACATTGCCCCCAGTGAGACGGTAACTTGATCGAGAAGAAGATGGAGTATGCCGAGTCCGCAACAGGCCACGCAGACTGGGGCTTGCTTTTGAAGCTGTCACTGCTGATGGCGAACTGGGAGACTTAGTGGCGGACTGCGAAGAGAGTCCTCGGGGTCCGCAACTGCTGGGCTGATAATGTCTGCCTACTGCTGGGGTGGCGGATGCTGGAGGCTAAGCGGCGGACTGCAAGGAGAATCTGCAGAATCCGCCGCTGCTAAACTGAGCGAGCGTTAAGGATGCGAGCTGAAGAGTGCCCGCTGAGTCTGTAGAGTCCGCAGGATGCTACGCGGACTGGGACTGCCTTGAGGTGATTCTGCTGCCTGGAGGGCTGGAAGGAGTCCGCCATTATTGACAGGAGAGGAGGCAAAGCAGTGGCGGACTGTATGGCAAGTCCGCTGAGTCCGCCACAACAGACTGAGCCCACGCATAAACTGCGAGCGGAGGGAGGTTGACCCTGTGGATGGAGAAGAGCGGGTGGAGGCCAAGGAAAGGCGGACTGCATAGAGAGTCCGCGGAGTCCGCGGAGTCTGCCTCTGCTGACAAGTTGAGTCCGCTTATGTTGGGATGGAGAGCCTGGTTATTGAAGCTGTTGGGGTTCACCAATGAAGGTGGACTGGAAGTCTTGATCGCACTATGAGTCCACCGAGGTCGCGAGGAACTGGGTATTGCTGCTGATCTTCGTGGGTAGCTGGAGAGCGAGTGTCCGCGCTCTTCAAGCGGACCGAAGGAAATGGCTGCTTATGCTATTAGTGGCCTAGGGCTGAGCAGACCTGCCGGACTGACGAGGCAGGCCGCGCGTGTTGGCCAGCTTGCTGGTGGGCTGCAACAGGTCGTCACTGTTGTTTTGGTGGTTTGAGCAGTCTGGTTTCCTTGAAGAGTGACCTGCAGGTGCGGGCTAAGGAAGTTCTATTCCTGCACGGGATGCGGCTTGTTGCCAACCTGGGCGGATAGGGAGTTGAGTCCGGCAAAGGGAGTCCTGCGGAGACAACCTTGCGATTAAGCTAAAAATGGGGCGGCCTGTAGAGGCGGCCTGTAGAGGCGGACTGTAGGAGCAGTTCGTGGCCCCTGCCGACCAAACGAAGGCACGCGTCCTGGGCGGTCAGACCGCTAAGACCTCCCAAGCCATGCGGACTGAGTGTATAGGGAAACCTGTCCGCCCAACCTAAGAAGCGCCCTCTAGGAGGAACCTGGAGCAGGCCGCTACCAGCGAGCTGGCTACCTTGGGAAGGATCGTCGATTTCAGGGTTAACATAATCTCCGCACTTTTTTAAGTTCCGAATAGAACTTCTAAAAAGTAGGAGACCCACAAAAATCATGATCCACCCCAATGGAAAAGAAAGGGGCAAGGAGAGACAGAACCTGAAGCCTCTCCTTAGGAGTTTGGTGTTGCCTGTCTTTTTCCTGCAAGAGGAAAGTTAGTGTAGGCATGTATGGGAGGTACATCTTGTGTGTACCTGGGTCTGCCTTTGCAAAGCGAAGAATATTTTTCTTCTACTGAGTTCTGCAAAATGAAAGTGAAAACATATGTGCATAATAACTTGCAAGTACCTGATGGAGGCTTGTAAGCACCTGTTATCCTCTGCAAAAGGAAGGGTGGGGAGTATACAAGAAAGAAAAATGAGCTGCAAGTACCTGAAAGGAACTTGCAAGTCTTTGCTGGTTTCTGCAAAAGTGAAGTTAGAAACAAATTCAGGAGTAAAGAAAGCCGCAAATACCTAAAGGCAACTTGCAAGTATCTACTGGTCTCTGCAAAAGAAGAGTTAGAAGTAGGCACAATATATGAAAGTAACTTGCAAGTACCTGTGAAGAAACTTGCAAGTGTATGTTGATCTCTGCAGGAAATAAGTTAGGAGCATACAAAATATACGAAAATAGCTTGCAAGTACTTGTGAAGAAACTTACAAGGGTCTGCTGATCTCTGCAAAATGAGAGTTAGAAGCATATATGATATATAAAGACTAGGCTGCAAGTACCTAGATATGACTTGCAGGTGCCTGCTTACCACTACAAAAAGAAGAGTGAGCAGCAGACATAAAATAATGAGTTAAGGTGCAAGTACCTGAGATGGGCTTGCAGATGCTAACTGTTGATGAGATAAGATCGATATGATCACATAGCAGAGGAAATGCCTAATACACTCTGCTGCTAATTGAATGAAGATCAAACCAAAGCAATGATCTTCTAGATTAGAGACATCCTTGATATGAAGTCCAGATCGATAAGAAGAGATTATCTTAGTTAGACTTTGCTGGCATGGCTTGATGATCAAGGAGAGCTAGATGCTTTGATCAGTGTTTGATGCCATTAGCATTAGATAAGAGTAATGAATTTGCTTTGTGAACCTTCATCAGATAACGCTTAAGTAAGAAGTGAATAAACGATGAGAGTAATAAGTCTTATACAAGTAGAGAGCTTGTAAGTCATCATTTGATAGAGCTTTGAGCAAGCAATGCATATAAGATGAGCATAAGCAAAGATGATTGTTGGAAATCCTTTTGGTAGGTTGGATTAACCTGTTCACCTTGAAAGAGGGCAGTTGACAAAAAAGAGGTCTATACTCGGAGATGAATAAGAAAGACTGGATGCTGCCATAGGAGGTCACCCATGGGCCTTATGCATTGCTTGTCTGAGAAAGTTCATCACGACTATAGTCCTACTCAAAGCGGGCTGACCGCACATCCTCTATGAGGGCACAAGAGAGAAAAGCCAGGGGAATCCTGAGAAGGATCGCTAGATGCACTGATCACATGCTTCGGGTTACCACGTCACTGATCAACGAGACATGTTGCGCTAAGAGGCCTATAACTTGTCTGTGGATTGATCAGTGGAGTTGAGGACCCCGCAAAAGCATGGATTGGGAGCACTAGTGAGCGATCAGCCATCACAGCTGTGAGATGATCGAAGAGACAAGGCTACGCTTGGTCGCCATTTCTTGTCAAGCAAAGATCACGTAACTGTAATGTATCCTAACGGAGCACAGCAGAGCTAACACATGGTGCCTCCCTAGTACGCACTCTGTGTCAGATGCTGGCTAGGATTCAAAGTCCAGTATTCCACCGCATGAGAGTTAGATAGCCCCCACTACACACATATGCGAATCTCCCCGCGATATTTGCTCACTGTGGTCTTATGCCGGAATCCAATCGCAAGGGGGCCTATAGCAAGACTCGGCGACATCTCTGTGGCTCAGTGATCTTTTGGAAAAGAGAGAATAGAGGAGGAAGCATTACAAGAAGGGAACTGTGTCAGTATGAGATCCCTGATAAAAGCTTTGTTGAAAAGCAAGAATGAACGCTTAGAAGTGCTTTGCATAGAAAATGTTTGAAAGAGCAAGAGTAGGAGTAACCGATCCCGGTTGCGAATAAATCGAAGAACTATGAAGTCCTTTGCCAATTTAGAATAGCCTTCCAAGCTCGCCCTCTTCATCGGCATCAAAGGTTTCAATGGTTTTGCGAACAACGAGGAGATGGGGCTCTTCGACTAGGCTCACTCCTTTTGAGGAGCAAGGAATGTCTGCAACTTATTTGCCCTTCGAGGTTGCTAGATCAGGGTGATCTGTTTTAGGAAGCAGGTCATGCATCTTACCCTGCCGGAGCATCCTTTGCACTAGCTGGCGGAGTGCTCGGCAGTTCTCAGTCAGGTGGCCTGACTCTTTGTGGAATTCATAATATTGTTCGGAGTCTCTAGACCTTTGATCAACTGGTCGGTAAGGCTTTTTGTAGTTAGCTCTGCCTTTCATGATCTGGTTTACTTCTTTCATGGCCTCGTCGAGTTCAGACTTATGCAAGTCATCGTCTTGCTATTGATAGACTGCAGCTCTTTGAGAAGATGGAGCTAGTGGTAGCAATGAATCTTGAGCACGATCACGGCTCAGGAAAGGTATCGATGGCGCTGAAACCTTTTTCCCTTCCTCGAATGTGTTGGGAAATCATTGTGAGGAGACCTCGGAGGCTGCTTGTGCGAAGGATCTTTCTCTGATATGAGCTTGGAGACAAAGCCTGGGTTGCTCTTTTCTCCTCGTATGTATGAGTTGGCTAGCGCAATTAACTCTTGGTATGTCCTTGGTGCTCGGACATTGGATTCAAACTTGAGAGGCCCTTCACGGAGACCGTGGATAAGAGTCACTCGGTACATTTCTTGGCTAACAATCTCGATGTCCAAGATTTCTCTTTGGAATCGATCAACGAACTGAGACCAAGTTTCATTCTCTCCCTGTTTCATCTCAAAGAGGGCTTCAGGAACGCCCTTTCTCTTGGTTGAGGTAGAGAATCTGAGCAAGATCTCCCTTCGTAGATCAGCAAAGGAAGTGATGGAGTGAGGGCGAAGACCATAGAACTAGTCCCTCACTTGCCCATCAAAAGCTTGCACTTGGTTGCATCTGAGAGAGTTTTGAGACCAACGGCTGATTCGAAGGCTTGAAGATGCTTCACTGGATCAATCAATCCGGTGTATATTTGTAACTAGGTTTCTCTGAAATTTGCTGGAGTAGGTTCACGACGAACGTTCTTTACAAACGGCGAAGGTTCTTCCTGTTCTCCTACAACATAAGGATTAAAGGGAGCATAAGCTGCGGCTGCAAAAGAAGCAGGAGGATAAAAGGGAAAAGTTGCTACAGGAGCAAAGGCAGGAGCTGTAGGGTAAGGATGACTTCCCTGAAAGTTGAGAAATCTAGAAGGGCTTCCTCGATCCGCTTCCCGGAAAAAGTTTTGGCGAGCAGCAAATTCTGCATCTTGAAGTTGCAGAGGAGTTGCAGGCCCTTGCGGGAAGGTTGCTGTGTAAGGAGGATAGACTGGCGGGCAAGCTGAAGGACAAGCTTGTTGATGCTCCAATGTTGGTGTTTGATTGATCGGAGCAGCTAAAGCAACTGGAGCTGTTGCGGGTTGAGAGTCTAGTCGCTGTATGATCATAGCGAGCATTTGGTTGATTGCTTGGAACTGCTGAGCATTCTCACGGGGCGATTGCTCAAAAGCCTCCCAGATAGGATCATCTCTAGGACTTGGAGCAAAGTTCTCGGCTGGCTAACGATCGAACATGGCTAACTGTCATTGTTCACCGACTGTTCGAATCTGAAGGCCGCGTGTTAACTGTTGATGTACGAAAATGGCACCGGGCAGCTAACACGGAGGGAGTGTGTTCGGTCTCACAAGCTGAGTAGAGAAAAGGATAAAGGCTGCGGGGGAAGAGGAATGAAGGAAGCTTCTGATTGCTCGAGAGTGGAGCAAATGCTTGTCAAGGAGTTACGGGGATAGAGGAGAGGGTGCTGAGAGCAGTCGGGAAGGCTGATGAGAAAAGGAGGTTGATCAGGAGCTGTCGAGCAGACGGTTACTTGGACGGTTGTGCTTACAGGTTGGTGCCGAGGGGGAGCTGGGCTGAGCTAAGAAGAAGAGAGAGGGCCGTTAGCAGTGGCAACAGAAGACTTCGCCCGCCGCGGTTTAAATGCCACTCTTGCGACCGCTTTTCTTTGATTAATAGTGAGTTATTACAGCTTGGCAATACGCCTTTACAAGAAAGCAATAAAGGGTACAAAAATGAAGTTGGCTGCTAAGGAAGAAGTGCCAGAAGTGGTCGAGCGACTGAAGAGAAAAGTCGGCAGTCCGCACGATTAAGGAAAACTGGAATCTGTGTGACTGGAAATAGAGGCCGGCAGGCCGCGCGACTAACGGCATAGAGAGGGGTGCGGACTGAGAAACCGAGTCCGGAGGAGGTTGCTGACTGTGGGCTGTCTTCGAGCGTGAGCACCTTGGAGTGTCTGAACCTAATCTCCCCCTCTCAATGAGAGGTATTTGGGTCTATTTATAGGTCCGAGGACGTAACGGCTTGCGGTGACGTTACCCCCGGTGAGACGGTAAATTGAGCGACAAGAAGACGAAGTCCGCCGAGTCTGCAACAGGCCGCGCGGACTGGGGCTTGCTTCTGAAGCTGGTGTTGCTGATGGCGAACTGGGAGACTTAGTGGATGACTACAAAGAGAGTCCGCGGGGTTCGCAACTGCTGGGCTGATATTGTCCGCCTGCTGCTGGGGTGGGATGTTGGAGGCAAAGAGGTGGACTGCAAGGAGAATCCACAGAGTCCGCGCGCAGCTGAACTGAGCGGGCGTTAAGGATGCGTGCTGAAGAGTGCCCGCTGAGTCCGTACAGTCCGCAGGAGGCTGCGCGGACTGGGACTGCCTTGAGGTGAATCTGCTGCCTGGTTTCTAGAAGGAGTCCACCATTATTGACAGGAGAGGAGGCAAAGGAGTGGCAAACTGCATGGCAAGTCCTCTGAGTCCGCCACAATAGACTGAGCCCGCGCCTAGACTGCGGGCTGAGGGAGGTTGACCTTGTGGCTGGAGAAGAGCAGGTGGGGCCAAGGAAAGGTGGACTGCATCGCGAGCCCACGGAGTCCGCCTCTGCTGACAAGTTGAGTCTGTTTTATGTTGGGATGGAGAGCCTAGCTTTTGAAGCTATTGGGGTTCACCAATGAAGGCGGATTGGAAGTCATGATCGCACTTCGAGTCCGCCGAGCTCGCGAGGAACTTGGTATTGCTGCTGAACTTCGCGGGTTGCCGGAGAGTGAGTGTTCGCGCTCTTCAGGCGGACCGAAGGAGTTGGCTACTCATGTTGTCAGTGGCCAAGGGCTGAGAGGACGTGCCGGACTGACAAGGCAGGCCACGTGTGTTGGTGAGCTGGCTGGCGGCCTGCGGGTAGGTTGCCACTGTTGTTTTGGCGGTTTGAGCGATCTGTTTCCTTGAAGAGCGACCTGTAGGAGCGGGCTAAGGAAGTTCAATTCGTGCAGGGACGCGGCTTGTTGCCGACCAAGGAGGATAGGGAGTTGAGTCCGGCAAAGAGAGTACTGCGAAGACAACCTTGCGGTTAAGCTGAAAAGGGGCGGCCTGGAGAGGCGGACTGCAGGAGCAGTCCGCGGCCCCTGCCGACCAAAGGAAGGTGCGCGGCCTGGGCGGTCAGACAGCTGATACCGCCCAAGCCGTTCGGACTGAGTGGACAGGGAAACCTGTCCGCCCAACCTAAGAAGCGCCCTCCAGGAGGAACTTAAAGCAAGCCTCTATCGGCGAGCTGGCTGCCTTGGGAAGGATCGCCGATTTCGGGATTAACAATACAACCACAAGATCTTCTAGTTTTGTCTGATGAAATGCTTAAACAAAATAATGCTCTTTATGATAACCCTATTGAAGAATCTGATGATGATGAAGAGTCAGATGACTCGTCGGACTCTAGTTCTAAAAAGAGAAATTCAAGAAGAAAGTTCCACCCAGGATTGCTCCAAAATGAAATCCTACTGCTAATACACCTTATTACATTCTGTACAACATTACTCTCACTCTATACACTCCTCACTGGATGAGATAATTAAATAATGAAATGAAAGCAAGGAAGAAGAGCAAAAGATACTCTCCACCTCCACATTCTTGGAGAGGTCCTCCTCCTACAGCAGGATAAGTAGGCAATGTTTCTCATGAACAATGGTCTACATACTCTCATTATACCAGACCTTCTTACAGCAGCAGCAGATAGCAGCACAACTCCCAGGGTAGTAAACAACATTATAATAAGCAAAGCAGTCAGCAACAGACATCCTAAGAAAGACAGAAAGAAAAATCAAGTTCAGATAGTCCTCCCTCTCTAACATATGATCCAGATAAGGAAGGCCAAGGAGAAGGAAGGATTCTCCTTATTTTCTCTACCATGTCATCTTACAGGAAAGAAAGAACTGGAGAAAGTCAGGTACAAAATCTTTTCAATGTTGATATATTAAATTTACATCCAGAAGCTGTAGTGCCCAGAGCTT